>OY294057.1:0-2400000 GCA_958510865.1 Myrrha octodecimguttata | reverse complement strand
TTTCAGCTCATTAACAGTAACTTCGGTAATTGTCTAGGAGATCGCATAACGCTCTAAATTTCATGAAAAAATCAGTACTTACTAATTTTAGTATGAAAATCACAAATCCGAAGTCAAAAAAGGTCGCTCGCTTCTAGTTTTTCCAAAAAAAATTCCTAAACTTCTTCGAGGTCACGGAACTTTTCTCGCTGAATTTCGCTATTACACTCTATCAGGAACCATTCCCTTGATAGCTATTGATTATAAAAGCATCAATATAAAGATTTCAAGCAATTTTCGTTACAAAAATTACCAGAAATTGTTAAAATAAATTGATATCCTCATTGTTTACAATTTCCCTTTTTGACGTACGCGGGTACGCGTACAGCACTATATCATGCAGGGTTGCCAGTGCCAGTCAATTTCCTGAATCTATTATGCCGGGGAAATTTTGAAGGATATTCATTTTCAAAATTGGTTTTTAGTCAATATAAGTTGTTAAAGTATAGTTTTCTTTAAGTATTATATTCCAAATTTCCATTTCCGAGTTCAGGTTATTCTTGCTTGGTTCGAAATACTAAATTCTAGCGGTCGCCCTGCCATGGGTGAACACATTCGCGTTAGTCACAGGTGGTTTAATAAGTAATAAAAATGTTTAGTTCAGAAGATATTAAGTACTTGGTTAGGTTAGGTTAGTTTAGTTTAGGACAGTGCCAGTTCGAATCTGAAGAGTAAATTAATTAACTCTTCTGATTCGAACTGGCACTGTTCTAAACTAAACTAACCTAACCTAACCAAGTACATTAACCTTATTTTTCCATTGTGTGCTTTCACCAATGGCGGGGCGACCGCTAGAATCTTGTGTTCCAAATTTCCCAACTTCTCTCCATAACCCAAACTCTCCTCTTTTCCATTCTCCTTTCCTGGCAGAGTTGGTCCACACCTCCTCGTTATCTTTGCTGAATAACTTTTCTAACCATCTCATAAATTGTACATAATATAATAAAACAATTGCATGATGGAATGTGTTGGAACAAGTTCACTGTTCACTAAGTTGGGTCTAGGGAATTTTTCCTATTCAATCTAATCGGGAATGTTTTCGATCCGGCAACACTGTAAAGTAGTAGACTGAAGTTGCTGTCAGATGTCGTTCTTCCGAACTTCAAAACCATCATGGCCGAATATATGCCGAAAATAAACAATGAGCAAATGAATGTAATTTCACAATTCCTGGCAATTTTTGTAGTGAAAATTGCTTTAAATCTTTATATTGATGCATTTATAACCAATATCCATCAAGGGAATAGTTCGAGATGGAGTGTAATAGCGAAATTCAGCGAGAAAAGTTCAGTGACCTCGAAAAATTTTGTGAATTTTTTTTGGAAAAACTAGAAGCGAGCGACATTTTTTGACTTCGGATTCGTGATTTCTATAACAAAATTAGTGAGTACTGGTTTTTTCATAAAATTTAGAGCGTTATGCGATCTCCTAGACAATTACCGTAACTTCACTCTGTAAAACTTTTGACTGGGACTTGCTAACTTCGAAAGCTCTACAATGTGTTATTGCCATATCAAGCGTTAAATCAGATGCTCTGAGCAATCTTTCTTGTGTCTCCTTGCTGAAGATGCCCATGACAATCCTGTCACGGATCATATCATCGTTATCTTTATAACCTGTCGATTTTACAGCCTTTCTCAACTCTGTTAAGAATGAGTCGAACAACTGCCCTTCTTTTTGACAAATGCTATTGAACACAAATCTTTCAAAAATAACATTTTTCTTGGGTGAACAGTGTGCTTCAAATCTTTGCTTCACATCTTTCAGAGACTTTTTTTGAGCATCAGTCATATCAAAAGTATTGAACAATTCTAATCCATCATCTCCTACTAGATTTAAAAACACAGCTACCTTGGTTTCATCATCTTTCTTCGAGAGCTCTGTCACAGTTAAAAAATTGTCAAATTTCTGCTCGAAAAGCTTCCAATTTTCCGCGACATTTCCATCCAAACTCAGCGGTTTTGGCGGTCTGAACATCGACTCCATGTTTTTTAACTGTCGTTTTCCTGTTTCACAAGTGTTCTAAATTCTCCAGCCCTGTCGACACTAAATTTCACTTTTTCCGTGATCACTATAGGATTCCAATCGACCTGACACCATGTATTATTGTTTCACAATAACAAGACTTCCAGTTTTAATGATTTATTGTAATATCAAAAGACGCTACATTAGCTTGAATCGCTTGATCAATAACTTCCATTCTCCAATTGATCTAACTAGAGGCTTCTGACAATGACAGATATTGCAAACTTCTTAAAAAATGAATAGTAGGCAATATGCAACCACACATACATATTTTGCAGGGATCGGCAATTGTAAGGTGCATTTCTAATACATTTTCCCACATTTTCATCGTTTCCATCCGAAACGAAAGAGCCATTTAAGTGAATATACTAGAATATCTGCGGAATCATTGGGTGGATTTTACCCATTCGGCCTCCGTAATCAAGGTCCAAATCTTCTCTACAAATATCGAATATCTAAGTTGTTTCTTTCGGAAGTTATTGTGTTTACGGTCGGCCGTTATCTTCTGGAAGAAACTACTTAGAAACTCGATATTTGTAGGGAAGATTTAGGGCTTAATTACGAAGGTCGAATTCGTGAATGGGTAAAATCCGCCCAATGATTCCGTAGATATTCTAGTATATTCACTTAAATGGCTCTTCTGATATACCCATTCATAATTTTATTTTCTCAATATTTTCAAATATACAGATTAGATCGAATTGAAATCCAGTACTTTATCGAAAAAAAACCCTAGAAAAGCACTGCCTTGAATTAAAGCCGCAGCTTTTGCGCGCATGTTCAAATTCGTTGCCAAAGCGGTCATCTCTATTGAACCATTGTATAAAGAGGGATAGTAAGCCAGTCCCTATGTTAAACTGATTTGAAGCGATTTTGAGAGCCATCTGGTTGTCACGTTGTGGTACTGCAATAAAAATGGCCTGTAAAGTGGCGACCTCCGCAAAAAATGCAATTATTTTTAGGAACTATTATATTTCTCTCGGTTATAGAAGAAAGGGATGAAGTTTTCTATATTAGTCTATCTAGAGAACTGTAATCAACTCGAACAGACTAATCTCAAGACTTTAAAATATAAAACAAGACCGAGACAGTGGCGTGTATGGTCCACGATATTATTTCTTGATAAATAGCGCCTAAGGCTTTTATTCAAAATCCTTATACAGTGGCTGTAACGAATAGTCAATTCGAACATCCCTTTTAGAGTATTTCGTTGATTGCATAAATAGTTAAAGATTTTTTCACTCAGGTTATTGTGCATTTCTGAGGAAACATCGAATGTTTAATGTATTTTGCTTGCACATTTAGAAATTCGAGAGAAAGCTTTTTGTAACTCGAAAAATACCTCAGCCATGTAGTTGAGCCGTGCTTATGCAGCTAACCTAAAGTTGGAAACACAGCCTACTTTGTGGAGCTGTATAATTTATTTGATTTATTCATCCCAACTGTGCAAACCATACTTATGAAACTATATGGACAAGGCTTAAGGAGAGGGGAACTGGAGAGTGCTGGACAAGGATGAAACTAGTTCGAGCAATACCATAGAATACGGCAAAAAAAGGCAGAAGAGGTTGAAACCATAGACATATTAAACTCTATTAATCAATGTTTGAAATATATTTTTAAAAGTTTTGAAAGATATAATTGTGTTTTCGGAAAACTTCAAAGCTTATTTAATGTAATTCCATTCTGAATTAGATTACAAATAGTGTATAGAAGATATAATTTCCCTGTTGTTTGTGTTTTCGTAAGCTTTTCGAATAGAATTTGAGTTCTTTCATTATAAATCGGATTGATTGGTACATGAAGAATAAATGAATCCGTGTTGTGCCATTAATATTGTAGGAGGATATATAATTGATAATTAAAGTTATATTTAATTTGTTTGTAAGTAGAAGTCCATTCTTGAAGTGGAGTTTCTATTATAGCGGGTTGGAAAAAGGGGAAGACGAAGGGGAAGATTTTTCACCACAAAATGAAAATGACAATCCTTCAATCAAGAGTAATGAATTTCGATGAGTTCACTCATCATCATCAAACTCACACGCTACTCAGCTACAATGTTCATAATGTAAGGTCAAAGCGGCCCAAAAAAATTTGAAAGAAATAGGGTCATTCATCAGATATTGTTATTGATTTTAAATACTCATATCCGAATAATAATCATGTTAATCACCAACTCTCAAAACTGTATATTGTAATCAATACCAAGGAGAAGTCAATTTCCCATTTACTTAGGGAATAGTAAATGCTTGTTTTTTTCTTTTAATATGTCTACGGTGCAAATCTATGAATACAGGGAGCCCGAACGAGAATATGACCTCCCACTCAGAAACGAAAAATTTTCGAAGATTTAAAAAAAATCGGTGAAGAGTGAAGAGATGTTGGTTTATAGTTGTAGATTTGCAATCGAAATTGGCAGTTCAAATTGTGTGAACTATAAAATTTAATATCTATGCCAAATTTCAGTTGTTTATGTTGTGAAGTGCAGATGCTTAATAACAAAACTTGAAATGAAATCAACTTAAAAAACCCTGTATCTCGAGAACGAAACGTCTGTGGTCCCATGTTAATGGGACTTTTTTCCTTAAAATTACGCAAGGTATCTCCTCTCTGCGTCTGTACCTTCATTGTGTGTTCCTGAATTGGACGCACAAACAAAGATGTGATACTCCTTACATTATTTTAAGGGAAAAAGTCCCATATATATGGGACCTCAAACGTTTCGTTTTCAACATGCAATGTGTTGAAGTTTAATTTTTTTTCAAGTTTTCTCCTCATAGTAAATGCAGTCCACAAGATATTCAACTGAAATTTGGCATACATATTATATTTTAGAGTTCACCCAATGTGACATGCCAATTTCGATTGCAAATCTACAAAATGATGTTTTTTCTGGACACTGTCCCCTATTTTCCTACAGCACTTTTGAAACAACAAAAACACCGAATGAAGATACCTGACACACCCTTGAATTGTAAGCAAGGGCAATAAAACCCCATCTGGAATCGGACGTGCGTCACTTTCGAGTAACCCTTAGGCCATAACCAGGGAATTTTCAGAAATTATTCGTTTGGAATGCAAAATGTAATAGATACTTTATTAGAATTTATTAATTATTTCAATATTGTATGATTCATCAACTTATGAAGGTGAACGGCGAGTGTGACTTAATTTCTGCACAAAAAAATCCTTCATTCATTTACACTTATGAAAACGCTACCTTTTTATGTGAAAATGATGGAAAAGTGGATAAACGTAGCGCACAGATCCACCTAGACGTGAAGCCCCTGGTAAGAGTATATTTTGCGCGCATGTTCAAATTCGTTGTTCGAAATCATTGCGTGGATTTCACCCATTCACGAATCCGACCTTCGTAATATTACTAATATTTTCAAAAATACAGATTAGATCGAATAGATATCTAGTACTTGAAAGAGTAAGGACAGCTTGAAGGTCCATACAGAATTTCATGAGGATATTAAGAACAGAGGATCGCAGAATATTGAATATTTGAGAAAAAAATTCAAATTTTTTTCAAATTGTTCTAATGAAACGATAATCACGAAACTTTGGACAAAGTTCCTCATCAGTATTTTGAAACTGCTTTTTCCCAATATTTCCAAAAATTATAATAGAATCCAACTTTAATTTGGTGTAATATTGTTAAATATGAAGCTCAAGGTATGACAAAAATTCGTTTGAAATATATGGATAGTTTCCAAAGAAAACAATTTTTTTGGAAACAAATTTTGAAAAAATTTTTTTTTCATTACCGAGTGCATGAAAAATTGCTTCGGGAGACACGCAACATCGAAAATAATACTTGAGAAACCCTTGAAATGTAAACAGGGGGCAATAAAATAGCATCTAGGTAGACGACCGACGATTTCGGGTTTCAAATAGCCCTGGGCTATAACAAGGGAATTTTTTTGAGAATTATTCGTAAGAGATGCAAAATATAACAAATAATATGTCAGGATTCAATAATCACATCAATACTATATGATATATCGACCTCTACAGGTGTAACGATTAGTATGACTCATTTTTCTGCATTAGATACGCCCCTTTATGTATTATCTGCCTCTTTTGGGTGGAAACGATGAAAATACGGATAAATGTAGCACGCACAGGTCCACTTAGGCGTGGAGCCCCTGGCATTGATGTTATACAAAAATAATTATCACTCTTTCATAATGGAACTTCAGGAACATAATATTGTATTATTTTTTAGGTTTTTATTGGTTTTCACTTCCAATATCGGAAACAGAACTATTGAAAATTAAATAAAAATTGTTTTTTTCATGAAAAACGCCTTTGCGGATTGCAGTATCAACTATTTGTCAAGGGCAGTTTCTTACAGAAAAGATTGCCTAATGAACAACACAAGAACAATACAAACGATAAAGAAAACGAACTGTGACGTTTCGGAGTACAAATCTGACTCTTTCATTAGACAAATTAGAAAATTTCAAGAATTATTTTCTTTCGATTTGAGACTTTTGTCACATTGACCTAAGGAATAGAGACATACAAAAATCCCAAATAGCGAACCATGTATGTTCGACCATTGGAAATCACATGATAGATTGGGACAATCCAAAAATACTGATGTTGGAATCAGATGATTTGAAAGGAAAAGTCAAAGAGTCCCCTTGCATTTTGTTAAATAGAGAGAGTAATTTTGCTCATTGTACGGTAGAAATTGACCCTATTTGGCTAAATTTACTCAAAAAGGAGGTAGAATTAAAAAAATTTCAAACCAAATAAATCTGTGTTGCTATGTTTTCTCGAAACTGTCAATGTGACAAAAGTCCCAAATCGAAAGAAAATAATTCTTGAAATTTTCTAATTTGTCTGATGAACGAATCAGATTTGTACTCTGAAACGTCACAGTTCGTTTTCTTTATCGTTTGTATTGTTCCTGTGTTGTTCATTCGGCAATCTTTTCTGTTAGAAACTGCCCTTGACAAATAGTTGATACTGCATTCCGCAAGGGCGTTTTTCACGAAAAAAACAATTTTACTTAATTTTTAATAGTTCTGTTTCAGATATTGGGAGTGAAAACCCATTAAAACCTAAAAAATATTGCAAAATCCTCCCAAAATAAGCTTCAATCGATACATAATATTGGGACTTTGTCATTTAATTGACTACTAATTATTTCATGTGGGAAATTATCAAAAGTTTTCGTTATTTATATCATCCAAAAAGCATTGTTAGGATCATTGTATTCTCTTTACAATTTTATTAAGATTTAGCATTCCTTCTCAAACATTGGTGTATAAGGATACAATGTTTGTGAAGTATTTTAATTAAAAAATGAAATACTTAAATCGAATTTGGTGAAACTGTATTCCAATATTTTATCCGTTACATATCATTCGAAGTTCCCGATGCGCAAGTCAATCTCTACAACTTTTTTTTGAATACTTATATTTCTGTTGTCATTGTATTCTTTAACGATGCTATTGTAGATTTGGATGAATATACCCATCTTCTAGTTCCGCCCATGTTCCATCATCCAAATGACCTGCTATCCCAGAGACATCTTAAATGAAAGAATTTGCGCCATCTTTTATCGGGTAGAGTTAGCTACGTAGCTATGAGCCTACGTAACTCAAGCTACGACATACTACAACCCGAACTAAGAATCGACATGTCACTGATACCAGCGTTTGTGTCGCCATCTATCCGTGGTATCAGGGCCGTCAAATGATATTTCCGTAAGGTTGGCTTACTATCCCTCTTTATACAATGATTGAACCTACTACCATTGTTTAAACAATGTTACTACGATATTTTTTTAAATTGCACGAAACATTAAAGTTTTCTACTTTCCTTCCAACACAACGTGCTAAAGACTGCACTTAGGTAGCAGTAGATTTTTAGTAGATTTCTGTAATTTACTTTGGTAGAAAAAAGTAGATTTCTACGGAAGGTTTGGTAGATTCTGAAAAAAATAATTGGTCACGCTGATCATAGACGAAATCGAATAAGGAGCGCTTGGATTGTCGGTTCTTATGTCTGGTGGTTAGATGACTTAGCGCGGTCTTCATTCGTATTTCGGATATGAATGGGATCCGCGAGATGGCGAGATCCGTGAACAAGATATACCATAAATGTGTTTAGTCTCAATTTGATTCTGTTTAGTACCAATTTGAAAATGTTAATTCTCAATTTGAATGTGTTCAGTTTCAATTTGAAGTTGAAGAGGTGTAGTTGATTGAAATCATAAAGAAAGTATTTTCACCATTATAATCGAAAAAAACCGTGACCAGAGCCAGAGCATCAATGAACAATAAGTGTGACAGAAATTCAAAAGACTAATTCATTTTCTTTCAATGCATTCGGTTGATTCTTCTTTGCATTTCGATATGTTTCAATAGATTTGTCGTAACCAATTTTTTTTAATAGATTTTCATCCATCTATTAACTCAAAAACTCGATAGAAATAAAAATCGAAGCGCATGGCCACCCAACAGTTGGAACCATGATATAACGGGCCCGATGAAGAGACGGTAGGGCACCAGAGAGTAGGGGAATAAGAGCTCATATTCGCTAGCGCGTTCGCTATACGGTGGGCGGCCGCTCTAGTATTAATCTATTATCTCTGCCAATGAACTGTATATTATATACCTGGAAGGGACCCGTTTTGAGCGACAAGTGAAGCCAATTCGTTGCTTATGCAACCCGCGAAGTGGACGGGTATCTATCTCTTTCTTCCTCATTGCAGTTAAGGGAACTCCGTCGCATTTATTCTAAATATTTTTAATTTTTCGTGTCAAATTAGGAGAACCTGAATTTTTTTCTGACTAATTCGTGAATAAGGCAGGATTGAAGAAGATCGCACATGTTCAAGTGAAATTTCAACTTAGTGAGCGGTTTTTCTGGGGAACAGCGAGTTATCATCCTCCGTAAATTTGCGTTTTTTTGCTGAAAATGGTTCCAAGCGACCAGGTTGGACTCACTAATGAAGAGTTAAATGTCAAATTGAATTCTATTTAGCCGCCCGTTGTCACGATAACTTACTACCGAGAAAAGCTATAGCGACTTAAAAAATTCAAAATAAGTTCGTTAATGGGCAAAATTTACCTAACAATTTCGAAGTTATATCCATTTCAAATATATTATTTTATTTCCTTTATATCTCAAGAAGTACTGATGCGATCAGATTGAAACTTGCTAAATGATTGCATGAAGAATCGTGAAAAAAATTTTTTTTTCGGAAACTATCAATGAGATTTCAATGAAACTTGGCGCAGACCTTGAAGTCGAATCTGAACAGCAATGTTCGAAATTTCAGCTCGATTCGACTCACATTTCCAAAAATATCGGAAAAAAGTATGTCATATTTCGCATTCGCAATGAGTTTTAACCAGCGCTTAAATTTTCCTGACTTCAATTCAGTGCTTTTCGAGAAGTATTTTCCTATGTTCCTATTATTTAAATTTATTGTAATAATGATGAAACTATCGTCAATCGTCAATGCACTGCTCACACCAATATAATTCTTCACTTTTTGAACCACACGCGGTGAAGGCAGAGAAAGTAATGGCATATCAGAGAAAAATAGATATTCATTTTCAAAAATATTGCACTTTCTAAACGATGTAATACCCAAACTAAATGAATTTCCAAGTAAAACCAAATTTGAGCCGTTAAACACCATTCACTTCAATGGGTGTGACAGGGAGAGGTTACCGTAATTAGCGCTATCTTTGTTTCGTTGCCCCTTGTTACGCTTTAAGCTTAGTTGAAGAAGGGTCGGGTCCTTTCCAGGTAGTAATGTAGAGTTCTATGCTCTCTGCTCAATTCCGATCAGCGTCTACGAGGTCACCAGTTTGAGCTTTATCGCGAAAGTTTCCATTGCGCAGCGAGGGAAAATTTCCCACCGAATCGAGTTTTTCATGCCTGAAAGCAGCTAGACCTGGAAGTCTTTTTAGTTTTTTAAGATTTCAATTCGATCTAATGTATATTTTTGGAAATATTTGGAAAATGAAATTTTAAATGGGTATATCTGCGGAATTGCTATGTGGATTTTACCCATTAGCGAATTCGGCCTTCGTAATTAAGGACCAAACCTTCTCTACAAATATCGAGTTTCTGAGTTGTTTCTTTCGGAAGTTATTGTGTTGACGGTCCGGCCGTTAGGAACATAGAAACTCGATATTTGTAGAGAAGGATTGGACACTAATTACGAAGACCGAATTCGTTAATGGGTAAAATCCACCCAATGATTTCGCAAATATACCTATTCAAAATTTTATTTTTCCAATTTTTCCAAAAATACATATCAGATAGAATTGAAATCCAGTACTTCATCAAAAAATGACAGTTTTAAGGTTCATACAGAATTTAATGAGGAAAATATGATCACAGAACATTGAATATTCGAAAAAAATAATTTGCAATTTGTTTTTAAATTGTTCGAATGACACGTTGATCACAAAATTCTGCACAATGTTGTCGTTCAACATCTTCGAACTAGTTGCGAAGTTTCATCACGATAGAGTCATTATTTCTTGAGTTATACCGAAGAAAACAACGATATCGAGAAGAAAACCAAATTCAACATATTTTGTCCCAATATCTCCAACACTAATAGCCGTATCGAACTGAAATTTGGTGCACTGCTGTGAAATATAATGTTCAATGTCTTAGTTGAATTTTTTTCCGAATTTAATGAACAGTTCTCGAAAAAAAAATTTTTTTCGAAAAAAACTTCGGAAAATTTTTTTTTTCAATTTACTGACAGTACGATCTTGACAAAATTCTGCTTGAAGTTGCGCGTCGTTGTACTCCACCCAACTGCAAAGTTATAATTTAGTCGCTCTGGTTGTTTCCGAAATAAAAAATAAATAACTTCAGAACTCCAAATGGCTGTTACTCAGAAACTGTTCGTCTGATTTGGCTCATTAACGAACTTAACCGCGGCATTCCAATGCGTGACCTACCCTCAAAGTTTCAAGTCGCTAACTCACTCCGTTCGATAGTTATCGTGTCCACGGCCGGACGCACGGACGGACAGAATCGATTTTGACACTGGATTCGTCATCAGGGAGTCCAATCTAGTCGTTTGAGACCATTTTGAGCTCAATCATAGAAAATTACAGACATTTGGACAAAACGATAGCACGCTGTTCCCCTAGAACATGCGCGCAAAAATGACGCCATACGAACCTCAGATTTTTTCAAAAGAGCCGTTGCTATTTCTCGCGTTATGTTCTGAGGAAATCAAAATTTCGTCTGGGTGAATTAAAGCAAATGACATTTTGTTTATGGAATGAAAATCTTTAAAATATCGATGTTCATGCATGTATTATTTGTGTAGGCATACAAATGTATTTGGGCATCAGACTATTTAACAGTCTACTACTTTACATTCAAAAGTTTTATGGTGATGTGTAGTTCCAGAAGGCTCTATATCATATTCTTGTACAGGTTGAGCCATATATAGTGTTGAGGAGTTTCATGATGGATGTAGGGGTTATGCTTGAATTCTCCTATTTTTTTCTCTCTTTGTCACATTAATAACCCGAAAAATGCTGATCCGATTATGTTGAAACCTAGTAATTAACTTGTTGAAGAATGTGGATGCACAAACTTGTGAAGGATTTCGTGTTATACGTTTCATCACAACAGTTTTGACCCATTCATAATTTATTTCCGAATATTTTATTTTCTGCAATATTCCTATCATATGGTATACTAGAAATTCTACATGAACCTCCAAACACACATTTATCGCGCAATTACCGTATTTCAATTCGATCCGATGTATATATTAAGAAATATACTAGAGCGACCACTGTTCGAACACTTGCTGAACCAAAGCTGAACAAATCAAATCACTCTCTTTTACGATACAAATAAATTTGCTCCACACTAAAGTTATACTTATTTATTTATTTATACCTTGTAAAATATGACTGTGTATACGGGCAGGAAAACCTAGTCCGTTTGCCTTTTGAAACATTGTTTCAATACATTTTTTTTACTACTACTACTATTATTGAGAAATATTGAATTATAATTGGGTATAGGTAGGGAATCATTGGTTGGGTTTTACCCATTCACGAATTCGAACTTCGTCATCAGAGTCAATTTGTAGAGTTGACTAACGTCGAATTCATGAATGAGTGAAATGAGCCAAATGATTCCACTCTGTTTTTCCGATATTCCCAAAAGTGCAGATCGGGTCGTATCGAATAGAAATCGACTGAAAAATCATAGCTCAAGATTTATGCAGAGTTCCCTGAAGATCAGATGAAAACAAGATCACCACATCTGCTTTTCTAGAATTTTCATTCTGCCTTTTACGCGTGCTATCGTTTTGTCGAAATGTCTGTAATTTTCGATGATTGAGCCGAAAATGGTCTCAAACGACTAGGTTGGACTCCCTGATGACGAATCCAATGTCAAAATCGATTCCGTCCGTCCGGCCGGCCGTGGACACGATAACTGACGAACGGAGTGAGCTAGCCACTTGAAACTTTCAGGATGGGTCGCGCGTTGGAATTCCGCGGTTATCAATCGGTTGAACAGTTTCTGAGTTACAGCCATTTGAAGTTCCGAAGAGATTTATTTTTTTATTTAGGAAACTACCAGAGCGCTTGGATTAAAAATTTGCAGTTGGGTGGAGTAGCTAAAGTTTTTTCAAGATCGTGCTTTCAGTAAAAAAAGAAAAATTTTTCGAAAACCGTTTATCATATTCGCAAAAAATTCCAGTCAGACATTGAGCGTTATATTTCACAGCAATATACCAAATTTCAGTTCAATACGGGTATCAGTTTTGTGAATATTGGAAAAAAATATGTAGAATTTTGTGGTTTTCGTCATCGTTGTTTTTTTCGATATAACCCAAGAAATAATGATTCTATCGTGATGAAACTTCGCAGTTAGTTCCAATTTGTTCAAGGACAACATTGTGCAGAATTTCGTGATGATCATGTCATTAGAACAATTTGAAAAAAATTGCAAATTTTTTTTTCAAATATGTATTCAATATTTTGTGATGTTCTCATCATATTATCCTCATTAAATTCAGTATGAACTTTCAAACTGTGGTTTTTCTATGAAATTCTAGATTTTAATTCGTTCTAATCTGTACTTTTGGAAATATTGGGAAAATGAAATTTTGAATGGGTATATCTGCGGAATCGTTGGGTGGATTTTAACCATTAACGAATTCGGTCTTTGTAATTAAGGCCCAATACTTCTACTCCTACTTCTAAAAATATCAAGTTCGTAAGTTGTTTCTTTCGAAAATTATTGTGTTAACGGTTCGGATATTAGGCCGACCGTAAAAACACCAACTTCCCCAGTAGCACACAATCTTGGCTAAACATTGATTCAATATTGGCCCAATATAGATTCATCGTACATCGAAAAACGAGTATACGCCAATGTTGGCCCAATATCGAAATTTGTGATAAGGCCAATATTGTGAATTAGTACTTTTGCCAATATTGGCCCAATATTGGGATGAGTGGATTGTGCCAATATTGTTTATCAATGGTAATGCCAATATTGGTCCAATATTGGGCATAAGTTATTAGCCAATATTGTAAATCACATTGCTACCAATATTGGCCCATTATCGGGATAAGTGGATTGCGCCAATATTGTTTATCAATGGTATCGCCAATATTGGTCCAATATTCGGCATAGTTTTTTAGCCAATATTGTGAATTACATTGGTACCAATATTGGCCCAATATCGGGATAAGTGGATTGCGCCAATATTGTTAATCAATGGTTTCGCCAATATTGGTCCAATATTAGGCAAAGGTTATAAGTCAATATTGTAAATCACATTGCTACCAATATTGGCCCAATACCGGAATAAGTGGATTGCGCCAATATTGTTTAACGATGGAATCGCCAATATTGGTCCAATATTGGGCATAGTTTTTTACCCAATATTGTGAATCACATTGTTACCAATATTGGCCCAATATCGGGATAAGTGGATTGCGCCAATATTGTTAATCAATGGTTTCGCCAATATTGGTCCAATATTGGGCATAGGTTATAAGCCAATATTTTAAATCACATTGCTACCAATATTGGCCCAATATCGGGATAAGTGGATTGCGCCAATATTGTTTATCGATGGTATCGCCAATATTGGTCCTATATTTTCGCATGGTTTTTTTGCCAATATTGTTAATCACATTGCTACCAATATTGGTCCAATATCGGTGTAAGTGGATTGCGCCAATATTGTTCATCAAACGTATCGCCAATATTGGTGGAAAAGTTCTTTTGGCCAATATTGAAAATTACATTGCTACCAATATTAGCTCAATATCGAGATGAGTGGATGGCGCCAATATTGTTTATCCATGGTATCGCCAATATTGGTCCAACATTGGGCATAGTTTTTTGGTCAATATTGTAAATTACATTGCTACCGATATTGGCCCAATATCGGGATAAGTGGATTGCGCCAATATTTTTTGTCAATGTATCGCCAATATTAGTCCGATATTGGGAATGGGGTTTTAGCCAATATTGAAAATAACGTTGCTACCAATATTGGCCCAATATTGGGATGAGTGGATTGCGCCAATATTGTTTTCCACCGTATCGTCAATATTGGTCCAATATGGGGCATAGTTTTTTGGCCAATATTGTAAATAACATTGCTACCAATATTGGCCCAATATTGGGATTAGTATATTGCGCAAATATCGTTTATCAATGGTATCGCCAATATTGGGCATAGTTTCTTGGTCAATATTGTAAATTACATTGCTACCAATATTGGCCGAATATTGAAATGAGTGGATTGCGCCAATATTGTTTATCAATGATATCGCCAATATTTGTCCAATATTTGGTATAGTTATTCGACAGTATTGTAAATTACATTGCTACCAATATTGGCCCAATAAAGGGACAAGGGGATTATGAGTGTGAATCGTTTTCCTGTGGAACTTCGGTTAATGGCAAACTTTGGAGGCTTGCACATACTCTAGAAGAATATACTGTAAGATTTCTGAATTCCCTTGAAAAATCGAATACTTCTGGTTATATTATTCCTTTCAGGTTGATTATTTTGGACGATATATCGAAGCATTTTGTACATGTAATAGTAGAATTTAATCTGAACTGATGGGTTAATACATCAATTCTCATGAATTTACCGACTAAGCTTTCCACTGTTTCAGGGGACTTCATTTTGGAGATATTAATCCGAACTGAAAGCTATCCAGATAAGTATTCTGATACTACACAAGCCGAAATTCCGAACAATTTTGATTATCTTATTGTCTAGAGTCTAGAGGAGATATTCAATCTAACGCGTGTTCGAGTCAAAAGAAAATTCTGCAATTTATTCAGGCGATTGGGACCAGTTAAAACAAATTATTGTATATTAAAAAATAGGAAATCAAGTAACTCAGTATTAATCGAATATTCAGAAATAAATTCATTTATGCTAATTCTGAGGTTATTTCGCACTTACAGAATACTTTCAACGTATTTCACCAATGAAGGTACATAATTCCATAATATAGGTTATTATCTGTGCACAGAAAATTAAGTCACCCTGATCATCACACCTGTTGAGGTAGAACTAATCAATAAATCCTTAAAATAAGTATTAGTTATAATTTATATTTCCAACGAATAAATCTCGAAAAACATTCCCTTGTTGGCCTCAGGGCCATTTATCGCCCGAGAGTGGCTTCCGTCTAACCAGATGCTGTTTTATTGCCCTTTGCTTACATTTCAAGGAGTTGTCGCGTATCATTCTTCGATTCACATTTTATTTTTACATAATATTCCTTTTTGCATCCCGATAGTTGTTCCATCCCTTCACTTCCTAATTCATTAGTGTGCAACGAATCTTTTTACGGGCTTGTTTTGGGGAACACAAATCATTATTTCGTCACGATGTCTGTAATTTTCGAATTTTGAGCCAAAATGGGTATCAAACGACTAGGTTGGACTCACTGATGAAGAATCCGTGGTCAAAATTGATTCTGGCGTTCGGCCGTCCTTCCGGCCGTGTGCGCTGTAACTCTCGAAAGGAACTACCTACAGTCTTGAAATTTTCAGATTTGGTTACGAGCCTGAATATCTCGGTTAAGTTCGTTAATG
Source organism: Myrrha octodecimguttata (assembly GCA_958510865.1). Lineage (NCBI taxonomy): Eukaryota > Metazoa > Arthropoda > Insecta > Coleoptera > Coccinellidae > Myrrha > Myrrha octodecimguttata. The sequence continues at coordinate 2,383,824 of OY294057.1, read as the reverse complement.
GGCCAAATCTGCCGAATGGTTTTTGTGCTACAGCCATTTGAAATTTTGATTTCTCAATAACTCGAAAAATATTTATCTGATCGAAAGGAAACTTGGTTGGAAGATGCACAGTGTCAATGGGAAGAATTATCCATGGAAAAATTGGAGAAGAAAATTTTTTTTTTCGAAAATTTTATATTTCATTGAAATTTCACTGAAATTTCCAAGTCACCATTCCGCACTGTGAACAAGCGCGTACAAGCTGCTGACTTCACGTCAGTGCTTTTCTAGATATTTTATAGTTAAGGTCGGCCTAACTGCCAAACGTAAAATTAAAAGACATTTAGAGACTTGATTTTTTTTGTTGAACCGGTTCAATTCCGAAAGCTGAATTCGCGATTGGGTGAAACCATCCAATGACGCCACATATATATATAATTAATTACGAGAAATTCGACACATTTTTTTTCTCAATATCTCCAAAGATAAATATCAGATGGAACTGAACTTCGAAACACTGTTGTAAAATACTGAATCGAGGTTCTCACTCACCAATTTTATTGAAATCTGATGAAAAGCTTCCGGTTGAAAAATTCTTCAACAAAAATTCCCAAAATATTTGAATACATTTTTACAGTTTTCCACCCCTACGGTCCTAACAAAATTTGTCAGTTTTAAGTATTTTTCTACTTACTACATAGTTTGAATCTGTTCGCTTCTGTTCTTCTTGGAATATTGAGGAAATAACCTCAATCTTCCAATATCTCCGAATATAAATATCGGATCAAACTGAAATTCGAAGCGCTGTTTTGAAATATTGATTTCAAGCTTTATCCCAATTTTCAATCTGATCGTGTCGATAGTCATCGAGATATTAAAGAAATATTCTGAAAATTTCAAATAACAACGAAATTTTACATATTTTTTTCTTAATGCCTCCGGAAATAAATATTAAATCAAATTGAAATTGGAAAAAACTGTTGTAGAATACTCACTCCAAAGTCGGCGCTGAATTTCATCGAAATCTATTCAATAAATTAGAAAAAACAATTGTTTTTTCGATAAATATGTGAATAATTTTCGAAAAACAATTTTTTCTTGGTTCGCGTTAATATATTCTCCGAGTAATTACGAAGTTTCGATGTGGTCGCATATGTGCTTCTCGACATATCCAGGAAATTTCAAACAACGAAATTTGACAATTTTTTTTTCATATATCCCCGAAAGCAAATATCTCAAGTTTAAATTTGAAATTCCGTTTTTGAATATTGATTCCAAGGCCTGTGACGGATTTCATTAAAATGTTCCGAGAAAAAAAAATTTTTCCACAAAAATTTCAAACATTTTCGGGTAAACATTTTCTTCAAATTTTTTAACCACTAGATCCATACGAAATTTTGCGGAAGGTTTTGCTTTGGTATCCTTCTTATTATTATCATGTTTCGATCTGATCGCATTTGTTTTTCTTGATATGTTGAGGAAATAACGTCAAAATTTTTGTCATATTTCTCCGAAAGTAAATATCGTATCGAATTGAAATTTGAAACGTTCTTGTTGGAAGACTGATTCTAAGATATATGTGCCAAATTCAGTTGAAATCTGATCAACACTTTCCGAGAAAAAGAAATTTCCAATGAAAATTTCGAAAATTTTTGAATAATTATTTCTATAAATTTTTTAACAATTAGATCCATACGAAACTCCACACTTATTTGTTTGTTGGTATTCAAGAACTTGTCACGAAATTTCAATTCGATCGAATCAGTTCTCCATGAAATATCGAGAAATTAACCTCAAAATTTCATATACTCCAAAAATGTTTGGTCGATTTGGTCCAATAACGAACTCAGTCGAGATTTTCAGGATCTAAGCCCAACCTGAGAAATTCAAAACTCTAGGTCCTTTCTTTCGAAAGTTAGAACGCACACGGCCGGACGGACAGAATCAAATTTGAGTCTAACCTAGTCGTTTGAGACCAATTTCAGCTCAAAATTCGAGAGTTGCAGACATTGTGACGAGACGATAACGCGTTGTTCCCCAGAACAAGCGCGTAAATAAAGTGGAAATTACCGAATACATATTCATTCAAACCGTTAAATAAGAAAGTAAAAGGACAGAAACCCATAGGCGATTGAAAAGCTATCTGTGCAAAATGCCTCCATTCAATGTAGAACGAGAGCATCATTAACCCTTACTGGAACGGTGGTACAAAAATTGTACCACTTTTTCCAGAACAAGTGCAGCACAGCGGTCCAAATAACGTACCCCATATTTGATCGCAAATGTGATGCGGCACGAAAGCATTATAAGTGTACCACCTATTGCATCGCGTTGATATATGCTTGATACGCATATTTCGTCCGCAAATGTAAACATTGCGTTTCTCAGAAATCAGTTTCTGCGACGCATTTGCAGGATAGAACACGTAAATATTCAAGCCAAATCTTTTAGTGAACAAGTACCATCGTTATTTCATTTTATTTATTCGTTAAGTGTGTTTGCCCTGAAAGGTTCAAGAATAGCATTCATCAAGTAAGTATATTTCCATTTTTTTAATATCAATTCCAGAACGTAGTGGTACCTCATATGTACCACAGTGCCGTACGGATATAAAGATTGGTCATGAATTATTATTTCAGATACAATGCCGTATTTGCCATTCAGATTGATAGGACTAACCTATGATGAGCTTCTAGAGGAAATAGAAAATATTCCATCTGATGCAGAATCTGTTGTTGACGAGGACGAAGCTGACGAGTCAGAACATCCCCTGCAGGATACAATTTGTATCGAAAATTTGGTTCGGGATATCGAAGATGACATCAGTGAGGACTTGTGGGACTCTGATGATGAAATTCCTCTGATCAATTTAGTTCAAAAACAAGAATATAGAACAGGTAACGATTCGAATATGCATTCTCCAAGCTGAGGAATTACACAGTCCGTGAATTCAGCACCACCTTTCGAACATAACTGCGGAATTACTGACATAGTCCGCAATGTTCATAATAAAACTCCACATGCTTTTTTCAATCTTATGTTTACTGACGACTTGTTGCAATACTTGGTATTCCAAACCAATTTGTATGCTACACAAGAAGGCAAGAATTTCATACCTACCACTATATCTGAAATGAAGATATTTCTTGGAATCAACATTCTGATGGGTCTCAAACTCTTACCTAGCTATAGGGATCATTGGAGTTCTAGTCCTGATTTGCATGATGCATATATAAGCCAGTTGATTTCGGTGAATAGATTTGGATGGTTGCTGACACACTTGCATCTGAATGATAATTCGGTTCTTCCACAGAGGAACCAGCCGAATTATGACAAATTGTACAAAGTACGTCCTTTTCTAGATATGCTTTCTGCAAATTTCGAAAAATGCCTTCTTCCTCATGAAAAGATAGCAATAGACGAATCAATGATCAGATTCAAAGGTAGGAGTTCTATAAAGCAGTACCTCCCGAAAAAACCAATAAAAAGAGGATATAAGGTGTGGTGTTTGGCGGATCAATCTGGATATCTCTATAAATTTCAAATTTATACTGGAAAGGTCGGAAATAAGGCAGAAACAAATTTGGGAGAAATGGTGGTTAAAGATTTGATGAGAGGACTGGAAAACAAAAATCACAAATTATATATAGATAATTATTTTTGCTCATATCATCTACTTCTCCACCTAAAAGAAAATGCAATTTGGACCTGTGGCACCATAAATTATACCAGAAAGAATATTCCAAAAATGAAAGATGACAAACAATTGATTAGAGGAGAAACTGATTGGAAAACTAGTGATAGCGGATTATCCATTTTCAAATGGAAAGACAAGAGGTCAGTCCATCTACTCTCCAACTATCATGACCCTAATCAGTATACGATAGTGAAGAGAAAAGAAAAAAATGGGGCCTCCATGGAAGTAAAGTGCCCTCGCGTACTCCACGATTATAATAAAAACATGGGATTTGTGGATAAATTGGATCAGTTGAAAAGTTACTTCGAAATCAATCGTCAGAGCCGCAAGTGGTGGCATCGTATTTTCTTCCATTTTGTTGATATTTCCGTTGTGAATTCTTATATTTTATTCCGCTTGAGCGGCGAAGAAATCTCTCATAAGGATTTTAGAAGAAGGGTTGTGGACGGGTTAGTAGCAGAGAAGATTGTCTCATTAAAGAGAAAACGAGACAACAGTCCGTTAGAAATAAAAAAACATAAACCTCAAGTATCGGTAGAAGTCAGACTTGACAGTTCAGCACATCAGCCTGGAAGAGGCACCAGAAGGAGATGTGCAGTATGCAGCTCGAGAAAAGAGCAAGTCAGAACTGAATGGACCTGTACAATTTGTAAAGTCCCTTTGTGTTTGTCCAAAACGAAAACATGCTTCCAGGATTTCCATTCAAAGGTAAATTTACTCATTGTGAGTGATTCGACAAGTAACTTTGATTTTGTCTTTCAGGCATAGTGGTACACTATATGTACCACCTCCTACAGAGCCCCCCGATTTTTTGGAAAGCATGGGTCATTGATTTTACATCATATATTTATATTCCATTCTGAATAAACACAAAAAATTTAAATAATTACGAACTTTCATTCCTCGTGCCACCTATGCAAAATATCTCTCCTGATCTCTGTGCCAGTAAGGGTTAAGGGGTTACAGGTTCCCCGTAAGTTCAGGTACGATGACGAATGACGACAGAGCGAGCTAATAGCTCTGGGAGCTACTGTATCGTTATAATACAAATTGTATGACAATTGATTAAAACATTTACAGATTGATTGAAGCAAACCCTATCCAAATGATGAATTGAAAAAATAGTTCGAGCTCTGAGCGACAAAAACATCGAAAAACGATAAGTGACAAACCCTTGCAAGGGCAATAAAATAACATCTGGTAGACGGGTGCCACTTTCGGTTGTCAAATAGCCCTGAGGCAATAACAAGGGAATTATTTCTAAGAATTATTCGTTAGAAATGCAAAATATAACAGATTATTTGTTAGGGTTTATAAATTATTTCAATACTATATTCAGGTGCAACGATGAGTGTGACTTAATTTTCTGCGCACAGATAACCCCTTATACGTATTAACCTATAGAAAATAATTTACCTTCATATAGGTGAAATACGATGAGAGTATTCTGTAAGTGTGAAACAAGCTCAGAGTTAGAACAAGTATACTGAATATTGGCGTGCATTGTTCATCTCGTAGAGGAACGATAATTCCATTAACAGTTTAGTTTATATTCGAAATAATTTATGGGATTGAAATAGGTTGGAAATGAGACACTAATTCATTCCTTCAAGCGACGTTTCGCGACTGTTTTGTTGCTTCTTCAAGCTTTTTAATATAGAATACTTATGAATAAATCAACATAGTATAGGATTTCAAAAACTTATTTTCCTACCTCGGAAGCAGTTATTTGAATTGAAACAGTATTTTCATCGATATTGAATCGGAAAGATAAACAAAACTGACATGTGACGTGACGAACATATGAATGAAATCCTGTTCTTCGATTCTCAGATGAATAACTTTTTGGATGAACAGGAACCACTACCACATCAACACATCCGCTGCTTCGGAGGTAAGAAAATAAGTTTTTGAATTCCTATACTATGTTGATTTATTCATGTTGTTTCACTAAGTATTCTATATTAGAGAGCTTGACGAAGCAACAAAACAGTACCTAGCGCAAAGTGAAGGAATGAATTCCAATCCCACGAATTATTCTACATATAAAAATTAATGAAAGGAATACGAGATCACAGTCGAGTGTACTTTATATTGTGATAATAAGATATTTTATAGCTGAAATTTAACGTGCCTATCTTTGAAACATTTTTCGTGTCTTTTGAACTATTCATATTTTAGCGTCACAATAGTGACGTCACACGCAAACATTTTAGAAAACAGTTCGTAAAAGTCGAAAACATAAGTTTGACTACTGTTAAATCTTTTATAACTGGTTTTTTAGCGCCGTAGCGGTGACACCGGTGACGTCACACGCAATATTATATTCCATTTTAGCGAACTTCTTTATGACGTCATCAGTTCGATGGTCGCCTAAAACTGATTTTTCAGAACCTTCCGTTTTTTGTTGGTTAAAATTGATAATTTTCATCCTCATCAGATTTTGGATGCTATGTTTTCTTGCTCTCTTCAACGCGTGCGGAAATCATTGTTATTGATGAATAATGAAGTTCAAAAATCAAACCTTCTCCATATTTTGAAGATTCATACTTTCATACATTAATAATCACGAAATTTCACTGAAATGAGTGAAATATCAAATAACGCGGTCTCCTAACTCACACAAGCATAATAATCAGCAGCAATAATAAACCTACCTCTCCTTAACCCGGTTTGAAAAGCTTAATATTCTATTAAAGTGAAAATTTTCCTGAAATACTTATCTAACCAACTAAATCAATACAAAAACAGTTCAGAGTTATTCAGCGTTGGTCGTAATCAAAACAAATACAATGTAACATTACGCATCATAAACCTGAACTCGTATGGTCATGGGTAGCCCAATGGTAGAGCTTTATACTTGCGGCGCAGATTGTCCGGGTTCTATTCCCGCAGCGGACGATTGGTTGGTGTTGGATTTTTCAGGTTGGTGGTTTCTCGTATTTCTATAGGTGGGTCGTACGTCAGAGTCTCAAGTTGGTGGGTTTCAGGAAGGTCGGTGATGGGGGGTGGTGGTCGGTCATGAGTTTCGTAGTGGGTTGATTCTGTGTGTACTTGAAAAACGCGAATATATTTATAATTTTATTTTTTTACTTTTTGAATATTGGGCCAATATTGGTTTCCAATATTGGGCCAATATTGGTATCCAATATTGGGCCAATATTAGTATTCTATATTTGACCAATGTATATTTCCAATATTGGGCTTATGTTGGTAACCAATGTTGGCCCAATATTGCAAAAAGTCAACATTCATTATCGGGCCAATATTGGTATTATATATTGGGCCAATATGGATGTCCAATATTGGGCCAATATGGATGTCCAATATTGGGCTAGAATCGGAATCCAATGTTGGCCCAATATTGCAAAAAGTCAACATTCATTATTGGGCCAATATTGGTATCATAAATTGGGCCAATATGGATGTCCAATATTGGGCCTATGTTGGTATCCAATATTGGCCCAATATTGCAAAAAGTCAACATTCTTTATTGGGCGAATATTGAGAAACTATGTTGGGCCAATATTTTCACAATATTGGCCCAATATTGGTCCAATATTTGTGTGCTACTGGGATTGCGGAAGAAACGACTTAGATACTCGATATTTGTAAAGTAGGTTTGGAGCTAAATAACGAAGGTCGAATTCGTGAATGGGTAAAATCTGCCCAATGATATACCCATTAAAAATTCTATTTTTCCAATATTTCCAATAATATAGATTAGATCGAATTGAAATCCAGTGATTTATCGAAAAAAAATTAGAAAAGCACTGCCGTGAAGGCAGCAGTTTTTGAGTACATGCTGCCTTCGCGGCGGTGCTTTTCTAGATTTTTCAATCAACTTATAGTGAATTTCTGGTCATCTATTCGCTCCTCAATTAGGTGTCATAATATTATAAGATCGAAAACTACAACGAGGGTGATCGCTCGATATTTTCGCACATTCAAGAGAAAAGACTTGTGGTTTGGTGAACAACATTCAGGTATACGAGAGTTTTCGCGATTACAATTCTATTATTACTTTCAGTATTACTCCGAAATATATAAAGGAAAAATATTATTCATAATACTATCATGTTTAAATAACTAGAGTAAAAGATGCATTTTTTCTTATTTTATCCCATTTTGACGTTCAAAAACGACACTATCCAACCCATGCAACAAAGGTGTGTTGACGTTTTTCCACTCGGTGAATTGAAAGAAAAATTTAATTCGCTTGGGAACTAAAACGAATTTCAACATAATTTTTTTTGAACTTCCATTCAAACGTACGTCAACATTCACGTTTCTCCATAAATATTGATCATTTGAAGCAGGATCTGAAAAGCACTCCTTCTCTTCCCTTGACCTTTGACTTCTTTGCTATGTGTTTTCTAGAATGTTGTTCCGAAAAGGAAAGTGACTGAGTGAAATATGTTTGAGTTATGAGTAATGAAAACATAAGGATGAAAATTTATGTTTCTGGGATCGCTCGGAAATAAAGGTTCACCAAAAAAATGTTTTCGTTGTTACCAATGGTGTTCTAATAACTTCTCAAGTACAAGGCGCTGCATAATTCTTTTATATGAAGTTCTCGATTTCAGTGGTAACAGTTTCTGCAGTCGCATTCGCTTTCTCTATGTTGCGATCTGGAACATCGACCTCATCACCACCGCTCACCATTTTTCGGAACACTTATCGGAATTTTTTCGAAGACCATTTTTTTGCATTTTTGCATAGCAAACAATCAAATACTCAGTGCCTAAGCAATTATGAATCGGAGCAATATCTTCTATCTAATTTCGAAAGATTCATTTTCCGGAAAGTGTTCATTATTTGAGCCCTGATCAAAATGGTACCTATGAAATTTTGAATATGACAGGTAAGTTCTAAATGATCATTTTAGTCACCTTTCGTATGAATTACTATTATGCACTCCAGAATGGAAATGATTTATTCTGTGTAAGTTTTTTGGATCGACTCACCTTCATTCAAATCGTTCAATAAATTTTCAGCTAAATTCAGTCTTTTCAGAGAGATCAAGTCTCGAAAAATTGCAAGTGGAACTGATTGAAATTCATTACTGCCTAGATCTAAGTCCTCTAAATATTTCAAGTTACTGAAGAGATTTTCAGGAAGAGTTTGCAATCTATTACCAGATAAATGTAACATGATAACATCTTGACAAACAGTGAAGATATCATCTGGTAGCTTCTCCAGTCTATTGAATGAAATATCCAAGGTTTTGATGTTTCTCAAGCCCCAAAATATGTTCTTCGGAAAATCTGATAAGGAGTTTCTATGCAGACGCCTGAAAGAAAACAAAATAATTTTAGAGATGCGAAGATTGTCTAAATGGGTTGATTTCTTGTCGAATAAATACAGTGTTTAATGACACATGAATAATGAAACATGCTCTATCTCTCTGAAATAATTATATTAATTGGTACATTTTGCCACCCACAACATAAAGTTGAAGCTACTTTGTTATCAAAATGAAACATTCCGTTTGTTTTACCTATAATTTTTGAAATGATAACTTTTTTCATAATTCCACATATCTTTCTGCCATAGTTTTTGAGATAAAATATTCAGTCAAATCCTTGTGCTGACTGTTGAAATTAACTACTTTCTTGCTATGGCAAATTCAAAAAGTTTTTAATTTTGGGTCATGGTTGCGCAAGGCTATCGAGTATGCTGAAGATAATCTCAGCTGACAGAGAAATTTCGAAAAAAATTTTTCTTGAAAAGTTTTCATATTTCGGAAACTATTCATCAGATTTAAAAAAAAAATTGCACAGACCTTGAACCTCATATTTCACAATACTGTACAAATCAGTTCGAACCAAGTTCAGTTTTCGGGATATTGGGTAGTAATAATATGGCTTATTTTGTGGTTTTTTCTATCTTGGTGATTATGAAAATTCCCACAGAGCTGTGCATCAGTATTCATTTATATCATGATTGGCTTATTCTTTTTGGAGTGATTCCAGAAATCACAACGATACCGAAGAATTTTTTTTCTAGTATCTCCAAAAATTGAATTCGAATCGAACTGAAACTGAAACACTGTTGTGGAATAAAGGGTACAAGGCTTGTGCGAAATTTGTCAGAACTCATTGAATAGGTCTGGAAAAAACTATTTTTTCGAGAGAAATTTTGGGAGATTTTTTTTTGTAGGGAACTCACTAAACTAGTAACTGGATAAATGATAGCACGCTGCTCCCGACAACATGCGTGAAAGAAGGAAGAATATATCACATTTGATCAGCCATGTCTACAAAATTCTGAAATAAAAACAGCAAGGGGTTGAAAAATCAACATTTCAAATGGCTATATCCCAAAAACCATTCGGCTGATTTGGCCCATTAACGAACTTAACCGAGATATTCAGGCTCAAAACCAAACCAGAGCATTTCGAGACTCTATAGGATGTCCTTTTATAGCTACACCAGCATTTATGGCACACTTCAAAAAAACATTGCTCAGAATTTTGTACACATTTATTACAAATTTGCGTCCCAAAGCAAAAATTTATTACAGCTCCCGTTTTCCAGAAAAATGGAGTGGGCCAGCTTCAGATTAAAGCTGCACCACGCAGTCTGTATTTTCCAAAAAATGCAATATTTAGTCATCGAATTGGCACCACAATTTCTTACACATTTATTACAGATAAATGACAAGCAAAAAATTCAAAATTATTAACCCCAAGGGGATAGACACCCCTAAATATTGAAAATTCAAGTTGAATATGCATCCAAAAGGTGCAAGGTATGAAATTATTCATCATTTTTTCTTAAACAAACTTTAAACGACATCAAATTGTCCGATGATGGGGATGAAGCATCCCCAAACATATCGAAATTCCTATTACGTAATTATATGAGCAACGACATAAACTGCGTATCTCAATTTCCCGCGGACAGTACATATACTCGTATCTGTCGGGATATTTCAAATCTCTAGGATATCGCCGATTTTTCTTCAGTTCAAAAATTTATAACAGTAGCCCACACTTCTCAAACACATGCTTAAGGATTCTAGTGAGTTATTCCATCAAGAAAAATATGGAATTAGTATCGTGGTATGTGAAAAAAAATAATTCGAAAAATAATGATAGAGAATTTCGATATTCATCGATTTTTCTCTTTGTCAAAAATTTATTACAGTAGCCCACAGTTCTTTAACACATGCTTAAGGATTCTAGTGAACCATTCCATCAAGAAAAATATGGAATTAGTATCGTGGTATGTGAGAAAAAATAATTCGAAAAATTATGATGGAGAATTTCGATATTCATCGATTTTTCTCTTTGTCAAAAATTTATAACAGTAGCCCACACTTCTCGAACACATGCTTGAGGATTTTAGTGAACTATTCAATCAAGAAAAATATGGAATTACTGTCGTAGTATGTGAAAAAACAAATTCGAAAAATAATGATGGAGAATTTCGATATTCATAAATTTTTCTCGTTGTCAAAAAAATATTACAGTGGCCCACACTTCTCTAACAGATGCTTAAAGATTCTTGTGAACTATTCAATCAAGAAATATATGGAATTAGTGTCGTAGTATGTGAAAAAAAAAATCGACAACTAATGATGGAGAATTTCGATATATTCATCAATTTTTCTAGTTGTCAAAAATTTATTACAGTAGCCCACACTTCTTTAACACAAGCTTAAGGATTCAAGTGAGTTATTCCATCAAGAAAAATATGGAATTAGTATCGTACTATGTGAAAAAAAATAATTCCAAAAATAATGATGGAGAATTTCGATATTCATCGATTTTTCTCTTTTTCAAAAATTTATTACAGTAGCCCACACTTCTTTAACACATGCTTAAGGATTCTAGTGACTTATTCCATCAAGAAAAATATGGAATTATTATCGTGGTATGTGAAAAAAAATAATTCGAAAAATAATGATGAAGAATTTCGATATTCATCGATTTTTCTCTTTGTCAAAAATTTATTACAGTAGCCAACACTTCTCTAACACATGCTAAAGGATTCTTGTGAATTATTCAATCAAGAAAAATATGGAATTAGTGTCGTAGTATGTGAAAAAAAAATTCGAAAAATAATGATGGAGAATTTCGATATTCATCTATTTTTCTCGTTGTCAAAAATGTATTACAGTAGCCCACACTTCTTTAACACATGCTTAAGGATTCAAGTGAGTTATTCCATCAAGAAAAATATGGAATTAGTATCGTAGTATGTGAAAAAAAATAATTCGAAAAATAATGGAGAATTTCGATATTCATCGATTTTTCTCTTTGTCAAATATTTATTACAGTAGCTCACACTTCTTTAACACCAGCTTAAGGATTCTATTGAACTATTTCATCAAGAAAAATATGGAATTAGTATCGTAGTAAGCGAAAAAAAATTATTCGAAAAATAATGATAGAGAATTTCGATATTCATCAATTTTTCTCTTTCGTCAAAAATTTATTACAGTAGCCCACACTTCTTTAACACATGCTTAAGGATTCTAGTGAGTTATTCCATCAAGAAAAATATGGAATAAGTATCGTAGTATGTGAAAAAAAATAATTCGAAAAATAATGATGGAGAATTTCGATATTCATCGATTTTTCTCTTTGTCAAAAATTTATTACAGTAGCCCACACTTCTTTAACACATGCTTAAGGATTCTAGTGAGTTATTCCATCAAGAAAAATATGGAATTAGTATCGTAGTATGTGAAGAAAAAAATTCGAAATATAATGATGGAGAATTTCGATATTCATCAATTTTTTTGTTGGATTTTTGGCTTTGATTGTGGTGACTAATAACACAGTTTGAATTCAAGAATCTCTTTATTCATATTATAACTCAAAACACTCTTCATTATACTCTTACGTCTCTTATACAGACAGCATCGGTTTCTCAATCAATAATAGATCAATATGGCGATGATGCCGATCACAGAATCCGCTGTTGAACCACAGAGAGGGAATATGGACAATAGATAGACATAACGTTTTCTTTCAATAACGTTATTCTAGCGAATACGGTCACCTACAATACATTAGGGTGTATTGTTGGTTGTCGTCCGGCAAAGCAGAATTCCAACACTCCCTCCCATTCTCGGAATTCTACTACCTGTCTAGCCTCCTGAGAAGTGATGGCACTTCTAACCTATAAGGTGTTCGTACAACCTGTAACTCCAAAATAGTGTTGAAACAACTAGCCTCTTATGAATCTGTGAAAAGAAAAACAATTAAAACATCATAAAAGTCTAAATATAATATAACTCAGCGTATTCATAAGCATCTAAAGATAAAGTTTTTGCAATGCTTTTCAGTTACAATCCGTTTAATCATAACCTCAATTTTTCCTCATTGACGCACTGTTCAATGAAATCTCTATATGCCTTCTAGTACCGTCAGATTCATATTTCATCGTTTAGGATGAATTTGTTCGAAAAATCTGTATCTCTTTGTTAATATTCAATTATCCATCGAACGAACTCTCTTTGCTGTTCAGGATCTCATCTCATTGATCATCAAATATATTCGGTTTATGACTTCTACAGTATCTATCAGTACAATATCCTGTAGACTTATGGTTGCACCAAATTATCATGGCAATAAGAATTTTTCCTATAAAAATTCAGATAACTTCATCCAAAAAAAATACTTCTTGGTATACATCATTATAAAAATAATAATCTTGGTAGATTAGCATAGGTATTGTTTGAGACTTCTCCATGCTATCCCATCATCAAACAATTCAATGGCCCATCCTCCTGTCGAAGTTGAATCTCGACGATCTCTATGCTTGCTTCAATCTATAATTCAGGTATTGAATTTTCAGACCCAAACTGACAGTTCCTTTTAAGTATTCTGCAAATTCTCTTCACATCTCCCCAATCATCTTCAGTGGGTGCAAGTGAGATTCTTTCACTTCATTGCCAATGCTTTATCTGACTGAGTTCCATTTGAAAACATCAAGCTTTCTACTGCTTCTCTGTGTGGAACTTCAACAATTTTTAACATCTAAGCACTCATATAATACATCCAAATTATTTGTGTTCTTTCTGCTCTGAACCTGTATAGTTACCATAAGAATATTTTGTGGGTTACATTCTTTCATGTCAAATAAATCTGAAATATTCAATGTATACATGGACTCACTAAACACTATGTACTTATCAACGTTATTTCATTCAATTGTGAGACCTAGGAAATTTACGGTTTCATTTCGAATACATTACCTGAATTACTCACAAGTTCCTCGGGTTTATCTCTATCATTGTTGGCTACTAGGATATCATCTACATATTTATTTATTCATTTATTTATTTATCAACGGGATAAACCCAATTTTACAAACGAACAATACACCAATAATAATTAATACAACCTAATACATATTGAAGTACAATGCAAAACTTCCAGAAAAAAAAAAAACTTCACAGATCATAACAAATTTCGATTGACATAACGCACAATGGAGGGGTAACTGAGGCAAAAAAAGTCTATGCCTGTTCTACTGGCAGTGTTTACATGTTGCGAGATTCTTGGAATTGGCGAAGCCCTGGTATAATTGTACCTGTAAGTCCTGAGACATAGCAACATGGTATCTCTAACATTCCTAGACGGAGCGTGGAAACCAAAAAGGGATAGAAGATCGGAAGACGACAAAAGCCCCCAACCAATCTAGCGAACAACAATACATCTGCTCTAATTCTACCAGTCCGCAAAGCAGAAAAGCGCAGAACTGACCTCATATGAGTTGCGGAAAAATTTACGCGTGGGATTCCCATCCTGCAAGACACAGAGAGAAGAAACTTATTTTGAACTCGTTCCAACCTGTCACAGTCTTCATAAGTATATGGAGACCATACACAAGAGGCATACTCAAGATGCGGCCTTACCAGACCAACATAAAGATGTTTTAAGGTATTGACATCCCTAAACTCATACGAGTGCCGTAAAATGAACCCTAGCATCCGGAGACCCTTATTGACTATGTGGTCAATGTGCGCCCTGAAACACATCCTATTGTCGTAAAAAACACCTAAGTCTTTAACAATGTTCACAGTATGTATTGCCTCGTTATTCAGACAGTAGTGCGATACAAAGTGGCGCTCCCGCCTAACTACACTCATATGCTGGCACTTTCCGAAGTTAATGATGACTCTGTTATCTTTACACCATTGCTCCAATCGATCCAGATCAGACTGTAGGTTTAACATATCGGTCAGAGTATTAACCATTAAATAAATTTTGAGGTCATCAGCAAACAGAAGAAACAGTGCGAACCTAAAGCAAGTGGTGATGTCATTTATATAAATAAGGAACAACAGAGGGCCCAAATGACTACCCTGAGGTACATATAACTAGTATTGCCATTTTACCATTTTTCCTCCAGGTATATATACAAGGTTCATGTAGGTCATTCTCTTATCCTAGCCTCTTTATTTCTTCTGTGGACCTCTGATTCCATCCCTTTTGTTTGCCTAATTTTTAGACCATATAAAGCTTTCTGGAATTAACATACTTCTGTCTCTTAATTTACAAGATCTTCATCTAATCTGTCTGCGATTTCCATGTTAATCTCGTCAACTTATGATCCAATAAGGAACACAGTTTCAAAATCTAATCTAAAATAGGTGCATAGGTTTCTTTCAGGTCATTAGTATTCCTGCCCTTGAAGCTTCTAATAACAAGTAGTGCCCTGTATCCTGTTTCCTCATCAACTTGTAATTTTCTCTTGAATACTCACTTCAAATCTTTCTTCTGATTGAACTTTATTTCCATCGACTAATTTTCATGCTCTGTTCCAAATCATCATCAGTTTTCACTTGAACTGCTTTCTTCCAAGGTGAATATTCTCTACAATTATAGCAAATCTTCGTTTCTTGAGGCCAAAATGAATTGCCTCAATTCATCTATCTTGTCATTTTCGGCTAAGGTGCTATCTAAAACATATATGTTTTTAGTATAACTAATATCACCTGAAGTCTTCGGTTATCCTCTAAATTCCTCTTAATCAAGCTTCTTGTAAGTGGTTTATAAAAAAACCTTTTCCTCCACATCTTCCAGTAATTCTAAGTTTCGTGATTTTTTTCTTGGTCTGCCTCTTTTTCTCATTGGAACCTTTTTCTATATCTTAATTCTCTCTAAATTCTTCTCGAAACTCTTTCATCCGATGCCAATCTATTCTATCATCTAAATGTTGCGAGTTACCTATCATCTCTAATGTATCTCTTCATGAACAGGTTTCTGGTCAAAATCCACGTCTAGGTTCAAACACTTTCATGAATTTTTGGTTGACTCATCAGGTATCTTGTGGAAATAAATCCCACTAAGATAGCCCCGAGTATACCTTCAAGATTTGGTTTGGGAATTTTCATGTATGCTACACACCAAAACTTTAATCAAAGTGACTTCTAACATATACTCTATTGATTTGTAAGATGTACTGTAGTATGAACAGTCTGAAACATCAAATGCAAAGTCTCACATACTCATAGGTTCTTCAGAATCGAATATATAAGCTCTAAACTTTCTTTATATTTTTGCGTTAAACCTTTCGGCTACGACATTAAGTTGAATTGTGATAATCAGTCTCGATACTTTCAATTTTCACATCTGATAATTTTCTCCGAGTAAATGGGGTTGAATGGTCTGATCGCACTACAACATTACCATTTTGTCCTAATCAATTTCAACTGGATATTAGAAAATCTTGATGCTTTAGTTTCAGAAGAGAAAGCTCTAGCTATTCTTGATAAATCAACTTTATAGAAATTCATTACCACTTTTTGACCTATGCTCTATTTCAGATTAATCGGACCCATAATCCCTGTGTGTATAACCTGATGTGTTCTTTAGGGGCTCTTCTATATGTCTCTCCAAAAGCAATTTTTGCATCTGTGACATAATGCCAAATTCTCATACAAATATTGGGATTTCAAATCGTACTTTGCCCATTCTCTCAAGGAGCTTTTAAAGTCCTTCTAGATAGTTAAAAGAAGCAAGGTGTTATGATGAGTACAATAGCATGGCTTCATTTAAATTCTAAAGACCCCTAGGAATTGTATTCTAAAGAGTTATTAATGAATAGTTCCTCCAAGGTTTGGAGTCTACACAAATCGTGTAATTGGATTACTTTACAACTCACCGAACTATAAATTCCATTCTATAATACATCTTTACCCTTGTGTCTACCAACTTGAGTTCTCCGATTGAGATTTTCAGTACTTTATCATCTGTAGAGAAATGAGATGTTACTCTTCCTCCCTCCCAATCGCAGAATGGGTTTTCTTCCTATTCAGGTTCTCCCTCCCGCTCTAATGAATCTTCTTTCCTTGGGATTCTGCAATTGCACAGGCATCTCATTTTCTCACAACATTACTCCTCTGCAACAATATTGATCATATTCCATTTCATCTTCAAGAAGAATCTGATTTGGTATCTGAAATTTCTATTTTATAATCTAATCAAGTTTCTCATAAACTCCACTTGAAACATTTTAAATGGTTCATCTATCATAAACTCTTAAGATTCTATCATTTGGTTCAAGTTTGCATTGCTTATGTTCAAAAAATAGTTCTCTTAGTAAATTTTGAGTCCTGAATCTGTCACCGTACAAAGTGATAAACAGATACTCAGACAAATCTCCAGCTGCAATTACAATAATTTTCTAATACCCATTATTGAGTGAACATATATATAATACAAGATCTCCTTTATCATCTATCATCATTGTTTGATTTTTATTTGCATTCTCAATTGTCTTGTTATTCAACCTCTTAAATATTCTCAGGACTAACTGATCATTTACTATATGATTAGTAGCACCAGAGTCTGCAACAAAACTAATAAAATCATTTGAATAGCACTCACCTGGGGTTTTAAGTACTATACCTGAAGTTGTTCGAGCTTTTGTGCGTCTTACCCGAACTTCTCTTCTATTCATCCTGTTCCATTCAAACCTCTTCCCTTCGAAACATCAATTGGATTTGCCTCTAAATCTCTGTAGATTAACAGACCTCTTACATCTAGAATTCAAATTGAGCCATTTGTCGGCTTTGTGATATTCAATGACCTTGCAGATGTAGTTAAAGAATTTTGTTCAGTCACTTCATAAAATATTTGTTGGACTTATGTCCATCTGTATTCTCCCTAAAGAATCTAATGTTAATGCTCAATAATTTTTCTCTGTATACTCATTTTCTGAGTTCTTCCTTGCTCTAATTCAGATATGAATGATTTTATTTCCTTCGAGGTCATCTCTCAGGTTGTTGTCTGCCCTTTAATCAAGTCAGCGATTTTCTTTATTGTTATCAATCTCATAAGATGCACACCTCTAATCTCTTGGGTTGTGAATTCAAAGACATCCTCAAACGGAAATTCCTATCAAAGAACTCATTTACCCACTCACCTCTCTCCATTTAGATTCAATGATATTAAGTGCTTGCAATTGTATTCAGTGACATTGCTCTTACACTTATTCCAGCTGCTCAATCTTAAAATCTTTATGGGTTCTTCAATCTCTCTCCATTTTGATTTTATGAAATCAAGTGCTTTCAAAGATATTGAGCGACATTGCTATCGCACTTCCTCCAGCTGTTCAATCTGAAAATCTCTATGGGTTCTCTAATAAAAAAAATGTTGTTGTGATTATTGTTATCTGAGTTTCTTTTCTCTCATAAGCATTTTTGATGGGTATATTCGATAATATTGATATCTCGACTCATATTTTACTGCACAGTAAAACATAATCATAGTTAACCTGGATTTTCATCTTAACTCTAATTTTGAAAGGCCTAAATCTCTAACTCTAACTCATACTTTAACATCTAATTGCAATGAATTATATTCGTACATCTAATCTCTTAATAATTCATTATTCTAAAACTTCTATCTTCTAGACTCTAACTGTTTTGAAGTTTTCTCTTTTAGCAGAAAGAGGAAACATAAGAATGACTGAGAAGGACAGTCAGTCGCAAGTATTGGAAAATTCTTACCTTGGGACTTTTTATCTCTGTCTTACAGAATCCTGTTCTCGTGTGTATTTGTCAATCATGGTAGTGAGTATCGTTAAGAGGTTTTCTCCATCATAGTCATCTGAGGATACCTCATACTCAACTAAATTTCCAAAATCTGCCATATATTTCGGGATTATGAAACAAAAATTTTTATATTATTCATAATGTAGCTTAACGTGCATAATAGCACTTGGTTCAACTCTTGACTCATTGTATGAACAAAGCCCCGAAATATGTATTCTTAACCAATTTAAAAATTTTAACAAAATAAGGTTGAAGAGAAAATTCTAGTATCAAATTGATTCAATGCATGAAACATACAATATGGTATCAACTACACTTTAAGTTGGTTGTACAAATCAAACCTGATTTCATCATCTAAACTACTTCTATACTCTTAGTTGTTAACTCCATAAAACTTATGATAGTCAGACTCTAACTTTCGTTGAATTCATAAAACTTATGACAGTCACTATATAATTTGAGATCTGATATTCCTGGCCATTAAATTTTTGACAGTCGATTTTACATGCCCTGCCTTGGTAATTTTTCGTATTAGTACGAAGCATTTTGAAATTACTGATACTTGCCAGTACTGGTTGGGAATATCGGAGCGCAACAATAAGCTTTATATCTCTCACTTGGATTAATTTATAGAAAATCTCAAGTCTTTCAATGCTTAAAACTCATCCTCAAACTTCCAATCTCTTGCTTCATATAGTGCATATAATTGCTCATTTTCAAAACTAATAACCTCTACGATTTTAGCATAACATCTCTCAATTGAATAAACTTCCTAAATTTTGAGTTATTTACATATAAAACTCTAATAACTCTTGTAATGTTTGTACATGAATGAACTCCCTCCATGAAAATCAAAACATACTACAAGTTAACTGTTCTCAACAATCATCTTAAATTGAAGTTTGAACTTACCTCGAATAGTTCCACTTCACACTTCACCTCTAAACATATATTAATATATAATGTAATTGAATACTTGGTAAACCTTACCAGTGACAATTTTAGTGCTGTTTTACCCTTTTATTCTAAGCGCTTTGGAAGCGGGCTGTTTCCATAACCTGTTGGATTTTTGCCTTTGATTGTGGTGACTACTGACTAATAACACAGTTTGAATTCAAGAATCTCTTTATTCACATTATAACTCAAAACACTCTTCATTATATTCTTATATACTCTTACGTCTCTTATACACACAGCGTCGGTTTCTCAATCAATAATCAATAATAGATCAATATGGGCAATATGGCGATGATGCCGATCACAGAATCCGCTGTTGAACCACAGAGAGGGAATAAGGACAATAGATAGACATAACGTTTTCTTCCAATAACGTTATTCTAGCGAATACGGTCACCTACAATACATTAGGGTGTATTGTTGGTTGTCGTCCGGCAAAGCAGAATTCCAACATTTTTTCTGTGTCAAAAATTCAATACAGTAGCCCACACCTCTCTAACACATGCTTAAGGATTCTTGTGAACTATTCAATCAAGAAAAATATGGAATTAGTGTCGTAGTATGTGAAAAAAAAAATTCGAAAAATAATGATGGAGAATTTCGATATTCGTCAATTTTTCTCTTTGTCAAAAATTTATTACAGTAGCCCACACTTCTCAAACACATGATCAATGATTCTTGTGAACTATTCAATCCAGAAAAATATGGAATTAGTGTCGTAGTATGTGAAAAAAAAAATCGAAAAATAATGATGGAGAATTTCGATATTCATCCATTTTTCTAGTTGTCAAAAATTTATTACAGTAGCCCACACTTCTTTAACACATGCTCAAGGATTCTAGTGAGTTATTCCATCAAGAAAAATATGGAATAAGTATCGTAGTATGTGAAAAAAAATAATTCGAAAAATAATGATGGAGAATTTCGATATTCATCGATTTTTCTCGTTGTCTAAAATTTATTACAGTAGCCCACACTTCTCTAACACATGCTTGACGATTCTTGTGAAATATTCAATCAAGAAAAATATGGAATTAGTGTCGAAGTATGTGAAAAAAAAATTCGAAAAATAATGATGGAGAATTTCGATATTCATCAATTTTTCTCGTTGTCAAAAATTAATAACAGAAGCCCACACTTCGTTAACACATAATTAAGGATTCTAGTGAGTTAATCCATCAAGAAAAATATGGAATAAGTATCGTAGTATGTGAAAAAAAATAATTCGATGAATAATGATGGAGAATATCGATATTCATCGATTTTTCTCGTTGTCTAAAATTTATAACAGTAGCCCACACTTCTTCAACATATGCTTAAGGATTCAAGTGAACTATTTCATCGAGAAAAAAAAGAAATTAGTATCGTGGAAAAAAATAATTCGAAAAATCATGATGGAGAATTTCGATATTCATCGATTTTTCTCTTTGTCAAAAATTTATTACAGTAGCCCACACTTCTCTAACACATGCTTAAGGATTCTTGTAAACTATTCAATCAAGGAAAATATGGAATTAGTGATGTGATCCCTTTAAACATTTTTCTGTATCAGAAACGTTTAGGTAACAATCATTTGGAACATGAAACATTTCATTTAAGGGTACAAATACATTCCAGGAACATCTATGAGATCCTTAATGTCCACCCTCAGATACATTTCTGTAGAAACATTTCAAAAAAATGTTGCTGAGAACAGTTGATGAAACGTTTCAGTGAGGTTTCCCGAAACATCAGAGTGACGTTTTTATATTACCTTTCAGAAACATATCATAACGTCTTTTATGAAACATTCCTAGTATGTTACAATGAAATATAATAGGGTCCTTTCGTTTGCATAGACGGTGTAGCACTTTCCTGCACGCGGTGTAGATATACTATAGAATATCTACACCGAGTGCAGGAAAGTGCTACACTTTCTATGCAAACAAAAGGACCTATTGAAACATCTGTTTGAAGATGAAAGAAAAATACTATATCTGATTCCACTGAATAATAATATTGCAACACAATGGTTAACAAAATAAAATTAAATATATATATCTATACAGTATATAAAGTATAAATAAATATTTTTTCCTAGGTATTTGCTATTCTCTACATTGTAGTTTACTTATTCTGGCTTCTTGAGTATCGCAGCATTGCTTGGCGTAACTTCTCAACTTCTCAAAACTCTTTTCCTCTGAATAGGGAAAATTTTTGGTGACTGCAACTGAAAATACAATAGAATATAAAAAAATTAAATAGCGTTGATGCTTAGTTTGAACTAACAGTTTCATTGATTTCTTTAAGAAATTTAATACAATTAATATCATACAAAACTGAAAGGAAACTCAAATGGGTGTAATATGCCTTTACCTTTAAGAAGTCTGGTGATAAACAATTCCGATTTTGGATAGTCATTTTTACGTCCAAATCAGGAACATTTCTTGGCAAATTTGTCTGAAAATACTTTTCGTAGTCCCCTTATAATATTTTCTTTTTCAGATGCCCCTCCACGTCTGATAAATATGGCTTCCTAAAACAAACACATTGAGTCGTGCAGGCAACGATGAAATAATAATTTTACCAATTGTTTCCTGAGATTTCACATTTCGTGATTTTCTTGTCCAATTGTACAAGGTTCTTGTACTTGGTGAGGGGTTTGCTCAATTTTCTTCTCAACACCAGTTCACTTTATACGTTACGATTATGAAATACGAAACACCACTCAGCGCGAAACCACGCACGGGTATGTGGCGAAACTTATAGGTTAGATCATAGATATCGATAATGCCCACAGAATTCGAGTGGAAAGATGATGAGCAAAACGCTAATTTCAGTATATAATTACTACTCCTGCTGTGCATTCATACTTAAAATAATTGAAAAAAAAAAATTCTCAACAATTCTATAATATTCACCTATCCACAAAATTGTTTTGTACTGAGAATAGAAAATGTCCCGTGTATACATCGAATGTTACATCGAAATGTTTCATGCAACAAACGAAATAGATACAAATGTTTCACGGTTCAAAAAACATGTTTGCAACATTTACGAAATATTACTCTGAAATGTTTCACAAGGTATCCTTTAGGGACTATGCGAAACGTTTCAAATATGTTTCGTGTTGTTTCACGTTTCAAGAAACATGTATGTAACATTTACGAAATATTATCCTGAAATGTTTCCCAAGGTATCCTTTAGGGACTATACGAAACGTTTCAAATATGTTTCGTGTTGTTTCACGTTTCAAGAAACATGTATGTGACATTCACGAAATATTATCCTGAAATGTTTCCAAAGGTATACTTTAGGGACTATACGAAACGTTTCAAATATGTTTCGTGTTGTTTCACGTTTCAAGAAACATGTATGTAACATTTACGAAATATTATCCTGAAATGTTTCCCAAGGTATCGTTTAGAGACTATGCGAAACGTTTCAAATATGTTTCGTGTTTAGAGGGATATGTCAAAAAATGTTCGAAGTATAATGATGGAAAATTGCTATATCCACCAATTTTTCTTAGGTTCAAAATTTATTACAGTAGCCCGCAATATTCTAACACATGCCATAGAACGCAAATGAACTTTTTTGAAAAGAATAATAATTGTAATAAATTTTTGACAACTAGAAAATTGATGAATATCGAAATTCTCCATCGCATTATTTTTCGAATTTTTTTTTCACATACTTCGACACTAATTCCATATTTTTCTTGATTGAATAGTTCACAAGAATCCTTAAGCATGAGTTAGAAAAGTGTGGGCTACTGTAATAAATTTTTGACAAAGAAAAATATCGATTTTGTGGGGTAATTCTATTGATTCTAATAGGGTGTTCATCATGCAAAAAAGAATTGTTCGACTAATTTTCAATTTGAAACCTAGGGATACCTGTAGAAATGTATTCAAGAAAAATGAAATACTTACTTTGCCTTCTCTGTATATACTTAGGACCCTATTGTACTTGAGGGAAAATGAATATTTGATGGTGAAGCTTTCCAGTTTTCACAACTACTCTACAAGGAGTATCACAACACTTAGCATTCCTTTTCATAATACCGCGAAGTATGAAACTAGTCCTCTGTATCAGGCAATCATATTGTATAATCATCTTCCAACTAGGATTAGGCTGTTAGACATTAAACTATTTAAGAAAGTGGTAAAAAGTAACCTTGTTCGGAAAAGTTATTATACTGTGGGGGAATTCTTGGGTGATAATACCTTTTGTGGGGAATAGTATCTGTTCTTTTCATTTTTGACTTGTCCTATACATACTTGTATGTCTCGAAGGATTAATAAAATTCTATTCTATTCTATTCTATTCTATTCTATTCTATTCTATTCTATGAATATCGAAATTCTCCATCATTATTTTACTAATTATTTTTTCTCACAAACCACGATACTAATTCCATAATTTTCTTGATGGAATAGTTCACAAGAATCCTTCACCATGTGTTAGAGGAGTGTGGGCTACTGTAATAAATTTTTGACAAGGAGAAAAATCGATGAATATCGAAATTCTCCATCATTATTTATCGAATTATTTTTTCTCACATACTACGATACTAATTCCATATTTTTCTTAATGGGATAACTCACTAAAATCCTTCACCATGTGTTAGAGCAGTATGGGCTACTGTAATAAATTTAAGACAACGAGAAAACTTGATGAATATCGAAATTCTCCATCATTATTTTTCGAATTTTTTTTTTCACAAACTACGACACTAATTCCATATTTTCCTTGCTTGAATAGTTCACAAGAATCCTTAAGCATGTGTTAGAGAAGTGTGGGCTACTGTAATACATTTTTGATAAAGAGAAAAATCGATGAATATCGAAATTCTCCATCATTATTTTTCGAATAGTTTTTTTTCACATACCACGATACTAATTTCTTTTTTTTCTCGATGGAATAGTTCATTTGAATCCTTAAGCATGTCTTTAAGAAGTGTGGGCTACTGTAATGAATTTTAGACAACAAGAAATATCGATGAATATCGAAATTCTCCATCATTATTTTTCGAATTTTTTTTTTCACATACTACGATACTTATTCCATATTTTTCTTGATGGAATAGTTCACTAAAATCCTCAAGCATGTGTTAAAGAAGTGTGGGCTACTGTAATAAATTTTTGACAAAGAGAAAACTCGATGAATATCGAAATTCTCCATCATTATTTTTCGAAATATTTTTTTTCACATACCACGATACTAATTTTTTTTTCTTGATGGAATAGTTCACCTGAATTCTAAAGCATCTGTTTAAGATGTGTGGGATGTGTGGGCTACTGTAATAAATTTTAGACAACGAGAAAAATCGATTAATATCGAAATTCTTCATCATTATTCATCGAATTATTTCTTTTCACATACTACGATACTAATTCCATATTTTTCTTGATGGAATAACTCACTAGAATCTTTAAGCGTGTGTTAAAGAAGTGTGGGCTACTGTAATAAATTTTTGACAACGAGAAAAATTGATGAATATCGAAATTCTCCATCATTATTTTACGAATTTTTTTTTTCACATACTTCGACACTAATTCCATATTTTTCTTGATGGAGTAGTTCACTAGAATCCTCAAGCATGTGTTAAAGAAGTGTGGGCTACTGTAATTAATTTTTGACAAAGAGAAAACCCGATGAATATCGAAATTCTCCATCATTATTTTTCGAATTTTTTTTTCCCATACCACGATACTAATTTCTTTTTTTTCTTGATTGGATAAGTCACTTGATTCCTTGAGCATGTGTTTATGATGTGTGGGCTACCGTCATAAACTTTAGACAACGAGAAAAATCGATGAATATCGAAATTCTCCATCATTATTTGTCGAATTATTTTTTTTCAGATACTACGATACTAATTCCACATTTTTCTTGATGGAATAACTCACTAAAATCCTTAAGCATGTGTTGAAGAAGTGTAGGCTACTGTAATAAATTTTTGACAACGAGAAAAATTGATGAATATCGAAATTCTCCATCATTATCGTTCGAATTTTTTTTTCACATACTTCGACACTAATTCCATATTTTTCTTGATCGAATAGTTCACAAGAATCCCTAAGCATGTGTTAGAGAAGTGTGAGCTACTGTTATAAATTTTTGACAAGGAGAAAAATCGATGAATATCGAAATTCTCCATCATTATTTTTCGAATTATTTTTTTTTCACATACCACAGTACTAATTCCATAATTTTCTTGATGGAATAGTTCACTACAATTCTCAAGCATGTGTTAAAGAAGAGAGGGCTTTTGTAATAAATTTTTGACACAGAGAAAACTCGATGAATATCGAAATTCTCCATCATTATTTTTCGAATTATTTTTTTTCACATACCACGATACTAATTTCTTTTTTTTTTCTTGATGTAATAACTCACTAGAATCCTTAAGCGTGTGTTAAAGAAGTGTGGGCTACTGTAATAAATTTTTGACAACGAGAAAAATTGATGAATATCGAAATTCTCCATCATTATTTTTCGAATTTTTTTTTCACAGACTTCGACACTAATTCCATATTTTTCTTGATTGAATAGTTCACAAGAATCTTCAAGCATGTGTTAGAGAAGTGTAGGCTACAGTAATAAATTTTTGACAAAGAGAAAAATCGATGAATATCGAAATTCTCCAGCATTATTTTTCGATTTATTTTTTTTCACATACCACGATACTAATTCCATATTTTTCTTGATGGAATAGTTCACTAGAATCCTTGAGCATGTGTTAAAGAAGTGTGGGCTACTGTAGTAAATTTTTGACAAAGAGAAAAATCGATGAATATCGAAATTCTCCATCATTATTTTTCGAATTATTTTTTTTCACATACTACGATACTAATTCTATATTTTTCCTGATGAAATAACTCACTAGAATCTTTAAGCTTGTGTTAAAGTAGTGTGGGCTACTGTAATAAATTTTTGACAAAGAGAAAAATTGATGAATATCGAAATTCTCCATCATTATTTTTCGAATTATTTTTTGTCACATACCACGATACTAATTCCATATTTTTCTTGATGGAATAACTCACTAGAATCCTTAAGTATGTGTTAGAGAAGTGTGGGGTACTGTAATAAATTTTTGAACTGAAGAAAAATCGGCGATATCCGAGAGATTTGAAATATCCCGACAGATACGAGTATATGTACTGTCTGCGGGAAATTGAGTTACGCAGTTTATGTCGTTGCTCATATAATTACGTAATACGAATTTCGATATGTTTGGGGATGCTTCATCCCCATCATCGGACAATGTGATGTCGTTTAAAGTTTATTTAAGAAAGAATGATAAATAATTTCATACCGTCCACCTTTTGGATGCATATTCAACTTGAATATTCAATTTTTAGGGGTGTCTATCCCCTTGGGGTTAATAATTTCGAATTCTTTGCTTGTCATATATCTGTAATAAATGTGTAACAAATTCTGGGGCCAATTCGATGACTAAATATTGCATTTTTTGGAAAATACAGACTGCGTGGTGCAGCTTTAATCTAAAGCTGTCCCACGCCATTTTTCTGGAAAACGGGAGCTGTAATAAATTTTTGCTTTGGGACGCAAATTTATAATAAATGTGTACAAAATTCTGAGCAATGTTTTTTTGAAGTGTGCCATAAATGCTGGTGTAGCTTTAAGGGCATCTCTATAGGTCCTTTCTTTCGGAAGTTATTGGAGCTCACACAGACTGTCGGCAGGTCAGAATCAAATTTGACCTCGGATTCTTCATCAGTGAGTCCAACCTAGTCGTTTGAGACCAATTTAAGCTCAAAATTCGAGAACTATAGACATTGTGACGAAACGATAACGCGCTGTTCCCCAGAATGTGAGCGTAAAAACTACCATGCAAAAGCACTGACTTCGGGTCAGACGCTTATGAGCGCCTGTTCGCCCATGTACATAATAAAATCACAGCTAATGAGTTCAATTATCGAAAGTGCAAGATTTTGCGCATCAGTATTCTACTCCACCTAAATACCAAATTTCAACCAATCGTATCGTTACGTTCGAAAATATTGCGGGAAATATGGAAACGAGTTCAAACGAGAACAACTCCGATTCTACTGAACCTAATTATCCCACATTCGAAATCAACCAAAGCTATTTAGGATAAAAAGATTTCGACTCTTTAACTATTTTCATTCGAGATTTTTTTTGATTTTGATTTCCCGCGTTGCACACAATATTTTTTTGAATCTTATTATACGATCCTGACGAAATTTCCACAAACATGGGCGTAATTTTTTCTTTCGAAATATCAAATTTGTCATCCATTAGATTTATAATTCAGAAAATATTCGGGAAAAATTGAAAATCAAAAAGCAGAAAGAGGAGTTCGTTACCCTGCAGACGTGAGGTCCGGGAACTTTTGCTCGCATGCTCATGGAGACGTAAGAACTACAGGTAGATATTTAAACACTCGAAATATATAGTCTTACTCAGAAACGCTTATTCCTAGGAAACAGCGTGCTGTGGTTTGGCTCAAATGTCTTTTTTTAGGAACTTCGCAGTTATACTCATTCGAAATATAATTTTCCTTCTCTAGTCCGAAGATATGATCATCACATTGTAGTTTCATGAAATATACTCGTTTTCAGCATGAAGTTTAAAAATCCAATAAAAGGTCTGGAAATCTGATTCAACATACTTCATTTCTCTTCGAACCATATGTATGTAGCTCATTCAATTGATCCCAGTTGAATCAAAGTATAAAAATCTTGAGATTATGTTTCGAGAATTTCATATATCAATTTAATTGCTTACCATTCGGTCTTAATGTGGCACCTTTTTTATTTACCAAGCTTTTGAGACCAGTAGCAAAAATACTGAGACTCATGGGAATAATTACTGGTTTTTATTTAGATGATATTCTTTTGATAGAGAGTAATGAACTGGAATGTAGAAACATACTGCTTCAAGCGTGGAACTACTCAGAAGTCTAGGCTTAATTATAAATTTACAGAAAACTTATTTTATACTACACAAAGATTGAAATTCCTAGGAATCATTTATGATACAACCTTCATGAGAATTGAAGAGATTGAAGTCATTCGGTAGCTAAATTGTAATTTCAAAACGAAGAAAAGATGTTTAATAAGGGAATGTGATGTGCTAATTGGTAACTTATTGTTATTATCATCTGTTCTTTTACAAAATACGGGTTTACTCATTCAAAATATTTTGAAAAAATATATATCTCACTTAAGAGTAACCATAATAATCACGAAAAATTTCAAAAAGCACTGCCGTGAAGGCAGCAACTTTTGCGCGCATGTTCAATGTAGATGACCGCTTCAACAACGAATTTGAACATGCACGCAAAAGCTGCTGCCTTCCCGGCAGTACTTTTTGAAATTTTTACTGATAAATTACTGGATTTCAATTCGATCAAATCTGTATTTTTGGAAATATTGGAAAAATAAAATTTTGAATGGGTATATCTACGGAATCATTGGGCGGATTTTACCCATTCACGAATTCGACCTTTGTAATTAAGCCCCAAACCTTCTCTACAAATATCGAGTTTCTAAGTCGTTTCTTCCGGAAGTTATTGTGTTTACGGTCAGCCTAACGGCCGACTGCGTAAAAAACACAATAACTTCCGAAAGAAACAACTTAGGGACTCGATATTTGTAGAGAAGGTTTGGACACCCAATGATTCCGTAGATATACCCAATCAAAATTTTATTTTTTCAATATTTCCAAAAATACAGATCAGATCGAATTGAAATCCAGTACTTCATCGAAAAATAACAGTTCGAAGTTTCATACAGAATTTGATGAGGATGATATGATAAGAAAAATCATAGAAATTTTTTTTTTCAAATTGTTCTGATGACACGATTATCACGAAATTTCGCATGAAGTTGTCTTTCAGCATCTCAAAACTAGCTGTGAAATTTCATCAGGACTGAATCAGTATTTCTTGAGTTATACCGAAAAAATAATCGATATCGAGAAGAAAACCTCGAAATTTGACACATTTTTTCCGGATATCTCCGAAACTTATGATCGTATCGAACTGAAATTTGGTATACTGCTGCGAAATATGAAGTTCAAAGTGTGAGTGGACTTTTTTTTCGAATATGATAAATGGTTTCCAGGAAAAAAAATTTTTTGGAAAAAAATTTCGAAAACAAATTTTTTTTGAATTTACTGACAATATGATCCTGACGAAATTTGGCTCAAAGTTGCGCGTTGTTATACTCCACCAAACTGCCAAGTTTGAATCCAATCGCTTGAGTAGTTTCTGAAATAAAAAATAAATAACTTCAAAACTTCAAGTGCCTATAACTCCGAAACTATTCGACCGATTTGGCCCATTAACGAACTTAACCGCGGCATTCTGATGCGCAACCTATCCTGAAAGTTTCAAGTAGCTAGCTTGCTTCTGTCGACAGTTATCGTGTCTACGGACGGTCGGCCGGACAGAATCAATTTTGACACCGGATTCGTCATCAGTGAGTCCAACCTAGTCGATTGAGACCATTTTCGGCTCAATCATCCAAAATTACAGACATTTGGACAAAACGATAGCACGCTGTTCCCCTAGAACATGCGCGCAAAAAACCATGAATATTCCAACGTCATTGTCACACGAATTAGAGTGGTGGTTTGATAACATAGAATCAGGATGAGACATAAAACCTAAACAGTTTTCCCTTGAGATATACCCAGACGCCTCCATAACAGATTGGGGTGGATTTTTTGAGGGGCATAGATGTCATGGTTTTTAGGATAGCAAAGAACAAAAAATGCACATAAACCAATTTGAATTGAAAGCTGTCCAGTATGCCTTAAGGCCACTAGCGAAAAATAAAGCAAATATTGATATTTTACTACGAGTTCACAACCAAACAGCTATTTCCTATACAGGATGTTTCATCATAAACTAGTCAAATATATATAGCCGTATAGATGACATTGGCAAAGTCATTTTTGCCTTATGCCATATACCCCGTTTTAGAAGCATGAGCGAGATCCAGGGTGTTCAATGTCAACTTTGAGCAATATTCGGATAACTGTGTTGAGTTATGCGTGACCTTCGAAATGACGGTTTTTGGTCACATCTTAGTATTTTTTGGTGGTCTCTTCACTTGTGCTGTACAATTCTGGAAAAAATATTTCAAAATGGCGGAAAACCTACAATGTTGGAATTTTTCGTTTTCGATTGGATAGTATTATTCCAATGTACTCAATTTTCTAAGAATTTCCGTGAAAAAAATTTTCCAAAAATCAAACTCGACTTTTTTTAACGTCTACAGTGAAAAAAAAATTTCACCCAAAATTGCTGAAATCTTTAGAGATTTTCAGGAGCTTTTACGCGCTTGTTTAAATTCTGTCCCAAAGGGGTCACCTGCTTGTTGGTCCTTCCAAACGCAGTTTTAATTTGTAATATACTAATTTGGAAATCTCTTTTCACATAGTCCTACAAACTTCTGCGTGAACCTCGAAGCTATCATTTCTCAATCGAGTGATAGATTTGAATTCGATCCGATACGTATTTTTGGAAATATTTGAATGTGTATATCTATGACTAATTAGGCGGATTTTTACCAATTCGCGATCGCGCCATCGTATTTGAGTAACAAATCAATGAACCTATAAGCTATTGCTTTTCCTTCAAATACTAGATTCAAATTGGATCTAATCTGTACCTTTTGAAATATTGGAAAAATGAAATTGTGACTGGGTATATCTACGAAATCATTGGGCGGATTTTATCCATTCACGAACTCAACCTTCATAATAAGGACCCACTCCTTTTCTACAAATATCGAGTCTCTAAGTAATTTCTCTCAGAAGTTAATTTGTTCGCGGCCGGTCTAAACATGGATAGTCAACACAATAACTGAAAGAATATGCCGATCGACTAGATAAGTGTTGAGCACGTTGAGTTTTATTTCGATAGCTGAATTCGAAAATTGCTAAAATCTCCCCAATGATTTTCCAGATATACTTATTCCATAGATGAAGATCGGATGGCATTGATATTGATAATTGACTGAAAAAAATAATTCGGAGGCTCATGAAGAATTTCGTGAGGACCATTTGATTAGTGAATTGCAAAATATAAATTATTTCAAAATATTTTTCTTCAAATTGTTACTCATGAAACGATCATCACGAAATTCAGCTGATATTTGCACATCGGCAGTTTCCAAAAATTTACTCAGTTTCATTATAATCGAATCACGATTTTTTAATTTCGTCCATAAATAAGAGCGATAACGAGGAAAGAACCAGAGAACACTGACATTTTCTTGAGATATTGGAAAAATAACCTCAAAATTTCAAAATGCCATGAATGAGAATGAATGTCATATCAAACTCGAATTTGAAGCACTGTGCCAAATCTCATTGAAATCTGATGAATAAATTCCGAAAAAATAACAAAACAGTGTGTAGCTACTCTCTAATCCACTTAAACTTTCTGCGTCTAACGCACGTTTCGGAAACCTAGTTTCCTTTGTCAAAGACATATCGTGACTAACTACATTGCAAGCGCACCTGTTGCACTAGTGAGAGGATGGTATACAGGACCAATGGGAAAGGGTTGTTATGGTCATTAGTGTAGCGCTGGGATATCAAGGGTGAGTCAGGTAAATATTTGGAATAATGGGTTACTATTGAGGGCGAGATCATTGTTTAGCAATCTGTCTTTTCTCCTGAACATATGTATAACTTCCAGAGTATTTAGGAGTGCAATGTAGTTAGTAACTATATTTCTTTGACAAACAAAAAATTTGGTTTCCGAAACGTGCGTTAGACGCAGAAAGTTTAAGTGGATTAGAGAGTAGTTAAACACTGTTTTTTTATCAGTATTCTATCCACAGTTGTAACGTTACAAAACGCTCCACTGTCGATTTCAGTTCCCATCGCGGAAATACGTCATACTAATAATTTCAATTCCAATCGCAAGCAAAAACGCCTTACTGAAATTATATGATCGGTCGCTAAAAAACGCTCTTCGCTTTGACGGTTGAGTGTGTGTTTCGCATGCGCGACCCTTCCAACTCCGTACAGCCGATGGAAAATTCTTTCTTTTGGTGCGTAAGAAGTTGAAGATTCAACACCTTGCTAGAGTTTAACGAATAAACGAACTTCGTAATCCATTAACATCGTGGAATTTTGAAGTTTTATTGTTTCTTATAAGACGTCTATTCAAAAGGCGGTAAGTACTACGTATATCCCGACCAATATTTTTTGCTTTTGTGAATGCCAGATTGTGATTTCTGATTTGTTTCATTCCATGCAGGTTCACAGCTTAACATTTTCCTTTGTATGATAGTGTGCATTTGATTTCTTGTCTCATTCTTATTATCGAATAAAGTGCTCTTATTCCTGAGTTCTAGATATTTCATCTCGTATTTATTAACTTGTAAATTGTTTCAATAACGTCTAGAGTCGTTGGGAATGAGATCACGTGTTACAAGCACTATCTTATAGTTTTTAAATTTGCAGTCTTTGTACCGGGGCTATCGCCCACTGAAACATCTTTGTACCGGGGCTGTCGCCCACTGAATCATCTTTATACCGGGGCTATCGCCCACTGAACCATCTTTTCACCGAGCTACCGACTACTGGATTATCTTTTTACTGGGACTAATGCCCATTTGAATATTCTACTACCGGACCCAGAGTTTGACTGGATCATCTTAGTACTGGAAGCAATTATTACTGGATTATCTTGGTACTGGAGCTGATTTTGACTGGAATACCTTTATACCGAAGCTGATTATTACTGGAATATCTTAATTCTGGACTTTATTCTGGATGGAATCTCTTGAAACCGGACTACCTGCATAATACCTGTATTTTGAAGGATCATACCACCGGATCCTTACTTTTAAGATAAGTGCTTCTTCGAATCCCGGATCTCAGATTCACTGTACCTGGATTTTTGTTTGTAAATAGCAATTTTAGTTGTAAAGTTGAAATAAATAGATAGGGAGTAAGAGGTTGCATAATTACCACTAGATTAACGATTAGGGATACATTCAGGAGTTAATTTAATTTCACAGTGAACTTTATTAGTTATATTCCGAAAAAATATTTTCGCTATTTGCTTCTGGTTTATTTATCGAAACGGACTCCAAAAACTTTTGTATGAGGTGGCCCCTCCGTATTCGTCAACTAGTTTCAATCTGATCGCGTCAGTACTTATCGACATATAAAGGAAATAACCTCGAAATTCCGAATAAGACCGAAAGTTGATATATTAGGTTTGTTTTGGTTCCGAGTTCAGAACTGTTCTGGAACGGTTCCGCAGGCGCGATTGCGATTTTGTGATTTGGCTCATTTCAGAACCGGTTCAGGATTTCAGTAATCCTGTTTTGGATATTTTCAGAACCGATTTCGAACTGTTCCAGAACTGTGAAAGGAGTTCGGACGTAAGAGTCCAAACTGCTTCAGAATTGGGTAGTTCGCACAAGCGTAGAGTGGCTGTCAATGATTTAAATGATTAACCTGGCTTTTTCGACTTCGTGTTGATTTGGTTTTTGATTTGATTGTTGTATTTGTTGAGGAAATGATTAACTGTTAAATATAAATTTTTGTTATTGATTATAACTACTTTTCTACGACCTGCCAGGATAATATTATCCTGGGAGGTCTTAGAGAAGGAGTTATCCTCAATAACAAAAATTGATGAAATGGATTTCATATCCATTGTTCACACTTGGGATGTATATTTCTCAAATGAATCTATGAATGTAAGAGCTCTCTTCCTCTATTGAATAATAATAATGCTCCGAATTAATTTTTTTCTGGAAAGCACATATCGGAAATACTTTCATTATCAAATTCATTACTATATCAATCAATAAGTTTCTGAATCACTTTGAAATATAATCGAAGTTATGAAGAAAGTTCAGGAGAACGATTTTTACAAAAAAAGATTAATTCATTAAATTCATTATTATATCAATCAATTATTCGTTGGTTCATTTCGAAATATAACTTAAGTGATGAAAATTCAGAAAAACGATTTTTACAAAAAAAAATTAAGTGGACGGAAGTATCCCCAAAAATATTTATGTATTATCTACCTAGTGCGACAATATATAAGACCTGATCAACATCCCTCTCTTCTGGCAACTCAAACGGTTTTTCTTCATCTGCAAACCGGATGAGAACCCGAACTTAAATCGTGTTTTGGTTTCATCGCTTTCAGAACTGTTCTAGGATAGTTCAGAATCGGGCTTCAACGGCGCATCGATTCTACGCAGTTCTAGAACTGTCCTAGGACAGTTCGGAATTTCGCAACAAAAACAAACCTATTATTCTTCATCTCCAATTATTGGTTTCGTGCGTCGTTTGACATTTGTCATACATTGGAGGTATAACAACCTCACTTTCCCGCTTTGTTTATGTTATGAGGTACAGCATTTTCAACAATTTCAGGATTAATTCACAAGATGATTCCTATTAATAGAATTAGTGAAGCACTAGGCCAAGTAATTGTGTCGTTTTGAAATGCAACCTAAATACACCGAAAGACGAAGAAATAAGAAATACATTCGCTTTGTTTACATTGGCAAAGAGCAATTATTTGGAGTTTTTAGTGATTTTATTAATTTTACACGTGAAATTTCGTGATAATGAATCTGATTAACTGATATTCAATCTGTAATGATATTCATTCAGAACGATATAAATGAAAAATTGTAGTATTTGACATTTATTCTTGTATTCTAAAACCTGGGGCATCAACATCAGGTATAGCATTTATCATAAGTATAATTATTGAAAATGAAACAGTAAAATGTTTGGCTCATTTATTCGTGAAAACAAACAGCAAAAGAAAATCCAACAGATGCATGGAATGGAAAAAACATGGGTTTCAGAGAACTTCTCAATACGATTTCAAATAGCGTTATATGTTGCAAATTATCAAATTACTACTATATTAGTTTACAGTTGCTATATCAGTGCTATCATAATCTTCAATTTTATATTTATTACACTAAATAGGTATTTGTTCCAAATAAAATAATTCATATGAAATTTCATCCTTGCGTTAGCCGATCTTCAATTGAACACCGATTTATATTCATTCTCACAAAATGCTTTTCTATCCTTATAAAATGTTTTCTTATTATGCAGATGCAATACTAGGGCTTTCATAATCTTTAATGGACTATAAGGTCAATTCAAAGTTCTTCACCAATTCTATTAATATAAATCATTCTAATTTGTGAATTTATCCTAAAATCGTTAAAAATGCTGTACTTGTGTACTTCATAACATAAACAAAGCGGGAAAGTGAGGTTCTTTTACCTCCAATGTATGACAAATGTCAAACGACGCACGAAACGATTTACTGTCGGATCGAATTGAAATTTCAAATGCCGTTGTCAAATATTGACTCAATGATCTGTTACTAATTTATGGAAATGTAATCAATAGTCTCCGTTTCATCTCAAGAAATACTGCTCATTTTTATTCTTCTGTAGCGAACCCGATCTCCCAGCCCCTACTTAAGACACGCGTGGGCTACTTCACCACCTGCCTCGAGAGAACCCTATTTATCACCGCTTCTTGCAGGGGACGCTAGCGCTGACGCTGCACTTCGTAGATCTTCTCGGGATCTTGTAAGAGCGCGTCTTCGTCTTTCTGAATCTCAGGCACTCTAGAAAATTTCTAGACTTCAGAGCCCATATGATGTTTGATGATATAGTGGTCAGATGCTTATCAAATTTTGATAATGTGGATTACACCAGATTATGAGGAATAGGTTAGCCTGATATCACTGTGCATTACTGCATTGTCACACTGTCAAGACATAGTAGTCCTTAGACAAAGTCAGTGTTCATGTTTAACAACGGTGTGAAATTTCGGTTTGATCCGATAATTATCTACAGAGATATTGGGAAAAACCATGTCAAATTCTTTGGTTCTTTCCCTGTTATCACTCTTCTTTAGGGATGAACTCAAAAATTACTGATCCGATCATATTATTGAAACAGAGTCTAGGTTGTAGGCCTTATCGGTAGACACTGATGGATTTAGAAACAACATGAAATTCTTGTGAAGTAATGACGTGTGATATCAGGTCTGCCAACGCGATTGTTCGAATTATTACATCAACTCAAACTTTTGCACCTTGTAGCGCGTTGGTATTCTTCAACTGGTCACGAAGTTCCTATCTGATTGCAGTCGTTCTTCTTAAACTATTGCGGATAATGACGTTGTCACTCCAAATGAGAACGTAATTTGGCATATTATGATAATGACGAAAAAGTTAGTGGTTTGTAGGGCTGGGTGATAAGAAAAACTAACAACCCTTTTCGATTGGCCGACGTTTCGAGTAACTTTTACTCTTTTTCAAGGCTAAAATGAAATCTCAGGTACACAATATTTCACATAAAATTACAATAACGACAGTACAAGAAACATTTGAGGGCGAACACATCAAAATGAAAACTCACCGAATTGATGAGATTGTGATACACCCTTCACAGGGAGGTTGATATGTCATTGAAATTCTTTTTTCTATATTAATCATTCCTAAATTCACAAGGAAATTCTCCTGCAAATAATTGTTTCTCAGTCGTAACATATGAAAATATGTCAGCTAATTACTTCAAACGAATCTCCGTCCATCACGCATCTAAAGGACTAGATGTTGTCATATTTATGCTTCTTTGACTATTTTTGACTCTTTCTAATAAACTATGATAAATCACGCTAAGACCTTAGGCTCAAATTAACGGTCTTATGTAATTTCATCTGTATCATCTCATTATACTTCTTCTTACATAATTATTTTCCCTGTCTAACAATCTGAAGTTGCTAAAATCAAAATTATGGCCGGTATTAAAATGATGTTGAGCTAAGGCTGCTTCCTCTTTATTTTTTTCATTTATTGGTCTACATTCGTTCGAGTGTTGATTCATTCTAGAGCCCATATATTGTTTCGTCATCCCAATATAACTATTTTCGCAACCTTCACACTTTACCTCGTATACCACGTTGGACGTTTCTACTTTCTATGATTTGGCTCATTATTTTCCTCATATCACCGAAAGTAAACATAGGATCGAGTAAAAATTTGAAACGTTGTTGTAAAATACTGATTTTGAGATTAGTGCCAAATTTCTTCGAAGTCTAGTCATTATTTATGGAGGAAAAAAAAATTTTTCAACAAAAATTCACAAAATTTTCGAATAAATGAATTTTTTCGATTTTCTAACATTTGGATCCACAGGAAATGTTGCAGTTAGTTGCGCGTTGGTATTTCAGAACTATATGCAATATTTCGATCTGATCTAGTCATTACTTCATGAGATATCGAGGAATCAACCTAAAAATTTCAAATGGGCCTAACTCCGAAACTATCAGACCGATTCTACCCATTAACGAACTCAAACGAGATATCTGAACTCACAACCTTATCTGACAATTTTAAGACTCTAGGTCCTCTCCTTCGAAAGTCATGGCACCCACGGACGGCCGGTTGGACAGAATCAATTTTGACCACGAAAATTACAGAAATCGTGACGAAAGGATAACGCATTGTTACCCAGAACAAGCGCGAAAAAAGCTCAAATTTCAGCATCTGGTGCCCTGAGTAAAACTACCATTCCTATTTTAGCTTCTCATCACGTCCGTAATTCTTGATTTTTGAGTCAATAATTACTCAATGATTAGATTAGAATCACTGAGGAATATTTCGTCGTCAAATTTAATATTAGCTGGCCGTCTAACCGTTTGTCAGCATGTTCTCGAAGGAGAAGAATGTGTGTGAAGTTGGCCCAGCACTTTTCGATATTCGAAAAATTTTTGTCCTGAATTGTGCTAGGTAGGTGCTGCTTTGTGTCGTTGAAATTTCTTCTTTATTTCGTACGGTTCTCCAGATATAGCACGAAATTAATAAAATAGGCCAGTCCAGCACATTTCAAAAAAATGGATTTTGATGGCTATTGTGGATTGTGCTATACATATGTTGAGTCCCTCTCATTTTTCTAAAAATCAAAATATTTAGCGACTTGAAATTGTCAGATTAGTTTTGGAGTCCAATTGTCTCAGTTATGTGCGTTAATGAGCGGAATCGGTTGGATAGTTTCGGAGTTAGGCCCACTTGAAATTTTGAGGTTGATTCCTCGATATCTCATGAAGACTCGATCAGATTGAAACTCCGTGGACAGTTTTGGAATACCAAAGCGCAACTTGAAGCAAAAGTTCGTGCGGATGCAGTTGATGGAAAATAAAAAAAAAATTATTCGAAAATTTTAAAATTTTTGTATGAAAATTTTTTTTTTATCTGGAAAAACTTATCGTATTTCAATGGAATTTGGCACAAACCTTAGAGTGAGTAACCAATTGAAATGTTTCAAATTTCAATTCGATCCGTTATTTACTTTCGGAGATATAAGGAAAAAATGTGGCAAATTTCCTGGTTATTTGGAGTTTGAAGGTTATTGACACAATACCTCAATATGAAACAATGCAATCAGATTGAAACTTTGTAATCAGGTGGAGATTACCAACCCGCAACTAGGTGCAAGATTTCGTGTTGATCTTATAGTTAGAATTTGAACAAGTGCGTAATAGCTCTGACCTCACGTCTGTGCCCCTCTAGATTTTTTTATTCCAGACGGTTTTCAGGATATTCCACGAAATGTACAAAAGTGACCGCCCAGATAAGTGTGAAGTTGGCCCAGCGTTTTTCCATTTTCGAAACATTTTTTTGCTGAATTCAGTGCTTCTTTGTGCTGTTGAAATTTTTCTGTTATTGGATACAGTTCTGAAGATATTCCACAAAATGTATGAAATAGGACAGCTGAAACTTTGTGAAAAAGTGGGTTTCAACGGCAGAAATAGATTATGCTAGCCACATACAAAGTTGTGCCTTTGGAATTCTTGCGAGAGTCCGCCCTATTTCTCAGAAATAAAAAATTTAAAAAAAAATTGATTCAGCAATTTCGGTGTTCCGTAATGATAGGTTACATATGAAGAAAATTGTGCTACACATAATATTACTGTGCTGTTTTCTTATTGAACTGTTTATGCTGCTTGTTCAATTGGAATACTATATTGTCATAAATAAGTGGCCAAGACAGATTTTCTGTATAGTATTATTTAACTTGACGATTTCAGGGTATTCTAATAGTGTGCTACCAGTTACTACTGACTTGGCGCTCTCACTCTGTTTCTGTTCATCTTGAATGTCATTGTCACTTCACCACTGAACTCACGATCACAGAATATATTAGTTCTTCTATATCATTGTTAACTATCAACTATTACACTTGCTTGTTCCATTTAAATTTTCACAGAAATCCTGCTAATTTTTCAAAAGAGAAAAATTGTGGAAGAAAGTCATACCAGTACTTTCGTACTTTTCTCTGTCAAAAGTTGTTTCATAAAGTTGAACTACATTTGTGCCGACTTGTACTGGTCAGATTTTTTAGATAAAATCTCAACTTCTCCTTCAAACGGTGGAAATTGGATTGTTGATTGTTTGAAAATCAGAAGACATGATAACAGGCATGAGATTCAGACCACTGGAAACCGCAACGGCGCAAGGCGTTCTATTTGGATCGAATAATAGGATATTTGATTTACTTCAATTCAGTTATTTAATATTGAATAGTTACTTCTATCAAATTACGCTTCGGCATTTGGAAAGATGTGGCTTGGCCCCAGAGCTGTGCCAGAGCACTGATGGAAAGTGCTCCAAGCACAAAGCACTAAGCCGTTTCGAAAAGTGCTCCGGAACCTCTTGCACTTAGCACTCATTTTTTGTGAAATGCTCGCGATTACCAAGCACTTCAGAAAGTAAGTCATTTACACGAGCACCGAGCACTAAGTACTTTTTAATATGAAACTTCAACTTTCAGACTTTTTTAGCCAATTGTCTGTAATATGGTCCGAGTTTTTTAATTCACCGAATTGTTGTGCTGGAAGAGTGATGGATCCACCAAATCGTTTTTTTATTGCTGTCTGAATGACGTAAATGTCAAATTATCTAGTCCAACATCCACCATTCATGTTCTATGTCCACCATACACCACCACAACCACACCAGTTTGGTGAATTAAAAAACGCGCACTTTGGCATTTTTGGTCGAAAATGGTCGAATACGTCGATGTATAGAAGAAACATATAAGAATCAGACGCCAATATCCCCGTGTAACGTATGTCAGATTGAACAGTCTGTATAATTATTATTTGAAGACGAGCAAGGTCCATAGAACCTCGCATCATCCATAAAACGTGCTCAGATAGATTACCTACTGATACTGAATTCCCACGTCTGTTATCATAATATGCTTGTAAACAACTTATCAAAACATATTCAATATTTTGTTATTGTATTATGAAAACAGTGAGTAAGAACATGAAGCGGAGAATTCATTGATGTGACACCGTAGTAATTAAACCCTCTAACGAGTTCTTCGAGTGTTATTTCCAACCCTCTCCTGTACAAACCAACTGGACGAACCAAACCCCTAACCAGGGTACACCACACCCGGAACCATTCGAACGATTTTGTCCATTAACAAAATCTCTTGTGCTTTATTCGGGTTTTGAATCTACGATCCCAGGAAAGCTCAAAACAGATCTACTACTGCACATCGGTTTCTCGAAGAGGTAAAATCATCTCAGGACCGATCATAATTTGGAACCCGAACAGAGCTTCTTTTCTTTGAGATTTATCGTGTTTACGACTGGACAGAATCGATTTCGACTACGGATTCTTCATTAGTAAGTACAACATTGTCGTTCGAAACCATTCTCGGTTCAAAATTTCAAACTTACCGACCGACATTCGATTACTTCCCAATATAGTTTTCGCCATAATAATATGCTGTCGAAATAATGGAAACATAAAGACATGCCTCAGAGAGTCCATGGCCTACGGCGAACTCGTTTTTGCGCACATGTTCTAGTTAATAGCGTGCTATCGTTTGGAGTTTGTTTTGTCTGTAATTTTCGAATTTTGATCCAAAAATGGTTTCAAAAGACAAGGTTGAACCCACTGATGAAGACTCCGGTGTCAAAGTGGATTCTGTTTGGCAGGCCGTCCAACCGAGGACCAGATATCTGTCGAACGGAGCAAACTAGCGGCTTGAAACATTCAGGAAAGGTCGCGCATCCGAATGCCGCAGTTATGTTCGTTAATGGGCACAAGCGGCCAACAGTTTCAGCCTTATAGCTATTTGAAATTTTGAGGTTATTTTCCTGATATTGAAACTTGGCACTTAGTTGGGGCACAATGACACTCAACTTCCTGCAACATTTTGTTGAGATCGTACCGTCAGTGAGAGTGAAAAAATTTTTTCACAAAAATTCTCATTATCGTACACAGTTCAGTACATTCGAAAAAAATCTGCTTATACCTTGAGCTCCATATTTCATAGCAGTGTACCAAATTTTAGTACTATATGTTCATAATTTTCAGAGATATTAGAAAAAGATTTGGAGGAAATTTTGGACGTTTTTGCGCGCATGTTCTAGGGAAACAGCGTGCTATCGTTTCGTCCAAATGTCTGTAATTTTTGATGATTAAGCCGGAAATGGTTTCTAACGACTAGGTTGGACTCACTGATGACCAATCCGGTGTCAAAATCGATTCTGTCTGGCCGAGGACACGGTAACTGCCGAACGGAGCAGGCTAGTGACTTGCGACTTTCAGGGTAGGTCGCGCATCGGAATGCCGCGGTTGAGATCATTGATGGGCCAAATCGGACCAACGGTATCAGAGTTATGGTCATTTGAAATTTTGAAATTATTTTCTATTCAGGAATATCTGCAGCGGTTGGATTGAAACTGGGCAGTTAGTTTTGGAGCATAATGAGATGCAAGTCCCTGCAAAATTTTGTTGCGATCGTGCTGTCAGTAAATTTGAAAAAAATGTGTTCAAATGATGACGAATCCGGCGTCAAAATCGATTCTGTCCGGCCGGCGGTCACCACGATTACGGGCGTACGGAGGATTCTAATAACTTGAACTATTGTTTATATTCGAGATATTATTTGAGTTACACATTGAACTTTATATTTCACTGCAGTGTACCAAATTCCAATTCGATACGGATATTAGTTTTGGTGATATTGGGAAAAATATGTAGAATTTCGTGATTTTTTTCTCGATATCTTTGTTTTTTTCAGTATAACTCAAGAGAAACTGACGCAATCGTTATGAAACTTCGCAGCTAGTTCTA
Organism: Myrrha octodecimguttata; assembly: GCA_958510865.1. Lineage (NCBI taxonomy): Eukaryota > Metazoa > Arthropoda > Insecta > Coleoptera > Coccinellidae > Myrrha > Myrrha octodecimguttata. The sequence goes on along the minus strand of OY294057.1, from coordinate 2,340,997 downwards.
AAATGGAAAGGGACAGCATTGTGCAGCATTTCGTGATGATTGTGTCATCAGAACAATTTTTTTTTCGAATATTTGATATTCTGTGATCTTCTCATCATTTATCCTCATTAAATTCTGTATGAACCTTCAAACTGTCATTTTAGGTACTGATGGAATTCAATTCGATCTAATCTGTTTTTCTGAAAATATTGGAAAAATAAAATTTTGAATAAGTAGATCTGCAGAATCATTGGATGGATTCTACCCATTCACGAATTCGGCCTTGGTAATTAAGGTCCAAACCTTCTCTACAAATATAGAGTTTCTAAGTTGTTTCTTTCGGAAGTTATTGTGTTTACGGTCCATCCGTTAGGCTGACCGTAAACACAATAACTCCAACTCTAACAAAACAAACAACCACCGTCACCGACCACCGTGGATGCTGGCGCATTTAAAAGCGCGGGAAATGTAAATGTCGAATATCGAAACTGGTGAAAACCTAAATCGATTTCATGCGATTGACTAAAAGCTCCGGTTATTGTTACGGTTATCCAAACTGACATAAAGTCAAAGGAAAATCTGTCAATGTGAATAACCGAAGCTATAACGGAAGCTTTTGATCCATCGCTTGAAATCAATTCTAATCAGTTTTGGTTTATTATTTGATGAAATCAAATAATAAACCTTAGTGATCGACCAACAAAAAAAAAATTTTAACCCCCCCTGAAAATTTCACAGTTTACGTTTTGGAGTATGTAGATTTGAATGAACGAATAAAAAAAAATCCGTCCGTCCGCCGTCCGCCGTCCGCCGTCCGTTCTCCAGAGCTTTTCTCGGAAAGTACTGAACCGAAATTCGTGAAACTTGGTAGAAAAATCATGTGTCGCTCGGGATTGAGCCTCCAAGCTTTTCAGCAGGATTGGTGTAACCTAAGGGCTTAAAATTGGGGGTTGGAGGAAAAAAAAAATTATTTCTCGGAAAATTACCACCGAATTTTTGTGAAATTCTCAACGTTGATTACTCTTGCATAACTCAACCTAAAAATTTTTACCCTGATGATATCCGACCAGTAGTCTCTGAGTTATAAAGAAAAATGCTACAAATTTCCAATAATCCCGAGAATGAATCATCCGCATTCGGTTCTAAGATTGGAATTCAGAGAAATAATCGGTTAACTTTTCATCCAGAATCATATATCTTTGAGAGGTTCACGATATATTTGATTTTTACAGAAAGGTTATTGAAAATAACTTTAGGTCTTCAGTTTGTGTATTGGATATTTTGTGAATCAAGTGAACTCTTATCGGATATATGCACTGTGGAAAAATTTATTTCAGATAAGTTGCACAGGACGGGTGAGTTTTTTTTCATTTCATTTTTTTTTTGTTTTAGGTATTTGTTGTTAATTTGAGAGTTTAAGTTAATTTTCCCGAAAGTTTCTCAAGAAATACCAACGTGATCAAATTGAAATATCATAACTAGTTGTGAAATATCGACGCTCAATTTAATGCATGGTTTCGTGAGAATTGTATTGGAAAAAAATCGAATTTTTTCTAAACATTTTTTTCGGAAGCTATTCATTAAAGTTCAATATAATTTGGTACAGGTCTTAGTCAACATTTTGAAACCATATTTATTTGCAGAGATATTGGCGGAAAATTTTGTGGCTATTTTAAATTTTGAGGTTATTTCCCTTATATGTCAAAAGGCGCAAACGCTTTCTGATTTGAATTTCATTTCTATTTGTGTAATACCGACACGCAATTTAATAAGTAATATCGTGAAGATCGTACTGGCAAAATATTAGTAAAAAATATTTTTCGGAAATTTAACTTAACTTTAACGCAAGAAACAACATAGTGACTTGACCTTTGCAAAGTAGTTTTTTAAGAAACTCAACACCAAGATAATTTCCTCTTCAACTCCAATATTTCATAGGAAATGTGATTTGGAATGAAAAATATTTAAGATTTTTATGAATAACATCCTCTAGGCTTAATTATAAAGTGATTGTTTCAATTCTTTCCAGCAAAATTTTCGTTATATGTTGATACCTTAGTGAATAGGTTTATCTACCATATTTCGGGAATATATTTAGATGAGACAGACAACATGGATACGGTAATTGATTATATCGGTGACAGGACTGATAATTCTGATGATCAGTCGGACATAAAAACTCCATCTCATTGTCGTAACTCGACAGATTAGTCCCCAGATAATTAGGGAATAAGGCCCTGTGCGGCCACCTGCATTGGTCTCACTTTTCGAGCGAGCTAAGGCGGTTCGCTCTTCAAGTGGTTTTGTGCGTTATTATAAACATAGACATATTTAGGCATGTAAGATTTATCCTTGGGGATATTTGAAAATTCCAGACATAAGTCAGTCGGGATCGGAATTGGAAGCGATAAGCTTGAGGTCGAAAACGCCGAGGCTCGGCTCAAATATTTAAAATAGGTTTTTTACGTTTTTGTTCATATTTTCACACGATCGATTATTTCGTATCGGCACTAGTCTAGTATATTCATTTTACAACTAGGAATCAAATTAAAGTGTGTTTTTTTTTAACTGTTCAGTTTGATTTTGAAAACTTTCGAACCTCCTAGACGCCAGATCCTAACGGTGTGTAGGACTTCGGCGGGGAATTCACAACACTCATAGTAATACTAAGGAATCACAAAAAACACGAAGAAACTTGCTAAAAATCTTCTTCAGGTATCTACATTTTACTGACTGATGGTATGTAGTACAACAAGGTTTAAATATGGTCCGGAACGTGCCTAAATAATTATACAAAGCGTAAAAGTGAGAGTAGGTATAAATTGGGCTTTGCCACAGAGTTTTTAGGTTACAGAAAAATATTCAGTAGTGGAGAGCTATTCACATCTGTTTGTTCATTCAATAGGATTTTGCGGGTGTTATACCTATTGATTTCTAACGACTCTAGGAGTTATGTAGGTACTTTTGGTTTCGACGTGGATAATTTTGTAGTTACTATTGAATTGAAATATTTCACATGAATTTCTTCATGGAATTGATTTTCGTTTGGTGAAAAACCAATGAGTTATAAATAATATATACGATTGATTTGAGATATCAATGGTATTGGGTTATTAAACTGAGAAAATAATAAACCCTTGTGTAAAATTTGCAGCGTTTTTTCTATGGGATGAAAAATTGTTTACAGGCTCGCACATTTCTCCATCAATGAGTGTAAATAATTTATAAACTGACTCTCTTATAAATAACGTTCTAAATTGAATGAATAATTCTTTTTCATTATTAATTTTTTTATATGATCATTGTTAAACAGAGATTTGACTGTATGATGACAGAATATGTCTACGAACCAAAATATATTTTGCTTCGTCCATTATAACCATAATCAGTCATCACCATAACAACTATGATTTTAATATTTCTTACTTGGATTTGATTTCGTCGGGCTATCGCTGGGTGAATTTTATGTGCCCGATTTGCAAAAACCATTCATCGGGCAATCACTCGCTGAATTGTAGGTAACCGATTGTGGTTCACCATACATCCGACCGGCATTTTGCCGATATAGGTTTACCGATGCCGACTTGGCCAAACTTTGGGCCGCAAGGCGGCCAGAGATTCACTGTTTGCTGGGAATAGATAAAATTTACTGAAAATAAACTAATTGGTATGAAAAGCTATAATCCCAGACGACGGCAGAATTGAACTCGATTCTTTTCATAGATGTATACCTTTTCATACCATTTCCGGTTGGAAATTGGAGAACTAAATTGGGCAAAAACATAAGGCTATTGTCCACCGCAACACGTGAGAAGGAGTAAATTAGAATATTCAGTTCAACTCACAGATACTTCAGATTCTCCAGATCATCGAATATCGATTCTGGTAAATAGTCCAGCTCATTATCGAAGAGATCAAGTTCCGTCAAAAAAAAAAGATTCTTAAATGCATCCGTATTGATTGTCGTTAGTTTATTCATTCCAAGGTCTCTAGAACAAGAATTAAAAATGATGATCGAAATAGCTGTCAATTCAACTTACATTCCAGAGGCATCATAAGGAACAACTTGTTCCGAAGGGAGGAATGGAATATTTTGTTGCCAGCAACTGATAGACTTCGTTTCAGGCAAGCATGTGCAAGTTCCTTTTAAACATTCCAACCATCTGTTTGTTTCTCTGGACAACTTCCACACTGAAAAAGCGGCGTTAGTCAGAAAATTATTGATTTACAGCGTGTTTAACTTCAAGTAATAACAATTCATTATTTATTGGAGTACAACTATAGGATATTATTGAAATTAGACCTGGTAGTGGAAAAAGAGTTGAATCGGTCGTTCAATACAAGGATGTCTGAAAAAGTTCAACTGCGACTTAGCCGATTGTGTCGAGCAAAAAAGTTCACTAGATTGTAATTTTATTGTTAGTGATGTCAACATTAATCTTTTATGGAACAAGAAAAATGTTGTTGAATTCAAGAATTTTTCAGATCTCTAGGAGTCTTATGTAAATGATATTCAGACCTTTGTTGAAGTAGCATAGATCATTTACGTTTGGAATGTCGCCACTCCATTGTGGATGTCAATCAATCAGAAATTATTCGTAAAGATATTGATCACTACAAAAGACTTTCATCTCTCAATTTCGAAGAATTACCTACAAAAAGTTATTGGATATGAAAATATGAAGACGTATTTGAAAGAAGACGCGAATTGAGTGAAGCCAAAGTCGTTGATTCCTGTGCAGAATTAATTACTGACTTAAGGTTGATTTTCACTATACGTTCTGTAACCTTCCAGTATCATTTCCGTAAAATATTAGAAGGTGTAAATGAATTGATGACATTTTTGCCTACTAAATTTTGACTAAAATAATACGGAGGGGATACTGAAAGGTTATGGGACGTATAGTGAGAATTAACCTTAATAAATCTTTATATTCCGTATGCCACATGTATATTGGACTGATATTGGTAAATTATCGCAAAATAATGGTCCAATATACTTCTTCAATCTTGAGCCTTTGAAGAGTATGGAATTGTGCAATCTGTATTGGTTGGTTTGCGGTAAATCAAAAAATCATGTTTATTGTTTAGTTAAGTTATTTAGAGTTCTAGAAAATGTATACTATTGTGATGCTTTTCTTCGTGGGCGAATTTAATTGTTGGAGCTAGTTTATTCATTAATTCCAGAAATATCGATAGTTGTCTGAGTTTTCCGGTGAACAAAGAATTATCATCATCAACGGTACACTCAAAGACAAAGAAATTTTGATAGAGAATTGAATATTTTCAAACAAATAGCCATTGATTATAGACCATCTATTAAACAAAATTTAACGGAAGCAATCAATACCCTCAATATACGCCCAAATCCAACCAGAAGATGAAAAATATACTTGTTTAACTTACATAGGAAGAAAACCTGAACATACAGCTAGATATTGAAAGCAAAATTGAAATATGAAAGTTTCATTTAGAACCGTGAATACATTAGACAAAAAAAATTAAAATAATAAAGAATCCGTCAACAAAAACAAGAAATCAGGAGTTTATAGGTTAAACTGTGGTACATGCACATATGTGTATGTTGGCTAAACCAATATTGGCCCAATAAAGGATGTTGACTTATTGCAATATTGGGACAACATCGGAAAACAATATAAGCCCAATATCGAATATCTATATTGGCCCAACACCGAATACCAATATAGTCCCAAAAAGAATGTTCACCTTTTGCAATATTGGACCAACATTGGTTACCAACATAAGCCCAATATAAGATGCAAATATTGGCCGAATAAAGAATAACAATATTGGTCCGATATGGGATACCAATATTGGCCCGATATAAGATACCAATATTAGCCCAATATATTAAAGAGAAGAAAAATCAAATCATAAATATATTCGCTATATCATATGTACGCACAAGCACAACCCACTACACCGCTATGACGCTAAAATACCAGTGATGAAAGATTTGACAGTATTCAAACTAATGCTTTCGATTTTCACGAACTGTTTCCAAAAATTTCTACGTGTGCAACACTGTTATGACGCTAAAATATGGATAGTTCGAAAGATATGAAAAATGTTTGAAAGATAGGCACGCCAACATTCGGCTTCAAATTATCTTGTCATCAAAATATAAATCAAACTGCTAATGGAATCATCGTTCCTCTACGAGATGAACAATGCACGCCAATATCCAGTATATTTGTTCTAACTCTAAGCTTGTTTCGCACTTACAGAATACTCGCATTATATTTCACCTATGAAAGTACATTATTTTATATAGGTAAATACATATAAGGGGTTATCTATGGGCAGAAAATTAAGTCACACTCAGTGCCACCCGTATACTCAGATGTTATTTTATTGCTCCTTGCTCAAATTACAGGATTTGTCACGTATCATTTTTCGATGTATTTTGTCGCTCAGAGCTATTATGGTTTATTATTTGATAAAATCAAATAATAAACCTTAGTGATCGACCAAAAAAAAAAAAAATAACCTCCCCTGAAAATTTCACAGTCTACATTTTGGAGTAGGTAGATTTGAATGAACCAATAAAAAAAAAATTCGTCTGCCCGCCGTACGCCGTCCGCCGTCCGTTGTACGGAGCTTTTTTCTGAAAGTACTGAACTGAAATCCGTGAACCTCCTACAAAAATCGTGTGTCGCTCGGCATTGATCTTCCGAGCTTTTTAGCAGGATCGGTGTACTCTGAGGGCTCAAAATTGGGGGTTGAGGGGAACAAAAATTATTTTTCAAAAACTTACAACCGAATTTTCACGAAACTTTCAATATTTATCATTGTTGCATAACTCAACCTTAAAATTTTTATCCAGATGATTTCCGACCAGTGGTTCCTGCGGTATAAAGAAAAACGTTGCAAATTTTGAGGTGAAAAACCAATGAGTTATGAATACTATACTGCGTGCCAAAAAAGTAACGTAACTCGTCAATAATTTTTGAACGAAGAATTATCAAAAAAAACCCTCGCACCCGTCGATTGTAAATTTCGAAAGCAATTCATACTGTGTTTCTTTGAATTTGATATTTCTCACCCCCGCGCCTCACTACTTTATTTTTTCAAATTGAAATATATGAGTTGTGATACATTTGTTTGAATTTGTTGTGCCGTTTCTCTATAAAAAATTAGGAATTAATTTACAATTTGTGATTGGAGAGTACTGCAATCAGGCCATTATTCCTTTAATAATTATTTTTATGGGAAATCCACGAATCCATGGATTTCTAATTCCGAAAGCAGGTCTCCATATGCTTTTTCGAATTCGAAACCTGCCACCCTTTACGCTCCACACCCTCATACTGTTGTGTTCAAATATTAATAAATGGATTGTGTGACTGGAGTGAAAAAAGAATTTGTTAAGCTATTTTTCGTTAGAAAATTAACAATTTGTCATTGGTGTAAGGTTCTAATTCTTGAAATAATAAATATTGAAAAATGTCCTCCTACCTGCCTTTTTCTATTTTCAAAGTTTGAGAAATGCATGAAGATTTAAAGTTGGGGGTTTATACCCTTAAACCTCAGCAGTTTTTTGTTTTGGAAAAATATTGCGTGTGATATATTGCATCAAAGGTCATCCGATGACCAATTCAGTTATGTGAACGAAAAAGAAAGTTAATTATTCATTCAATTTAAATTACAGATCCATGGATTCGAGGATTTCCCTGAGTAATAAGGTAACTGTTTCTGAGGCAAAATTCATGTTGAGAATAATACTGAAGTTAAGTTTTAGAGTCTTGTAGAGGGCATTTTAAAGAGAACAAATTTTTAATATCATATGGTCTATACATATATAGGGTACTCGTTTTCATGAAGGTTCATCCAGAATACTTCCAACAATATTCAAACTGTAACAACACTAGGCGCAGAGATACATACGTGTACCCACCTCAATCTTTGACCTTAACAGAAAAGTCGCTCTTATACATGGGCCTAAGGCATACCCGAAGGGTAAGGAGGTTTTTGATTTCTGTGAAAGTGAATTGTTTTGTGTTATGTATTCTGTTTTGACGGAACCAACCTTATGGTTTTTCAACAAGCTTTTTATTGAATAAATGTATTATTATTATTAATTAATGAGAGAATGAAGGTCTGATTACAGTACCCTCCTAACTACAATTTCTAAATTATTTCCTAATTTTTCACTGAATAACGGCACAAGCAATTCTATTTCAAGCCTCATCGCTGAAAAGGTAATCAAATTCCCTTTCATTCGATGTATCACAACCCCTATATTTCCATTTGAAAAAAAAAGTAGTGGAGCGAGAAATATCAAATTCAAAAAAGCACAGGATAAATTGGTTTTGAAAACAAAAATCGGCTGGTGCGAAAATATTCCTTAATAATTCTTCGTACAAGCATTATTGACGAGTTACGTTACTATTTTGGCACGCTGTATAAGTTTTATTTAAGATATCAATGGTATTGGGTTACTTCACTGAGAAAATAATAAACCATTGTGTAAAATTTGCAGCGTTTTTTCAATTTATCATTTGGATAGGGTTTGTTTCAATCAATCTGTAAATGCTTTAATCAATTGTCATAAAATTCATATTATAACGTAATAGTTCCCAGAGCTGTCAGCTCGCTCTGTCGGCATTCGTCATCGTACCAGGGTCCCTATTCTTGAAATGGGGATGGGAGAAAATAGGCATGTCGACGCTGTTGTCAAGGAAAGGCGGTGCATTTTTGATGGAACGATAGAGAACGTTCATACCATCACATTCAAAAAAACGCTGCAAATTTTACACAAGGGTTTATTATTTTCTCAGTTTAATAACCCAATACCATTGATATCTCAAATCAATCGTATATATTATTTATAACTCATTGGTTTTTCACCAAACGAAAATCAATTCCATGAAGAAATTCATGTGAAATATTTCAATTCAATAGTAACTACAAAATTATCCACGTCGAAACCAAAAGTACCTACATAACTCCTAGAGTCGTTAGAAATCAATAGGTATAACACCCGCAAAATCCTATTGAATGAACAAACAGATGTGAATAGCTCTCCACTACTGAATATTTTTCTGTAACCTAAAAACTCTGTGGCAAAGCCCAATTTATACCTACTCTCACTTTTACGCTTTGTATAATTATTTAGGCACGTTCCGGACCATATTTAAACCTTGTTGTACTACATACCATCAGTCAGTAAAATGTAGATACCTGAAGAAGATTTTTAGCAAGTTTCTTCGTGTTTTTTGTGATTCCTTAGTATTACTATGAGTGTTGTGAATTCCCCGCCGAAGTCCTGCACACCGTTAGGATCTGGCGTCTAGGAGGTTCGAAAGTTTTCAAAATCAAACTGAACAGTTAAAAAAAAACACACTTTAATTCGATTCCTAGTTGTAAAATGAATATACTAGACTAGTGCCGATACGAAATAATCGATCGTGTGAAAATATGAACAAAAACGTAAAAAACCTATTTTAAATATTTGAGCCGAGCCTCGGCGTTTTCGACCTCAAGCTTATCGCTTCCAATTCCGATCCCGACTGACTTATGTCTGGAATTTTCAAATATCCCCAAGGATAAATCTTACATGCCTAAATATGTCTATGTTTATAATAACGCACAAAACCACTTGAAGAGCGAACCGCCTTAGCTCGCTCGAAAAGTGAGACCAATGCAGGTGGCCGCACAGGGCCTTATTCCCTAATTATCTGGGGACTAATCTGTCGAGTTACGACAATGAGATGGAGTTTTTATGTCCGACTGATCATCAGAATTATCAGTCCTGTCACCGATATAATCAATTACCGTATCCATGTTGTCTGTCTCATCTAAATATATTCCCGAAATATGGTAGATAAACCTATTCACTAAGGTATCAACATATAACGAAAATTTTGCTGGAAAGAATTGAAACAATCACTTTATAATTAAGCCTAGAGGATGTTATTCATAAAAATCTTAAATATTTTTCATTCCAAATCACATTTCCTATGAAATATTGGAGTTGAAGAGGAAATTATCTTGGTGTTGAGTTTCTTAAAAAACTACTTTACAAAGGTCAAGTCACTATGTTGTTTCTTGCGTTAAAGTTAAGTTAAATTTCCGAAAAATATTTTTTACTAATATTTTGCCAGTACGATCTTCACGATATTACTTATTAAATTGCGTGTCGGTATTACACAAATAGAAATGAAATTCAAATCAGAAAGCGTTTGCGCCTTTTGACATATAAGGGAAATAACCTCAAAATTTAAAATAGCCACAAAATTTTCCGCCAATATCTCTGCAAATAAATATGGTTTCAAAATGTTGACTAAGACCTGTACCAAATTATATTGAACTTTAATGAATAGCTTCCGAAAAAAATGTTTAGAAAAAATTCGATTTTTTTCCAATACAATTCTCACGAAACCATGCATTAAATTGAGCGTCGATATTTCACAACTAGTTATGATATTTCAATTTGATCGCGTTGGTATTTCTTGAGAAACTTTCCGGAAAATTAACTTAAACTCTCAAATTAACAACAAATACCTAAAACAAAAAAAAAATGAAATGAAAAAAAACTCACCCGTCCTGTGCAACTTATCTGAAATAAATTTTTCCACAGTGCATATATTCGATAAGAGTTCACTTGATTCACAAAATATCCAATACACAAACTGAAGACCTAAAGTTATTTTCAATAACCTTTCTGTAAAAATCAAATATATCGTGAACCTCTCAAAGATATATGATTCTGGATGAAAAGTTAACCGATTATTTCTCTGAATTCCAATCTTAGAACCGAATGCGGATGATTCATTCTCGGGATTATTGGAAATTTGTAGCATTTTTCTTTATAACTCAGAGACTACTGGTCGGATATCATCAGGGTAAAAATTTTTAGGTTGAGTTATGCAAGAGTAATCAACGTTGAGAATTTCACAAAAATTCGGTGGTAATTTTCCGAGAAATAATTTTTTTTTTCCTCCAACCCCCAATTTTAAGCCCTTAGGTTACACCAATCCTGCTGAAAAGCTTGGAGGCTCAATCCCGAGCGACACATGATTTTTCTACCAAGTTTCACGAATTTCGGTTCAGTACTTTCCGAGAAAAGCTCTGGACAACGGACGGCGGACGGCGGACGGCGGACGGACGGATTTTTTTTTATTCGTTCATTCAAATCTACATACTCCAAAACGTAAACTGTGAAATTTTCAGGGGGGGTTAAAATTTTTTTTTTGTTGGTCGATCACTAAGGTTTATTATTTGATTTCATCAAATAATAAACCAATAGGGCCCCTGAACATACGGAAAATCCTGGAACCCCTTAATGATGCTCTCGTTCTACATTGAATGGGGGCAAATAACTTTTAAACGGCCTATGGTTTTTCCCTCCTTTTACTCTCTTATTTAACGGTTTGAATGAATATTTATTCGTTCCTTTCCGCTGTTTTTACGCGCTTGTTCTGGGGAACTACGCGTTATCGTTTCGTTACAATGTCTGTTATTTTCGAATTTTGAGGTGAAATAGGTTTCAAACTATTAAGTTATACTCACTGATGGAGAAACCGTGGTAAAACTTGATTTTGTCCTGACGTGTGCACTCTAACTCTCGAAAGAAAGGACCTAGAGTCTTGAAAGTCTCAGGTTTGGCTTAAATCTTGAAAATCTCGGCTAGGTTTCTTGTTGAGCCAAATCGGTCAAACAGTTTTGGAGTTATACCTATATGAAATTTTGAGGTTAATTCATCGATGTCTCATGGAGAACTGATTCAATCAAATTGAAATTTCGTGACTACTTCTTGAATATCAACGTGCAACTAAGTGTGGAATTTCGTATGGATACAATTAGTTGAAAAAATTTTAAAGAAATGTTTATTCAGAAATTTTTTGAAGTTTCGTTGAAAATTTTTTTCTCGGAAAGTGTTGATCAGATTTCAACCTTTCGCAAAATTTCGTATGGATCCAGTGGTTAAAAATTAAAAAAAGTGTTATGTCGAAAATGTTTGAAATTTTTTTGGAAAATTTTTTTTTTCGGAAAGCAGATTTAAACGAAATTCGGCACAGACATTGCAATCAATATTCAACAACGAAATTTCAAATTTCAATTTGGTACGATATTTGCTTTCGGAGATATATGAAAAAAAATGTCAAATTCAGTTGTTGTTTGAAATTTTGAGGTTTCCTCAATATCTCGAGAAGTACAGATGCGATCACATCGAAACTTAGCAATTTTTCGGAGAATATATTAATGCGCAACTACGAAAAAATTGTTTTTCCAAAATTATTCGAATCATTATCGAAAAAAGATAGTTTTCTCTGATTTATTCAGCAGATTTCGATGAAATTCGCCACCGACTTTGAAGTTAGTATTTCATTACAATTTTTTCAAATTTCATTTCAATCTGATGTTTATTTCCGCAGGTATAGGGAAAAAATATATCAAATTTAGTTGTTTTTTGAAATTTTCAGAATATCTCCTCAATAGACCGATAACTTTCGACACTATCAGATTGAATTTCGCGATATACCATGAAATCAAAATTTCAAAACAGTGCTTTGAATTTCAGTTTGAACCCATATTCATTTTTGGATATATTGAAAGATTCAGGTTATTTCCTCAATATCCCGAGAAGAACAGAAGGGAACACATATGAACAATGTAGTAAGTAGAAGAATACAAACGCACTACTTAATGCAGAATTTCGTGAGGACCGTAGGAGTGGAAGACTGGAAATTTGGTTGAAATTTTTTTTTTACCTGGAAGATATTCATCAGATTTCAATAAAATTGGCAAAAATCTCGATCAAGTAATTCACAACAGTGTTTCAAAGTTCAGTTTGATCCGATATTTATCTTCGGAGATATTGGAGAAAAATGTGTCAAATTCCTTGGTTTTTTCCTCGGTATTGTTGTTATTTACGAAGTAACTCAGAAAATAGTGAAATAACGATTATTCGAATGGATATATGCGGAATCATTGGATGATTTTACTAGTTCGCGAATTCAGCTTCCGTTATTGAACTGGTTCAACAAATATCAATTGTCCAAATAGATTCTTTTTTTACAGTTGGCATAAAGGCCGAACTTAACCTAAACCAAAATCCTCTTTCAATGACCAAACCGAATGACAGAAAGGACATGGCATAAAAGTGATATAAAGAATCTAAGCAAGGTTTGTGCCTTGGCTGAACATTGTCGCAGGACTAACCATATTATGGTATGGGACTCGACAGAGGTACTTACTCGAATTCAAAACAAATTTAAACAAAAGATCGTTTCCTGTAATGTTTCATATTGAAAAAATAAAAAATACCATGAACTCTAGAAGAGATATCGATAGGATGAGTAATATCTACAGCTACTTAATTTCCTATGATTATGGCAAGATCAGACAATGAAGAAGAACAATGGTGTCAAAAAAGTTGCTATTTTTATTTTTGTGTTTTGTCAGTTGTCAGTGTCATGTCCTTTCTGTCATTTGGTTTTGTCATTGAAAAAGGATTTTTTGGTGTGAATTGATAGAAAGTGTAATTCATTATTGTATGTTACAAAGTTACTCAGAATTCATGCTGAGGTTCATATTGTTAAGTAGAAGTTTAGATTCTTGATGTGATTCTCGAGTTGACAGTTTCAATATCAACCTCAACTATTTGGTGAGCAATGAAAATTTAAGAGCAATTTTAATGCTGACAATGTTTTTAGAGTCCTGATGAAGGATCTGTAAAGATCCGAAACGTCGACGATGAATGAATAAAGTAAACAAAAATTATCCGCCCTTCATTTCCAATGATCCCGTTATTCATTTTGAATTCATGTCTTTGGGGATAAATGTTTAGTGAACATATATATAAATATATATCCTTTCGAAATTTTATTTCACCAATATTACGAATAATGCAGATATATATTATATATCGAATCGAAATTCTGCAGTTGTCTGAAAATTGAAGACGTGAAGTTTCATACAACATGTCTCGAGGAAATGGCTCCGAATGTGAGCAAGCGTGTAAGAGCTCCTGACTTCACGTCATTGATTTTCTAGGTTTTTTATTGTTTTATTTCACATTCAACGGTTAGAATGGTGCTCGCAGAATGTCTGAGAACCCAAACCTACCAGACATCCTAGACAACAGGTACAATATGTTGGCGACGAAAAAGGGATATGACAATGAAACCAACTGCTGTCCTTCAAACTATGTTAATTTCAACTAAAAGATTTATGGATTAATTAAAATGTGAGTCGGGGTCCCAGAATACTACTCAGTATAGGTACAAGATGTTGCCAACAAAGATAGGATGTAACTGTGAAAACTATCACGGCATGATATACATTGTAGAACAATTGATTCAAACTTCTACAGCTTTATTGAAGCAAACCCCATATGAATGATGAACTGAAAATACGCGAAAAACCCTTGAATTGTAAGCAAGGGGCACTAGATAGCATCTGGCTAGACAAGAGTCCAACTCGGGTGAAAAATAGCACTGAGGCTATAATAAGGGAATATTTTTCGAGAATTATTCGTTGGAAATGCAAAATATAACTAATAATTATGATAAGGATTTATTGATTATTTCAACCTCAACAGGTGTAACGATCAGTATGACTTAATTTTCTGCTCACAGATAACCCCTTTTATATGTACCTATATTATGGAATCATGTACTTTCATTGATGAAATATAATAACAGTATTCTGTAAGTACAAAACAAGCTCAGAATAAGAACCATTGAATTTATTTCTGAATATTCGATTAATACTCTGTTACCATACCAATATTTTATTAACCCCTTAGTTGGTAAGTTCATGAAAATTGATGAATTTACTCATCATTTCAATTGACAATCTCCTACTTTCACATGTTTAAAATACTTCTATATATCATCCAAAACATCAACCTGAAACGTATAATATAACCAAAATGATTCGATTTTTCGAAGGAGTTCAGAAATCTTACAGTATATTCCCCTAGATTATATCCATCTCAAGCCTTGAAAGTTTGCCAAAAACTGAAATCCCACAGGAAAACGATTCAAACTCATAATCGTTTTTTCCCAATATTGATAGCACTGTAATTTACTATATTAGCCAAAAAAATTTGCACAATATTGGACCAATATTGGCGATACTATTGATGAACAATATTGGCGCAATCCACTTATCCAAATATTGGGCTAATATTGGTAGCAATGTAATGTACAATATCGACCAAAAAAACTGTGCCCAATAATGAATCAATATTGGCAATATCGTTGATAAAAATGTTGGCGCAATTTTTTATCCTAATATTGGGCCAAAATTGGTAGCAATGTAATCAACATTATTAGCCAAAACACTGAACCCAATTTTGGACTAATATTGGCAATATCATTGATGAAAAACATTGACACTATCCCACTCATCCCAATGTGGGGCCAATATTGGCGATGCTATTGATAAACAATATTTGCGCAATCCACTTATCCTGATAGTGGGCTAATATCGGTAGCAATGTGACTTACATGACTTACAATATGAGCTAAAAAACTCTGCCCAATATTGGCGATACCATTGATACAGAATATTCGCGCAATACTTTCAGTCCAATATTTGGCAAATATTGGTAGCAATGCAATTTTAATATTGGCCAAGAAGCTATGCCCAATATTGGCGAAACCATTGATAGGCAATATTGGCGCAATCCACTCATACCGATATTGGGTCAATATCGGTAGCAATGGGATTTACAATATTGGCCAATAAACTATGCCCGATCTTGGACCAATATTGGCGATACCATTGATAAAAAATATTGGCACGATCCACTTATCCCAATATTGGGCCAATATTGGTAACAATGTGATTCACAATGTTGGCCAAAAACTATACCCAAGATTGGACCAATATTGGTGATACCATTGATAAACAATATTGGCGCAATACGCTTATCCTGATATTGGGTTAATATTGGTAGCAATGTGATTTACAATATTGGCTACAAACTATGCCCGATATCGGACCAATATTGGCGATAACATTGATAAACAATGCATTCCACTTATCCCAATAATGGGCCAATATTGATAGCGATGTAATATGCAAAATTGATCAAATCCAGGGCGGTGGTGGTTTTTCTTATGGCTTGAAGGACCAATGTTGAGTTGGTCCGAAGATTTTGTTGGTTTTGAAACTTTCCAGTGGGTTGTAAATCCAAAGGTCGGTGGTGGTTGTTGTGGCTCGGAGGACCAGTGGTAGGTGTCTCAACTTTGCCTTGTGTGAAAAAGCTTATAGTTACTTAGAGACACAAGCGTTGAGAAAGTAAAGACGGATCACTAGATAATGAACGCTGGGGCGCAGTTTTCAGTAACACCACTGCCCGTGGTGTCTGGACTGACATTGAGAAATTGTGTCATATTAATTACTTGTAGTTATTAGCCACATACAATGTCCTCAAATCGTTTACAAAAAACAGTAACGTCCTGCGTCCGCTTTTGCTTACATAAACAGAATGGGGGGGATACAGTACCCCAAGTTGGATGCAATAACTAGGGAAATTTGGAATTGGTGTGAAAACAAAAATATAATGAATTTTGCTTCATACGTCACTTCCAACGACACAATATCTTAGCAGATAGGGCATCAAGGCGTACAGGAACAGAGTACAGTCTAAACCCAGAAGTGACCAAAATGATTTTTAATCGATTTGGCATTCCTGAGATAGATCTGTTCGCATCTTATTTGAACAGAAAATTTAAATATTTTGTTTCATGGCATCAAGATCCTAAATCAGATTATACGGATGCTTTCACTTTAAATTGGAAAAAATTACATTTTTACGCTTTTCCACCTTTTTCTCGTTTGACTAGAACTTTAAGTAAAATAATATGTGATGAAGCCGAATGCATTTTGGTTTTTCCTTAGGAAATCTCAACCGTGCTTTCCGGTGATAGAGAGGATCAGAATATCTGAGGTTATGATAATAGAACCTGCTGAAGGCTTTCTACTATCTCCTTCCAGAAATCCACACCCACTATGGCAGAGCCTTATCCTGGGTGCAGTCAAATTATCAGGAAAGCATACTTCATGAAAGGTCTCCCTAAACAATCGATAGACTTAATTATGCTTCTCTCAGTCCCGCTACTCAAAAACAGTATATTTCCAGTTATTCAAAATGTTGGAAATTAGGGTGTTGATGTTTTTAGCTCTTCGGAAAACAGAATGATTCAGTTCTTACAAAGAGAATTCGATGCTGTATACAACTCTAAACACGCACAAATCAGCTCTGGCTATACTTTTCAATTTCAAACAGAAAATTGTTTCCAGATTTCTGAAAGGACTGTTTAGAACTCGCCCTAATTTTCCAAGGTACAACGAAACATGGGACCCAAGCCCAGTGCTGGCCTTTCTAGAAACTCTCTGGCCGCTAGAATCACTAAGCTTAGAAAAACTTACTCTGAAACTAGTTTTACTACTGGCCCTGGCAACGGCACAAAGAGTACAAACTTTGTCTAAAATCAAGATATCTTACATCTCAAGGCTAGACTGCAGAATTGAAATAAAAATAACAGATATTCTTGAAACATCAGCACTTATCAAAACCATTTTATAAAGACAACATACACTGAAAAAAATATCGTTCACTGTATCAATGAATGGCAATCATTAACTTCGTTTCACTGATATAATGAAATTCATGAAATATCTTTCATTATTTGAAAGTCCAATTCATAGATACTATGAATCTCCGTTCATAAATGACACGGTTCGATAATATTAAGTAATTAATGTTATGCGTTCATAATTTGGAATAAGTCTTCATTGAATACAGTAACTTGAATCATTAAATCAATAAAATCAGTCATTGATTAATAATAATAAATTTTAAAAGAAACCCCTTATCACACCAATCCTTTGTTATGAATGGTCAGTCGGGCAGACAAATAGGACTGATAGGGGTTCAAGATACATTTTTTATTATGTTTGGAAATGTAATCCACACGTCTCAAAAGATATAATATGAAAACTTGAACGACAACAGTATCAACCTCCAATCTTCACCCTAGCATTCAAAGTTTGAATAGCTACGAATTATAAAACTTTTTTTGATTTTATTTTCTAATAGGCCGTTCCACCATATAATTCAGCATAAAACTCAAGAGCGTATTCAAATTCGTTGCCAAAGCAAAACTTGACATAATGATCGATAAACTCAACAAAAAAATAGAAACAAATATAAATACTGATAACAGAGCAGGGAAATCCAACACACGCCTACGCTCGCAGAAAACACACGGAGGGTCCATTACTGGTTCTGTAACTGATGCTCCTATCGGTTCCGAGTGTTCCCAGGCGCCACACATCGTTGCGGGAGTTGAAACTGCTGACGCTCCTGTGAAAACAACTACTTCAGGACGTCATGAACGTGAACTCCGCGGAAATGATAGGACTGGAGAGGACACCCAAGTTGTTGATGCAAATCGTTCTACATCATCTAAAAGAGGAAATGAAGATTGGACAACTGTTTTCCGCAGGAGATCCACAGGAAAACGTAATCGAGCATTGGTCGTTGGTAGTTATACTGGTGATTCTTCTGTCGAGGGCATTGAAAAGTTCAGTGCTTTTCATGTTTCGAATTTAAAACCGGAGACAACTGAGGCAAATCTTCAAAATTTCCTGAAGAACCACTTCACGGCAGTACGATGTGAGCGGCTAATATCTAAGTACCCAGACAGTTATTCCTCGTTCAAGGTACTTCTTCCTGAATCAGAATATGAAAGGGCTCTGGATGGTTCGAATTGGCCTAACCGGGCAAGTGTTCACCGTTTTTTTGTACCCAGGAAAGCGAATCGTCCAATAGATTGAATGCTGTTAATTTCAAGAAGTTGAAACTGCTACAGATAAATGTCCAATGTTTAACGAACAAATTGGATCTTTTAGAACTATTTTTGACTGAAACTGAGGCTGATATTGTAAGTGTTGTCGAGCATTGGTGTAGTCCTGACAGAATTAGGACAATGACTGTTCTTGGTTACCATTTAGCGGACTTTTATTGTCGTCCATATCGTGAGCACGGGGGTTCGATGATATATATAAAAGATAGAGTGAAGATTAGAAATTTGTGCGTGTCAACTTTTTCGGAAGAAATGCACTTTGAAGTGAGTGGAGTTATTGTGATAACCAACAATACCCGCATAGGTATAATAAGTGTCTATCGCCCCGGCACCGGGAATTATGAAGTGTTTCTAGACAGAATGTCATATACTCTTAACTATTGTGTGAAACTGGTTGATGTTATTTTTGTTTGTGGCGATCTAAACACTGATTATTTGAAGGTTGGTTGTATTAACCGTAAGCTATTGATCGATTTGATTGAATGTTTCCAATTGAGAATTACTTCACAAGACCCTACTAGGGTTTTTACAGATATCACTGGTCACACATCCATCTCTAAAGTGGACTATATTCTTACAAATGCGAATCTATCCGATTGTAGTGTAGAGAATTTTGAACCCTATATAAGTGACCACCGAGCTATTTTCTTAGAATTCAACACTCAACTAGATGTTCATACTCAATCCATGTTGAAATTTGTCAGAGGTTTGAATGAACAGAATTTAAGCAATTTCATTTTCCACATTAAAAATTGCGATTTTCGTGATGTTTATGAGGGTGGTGATGTTGATGGTTGTTTTGAGGCTTTAATATCCACAATACAACACATTTTTGAGTTTTGTTGTCCCTTAAAGAAATTAACAAACAGAAGTAATCAAAGCAAGTGTTGGCTCACACCAGAGATTGTCCTTGCTTAAAAACAACTCATGCATTTACATTGGTTATGTTCGAATTTGAAGACTTCGGATACCATCAATCTGTATAAGAAAGCCAAATCATCCTACATCTTAATGTTGAGAGAATCCAAGCGGAAATTTTACAGTGAACTCATAAATAGTTCAGATAATAAGAGCAGGACAGTTTGGTCCATGGTAAATTCTTTGACAGGAAGAAGTGGAGGTGGCCAGTCTGTTGAACTGGATATTGACGGTGTTATGTACGATAACTCTGATGAATTGGCGGACATTTTTGCTGAACATTACTCAACAATAACTGTTTCCTCACTGAACCGTTACTATCAGAATACTTTGTCAACTTCATGTAGCACCTCATGTTCAATGGACACCACGTTCTTTTTTCATCCCGTGTTGGAGTGTGAAGTTGCTGACATCATTAAGTCTTTGAAGAACCGATTCGATCTCAGCAAGAGTTCTAAAGCTGATCGGTTCAGAAGTCTCTCGTCATTTTGCTCATTGCATCAACTTGTCTATCAGCTCTGGAGTGTTCCCTTCAGTCCTCAAAAGGGCCATTGTTATTCCTATTCCCAAGAATAAAGGGATACATGAAATTTCAAACTTTAGACCTATTTCTCTTTTGAGTACATTTTCCAAAGTCTTCGAGAGAATTGTGTTGGACAGGATGATGAAGTACCTCGACAAATTTGATATACTGGATTCCGCTCAGCATGGGTTTCGATCTGGTCGTTCAACTCAAACAGCGGCGATTTACCTCGTTGATTACATCTATAAATGTCTCGATGATGGCTTTCATGTGGCAGGGCTATTCTTTGATCTCTCTAGAGCATTTGATAGTCTGTCTTTTCAATTCATTCTGGACAAGTGTTACAGCCTAGGGTTTCGCGGTGTGTTCTTGGACTGGCTTCGTAGCTACCTAGAAGGTAGATCTATGCGTGTGAGGATTGAAAATTCATTGTCTGCAGAACATATTGTCAACCTGGGAGTACCACAGGGTTCTGTCCTTGGACCACTTTTATTTTTGCTCTTTATCAACGATCTCCCTGTGAATCTGCGGATGATGTTTTTCAACCTGCTAGCCCATCAGGATTCTTCGCTGATAAAGTATTTATTAACTTTATTTGCTGATGATGGCTCAGTGGTAATAAGAGCTCCATCTTTTGGAGAGCTTCAGAGGTTGTGTGGTGTTCTTGTGGGTTGCTTCATGGACTGGTGTCATGGGAATAATCTCATGATTAACATCGGAAAAACTGAGTGCATTTATTTCACATTATGTCAGAGTAATCTCGAGCTCTCACTATTTAAATGAAGACATACTGTCTAAAGAAAGTGCTAAATTTCTTGGCATTTACTTGGACAGTGGTTTGAGGTGGTCCGCTCACGTCGATTCATTGTGTACCAGGCTCAACAGTTCTTATTTTGCTATAAGTAGAGTAAGAAATCTCCTTCCTCCAGAAACACTCAAGAATATCTATTATGGTCTAGTTTACAGCCATTTATCGTATAATGTTCTTTTATGGGGAAATTCTTCGGATGTGTGCAGAGCTTTTATTTTGCAAAAACGAATTTTGCGTATGATGTACAATATACCTCCGCGTCAGTCATGCAGAGCGTTGAATGAAAACTTATAGTTTTCAAAGGTCAATATCAACTGTCATTTAATTTTTGAAGTTATAAAGATTTTGGAAAATGTTTTTTTTTACCGCATTTCATTTGTCAAGGAAAGGAGAAGGTTTAAGTAAAATCTGTGGCATTATTGTTTTCTATGCACAATTCTAACAAGCATGCGTATGGACTTAAATCTGGTTATTTCCACTGTGTCTAGTATTGTTTTTAGGTTGTATTTCATTTTTTTACCCTTTTCTAAGGTTTTTTACTTTGATCATTATATGCCAGTTGATATAATAATTTTGTCATTGAAGACGTAGTACGTCGACGACATAAAAGTATATCGAAAGATATCAAATCAATATCGAAAGATATTATTATGTAAAGGTTAATACAGAAAAATCTGTATTTAATTGTTGTATGCAGAGCGTTGTTTGTTGAGAATGGTATCCTTACCTTGTCTTCCATCTTCATTCTCAAATGTCTTTTGTATGTGAAAAAAAACGAGCAAAGCATGATCAAGCTTTCATACTTATAACACTAGAAATGAGCGATTGCTACATATACCTAAACATAGGACTGCTAGGTTTGAGATGTCTCCTACGTACCAGTCCATTAAACTTTATAATTATCTGCCAAATACTATCAGAAATCTTAATTACAACGAGTTTAAGAGAAATGTTAAAACCTTACTGTTGAAAAAATGCTGTTATACTGTGAATGAATACTTGAATGATTGTATCAGAACCTAGTTCACTTTGCTATTTTGACTTATCCTATGCATGTAAACACATGTCCAAAAGGATCAATATATTATTATTATTATTATTATTATTATTATTATTATTATTATAATTTCAAATATTTACGGAAGTAAATATCGTACTGAATTTTGGTACACTGTTGTTAAATATTGACTTTAGCAATGTGCCAAACTTCATGGAAAAACTATGGATAGTTTCTGAATTCAAATCTCAAAAAAATTCAGAAAATTTTTGGTTTCTCTGACATTTTTCTAGGGAGAGCATCCTCACCAAATTTCGCAATAGATTGCGCGTTGATATTCTTCAACTAGCTACGAGTATTCGGACTGATCAGTATTTTTTTAGATATGCAGGAAATAATCTCATAACTTCGAATGGTTGCAACTGGAGAACCGTTTGGTCCATTTCACACATTAGCGAACTCGACCGAAATATGCACCAAACCTAATCTGAAAATGTTACGACTATATGTCCTTTCCTTCGAAAGTTAGAGCACATACGGAAGGACATACGACTAGATATAATTGAATTTGACCTCGGATTCTTCTTCAGGAATTCCAACCTAATCGTTTAGGTCCATTTTCGGCTCAAAATTCGAAAATTAAAGGCATTTGGGCGAAATGATAACGTGGTGTTCCCCTCAGAGCGGGCGCAAAAGAAGAAAAGATAAGATTAACAGAGAAAAGCAATCGCATCATCATGCAAACTGTCCGCAATCCTTTGGAAGACAGGCATAGACACGATATTCATAAGACAAAGGGTAGACCGCTTATCTTTTCACTATTCATTTGAGTTGAGATCTTCGATGAGGGTTAGTCTCGGCAACGTACGTAGATCAGCTTTCTTCGTGTTCTTGGAAAATCTTTTACATCTACATAAGAGTGTCCGCTGTTAGTTATTTCATTGAACAACTTTGCTAGTGATCACTAATACAACCTGTGCTTTTGCTATCAACTCAGAGGTAAGACAATAATAATATTATAACAACTTAAGTTATAATCATATAGGTATATTTAATTTGTAGCGTTCCCGCCCCTCATTTTTGATGTGCGTATATTTATAATAATAATAATAATAATAATATGTATTTACCATCAATCATTACATGGTTCGTCATTATAAAACAATACCTTATATAAGACTAAAACAAAAAAATTCTTCTAGAGAATAAAATGCTCCCCTAATTAAAATTTCATGTATCTTCCTTTTGAAAAACTTCATTGGTAATTTCCTCAGTTCGTCGGGTAACTTGTTGTAAATTTTAATGCCCCAGTAGCTCGAGATATTCTGAGTGTTTTTTTTTTTATGCAGTGGCGTGAGAAAATCGTTTTTGTGCCTGGTGTTGAACATGTGGTACGTTCCATTTTTTGGTATATCAGTTCGATTTCGGTATACGTATTTCAAGCATTCTCTTATAAGTAGGGACGGAAAAGTGAGTATACCGTGCTCTACAAATAATGATTTACATGAATCTCTACTAGCCACATCATACATAATGCGCATTGCCTTCTTTTGTAGGATGAAAACTCTGGAAGCATCCGAAGCAGTTCCCCATAAAAGGATACCATATAAAAGTACGCTTTGAAAATTTGCAAAATATGCAGTCTTTACCATGTCATGAGTACCACATTTCTTCAATCTTCTCAAAAGATATAAGGTTTTAGATAATTTGGCACAAACATGATCAACATGCACAGTCCAGTTCAATTTATTATCCAGGATCACCCCCAAGAACTTCGCACTGGCCTGATTCTCTCTTCCTCCAAATTTCAATTTAACCGTTTTATCTGAATTGAGTTTCAGTGAATTCTGTAGGAACCATCTCTCTACTTCCTCTGTTGCCAGTTTTACCTTTTCAATAAAATCCTTCTTGCATCTTGAATGTACAATTATGGACGTGTCGTCACAGTACAAACATAAGCAATTACAGTTTATGATATTCAGGTCGTTGATGTAAATCAGGAAAAGTATGGGTCCCAATACTGATCCTTGAGGTACCCCCTGACCAACTTTCTGCTCGGCGGAAACTTCACCATTCCAATAAACTCTCTGAGTTCTCTTGCTCAAGTATGACTTCAACAACGCAAGAACATTACCCCTGAATCCGTAATCGTACAACTTCTTCAGTAGAAGTGCATGTGAAACAGAATCAAAAGCTTTGCTCAAGTCAAAGTTAAGCATCTCAACAAATTCACCATTGTCCATAGCCTCTATGATTTTATTCAAAGCATCCATGAGTGCGGTAGTAGTACTTCTTCTTTTCCTATACCCATGTTGGTTTTTTGTGAAATAATTTTTCTTTTCCATCCAATTGATCATTCTGGCCTTAATAGCTGTTTCAAAGATTTTTGATATACATGGTAGGATTGAAATGGGTCTGTAATTATCGCAGTTATTCTTGTCACCTTTTCCTTTATAGATGGGAATTACTTCAGCTATTTTCAACTCGTCGGGGAAACAACCTTCACGAAAACATTTATTAATGATCAAAGATATTGGTTTTGAAATTTCTTCAGTGATGCCCTTTAGAATATCAACAGATACATTGTAAATGTCAGTTGTTTGTTTCATTTTCAATACTCATTATATACTCAGATATATCAGAACTAGATGATTTAAATGTTTTTGATTCAAACACATATTCTTTCATTATCTTCACATTCATTCACAATAAATTCGAATATCGATATGGGATATATACAATCTGATTTAATTTCAGGAATACTATAGAATGAACAAAAGGGGAAAACTTTACACGAAATATTTTAATATAGTTAGTACGTTGAAATCAGCAGTTTCGAAACATTTTTCGAAAATTGAAGCGAAAGAAGGAGGCAGCAAAAAAAATCCAGACATCAAGGATCTTCAGGTAGGAAATCTTAGTAAATAACGATGTAACAACGTTTAAATCAGGTTTAAATCATATTTAAATCAGATCTCATTACTGCTTAGCCATAATCCAAGTCAATATACCCACATTGTCATTTTTTATTATTCTATTTCATTTTCAGGACCAGAAATAGATGCTGAAAGCTGCATCAGATCTTTGAAGTATGATGACTTATCGGCTGATGAGTTCGATAGAACTTGGAAGGCCTGCAGCCAATATAGACTAGATTACATAAAATCGAATAGTACTGCAAGTATCATGGAAATGTGGCCATTTCACAGAAACACTTCTGGCTTTCGATTGGTAAGATGAAATTTTGCCTTTATATTTTACACGAAATATCATATATTCGTTTATAATTATTCCAAACGTTATATCATTTAACCAATTTTTTTTAGGTGGATATGGATTTCAATACTTCATTTGGAAATGGTGATGGTTTCCTAAAAAATTGGGAAACTGATAAGGAACATATAATGAATTTCCTAATGGTATACAATCACATAAAGGATAGAAGTCTGAAAAAATAGTCGAAAAGCTTGGTGTAACTTCAGACATTACCGAAAGTAAATATTTTCTGATATGACCAAAACCAAACAAAACAATCATATCATATTCATTATTCTAATACATATGGTCATGATGCAGCAATATTCTGGGCTCTCCATGGTTACCTGGTCCCTACCTCCAGAGTCGTCAAAAAGGATCTGACAAGCGGAAGAAATACCACTATAAAATTCACCATTAAAGATTCCCAAGAATCCGTCATTTTTGTTGGAAGGAACCAACAAGAAATTGAAGAAAGAATCGGTCATTTGAAAAAAACGAAAACCTCAGTACAACCATCGATTTTTTGTATTGGCCAAGACATTTTTTCGGTAAAAGAAATATTTGTTCTCTTTGATGATATCCGTTATAAATTCCCCAATATGTTACGGGCATTCGATATCTGTTTCAAAATAATCTATTTATTCGATTTAGAATTTCCCGCCGAAGCTGTGATGTTTTATTCGTTCGTAGCTGGTAACTATTTTAAATTTAAAATACCAAATAAATTTTCCAAAGTAGAAATTGTCTGTGAATATCTAAGCGAAAAAAATAGGAGTGAATAAATGTCTGATTATATATTTTAGTATCAATTGAATACCTTCATATTTTATGTTCTTATTTAGGAGTTAAATATAATCATATGATGACGAATAGGATGAGGTAACAAGATTTTTCGAGGCAAAGAGCATGATATAAAGCCATATCTCTACATATTTCATTTGGGAAGATTCACATCAACAATGTCAGGAAAAAATTTCATATTATACGACCAGCTTATCCATCGATTATCATCCTTTAAACTTAGTCCGAATCATTTTTCAATTCGCAAAGTAATTATGCAACTAACTAAGAATATTATTCAATTTGCAGTTAACAAACATTTATTATGTGTTATCCTTATTCAATAGTCTTATTCCATTTTTTATATTTCACCATAAAAAGTTGGATTGGAGTGAAACAATAAATAATATCATGGTATAAATTTTCATACAATGATAATATATATGTCATTGCAGCTAATACGAAATTGCTTCATAGAATCAAGTACTGCAGTTCATCGATACAAGGAATATAATCATTGATTCAATGCATAGGAAGTTATAGAATTGATGAAACTAGTTCCTTGAATCAATGTCAACAGTTCATTGAGATAATGAACATTTTCATTCTCGAATTCATTGGATTGATGTATTGAGTTCATTGAACCAATGTATAAGATTATTGTTACAATAAAAACGTTCATTGCTATAATGAATGTGTTAACCGATGTCAATGCTAGGAATTCATTGAATCAATTAAAGTGTCCCTTAATGTGTTGAAAACCTTTCATTGATTCAATGAAATTTGTGCCTTAATACAATGAATAAGATTCATCAATATAAAGTCGAGTTTTGAAAATAATGAACGACTTTTCATTGTATTAATGTAACTGTTCATCGGTTGAAAAATGATGAATTAATTCATCAATACAATGAACTTTTTCATTGTATATATGCTCACTTTTGGTTCAGTGTAGTAGGACAACCCTATGGAAGAACGATTTCATACATTTTCAAGCGACATCTAGCGAAAATATTTGAAATCTCTGAAATAAGAGCCCGTACAGAGGCGCCCTCGTCATAAATTCCTATGAAAAGCATTAGAAAATCCAGGGATGGCTTGAGGATATGTTCTGTACGGATAGTGGATAAAGGATACATTCGTGCAAGCAATTATTTAACCACAACTCTTGAAATATATTACTCAAAATATATTCATTAACATTTCCAAGTATTTGTATTCCACTTTATAGTGATTTTATCGATTTTCTTCTATAATTCCTTGACTTCGGCCTTTCCGGAATAATTAATTTACCGATGATAAATATGTCAAAAATAAAACAAAAAGATGGTGCCTTATATTCTTTATGGCTCGTTCTTTCCACATCAAACAGAAATAATACTGATTCTCTCTTCACAGATCGAAACTGCTAATTCTAAATATTCTAGATTTCCTCAATCATCCCCATTACTCTGAGAGAAACGTTTACTTGTGTATAATTTATCGATATGTTAAACTGTTATTAGTTGAATATCCACATGCCATATTTCCGACTAGCATAATTCATTGCAGGCAAATATAAAGAATAAATTATTCAGCTTATAGACGAATTATTGGAATATTAAATTCTTTTTTCTGTGGAATATTTCAACATAACAAATCATGTTCACATTTGACATGATCAGTATCAGTGTAACTACGTATATTTACGAGAAACTTTCCATATTTGTTCAGCAGTATTAATTTGTTCCCAATGAAAATTTCATTTTTGGTAATTCTTATGTTTATGACAATCATAGAGTATATTCAACATCAGTAACGACTATTTATATTCAATATACTTTCGATTATCCCAAACAAATGTTTATCTATTGCAGTCGTTCTGTGGCAGTGATGGCTTGACCAATGAACCTTAAGAAACAGTAATACTCGTATATATTGAGCATCAAAACGCAAGGTGATGGCTCCAACTTTTGCCTACTGTTTGTCGGTTTTCTTCATGGCAGATTTCAGAGACTAAATCATATTATATTATTCGTGATAAGTGTCGTCATCTCCGCTTAGTGCCCTAACTGCTTTGCGATTTATTTTTGGTTGATGTGCTGGCTCATTTTATATAATCTAAGTAAGTAAAACAGTTTACCTTAGTACCTACCGATGAGTTTCTACAAATTATAAGTATCAAGAGCAGTTTGAGTTAGCTTATATTAATTTTATTTCAGAATAGTATTCCTTATATGAAAAGCCGGAGGACTACAACCATCAAGCATGTGCATCATCATTTTATCCCGCCACTATTAACGGATTCGAAATATTTTGTTAGTGGAATATGGTCCGATGGAATTGATAGATACATTTCAGGGTGAGATTTTTTTCAGTTCACTTATTGATCTGCTATTCGGAACGGTAACGTGCTTTTTCTCAAATTATGTTTCGGGGCATCACTCAACCTTGAAAACGTTTTATTTCGTTATTTGTTAGTATTTAATACGATATATTACTATTGATCATATTTATTAACTCCTACAAAATGTTTCGTTGGAGATAGCATTGCATATTTTTCTCAAATAATTTAATTGGAAATTTGAGGATGGGGGATATCTTGAATGAAATCCATAGCATACAGTGTTTGAGGAAATTCATTTTGATATTAACAAACAGTATTTTTAGGCTATTTCGTTATGCAAATCGTTCGTCTCTGATAATGTTGCACAGGTTGTTCATATTCGATTTCTTTACTTACAGAAGAGACTATATCATCACAAATTGTGGAGGGACCAATTATTAATGAACATATCTAAGAATTGCTGGTTCCGAAAATAGGACTAAAAGGTTTCAAAGCCTAATCAAAAAGTGAAGGAATATTTTGAAGCATGAAAGAAACTTGGAACAAAAAAGTACTGCTATGGTGCAAGTTAGATAATTCTTATAGCTATGCTTTGTTATCTTAGTTTTGTTTGTAGATAATTCGGAGAGCTTTCATTATCAGTAGAAAGATGTGCTGGTGAGGAACCCGCTTCAATAATACTGTCTCCAACGGTTTTGTCCAATCAAAACACCTTCAACTATTTCAACCGATATATCATTTGATCCTAATGAATATATATTACCGGGAAAGATATATTGACTCAACAGCAAATTATGTGGTTAAATGTTAACTTGTACCTATTTTATACAATAAAATGTAAGATACATGAAAATGTTCATTTGTTGAATAGCAAGTAATGTAGTTTCATACGAACTGGTAACTTATCTGATGCAAATACATTATTTGCTATTGATAAAGATATCTTAATTATACAAAAACATAATTTGTTCAACAGAAATAAATAAATGCTTTCAGAAAATATGATATTCTTATTCAGGAACATATGATTGGGCAATATATAACGAATACTTCATTCAAAAAATTTTAATATTCGAAATATTGCAGAAGAACTTACGTAAGTTCGGCGCTATTCAAAGCTGATATTTCTTTGCAGCTAATATAATTTATTGATTACAAACAAACGTTTCTCTCAGTGTAGAAATATCATGCGTCCAATACCTGCTGGGTAAGGTGTTTCGGAAGTGTTTTTGAACTTCGGTCCACTTATGTTACCTGAGTTAAGGCATTGTGGAAAGATCTGGTCTTTGTTCAAGTCAGACGGATAATTCTCTGATTCCTGGGGATCTGACAAACAGGGGCGTTGAGCGCTAGTGCACGTACTTAAAACGCGTTTATTTATTATGTAAGCCTATATAGTAAATGTAAATGGAAAAAGCCCTTCCATCCTTCTTTGTTATAACAGTAATCGGTCTGAATTGCTTTTCGGTCCAATATTTCTTGGAATTATTATATTAATTCGGACTAGTTGACAAGGTGAGTTTTTCATTGAAGTCTTTCACGTATAAATGAAACATTGTCACATGATATTTATTTGTATGAATACGACATCGTGGCATCGGTATTTTTCGATCATTTTGAAAAATAATGATAATAATAATAAAAATAATGTTTATTTCCGAAAATCCTACATATACAAAAACTCCATATACATATTCAGAACGAAAATACAGTCAATAACATGAAAAAAATATTCTCAAAAGGAGGCATTTAGGAACTTTTGCAATGTATAGGGCTCTAGATCAATCGAAATCCTGTGTATTTCTTTTTTAAAGACATTGTACCTATTTATCTGTCTCAATCTTAAGAGCAGTTTATTAAAAAGTTTCATACATACATATTTGGCACTTTTTTCTGTGAGAGTTAGTCTGTGAGCCGGATAGACATAATAACAGTTTTTACAGTTGTAGGAATGGTTGGGCAAATTATCCCTGAACAATTCTTGGTATTTAACGAGAAACATAAGGCATTCCTCAATGTGAACTGCCACCACAGTTAATATACCACTTCTTTTAAAGTAATCTCTACAAGAAGCTCTATAGCTTAGTTTGTTAATAATTCTTATTGCTTTTTTCTGAGTTTTTAGAATCTTTTCTACAGCTCTGACATTCCCATAAAACATTACACCATATCGAACAATAGCTTCGAAATTAGAAAAGTAGATAGTTTCAAGCCATTTTTACCCAAGTACTGAGACATTACTCTTAAAGTATAACAAACAGAATTTAGTTTATTGTTAAGTTTGTCAATGTAACATTCCCATACGACAAATTCTCATCAATCATCAAACCTAATAGCTTAACTTCAGTATTCACACTAATATTAGTTCCATTTAAATTAATTATATCTGGATATTCAGTATTGTTTTTTTTTGTTTCAAAAAATAAACAATCTGTTTCATTTTGATTCCACAGAACCCAATTTGATATTGCTTTATAAATGCCGCTTGAATTGACTAGTAAACTTTCAAGGTATTTATTGAGTATTAAGAAATTTTTATCCTTGGCATAATCGCAAGATACACAGTTTAAGTCTGATATGGAAATACGAGCATCATTTATATAAATAATGAATAAAATAGGGCCAACTATGCTACCTTGCTGTATACCCATTCTGACAATTTCTTGACTTGATGTGTAAGTGATTCCTTTCTTTGTAATGACTGTTTGCTGACGCCTTCCTGATAAATATGATTTGAGCCACGAATATGCAACACCATTCACCCCATACATTTTTAATTTCTTCAATAGAACGTTATGATTTATGCAGTCATTAGCTTTTGTGAGATCCAGAAACAGACCCATTACATGATTTTTCTCTTCCAGTGCTCGGGAAATCTTCTCTGTGAACTCAAATATCGCTGTGTGGGTGCCTCTTCATTTCAGATATGCATGCTGGTTCTCGAATAGTATGCCATTTGTGGTGAAATATTCCATCAGTCTATTACTCAAACACTTCTCAAACACCTTGGAAAAGCTCGGTAACAGACTGATCGGTCTGTAATTTTCAATTTCTGACATACTTTCTCTTTTATGTAAAGGTTTTACAATCGCAATTTTTAATGCGAATAAGTGAAAATAATCTTGAAAATTTACCCCATTTTCGGAGATAATGAAAAAAAATTGTTCATATTCCTCGGTATTGTTGTTTATTTCTAAAATATACTAAAAAAAAACTGATCTTATCATAATCAAACAGCAAATGCGTAAAATTATGCGAAATTTCGTGAGGATCTTGTCGTCAGACCATGCTTTCAGGCGCTCGTTCAATAGGAATAATTGTTGTCCAATATCCCGAAAATATATATCGGAACAAGCCGACGCTGTTGTCCCATATTAATTTCGAGGTTTAAACCAAATTCCAAATAAATTATTGAAATTTTTTAAATTTTTTACTTACTGATGGAAAGATTCGACGATATTCTTTTCATCTATTCCGCACAAAATTCTTCATGTACCTTCAAGCTTTCATTTTTCAATCCAATACTAGATTTCAATCCGATCCGATTTGTGTACTTCCGCAAATATTGAGAAAGTAACAATTTGAATAAGGATGTCTACGAAAAATAAGGTGGATTTAACCCATTCGCATGAATTCTGCTTCGTAATTAACCTCTAACCTATAAATAAATATCGGAACTCCAAATTTTGTGTGTAAGGTTTTGCTTAACGCCGATCGTAAACGCAATAACTACCGATAGAATTTACTTAGAGGTTGTCGAAAGTTAAGAAGGAAAATTTGGCGAATTGGTAACACCTACTCGATGATTCCGCTGATATATAAACTCAAAATTTTATTTTCCCGATATTTCCGATATACAGATTGGCTCGAATCGACATCGAGTACTTGATTGAAAAAACCTAGAAAAGCTCTGCCGTGAAAGCAGCAGCTCTTGCGCGCATGTTCAATGGAGATGCCCGCTTTGGTGAGGAATTTGAACAAGCGTTCAAAAGCTGCTACCTTCACGGCAGTGCTTTTATAGGTTTTTTTCCGATGAGGTACTGAATTTCAATTCGATCTAATCGGTATTTTCGAAAATATTGGGAAAAAAAATTTGAATGAGTATATCTACGGAATCATTAGGCGGATTTTGCCCATTCACGAATTCTTTCTCCGTAATTAAGCCCCAAACCTTCTCTACAAATATCGAGTTTCTTAGCCTTACGGCCAACCGTAAAAACAATAACTTCCGGAAGAAACAACTCAGAAACTCGAAGTTTGTAGAAAAGGTTTGGGCCTTAATTACGAAGGCCGAATTCGTGAATGAGTATGATCCACCCAATGATTCCGCAGATATACCGATTAAAAATTTTATTTTTCCAATATTTCCAAAAAAAAACAGGTCAGATCGAACTAAAATCTAGTACTTTATCGAAAAATGACAGTTGGAAGGTTCATTCAAAATTTAATCAGGATAATATGATAAGATCACAGAATATTGAATATATGAACAGAAAAATCATTTGAAATTTTTTTTTAATTGTTCTAATGATACGATCATCACGAAATTTTGCAAGAAGTTGTCTTTCAGTATCTTCAAACTAGCTGCGAAGTTTTATCACGATAGAATTAGTATTTCTTGAGTTATACCGAAAAAAACAACGATATCGTGAAAAAAACCACGAAATTCGACATATATTTTCCCAATATCTCCAAAAAGTATGATCGTATCGAACTGAAATTTGGTACACTGCTGGAAAATATGAAGTTCAAGGTACGACTGAAATTTTTCTCAAATATGAACGAAAGTTTCAGAAAAAAAATGTTCGAAAAAAATTTAGAAAAATTTTTTTTTTGATTGAGTGACCTTACGATTTCAACGAAATTCTGCTAAAAGTTGCGCGTTGTTATGCTTAAACTAACTGCCAAGTTCCAATTCAATCACTCTAGTAGTTTTTGAAATATGGGGGAAATATCTTCAAAATTTCAAAGGGCTATAACTCCGAAACTGTTTGGCCGATTTGACCCATCAACGACCTCAGCCGCGGCATTCCGATACGCGAACTACCCTGCAAGTTTCGAGTTGATAGCTGGCTCCTTTCGACAGTTATCGTGTCCACGGCCGGCCGGATAAAATCTATTTTGACGCCGGATTCGTCATCAGTGAGTCCAGCCTAGTCGTTTGAGACCATTTTCGGCTCAATCATTGAGAATAACACACATTTGGACAAAACGATAGCACGGTGTTCCCCTAGAACATGCGCGCAAAAAGACAGCGTTTAGGTTGCTGCAGAATTTCGTGAGGACCATCTAATAAAATCACAAAATATAAAATATTTGAAAACAAAATTTTGGAATTATTCCTTCCTATGAATTGTTCTAATGAAAAGATCATCAAGAAATATTGCACAAGTTTGCGCATCAACATCAGCAAAATAATTGAATTATTTTTTCCTAATAGCTCCGAATATAAATATCCAATCGAACTGAAATTTTGAAAACCTCAAGGTTTGTGACAAACTCTATCGCTGCCGAATGAATGTTTTTTGAAAGAACAGTTTGTTACAACAAACATATGGAAAATCCTCCGAAGAATAATTTTTTTTAAATTTTCTACCCGTCGGTATTTTCAAACTAATGGTGAAGTTTTAACTTGATTATTAGAATAATTTTAAAATTTCAAATAGCCACGTAATTTGACATTCCTGAAAATAAATCACGGAACGAACTGAAAATTGTTATGTGCCAAATTTCATTGTTCTCTGATTCACTCTCCGAAAACCCGGGATTTTTCAACAAAAATCAGATTTTTTTTCAATTTCCTAGCCTGTGGATACCCAGAACATTCTGCACCAAGTTGCAAGTTGGTATACCTCAACTAATTTCGGAGATTCAAGCTGGCATTAGTACGTTTCGAGATATTGAAGAAAACAATTATGAAATTACAGACATCGTAACGAAATGATAACGTGGTGTTTCTTAGAACAAGCCCGTAAAAACTCCAACATTTGAAATGGGCATAACTCCGAAACCACCCGGCTGATTTCACCTATAATCGAATAAAATCGAGATATTTGGACTACAAACAAAATTCGAGAATTTCAAGTCGCTCAATCGTTTCCTTGGAAATAAGTTACAGTAGGTACGGACGGACGGTCGGCAGGACCGAATTGAATTTGACCAACGATTCTTCTCCAGAGAGTCCAACCTAATCGTTCAGAGTAGTTCAGACCATTTTCGGCTCAAACTTAGAAAATTACAGACATTTTAAGAAAACAATAACGCGCTGATATTCCCTTGAACCAACGCGTAAATTTTTTTTTTTAATACTAATCATATATTCATCTCTCTATCATAATATTATGAATCTCACGAATTCTTTTATGAACCTTTTTGCTGTAATTTTTCAATCAACTACCTACTCGATTTCAATTCGATCTGTATTCTCGAAAAAACAAAATAAAATTTTAAATAAGGAAAATTTCCTGACCTCACGTTAGCACTTGCCCAGAATTTTCATTCCAATGGTGATTAGCGAAAAATAAAATATTTTCAATCTTCGAAACTTCAAAGTTTTGCCCATAATCTTCAAAATCATATTAACGATACGAAGTTCACAGTGCGCGATGGAAAAGAAATGGACTGAAGACAAATTCGTTTAATCAAATGGTATTTGCCTACCCGAAATAAAAGATTCTAAAGTTTTCATTTTAGGGGTGATTAGCAAGAAATATTTCCTCTTGTTAGAACCTCGAAATGTACAAAATATTGCCCATAAACTTCAAAATCGTATTAACGATACGTAGTTCACAGTAAGCGACGGAAAAGAAACAGACTAAAGCCTAAACTCGTTACATCAAATGGCTATTGCCTACCCGAAAACCAAGATTTTCAGAATCTCTAATCTGCCGGCCCTGTGATACTACAGCATGCGATTTTCGACCTTATTGACGTCGAGTATCTTTCGGTGAATCCATCTAGTTCGAGTATCTTTTTCGGGAAACGATATTAGCAGGGAGGTTGTCCTACTATGTTGTCTTTATACAATGTCAAAACTCAACCAATATTAATATTACCAAAGAAAAACCGAATCTCTGTGTAGCTTTCACCCTTGATTATTATATACTAGTAACACAAAAAATAAGAGAAAAATGTGAACAGCTATTTTTGACATTCAAAAAACCACACCATCCTGCAACCACCCAAACTATAAGCAGGTGGATTAAAAAGGGACTCAAACTAGCAGGCATTGATACAGAAGTGTTCAAAGGTCATGCTTCAGCCTCTTATGCCTTCAAAAAAGGGTTGAATTTAGAAAACATCAGGAAGACTGCAGGATGGTCTGATAAATCCAATACATTTCGTAAATTCTATAATAGGCCTTTAAGAAGTAACTTATTCGCGGAAAGCGTTTTCGAATGTTCGTAACTCCCACACTGGGAATTCATTTAGAATGAAAATGATGTAAAATTAAATTACTTGTGAAATTTGAATCAACGAATGAATACATTTATTATATATAACGTTTGGTATTAATAAAACTTCAAAACGAATGTTGCACCTTATGGTCCAAATAGGTTGCAGATAGCTACAAAACCAACTTCAAACATCTACCTTTGTGATCTCGAGGACGTGGCTATCGAAGTATAATTTGAGATTAAACGACTCACCTAAGGAAGTTCAATCCTCAATTATACGATATAGCCACTTCCGAAGAGATCACAACCCACCCTTCTCGACTATGTACTACCTACACCTCTTATTGTAGCTATCTTGATGGTGAGAGCTCAAAACTATAATGAATCAGAGCAAAGGAACTCCGGTGTGCCCTGGGCTGCGCTGTTGCCGATAACTGGGTTATCGAGTAGGTTTCGATGTTTTATTATTTAAAACGTTGTTGTTGTTACTGGTTGTGTTTTATCTTCAATTTTTCTTCCTCAGAACTCCACATCTGTTGTTGATGGTGTTCGGAAGGGTGGTTTTGCAGGTAATTTTCCTGTTCATTTATTGTAAAGGTTCAATCTTCCTACCATGAATTATTCGCTGGTTCATATCCATTGAAACCTTCAAACTCCTCGTCTATTGTGGATGAAATCCTGCAGATATGAGTGGCAATATTCGAGTTATCTTTTTATTTTCGCTCTTTGTTACTTATTGGTTGAGGAATATTCTGTGTTGTGTATTTCATGAGGAAATTCTGTATATCAATCTGATTTTTTTTATTAGTCAGGAGTTTTTATTCGTAAGGAGTTGAACTCATGTTTTCTTGGGCGCTATTCGTGTTCATCTCCTTCATGTGTCTGAACAAAGAAAACTGCTCGTCTCAGATTTTGGGATTCTTCTCAACTTTGAAGAAATGGAAATAATTTTTTTTTCGAGATATCTTCCTATAAGTGGAATCAGCAATTGTCTAGTAATATCTCTATCATTCCGGGTATTCATCCTTGGGGTTAGTAGATGACTATACTTACTGTCTTACAACAGACTTCACCACGGCAATAAGGATCCACATGTCTCCATCGGTTGAGCGCATATTCTCAAATATTTTCGAACCTACGCAAAGGGAAAATTGTAGACTCTGCTGTGATCAATAATGAAGTTGAGATTCTACAACAGAATGCAAATACAAAAAATACCGCAGTTATCCCCGAATCTGAAAGGATAATAGGAATTGGAAACAAGTAATAATACTCCTCAAAGTATTGTCGACAACTGACATCAAACCAAGATTGAAAGACCCAATGAAAAAGATATAAATATCAACAGCTCGATGGTCTTATTATAGAAAGCCTCAATCTTAAAAAAATTGTCAGATGTGTTATTGAAAGTTAGCGATGCAAAATCAGAGTCCCAATACGCCTCCCTGGATTTTCAACTTTGTGTTCAGATAACTCGTCTCTGTAGTAGAGAGAAAATAAAAATGAATAAATATTTGAAATAATTGTGGAGAAAATTATGTACCAATTTCGTATCCCCTCGAATTAAAATAAGTTATGATCTTGCATTGGGAAAACCTGTGAGAGCATGGAAAAACTCAGGTTGATAGTTGAATTATGTGATTTGATGTCTAGGAGTATTATTTATACACAAATACACAAAGTAAACAATGGCATCATGATATGATAGTAACAACTGATATTATTCCTGTTTCATAGTCAATTAATTCTAGATTATATGAAATATTCTTGATGAAATACTGTTTGGTACTGATATATTTTCGATGAAATATATTTCACGATTATTTCCTACGAGAGTCGATTCACATAACTTAAACATTTAGAGTACTATAATTTCACACTTTAGTTTTCCCGGAAAGTATTCATAGCAAAAACATTTTACAGTGTTCTAAGCGTGAGAAATGAATAAATCTTACCTGGTTGCTCCAATGATCTGATTCGTCTTTCCAAGTTTTTGAAAATATTATTTGTCATATTCTCTATCAATTCTTGCCCATATCTTTCCGCGAATAGCTTACTCTCCTTCAGACTATCACAAGCGTTTATTTGACATTCCTGTTGTTCACCTATTGTTATAGGTATAACAATAAAAACTATCGCAGCGAACATAACTGTGAACTATTCAACCGTTGGATAACACAACCTTTCTGGTGACCTATAAATCCTAAACTGACCTTATTCAGGTCCATTATTTTGTTGAGTACATCAATTATTCGGTTGTTAAGATTAAATGCAACTAATTCTAAATGTGAAGATTAGTATGGATAATTATCAGTTGGATTATAAAAGGTTGGTTGTACCAAAATAGTAATGATGAGTGGCTCTCGCATGAAGATTACTGAATATCATATAAGCAGGATGAAAATTATCCGTTCGACTGCAATTTGATTCAGAAGCATAGAAGAAGATCGAATGGAACTGTATGAATGGTTCAGCTGGCTTGTTGTGATGTCATCATTTTTGTGGAGTTATGTAAATTCTGTGCTCCTATTCTTTGATTTCTGAATACCCTTGCTTTCCGATTTTCATTTTACTTGTTTCTATTTTCTACAGTTGTTTTTTTTTGAGTTAGAGTTTATAGGTTATAATATGTACCTCAACTCTGTTATCTGGTTTGATAATTATAATAATAATAATGATAAAAAAATAATAATAATTATAATAATAATAATAATTTTTCCACAATAAGGTCCAGACTTCGGACATCCACGGTACTGTGGTGTTAACTGATAAGAAGTACACACCGTTAAACCTTACTGTGGACATGTTAGACCTGCCAGTGGTCTCTGATGCTCAAAAAAAGGATCAGTGGGCACGAAAGGAACATCACGGTCGTCACCATCACGACATTAACCAGCCACATATCGACAAAGATGCATCTAATCGATGGCTAACAATCGGACAACTATTTGGCAAAACAGAGGGTTTCATGATGGCAATCCAGGACCAGATGATAAATACCAACAGCTATAAAAAGTTCATTACTGGGGATACATCTCTCATATCAGATAAATGTAGGAAATGCCATCAAAAGTCCGAAACAGTTCAGCACATAACATCTGGCAGCACAAATTTGGCTAATACGGAATATCTACATAGGCACAATCAGGTATGCAATATAATACACCAGTAAATAGCTCACAAATACGGCCTCTTGGCTAGCTACACACCGTATTACAAGTACCAGCCACCACCAGTGCTAGAAACGCTTCTGTCAGGCTCCACTACGACCGGTCTATTATTACCGACAGAATGGTGACGAATAACAGACCAGATATTATTGTGTTTGACAAGGAGGCTAGCCACGTGTCCCTGGTTGACGTTGCAATCCCTAACAACAGCAACATAACTCAAAAACATCTGGAGAAGATGAATAAGTATGCCGATTTAGCAATAGAAATACAACAAATGTGGCATGCTCAAAGTGTAGAAATCATTCCAGTGATCATGTCATCTACTGGTCTCGTTCCAAAAACCCTCACTGAAGGACTCAACAAGCTGGAACTGCACAGGAACACCTATATCGATATCCAGAAGGCGGTTATCCTGAACACTTGCCGCATAGTCAGGAAATTTCTGCAGGTATAGTGACCGACACTAACCCTTTTGATACTCATATACCCGAGGTTGGTGGAAAAAATCCAGTCTAGGCTGAGAAAAGAATAAAAAAAATAATGATAATAATAACAATAATAATAATTATAATAATCATGATGATAATAATAGTAATAATAATTTTTCTGATTGAAAATGCCAAGTTTTATAGGGTTATAATTTATAACGGTGCTCTTCCATAGCGGCCAAAAAAGACATACTAGAAATTTCGTTGCAAAACAGACTTCTAGGAAACTTATTTTTACATCTCACGAAATTATTTTCCATTATACAGCGCATCCCCAAAAATCTCCGACAGATGATTATCAAAACCGATTATTCTATATTTTTTCATATATTTTCAATGTGTTCTTACTCCTCTTCAATGTTCAATGGTGTGAAATTTAAGATATATGTTTTCAGTGGTGCAGGTGTTATTGAAAGAAAACTGTAAAAAGTTGAGTACATAGCCATCCGCTAGAAGCCCTTAAAAGGAAATAATACCTCGAATACAACGGGGTGACTTCTGGAGGCCGTAGTTCGTTTTCTTGAAAGAAATTTTTGGTGCAAATGGTTGAAAAAATTGTAAAAATGCGCAATGTTACCACTTTTTTATATTCGAGAATCTTCGGGAAAATGAAATTAAAATTCAGTGAATAATGGAAAATTAACTAACATTAGAATTAACTACATCCGAAAAAAAAAATTCAAAAAATACTTACTGACGTTTGCAGAACGACACCCCGATCCTCCTATGAACGACGAAATTTCTAAGACTTCAGGCCGCTATTGGCAACGTTTGGATATGTACACCGCGATTCAGGTGCTTGACCTTAAGATATTCACGAGGTTTAATGAAACTTGAATGTGGCTATGTCTCCCAGTCGTAATTTAGCACCACGTGGTATTGGTTGCTCTTAAATGCTCAGAAGAAGCAGAAGTACACAGATTCGATCATAAGTTTTTTCAACTGGGATATTTGCTGAGTTATCAAAGAAAACGTAGCATCCCACCTTACACAGGGTGGCCGCTATTAACTGTCAAATATGGAGAATTTCAAATTGATGTTCCTCAATTTTTTCGAATGCAAAACCCTGTATTTATTTTCACGAGAATACAGACTACTTAATTCTTCACATTTTTGCGAGAGTAACATTGGAGCTATTTTCACGTTTGCGCCTAGCAGACATGAAAAATGCCATCAGAACTGAAAAGGTATAATTAACGCATGTGAAAGGGTCGGAGAAATTAAACCAGTGATGGAAATCATTCAGATTATATTTCGTGCAGCGGTACTTCATCAATATTTAACATACAAATTTCTCATAATTGTTTAGATGTTCAAAGTGTCGTCCTTCTTATCTCAAATACAAAGCAATCCTATCGCGAAACGATTGACTAATTCGCGTCAGAAATTTCTATAGGAAGTTCGATATCGGAGAGTATTGCTAGAGCTGATCAATGCGTGTTTAGAGATGTAAAAGATGCGCCACCATCGAATTCTTTTTGTAAGAACTGAATCGTTCTGTTTTCCGAAGAGCTTAAAACATTAACACCCTCACAAAATTTCTACCATTTGAAGTAACTGGAATTATACTGTTTTTGAGTAGCGGGACTAAGAGAAGCAATAATTAAGTCTATCGATTTTTTAGGGAGTGTTGTGTCCCGTATCCTGGACCCAGCATTTTATGATATATTGTCTTTTCTTGATTTTCCAACGTCGGAGTCTGAATTCTTTGGTTCCCAGGAATATGCCCGAAATTCAATATTTTTTGGTTTAAATCAATTGACACCGGCTTTAAGAGCATTTTATCTCAAGCCAACAATAAAGTATAATTTTGCATGAGAGAAAACACTCAGATAAAATTCAAGCTCTTAGCATTCCAGGAATCGGAGCTTTGTGGGTGGTATACTTCGGTTATTTAAAGAATCCAGACATCACATGTGACAGTTCATAGAATTTATCGTCTTAGACCATTTAGGGAAATTTCCTCCACACATTTGTGCTCTCTCTTTCACACCAGCCAATCCGAGGTGTTTTTTCGGATTTTAGAAGGGCGTCGCTTAATTCAAAAAACCAATCAAAATTTATATTCTCCCTCTAAAATGTGAAGAAGAGAATTTTCCTTGTTTGGGTTTAGTTGGTTCTCAGACACTCTTCATTTGACCGTTGTATAGTAAACAACAATTCGATTTCGAATTTACAAACAAGACTTATACGTTAATTTTTGTAGTGTAAAAATCGTAACTTCTCATTTGAAAGTCGCTTCGACCTTGCTATCGAATAAGATATAGAAGGAAGATTCTATTGTGCAAATCACTTGTATACCATTTCGGTCTTGTTATCTAATACAGATACAAGAAAATACATTTTTGTTACGTGTTAAAAGTGCGTTTTTAATACACCTCAACGACATCTTCGTGTCATAAGTGCAACCATATTGATCAACTGGTCAATAAGTTCTTCAATTATCTGCTTATTTTAGAAGCATCTACATTTCTAATAAAGATCAGAAACTATTCGTCGGTCGTTTCTTCATTTTGATAATGACAGAATTAATCAAGTGCAAATAATTAATCCATACGGGGTCTCTATTATTTAAACCCCAATACACCTGAATAAACCAATTCAGGTCAAAACATTGGTCCTTCGAGCCGGATATCATTCACGGAAACTTTGGTCCCATCGAATATAATATCCAAGGAGCAATTGATCTCATCAAACCACGGATTTTATTCACATACAATCATACAGTCCCTCTTCGAAGATACTTGTCAACCCAGGTTCAACGGATCCCAAAACAACCCTTGGAGTGAAAGTTCGCTGATGAGTGTTGTGCCGCGATATAGAAAAGTTCGCGAATTGTGTTGAGTGTGAAATAATTGTGTTTCTGCATATTGTGAGGAATTGTCCAGCTTGTAAGTTGTAAGTCATTGACCCACCAGGTTATTTCCCTTTGTTTGGATTCCTCATTCTTGTATTCTTTAAGTTGATTAATTGATTATTTGTATTGCTTTATCGAAAAAATGTCGTCAAACGAAATAAAGATATTGAAAATCAAACGCGAAAATGCCAGGACTAAACTCAAACAATTCGAAAAATTCCTGTGTAGCGAGCGCCCTCTCTCAGCTCTTACTTAAGTCGCGCGCGCAGTACCATCTTGCGTCTTAAGTATCCTACTTTACCACCTGTAACGCTTGGCCAACATCATCGGTCAACGTACAGGGGGCGCTAGCGCGCACGCTGTCCCGGTTGGATCCTCTCAAGATCTCGGAAATACGCTCATCCCCAACAGTCTGGTACACTCCCTTGTGGTCCTCACAAGGGGTGTCCACTCACGTAGGCATGTAAACGGCTTAGTTTGGTGCATGCCCTGACGAGTTCCCCCAAACTAAGCCGGGACGAAACGTGATACTGTCCCAAAGAGGTTGAAGCTACCTCGCAAACCTTCAAAGGCTTCACCTGAACCAGTTCGATGCCATTAAGCACTATCCTCTCTTAGAAAAACATCTCAATGAAGTAGATGCCGCGCGCACTAACTCCGAAAAAAATCATTTAGAATTACAATTAATCTCAGATGAAACCGTCGAATTGGACGAATTAGAAACTTATCAAAATAAATTTAAGGAGGAGTGGATAGAATTATATACGATAGCTATCAATCTGTTGAACCAACGCACTTCACTCAGTGCTCAATTTGAATCAAATTCATGCTCACAGAAATTAATCTGACAAACCAAGAATATGCCTTGCATTAATAGCATGAATTCTAAATTCTTTGATGCAATTATTGAAGCATCAAACAAAACGCAGCTATCTGAAGAAACTCGGTGCGAAGATAATTTCAATAACCCAAATGAGCCTAATGACAGCCTTGTTAGTCGGCCGCACTTGGAAGGCAATA
Source organism: Myrrha octodecimguttata (assembly GCA_958510865.1). Taxonomy (NCBI): domain Eukaryota; kingdom Metazoa; phylum Arthropoda; class Insecta; order Coleoptera; family Coccinellidae; genus Myrrha; species Myrrha octodecimguttata. The sequence goes on along the minus strand of OY294057.1, from coordinate 2,297,619 downwards.
AATCACACTTCGAAGTGTGCGACCCTTTCGAAAGGAATCCGAATTTGTTTGTTGTGCAGCAAACAGACGGCAATCTCAAACAGGAGAATTTGTTGGAACCTTTCAATTTCAAACACCTCTCGAATTTTGAAGAAAGCCATGTTCATCAACAATTTTATTGCACAGCTGCAATACAAGTAGATACTTTCGCTACCTCCTCGGTAATCTCCTTGAACGAGTCCCTAATAGCAGGTCAAAATATTCAAAATGAGTCGACTTCCTTCATCCCTCGTTTTCGCTCGCCTTTAGGTAATTTCACCGCATACATAGATCAAATGATCAAATGTCCGGTCGAAAACGTACAATTTGTAAACCTTCAAGAAAGGCTTCTTTAAATATCTATGTTTCGTTTAAATATCGCGACTCGTTTCACTGTTCCGCCGGCAAATACAGAGGGCGTCTCGAAAAGTGTAAGTCACTTCTTCATCTCAATAAAAAACGGAACGATCATAAAACTCATGCACATGTTATCAACAGTGCTGTACTAAAATTCTCGGAGCCCGACCAATTATATTTATATATTTTAGTCATAGGTGTACATGAGTACGTCAATTTGAATTGTCAGTTTATTTATCTGGCGATGATGGAAAAGTCATAAATTATGCGGAATATGTAGAATCCCTTATTTTGACACTTATTGCTGAAACATACCATCATATCCGCGCACCTCCTGGACGTGTATGTCATCTAAAAGTTTCGATTAGTAATAGCCGTACAAAGTATTATACAGTTCCCGGCTCAATCAAAAATACATATTTCGCTTTTATCATTCATGCTAGCCCGATCGATGTATCAGGAAAAAAGGGGGGTTCCTCTAAATCTGTTGTGTCTACCATGAAGCATATTGTCTTGTCGCTTTTGGAATCAGTCTATTATACTGTATCTTACTGCTTGTTGGCCTTTGAAAACTATGTACCTTTACCAGGCATTCTAAGCTTTTCATCACTTTCGTTTAATATAAAACTTGAAAATAGCTCCACATCTGATTATAATGTGGAGTTAAATGTTACGAATATTGTTTACGTTCATCGAAACGCTGTTACTAGCATTAGTAACCATATAGAACCGATTTTTAACTTCTCTCTCCAATCATTCATGGCATCTGAAGTAATTCCTTACACCTCTCATTTTCCTCATTGGTGGTACTATGGCAAGCGGTCTCCTATAGGAAAAAAAGCTACGTTTTTTCGATCATATTACTTCTACACCTATTTCTTGTTTGGAATTTTGCATCTTGTTAAGGTTTTTCTTGCTAGTAGCTTGGTGACTCAATCATATCAGTTAATTCAGTTTACCTATCAATATTTTGTAATGTAGTTCTACCAATTCGATTGTTTGCATGCTATGTGTTCCAGATTTTTTTTATGATTGAAGAGTCTGTAAACATATTATTTATTGGTTGCAGTTCTATACTCATATATATTCGATTCAGGTTTCATGATTGATGTATTTGTGAATATTATATTAATTCGTATCATATGCTATATTTGATCTATATTTTTAATTCTTTTGTTTGTGAATATTATGTTAACTATTCATTTGTCGGAAGACATCATTGTAATTATAGTAGTTGATCTATATTTTTAATTCTTCCGTTTGTGAATATTCTGTTAACTATTCATTTGTTGGAAGATATCATTCAAATTATATTGAACCTGATGGTTCAAGGCGCGGGAGTATGTTGTGTCCCGTATCCTGGACCCAGCATTTTATGATTTATTGTCTTTTCTTCATTTTCCAACATCGGTGTCTGAATTCTTCGGTTCCCAGGAATATGGCCGAAATTCAATATTTCTTGGTTTAAAGCAATTGACACCTGCTTTAAGAGCATTTTATCTTAAGCCAACGATAAAGTATAATTTTGCATGACAGAAAACACTCAGATAAAATTCGAGCTCTAAGCATTCCAGGAATAGGAGCTTTGTGGGTGGTATACTTCGGTTATTCAAAGAATCCAGACATCACATGTGACAAATACACAAACCCCAATACACCTTAATAAACCAATTCAGGTCAAAACAGGACCTTTCATGAAGTATGCCTTCCAGATGATTTGACTGCGCCCAAAATAAGGCTTCGCCATAGTGGGTGCGGATTTCTGGAAGGAGAGTGCAGTGAGCATTCATCAGATTTTATTATCATAACCTCAAAAATTCTGATTCTCTCTATCACCGGAAACCCCGGTTGAGATTTTTACATAGGTAAAACCAAAATACCTTCGGCTTCATCAGATACTATTTCACTAAAAGTTCTAGTCAAAAGAGAAAAAGGTGGAAAAGCGTAAAAATGCAAATTTTTCCCATCTAAACTGAAAGCAGCCGTATAGATTCAGTGACTTGATGCCATGATACAAAATGTTCACATTTTTGGATCAAATTAGATGCGAAAAGATCTATCTCGGGAATTCCAAGTCGATTGAAATCTTTTTGGTCACTTGTGGGTTTCGACAATACTCTGTTCGTGTATGCCTTGATGTCCGTTCTGCTGAAATCTTTGGAAGTGATGTACGAAGTAAAAATGATTATATTTTTATTTTCACTCCAATTCCAAATTTCTCTAGTTTTTTAATTCAACTTGAGACTGTTTTCTATTCATTCTGTTTATGTATGCTATAGCGGTTGTGTTATATATTCGCAGCAGGACGTTACTGATATTAATGTTTTTTTTACACGATTTGAGACCATTGTATGCGGCTTATAACTGCAAGTAATTAATATGACATTTTTTCTCAATGCCAGTCCAAACACTATTAGCAATGGTGTTACTGCAATTTGCGACCCAACCTGTATTAGAGGCGAGGCGTCTGTGAAGATTATCAAATCATAATTTCTTTGGTCGATATCATTTTTGTGATTGCGAAAGAATAGATAACCACCTCTGCAATTCTTCTCTACAATTATTTTTTAGTATCATTCTCTCATGAAACTGTCCGTCTTTTTCTCTCAAAGTCAAAAATTCAGTTCTTTCTAATATTTTCGTGTGTCCCCAGCCGTATTTGATTGCTGGGAAAATTGAAACAGAAGATTCAATCAACTTCGCAAAGTAACGAATTGTAAAATATTATTTCTTAAAGAAATAATTCATCATTAACGAACAGAGAATGAGAGGATTGTAACATACATAAGAGAGAGATGGAGCTAGAAGAGGCTTATCTGTTCTAGCTCCATACTTTTTTGAACCCTTCAAAATAGTATCTACTCTTTTCCTCATTTTTTTCAAGCCTCTTCTAGCTACAACCTTTTTATGACAAGAAAACGCATATTCGTTCTCTCTGACATGTACATTTCAACCGATTCAGTATGAAAGTGACGTAAAGCTCCGTCCATATTATAATATTATTAATATTACAACTTGATACAGAGTTGAGGTATCGCCTATAAACTCAAAATGTGTATGTTTAAATAAATAATGCTATCACATAGAAACAAAATATCAACAAAAAATTAACAGAAGAAAAATATAGCCACAAATGAATGAAAAACATCATAAAGAAAATGAACGCACTCTCACAATTCCACAGCACTCTGCGACGCCCACAAGTCAACATGGTTTTTGAAAAGGTTCACACTAGATGTCCATAATGCTACACCAGCATTTATGGCACACTTCAGAAATACATTGCTCAGAATTTTGCACACTTTTATTACAAATTTGCGTCCCAAAGCAATGAATTTATTACAGCTCCCGTTTTCCAGAAAAATGGAGTTGGCCAGCTTTAGATTAAAGCTGCACCACGCAGCCTGTATTTTCCAAAAAATGCAATATTTAGTCATCGCCTTAGCACCAGAATTTCTTACACATTTATTACAGATAAATGACAAGCAAAAAATTCAAAATTATTTACCCCGAGGGGATAGACGCCCCTAAATATTGAATATTCAAGTTGAATATACATCCAAGAAGTGGACGGTATGAAATATTCATCATACTTTCTTGAACAAACATTAAACGACATCATATTGCCCGATGATGGGGATGAAGCATCCCCAAACATCTCGAAATTCCTATTACGTAATTATATGAGCAACGACATGAACTGCGTAACGCAATTTCCTGCGGACGGTACATATACCCGTATCTGTCGGGATATTTCAACTCTCGAGGATATCACCGATTTTTCTTCGCTTCAAAAATTTATTACAGTAGACCACACTTATTTTACATATTCTTTTGGGTTCAAACGGTTATTTCAATCAGAAAAATATGGAATTAGTAACGTGGTATGTGAAAAAAAAAATTCGAAATATAATGATGGAGAATTTAGATATTTATCAATATTTCTCGTTGTCAAAAATTTATCACAGTAGCCCACACTTCTCTATCACATGCTTTAGGATTCTAGTGAACTATTCAATCAAGAAAAATATGTAATTAGTATCGTGGTGTGTGAAAGAAAAAATTCCAAATATAAACATTGAAAATTTCGATATTCATCAATTTTTCTCGTAGTCAAAAATTCATTACAGTAGCCCACACTTCTCTAACACATGCCTAAGGATTCTGGTGAACCATTCAATCAAAAAAAATATGGAATTAGTATCGTGGTATGTGAAAAAAAATTCGAATTATAATGATTGAGCTTTTCGATATTCATCGATTTTGATGAATAGTTCACTAGAACCTCAAGCATGTGTTAGAAGAGTGTGGGCTACTGTAATGAATTTTTGACACCGAGAAAAATTGATGAATGTCGAAATTCTCAATGTTTATATTTCGAATTTTTTTTTCCACATACCACGATACCAATTCCATATATTTCTTGATTGAATAGTTCACTAGAATATCCTTAAGCTTGTGTAACAGCGGTGTGGGCTAATGTAATAAATTTTTGACAACGAGAAAAAGTGATGAATATCGAAATTCTCTATCATTATATTTCGAATTTTTATTTCACATACCACGATACTAATTCCATATTTTTCTTGATTGAATAGTTCACTAGAATCCTTAAGCATGTGTTAAAGAAGTGTGAGCTACTGTTATAATCTTTTGAAACGGAGAAAAATCGGTGATATCGCAATTTTCTATCATAATATTTCGAATTTTTGCGCGCATGTTCTAGGGGAACAGCGTGCTATCGTTTTGTCCAAATGTCTGTTATTTTGGATGATTGAGCCGAAAATGATCTCAATCGACTAGGTTGGACTCACTGATGACGAATCCGGTGTCAAAATTGATTCTGTCCGGCCGGCCGTCCGTAGACACGATAACTGTCGACAGAAGCAAGCTAGCTACTTGAAACTTTCACGATAGGTTGCGCATCAGAATGCCGCGGTTGAGTTCGTTAATGGGCCATATCGGTCGAATAGTCTCGGAGTTATAGGCACTTGAATTTTTGAAGTTATTTATTCTTTATTTCAGAAACTACTCAAGCGATTGGATTCAAACTTGGCAGTTTGGTGGAGTATAACAACGCGCAACTTTGAGGCAAATTTCGTCAAGATCATATTGTCAGTAAATTTTGAAAAAAATTTTTTTCGAAATTTTTTTACAAAAAAATTTTTTTTCGGAAACCATTAATCATATTCAAAAAAAATTATACTCACACTTAGACCTTCTAATTTCACAGCAGCGTACTAAATTTCAGTTGGATACGATCATAAGTTTTGGAGATATCGGAAAAAAATATGTCAAATTTCGAGGTTTTCTTCTCGATATCGTTGATTTTTTCGGTATTACTCGAGAAATACTGATTCAGTCCTGATTAAACTTCACAGCTAGTTTTAGGATGCTGAAAGACAACTTTATGCAAAATTTCGTGATAATCGTGTTATTAGAACCATTTGAAAAAAAAATTTCTATGATTTTCTCATCATATCATCCTCATTAAATTCTGTATGAAACTTCGAACTGTTATTTTCGATGAAGTACTGGATTTCAATTCGATCTGATCTGTTTTTTTGGAAATATTGAAAAAATAAAATTTTGATTGGGTATATCTACGGAATCATTGGGTGGGTGGATTTTACCCATTCACGAATTCGGCCTTCGTAATTAAGGTCCAAACCTTCTCTACAAATATCGAGTTTCTAAGTTGTTTCTTCCGGAAGTTATTGTGTTTACGCAGTCGGCCGTTAGGCTGACCGTAAACACAATAACTTCCGGAAGAAACTACTTAGAAACTCGATATTTGTAGAGTAGGTTTGGGGCTTAATTACGAAGGTCGAATTCGTGAATGGGTAAAATCCGCCCAATGATTCCGTAGATATACCCATTCAAAATTTTATTTTTACAATATGTCCAAAAATACAGATATGATCGAATTGAAATCCAGTAATTTATCAGAAAAAAATTTCAAAAAAAGCACTGCCGTGAAGGCAGCAGCTTTTGCGCGCACGTTCAAATTCGTTGCTGAAGCGGTCATCTACATTGAACATGCGCGCAAAAGTTGCTGCCTTCACGGCAGTGCTTTTTGAAATTTTTTCTACATACTACGATACTAGTTGCTTACTCTTCCTGATTAAAATAGTTCATTCGAATCCTCAAGCATGTGGTAAAGAAGTTTGGGCTACTGTGATAAATTTTTGAAACGGGGAAAAATCGGTGATATCGCAATTTTCTATCATAATATTTCGATTTTTTTTTTTCACATACTACGTTACTAATTCCATATTTGGCTGATAGAAATAACCGTTTGAACCCCAAAGCATATGTTAAAGAAGTGTGGGCTACTGTAATAAATTTTTGAAGCGAAGAAAAATCGGTGATATCCTCGAGAGTTGAAATATCCCGACAGATACGAGTATATGTTCAGTCCGCGGGAAATTGTGTTAAGCCTTTTTTGTCGTTGCTCATATAATTACGTTATAGGAATTTCGAGATGTTTGGGGATGCTTCATCCCCATCATCGGACAATATGATGTCGTTTAATGTTTGTTCAAGAAAGTATGATGAATATTTCATACCTTCCACCTTTTGGATGCATATTCAACTTGAATATTCAATATTTAGGGGTTTCTATCCCCTTGGGGTTAATAATTTTGAATTTTTGCTTGTCATTTATCTGAAATAAATGTGTAAGAAATTCTAGTGCCAATTCGGTGACCAAATATTGAATTGTTTGGAAAATACAGACTGCGTGGTGCAGCTTTAATCTAAAGCTGGCCCACGCAATTTTTTCTGGAAAACAGGAGCTGTAATAAATTTTTGCTTGGGGACGCAAATTTGGAATGAAAGTGTACAAAATTCTGAGCAATGTATTTTTGAAGTGTGCCATAAATGCTGGTGTAGCTTTAAGGACATTCACACTAGGCGCTCAGACTATCTCATTCGGCAATCTATTCCAAACCTCGAATACTCTGCTGTAAATGAACTACTGCCTTGTGGTGATAAACAATCTCTCTCGTGAAAGTTTGAACGCGTGTTCTCTAAGGTTATTCTGGTTGAGCACAAAAAGATGCCTGTGGTCACAACCAAAGAGACCACGTAGCGATCTTCAAGTGATTATGAGATCGCCTCTCAACTTTCTCAACGAGAACCCGGTGATATCCATGGAAGCCAATCTATTTCCATAGTCTGGACGCACAAAGCCATATGGTATGCGGGTGACCCTCCGCTGAACTGATTCCAAGCGATTTGCACCTCTGATGAGCCAAGGACACCAGACAGGAGCGGCGATCTCCAGAACTTGGTGAAGTTAGGTCTTATTTAATTGTGCTGCAGTCAAAGGATCGCAACCAGCGAAAGAATTTCCGAAAAGATAGAGAAGCTTTCTTGCTTTGCTATTAGGTCTAGAGTTACTACTGTCTTTAAAAGTTTGGTGAATACATTAGGTACTGGTGATCAGCAGAATGGAAGACAACAGAATTCATAAACTTTACTACAGTATCTGAATTCGAGATATTTTTTGTGAGATTTATCCACAGGCAGAAAAAAACCGCATGTTCTATGGAAACAGCGTGCTATCGTCTTTTCCAAATGTCTGTAATTTTCGAATTTTGAGCCGAAAATGGTCAGTTGTACTCCTAAATGACGAATCCGTTGTCAAAACCGATTCTGTTCGGCTGGCCGACGACACGATTACTGTCGAACGGAGCCAGCTAACGACTCGAGTCTTTCAGATCAGATCGCGCATTGGAATGCGACTGTTAAGTTCGTTAGTGGGACCATTCGGCATAATGATTTCAGAGTGATTTTTAGAAGCGATTGGATTGGAACTTGTGAGTTAGTTGAATCATAACGACGCGCAACTTTGAGCAGAATTGAATTGGGATCGTATGGTCACTTAATTCGAAAAAAATATTTGGTCGAATTTATTTTTCAGAAACTAGTGGTCATATTTGAAAATAATTCCGCTAATACCCTGAACTTCATATTCCACAGCAGTGTACCGAATTTCAATTTGATATGGCTATTAGTTTTGAAGATATTGGGAAGAACTAAGTAAAATTTCGTGGTTTTCATCTTTCGATATCGTTATTCTTCACGGTACAACTCAAAAAATACTGTTTCAATCATGATGAAACCCTGCAGCTAGTTTGAAGATTCTGAAGGAAAACTTTGTGCAAATTTCATGATAATCGTTTCATTAAAACGATTTGAAAAAAAAAATTTCAAGTTTTTTGAAATATACAATATTCTGTGAATTGTTTATCATATTATCCTCATTAAATTCTGTATGAACTTTCGGAATGTAATTTTTACGCGCTTGTGCTGGGGAACAGCGCGTTATCATTTCGAAACGACGTCTGTAATTTTCGAATTTTGAGCCGAAATTGGTTCTCAACCGACTAGATTGGACTCACTGATGAAGAATGCGTGGTCAAAATTGATACTGTCAGTCGGGCCGTGTGCGCTTTAACTTTCGAAAGGAAGAATTTAGAGTCGTCAAATACTCAGGTTGGGTTAAGATCTTGAATATCTCGGCTAAGTTCGTTAATGGGCCAAATCTGCTGAATGGTTTTTGTGCTTCAGCCATTTGAAATTTTGATTTTTCAATAACTCGAAAAATATTTATCTGATCGAAATGAACCTTGGTTGGTAGAGGTGCAGTAGCAATATGAAGAATTCTCCATAAGAAATTTTTCAAATTTAATTTAAACTTCACTGAAATCTCTTCATAACCGAGTACTTTTTTTTAGCCCAATCAGATGTCCTGATTATTCTGAGGAACAAATCAAGAAAAAAATTCAGAGAATTCATTCCAGAAATTCATATATTTCAGAAAGTATATCTCCGATTCCGTTCAAATTTTATTCTAATCGACACTGGAAACTCGAAGACTCTGTTTCAGTCCAATTAGATATGTATTCTTTGAATTCTCAAAATAATAAGTTCAAAATATGCCTTTCACGGCATCTATTGGTGAATAGTCGAAGAACTTACTGGATCCTACAGTGACAATATGCAGGGCAGCAGCCAGCGTCAGTAGATCGTCAATAACCGTATTACAGTAGTCTTTTTACACTTTACACTTCATAAGTGATTTCCTGTACTTCCCCGTAGCGCATGAGCTGTGTTTCGGAATTGTCACTACTTGACAACAGTAATTAAAATTTTAGCTTGATCGGATATTCCGTATTGGGAGATATTGGAGAAAAAATGTCTGATTTCGTGAGAATAATTGATATTTCCGAAATAACTCAGAAAATATTGATCCGATCATGACTAATCTTGGAACTTGGTGCGCAAATTTGTGTGGAATTTCTCATTTCACTGGAACAATTCAAAGATATAGTGTTTAAATATCTTAAATCTTCTAATCATATGGTTCTGAGCAACAGCGTTCTATCGTTTCATCACAATGTCTGTTATTGTCGAATTTTAAACCGAAATTGGTCTTAAACGATTAGGTTGGATTTCCTGAGGAAGGATCCGTGATCAAATTCAATTCTGTTCTGCCGACTGTGTGTGCTCTAACTTTCTTAGGACAAGACCTAGAGTCTTGAAATTTTCAGTTTATGTTCAGAGTCTGGAAATCTCGGTTGAGTTCGTTAATGGGCGGAATTGGCCGAAAGGTTTCGGAGTTATAACAATTTTGAATTTGAGGGGTTGTTCCAAAATTAATTGATGAGATCAGATAAGTGCTTCGTAACAAGTTCAAGAATACCAACTCGCAACCTGCTTACAATCTTGAGATGATCTAATCGTTAAAAAACCTAGAAAAGCACTGACGTGAGGTCAGGAGCTTTTACGCGCTTGTTCCGTTGCCAAAGCGGTTAACTATGCAAGTTTTGACCCTACCAAACGCAGATTTTTTTTTATATGGTCCTCACAGAATTCTGCATGAATCTCAAGCTATAACCTTCGATAAAGTACTAGATTGCAATTCTGTCCAAAATTTTGAATGGGTATAACTATCTGAAGAATAATTTTGGCGAATTCAACCCATTTAATCATTCGACCTTTTTAATTAAACTGAAATGAAGAAAAATCTACATAGGTTGAGATCATCGCCATCAACTTTGGATGGAATATCTAGTCCATTCACCATGGATGAATTGAAATCTGCGATAAAGTGTACAAAATCTCGGAAGGCTGCTGGTTTCGATGGGATTTATCCTGAGTTCATAAAACATTTGGGCAAAAAGGCATTATTTTGGTTATTATCTTTCTATAATGATATTTTGAATTCTGGAAACATTCCAACGGAATTTCGTAAGGCAAAAGTAATAGCAATTCTGAAATCTGGGAAAAATTCATCGGACCCAAGTAGTTATAGACCTATAAGTTTATTGAGTGTATCTTTCAAAATTTTAGAGAGATTAATTTTATTCAGGATAGAATCATCTGTTGAAGATATTCTGCAAAATTGTCAAGGTGGTTTTTAGGAAAAATAGAAATTGTTCTGATCAAGTTGTTAGTCTCACTACTTTCATTGAATCAGTGTGGAAAGATGGTTTAATATTCAAACTTCATAAATTTCTGAAATGTGGAAAAATAATTCGATTGATCGAAAATATGTTGTCTGACAGAAGACTCCGTGTTTTTGTTGATGATGTTAGTAGTAGGTTCAAAACCTTGAACAATGGACTTCCACAAGGATCAGTTTTAGCTCCCCTTCTATTTAATTTATATTTATGTGATATTCGAGCAACTTCTTCAGAGAAATTCATCTATGCAGATGATATATAGCTCTGGCTTTTCCTCACTCTGATTTCAAAGTCATTGAAAACACTCTAAATACTGATTTAGAAATTTTGAAGAATTATTTTGTTGAGCGGCGTTTATGTCCAAATTCTAATAAAACAGAAGTCTCTTGTTTTCATTTGAATAATCAACAGAAGTTTAAAACTTTGAATGTGTGGGGTCGTGTGTCCTGTTAGATCAAACACGCAATAAATAAAAGGGATTAGCCTGTTTATTTTACTGTCGAGTGTTACAACAAAAGTGGATTCGAAAGGCAATACAATTCTTTTTGTTGGAAGATACAGGCTAACAATTCTTGTCGTGAATCTTCTTGAGTGCGGACAGGTAGTTCTTCGCTGGCGCCGGGACGGGTCGATCGTGGAGCCAACGGGTGCTTAGGCGCAGGTCGGTACTGTCAAGAGAACTTCGGTTTTTCGAGGGTGGTAAAAACCAGATGTTGATGCGTTGGACCTTCTTGAATTTCTTCGCCTTGACACGGATAAAGATGAATGCAGATGTCGGTCAGGAATGCAGCGTATAGATAGAATATCTTCTTAGCGGTGAATGCAGATGGGTTGGAGTTGAGTGAGTTTTGAGAGCGGAGCGAAATATATTTATACGATTTTTCAGAGATTTGAATTTCGTGTTTCGACTCCGCCCTTTTATCCGTTTTCGTTGAAGTGGATGAATTCGCTACACACTCCCCTGCCAGTGATGAAGTCACGAAAATCCTGCTTGAAGTCGGTCCGGAAAATGAACTTTTCTTCCAGAGCGAGTTCGTCTTTCCTGATGATTGAATTGGCCGTTCATCGGGCTGGTTGTCTGGTTAAGGTTCTGTATTTTCATCGGTGATGATGTAGGCTGGTTTTACTCTGTCGATAGTAACAGTCGTTTCCTTTCCATAGTAGTTGACGGTGAAAGTTTTTGGACTTCGCCTTACTACTTGGAATGGTCCATCGAACGGTGGTTGTAGGCAGGCTTTTGGACCGTCGTGACGAACGAAGACATATTCTGCTGTGGCCAAGACTTTGAAAACGAAAATTTTCCGTTCTCCATGTCTCATTCCGTTCGTTGGCTTTATCTGTTTGATTTGTTCTCGAAGGCTTTTTACAAATTCCGAAACGTCGTCAGTTCCAGTTTTCTGTTCGTTTGTTTCGAGAAATTTTCCTGGTAATCTTAGTGGTTCACCATAAACCAGTTCTGCTGAGGTGGATTTATGACCTTCTCGCCATGCTGATCTCATTCCGAGTAGGACTGTTGGGAGTGTTTCGGTCCATTGGTCGTTTTGATGGCATTTTATCGCTGCCTTCAGTTGACGATAGCTCCTTTCTACCATTCCATTTGCTGCTGGGTGATAGGCGGTGGTTCGTAGGTGATTAGTGCCAGTCAACTTATTCAGTGCATCGGGTGCATCCATCGGTCGACACAGGTAAGGCAATACCAGGATCCTTCAAAATGAGGCATTATGATGATGTCCAAATGTACATGCTCGAATCTTCTCGGAGCTTGGGAAAAATCACCAAGTGGTGCTGCTACATGCCGGGTGACTTTGGCTCGTTGACATGGGAGACAGCTTCTTGCCCATTTCCTGCAGTCGGAATTGATTGAGTGCAAAACGAATCGTTGTTTGGCTAGTTTGACAGTTGCGTTGGGTCCTGGATGTGATAGACGGTGAACGATATTGAAAGCTGATCTCCGGAATGGCTTCGTGATGAAGGGTCTAGCGAGTAGTGTGGAGATATCGCAATACACTGCGACGGTTGATCCTAGCGGCTTGACCATTTTCAGTTGAAGTCCCGTGTTACCATGTAGAAGTTTGTTCAACTCGTCGTCGTCTTGCTGAGAGTTGGCCAATGCTGCGTAGTCGAGGGCGGTTGAGAGTTCATCGACTCGTGACAGGGCATCGGCAACGACGTTTTCATCACCTGGTACATAGCGGATATCAGTGGTGAACTGCGAGATGAAGTCGAGGTGGCGGAACTGTCGAGGTGAGCACTTTTCTGGCTTCTGTTTGAAAACGAACGTCAGAGGTTTGCGGTCCGTGAAGATGGTGAAATTTCTTGCTTCTACCATATGTCGGAAATGCTTGATGGCAAGGTATATAGCAAGGAGTTCTCAATCATGAGCTCCATAGCGGGTTTCTGCTCCTGATAATTTCTTCGAGAATAAAGCTAGTGGTTGCCATTCTTGATTGGGAAGTTGTTGCAGAGTTGCACCAACTGCTGTATCCGAAGCATCACTCACTATGGCTAGGAGTGCATCGTCCTTGGGGTGTGAGAGGAGAGTTGCTGTAGCCAGTTTCTTTTTGCACTCTTCGAATGCCGCTGAAGCTTTTGGAGTTTAGTTGATTTTTGCCTTCCCTTTGAGCTTCGGTACCAGTAGGTCGTTGAGGGGTGATTGAGTGTCTGATATTCTGGGTATGAAACGACGATAGAAGTTTATCATACCTAGAAATCGTCGGAGTTCTTTGGCTGAGGTTGGTTGAGGATACTCCAAAATGTCAGTAACTCTATCTGGTAGTGGGCGAGTGCCTTCAGCGGAAATGAGGTAGCCTAGGAATTTGACTTCAGGCTGGCCGAAAACACACTTGGCTGGGTTCAGTGTCATCGAGTGTTCCTGGAATCTTGCGAAGACGATTCTGAGGTGTTCCATGTGTTCTTCTTCGGATTCTGAGGCGATTAGTACGTCGTCGATATAGCTGAAGCAGAAGTCAAGTTCTCGTAGTACTTCGTCGATGAAGCGTTGGAAGGTTTGAGCAGCGTTCCTAAGTTCGAAAGACATGAATGGAAATTCAAGCATTCCGAAGGGTGTCGTAATGGCTGTTTTGGGAACATCCTCTTCAGCATCTGGTATCTGATTCTGGGCTCGAGCAAGGTCCAGTGTGGTGAAGATGCTCTTTCCTTGCAGAGCTCCTTGAGAGCTCGGTAATCTCCGCAGGGTCTCCAACTGTTGATTGACTTTTTCAGTGCCAGGTGTAGTGGGGATGACCATGGACTTTTGGATGGACGTGCAATTCCTAGATTGATCATGGCTTCAAATTCTTTCTTCGCCGCTTTGAGTTTTTCTGGTGCCAGGCGTCGTGGTCTGGATGAAAGTGATGGGCCAGGAGTTGTTTGAATGTGATGCCTTGTATGGTGCTTGATGTTCATTGGAACTCCCTCAGGTCTCGATATGTTGGGAAATTCCATGAGGAGGTCGTGGTACTTGGATGAACCGCTGATTGTTTTGATGACCGGGATGTTGCATCGTGTGGCTTCTCCTCTGGTGGTGAGCTTAGTGGTTCCGTCCAGGAGGCGTTGGTTTCTCACGTCCACCAGTAGGTTGTAGAAACTGAGGAAATCGACTCCAATGATTGGCTTGGAGACATCTGCTACGACGAATCTCCATGTGAAATTGCGGCGTAGTCCCAAGTAGAGCCAGAGGTTGATTGTACCATATGTTGCGATGTCTGTACCATTGGATGCTGAGAGGGTGTAGTCGGACTTCTCTCGTCTTCCAGAAGTTGCACTGCGAGGAAATACGCAGAGATTGGCATCTCTGGAACTGCATCTTGGATTCCCGGTCGGTGATGAAGAGACGGCGCAGTGCTGGGCTGGGATCACTAGCCGTCATTAGTGATTGCCCCTGTCGTTTCCCGACTGGAAGGAACAGGGTTGTGTGCACTTCCTGGAGTTGCTTCCAAACTGTAGGTAGTACCAGCAGAATCCATCGTTGCGTTGTCTGCTGTGGCTTCGGGACCTGGATCGTTCCCGGTGTCGCTGTTGTGTCGGTCGTCTGCTGAGGGCTTCCACTTCTGCTCGGAGTGCTGCGATCTCTTGGTTCAGTCCCAGGGTGAGCTGCGCCATGTGAACGTTCATCATCGCCTCGAGGGATTTCGTCGATGTCGTTTCAGCGATCTGGGATGCGGGTGGTTTGGAGGCTTCGGCGATGTTGTCTGCGTGGGCTGCCAAGTCCTCTAGCTCGCTGTCCTTGACGATGGTGAGGGCTACTTGGATCTGTCTGGGTAGTCGGCTCAACCATAGGGTCTTTATCAAAGCGTCAGGTACATTGGCATCAGCTAGGCCCCTCAGATGTCGGAGGAACTCGGAAGGTTTGCGGTCCCCAATTTCTTCTCGTTCGAGGAGGCGGCGTGTCTCCTCTTCCTGGGATGTGCACAGCCGTCGGATCAGCTCCGACTTTATTGTAAAGTAGGCCTCTGACGGTGGTGGCTTTAGGATGACGTCCTTAAATTCTGTTGCGAACTTCGCTGGTATGGCCCCTACTACGTGTCCGAACTTCGTTTTGTCCGAAGTCACGCCGGCACTGGTGAAGATTCCTTCTACTATAGCGAACCATAGTTCCGGGTCGGCGGAAATGAATTCTGGCATCCGGGCTGCGACTCTGGAGATTTGTGCTTAGTCGCTCTGCATTTTGCTAGTTGAGGTAAGTTCTTCTTTCCTTCCAGAATTCGGGTCGGCCCTGATGTCGCCTACGCCACTGGAATTTCTTATTGCGGTCGTCGGGGGTCACCAATTTGTGGGGTCGTGTGTCCTGTGAAATCAAACACGCAATAAATAAAAGGAATTAGCCTGTTTATTTTACTGTCGAGTGTTACAACAAAAGTGGATTCGAAAGGCAATTCAGTTCTTTTTGTTGGAAGACACAGGCTAACAATTCTTGTCGTAAATCTTCTTGAGTGCGGACAGGTAGTTCTTCGCTGGCGCCGGGACGGGTCGATCGGGGAGCCAAGGGGTGCTTAGGCGCCGGTCATTACTGTCAAGAGATCTTCGGTCTTCGAGGGTGGTAAAAACCAGATGTTGATGCGTTGGACCTTCTTGAATTTCTTCGCCTTGACACGGATAAAGATGAAAGCAGATGTCGGTCAGGAATGCAGCGTATAGATAGAATAACTTCATAGCGGTGAATGCAGATGGGTTGGAGTTGAGTGAGTTTTGAAAGCGGAGCGAAATATATTTATACGATTTTTCAGAGATTTGAATTTCGTGTTTCGACTCCGCCCTTTTTTCCGTTTTCGTTGAAGTGGATGAATTCGCTACAAATGTTACTTTTAATAATGCCGTTCTGAAACATAATTTCACTTCTAAATATCTTGGAGTGAAATTAGATACTTCTTTAAATTTCAAGGCCCATTTGGAAAACTTACGCATGAAGTTGAAATCTAGGAATAATATTCTTCAAAAACTAGCTGGTTCTTCATGGGGGGCTGACCCTACAATACATTGTTCTGTAGACCCTATTTGGCTGAAACTTCAAGACGGCATTTCTTATTGAAGGGCGATTCGATCTATGTTTCTAGAAATATCAGGAAACAGAAATTTTTGAAATGGTAAATCTGCGGAATCCTTCGATAATTTTACTTATTCGCTAATTCGGCCTTCGTAATTAATCTCCAAACTTACTCTACAATCATAAAGCTACTGAGTAGATTTTTCCGAAAGTTATTTTGTTCTTTATTGTTATTCTTTACATTGTTATACCCATTCAAAATTTTGGATAGAATTGCAATCTAGTACTTGATCGAAAATTATAGCTTGAGGTTCATGCAGAATTCTGTGAGGACCATATGAAAAAAAATTGCATTTGGCAGGGTCAATACTTGTATAGTTGACCGCTTTGGCAACGGAACAAGCGCGCAAAAGTTCCTGAACTCACGTCAGTGTTTTTCTAGGTTTTTCGATAAAGTACTGGATTTCAATTCGATCTTATCTGTATTTTTGGAAATATTGGAAAAATAAAATTTTGAATGGGTTCATTCACGAATAAGGCCTTCGTTATTAAGGTCCAAACCTTTTTTACAAATATCTATAGTTTCTGAGTTTTTTCTTTCGGAAGTTATTGTGCCCAACGGCCGACGGCCGAAAAAAACGACGTAAGAACTCTGTATTTGTGAAGTAGGTTTGGCGCTTAATTACGAAGGTCGAATTCGTGAATGGGTAAAATTCACCCAATGATTCTATAGATATATCCATTCAAAATCTTATTTTCCCAATATTTCCAAAAATACAGATAAGATGGAATTGAAATCCGGTACTTTATCGAAAAAAACCTGAAAACGCACTGCCGTGAAGGCAGCAGCTTTCGCGCGCATGATCAAATTCGTAGTCAAAGCGGTCCTCTCCATTGAACTCGAGCGCAAAAGCTGCTGCCTTCGCGGCAGTGCTTTTCTAGGTTTCAAGGTCCAGTCTTGACATGTAGCAATTTTTTGTCAATAGATTCCTTACCGTTCGGTAATCTTCCATTTTGAAATGGGACACTGCCAAAAATTGTTTGAGATCTTTCAATTTCAATATGAACCTATCTCCTCTATTGGGCATTTATCCTAAAAATTATTGAGAAAGAAATTCCAGTTTTTTTGATGAAACTATTGCTTCAATTCTAGAAAGTTCATTTATGGGCGTCGTAATTCTGAATAGTGTTAGGTAACAAAAATATCGGTTCGTTTTGAAACACTATGAAGGGCAATCTCATATCCCTTTACCAAAGATAAAATCACTCGGTCGTCGGTCAGACTTTGCCAATCATCAAAAAATAAACCAACTCTTTCAGAGCCATCACCTCTCTTTCCAAATTTTGCTGCTGGTAGCATGACGTCTGGATTTCGATGAATCTCTGTGTATCCTCGTTTTTCCAATAACTATTCGAGTTCACTGTGGATTGAATACTGATAACAAAACAGTGTGTAACTACTCTCTAGTCCACTTACACTTTCTACGTCTAACGCACGTTTTCTTTGTCAAAGACATATCATTACTAACTACAGTTACAAGAGTTATGTTAAACGAGTGAGAGGATGGTATACAGGACCAATGGAAAAGAGTGATTAAAGGCCATTAGTGTAGTGATGGGCTATCACATATGTTCAAGAGTAAAGACAGATTGCTAAACATTCATCCCACCTCCACTTGAAACCCATTAGTCCAAATATTCATCTGACTCTCCCTTGATAGCCCAGCATTACCCTAATTGCCTTTAACAACCCTTTTCCATTGGTCCTGTATACAATCCTCTCACTAGTCCAACATGACACTTGTAACTGTGGTGAGTAACGATATGTCTTTGACGAAGAAAACTTAGTTTCCGACACGTGCGTTAGATTCAGAAAGTTTGAGTGTATTTGAGAACAGTTACACTCTGACTTGTTTTTCCATATTCTCCACTCCGGCCTGGTGCGCCCTCTGCTTTTTTGACAGTTTCTACACTTTGAAGGAGGGGCGCTTCCAGATTATTAGATTTATTCTTATATGTGGACGTAGATGGCTTCTGAATCGATTCTTTTTCTGTGTTTTCTATGACCTTTGCTGCTCTGCAATTTTCAATTAGGTCGATGCCAAAAAGGAATCCGTTGATATTCTAATCCTGCACGACCTTTTGACTACTCTGGACTAGGTAGAATTTGGAGTTGATTTTGTCTGTGAGATGGTATGGTGGATCGCAGTTATCAGTTTTCCCGAATCAACAAGTGATGATACAAGGTTATCATCATATTAACTGAGGTCGGATCCCACTAAGAAATGTAAAGTACTTGGTTATATTACTGATATTTCATATTGCAATGTGTAAGGTTGGAAATTGCCCTATAGTAAAGTTGTACATATGTTACTCTATTGCACATTTCGGCAGCTCACTAATATTGACAAATGTAACATAGCTTTAGTATTAACACGGCAAAATTCCAGGATTAAGTTGCCACAAGGTTCGATATGCTACATCGAAATTTTTCTGTCAGTAATATTGCATTTGGTTTGTTGCAGCAAACATTTTACATCAGTGCAATATTAGCTAGCACAACATTGCAAAAGGTATATTATTGAAATATTCAGTACTCCTAACAATAATCTTGAAGTGATATTGCATATAGTTCGTAGCAATATTATTCTTTGTTCAGTAGTAGTATATAAAGTTATTTTCAATAATAATATTTTCATACGGTAAAATCTGCCAGGTCTCATGAGACCAATTTTTTGGAAGACTGATAAAACCACCAGAAAAATGTCATATCCACAAAATTTTCTGATAGGTAATTTTCTTCGTTGAAGTGAAATATGAGAACACAGTTTTGGTGATTGAGATTTAGGCTGATTTTCTGAGTTCAAATGTAACTTGGTAGATTTATGCTTTAGGACGAAGATGGAGAATATTCCAGCTCATGAAAAAGAGATTCATATTCTTGATATATCTAGAAAGCAGAAGAAATAAATCAATAGAAAAATATTTTTATAACAAAGAAAATTAACACTTTATTCTTTGGCATTGTTTTAGTTTAAAATATCACATTTTACTTAGATTCTCTTCCATGGCGCACCCTTGTTTACTGGAAACAAGCCATCACAGTTTTTTAATTCTTTCATCTAGAAAATTGGGATACGTCGCCTTGACAGCTTCTGAAAGATTGAGCATCATTAGAATATATCAGAAAAACTGGTATTTTATGAGTTGTTGCATGTCTTAAATTTCCAATGCATTTTATGTAATAAGCAATTCTCTCCTCCAATATATGAAGTAGATGGAAAGTCAAAATCGCAACAAAATCGTATTTGTTCATCATAGGATGAGTTAATCAAAGTCGAAACAATATTCTCTGAGAAGCAATTTCATTCATATTTTACTTTGTGGAATATTAAAAATCTAGATCATCTAGATCGAATTATCCATGGCCAAACCTGAGTTCATTTTAGTCAGCAACTGAAAAATCATGAAATTTTCATTTACTAGGAATTATCATTTTGTAGTTACTGAGTTGCTCTCAGATTCCTACATTGGTCGACTGTATACAACATATATCTACCATCGTTCGGATCTTCTGTTTAGCACAATATGGGAAATATGTTTATATTTTATATAATTTATTTCTAATACAAGCACCAATTTATATCCATTATAATTCTAGACATATAAGAGTGCAGAATTTCAATTATATTTACAAATTCATTCACCTATGATGATTCCCATTGTTACGAGCTCCGATAGACGGAAATTGCCTCTTTTGCCTATCCAACTACAGAACATGGCCAGGTAGTTGCTAAATATCTTCTATAGGCGGCGATTGACACAGTTTTTTTTCACTTGTTTCTCCGATGAACCTCAATATCAAGAACTTGTTAGTGAAGCCCAGAAAGAGGTAATTCTGTGAACGACAAGGATCGTAAGAATGTTCCTCACAACCACCTAGGCAGGTCTTGATCATGCTGATACGGCCTTCCTAGTGAACAAACCCTAAAGTGGCGATAAAAAAATATATCACATATATAAATGTATTCTCTGATCTATAAAGAATCTTTGAATTGAAAATGATGATTTTATAAAAAAACTCGAATAATAGTTTTGCAAAGATTCTTGGAAGTAGAGAGAAATTCCTGTATGTTTCGTTGGTTTAATATACCTGAACCATAAAAAATCCATAAGTTTTTACAAACTAAGTATTCTAGAACTGTATTGCCAGAGAAATCACCATTGGAAGAGGTATTCACTACTACGTATATGGAATATCTATGTCTAGAGCCACAGCCTTCCTTATGGCCGGTTGCACCGTTTCGCTGCTAATCATGGTTAAACTTACCGATGTTATATATTTAAACATTGTTTAGGGCGTTGTCGGTTGCATCGTAGAATAATAATCGTTGTTTAGTTTACGAAATCTGAAGTGTTGATCCAAAACTTTTACTTCACGATAGATTAGTGGTGTAAGGATCAAAGATACAGGAAAACGATACTCTGTCAGTTCGTCGACGTTTCGGAAAAATTTATTTCCATCCTCAGGACTCTACAAAATTTACGGAAAACATGATTTGTAACACTGATGAAGTTGTTTACATTAATAAAGGAAAAATTAGCAATACTATAAGTTATTGACTAGAAAAATATCACAGAAAAGGTATTCTGATCTCTCCATACCCAATAATGTCTTAGCTTAGATCATCAGTTCTATCTTCCTTACACCAACTCAATACCGTTGATGGACATAATCGTTGAATGTGAAAGAGTTATCGGTACACATGATTTTGAGAATAGAGATTTAGTCAGGGGAAGAGTTGTTAACACTATTATGAATTTTCAAATTCGAACAACTATTCTAAATCTTTCAGTCCCTCCTTGTACCGGGATATGAGGGACACTCGAACAACGGAGATCATATAGTTATTTTAAGAGCTGATAAAGGGAACGTCACTGTTATTATTGAAGAGATGAATATTTTAAAAAGTATACAGAACTTCTAGACGATTCACAGACCTATCAGAAATATATAAGAGTCTGATCCCACTGTCCGTATCCAAAACAAAATCAACAGATTCATCAAAATTCTGCTGAACAAAGACCTAATTCCGGAAGCTGTTGCAAAATAATTGACTTCTAATACTGGCATCTTTCCTAAGATGTATTTTTTACCCAAAATACATAAAACAGGCATACTGTTGAGGCCTATTTTGAGCTTTGTGGGTTCCCTTATTTATGAGCTACCATAATTTATCGCTGATCTACTAAAGCCGATTTTCATCAAGTACGAACACTATGTCCGCAATCCTCCTGATTTTTTCAGTTCAATCAACATTACCAAATTGCCACCTAACTATATATTGATATCACTTGATGTCGTTTCTCTTTTTACTAACACGCCTACAGATTTAGAAATACAAATCATTGGGGAAAATTGGAATATGGTTTCTGACCCCTCATTTGATTTTGACACTTTTAAGTTGATATATAACTTTTCGATAAATAGCTGTTTTTCCTGTTCAAACGTGCAATTTTATCGCCAAATATTTGGTTTCGGGATGGGGAATTGTGTTCGCAGATTTGCTGTGACATTGTTGTGGTAAAGCTCCAAAATTTTTTTCTATCTCGGTTGCCTTTCAGTGTACCAAATTTTAATCGTTATGTCGATGATCTTTTCATTTCCGTACCTGCTGATACTGAACAACTCGTGTTAGATACGTTCAACTCTTTTCATTCTAAAGTACAATTCACTTGAGTATCAGAATCAATTAGCGCTCTGAATTTCCCTGATATGAGAGTTGAACGCATGGGTGAAAATATTTTATACATTGGTTGATACCTATCATAAAGCTACTTTCTCAGGCAGGTACATGGGTATTCACTCCCATCATGCCATGATACACAAACATACAAAATCTAACGTTCAGAGCATTAAACCTATCTGACAGTAGGCACCTAGACAACACACGTACATCAGATGGATGTCCATTTTGTGTCCAGTAGGTTACTGGATGTTCATGGACGTTTATTGGATATCCATAGTAGAGATGTCTGAAGGACATCGAAATATGTGCATCCATTGTACATCCAATTTGTGGTTGTACAATGGATAGCCAAATTTGCATATTTCATGGATATCCATTAGTTGTCCAATGAAAAAGTTTGGAGCAATATAGGTATAATCTATGATGATTTTCAATTTGGCAAATTGTTGTTGCGTGAATTTGTTAATGAGGAAAGATCAGTCTCAGAAATTCATGATTTTTTTATTCAGTTGAAATATTTTTCTGAGTACACTTATATTTTCCATCAATAATATTCGCTGCAATTGCTACAAATATTCGATTAGTTGAGGAACACCTTCATAACTCAAAATTTAATTATGCATTTCACCATTAACTAATATCGAGCAGATGCGGCCTTTGATATGAAATTGTTTAGTGATGAATTGTTTAAAAGAATTTTGATTGATTCTATATTATCATTTTCATAAGAATGGAATGAAAAATATATTTTCATTACAAAGACTGTAACTTTTCGTAACACCCCTTAGTTTTCTCTCGAAGATGTGGAGATTTCGTTCCAACATGTCAAAAATCGATAAAAAAAGTAACATTTTGTTACATTTTCTTTTAAATGTGACACTACAACGTTCGGTAAGAAAGAGAGCTATATACGATTTCATCGGTAGAGGGCGAGAAAGAGCACAGCCATAAAGTCTCTGCTGCTGGCAAATGCAACTGCAATCATTCGGATTCGGAAATAGGAATTGTTATTGTTATAAAGTTAGGTTAGGAGTGTTTTCATTATTTCCACGATACAAATATAATGTGATTATTTCTTGATATTTGTTAGGTGAGTAGTAAATTATTTCCTAACCAGGTCGTTATTACATATTTAGAATTATGGATTATCAGAAATGAAAACTGTTGAAATTTCAGATAGAAATAAATAGCATATATCTATGATAATAAGTGAAACATGTTGACGCAGCCACGCTTGATACGAATTTGAATTTGGTGAGCACATTTCGTTACTACTACTACTATGGATCATTACGAACGAAAATTTTTAACATAAACATAACACATGTTATAAACAGATGAAGGTAATTTAAAACTTTCGTTGAAATCTTGTCCACAGCTTGGATTATTTATATCAATATCAATCATAACAAATGAAAATTTGAACTAATTGTTAAACACTTCAGGTGAAACACATAAGTGAAGGAATCCTCAAAAAAGCCAGGCCGAGTTCCACAGAACGATTTGGTGGGTACATTAACCTGCATTTAAAATAGTGGTTTCAATTTCAAAGGTAAATTATTTACCTTAGAAATAAAAGGATTTATTTGTGATGTACTAGCCCAATCCTTTGTGAAGTTTTTTGGACGACACAGCGGTTATCAAACATGCTCAAAATATTCAATTGAAGGCATTTATGTTAGCAACCGTATGTTTCACTTATGAAAGAAATTCACTTTCAGAATCATTCAAAGGTTCAGAATGAAACTTCAAGAAAATCATCATACTGGTACTTCACTCAGAGATGCTTTGCCAAATGTTAATATGTTGAATGATTTCCCGTTAGACTATATGCATCTTGTTTGCTTGGGATTTCTTCAAAATTGATTGTAAATTTGTGGATAGAAAGTAGACCATCAAAACTGTCATTCTCTGAAATATCAAAAATTTCACTTATCTAACATCTTAAATATTTAATTGATAAAAAATTCATTACTTTTTAGATGCATCGAAGGAACTTTTCTATTCAACGAAGGCTGTGGGGGATCACCAAAAAAAGGATCTAAGCAGGGCAAAAGAAAAAAGTACATATGAGTACAGGTTCGAACCACATTGTTGAATATTTATTTTTAAAAATGATCGAATTAGGTACATCATACATCCTATGGTGATGGAATTGCACATGCGAGAATAGAGGATTACTGATAGTCTCATCATAAAAGTCAAATCTTTGCACCACTTCGGGTATGACCTGAAAACACCCCTAATTTTCAGTATCATCTAGATTATTTTTGCAGTTTCCAATGAATCTTGTTTCGAAGAAAACTGATTTTAAAATCTGCTCTTAACTGTTGCTGCGGATAATTCAAAATCTGCAAAAGCTTTCTGGCGCTTTTATCCTTTCATATTGACCGGAAGTTTGGTAAATATGTAAATTTGATGATCTGCATCACTAAATGTAAATGTTTACTAAAATTCAGGTCTTGGCAAACTTCTGGCAACAGTTGAGACAACTTTCCCTGAAACAAGTTCATAGCTGCAAAGATACTCTGGACGCTACTGGAAAGTATGGGTATTTTCAGCTCAAAGTTGTGCAAATATGTGAATTTGATGATAATACTCTCAGTAATTTCACTTTCGCAATGTAAACGTACAGTAACAAAAAATTTCACTTCTGATGTTTCGAAAGCATGAGTATGATATTAAGGGCCTGTTTCTTTTTTTTCAGTTTATGCAGTAAAACTTAATTTAATTTTATTTATGTCATCTCACTTTTCTAAATATGTAGATTTCTACATCTTTAAATAATAAACCTTTCATAATTCATATTTAGTTATTCAATCTGAGAACCTGGAAAAAACGTAATGCCCTAGAGCAATTCATTGGTCGTCCATTGGACATCTTTATAAACATTGAATATTTACTTCACGATAGATTAGTGGTGTAAGGATCAAAGATGCAGGAACAACGATACTCTGTCAGTTCGCCGACGTTTCGGAAAAATTTATTTCCATCCTCAGGGCTCTACAAAATTTATGGAAAACATGGTTAGTAACATTGATGAAGTTGTTCACAATAATAAAGGAAAAACGAGCAATACTATAAGTTATTGACTAGAAAAATATCTCAGAAAATGTGGTTTTGGAATAATTTTGACATACAAAGAAAAAGTTACAGAATTCAAAAGACAGCTTAGGATTAAAGTAAAGTTAACATACATATAAATATACAGATATATATACATACATAGATAGAGTACTTACAGACTGAACAAGTGTATCTTCCCAAAATCATTTTGTTAAGAACCAAATCAATTCTACAATATTTCTTGTAAAAAGAATTCATAACTGATTAAAAAGCTGAGACAAACAATGCAACCGATATGCAGACAGTACGCCGACAGACGGATGTGAAATCAAAGGAACGGCGGACTCGAAACAGATTAGGGTAAAAAACGTAAACGCATGTATGTGATGCATTGAAGACCAAGTAGTGAAGTTGAGAGGGACTAGAAATTTCATCTTATTTTAATCGTTAATTTCGTAATTTTCTGTTTGTTTTCAATGAAGAAAAATAAAATCGGCTGAGTTGTTGAATATCAGCTCTAGAGTTTACCGAGTCATGGACGCTTATTTGTAACATTTCAAAAATTAAACGATTACTCAAGTATGGCTCCCTATTTCGTATTCGGACGTCTTCAAAATCAAAGCGATGACCTGCGTTCAGGCAATGTTCGTCCAATGCTGTTTTGGGGTTTGATATCGGCAAACGAACAGACCTAACATGTTCTTGGAATCTGGATTTCAGATATCGGCCCGTCGGTCCAATGTAAACTCGAGAGCAATCTAGACAATTGATTTTATAAACTAAGTTGGAATTCAGAAGAGTTGGTGTGGGGTTTTTGATTATACTGAAAAAATGTTTGCCCAAGGTGTTTGAGCTTTTGAAGGACACCCTAACGTTCTCTTTTTGTATAATTTTTGACAGTCTTTCTGAGAGACCCCTGATGTATATAAGTTTGCTGTAATGAAAAACTGTACTCGAAGGTCCCTCAGGCGAAGTTATCTGGGGTGTAGAGGGTTTGAAAGACTCCCCCAAAACCTTGTCTATGAGATGCGCCGGATAGCTGTTGTTCAGCAAAATGGACCTGATATTTTTAAGGTTTTTCTCATGATACCTAATGTCGGAGAAGTTTAATGCTCTGAACTTTAGATTTCGTATGATGTTGACTTTGTGTATCATGGCATGATGGGAGTGAAAACCTATGTACCTGCCAGAGAAAGTAGGCTTATGGTACCAATCAATGCACAAAACATTTTCATCCATGCGTTCAATTCTCATATCAAGGAAATTCAGAGTGCTATTTGATTCTAATTCTAAAGTGAATTGTAATTTAGGGTGGAAAGAGTTGAACGTATCTAACACGAGTTGTTCAGTGTTAGCAGGAACGGAAATGAAAAGATCATCGACATAGCGTTTAAAAATTGGTACACTGAAAGGCAACTGAGAGAGACAAAAATTTTGAAGCTTTACCATTACAATGTCACAGCAAATCTGCGAAACACAGTTCCCCATACCAAAACCAAATATTTGGCGATAAAATTGACGGTTGAAACAGAAATAGCTGCTATTTATCAAAAAGTTATATATCAGCTTGAAAGTGTCAAAATCAAATGAGGGGTCAGAAACCATATTCCAATTTTCTTCAATGATTTGTAGTGTCAAATCTGTAGGCGTGTTGGTGTAAAGAGAAACGACGTCAAGTTATATCAATATATAGTTAAGTGGTAATTTGGTGTTGTTGATTGAACTGAAAAAGTCAAAAGAATTCCGGACATAGTGTTCGTCCTTAATGAAAATCGGCTTCAGCAGATCAGCGATGAATTTTGATAACTCATAAATAGGGGAACCCACAAAGCCCAAAACAGGCCTCAGCGGTATGCCTGCTTTATGTAGTTTGGGTAAAAAATACATCTTAGGAAAAATGCCATTATTAGAAATCAACTTCTTTGCGACAGCCTCCGGAATTAGGTCCTTTTTTAGCAGAACCTTTGATCCTTACACCACTAATCTATCGTGAAGTGAAATTCTCTGGATCACCACTTCAGATTTTATTGAATATTTACTGTCCAATGGAAATCCGTTTAATATCTGATGAAAATCCAATTCCCAATTGGGGTGGCAATGAAATGGATATCCATTGGTTGTCTGATGGAAATCCAAATGTCATATACTTCTGGTTGCAATGGACGTGAAATGGTTATTCATCGGATGTCTTATGGACATCCATTGGTCTTCCAGCTACAATATACATGAAATGGATATTCATCGAATGCCTGATGCATATCCATTAGTTTTCCAGCTGACATAAAATGGATATCCATGGGATAACGGATGGAAATTCGGTGTACACTCTATTGGTATGGACTTGAATGGGATAGCCAATGGGAATCCATCGGATGTAATACAGGATATCCGATGGACATCCGTTGAACGTCCATTTTGTCGGAAACGTATTATCCATTGGGTGTCCACTAGACGTTCGTTGGAGAATGCCGTAAATCCACTAGATGTCCAGGATGTGCATTGGTGGACGTCCATTGGATGTCCAATGGATTCACCTGTGTTGTCTGGGTGTCATGAGAAAAACCTTAAAAATATCAGGTCCATTTTACTGCACACCAGCTATCCAGCGCTTCTCATAAACAAAATATTAGGGGAGTCTTTCAAATCTCTCCAATCCAGATAACTTCTCTTGAGGGACCTTCGAGTACAGTTTTGCATTACAGCAAACTTAAATACATCAATGGTCTCTCAAAAAGACTGTCGAAAATTATCCAAAAAGAGGATGTTAGGGTGTCTTTCAAAAGCTCAAATACCTTAGGCAAACATTTTTCAGTATAATTAAAAACCCGACACCAACTCTTCTGAATTCCAATTTAGTTTATGAAATCAATTGTCTAGATCGTTCTCGAGTTCACATAGAACAGACGGGCAGATATCTGAAATCCAAGAACATATTAGGTCTGTTCGTTTGCCGATATCAAACCCCAAAACAGCATTGGCAGGACATGATGAGTACAGAATGTGTAAATATGGACCATTCTACACTATCTTTATTTGAAGTAGATTTATAGGCGGTATGTTTTTCATTAATTTCAATTATGGGACGACAATATTTTATTTTCTGATCTGGATTGATACTGTCCCAGATTAAACTACCCTAACTTAGGACCTTAACAGATCAGAAGAATAAATTCAAGTTCACCATGCCAAAATTGAATTGCTTCTGATTTAGACCTCAATCTCCTGAATTGAACCAAACTAACCTAACCTACGACAGAATTCATGACATTACAAGATTATTATTTTATGTACTTCATTTTCGAGTCATAATCAACCATCTCGGATTAATCAAAGATACTTTCACTCAAATCTAATATTAGGCTTCCGCACAATCTGGTAACGATGATCCCTGAATAACACTGTTGGAGTATGCGCACATCTTGTTTCTTCTTGTCGAAACCCAAAGCTCACTTAACTTGACCTAGTACTTCTCCAATTATATTAATGAGAATCATTTTAACTAGTGAATTTATCCTGAAATTGTTGAAAATGCTGTACTTCATAACATAAACAAAGCGGGAAAGTGAAGTTGTTTATGACAAATGTCAAACTACGCACGTATTTGAGGTAAATCTAGCTTTAAACGGCAAAATTCCTGCGATTAGTTCAACCAATGTTAGGGAGCTCGGTTAAGAACGGCGCAACCCAGTTGAGAGAGTACAACGTTGTTTAAGAATATAATCCTTGTGTAGACAAACGGTGCAAACAACAGCTATGTGAACCTGGCAATTGACCTTGAAATTTTCTCGTGAAAATTTTGTGATCGATTGTACCCGGTAGGTACCCGATTGTACCACACAAATTTTTGTTTGTACCCTTAACGTTTTCTCAATACAGCCATTATAACTTTTGAACCCAGCGGCACCCAAAAAAAAAAATTCGAAATTTCCTCATGAAAACTTGGTGAAGGATTGTACCAGGTAGGTACCCGATTGTACCACATTTATTTTTGCTGAAATCCCCATGGTTTTTTTTTTACACATCAATTCGATTTTTTTTTCTCTTCAACTCGTGATTGGCCGATAGTTGATGGAATTTTTGTATGAAAATTCTGTGGTCGATTGTACCCGGTAGGTACTCGATTGTACCACAAAAATTTTCGTTTGTACCCCTAGCGTTTTTTCTATACAGCCATTATAACTTTTGAACCCACCGGCACCCCAAAAAAAAAAATCGAAATTTCTTCATGAAAACTTGGTGAAGGATTGTACCAGGTAGGTACCCGATTGTACCACTTTTATTTTTGCTGAAATCCCCATGGTGTTTTTTGCACATCAATTCGAAATTTTTTTTTCTTCAACTCGTGATTGGCCGATAATCGATGGAATTTTTGTGTGAAAATTCTGTGGTCGATTGTACCCGGTAGGTACCCGATGGTAAAACAAAAATTTTCGTTTGTACCCCTAGTGTTTTCTCAATACAGCCATTATAACTTTTGAACCCAGCGGCACCCAAAAAAAAAAATTCGAAATTTCCTCATGAAAACTTGGTGAAGGATTGTACCAGGTAGGTACCCGATTGTACCACATTTATTTTTGCTGAAATCCCCATGGTTCTTTTACAAATCAATTCGAAATTTTATTTTCTCTTCAACTCGTGATTGGCCGATAATTGATGGAATTTTTGTATGAAAATTCTGTGGTCGATTGTACCCGGTAGGTACTCGATTGTACCACAAAAATTTTCGTTTGTTCCCCTAGCGTTTTTTTTATACAGCCATTATAACTTTTGAACCCACCGGCACCCAAAAAAAAAAATCGAGATTTCTTCATGAAAACTTGGTGAAGGATTGTACCAGGTAGGTACCCGATTGTACCGTATTTATTTTTGCTGAAATCCCCATGGTTTTTTTTGCACATCAATTCGAAATTTTTTTTTCTTCAACTCGTGATTGGCCGATAATCGATGGAATTTTTGTGTGAAAATTCTGTGGTCGATTGTACCCGGTAGGTACTCGATTGTACCACAAAAATTTTCGTTTGTTCCCCTAGCGTTTTTTCTATACAGCCATTATAACTTTTGAACCCACCGGCACCCAAAAAAAAAATCGAGATTTCTTCATGAAAACTTGGTGAAGGATTGTACCAGGTAGGTACCCGATTGTACCGTATTTATTTTTGCTGAAATCCCCATGGTTTTTTTTGCACATCAATTCGAAATTTTTTTTTCTTCAACTCGTGATTGGCCGATAATCGATGGAATTTTTGTGTGAAAATTCTGTGGTCGATTCTACCCGGTAGGTACCCGATTGTACCACAAAAATTTTCGTTTGTACCCCTAACGTTTTCCTTATACAGCCATTGAGACCTTTGAATCCACCGACATCTAGAAAAAAAAATGTTATACTTTTTCATGAAATCTTGGTGAAGGATTGTACCAGATAGGTACCCGTTTGTACCACTTTCATTTTTGCTGAAATCCCCATGGTATTTCCTACATATGAATTCGAAAATTTTTTCTCTTCAACTTGTGATTGGCCGATAATCGATGGAACTTTTGTGTGAAAATTCTGTGGTCGATTGTACGCGGTAGGTACCCAATTGTACCACTTTTATTTTTGCCGAAATCCCCATGGTTTTTTCAAACATCAATTTGAATTTTTTTTTCTCTTCAACTCGTGATTGGCCGATAATTGATTGAATTTAAGTGTGAAAATTCTGTGGTTGATTGTACCCGGTAGGTACCCGATTGTACCTCAAAAATTTTTGTTTGCACCCCTAACGTTTTCTTTATACAGCCATTATAACTTTTGAACCCACCGATACTCAAAAAAATTTTTTCATGAAAACTTGGTGAAGGAGTGTACCATGTAGGTACCCGATTGTATCATCTTCATTTTTGCTGAAATTCTCATGGTTTTTCGTACACATCAATTCGAAAATTGTTTTTTCCTCAACTCCTGATTGGCCGATAATCGATGGAATTTAGGTGTGAAAATGCAGACGGCCAACTTTGTGCAAAATTTCGTGATGATCATGCCACAATCTGAGGAAAAAATTTCAAATTTTTTTTTCAAATATTCTATATTCCGTTATTTTCTGATCGAATTATTTCCACGAAATTTTTTCGAAATATTGGGAAAATCAAATTTTGGATTTCGGCCTTCGTCATTGAGGTTCTAAGCTACTGTACAAATATGGAGTTTCTTAGTTGATTCTTTCGGAATTTATTGTGTTGATGATCGGCCATGAGGACTCCACCATTTCCAGTAATGCAAATATTCCAAGGAGAGAGTGGGGACGTTTTTTCGAAACGCGTTCAATATTTGAGAAAATAATTCAGAAGTATGTATGAGGACAAAAGAATTTCTAACACCTATAGTTCATAAGACAAGCATAATGCCAGTTGGAAATAAAAATAATTCGGTGAAAATAAATAATAATATATAACCTTATATCCAGAATCCCAATGATCCACGTTGGCTTTAATGACAAGGTTTTTCTGAAGTAGATATAACAAATTGTCTTAAAATTCACTCATATCAGCTTCGATTCTAGAGTAACTGAAGCAGATCCAGAAGGGTTTTTAATTTAAAAATTCGCTGACACACAGAAACCTAAGTAAAGCCAGATAGAAGTTCCTGTTGCGAAAAGAATATGTTGCTTAGCAACAAATGCGTAAAAGGATACATTTTTTCTGATTCAGCATTTTATACATCGCTGAAAGAACTCTATAAAAGCTGAAAAAAAAACTCACATTTCAAATAAAAATACCATTCGATACTAACCTATTACGATTGGGTATTTGGATGAAGATATCAAAACACTCTCAGGTTCTTTTCTGGTAAAACTGATCACAAAATACTAACAGAAGAATTCAATCCGTTTTGTGGGCTGACGATTAGTCTCACATTTCCTATACAGGGTGTTCTACAAGCTCTATGACAAACTTTGACAGATAGTAGCTGTTCTAATTCTGAACATTTTTTTTCCTATGAACATATATCCGATTCGTTTTTGTAAAGAAGATACAAGCCTTTGAAAAATTATATTTTCATTTTCAAATCATAATTATAAATGGAAATTTTGATACTATAAAAATTGTTCAAAATATCCACCTTCGGCTTGAATGCAAGCTTCACATCGACGAACTAAAGATTTCGTTACTCGGCGGATCAGATTTGGGTCGTTTCGTATTTGGTTTGCTGCATCTTGAATTCTATCAAGTAATTGTTGATGCGATTCGATTTCTACATGAGGAACAAGCTGATTCATATGTCCCCATAAATAAAAATCTAAGGGATTTAGATCAGGCGAACGAGGTGCCCATTGTATTGGTCCTCCTTGACCTTTCCATTTATTTTATATTTTATGTCGGTCTACTTGATCAAAACATGGATATACATTTTTTCAAATGCTTGTAACTTCGAAACGAGAACGAATCAGACCTATGTTCATAGGAAAAAAACTGTTCAGAATAAGCACAGCTACCATCTGTCGAAGTTTGTCATAGAGCTTGTAGAACACTCTGTATAGAAGAAACTTCGGGTAGAGAAACGAATATTTTTGTGGTGAAATTGGGTGCAATGAACCACAAATTTCCACTCAATAATTTTTAATTGGTATATAGGGACAACAATAATGTTTCAAACAGAAATGGAAATGTTACAATCGGGTACCTACCGAGTACAATCGCCAACAGAAAAATTTCAGCGATTGTCGACCCATCACGAGTTGAGGAGAGAAATTCGAATGTGTAAGAAAAACCATGGGGATTTTACCAATAACAAAAGTGGTACAATCGAATTCGAATTGATGTGTAAAGAAAACCATGAGGATTTCGGCAAAAATAAAAGTGGTACAATCGGGTACCTACCGGGTACAAACGACCACAGAATTTACACACAAAAGTTCCATCGATTATCGGCCAATCACGAGTTGAAGAGAAAAAATTTTCGAATTGATATGCAGGAAAAACCATTGATATTTCAGCAAAAATGAAAGTAGTGCAAACGGGTACCTATCTAGTACAATCCTTCACCATGATTTCATGAAAAAATATAACATTTTTTTTTCTAGATGTCGGTGGGTTCAAAGGTCTCAATGGCTGTATAAGGAAAACGTTAGGGGTACAAAGAAAAATCTTTGTGGTACAATCGGGTACCTACCGGGTACAATCGACCACAAAATATTCACACAAAAATTCCATCGATTATCGGCCAATCACGAGTTGAAGAAAAAAAAATTTCGAATTGATGTGCAAAAAAAAACCATGGGGATTTCAGCAAAAATAAATGTAGAACAATCGGGTACCTACCTGGTAAAATCCTTCACCAAGTTTTCATGTAGAAATTTCGATTTTTTTTTTGGGTGCCGGTGGGTTCAAAAGTTATAATGGCTGTATAGAAAAAACGCTAGGGGTACAAACGAAAATTTTTGTGGCACAATCGAGTACCTACCGGGTACAATCGACCACAGAATTTTCATACAAAAATTCCATCAATTATCGGCCAATCACGAGTTGAGGAGAAAAAAAAATTTCGAATTGATTTGTAAAAAAAACCATGGGGATTTCAGCAAAAATAAAAGTGGTACAATCGGGTACCTACCTGGTACAATCCTTCACCAAGTTTTCATGTGGAAATTTCGAATTTTTTTTTTTTGTGCCGGAGGGTTCAAAAGTTATAATGGCTGTATAGAGAAAACGTTAGGGGTACAAACGAAAATTTTTGTGGTACAATCGGGTACCTACAGGGTACAATCGACCACAGAATTTTCACACAAAAATTCCATCGATTATCGGCCAATCACGAGTTGAAGAAAAAAAAATTTCGAATTGATGTGCAAAAAAAACAATGGGGATTTCAGCAAAAATAAATATGATACAATCGGGTACCTACCTGGTACAATCCTTCACCAAGTTTTCATGAAGAAATTTCGATTTTTTTTGTGTGCCGGTGGGTTCAAAAGTTATAATGGCTGTATAGAAAAAACGCTAAGGGTACAAACGGAAATTTTTGTGGTACAATCGAGTACCTACCGGGTACACTCGACCACAGAATTTTCAAACAAAAATTCCATCAATTATCGGCCAATCACGAGTTGAAGAGAAAATAAAATTTCGAATTGATTTGTAAAAAAACCATGGGGATTTCAGCAAAAATAAATGTGGTACAATCGGGTACCTACCTGGTACAATCCTTCACCAAGTTTTCATGAGGAAATTTCGAATTTTTTTTTTGGGTGCTGCTGGGTTCAAAAGTTATAATGTCTGTATTGAGAAAACACTAGGGGTACAAACGAAAATTTTTGTGGTACCATCGGGTACCTACTGGGTACAATCGAGAATTTTCACACAAAAATTCCATCGATTATCGGCCAATCACGAGTTGAAGAAAAAAAAATTTCGAATTGAGGCGCAAAAAAAACCATGGGGATTTCAGCAAAAATAAATGTTGTATAATCGGGAACCTACCTGGTACAATCCTTCACCAAGTTTTCATGGAGAAATTTCGATTTTTTTTTGGGGTGCCGGTGGGTTCAAAAGTTATAATGGCTGTATAGAAAAAACGCTAGGGGTACAAACGAAAATTTTTGTGGTACAATCGAGTACCTACCGGGTACAATCGACCACAGAATTTTCATACAAAAATTCCATCAACTATCGGCCAATCACGAGTTGAAGAGAAAAAAAAATTCGAATTGATGTGTAAAAAAACCATGGGGATTTCAGCAAAAATAAAAGTGGTACAATCGGGTACCTACCTGGTACAATCCTTCACCAGGTTTTCATGAGGAAATTTCGAATTTTTTTTTTTTGGGTGCCGCTGGGTTCAAAAGTTATAATGGCTGTATTGAGAAAACGTTAGGGGTACAAACGAAAATTTTTGTGGTACAATCGGGTACCTACCGGGTACAATCGATCACAAAATTTTCACGAGAAAATTTCAAGGTCAATTGCCAGGTTCACATAGCTGCAAACAACTATTACAGTATTGAAGATCGCAGTGATAGCGCGTCACGTGATAGCGGGATGGCACCTGTCTCATGTTATTAGCGAGTGTAGTTTTTTCAATTGATTTTTTTCGAAGGATTGCTTTGTTCGCCAACTAAATTTTACCTACTCGATAAGACCGGTGATTTTTCGAAGAAAATCGAACAAAGCCGTTTATGTTTTGTCCAAATATCTGAGATTTTAGGATAAGTGGCCGAATGTATTCGGCCAGACGTAAAATACTTTTATGCGCAATCTTGAATTGAAAAACAAATACCAAGATTTATAGGGTCAGTATCAACTTTCATATAATTTTTGAAATTTTAAAGATTTTTCAAAGTGCTGTTCACTACATTATATTCATTAAAGGAAGAAGATGTTGTGGAACTTTTTGTCAAAATTGTTCTATGCACAAATATTCGCATTTGACAAGCCTGCCAGAGTTTCTAGATCATCTCAGTCCGTTTGTAATCAGCTCTTAGTGAATACATGTGTTAAGATTTTGTCACATAATATAGAATAGATTCTACTGACGATTCTAAATCTGAAGATTGATGGAACACTATATCTAGTATTATTTTTGTATTGTATTTCATTGAGTTGCCGTTTTCTCAAGTCTTTTACTCCGATCATTATATGTCAGTTGATATAATAATTAAATTTGTCATTCAGACGTGGTACGTTGAAGATAATAAAAGTATATCGTAAGATATCAATATCGAAAGATATTATGTATAGGTATTATAGAAAAATCAGACGTTGTTTAAAGACGTTCAATTACATCAGGGTTACTGCGTGCTGATTTCTGAAAAAGAGTGGAGGGGTGTGGAACTCGTCTACATGAATAGTTCTTTAAAAAAAATTATGAACCAATGAATCGTCATTCCATAAATGGATATGTAAATCGACATAACTACGATTATTATTATTTCCCCACTTATTGAGACGGGTGTATTATAAACATCAATGAATGTTTTGCATAGTTACGGAAATATCATAGATCCATATGTAATCTATGGAGAATATGTTATTGATATTTCCTTTTTCGAGAGACATCTGCATGGAAAAATATATCTCAATTCCCTACAATATGATTTACTAGGTTTTTTAGAATATTCTTTTCTTGACATTCGTAAAGGAATGTGGTGTCAGCATGATGGCGCTCACTATTCGACGGAAGTGAGAGATAATCTGAATGAAGTATTTCCGAAGAAATTAATAGGACGGAATAGGTCTGTTAGGTGGCCCACTAGATCACCAGATTCAACAAAACTAGATTTTATTTTATCAGACTACAGTTCTGCATTCGAGAGAATGCAACACATTACATTTTGGATAATATTTTCCTTATTTCGATGCAGTTGCAGCTTTTTTGTATGTGTATTCTTTGAGATTTAGGGATCATTTCGGCATTTCAATAACTCAGGTAAGTATGAAGCAGGCATAGATGAATGAACATGCGCGCTAAGGCTCTTGATTAAACGTCAGTGCGTTTTCCGAATGTCCTTGTTTGCTTTTTTCTGAATGTCTATATATTGAGATCGATGAAGAATTGAATGAAATATCGTGAAATATATTGTTTTTTCAATGATGAAATCTAAATTCTTCATGTTGCTGGTTAAAACAAGATCAGTTATAAGCTATATTCAGATATCAGCCAACGAGCGCTTCGATGAAATTAATTGATTTCGAATTATATTACAATAAGAGTACTTTTTCATACTTAGTATTGACTAATTATTTCACATTGATGAATTAGAAAGAATACTAGTGCGCCCAGATCTCTCTTGGTGATAGATATACCTAGGCAATAGATCTTGTTTAATGATCGATCTACCGAGGAGGTAAATCTGCAGGACGATAGATCCTTGTTTTTGAATAGATGAAAATATTTATTCATTCAAGAGAATAATTTTAACGATATAATATAGGCTTCAAATATGATTCTTTATGTGATTCTCCATTTAGTATTATGACTTTGTCGGTCGTTTCAAAACACAGATTTGACTTTTAATATTTGGTAATGATATTTTACACAGTACTGACTGTTTTTATATTATATGATCCATGGATTTTGTGGTTGAATGTGAACACAGTGCTCACATTCAAATACAAGTTCTATGGATTATATGAAAACACTCTCCGTACTGTGTTAAATATTATTACCAATTTATTAAAACTCAATTTTATCTATGGAAACGACTACAAACCTATAATACTAAATAGATCGGAACAGCTTAGTTTTATAAATTTTTTTATCACAATTCTATTTCGGTAAAATGATGACTTAGATACATGAGACGACTATTAACATAATCGTAACAATCACTCTAATTCAAATTCCATAAAATCCACAGAAGAAATATAACCATCCGGTGACGAATAGTTTTATACAATATTCATAAAGAAAATGAATATTCTAGTTGGTATTCTCATTAACTTATCTTTCAGTACAATCAACTTCAACAAATACAACATATTAATTTTTGACAATATTTCCTTGATAGTCGTTTTGTATCGATCATATAGTCAGATTTAATATGTTCACATTGAAAGAAATAATGATAAATTTCTTCGTTCATGTCTAAAACATTACTGCATTATGAAAATTAAAATTTCCTGCTCAATTAATGAGGATGACCCAATTCATAATTGACATCTAAATTTAATTGAGTAATCATGATATCAGTTCCTCATTCAGGATGAATGCAAAACTGCATATTCAGTTAATTTTTCATTTATCGGTTATTGATTATGATAAGAATTTATCCGTCGAAAGTATTATTAATATTAATCATTCTTATATCGCAATAGTCACAATTACAGTAAATCGTCGATTGTCTGAACTAATAGGGGGGCGTTGGTGTTAAAACCGATCTGTTCCATTAATCGAGCTGAAGGCTTGTATCAAAACATACATAAATTATTATTACAACACGATATAAATCTTTTTTAATACATTGGCAAGGGTAATTTAAAAGTGATGTTATCTTGTACTCATCACTATGATTAATCAAGAACAACAAAAACCCACTGAATACTGTTTAGCCACTATTTTTCTTATGGGGGAATGGAACCAAATATCAGGTTAGATTCAACTCTTCAACTGTAAATCTTATTCGACACTGGATTTCCTTCTGAATAATAGAGCAAAGCAATTATTAGCCGTGGTTTGAATTTTCCTTATATTTTGGGTTGTTCAATGTAGGAAGGTTCTGGAGACTTGTTCTTCTTGTTCTATATTATTCGTTAAAATACAACTCTCCAGAATAACTACCATATTTGTTTACCTTCCTTCGAAGGAAAGTGACTAAATTGAATTTTCAATGTGAATTTATCAATGGAATGAACTAATGCATCCCGATTGTTCACAACTTACGATTTACTTATTCGCGTCACATTTTGATGCGAAGGTAAATCTTTTTCAACACTGCATTTCCTTCTGAATAATAGAACACTACAATTATTAATCCTGGTTCATAGTTTCCTTATATTTTTGGTACGTCAATATAGGAAGGACCTGGAGACTTCTTCTTGTTCTATATTATTCGGTTGAATTTTCCATGTCAATTTATCAATAGAATTAATTCATTTCAATTCTTTTCTTGTTATATACTGCCGATTTTCCTTATCTCATTAAATCTAAGTGCCTCTTTTTTGCCGATGATACAAAGATATACAGGGTGCCATCATTGGATCTCAATAGTCAGCTACAACTTGATCTCGACAAAGTTACTCAGTGGATGGAGGACTGGCTGCTGCCCTTAAACAAAGACAAGTGTCGTGTCTTACACATGGGTAAAAAACAATCTAAGGGTGCCGTATACATTTGCTGGATGCCCTCTTGCTATAGTTGAAGTGCAGAGGGACCTTGGTTTGACCGTTACTTCTGACTTGAACTGGTCCGAGCATATCTCTTCTGTCTGTTCCAAAGCCAAGAGGATCACCTACATTATACAAAAATCATTCAGTAACTGCAGCGTTCAGACCATGAAGCTGCTTCATCAGACTTACGTGAGACCTATTACTGAATATGCCGGACCTGCATGGTGGATTGCCCTACAGGGGGATTCAAAGTTGCTTGAATCGGCCCAGAGATGGTGTACGAGGATTCCTTTCGTCGCTTAAGGTCGACCCGACTACGAGACACGGCTGCGAGCTTTTGTACTGTCATCTTTCGGGGAACGTCGTACGAGAGTCGATTTTATCGTTGCTTTCCGAGCTATTAACGACTGTTTTGGTGTGGATCTGAGTCATCTCTTCGAATTTAATAGGAACAATCTCCGTGGACATACCTACAAGCTTGCTAAGGAACCATTCCGTACAAATACTCGTAAAAATTTCTTGTCAAATGGGATATTCGATCGATGGAACGGTTTGCCGGGATCTGTGGTTGAATCTACCAGTGTCAATGCGTTCAAGAACAGTTACGATCGGTGGAGAATTCGCGAAGGTACTCTGTGAAGTGTTTTAATTTTTTTTGCTGAAATTCTCCACATGTTCTTTTTAAGTGCGTTGTCCTCTTTTTAGTTTTTTAGTGGAATATTGCTATTTTGTTTACTGGCTGAGTTCTATAGGTTTAAACCTCATGTTACTTCGGTGAAAAGGACTGTATTCGAAAAAATAAAAAAAAATTGTATATGAAAATGTAAACCAGAAACTTAACTTAAATTTTACCGAAACTAATGACAATCGAACGAGTCACTGAAAAAACAGTACCACCTACCTTTTCACGTGAATTCACTGTCTTAGAAACTATCGCCCAGAAGAAAATTGCAGACTTTTTGGGAAAATTGCTCAGTTTTCAAATCAAAGACACTTGCTCATCGAGACAGACCACATAGGAAAGTACATACCTTTTTCAGCTGACATGTGTCGCGAAA
Organism: Myrrha octodecimguttata; assembly: GCA_958510865.1. Taxonomy (NCBI): domain Eukaryota; kingdom Metazoa; phylum Arthropoda; class Insecta; order Coleoptera; family Coccinellidae; genus Myrrha; species Myrrha octodecimguttata. Next base: position 2,257,616 of record OY294057.1, on the reverse strand, counting down.
TTATACTCCGCGTTGAATGACACGAGTGTTTCAGCATATACAGGTAGTACCGTAACATAACCGCCCACCTAAATATAAAATATTTACCGAAAGAAAAAAAAAATGAAATCGAAAACTTTCGTCAATCTCAAAATACCCCGAGAAACTCGAGAAAAAAAAATATATATACCAAATAGCGAACAAAAAAAAATAATATATTATGTCCATTATTGGGGTAATGGGCATAACTTTACCACGGGTCTTTGCAGAGTACCGCTAGATGTACGGAGAGTACAAACACGAACCCTACCGTCCTCACCGAAGTGAAGGGTTTCTATCCTTCCTAGCCGCCAACGTAAAGGAGGCAATTGTTCATCCTTGATCAGCACGAGCATACCCGGTAAAATTGAGCATCCCTCGTCTGTATACCATTTCCTCCGCTGTTGCAGAGTATTAAGATACTGACTGTGCCAGCGTTTCCAAAAATCTCTATGAAGGCGCGTAATAAGTTGCCACCGGGTTAGTCGGTTCATAGGAGTTCCGGAAAGATCAGGTTCAGGAAAGGTGGTAAGAGGAGCCAAAGTTAAGAAATGCCCAGGAGTGAGGGCAGATACATCGTTAGGGTCGCTACTCATAGGACAAAGAGGGCGAGAATTCAGTACCGCCTCTACTTGTACCAGCACGGTATAAAATTCTTCAAAAGTCAACTTTTGATCTCCAATAACCTTAAATAAGTGAGATTTAACTGACTTCATTCCTGATTCCCACAATCCACCGAAATGAGGAGCGGAAGGAGGATTGAAATTCCACTCAATTCTCTCTTCCTCAGTAGCTTCTTTCATGTGTTGAAGAAGTTCACGATAAGCTCCCTTGAAGTTTGTACCGCAGTCACTAAAAATTTTATTACAACGACCTCTACGACCGATGAATCTTCGGAGCGCTGCAAGAAAGGCCAGAGAGGAAAGATCCGAAACAAGCTCTAAATGTAGTGCTTTTGTTGTAAAGCACACAAAAAGACATACATAAGATTTTTGTGATTTTATGCCTCTAGATTTGGAGGGAGTAGTGAAAAAAGGGCCCCCAAAGTCCACACCAACACACTGAAAAGGTTTCACAGAAGTGACTCTTAGAGCGGGAAGATTACCCATCAAGGGTTGAATTGGTTTAGGATTGTATCGAAAACAAACGTGGCACTTTGAAACAACTCGTTGAATAGCACGTCTAGGAGACAATATCCAAACCAGCTGAGAGAGAAGAAATTGAAGTGTTTGAGGTCCCGGATGTAAATGAACTTTATGGAAATGTTCAATAATCAGATCGGTTAGGCGATGCTTACATGGCAATAAGGCAGGATGTTTATGATCGTAGGATAAACCCGAATATGTTAACCGACCGCCAACTCTGAGAACTCCTTTATCATCGATGAAAGGATTTAATTTACGGAAATGCTTGACAAGAGGTTTGTTCTTATGTAAATTGTCGATTTCCACATCGAAAGCAGGGTACTGAACATGTTTAATCAATTGAACAAGAGAATCCTTCAACTCTAAAGAAGACAATATTCCAGTCCTTTTGAAGCTAGGATTTCTCGAATTAGAAATGAATCGCATAATAAAGGCTAAAACTGTTCGAATTTTGGAAAGAGATGAATATTTCCCGATTAATTCTTCAATGATTCCCGACGTCACAAACGAAGCCAAAGTTATAACTCGTTCCTCGTCCGAAATCAACGTATTATCAGTACCGGCGAACATATCTTCTCCCTCAGAATATATCTCACCAGTCCCCAGCCAAGCAGGTCCCGCCCACCATAAGGAACAATTTTTGAGTTCATTTGGTGTAAGTTCTCGAGTAGCACAATCCGCAGGATTTTCCTCGGAACGAACGTGAAACCAACGATCAGGAGGAACTAACCCTTGTATTTGCGCTGTCCTGTTACTAACAAAAGTTTTCCAACGATGCAGCGATGACTTTATCCATGTGAGCGCGACTGTTGAATCAGACCAAGCGAAAAACCTATTAATAGTAATTTTTTCACTGTAAATTTTTAACACAAAGGACAATAACTTGGACAAAAGTAAAGCAGCACAGAGTTCCAATCTGGGCAACGAAATTTTTTTTACTGGTGCCACCTTAGATTTAGCACAAATGATCGAAGTTCTAACGGACTTATTAGCGGAAGTTGTCCTACAATAAATAACAGCAGCATAACCTCGTTCACTGCTATCTGCAAATCCATGTAACTCGCATTCAACGAAGGATTCCTGAAATATAAAACGAGAAATCTTGACATTGGAAAGCTCCGAAAGTTCAGATTTACATCCATTTGTTCTGTACGTCCATGGGAACTGGCTCATCCCAATGGATTCCTAGAGTCCACATATGTTGTAGCAAGTGTTTACCTAAGAGAGAAAATGGGGAAAGAAATCCCAATGGATCGAAGATACGCGAAATGTCCGATAATATAGATCGTTTTGTGCAATCAGGTCTCTGCTCTATCTCAACACAGTACGAAAAACAATCCTGTGATGGCAGCCACCTCAAACCTAGAATCTTCAACGCAGAATCTGCTCCGAACTCAATCGAAGACTGATGCTGATATTCAGCTGGAATATTTTCCAGTAACTCTGGAGAATTGCTACTCCACTTCCGCAGATCGTAACCTCCTTTCTGCAAAAGAAGAATGAGTTCCCTCTGAATTTCTAAAGCCTCCACCATATCTTGAGCACCCGAGAGAACATCATCCACGTACACATCCGAACTCAATACCTCAGAAGACCGAGAAAAATTCATTTGTTCATCCCTTGCTAACTGTATTAACGTTCGCAAGGCCAGAAAAGGAGCAGAAGAGATTCCATATGTGACCGTATTTAATTGGTATACTTTAATGATTTCTGACGGCGAAAACCTCCAAAGAATCCGCTGAAAATGTCTGTGCTCAGGCTTCAACAAGATTTGTCGATACATTTGTTTGATATCGGCCGAAAAAACGAATCTATAACTTCGAAATTGAAGCAAAAGAGCAATTAAGTCCTTTTGTAGAGGCTGACCGGTCAGAAGACAATCATTTAGCGAAAAATATCCTGGAACTTTGGCCGAAGCATCGAAAACCACTCTTAATTTTGTTGAAACGCTTTCTGGTTTTACTACACAATGATGAGGAATATAGTATGAATTTTGAGGTGAATCTTCAGTGGATACCAAAGACATATGACCGCTCATCTCGTAATCTTTCATAAACTCGCTATATTCTCTATATAATGTTTCGGATCTTAAAAGACGACGTCCTAAATTAGTAAAACGGCGTAGTGCCAATGAGTATGTATCACCAAATGAGAAAGTACCCTCATTCTTGAAGGGCAAAGCTACCATATAACGACCAGATGGATCGCGAGAAACGCCTTTCACGAAAAGTTGCTTGCACAATTCGTCCTCAGCAGACGCTGTTTTGATTTGAGGAACTTCATCGATTTCCCAAAACCTTTTCAATGTTGAATCCAGACCATTATCTCTATCCAAACTAATGTGGAACGAATTTGTTGTAGTCTCATAAGGAGACTTCACCTTTCCCATGTGGTCTGTCTCGATGAGCAAGTGTCTTCGATTTGAAACTGTGCAATTTTCCCAAAAAGTCTGCAATTTTCTTCTGGGTGAGAGTTTCTAAAACAGTGAATTCACGTGAAAAGGTAGGTGGTACTGTCTTTTCAGTGACTCGTTCGATTCATTCCATTGTCTTTAGTTTCGGTAAAATTTAAGTTAAGTTTCTGGTTTACATTTTCATATACAATTTTTTTTTATTTTTCGAATACAGTCCTTTTCACCGAAGTAACATTTGGTTGAATGACACGAGTGTTCTTTTTTTAATAATAATAATAATTATATCAGATCGTATAAAACTCACGATTTACTTCAGACACATTTCAATGCAAAGGTGAATCATATTCAACAGTGGATTTCCTTCTGAGTTAATCCTGGTTGTAATTTTTCTTATATTTTGAGTTGGTCAATATATGAAGGTTCTGTAGACTTGTTCTATATTATTCGTTCCAATACACCTCCCAAGAATAGTTCGTTCCAATACACTTCTCATGAAAAACTGCCATATTTGTTTACCTTCCTTCAAAAGGAAGTGACAAACTTGAATTTCCCAGGTCAATTCATCAATCGAATTAATGCAGCCAGATCATTAAAAATTCACGATTAACTTATTTAAGACATATTTCGATGCATATTTTCACAAATTACATATATATTCGTCTTATTGCAACTGTATTTGACAAATGACAGTACTGACCGTGACGTTTCGTCGTGTTTCGGCTCCGCCCATAAAATGCAGTTATCCGATTGGCCGAATATACCTGAATTGGTGTTGAAATGTTCACTTTATCCTATATCTTTTTTTAATATTAGCAGTTCGATTGAAATATCGTTTTTTTCAATGGGAAGTAGGGTATTTTGAATATCTATGTGAATTCCAACGGCTACGAAGGAGATCGCTTATATGTGGGACGACCTTTTTGACCCATCGTCAACCTTGTTCGATTAGTATAGTATAGAATCACTGGAAAAAATTGAATACTCATTTTTAATTGTAAATTGAAGTAGATTAACAAATGAAAGACACTGCAACATCTTCGAAAATCGTTAATTTATATTGACTATTTACATCCTCACATTTTTTTTCTAATTACATGAAGGTATTATTTGTACAAAACATTCTATAATATCTAAATAACTACTTTTGATTTCGGTACAAAACTTGATACATGTCAGTTGTAATCATAAAATATATGTACTCAGCTGAATATCACTTCAGAAAGTTATTCTGAAACCTACCCTTTCATTTGATTGAACATCACCATGTCCATAAATCCAAAAATTCATGTGAGCTAACAAAACTTATAGTTTCAAACATCTAAGTTCTTCTTTGAAAAACGCTAATAATTCAAAACAAACAGGAAAACATGAAATCATTACTTGAAGATCAAACCTTGAATGGGTCAGAATTTGTCAATATTGCTAATATAACAAGAAATACCCATATAATTTCAAGTGCATTAGTTCGTTTAGCTTATTTATTTCATTGTCAAGTAATTATACAATCGTGCTGATAAAACTGCCCCACTGATGTTCTCAATACATACCGAAAATAGTTGGTTGAATTGTTGTAAAATCTCAAAAATATCAAAGAATGCTTATTATATACATTAGATAACTACCTACTCGAAATTGTATGGGTATTCATTATTCAGATGGAAAGGTACTAAAGTTTTCGACATTGCTTGGGGACAAATACATAATATTCAAAATAATATAATTTCACTTTTGCCGTTAGGAATTGGGTATTCGGGTCAGATTCAACATTATATTGTATTCACCAACAATATTATATATATAATATATTATGAGAAATAACAAAATAAAATCGAAAAGCTATTCTGAAATAGGACATAATCTACTAATTTCGATGAAATAATCACTGAATACTCTACAACCAGTTAGGACCCAGACAACTATCCAAAACGTTGACTGCGTCATATCTTCCCATATCATTGAATATTTGTCGTAACTCGCTCAAAGCATTGCTGCTTCTATTTCTAGCTTCCCACAGATCCAAAATACAGTCAGTTGGAGAAGGTTTCGTAGCGAAAAAGTTTATATATCTGTCTACTTGTAAGGCGTGGGCTAGAAACCTCCAGTCATTCGCTCTAGAAGTTGGGGTATCTAGACAATGACAAAGTTGCTTCCTGGTTTGTTTGGATAGTCTGGAACAAGCATGAAATGTAAAATAAGAAAACGGTATCACAATACAATTAATTCAAAAATACTTTCTTAGAAGATTTCTACTTATATTTATTTTATGATATCGAATCAGAGAAGCAAAATCACGTTTGCTGAGTACATATTTTTTTGAAACGAAAAATTATATATTGACTGCATGTTCTATCAGCAGGATTGAGAATATTTTCAATGTCAGGAATTAGGCCGACCGTAAACAGAATAACTTCCGAAAGAAACAACTTAGAAATACGATATTTTCAGAGAAGGTTTGTACCTTAACTATGAATGCCGAATTCGTGAATGGGTAAAATCCACCCAATGATTCCGCAGATATACCCATTCAAAATGTTATTTTCCCAATATTTCGAAAAATTATTTATAGAAAAAGCCCTTGCGGATTGCGGGATTCAAAATATTTGTCAAGGGCCGTTTCTGCCATTGCAGAATTATTCTCTCTCAACAATTTAGTACTTTGGGACTTCAGGTTCATCACTGAAATAGGAAAACATCAGCTGACTGCAAGTGGTTATTACACTGTTCTCAATATGGAATCAATACTAGGGAAACACTTGGCGCTGTCGATTGAGCTTTGGTTCCGGTTCTGGTTGGCTGGTTGATGCAACTCAACCAGTCAGATATCAAAGACAAATCGCATTTAACAGGTAACCAGAGCCGGAACCAAAGCTCAATCGAGAACTAGTGACAACAGTGATACTGAATAGAGACCAAAACATGGATATTTAACAGAGGTTAGTAAAATGTTACGTTTACTAACCCATGAAATCGGGATAGAGTGTAACTGCAAGAGATTTAAGTGCAGGGAAGTATTTCCTGATGGGTCCAAGTAGAACTTAATAGGACATTGAAATAGCCTTCAGTCTGTTAGCGAGCAAAATTCATATCTGTGCGGATTGATGAATATTTTGCCAGTTGCACAAGACGGCCTCGTGAACCTAAAGAGGAAGCATCTCTGAGGGATTGTGCTATCGCAGAGAAAACAATTTGCCGTCAAGAATTCATAGCTTTGCATGGAATTAGCAAAAGAAAGGTCGAATATCTTGTGAAAGCTTTGAAATACACAAGTGTGCCTCCGAAAGATCGTAAAGGGTGCCATACTAACAGACCTAAAAATTATGGCAGGAAAAAACTGAGCTCCTTGAAAATCAATTTGCATCATTCAAAGGACGAGCTAGTCACTACAGTTTGGCCGATTAGAGAAAAATTTATTTATCTGAGGAATTGAACATTAAAAAAATGTATGGAATGTTCAAGCAGCTTCATCCAGATTGTTCAATATCTTACGAGAGTTATCGAACTATATTCAATTGTAACTTCAACATCTCGTTCGGTTACCCAAGAAATGATACATGTAGTACTTGTGACCAGTTCTTGTAAAAAATTAAATGCCTGGAACATGAGCTGTCCAGTAAAACTATTGCAGTCGAACAGCAAAGCTTGAAAACTGATATTCGTAATCTAACTACCGAAATAAGGTTCATAAGGCGAGAGCTCAGGAATTTTACAACCGCAAGAAGAAGTCTAAATTCTCAAGTCGTCAGGACGAAAGTCAGGAGTCCATATGCATGGACTTTGGAAAAAATTTTCCGTTGTCTAACATTCCAACAAACGATGTATATTATAAACGCCAACTTTCGATATATCTTTTTAATATTCACATACTCTCCACTTCCGAAAGTGTGTTCTAGGTATATCCGGAAACTATCGGCAAAAAGGGTAGTGATGATATAATATGTTCCTTACTATTTCATTTTATCTATAACCTACTGGAAACGCAGGTTACAAAACTTAAATATTTTGAGGGCAATTTTTGCATCATGTTGTCCATCAGCAGAAACGTCTGGATTACGTAAAAGTTACTTTTTCAGAGGACATTCTTACATGGAAAATGACAAGAACATGGGTGTTATAAACAGTAAGGCCAAAATGGAGATACTTGAAGAAATGTGTGAACTAGTAGAGCCATCGAGATGCAAGCCATCACCATTCACTGTAATGAAAATTGATCAACAAAATCAAACAATTTTTCGCCAGTGGTCTCATGAATTAACTGCTCATTACCAAAAAATGCTCCTTCCTCAGACAGCCAGTCAGGGAACTGGAAATTACAAAAGAACATCCACGACTTATGAGGTATCGATGTTCATTCAGTGGTATGAGGGAGAGTACAGTGGTAATGGAAAAGAAGCAGAAACGCGCGCGCAACATTTGAAAGAGAAAAAATTTGTATTGGAGGAACCAAGTTACCAGGATAACAAAATAACCACTGAAATGATGCTGTTTCTCATTATATATATTTTTAGGTATGCTGCCAATATCAGCTGAAAAGTAAAAAGATCTTCAGTGTCTCAGGAAATTTTGTGGGCCTACAGCTCAAAACTATTACGATAGTATTCCGCACCGTTGAGTTAAGAAATAACTCCTCTTAAATTGTTATTATCAAACATTTCTTCAAATATACTCTTTCAATCAAAATGTGTCAACTTACATTCATAGTTGAACAATTATCTAAAACATGCCCTCATAAAAGTGAATATAAACATAAAAATGGTTTTCCTCCTGTACCCTTCAATTATGCCCATTTATAAAGTGTGTAACGAACATAATCATCTGCAAATTCTCTCTGTCCAAACTATGCACGAGGGATATCGTAAAAAATTCTTCCTCATGTTCGGGATAACTTCAGAGACGTTGTGGGAATTTTCAATTGTTGTTATATTCAGGACGACTTTTGGAACTCGCATTGCGAATTTCCTATTATGGTTTCGCCTATGATGACTTTGGAAACTCGCATTGGGACTTTGCTGTTCTGGTTACGTCCGTGATGACTTAAGAAACTCGCATTAGAAATTTCCTATTCTAATTAAATTTGCGATCGCTTCTGGAACTCGCAATGTGAATTTCTCATTCTAGTTAGGTTAGCGATAACTTCAGGAGCTCGCATTGCGAATTCCGAAATCATGTTTTGTTTGTGACAACTTAAGAAAATGACAATACTAGTTCGCACGAAGGCCTGATGGACCTCTTAATTATCTCGCTAGGAAGTCCGTTTTACTTGGGTTAGATAATCGGCAGAAAATAAAACCTAACATAACCTTATCCAACATCCTCCACATTGACCTTCAAAGTTCCCCACAGACCACCAATTGTGAGCAGTTTGAGCGATATCTTCAGGACCTATTTTAGGATATCATCATAGCTGATATTTGAATAATTCTATTGACATTGCATGGACGTTCTGTAAGAAATTCTATATAACAAGAACATAAATTCGCCTCTGCATAGAGTATTGTTAAGGAAAGATGGCTCTTTCGAAATGTCTAACAGACATGTGGCAAATAGCAGATATTTCTCCATTCATAATTTGATTCGAGAAATCTGATTTTGAGACAAAATGTTCTGTTGATGGGTCTAACCCAATTAATGATCAAATGGATGTAGAATAATATTTACAGAAGATTTTCAGAGGTCCTCCTTATAACGCAAAATGGTGAAATTAAAGAAACCTATAATATGATAATATAAATACATTATATGAAGTTTTGATTTCTTCACTTATTTAGTATGATGTAAATCACTTTTAATATCTATCGATCCCTAGATCTATTGAGGTCATTTGAAGTATCTGATATGGAGTCTTAAAATTCCGATAAACATATCATTATCAACAATCCAGAAGATTCAACTAGATATAACGAAAAGTCCAAAATACAGCGGAATTAAAAGTTGTTGAAACGTGAATACGATAATATTCGAATGTAATGCCTTATGCTGGCAAAATATTGTGAATCAATTTCATCGAAAGTTTTTTCACCTGAACTGTTGATTAATTTACCTGAAGTTGAAATCATCACAGGTTGACACTCCTCTTTCAGTTACTATCAAGTTCTTGGTAACCTTAGATGTCAGGTCCTCTGCCATGGAAAACTTAGAACTCTTGATACTTTTCGGAGAATGCTCAAACTCAACAGATTTTTTGGAATCACTCGACTTGGTTGTTTCGCTTTGTATTGTAATTTTTGGCACTAATTCATTATGGTATAATTTAATCGAGTTACTCGTTGCACTGGAAATGTCAATACATTCTCTACACATGATGTCGAAGTATTGGATATTATCACATCCGTTTTGGTATATCTTGAGCTTAAAACTGAGACTTCGATCAATTTCGTAGGCTTCTAGGTTGAAGGAACAGTGAAGACTGTTGCTGTTTGATTTCCATAGATGATTAAAGGGTATTTCTTGATAGTTCGAAGATGATTTAGCTTTCCATCCCACACTCACATTCTCTAAACTCAAACATAAATTGTTTCCACTATCCCGAAAAGTGATGGTTTTGGGATCATCTAGTAGATAACCTCCAAGCCTCTTTTCTTGTCCGAAAATTGTTTCCATTGAACTATCGGTGTCCTCAAGCACATAAACACGCACACTGTAGTCTATTGAGGTTTGTAAGCACAGTTTGGGGGCAAATATGGCGATTTTGAGTTTTTTTATTGCAGAACCTCCCTCAGATTGTCCAACTAGTACGAATCTAGACAGACTGTCCGTCACAAGGTAGGCAACATCTTCATCTAATTGACAAAATACCGAGGTGTTGATCGTCTCATTGCCTAAAGTGACTGCCGTTCGCCACTGGGAGTCGCTGCAGTCACTCTGTAGAACCGCGATGGACCAGTTGCTTTTGGAGAGCTCGGCGCAATGGGGAACCTACGAACACAATAATAAATTAATGAGATCTGAAAATTATATATACAAATAAGAGCTATGCTAGATAAATATTTTAGATATTATATGGGAGAAAAGTTTACAAGTATTTGTATTCAAAGAAATGAAGTAAATATAACTGTCAATACTAGATCGAGTATTGTCTTGGTTTCTCGTGTTCGTTTGCGAATTAAACGAAACACATATGTTGAAACACTTAAAAATCTAATCCTTCTCTCCGATATTATTGATGAGCAAAACCTAATTTAAAAAAATTGTACTGAAAAGGGAATGAAGCCGCCATGGATAGTTCAGTCATTGAACTCCTTAAAAATGAATAATTAATGAATAATTTTTTTGTTAAAATAAATCATTTGGGTACATTATTCCAATTATGTTTGAAAAAAACAGGACTACGATTGATTGAACCAAAAATATTCAGAAAACAAGTTGAAAATTTCCAAACTCACTAATTAACCCAAAGAAAATATAGACCCATGAGGTGATGTGGAATTTTTCTAAAATTATTACATCTGTTGAGAAAAAGTTATTAAAGTATTGATGATTTCTGACTGATAATTGTATTGAGTGATTTGTATGATTACTTTATGACTTGTCCTATACACTTATACATATGTGCCTAATTGAATGTTTTTTCAATGAATTTTCATTTCCTATTGAGTTCATCATTCAACAGGATTTTCACAGGTTGAAGGAAAACGGACGTGACCCGGATATATTACCACTTTTTTAGGACAAAGTTAAAATTACGTTTTTCCCCTAAGCAGGTCTAAATAAGAATAGGCAAAATTCAGGAATTTTCGATTAAAACAACTCTGAAAATACAAACATTACTTTCAATGACCGTGCCAAATTTGACCTCGGAAGATGGCCCAAAATGATCCCTGCGGGCATAATGATCATCCCCTTTTGTCTTTAAAACAAATGCTGCCCTCTGTGATTCGAAAGCGTACCTACGGTCACTCGAGTCGTTATGATCATTTGAGCATTGAAATGAACTGAAGTAACATCGTTTCATAAAAATATTTGTTAAAACGTGTTCTTTGTGCTGTCTGATCTAAGGTAAGTGCTTTCGATCTATTGTAGTAGTGTTGTTATAATAACAGTAACATTAACTTGCTAAATATTTTATGAAAACACATAGTTTTGTCTTATATTTGACAAGTTTAAAAGAATATTGAACAGAGCTAGCACCAAGTTACCATGATCTAATACAAGATGTAGACTGTCGGGGCAAAACGATCCCTCACTGTCTTGGGTAAAATGATCCGGGATCATTTTGCCCGCCCCACCTTATTCATTTGATTTCCTCATATTTTAATCAATTCTTAAGTATTCTCTGCAGTGACTGAATGTTTTATTGTTTTTTCGATCGCAGATAAGAACATGGTTCAAAAGTATAAACGAAAAACTGAAAGGCAGTTATGGGACGAAGATCAAATGCGACGAGCAATAGAAGCTGTCCGTGGTGACTTAGCCTTTAATACTTCCGCTAGAAACTTTGGTGTTCCACTAATGAGCATGAAGAGACGCTGTAAAGGAACGAACAAATTAGCTGTTGATGCTGTGAAAAAATTGGGAAGCAAAAGATCGGTTTTCACTGAGGAACAGGAACAACAACTGGTGGTGCATATACTTGACATGGAAAGCAGAATGTATGGTCTTACGACAAAAGATGTAAGATCGATTGCTTATCAACTTGCCGAGGCACCCCCAACTTTCACTAAGATCGCCTGAGGCAACATCAGCGGCTAGCGCTCGTGCTTTTAATAGATCTGTCGTCACTAAATTTTTCACGCTGCTAAAGTCAGTGTATGACAAAATACATTTTCGAGCACACAGAATCTTCAATGTTGATGAAACATCTTTGAGTACGGTCCCGGGTAACAATAGTAAAGTTCTAGCTCAAAGAGGAAGAAAACAAGTTGGCAGAGTTGTATCCGCAGAAAGAGGTATGTCCACAACTGCCGTAATTTGTATGTCTGCATCTGGTTCTCACGTTCCACCTATGGTTATTTTTGCTCGTAAGCGAATGAAAGAAGAGCTGAAAGATGGCGCGCCACCAGGAACAGCATTTATTTGCAACTATTCTGGCTGGATGAAACTCGAGGTTTTTGCGGTGTGGTTTGATCATTTTCTCTCCTTCATTAAGCCTTCTCAAGATGACCCAGCATTGTTAATTCTTGATGGCCACCTTTCACATACAAAAAATTTAAGTGTCATCGAAAAAGCCAGAAGTAATTATGTGACCATTTTATGTCTGCCGCCCCACACGACCCACAAGCTTCAACCATTAGACGTGAGTTTCATGTATCCGCTCAATCATTATCACGATAAAGCATTGGAAAAGTGGCTAACTAATCATCCCGGAAGGGTTGTAACAGTTTTTCAACTGTCACAAATCCTATATGCAGGCCAGTACACCCCTTAACGCCATTAACGGTTTCAAGAAGACTGGAATTTTTCCGTACAACCCTGATATATTCCTTGACATTGAATTCGATGCTGCTGAAGTAACAGAGCAAAATGACCATAGGGAATGACGATGCCAATGAGAAAATTATGTGGTGCAGGAACAGCATGAGGAAGTCAATGATGAAGTCCATGAGCAACATGATGGAGCTAGTGAAAGCCTTGAATGCATTGAGCCGAATGATGCTTCAACTTCCAACCTCAAACAATCCTTAGATTCCGTAAGTGAACCCTCAACATCAAGGGACACAAGGTATTTCAATGTTCAGCCAAATGATGTTCGCCCACTTCCTAAAATGGCACAAGAACAACGGAGTTCAAAAACACGAAAGTCTGGAGGCACTGTAGTTTTGACAAGCACTCCGTATAAAGATCAATTGTTGGAGGAGCAACAGAGGAAGGAGAAACAGGCCGAAAAAAAAGATTTAAAGAACAGGAAAATGTTGGCAGAAAGAGTACTTCCGAAAGAAAAAAATAAAAGGCGAATATTGAGGAAATATGTGAATTATAAAAAAACAAAACAGGAGATAAATGACGAAGAATCTTTGGAGGAATCCGAAGAAGATACAGAATGTCTGATTTGTACCGAAACATTTCTACAGTCTCATTCAGGAGAAGGTTGGGTTCAGTGCTCAATGTGCTATCGATGGGCACATGATGAGTGTGCGGGAATCGACAATAATGACTGCGATCCATATTGTTGTGACTATTGCATTGATCATTCCAAAGTGAACAAAGTGCGTAAACAGTTAACAGATGACTTGTAAAGTCAACTTGTTTTCTGTTCTAGTATTTTTTGTATTTTGTTGTTTCTAAATACTTTTATTTTTGGTGTACAGCAATTCGATATTGTTTGTTAATTTGGTTGAGCCGAATAAAGTTAATTTCGTTGACGTTAATAGGATATTTTATTACATAAAACAGGTAAAGTGCATCTTTACCAAGGGATCCTTTTGCCCATCCTTAGGGGATCATTTTACCCAACCTATAAGGGTAAAACGATCCCTTTGTGAACATGAACATTACTAGCTTTAAAAACTTGCTTCCACTTTATATCGAAAAATTGATGAAGCAACATTTAGGAACAATCCTTCAGCTATGCAAAAAAATATATTTGAGCTCCTTCTGTTGTATACTTTGCTTTTTACAGTCATTTGTAGCTTAGGGGGATCATTTTGGGCCACCTTCCCCTAAATGTAAGGGAAATTTGTGAAGATTCTCATTTTTCGAAATTATTTGTTGACGGTTTTTCATTATTTTGAATGACGGTATTTTTATAACAAATGTGAATCCCACGAACGGGATGGTGTGGTTGCAAACATATAAATAATGCATTGACAGCGGCTTTTTCTGTTAATACTATCAACGATAGCCAATTTTTGGGAACGCTTTCTATAAACAATACAGACCAACTTATCTAGGTATACTTGCTCCATACAGATCACTATACTCAATATCATGTAAATGCATTGACGATATTTAAACACTTTTTGGAGTATAAAAGAAAGAACATAGAAATACATCCGAGAAATGAATATCAATTATTTTGAATCCACAGATACCAACAATTTTTCGAATTTTTCAGAATCTAATGGCTGCATGTCCTGAAGTAAGGAGCTAACTGCAGATACTACAAAATCTGAATTACTGATGGAACACAATATTCATTAAACCGAGCAAGTATTTGATCAATAAATCTTGCACTAAGTCTCCATTACACTGCACATTTATTACAGAATATTCTACTCTAACTGTTTACTTGAAAACATCGAACTTTAAAACCAAAATGAGAAGATCATGTGAAATATGGAAAAAATAGACAACAATGAGTGAAGCCAGAGATAACCTCATGAAACATTTGTCTGCTGAATTATATGAATATAGAACGAACTGAATGGATCAATCATAAAAAGAATAATACTGAAAACAATATATTAAATATAAAGAAAAATTATGAATTATTCTGGAAACTATCGACATAGATGAATAAAATCAAAGATCAGGCATATTGGGACTGCCACAATAGAGTAGGGAGGTGGTCAACCCATTGCGAAAGGTAAATTGATTAATTCTTCACAGTTATTTCAGTTTCTTTCTGCCAATACATGAAAACTGTTGAAATTTGAATAAAAAATATTATTCCTAGAAATCACCCTTGCGGATTTCAGGATTCAAACTATGTGTTTGTCAAGGGCAGTTGCTTGAAATAATGATGCCTAGTGAAAGATCTCGAAAGGATGCAAACGATTAAAGACTCCATATCTGACTCCTTCATCAGGTAATTATTCAGAGTCACCAAAATGATCTTTTTGTAATAATATGTATTTTTGGAACTTTTTCTGAACCGACATTCAAAAATACATATTATTACAAAAAGATCATTTTGGCGACTCTGAATGTATTAAAAGGTTTAAGACTTGATGAACCTACACATATGCGTAGCCATAGGAGCAGACGTGCGAGATATACCAACAGTGCATGACAAAGATAGAAATTGGTTGATGGAGAAGAAAGAGCTCCAGTAATAATAAAATAATATGATCACAAGGACGAATATCCTTCGATAAATCAACAAATATTCGACCTTGATCAGAACTAATCATCCAATCAATATTTACTGATTTATCGACAGATATTCTTCCTTGTGATCATGTTATCTTGCAATGCATAACTTTTCTGATAGTTACGTAGAGGAAACCATCTATTTTGGACATACAATCCGATCGTAACCTAGTATTCATACCTTTGGAAATGGGAACACAAGAACCATCTACACCAAAAAACCATCAACAGAAAGAAATTAGAAGAGATAATCGAAAACAAAAATATGAAAATTAAAAAGAAACTCATTGGAGACTTAGTAAAATTATATGTGAGCCCCAGGCATCTAGTTCAAAAGTACAACCACCCTACCCATGGACGAAGAAGAGAGCTATGAATCAGTATATAACAACCCTTCATTAAAATGACAGAAACAGACTCTACAAGCTAACGAGAGAAGTGTTAACCAGAATCCGAGAAACGTTCACAAAGGAGCGGTACCGAAAATTGTCTTGCGTCAACACGTTCTCAATTTCAACAACCTTATCGCTCGAGAACTGATAAATATAAGTGTAATTCTTAAGAACATTATGCCCTCGATGATTTGCTCGAATTTCTGTTTATTAGTTATCAACATCTGTCTACTTGACATTCGTCCGGCTCTTCCTTTTTTATATATTTTAAATTGGCTGGCTGTGTACAAAATGACAGGAAAAAATTCCGGTACGAATCCTTTTTATCTTTTCCATAAATAAAGAGTGAAGGAAAATAAATAAGGAAAAGGAAGGGTGAATAACATTTCTGTTCTCTGTTTCGACCTTGAGCTGTCTATTATTACTGAGTGTATGTTGCTATACATAAATGCATCCCTGCAAGAACTGTATATATTCATTCAAGAATGTTTTCTTCAGAGCTTTTAAATCATTGATGATGTCGAGATGAATTCAGTGCTCATATAGAAATTACTTCTTTGGTGGAGTTGCTCAGATCTCACAAATGGCAGATTCCTTGAAGTGAAAATATTCACTCTGTCTGGTCAAATTTTACAATTAGGGAACACAAAACGGAGTAGTCAGATTCAAGAATAGGACGTGCTACATTACATAAAGCGAAGACTTGATTTACGTTTCTCTAGAGATATGCTTTACTAGTGATTTCGTTAGTTTAAATTTAATCGTCAGGAAATATCGGAAAAATTATTCTATCAGGCATACCTACGTAAGCTCTCGAAAATCAAACCTATATAACCTTATGAGTTTGATACTTTGACTTTCTAGGATGAATTTCGAATCGGAAGCCAGTTCGATTATGGTTATCATCTGCAAAAAGCTATCGGACTTTCCCCATTAGAATGTTCTTGCGTTTTTCCTCACTATTGAGGAAAAACCTATACGACGCCTTTTACAACTGAGCATCCAATTTCAGTTTCATCTCATTTGATCCATCGATCTTTACTTGGTCGGAATTCATTATAAATATTTCAATTCCATCTAATCTGTATTTGAGAAATATTGAAAAAATGCACAAGGACATCTACACACACACGCTGCGATTAGCTGTCCGCAAAATCTCCTGGCTTCACGTTGAAACCTTTCCCGATTCTTCAATAAATTTGTTATGTGTCGAAATATTGTTCTTAGATTATACCATGTATATTAAGTGAAGATGGCGGGAAGTGAAGTCGATGAGTCTGAGAGCTCCGAGAAAATTATTAAGAATAATGCAAAATCAAATATTTTATGTGGTTATTGAAGTAAGAAAGTGGTTGAGTATTTGAAATGTTTTAAGTGCAAGGTGAAATTTCATCCTTCATGCCTTATAAAAGCGTTTAAAGGACCCCAGGAATGTCAACATCTGATAGGCGATGAAGAATACTCGGTATCGGAGAATGTTGATGAAAGCAACGACCTGAAGTTCCTCAGGATGAAAACAGAGCTTCTGCAATCTTTGATAGAAGAAATGAAAAGCAAAAATGATATTCTTATGGAAAATAATGTACTTCTCAGAGAGAAAATTTCAGCTTTGGAGAAAAAAAATTCTGATAAAACAAACGATTACAGAGGTAAACAAAACAAGAATAAATTTACAGACTGTCAATTTTCCGGGAGTATCACAGAAACAGAAAATTTGACAGAATCCAGCAGAACGTCAGTGACTTGGAATCGTAGATAGAGGAAAGAGAAGATGAAGTAAACAACGCAGAAAAACGTGGCAAACATCTCTGTGTTTATATTTACATTTCTCCAAAACGTCAAAATTGTTTATTCAGTTATTTGTGATATTCAGACCGAAGTAGTTGAATATTTTCAAGTGTAATACAATTATATAGTATTAAGGGTGGTATATATGCTGAAAAGGAAAATAATCGTTCCGTGCATAGGTTAGTGTTTTGCTTTCCTCGTCATTGGCGTACGTCGTCAATATTTTGGATGCAGATATTATTCGGATATCAATAATATAACTATTTATTCATAAACCAGCTCTTATGTATGATTTTTTTGCATTTTATTTGTTATATTGATATGTACTACTCGTTTCCAATAAACAATTATATCTACTATGACTGTATACATGAGAGAAAATTGTTAACATTATTTAAGAACTTGCTCCTGAAATATACAATTTGATCCAATACGAAATGATACCAATATTTATTTATTCAAAGATTTATTTATGATCCTTAATCAGCATATTATTTTGAATCAATATAGGTCGTTTTCCCAACAAGGTATGATATACTAAGATTTGGCGCTATTAATGAGTTATTCAATAAGTCCTAGGATCTTTTGTTCAAAAATAAAGCAAATCTTTTCATAACACCAATATAATGGACTATTCTTGTGGCTTGATCTTCACCAGGAGAGGAGTTTCCTTGCAATTTTTCAATAATATTATGAATCTCTTCCGAATCTGTAGACTGAAAGGAAGTAGTTAACAGTCTCTTCCTCGGTGAATTGGACACTTGGTGTTTATTGAATATTGTATTGACCAAGCGAGGAGTTCAATATTTAAAGGTATTCTTTATTACTTGGATATAAGCTCAGAGGATTTTCCGTATTCAATATACTTATATTAATATAAGTAACCATACAATTATCTCTTTTCAAAAATAAACAATATACGACCATGAAATTTATCTAGAAACCATTCAATTATTTGGATGCATTGATATAAGACGTTATCCAGCAATCTGAATATAGTTGCTTATTTGATCCAATTCCTGAATTTTATTCAGATCAATGAAAATATTTTGCTTTCAGGAGAGAAACTCATTAGACTCTTAGTTTTATCTGAAATATTAACCTAAATCAGATTCTGAAGCTTACTTGAAGCATTTTTTTGTAATTTGCGTGAGAAAAGCAAGTTTCTGGGTTGAATACCACCAAAGAACTGCTCAATATTATCACCGTATAAATCTCTTTATACAATTATATTATCATTTCGTTAACTAGTCCCATCCCTTTCTACCTTATGATGCGTACGCCAATGATCGCTTTGGAGAAATGTAAACAAATATTTGACAACAAACACAAGAGATGTTGGCTGCAAACATTGAGTGAAGGATGAAGGGGAATGCGGCATCTTCTCTTTCCTCTATCTACGCGTTAACTAGTCCCATCCCTTTCTACCTTATGATGCGTACGCCAATGATCGCTTTGGAGAAATGTAAACAAATATTTGACAACAAACACAAGAGATGTTGGCTGCAAACATTGAGTGAAGGATGAAGGGGAATGCGGCATCTTCTCTTTCCTCTATCTACGCTTGGAATAAACATAAACAACACATAACCAAACCAATCACTTTGAATGTTGACAAAGCGATCAGTTTTACATCAAACAAACAAGATAATACGCAAGCAGAAGCAGTCCATCGCAAAAACGAGAATCCAAAAGGCACTAGTCCTACTCCGAATAAAGAAACGGATAATCTACCCTGGGAGACAGTTACAAGAAAAACAACACGCAAAAGTACCTTGCTGTCACAAGGTACTAAGCTAATGGAAGATGGTGCGAAGATTAAAGGGGCTCTTCGACGCAAATGGCTATATATTGGTCGAATACAAGGACAGGAAGTAACAGCTGAGGATATAAAAGACTATCTTTCAGAATTCGTAGAAAGCAATTTAATTGAAGTTAATAAATTGAATACAAAAGGCTTCAATTCATCTTTAAGTGTGGGGGTGCCAGAAAGAATTCATAGCAGCATAACGAATGGAGATGTCTGGCCTGAAGGTGCAGTAATAAGAGAGTTTAACTTCCAAAATTTTTTCAATCGAAGAAACCAAGAGCCAGCACGATAAAGAATGTTACATCTGAACTTGAACAGTGTGCATGTACATTCCCGACTAACAGGTGTCAGAAGTCTTTAACGTTGATCCATCAAAATATTCAGTCCATAGGTTCATCCTTTTCAGCATTACAGAAATTTGTTGAGGAGCAAGATCCGGATATTCTAGCAATAACCGAGCACTGGAAGACTTATGAACAACTGGAAATATTCAAACTTCAGGGATATAAATATATTGTTCCTATTTCGGTACATATTCGGACACACGAGAAGGTCAAATATAGAAAAATCAACGACGACATTATTGCACATTTCAATGAGAGTCTATCACAGGAACTTTGGAATGATATCAATAATTCGGCAACATTAACTGCGAATGAGATGTGGAACAACTTTTCTCATACTTTTAGATCTCATTTTGAAGCTAGCTTTCCATTGATCGAAATGAAAGCACAGTTTAGGGACAAATTTAATTTCCACGATAACGAAGAAATAAGATCGATAAAATCATTACTCGATAGTGAGTATACTGTTTCTAATGTAAGAAGTGAGTTTTCAAATTTATATAGAAAAATTAAATATTCGTATGATAAGGCAATAATATCACATAAACAGAAATTTTTCTCTGATAAAATAATGAACTCTACTAACAAGTCAGAAACTGTTTGGAAAATTGTCAATAATATAGGGTCTTTCAATAAGGACGGGTCGATTTCGACATGAAATAAATCAAATGTCTGTAATTTTGGATGATTGAGCCGAAAATGGTCTCAATCGACTAGGTTGGACTCACTGATGACGAATCCGGTGTCAAAATCGATTCTGTCCTCCCGGCCGGCCGGCCGTAGACACGATAACTGTCGAACGAAGTGAGCTAGCAACTTGAAACTTTCAGGGTAGGTCGCGCATTGGAATGCCGCGGTTAAGTTCGTTAATGGGCCAAATCGATCAAATAGTTTCGGAGTTATAGGCATTTGAAGTTCTGAAGTTATTTATTTTTTATTTCAGAAACTACCTGAGCGATTGGATTCAAACTTGGCGGTTAGGTGATTGCCATGGTGATTTGGCATTACTAACTGAATAAAAAATATAGGTTAGAAAGATGACGTTAAAACAACATGGCCGCCACAGGCTGCCAACATCGACCCGTCCCTATTGAAAGACCCTTTATAACAGGTCGGAAAGAGAAACAGAAGAAAAATATTTCAATGAAAGGTGAGCCTGTTGATATAGCTAACAACTTCAACAAATATTTCGTTGAAATCGCCGCAAACCTCACCGAGAAGGTTCAAACTTTTAGCGATCAGTCAAGGTCGGAAGGATTTCACAGGTCATTTTTTATGTTCGAGATTGAGGAAGCTGAAGTCATTGCGGTAGTTAGGAAGATGAAAAATAAGTCATCATTTGGTCATGATCAAATTCCAATGTCAGTAATAAAGAGATCAATCACTAACATTGTAAGTCCACTTTGTATCATATTGAATAAATCATTTACAACCGGGATATTCCCTGACGAACTGAAAATAGCCATAGTAATGCCTTTGCATAAGAAAGATGATTTTGAAAACATGAAAAATTATAGACCAATCAGTTTACTGACGTCCTTTTCCAAAATTTTTGAGAAGATTTCAGCCAATCGAATAATTAAATATCTAACCAAGTTTTACCTTTTAAATCCTAGCCAACACGGGTTTGTTCCGGGGCGTAGTGTTGATACGGCAATATTTGAACTCACACAAACAGTTCTTAAAGCATTAGATCAGGGTGATATAACGACAGGATTGATCCAAGGCATTTGATTGCGTAGTGCATGAAAAGTTATTACGAAAACTCGAAACGATTGGCATTTGAGGCGCCCAACTTGAGCTATTTAGGAGCTATCTTCAGGACAGGAAGCAGAGAGTTCTCATTGAGGTAAATGATGTGCAGTATATGTCAGACGAGAGAGGCATCACATTGGGAATAATACAGAGCAGCATAGTGGGCCCCCTTCTATTCATTATCTACGTCAATGATTTCAGTGCAAGCTTGGCTAATATAAGAGTAATACCATTTGATTATGCAGATGATAGGAATATAATTGTTATCTCTCCTCAGTTGGCCAATCTCAAGTCTGACTTAGGCGTGCTTTTGGATAGAGTAGATGAATGGTGTAGCAGAAACGGTTTACTTTTGAATACGGGCACAGAATGCATGGTATTCTCTACAGAAAGATACAAATTGCAATATCCAGATAGCTTTGGCTATGGTGGTCATGTAAACAAATTTTCAGACACGGTGAAATTTTTGGGGTTGCATATTGATCATAACTTGAAGTGGAACGAACATGTAAAGTATCTCGTCGGAAAATTAAACTCTATAATCTATACCTTAAGGGTGTTGAGAGATAATGTTGGTCAGGAGATCCTGAAGATGGTGTATTACTCTAATTTTCAATCGCTTATTTGTTACGGATTAATTTTTTGGGGAGGAAGTTTTCCTACACAACGTATTTTCATAGTTCAGAAACTAGCAATGAGGGTAATTTTCAAAATGGGATATAGAGACTCCTGTCGTGGAGTTTTTAGACAGAACAATATTTTAACTGTAATGGGATTGTATATTTATAAGATATTACTGTTTTTACAAAAACATAGGTCTTATTTCAATGAATATAAAAATGAGAACAATACGAGGCAGAAGTTTCCATACTTCTATCCGGTTCATAATCTGAGTATAATCGAAAAGAGTTGCACATATATGGCCATCAAACTGTTCAACATACTCCCAAAATATGTGCAGGCATTGATTGATCATAAAGCGATTAGGGGAGAAGTTTACAGGATTATATTGAAAATTGAGCCTTACTCCATTGATGAATTCGAGATAGCATGTCGTTCATTAGTGCAAGTTTATTAGAATTGTGTTATTTTTGACCTGTTTGCTTTTCTTTGATATATGTGTATCAATGATTTGGTAAATAAAACTTATTCTATTCTATTCTATTCTATTGTAAAATGAGGTAGTCAAGAGAGATATCAGTAATTTTGTACAACCGTACCGCCTGCCTTCGCCGCAAACCTACATATATGTTTCGCGACGTTTATCGTTTGCAAGAAAACTCATTTCTGCTTACTTACTTTCAGGATAACAGCCTTATTCAGAGAAATATTAGGCCCGCAGGATACCACCGGACTAAGTTGGGTCAAATTATCCATAAGTTTAGGCCTGAAGCAGTCTTCATTGAGAATTGATAGGAAAATCTCCTGTTTCCTGCATCTGGATAGTGCACTTTCTGGAATTGTTAGACTAACTCCTGATTCTGGAAGATTCAAGAATGCCCCAGAACTGCTTACAGTAGCACTTATGTAAATTCCGTTTGTAGCGGGAGTTACAGCATAGGCAGTTGGGAGTGGTGACATGGGAAGAGTATTTGAACCTCCAATTACCTCATCGGTTGAATCAGCTGAAATGTAAAATAGATGAGCCATCGAAGCAACTTCATGACTTTATATGGAAAATCTTCATGCAGATTGATCACTTTCATTAGTACTTACAATTATTCGTAAATCCGCTGAGTTGACTCCTTTTACCGCTAGAGGATCCTAGTGTAGAGCTTGTTGCTGGGGACATCTGAACGTCACTTCCTGATGCTAGATGAGGAACATCGTAATGGTGTTCCGAAACTGATCGGGTGACCATAGTTGCCGAAGGGGTTGAATATGAGGGATATTCGTAACAAGGAGGTGAAGTTTGAGTCAAGTCAGGCTGCATGTTTAATGTCTTCTTATCGTGTTCCGGAAAAAACTCTGGATGATACTCTGAAAGAATTATTCGATGAATTGACATTGAAAAGATTTCTAGTAAACACTATCATATCTCAAATTTTTATTCTTGATAATACTCAACGAATGGAAATCAGTCACCACGGTGGTGATCGAATTACTACAATCATAGTAAATTTAACTTTCAGGATGGGATTCAAATACCGATCGTCTTTCACTGTGGACTGTGAGAACAGTTTCATCGGTGATTGTGCACATGCGAGCGAAATGTGTTGATGTTCAAGATTGTGCATGATGATATACTATTTTATATGATATCTGACTGAATCACTTGATGAGCAAAACCTGTGGGATGGCGTCGAAGAGACTAAAATCTGAAATCACCCGCACTTTTCCCGACTAGAATTAAACGTTTTATTTATGAAGCCGGGTCCAGATCAGTGTAATCCGAAAAGCGAATGCAATATAATGTGATAAACGATTCAGCGAATAGTGTGGATGGCACTCGAGCTTAGCATCGAATAATAAATTTTAATGAGGCGAGATTCGAGTTGATCCACTCAGTTCTATCTGCAATATAAAATGCGATAACAAGAAATTGCCAAAATAAAACTTACACACGAATGTGTCCCCTACTGATTTTGAATATTTGTTGCTGAATTATTGGAACGTGGTGTGGATGATTGTACACAAAAAATGATGATTTTACTCGTTTCACACCGAAAAAAAAGGCGAAAGTCGAAAACAGCCAGAGTCACGAAGAAATTATTTATAATTTATTATTTTACACTTTTGAAATCGAATTTTAATTAATCACTCAATTTGTAATCAGAACAAAATGAAAAAGACATCGTACAATCGTGTGAAAGAAATAAATTGTTATTGAGCGCAACAGTTTGATTTCAAGTCAAAAATTATAAATATCATTTTCGGTGCTCTGGATGTTTTTGACATCTGCCTTATATCTTCGGTGTGAAGCGAGTAAGTCCATAATTTTCTCGAACCATCTCCCTGTGAACTTGCCGCAAATTGGGGTATTCGATGTACGAATCATAACTCACACCTGAACGCGGCTGAAAGTGTAAAAAGAGAAATGAAAGATGGTGGGTTCGCCAAAAATGGGCTCTTGGTATATGTACTTACCGTTTGATGCCATGTTGTAAAGACTTCGGTGCTGATCCTTTCTTCTATACACTCGCACAAGGAAGTACGATAAAAGTAAAACTATGAAGATGGCCCCCATAAGTCCAACATAAAGAATTATATCATACTGCGTACTTTCTAGATTTGCTGAAACCAAAAAAAAAGCGAATGATTATTTCTACCTTCAAGATACTCAAGCGGGCTCTACACAACGGACTCCTACAGTAAGAGGACCGATATTTTGTACCACATGTATCTGAGAGTCATTTCTGTATACTGGAATTTCGGGGTATGGAAAATAACCAACAAAATATAGATTTTTATTCATTATCAGAATAACTTCAGGTTGAAATTTCAAATTCGATATAGTAATTTCTGCTATTTTTTCGTGATTTTTCATTATTCATTACCGTTTTCAAGGTCATAGTGGAAGTGTCTTCACAAATTGAATTTCACTATCTTTCGATGAAATCATTTATTTTTTCACCCGCTCACTGGAACACGAGCGTACCTAATCATTTTCTTTGACATCCTCAAAACTTCCAAAGTCCGAATCTCAAAACCTGCTCCACAAATATTAAATCTTCAACTTGCTCGGAAGTAACTGAGTTCACAATCGGCCAAGACGAATATGTTCTTCTCTGGAATTTCTCTTATAGTATTTGCTATTGCTGAGTTACAAATATCAATGTGTTGTCACAGATAATTATTAGCGTTGACTTTCATTCAGGAGGTTCCTTTGTATATAAGTGGATATTGCATCGTCAGTTAGAGTTTTCCGGGTTATTCATGTTACTTCTTCAAAGCGTTCCTTTTTTTCGGAGAATAAGTTTTATTTCACTCATTCGTCGTTTTCATTCTAGTAATTCGGTATTCGTTTCCTTCTTTGTGTTGCTCAAATCTTGTACTCCTTCATTATTTTTTCTGTTTATTCTACTCTCTGTTCTCTTTATTAGTTCATTTGATTATCTGCTAGTTCTTATTTGTTGTTGATATTGCTGTTACTTTTGTTTCATTATATGTTGTGAAACACTGACTTGGATTAAATCCTGTTTGTGTTTGCTTTTTCTAATTTTCTGAGGGTTTTAATTCTCCCAATGGAAGCCCTGAGCTCAGGTTAACCTTCATCAGTAATCTGACATGTGTTTACTGTAATATCTTTCAAATTACAGTTGGTGACAATTCGAGGGAGTACAAATCGTTTTATGCTTTTGTATATGGGGTGAGTATGAAAGATGTTTCCATGTAGTTCGAATTTGCTAGTATTTCCACGCTCCTTGGATAAGTTGGCCTCGTCGAACTTTGTAGAAGTAAGCTCATTGGCCATTTGGTGTCTAGTTACATTGCTGTCAATTCTTTTCATTTTATTTTTAAAGATGACTGCTAAAGATCATATTGTCAGATTTCTCTTGTATTCCGTGAAGGCAAAAGCTAGCTGCTCTGAATAAAAATTTCAATCTCCTTTTATTCTCTTTAGTTTGAAACTTATCTTTATGGGTTGCATCAATTGTTGAAGTTGTTCATATTCATTGTGTACTATTTAAAAATCAAGCTCTTTAAAAGGTGTCGATCTTGATTACTTCCAACTCCCTGACGGATGTGACACCACTTATGTGAGTAACCCGTTTACGCCGTTCTAGATTTCTAATCCTTTGAAAGTCTGTGTCTCAACCAGAAATGGGTGTCGCATTTTAATTCTACCACGTAACTGAGATTTAGCTGTCGGTACTCACCAAACATCACAATAAACTATCAGGGATAAGTGTAATAGACTGATCAATAAAGAACACACGTAAGGGGACCTTCATCGCTAATATAGTATACTTCTTCAAGCACATTTATTATTCTTACGATTTTGATTTTTATACAATTCTGAGAATAATCTTTTTTTTTATTCATCCAAGATTCGGCTAATATTGCAGCTCTTATGTGCAATAGAGCGGAATGGTGATGTAGATTGAAATCTTTACAGATATCCTTATGAAGCGTTCCTGATGAAGCTTATCGTGACGAGCTTCATATTCCGTTTGTGCAATCTTTAATAAGCAGTTGATGATAAGGTCAAAAGTTTCATCTATTTCTTCAAAAAGTCAACATTTTGAATCTAGCGCCAAGTTTTCTCTCCATTAATCTTTCTCTTCGTACTTCTCGTATATTGGCCGTGAAACGCTTGGTGGTATGCCAACTTTCGATTATACTTCAAATCTATCGGTTATTATTTTCGTGTTTAGATTCATTTTGATTTTCAAAATCATTTCTGGTCTTAATACAATATCAACGGGAAATTACAACTCGGTTTGACCTTTGTTCCGTCTCTCGAGGACATTGTGCTTTAAAAATTCAGGAATTATCTTATGATTAGGGCAGTCTCAATGATAATAGCCTTTTGCGCTTTTGTATGTGCATCGAAGATAGCCTCAGTTTGACAGGATTATGTGAAAATGATTTGGGAGTAGTAGCAGTAGCAAATTTTTGTGTCTTCTCTGTTTATTCATTCTGAACATCAAGCTCATCTGGCTCTGCTATTTCGAAAAACTTTGTCTTATTGGTCTCTTGTCTAGTCTGTTAGCAGCTACTATTTTGTCTGTTTGTATTTCATTATCCCAGTAGAGTATATTACCATGATTCTCCAGAATCTTTTAAGGTACATAGTGGTAATATGGAAGTTTCCTTGTGTTATATAACATTATCATTTCATTTTTCCTCCAAGAGATAACACAGGGAGTGGGAGTTTACTGAATCAATCACTTCGAAGCGTTTGAGTTAGCAAGATTTAGTTCTTGCGAACAAGCCCTAAGGGTCTTGCTGCAATCGGTCAGTAAGTTCATGAAATGAATAGCTTTTTATCATTCAGTTGAATCGACTTGTTAATTTCCTTTCCATTTTATCTAGGTTTTTACCATTTTGATGCGCCACATCTATCAAAAAGCCAATTTCTCATTCTTTTTCAGTGAAAAGTCAGGTCTGTTAGTGGGTATATGTTCGTCAGTCTGGATAGGCGTGTGTAGTAGAGCGGGTGAATCTCACTTTCCTGAACCTGAAAATTGTTCGACATATTTATCAGCTTGTTCTTCAAACTTGCGCATTACAGCAACTTCCTGATGTCTGATACTAGCTGCAAAGCTATGTCCTTGGTATAATTCTTTTGGCACTAATGTAGTCAACTCCAAAATGAGGTGTTAATATTATTAGTATAATAACTATTTTTATAAATGCTATTTTATCATTATTCAATTTAGATTTATATCATTAAAATCATCATTATCAATTACTCGCCCTTACGGTACTATGCGAGATCTAGATGTTGTCTCGCGTTCACAGTTGACTGTAGCATAATCCAGTATCTCACCTCAAATATCCACAAAAAACATTCAACACCGAAAAAACTATACGGTGGAATTTTCACCAACCGCCTAGGAAAAGTTCATTGTATAGAGGGTAATATCCCTCTCGATCCCAAGCACCCGCCATGCCATAGAGTACAATGCAACGCAGCATAGCTTCCGCTAAAATTCCGTGAATTTCCCTGCTATCCCTTTAATTGCCCGTCCCTAACAACCAAAACGCGTCGTCCTAGCTCCAGACCGACAGGCACACCGAGGGATGCAGTATACGTGAACTTCGTAGGGAGGATCTTTGACACGTGGATTTATGCTACTGCTGCTGTGGCCTCTTCACGTGATTTATTTTCGAGAAGCTAGCTCCACAAAAAGTGGGTGTTCCAGTGGCTACAAATGGCTTTGAGCAATTGAAAAAAATATCTGAGAGCTGGATTAATTATTATTATTTCATCATTCTTTTTCGGATTCGACTGAAGAAATCATTTGACATAAGTAGAGCATCCACCCGAAATAGTGTAGAGTAAAAGTATTCGATAGGGGTATCTCAATCACCTTCATGTATGCATTTATGATTTTCGTAGTTTTCGAGTAATGATCATTGTTGCTCTCAAAGATATACTGAGATGTATGGTCAGTTTTTTTTCAAGGTAGAAAGTTGAGAATTATATGAGACAATTCAAAAATTGATATCGAAAATAATAAGTAAAGGAAAAACTGTGGAAGAAGCTCATAAACAAGATAACTCCGAAGCATAAAACGTAGAAACTGAATATTTGAAGAGTAGATATATCTATCTGAAATTTGACTTTTGCAATTTTTCCAAGAAAACAGATCCGATCGAACTGAAATCTGGTATTTGACAGCGGTTATGTTCATGCAAATATCTTTGGATTCGTTTCAGAAATAATTGTGTTCAAGGTCGACCTAGCGGCAAATCGTGAACACATTTTGTTCCGAGATAATAGACTGATAAACTCAATACCTATTAGAAGAGCACGTCGTAGGTCGTGTCAAAACAGCTGAAAATTTCCAGCATTCAAACTTTTTATTTATTACTGATACAGGCCGATCGCAAATAAAATAACTCCCGAAAGAAATAACTTAAAAACTCCATCTTTATGAAGTAGCTTCGGACCTCAATTACGAAGGCCGAAATCGTGAGTGGGTATAATCTACCCAATTCTTCCGCAGATACACTAATTAAAATTCTCATTTTCCCAATATTTCTAAAAATACAGATTATATCGAAATGAAATGCAGCACTAGATTGAAAAATAACAGTTTGAAAGTGAATGAAGCATTTTGTGAGTATAATATGATCAGATATAATCTGAAGATCGCAGAATATTCCACAGAGAACATGTGTTTCCTGTTTCCCGTGGAATGCGTGCAGAGATAACAATACTTTAAATTATCATACATCTTTTTTTGTTTGGAACTGATTTATTTGGATTTGAACTGAAAATATCGAGTGAAAGGTGTCGATGCTGATACTATTTGTCACTAGATTTCTTAATTTTGCCAAGAACAATTACACAGCACAATTCCAGTACTTAAATGAAAAACATCAATTAATTTTCAGGTATATTATTTCTTCAATTACAATATCATAAATAAATCCTCATATATCAAAGATGTTCTCTGTTCAGAATACAAAGTCCTTCAACCTACTCTTTCGACTTCATAGTCATAAATAAACGTACATCACTCGACAAAAACTCTTTGGTTGGAAGTGCATTCACTTGAGGTGACGCTTCGTTACCGAGCATGTCCCACAACTGCTTCTGGCGCGACAGTTCATTCTTTGAGGGAGGTGCCACTAATTGTGCTGTACACTCTGCAGGACTATTAGTCCTCTGATTCTGGGGCATCCTGATGAAATTCTCTCAATTTTCTCTTTTAATTGGTTCCAATCGAAAACGAATTTCGTTTGTGAAGAAAAATCGTTGAATTTACTATAGACAACAGTCATATTTCAAACTTTATTCTCTCAATATTCCCAGAAATAGAAATCGGATTGAAATGATATCCTGTACTTGGCGGACAATGAAATCATGAAGCTTCATATAAAATTTCGTGAGGGCCCGATGATTCAAAGGACGTGAAATCTTCTAATCGGGAAATTAAGCTGCTCTGGAGAAACTTTCAGACAAATATTCATCTCAACGTGCTTATTGTAAGTAACTAGGGCGTTTGACATCACCCAAATATCGGAAAAATTAAAATATTTGGCAGACAGTGAACGACAGTTGCCAATTCAATTCTGAATTACGGGTCGATCATATGTCCGGCCATCTCACAGATAACACTCGAAAGAAACGAGCTAGCATCTCGAAACTTTCAGAGAAAGTTTCGGCTCCAAACGCAACTAATGAGTTCGTTAATGAGCAATATCTTCGTAAAAGGTTCGCAGTTTTACTCATTATAAATTGTGGAGGTTGATGCATCAATATCTCAAAAACTACGAATGCAATGATATTGAAATTTGAAAGTTGATTCGAGGAAATGCGTTCTAACCTGCGCAAAATGTTAAAGCAGCTTTCTGTTCGAAAAAATCCAATTTTTTATCGAGGATCATATAAATTCTCGTACGAAAAAGAAATCCGAAAAAACTCCCATCAGGTTTCGCTGATCTTCCGCAGAAATATTCAAATCTATATTCAAAAGCATAGTGTATCAAATATAACTTCGATCGCGGATTCGCAATATCGAAACTACTAGAGAAATAATATTTCAGGCCAATTTCATTCATTCATGAATTCAAAATTAAGCTCAAATTCTTTTCTGCAAATTTATAAGATCACAAGTTTTATTTCGAGAGTTATTGTGTTCACAATCGGACGCTAGATTGATCGTGGAGTTGAATCATATCTGAACGTAAATACTGACTTGATATTTGTGGAGCAACTCGGACTTGACCACGAAGCTAGAGTTCATGAATGAATGATATCTGCCGATATGATTTTCAGAAAATGTGTGAACCCTAACTCATTTTTCAATTCGATCACGTCAGTCTTTCAGAAATTCAGGAATTAAATACTACCCTCGTTTTACAAATATCGAGAGTCCAAGTTGATTATGTCTGAAGTTGCTGGTTTTAATTTTTGCAGAAATACGATCCTCAGCAGCGCTGACATTCACATCCAGCTACAAAGTTTTATTTCGATCGAATCAGTATCTTCTGAGTTTATGAGAAAACTTTAATTCAGATGGCTATAACCTGAAATTGTTGAATGAACAGCCGGCCGGATAGAGATTAGTTTGACCACGGGATCTTCATCATAGAGTTGTTGAAGACAATTATTGTCGTTTAAGACAATTATTGTCGGCTAGAATTTCTAATACTACAGGCATTTGTGCGGAATGATAACGAACCTTTCTCTAGAAAAAAGCCCGTTATACTGATGACATAACGGTATTCAGTCATAAATTCCTAGAACGGAAGAGTAAAAGGAGAAATCCTTGTGATTTTTTTTCTTCGAGTATATTGAAATCAATAAATACTACTCTTCGGGGTACTGTGTCCTCACGCCACAAAACTGTCTATGATTGACCCAACAGTGAATGGTGGCCGGTACACCGATTCAGAAGATTTCTTTCCTAGTCTGGGATTGAACCCGAGACCTTTCGATCACAAGTCCTATGCTCAAAATTGTATTGCTTAATTGATAATTAAAACAATTAGAGCTTGAATTTCAAACTTTTTGCCACTTTTCTGAATTTAAATTGGGTTGTTCATGTATTCGATTATAACCATAGGTTGGAATAGGTCTTCTGCGCGTATTTTATCATCATTGGAATCATACATTCTATCGGCAAGTATACTGCAAATTTCAATCACCATCAAAAAACTTCGCTTTTCAACGAGAAAATGATTTTTTAAATTTGGTTCCACATATTGTCTCTTTAACTGGTCGAAACTTCGCACCTTCCGACACGTACCGGGTTATATCCTCTCTTCCTCTAACTTCTCGTGCACCTTTTTCTTTAGCAAGCCAATAAGCAATGTATGCTGTATCGATCGGAGAATCGTGCAGTAACGAGTGACGTCGAAGGCGATCAACCCGTTTCACTCACTTCGATCTTGCATCCCGATTTGACAATTTTGGTACCGAATTATTCAAATCCTCGAACCATTAAGGTGTTTGATAGCATACATTATGATTTCGTATCGAAATAGATTGAGAAGAACAAAAAAATTTGACACTGCATGTTACATGCAAGAGATCTATCAAAGAATTTATGTACGTGATCATTACACTTCATTCGAATTCAGAAAGAATACACTTTATAAAAAATCACAAGAGAATTCGAAATCACAATTATTATTCCAGTATCGCTCTACGCATCAAAACAGCATGTGCGTAGCACCAGGTCCCAATTAACGCGCGGGGCCGTCGCTGCGATTCAGCGCCCTCAATATTTCAGCACGTCGGGAAATCACGCCAAAATTATTTAGTATGCCATTTATCCATCTGTTGACTCCGGAAACACGAATCAAATTTCATTAAAGTCGCCCTCTGTTAGTTTTGGTGGTGATGAGTAGCCAGAGTTTGTAAACAATATGTCCAGAATATGATAAACATAATCATTAATTCTGCGGAAATCACTTCATACTTTCTATTTTGAGAATGTTAGATTTGGCAGAGAATCAGACTGTTATTTGATAGTTGAGACAATTGAAAACGAAAAAATCTAGAGAAGCACTGACGTGAAGTTATCAACTTTTACGCGCCTGTTCGCATTGCGAAATGGTGACTTGGAAATTTTAGTAAATTTCAAAAAAAAAATTTTTTTTCGAATTTTTCCATGGATATTTCTTTTTATTGGCACTGCTCATCTTCCAACCAAGTTTCATTTCGATCAGATAAATATTTTTCGAGTTATTGAAAATCGAAATTTCAAATGGCTGTAGCACAAAAATCATTCGCAGATTTGGCCCATTAACGAACTTAACCGAGATATTTAGGATCTTAACCTAATCTGAAAATTTCAAGACCTTTGGAAAGTTACAGCGCACACGGACGGACAGAATCAATTTTGACCACGGATTCTTCATCATTGAGTCCAACCTAGTCTTTTGAGACCAATTTCGTCTCAAAATTCGAAAATTACAGACATCGAGACGCTGTTCCCCAGAACAAGCGCGTAAAAAGAAAGGGCGTTTCAGCTAATTCGATTGTTTCGGGGAACATTCAATAATTTCAGGTAATGATGACTAACTACACTATTTCAGAAATATTTAATCATGCATTGCTTTTCACGAGGGCACCTCATGCAATTTAAGACCATTGATCCATTTCAATCAAAGCTATAATAAGTATAGAGTGATAGTCAATAGTAATTCACTACAGCTCTTTATTTAATTCTTCTAAGCAGTATTGGAGAACGGATAATTTTACGTGACAATTATCGATTAAATTATCTGGCGTTGCTCGCTACTTACTCTGAGATGGAAGAAAGGATAGAATAGCATATGCGCAGTTTTGACTATGGATTGCGACGACCAATTTCCTTGGAAAACCAATCTGATCAGAAGTTTACCGAAATATGAATTCAGAAATAATGCAAGCTGGAACGGAAATTATTACTATAAATTTGAGAAACGTTGGATATTCTGCGATCTTCTGATTCTACCATCCTAACAAAATTCTGTATGAATCTTCATTTAATTGAATATTGCATTTCAATTCGATCTCATTCGTATTTTCGGGAATATTGGGAAAATAAATTTTGAGTGGA
Organism: Myrrha octodecimguttata; assembly: GCA_958510865.1. Lineage (NCBI taxonomy): Eukaryota > Metazoa > Arthropoda > Insecta > Coleoptera > Coccinellidae > Myrrha > Myrrha octodecimguttata. The sequence continues at coordinate 2,223,817 of OY294057.1, read as the reverse complement.
TGTATCTGCGGAACCATTGGGTGGATTTCACACACCTTTCAATTCAGCCTGATTATTAAGATCCGAACCTACTCTATAAATTTCGGGTTTCTAAGTTGTTTATCTCGGAAGTTATTGTGTTTTTTGTCGGCCACTTCATTTTCTTTAATCACAAGTGATGGTTATTCAGATGAAAATAATTTCGTATTATCACCAGTATTTACTTCCTAATGTACCATGATACTGCACATCAGTAGAGATATTTCTGCACCCACTTCATGAATGATGCAGTAGGGTAGGGTCGATTAGGTAGCGATTAAGTGAGTAGCTATTGGATCGAAAATAAATTTTCAATATGAGGGGTAAAAGAAACTCTTTGAAGAAAGCTTGTACTCCATATGTGAATATTCAATGGGGCAATTAGTAGGCAATCAGACATAACTATTTCCTAGACAAATAGGCATATTCAGATATTCACGCTTCATTCATCACTTTTTTAGGTACAGAATCCCAAGCCATATCAACCAAGAACTTAGATTACTCCTTGACAATCCATTGAAATTCCCGGAATCATTCATCGGCAGTTTCAGAATATGAGTGGGTTGCCTCAATAATTCTTTTGAGAATGAGCAGAACATTTTTTATATCAAGCAATATGTGTTATCGCAGTATAAGCAGAGGAAATGTCACCGAGGTACCATACATTTTTACGTATGATCCAAGAGCACAAATAAAAACCTCAGAAAACACTATATCTCCCCGTAAAAATGTAGTGAAATCGTTGTTTGTTATTGAAGGGCTTCAACAACAAAATTTCATCGATGCAAACGATCAACAAAATGGATTATTAGGAGAGTCTCAATCTGATTCCTTCATCAAACAAGAAAATTTGAAGAATCTTTTTTTCGTTTTTCTGATTAACGAGTCAGAACGTAATTGTTCACTTTGCTGAACTGCAACTTATAAAATAATTCTGCAAATTTTCTCGTTTGTCTGATGAAGAAGTCAGATTCATAGTCTGAAACGTTACAAATCACTTTGTTGAAAATATTTCTGCTAATTTTCTTATTTGTCTGATGAAGAAGTTGGATTCAGACACTGAAACGTTACAGTTCACTATGATGATCATCTGCATTGTTCCAATGTTGTTCGTTAGGCAATTTTTTTCCTAGTTAACTCCCCTTACAAATGCTTCAACACTGCAATACGCAAGAGCGTTCTCTACAATTAAAAATTTTATTTTTGGTTTATTATTTGATAAAATCAAATAATAAACCTTAGTGATCGACCAAAAAAAAATTTTTTTTAATAGTCCTACTTCGTTTGAGTGAAAACCCAGAAAACAACTGAAAAATATTGTAGTTCCTGTTTGGTGCTTGACAACTCAGCTAGAATTCATAATTGGATATTCAATTTTTTTCGGAAGTACCAATCGATTGTGCTTAAATTTAGTAAACTATTTTCGAATGTTCATTTTAAATCTTGTACGAATTGCTGAGAAACAGGTCGGAAATTATTCGGAATAATGAAATTTTGAACGAAAATTTCGACAATTTATTTGAATTGTTTAAGTCTAAATATCCTCACGTGAAGGATTGAATGCCGGTGTTTAACAATTAAGCCTAATCGTCAATTTGATCGCATACCCTTTGAGATATTGATTTCAACAATGAGTTATCCCTCAGTGAATCCAAACTGATCGTTTCAGAACACTTTCAGCTGTGTATACGAAAATCAAATATTCTTCGTGAAATCTTCTAGATCTAATGTACAAAATTCTGTTACGGAGACATGTGAAAGTCCGCCCTGGCAACAATGTACTTATTCTACGGCACACATGTGTAGCATGGGGTTGCATTACGGCTTCTATAAACCAACGCGGCCCTGGTGGCGATCTGGGAGCGGTAACGATCTCGATCAAATTAAACAAATGAATTGGCTTGTGTTTGAATTGATTGAGATCGTTACCGCTGCCTGTTCGCCACCGCGGCCGCATTGGTTTCTAGAATTCTTTACGCTCCTGTGAAGGATTCAGAATCGAGCAGCGGTTTGCCGTACGATATTATCAATGCTCTCTGTGGAGTTCGTACGCTGTTTGAAAAATTTACACTGAATATTTGATTTATTATGGGCATTGAAAAATCATCAGATCAGGGTATTGACGAGATCTGTTTGTACCGCTGGAAGAAATGTTGGGGCGAGAATGCCCTTCTAATTTTTCTGTAAATCAATTTTTGACGTGTATCGACCAGGTAAATCATCTTTCAGGAAAGTTCAGTTCTATACTTAGGACATTTTAAGGGATGAGGTGAATCAGGAAACTCTCCTTATTATTGATTTTTTAGCATTCAATAATATTACTTATGAATTAACTTATTGGTTAGGATGTTCATTAGCAATAAAGCTTTCAAGAAAGAAATAATGAAATTATATTCAAAATCGAGCCCTACTTGTGAATGTTATTTCATTTATTTCAACTTGTTTTCTTTTCTGTGGGGTATATAAGTATCAATGATGAACATGGAAAACAAAATTATATTCTGTTCAATTCATCAACATATTCCGGATTGGAAAAATCACTTATGAGAGGAAAATTTTATCATAACGCATGAGCAAGATATAGATATATATATAACTTAACATATATATATATATAATATATAATAAATAGCATATATATATATATATAATAAATAGCCCAAGTCGTTCATAGTGAAATTAGTGAAAATGGAGTAAAAACAGCAGCCGAATGATGATTCATCGCATTCCGAAATCTGACCATTGTTGAACGAATAGGCACAGGATTTCGATGAATCAAAACTTATTCTCATTCGCAATTTTTATATCGTACCTACATCTTGTTGAATATTTCACTCCAGAGTAGCTAACAAAATCGATTCACTGTGCATTAAACATTTCTGATTCACATGCAAATCCCTCTTTAATCATTCCATGTGAGGGGAGATCTCCAGAACTTTCAAATAACCAAAATACATATTCAAATACCACCGTTTCCTGTATCATTCCCGCATGGAAATTTTCGTCAGCATTCATCATTGATGCTGAGCTGTGTCAGAATTCAACTATCTGTGAGTATCTTGGATTCAGAAATAATAATACCAACATGTTGGCTGGGTGGATGCTCGAATGCAGAAAAAGCGAGCGTTTGGAGTCCAGTGACATGAAAGAGGCCGACAATTCAAGGGGGACTAATTAGTTCTGGATAGAAAAGGACAGGGCGGAAATTTGAGTGGAAACAACCAGCTTTTATCGAGAAATTTCGTGGGTAGCTTTGAGAAAAGTATTTCATTGGGGTTGTCGAATAATAAAAATTCTGGAACTCTACAGAACGTTCAGCATTATAGTGAATGATTTTGAATGTGAGAAGTTTCATTTAAAATCCGTCTAGAAATTCTCCCGTTATAATTATAAATAGTGTTTTGTATTAGTTCAGAATCAAGGAAAAATACCAAAGATTGAGGTGCTCTTCCTTCATTCATGTTCCTGTTCAGGGGAATCTTTTCACAGTATTTCTGGTGATAAATACAATAGAAATTTGATAACTTTCCGTATAGGTGGAAACTTGCCAAAATATCCTTCTGTATTCGTGTTTGTCTCCAGAAAAATTCTTCTCAAAATTTCTGGTTAAAAGTAACAATTATTATTTGGGAACCTTATATTTTATATCCCAGATGGCAATGCAAATTTTCAAGGACAATATTTAATGCAGATATTCAGTTGATGTTCTTTGTCACATCTTACTACGATGATTTGAAGAAGCATCCGGATTATGAAGTAATGCATTTGCATTGATTATTCTTTATCATTAATCCAAAGGAGTGATCAAACTATGTCTACTGCGGTCATCCATTGATTTAATTAACGCTTAATCCAGGACACTTTTGTTGAATATTGTTAACATACCTATTCCCTAGGGCCATCGTAATATGTGATATGTATAGGAATATTGTGAAGGAGATGTGAATGCATTCAAGTGAAACTGTTACAGGAACAAATACCTAATGAAAACAAGAACTAATGTGAACAAAAAACATGAACAATTGAAAAGATTTATTGTATTGTTCTTTTGTAGAACTTCCATAAGCGTGGCGGGGTTGTCGAAGCCTTTCTCCAATAGAATAGATAATTATGCTCACCAATGTAAGGATAGCAGAAATTTGCACAGATTAAAGAATTTATAAAATATACATGAGTTCGAAATGAGTTTGTTATAAGATAATGAAATATTTTCTCAACGTTGTGAATACTTCTGTAGGACCGCATGGCTATTGATGATACGTATAATTCCTAAAATAGGTAGAGAGAAGAATTCTACAATATCTGGTAGCACAAAAATTATTCAAAATTTGTTTCTAACCATTTCATTCGCTAGCAACTATTTTTGAACCCTTTATATGTAAGATTATAACTCACTATATATCACTCGAATATATGTCTTCTCATATGTCAACATTCAACACAATACTACAAATAATGAAAACATCCCCCGATAGAAATACCACTCACCTTCTTTCACTCGTGCTAGCTCCGTAGATTTACATACTTCTGATATGCACGACGAAGTTTGTATGTCCCTCCCACTACAGTTTTTTCTGACAACTCCACTTCCAGGAATGCAATGTCTCTTCCTGATTTTTATACAATCTGAATTGCATTGAGACCATTCAGACCACATTGACCAACGAGCAGGTTCTAGAAGTTCGATGAAATTGATTAGAACCGTAGCATTGGAATACAATGGAAATCAAATTCGCACACATTTCATTGTGGAACTGCACTATAAAACCATGCAAAACTGTAGTTATAATTGAGTTGAGCTGGTATAAGTCCTTGAAATGAAATTCATGCTTCAAATTCAACAACATTTGTTGTGTAATACTCGAATTTCCCGATTTCCAATAGTGCCCCTAAAACTAGTTCTGAGCAAAAGATGATTTTCAAACTAAAAAATACTGCAGAGCATATCTAGTTACCAGCTTTCAGAATTGTACAAAACTAGTCTTGTGCATTTCTGATTGGCTTGTTCAAGCGTTGTTTGATTCAGCGCATATTCGATGTCGTATTTATTTGATAGCTCTTGATGATTATTCGAAAATAAACAAAATGAGTTATGCGCAATTTGAAATGCGCAAGAACTGATTCACGTCATTATGGGTTGAAAAGTATTGAATGCATGGGTATACTTCAATGAAAGTCACAACAAACAAATTGAAAGAAAAAACTGATACTGAAAATATAGAATTCAGCAATTTTTTTTCGGTTCAAAAGACCCTTCAGCTGGAAATATCAAGAGAGAAAAAATTTTAATTTTTTTTCCTCATAACAATTTTTGAGCATGCTCAAGGTTTCTATCTCGATGATCTCTATCATTTTTCACAACCCATGCCTAGATTTATTATTATAAATTGAGAACAAACACATGCATGCTGAACTGTGAGGAATAATGCATTGCAGAAAATTGTGTTTATCATGTAGATGATAATGTTGGTGCTATAAAATGGTAGAGTGTTATTTGTAAATTTCGTGTTGGCAGTCGAAGTCACAGTTCAATGAATATGAAGATAATGGAATATAAAAGAAAGTTTAAACTATAAAAAAATCATGTTCTGAAACACAACTGAATGAAAGTGTAGAATGAAATAAGAATAAAGTGAAAACAACTAAAACTCATGTTCTTGTGAAACCTATTTCAAATGTTCTATTGGTAGATCTCATAACTTGTGAAAAATAGTGGAGTATAAATGGACTTTGTGTGTCTCAGGATGAACTTCTTACCGATGTCGTAATCATTAGTATCATAGTCGTAAGCGGTATCCAACACCAATTCTTCTACCGAAGCACAGGTTGACAGGGAAACAAAATATCGCTATGTTAGACGAGTGATTAAGACAGGCACTCATACGTAAATTATATAACGGTGTTCGGCAAAGAATAATGAATACAATTTTTCGAATTTCAATCGAGAATGTTTTAAATATACCAAATTTTATGCTGATTCAGTTGGAATAGGTTCGCAGTAGTAACATCTCTCGGACATTGATATCAGACGAGATAATTTTAAGACAATCCAATGCCCTTTCTTTGGAAACAGACAGAAGCCGAAGGCTGGGAGCTGTTAGCAAGGAACGAGCTTGAATATTTGCCATAAACTATGCGGCAATTGTCAATAGTTGGTGGCAAATTTTTTTACAGTTGTCGAACTCAATCGTGTTGTCGTGGTGATCGATAATTGCACTGAAAGCAGTTATTAGTGAAATGTATACATAATTTTGTGAAATCGTTCCAGATGACACAAAATGATAGAATTCAAATGGTTGTTAAAAGAGAAATTTCGATGCAATGAAATTGTATTCAGAACTCAATCGATTTTTGAAATCATATGTAAATTTCAAAGTGAGTGGCCATGAAGTAACATTATTTACGTTAATACCTCCAATTGAAATCACTTCTTTTCGATAAATGTACAAATACTATTATCTCAAAGAACTATTTAATAACAGACAGCTCGATGTTGGCGAATCAGTCAGAGCAATCTGTCATAAGGAACTCAATTGATTATTAGAAGAAAATGTGAATTTACTTGAGTTATTCGAAAATATTTGTGTGGAGATAATTTCGGTATGATCATTTCTTAATCGAATGCATTAATCGCCTCTTCGAAAATGGAAAAATAAATCCTTTGTTTCAAGATAACCTCATATTTACATCCAGAACTAAAGATAAAAACTAGTAATGAACTTTTAGTCCACTTTGGCCAGCAGCATTGAGTTAACTTGTTTCAGTCGACTGATTCAGTGATTTCGAGAAATTCAGACTTCGAACTGTATGAATCACGGCCAAATTATCTCTTATCTAGGCGTTCTTCGTTAGTTCGTACAGAGGTGACAATTATAATACACATATAATAGTCGACATGACCACCGTTGACTTCACATTAGATAAAAGATTCAAAGTTAGTTTCTTACCTTGTGGACATTGTTGACAATCCTTTGTTTTCCGTACGGCTGAACCTACACAAGCACTCCCTCCATTACTCGGTGGTGGATTGCTGCAACTCCTTGTACTCATTTTACCTAAAGGTAAAGTCGACCCAGGGCATTTGCAATCTGTCCAAGGTAACCACGGTGACCAGCCGCCATTGACTATAAAGTGAATGCCGATATGAATTTTAGTCACCAAAACCTTCGGAAAAACTAAGAGGGTACATGTATCCTTCTGAGTCAATTCGAAGTTATTCAGACATTTTTTAAGTATCATATGATGGTATCGCGAATTATTTGTCTGAAAAAAGGGGATTTTGTTGGAGGCTTATTTCTCGAGTTATTTTAGGAATTACTCATCTTTAGAATCTTCACATGCTGCATAAATTCGATATCAACTGAAACCTCTCAATATATTCTGTGGGAAATTGGCAATCAAAAAGGCGGTGGTGGTTGTCGAGGAATGCTTCAGTAACTTGTATGAAAGCCATTTTACTCTCCAAAGTTCGCAAAATCTTCAAGCCGCCAGATTACCTGCTTTCCCTAACGAAGTGCTCACGTCTGAACGCTCCTGATGAAAACGCGACATATACTACGAGCTCGGGACTCAACGAGAATTAATGCTGGTGGCTTTTCGCAGAAATAAGGATGCAATACTTTTAGCCTCTCTTTAGCAACAGTCGCGTCGGGCACCTCTCCAATACCTTTTCAATTTTACGGGAGAATTTGAAAAAAGCGTTATGTATATTTGGACTTTTTGTCTAATTTAATATCGAAGGTTAATTTTTCAATTTTCTCTAGTGAATTTGCCAATTGATTCATTCATTGTTTTGACGCGCTTGTTCTGGGAAACATCTTGCTCTTGTTCTGCTATTTTCGAATATTTTGCCGACATTAGTCTTGAATAATTAGGTTGGACAACCCGAAAAAGAATCCGTAGTCAAATTAAATTCTGTTTGTGAAGATATAAAAATTTTCTTCTCTTGAAATTTCCAGGGTAGGTTGAAAGCCTGAATATCTCTGTTAGGTTTCTTAATGGGCAAAATTTCCCCAGAGGTTTCGGAGTTTTAGCCAGCTTAATTTTTCAATCCTCAGTAACTCGGAAAATAATGATCTGATTAAAGTGAATCTTAAATCTTGATTTGCATTGGATCTCTCAAAAGCATATGACAGCGTCGATCATGAGACACTGTTGGAAATATTGGAAAGATATGAAATTAGAGGATAGCTACTGGAATCGTTCAGATCATATCTGACACAACGTGAACAAAGAGTGTTGATAACAGGCAGAGGGAAGAAATAAAATCAAACAAAGGTAGCATCAAGCAAGGTATATCGCATGGAAGTATATTAGGATGTATACTATTTTTGCTGTACATACATTGATTAACAGGGGTTACAATAGAAGAATTGCTGATACTATCTGCTGGTATGCTGATGATACAAATGTATTGATTTCGAATGCAAATCTTCAAAATCTATTAACCAATATAACGAACATTTACATTAAGATAGGAGAATGGCTGAAATCTCGCAAGCTCACACTAAACACAGTAAAAACAAGTGACATATGCTTCAGAACAGAAAAATCAACACTAATTATACCTACCTGAAGAATTAAAAACTGATGAAACAACTTTCAGAGAACTACGAAATTTCTTGAAATAACATTAGAAAAAGAACCTTACATGGATAGTACACATAAAAAAAACGAACAACAGCTTAAACTCAGCCTGCTACAAAACCAGGGTACTAATCAAATACTTAAGCATGGAACTATTGAGAACTGTGTATTTTGCAAACTTCGAAACCAAAATGTGATAGGGTATAATCTTTTATGGGTCGAATAGGAATACCGAAAATACCTTGATAACTTAGAAAAAAATCCTAAGAATCATCCATGGACTCGGATACCGGGAGTCTTCAAAACAAATAAAATTCTCACATCATTCGTATAAATTCAAGAATGCCCAAATTTTTTTTCGGAATAAACACCTTTTTGAAAAGTCGAAGCAAAGATAAAACTAGAGATCCACGGTACATATATCCCAAACATCACCTCAGTATAGTATTTAGGAATGAAGATCTATTATATTCTATTCTATTCTCTATTCTATACAATGTGAAGTAGCATTTCATTATTAATCATCATTATATTTATCAATAATGTGGAATAGTTACCCAGCAAATAATTTGTTTTCACAGCTAAACTGAAATTTTCTGAAAAATGCTCTATCATCAGCTGAAACTATGTTCATTCGAAAACCAAGTGAGATAATGTTTCAATACATTCTGGATTACCGAAGAAATTAACACACACATAGGTAGACCACAATGAAAATTATCAATGGGAGGAACTTTATGAATATTCATTCATACAATTTTTGGAACAAAACATAAAAATTAATACTAAACAATAACAAAACAAATTAATGTACTTCACGGGCGCTAAAACCTCTTCAACATGACTTCTTAAATGCCATAAGTTTGCGATAGCTTCGTCAAAATCTGGCGGAATGGAATTAATTTAGTAACTACATTTAAGGTTGTAAATGAATAAATAAATAAAGAACATAATTATCATATTCAGTGTGGTTACGCAAGGAACATCATCAATCAAGTCTGTGGTAAATCCTACAAAAATACAAATAATTTCCTCCATTTAAATAATTTGACAGCAAATGGGGACCGATAATTGAGTCTGTTATAACTCCAACTCAGACATTCATGAGAAATATCCTGATGGTTCAACTCCTATTTTTCATGCGGGATTTTGACTGCCCATAAGTGTTTATTGTGGCTGACTGCATCATCTCTCGTGAATCCGACTCCGTCAATGAACTTAATCTTGTTCTTGAAGTCAGCTCAGAATCTCAACCAATGCCAATGACAGACTTCCAATTTTGGTTGAAAGTATTCGGGATACAGAGCTTGAAAATGTTGCAGGTGAAATGGATTGTAGCGAGAGCCCTCTCTCAGCTCTTACTTAAGTCGCGCGCGCAGTACCAACCCTTGCGTCTTAAGTACCCTACGTTACCTGCCTGTAACGCTTGGCCAACATCATCGGTCAACGTACAGGGGGCACTAGCGCGCACGCTGTCCCGGTTGGAGCCTCTCAAGATCTCGGAAATACGCTCATTCCCAACGGTCTGGTACACTCCCTTGTGGTGCTCACAAGGGGTGTCCACTCACGTAGGCATGTAAACGGCTTAGATTGGTGCATGCCCTGACGAGTTTCCCCAAACTAAGCCGGGACGAAACGTGACACTGTCCCAAAGAGGTTGAAGCTACCTCGCAAACCTCCAAAAGCTTCAGTGGTGACCCCGACGTGATTTATTTCAACGACGGTGTCACAGTTTTTGTCCCTTCGCGATCATCTTCATCTTCGCTTCCAGTGAGAACCTCGTTTGTTACTGTGTGATCCTATCCGTTCCTCCCTCGGCGATGGTTCGGCAACCATCCCGAGGAGGTTCCACACCACCACTTCGCTCTCGTGCTGCAACTCGCTGCTCAAAGATGTGCTCACTAATGCACCCGGCTCACTGCACGATGTCGAGTGGTATAGGGACAGCACCAGTGGCGCAGCGTTTCTCAATCCGGGTTTCTCACATTTCAAAGGCACACAACTGCTCCGCATCACGACCGCACTCGTGGGAAATCTTTTGGTCAATACGGCCATGACTACATTCCGTCAAAAGCTGACTTCCTCTAAATCGGTCACACTCCTCGAACGACGAGGCAGAGCGCTCTAGCACACAGTCTACACGGCTCCACACAAACGGTTTGGTCAACCGTGCATCAAACGCCGTACACTCGTGCTCAACAGCTCAGGAATGGCACAACGGCTCGCTCACAGCCGCGTTTTAGAGGAGAACACCTTTTCGTTCTCGGTCACATTCCTCCAGATGCATCTTTCTGGTATCGCTTTCACTGGAAGGGGAGTCCTGTAGCGAGCGCCCTCTCTCAGCTCTTACTTAAGTCGCGCGCGCAGTACCAACCCTTGCGTCTTAAGTACCCTACGTTACCTGCCTGTAACGCTTGGCCAACATCATCGGTCAACGTACAGGGGGCGCTAGCGCGAACGTTGTCCCGGTTGGATCCTCTCAACATCTCGGAAATACGCTCATTCCGAATGGTCTGGTACACTCCCTTGTGGTCCTCACAAGGGGTGTCCACTCACGTAGGCATGTAAACGGCTTAGTTTGGTGCACGCCCTGACGAGTTCCCCCAGATTAAGCCGGGACGAGACGTGGCACTGTCCCAAAGAGGTTGAAGCTACCTCGCAAACCTTCGAAAGCTTCAGGATAGAGTACTTCCCCATTGAGATTTTGCCGGTGCTACTTGGAATGTTTTATTGTATCGAAATTCGTCGAACATTAACGTTAGGGTATGCTGCTGCAACTTCCTAAATGGTTATTTCTCCTTTTTCAACCTCATGGATAGAATGATCTTTACCTCATTCAACTTTCAAAGAAAGAAAAGTGCCTCATTTGCATAATATCCGGTAGATGTTCGAGCACGTTCAAGAGACGCCTCTTCATAGAATCGTCTGGCAGCACGCGTGTTTCCATCTGCTTTTCTATACATTGAATACATATCAGCCATTTCTTGATTTCAAAGTTGCTCTATTTTAATTCATTCAGAATATTTTTGAGACAAAGATATGTACAAATGGGCTACACAGTTATCATATTTTATTGATAATGTGAAAGTGACAGACGCATATCATCACAATATTACTTTTCTCGAATGATGCTCTTAAGTGATTTGAACGGGGGGTACTCTTTTGTTCAAAAATTTTCAAGAAATTCATTTCTGCGATTGAAGATTCAATGAGTACACTTCGTTCAAAATAATGAGTAATTTCATGAAAGTCCCTCTATTATCTCCGTCGCTGATGATATTCAGTCAATTTTTTCAGTTCCACCAAAAAAACTCTTTGTGCTAAATTTTATATCAATCCAATAAATTTTGACGATGTTCAATTTTCATTCCTTGGAACCTATGTACGTAAGGTGATATGAAGTTCTGATCCTATTTCGATCTTCAGAACCACCCTTCGACATATAATAACGTTAAATCGAGACTCCTTATATTCTTTTTTTGTACTGAAGTAGATAACCTACTATACAGGATTAATAAACATGGCAGTCAATGCCTTCAATTACTCAAGAACAAAAATTTAATATTTTATCGAAGGAAATTGCTACACTCATTCATGAAAACATTATAAATGGGTGAAGGTATTTTTGATGAATTATTATTGCCGTAGTTTCGACTTGGTGCTTCAATTCCATTTCGATCCTTATTTCGAAATGGGAGACATTTGGGTAGATGGTTGAATGATTAAGACTATTTTTAATTTTACACATTCATCTTTATACAGTGGTAAATCAAGTACGAGAAAATCTGCTCGAGTAGTCCCAGCCGCAAACATATATGAAATCATAACTTCAAAAACCATATACGTGAAGTATGTCATTTTATAAACCTGCTATTCTTCGTAATGATACCTTCTCAACTTATTTATTAGGACTTTATGCAAAGGTGTAGTTGTTCAACAGCCTCAGATCATTAAATAAGCCAACTTAACAATCCTGTCAAGTATTCACAACAGGTATTCGTTTTTCGTTCCCTTGAATTATTAATTACAGAACCCCCACACTACCGACTGATGTCAGGAGTTTTATGATTTCGCAGGGTCCCAGACAGCACATAACATTCTAAGAATGTGATATCTAGGTTGTAGGCGTTCATACTTCAGAATATTCAAACAGGATGTTTTACGAATCTTTGTAGAATATATAAAATATTACAGAAACATCCTTTAGATAACGTTCTCATCATATTGGAAAATGATATTCATATCACATGATGTTCCGATTATCTTTAGATTCTCGAATAATATTCAGAGTATCATGTAGAACGAATGTTATTCAGTAGAAATAGGATGTCGTGTAGCATACAGGCTTATAGTTTAGGCTGCACGATATCATATATTTGTCAAGGAATTTTGTATTTGTAGGTTATTATTCTGAATAAATATTATTATTATTATATTATATTGTCAAGATTAATTCGAACATTCTAGCGATATATATAAATATATTCTTTTGAGATGAGCAGTAAATTTTTTATATCAAACAATATGTGTCATAACAGTATTAGCAGAGGAAATGTAAACGGGGTACCATACATTTTCACGTATCATACATGAGCACAGATAAAAACATCAGGAAAATCTCCGTCTCCCCGTATAAGTGTTATGAAATTGTTGTTTGTTATCGAAGGGCTTATAAATCAACTTAATTAATTAACTTATTCTAGCGATAAGTTTTTAATAACGTTCTCAGAACGTGTTCGATTTAAATCTAAGCTTAACTTGATCATATTAACACGGGTAACTTACCCGGGTCACTCAAATGACAGATGTCGAACTCACAATCTGTCATTTGAGAGATCCGGTTGAGTTACCCGTGTTAATCCGATCAAGTTTCAGAAACCACCTATTCATATTTCCAGAAAGAAATGTCAAGAATAAAAATAAATAATTAATCTCAAATCGATAATGATCTGAATTAAAATCTCATATTATTGTCATAGGAAGTGCATATGGATATGTACCTAGGTTTCGTTAATGTTCAGGAACTCAGAATGGTGAGTACAATAATTATTATTTAAGTCTGGATACCATTATTTTTGAGCGCTTGTTCTGGGGAACGGCACGTTATCGTTTCGTCACTATGTCTGAAACTTTTTTCATTTGAATCCATTACTCCTGGATAAATTATATATATTAACATCAATACTCTCCAGAAATGAGTGTATTAAGATTTGTTTTAATGTATCACCTTATTGGGACCCCTACCTATCTCAAGATGAACGAAAAGAAACACTCGCCATGTAGATTTTGAGTTTAATTGCAGATTCCAAATTGGTAAAATCCAGCCAATGATTGTTTATTCAAAATTTGATTATTCCAATATTTCAGAGACTACAAATCGTATCGAATTAATTTCCGGTACTTCAATTGAAATGGTAGCTTGAAGATTAATGCGGAATTTCGTGAGGACCATATGATTAGTAGACCGCCATCTACCAAATATTTGAGAAAAGATGTTGAAATGTTTTTTTGCGCGCGTGTTCTAGGGAAACAGAGTGCTATCGTTTTGTCCAAATATCTGTAATTTTCGAATTTTTAGCTGAAAATGATCTCAAACGACTAGATTGGGCAACAGGGCAATCTAGCAATTTGAAACTTTCAGGATAGTTCGCGCATCGGAATGCCGCGGTTGAGTTCGTTGATGGGTCAAATCGGCCGAATGGTTTCGGAGTTATAGCCGTTTGAAGTTTTGAGGATATTTTCCTGATATTTCGGGAACTACTAGAGTAATTGAATTGAAACTTGGCAGTTAGTTGGAGCATAATATCCCGCAACTTTGAGCATAAATCTGTTGGGATCGTATGATCAGTCAATTTGAAAAAAAAATTTTTCCAGAAGCTATTCTTTATAACCGAAAACAATTCTACTCGTACCTTGAGCTTTATATTCCACAGCAGATTACCAAATTTCAATTCGATGCGGTTATTACTTTTGGAGATATTCGAGAAAAATATGGGAAATTCATGGTTTTCTTGTCGATATCGTTGTTTATTTCGGTATAACACAACAAATACGGATCGGATCATGATGAAACATTGCGGCTAGTTTGAAAATGCTGAAGGACAATTTTTGGCAAAATTTCGTGACAATCGTGTCATTAGAACAATTTGAAAAAAAATTTGAAATTTTTTTCCAAATACTCAATATTCTGTGACCTTATTATGATATTATCCACATTGAATTCTTTACGAATCTTCGAACTATCATTTTTCGATAAAGTATTGCATTTCGATTCGATCTAATCTGTATTTTTGGAAATATTGGGAAAATAAAAATTTTGAATGGATATATCTACGGAATCATTGGGCGGATTTTACCCATTCACGAATTCGACCTTTGTAATGAAGCCCCAATGATTCCGTATATATACCCATTCGAAATTCCCACTAAATTGGACTGAGATGATCTAGAAACTCTGGCAGGCTTGTCAAATGCGAATATTTGTGCATAGAACAATTTTGACAAAAAGTTCCACAACATCTTCTTCCTTTAATGAATATAATAGTTGAGTTCCGATATTCCTGGCCAGTACTGGCCAGTAAATTTTGACAGTTGATTTTACAGGCACTGGTTTGGTAACTGTTCGTATCAGTACGAAGCGTTCCGAAATTACTGATACTGGCCAGTACTGGCCAGGAATATCGGAACTCAACTAATGTAGTGAACAGCACTTTGAAAAATCTTTAAAATTACAAAAATTATATGAAAGTTGATACTGACCCTATAAACCTTGGTATTTGTTTTTCAATTCAAGATTGCGCATAAAAGTATTTTACGTCTGGCATTTTCAATACATAAAAGAATACATTCGGCCACTTATCCTAAAATCTCAGATATTTGGACAAAACATAAACGGCTTTGTTCGATTTTCTTCGAAAAATCACCGGTCTTATCGAGTAGGTAAAATTTAGTTGGCGAACAAAGCAATCCTTCGAAAAAAATCAATTGAAAAATTTCAAAAAGCACTGCCGTGAAGGCAGCAACTTTTGCGCGCATGTTGAATGTAGATGACCGCTTCAGCAATGAATTTGAACATGCACGCAAAAGCTGCTGCCTTCACGGCAGTGCTTTTTGAAATTTTCTACTGATAATTTACTGGATTTCAATTCGATCAAATCTGTATTTTTGGAAATATTGGAGAAACAAAATTTTGAATGGGTATATCTACGGAATCATTGGGCGGATTTTACCCATTCACGAATTCGACCTTTGTAATGAAGCCCCAATGATTCCGTATATATACCCATTCGAAATTCCCACTAAATTTGGTTTTTAAACGTGAGCTGAAATAAAGAATCTCTTAGGTCAAATTTTCGTGTGAACGACAGTACGACTAGCTAAACGGCTAGACAGAAGGAACTGAATTTCACTTCTCTTTTGAAATAGTTACCATTGAAGGCTTATTTCGAGTTCATTTCGCAAACCACGGCCATGGGATATAATAGCCATCCATTCCATGCCTTGGCCCCGCAAAAGGGGCTTGAACAATAGTTATTCTTTTGGAATTCTACTGAAATTTGAAATAGAGTAGCCACTTATCCAGATGCCAATCACGCCTTAACTAAATCAGCATTTGGCAACCAATATTTCAATTCGAACAGTCAATACTTTTTGAGAATAGGTAAAACATAGACGGAAGTATATACACGCAGAAGCAGATGTCAAATTTAGCCCATTTATGAAATTTCTGCACACTTCCATCTAGAATATTTACCCCGAACCGAAATTTCCGATTCTCTATATTTTGCTACGAAAACATATTTGTTACATGAGTACGGATGTCAAGGATTAATGTGGAGTACCCTCAATTTCCTCATAGGTTAATTCAACTTCATATAGGGAGATATCGCCCTGAATCCGGCGCATAAAAACAGGAAACTTTTCAATTGCTTTTTTCACACTTGGCATCAATAGCCCTCAGTTTTGTTGTTTTGAACCAGTTTTTTTCATTTGTATATCAGGAAGTTAACCGCAGCAAATTTCAAGTTTGCTATATTTAACCCAGCAATTAGTCAACTGAAGATTCAATTAGAGTGAGCTTGGGCGAGTATTTGTTCAAGCTATTTATTCCGTTCGTTGTTCTTTGTAGGCGTCTCCAGTCGGAAAATATTCCTTTGTAGGATAATAGCGTTTATTGAATAAACTCGCTAATTACGTAATTACCTGATTGTTCCACTCAGGATTGGCTTTATTTGCCGAGACCAAGAAATGTATCCAAGAAATTTCAGTATAAAGCTCGAAAATTGTTAGGAGTCTTTGTTCTTCTTTGTTGGTTGTGAATACTTCGAGGTAATTCTGTTTGAATTATGATATCGGTTGGTCATAATATACATTGGTGAGTTCACTTTGATGAATTGTATGTATTATATAAACTTTTATGATTGGGATTAGGAGCCAATGAGTACCACTCAAAAATATTCGACACAGAATCTTTCTGTTCTATACTAGGCGAAGATCGTTGTTCAGAATATTTTGAGGAATAAAATAAATATAATACTACACTGCTTCTAACATAAATACATATTTCATATTGTGAATCAGTAGATGTGCCACAGTTGTTTTACTCATCTTCTATACAAGGAAGCATTCAGAATAGAAGCGGTAAACTGACCGTAGAAACTAGACATATCCATAATTACAGATATTCAATTTATTTTTCGGGAAATAGTTCCATCGAATCAATCCGATCATACCTCAAATCATTTTCAAATTCAGCAGTATTAATTGTATGGACTCCTAGTTCCGTGTTTTGGACAAGAAAATTCTGAGGTTCATAGTAGGAAAAAGTTGAAAACTGGTTTTCTATGCATCTTTTCCCAAATCGTATCTGTCAGGAATAAATGACATTAAATGAAATTTCTGATTCTGATTGCACCACCCTATTGAAGTCCAGAAAGAATGTTAAGCTGGTTGAATAAAACGAAGGAGACACACCAGGAATGCTTCGACACAGTGATAGAAGGCCTGAAGAGTATCTACAAGTACAAGATGTTCCCCTTGGAACAGCATTATTTGTTCCATGAATTTCATTCACCTACTCTAAATGATGCTGACTTTGAAGCCAAACCATTAATCCTACTTGTAGGGCAGTATTCTACAGGAAAAACCACTTTCATAAAATACCTATTAGAACGGGATTTTCCAGGTGAATAATCATATGAAAAGAAAATTGATACACGTATTGATCCTTTAAAGGTATGAGGATAGGTCCTGAGCCAACAACAGACAGATTCATAGCGGTAATGTATGGTGAAAAGGAGGGAGTAATACCAGGAAATGCACTAGTAATGGATCCGAAAAAACAATATAGACCTCTTTCGTCCTTTGGAAATGCTTTTTTGAATAGATTCCAGTGTTCTTTGGTGAAAAGTGAAGTGCTCAAAGGAGTATCTCTGATAGACACACCAGGAATACTTGCAGGTATTTGTAAGTAATTGATCCAATAACAATTCACATTTATTATGTGGAAAACTGAAGACATAATGGTACGAAGAAGTACTTAAGATTGAAATATTCCTTTTACAATAATTTCGTCCAAATCAAAAATAAAAATTAAATATACAAAATTGGACTGAAGAAAAATTTTTTGAAAATTCTAGAAGAGCACTAACGTCTAAACAAATTCGTTGTCGAAGCGGTCGCCTATCGAAGTATTGACCCTTCTAAACGCAACTCAACTTCGCGATGAGAAGATTTAGCGATTTTATTTTCATATAATCCCCACAAAATTCTCTACGTACGTTCAAGTCCCGATCTGTATTTTGAAAATATTGGGAAAATGAAAATTCAAGTGAATCATCTGCAAGATTCAACCCATTCACGAATATGACCTCCGTGATTGAGCCCGGGACCTTCTCAATATATATAGTCTTCATGTCACAATACTATTGAGAGGATCTACATGTAGACTTAACTGTATAGTAGATTACGAGTTCAATAACGAAGTAGAATTCACTTATCGGTAGCATCCACCCAATGAGTACCTATTCGAAACCCATATTCACGCAAATAAAGATTGAATCGACTTGAAATGAGTTCTTGATTTGGTATTTTTCAACTTTTTTCTTAGTTTCAAACTAATCGCATTAAACCTAATCGTAGAATTTCGACTGGCTGGGTCCTTTCCTTAGATAGTTACGACACATACGGGTAGACAGAATTTGATTTGATCACGGATACTACTTCAGGGAGTCCAACCTATAATCGTTTGAGATCATTTTTGGTTAAATTTGAAAATCCTAGATATTTGGACATAAGCATAACGCTATATTCTGTAGAACAAGCTCGTAAAAATTGCCTCTGAATATTGTTCAAGTTTGATGATGCGAAACAGGATTTTGGAATGATATAATATACACTTGTATTGATACTGCAGTGATTCCTTATCAAATGTTATGTTACCTATTCAACGTACAAACGTAGGGATTTATATTCAATATCTCATAGGAGTATCTTTTTCCTTTCAGCATTTTTTGTCGTGCACCAACGCAGTTCAAAAAGTATGACATTTAACCTTTGTTCAATTCAAGAACATCTTGAGTTCCAGCATTTTTTTTTATAGATGCTACCGTTCTTAGTTAACCAATTCAAACTTCTCTTTACTAATATGTGTTCATTTGGAACTTGAATGGGCATATTTTTTGAGATGAATGTTCTCAGTGGACAAATTTTATTGTTTGACATCTTCCATCGAGAAGTGGATGAAAAACTTCAAGAGATCGAAAATTTTTAATTCAGGCAATTTACATGATATACACATATACAGGGTGTTTCACCATACATATTCTATATGCTGATAACTGTGGTGATTTAGGCGTGACCTTTGATATAACGGTTTTTGGTCACATCTTAATATTTCCTGGTCGTCAATTCAATCGAGATGTAGAATTCTGGAAAAGGGATTTCGAAATGGCGGAAAACCTGCAAAGTTGGAATTTTTTCTCCATTGCTAAATTGGATTTTCTAACCAAATTGCCAAAATTCAAACTCAACTTTTTTACATGCCTACAGTAAAGAAAAGTTACCTTAAACTGTTGGAATCTTTCGAGCAGGAACTAACCTACATTCCAAAAATTAGTGTGAGCACAGAGAAGAAATATTCATTGATTTTCATTTTCTGTCAGCACCGAAGCAGTTTGAGAAGTATGACATATAACCTTTGTCCAACTCGCTATTCTTTGAGATGTGACCAAAGTCCGTTATCTGAAAGGGCATTACTCACCAGAGTATCTCATTTATGCTTCGAGAACGGGGTAATAAGGTGAAAAGGACTCTTTGTCTTCGACTCAATGTCATGTATACAGCTATATATGCTTGTCCAGATTATGGCGAAACACCCTGTATTGTTTGAAAGAAGAAAAATCCATCCTGGCCAACCTAGCATCTCATATTGTAAAGACGATTAAAAAATATTTCGTTACAAAAAATCTCTGTTCTTCAAGTTTTCATTATAATCTTGGTTCCGTTGAAAAATATTTCGTTCATGTAATTGCCTTAATCCAGAGCCCTCTATGAGTTTCATTGAAATAAACTGAATATCCAGGTTCCTCACCTTGAATATCTTAACAGCAAACGATACCGTGAGCTGTTGAATTACGGCTTAGTGGATTAAGGCAATACGGCCACATTCAAGTTTCATTAAACCTCGTTAATATGTCGTTCTGCAGGCTTCAGTGATAATTTTTTGAAATTATTTCTTGATTTACTTGATTTTTTCTGACAATGCACACTGATTGTTATGATTACATTTTTCACTCAATTCCAGTTTTAATTTTCTCGAAATTCGTTGAATTTGAAAAGTGGCAACACTGCACATTTTAAATATTTTTTTTTCAACCCTTTACACCCAAAAAATTCTTCGAAAAAGCGAACTCTAGCCCCAAAAGGTCCCCCAGTTATATTCGAGTTACTGTTTGTTCTGAAGTATAGCATTAATGCTAATAAAAAAAATGTCAGAAAATTATCACTGAAGCTTGCAGAACGACACCCCGTTTTTTCCGATTAACGTCGAAATTTTTCGCATTCGAATATTTCTGGCTGCTATTACCATAATTGTAGCAATTTTTCATTGTTTGTCGTCATTAAATTACGTGTAATATATCAAATTAAATAATTTTCCATTCGTTTTGAATCACCTTGTAGATCGACTTGAATTGAAATATTGTACTAAGTTGAGAAAATCTAGAAAAGCACTGTTGTGAAGTCAGGAGTTTTTATGTTTTTCTTCATTATCGTTTCCAAAGTGGCCACTCATTCGCACCGACACGGCCTAAAGCTGCCTTCTTCCTGATGAAACGGTATAGGTCTCATGAAATTTTGCAGGAACCTTCAAGCAATCATTTTTCATTGAATAATGTAATGTGAAAAAAATCGTAAACACAACAGTGGTGTCAACTTAGGGACTCGATATTAGTGGGGTGGATTTGGACGCACGGAGGCTGAATTCGTGAATGGGTAAGATCGCCCAATGATATTGCAGATATGGTCATTTGAATTTTTTTCCCAATATTTCAAAAAAGGCAGATTAGATCGAATTGGAATCAAATATTTGATTACAACATGACAACTTGAAGGTTCACGCAGGATTGCCCCAGGTCCCTATGATTAAAATATCACAAATAATAAAGATTTCATAAGAAAAAACTTTTTTTTTTCGAAATTTTTTTCATTAAACGATCATTACAGAATGGCTCATCAGTATTTCCCGAGTATTAATCAAGTGTCATTATGATCATATCAGTAGTTCTTTAGCAATAAGTTTTGCGAAATATACCAAAGATAAATTCAATACTGTATGGGAAGTCGAACCGGAATCACTGAATGATGTAAAGTAAAGAGCCTACGATAGAACACCTGGCCCCTAGAATGAAAGGGATCCAGAGATTGATCAAGAAGATATGTTATCACCAATGTGGCAAGAACGGTAAAATGCGCTTGGAATTACATTTCACGGGCGAGAACTTGAGGCAATTGCCAACATATCTATATATAGCATATATAGCTTTCTTCTACAAATTCCATATCAAAAATGGTTTTTAATTTCTTCGGAAAGAAAATACCCAATTTTGAAGACTTCAAGTAAGATAATATAGTATCGATGAAAGAATATCTAGGGAGAATTTTCTATTATTTCCCATAGATATTTTGGGTTGCTTTGGGGACGAAACCTAAAATAACCCAGAAACTTAATAATATTAAATGAATATTTCAAAGTATGAATCAGGTGTCTTCAAACCGCATTGTGAACTGAAGTTTTTCTATACAGGAAAATTGTCGAATGCTCCATGATATAGTTTTATACTAATTTCTTAGTCCAGGAAGTTTCCTTATTTCAGGTTAGGTTACGTTAGGTTAGGTTAGGTAAGGTTAGGATATCTATGATTGAACGTTTAAAACGAAAATTGAGTATGTATCAAGACCGTTTTGCCTATCCATATGCTCTTTTTTTCCAGTGACGAAAAGAATATTGAGAAAAAGGTCACATACGAAATCTGCATACAATCTGAAGAAGTATTGATGCGATCAGATTGAATCTTTGTTATTATTTGGAGAACATCAACGTGCAACCGTCGGAATCAGTAGGAGTCAAAAATTCGAAAAAAAATTATTCAAGAATATTTCAAGTTATTTTGAAAACTTTTTGTCGGAGAATATTGATCAGATTCCAATGAAATCTGACACGGAACTTCAAGTGAATACCAATAACGTGTTCCAAATTCAGTTTCATCTGATATTCAATTTCAGACACGAATTTCGTTTTTATTTGAAATTTTGAATTTATTTCCTTGATATCTCAAGAACTGATGTGATCAGAAACTTTACGATAAATTGGAGAATACCCACGGACAACTTAATGCGAAAGTTTTTGTGGATCTAGTCAAAAAAATTATTCGGAAGTTTTATTCGCAGAGTATTGATCAGATTTCAATGGAATTTGGCTCAGGCTTCGAAATCAATATTTACAACAGTGATTCGAATTTGAATTCGATCCGATGTGTCAAGAAGTACAGACGCGATAAGATTGATACTTCTTTATTAGTCCAAGAATACCGCTGCGCAACATAACTTAAGATTGAAATGGTGAAAAATTACAACAAAAATTGTTTTTGAATATTTCCCGGAATCTTTTGCTCGAAGACTTTCAATCAGATTTCAACAGAATTGTTTTAAATATCAGTTTGGCCCGATGTTCATCTCAGAAGATATTGGAAACGAATAATGTCAAACTCCGTGGCTATTCGAAATTTCAAGCTTATTTCCTCAATATCTCAAAAATAATTAACGCGATCAGATATGAACTTCGTGGAAAGTTCTGAAATACTAATGCGCACCATTTTTGAATTCCGTGAGAACGTACAGGTAGAAAAAAATAATTTTTTTTTCGAGAATTTTTCCTTTTTCAATACAAATATTTTTTTGAAAACTAATCATTAGATTTCAATGAAATTTGGCACAATCTTCGAAGTCCCCACCTAGCAACAGAGGTTGATCGAATATTCATCTTCAGAGATATCTGGAAGATATATGTCCAATTTCTTGGTTATTTCCTAGGTATCGTTTTTATTCCAGAAATACCTCAAAAAAATATTGAGTGTTTTTTTAGAGTGATACAACTTCTAATTTAAATAAAACACATTGAAACATTAGAACCAATTCTTTTTCGTTTGAAAGATAATTTTATGGCATTCATGTTTCAAAAATAATTTCCGGCAGATGTCCACCACGACTAGCTCTGAGGAACCGCATTCGACCAGACCAATGTTGGAACACTTCTTCGAGCAATTCAGGCCCTATTTCATCAATGACATGAGTTACTTTGGCTTTCAAAGCGTCTATTGTTTATGAACCCCGGTTAGTATTCGGAATATGTTGATGAGCAAAATTGTATGAAATCGATGAAATGTTAACGTCCGTTTTTATTTCAAATTTGGATTGGTTTGAGGGGAATTTGGACTAAAAAGAATTTTGTAATGATATGGTGTGCTTGATTGTAGTTTTTAGAGATCATTATTCATGAGCGTTCATAGGATTAGTAGAATAACTAAATATATTGCGAGCCTTGAAAAAGGAACAAATAGGTCTGAAACGTTGGCGAAGGAATAAAGGAGTTATTGAATTTTAGTCCAAATTCCTGTTAAACCAATCCAAATTTGTATGAAATATTTTGATGATCATTCAATTAGATCAATGAAAAAAATCCAAAATTTTGTTTTCAAGTATACAAGTGTCAGCTTTCGTAATTTAACTACAAACTTACTCTGACAGCATCAAACTACTACTACTACTACTTACAAACTTCCGAAAGTTATTTTGTCCACTATCAGCGGTTAGGTCAGCCGTAAACACAATGACTTTAGGAAGAATCGACTTAGGAACTAGATTTTTAGAGTAGGTGTTCAATTTGATTAGGAAGGTCGAATGCTTAAAGGGGTTGAATTCGCCAATATTTTCCAGAAAGTTATACCCATTCGAAATTTTGAATCAAATTGCCATCTAATACGTGATCGAAAATTATAGCTTGACGCTCGTGCAGAATTTCGTGAGGACCATATGAAAAGAAGATTTGCATTTGGTAGTGCCAATAAGTTTATTGGGGATCGTTTCGGCAACAGATTTGAACAAGCGCGTAAAATCTCCTGACCTCACGTCAGTGCTTTTCTAGGTTTTTTTTATTATGATGATAATTTTGTGAAAAGCTTGAATTATCTAGTATTTACTAAAAGGTGAAAAACAAAGGATTGATCGGGGATACGACTTTATTGGCGTACTTCAATGGTTTGCCGAGAGAGTGGATAGAAT
Organism: Myrrha octodecimguttata; assembly: GCA_958510865.1. Lineage (NCBI taxonomy): Eukaryota > Metazoa > Arthropoda > Insecta > Coleoptera > Coccinellidae > Myrrha > Myrrha octodecimguttata. The sequence continues at coordinate 2,199,376 of OY294057.1, read as the reverse complement.
AATTTTGCTCTTCGACGCACACAAACTGGATATTTCTGATGAATTCAAGAGATCCATAGAGGCCCTTCGAGGACATGACGATAAAATAAAAATTGTACTGAATAAAGCTGATATGATTAATCCTCAACAGTTGATGAGAGTCTACGGGGCACTGATGTGGTCATTAGGGAAGGTATAGGAAGTTGAAGTTAACTATTAGTTTGATAAATATTAACTTGGGAAATAGTGTATTCTGTAGAAGCAAATGTTAGAATATTGAATATTCAGTTCCATCTCTTTTGCTTTTTTAGGTTTTTCAGACGCCTGAAGTAGTTAGAGTTTACATTGGAACTTTCTGGGATGAGCCACTACGGTACGACAGTAACAAAGAATTATTCGAGGATGAAAAACAAGATCTCTTCAAAGATATTCAAGGTCTCCCGAAGAACTCGGCGTTACGTAAACTCAACGATCTCATCAAGAGAGCCAGACTAGCCAAAGTTCACACCTACATAATATCAGAATTAAGAAAGGAAATGCCTAATATATTCGGCAAAAAAAATAAGAAAAAGGAATTGATTAAAAATCTTCCATTACTTTATAAGAAGATACAACAGCAGTATTCGGTTTCACAGGGAGACTTTCCTGATATCAAGAAAATGCAGGAATTGTTGGCAAAGTACGATTTCAATAAATTCCACATTATTAAGTCTAAAATGCTTGAAGTGGTCGACTCTATGTTGAGCAGCGATATTGAGCAACTCATGGCTATGGTACATAATGAGTATTATGGAGACGCTGATGTTGAGATCAGAGGTGGTGTATTCGAAAATGTTGGGGACAGTTCGTCACCATTCAGCTTCAGAAGAGGAGAAGGAATAATGGCAGGTAGGCTATTTTGTGGATTCTAGAAAGAACTCATCCTAAAAAAATTTCACTTCATATTTTTTTCATGGATATGAACCAAGGAATATAAAAATAATAAAATAAAATATTTATTCGTCAATAATTCATGCAAGTAGACTCCACTCTTACATCGTTCACAAATAAATACGGAAATACAACACAAGGACTAACCTGTCAGAATTTAGTTCTGAAAATTGTCAGTCGGCAGACAAAATATACGTTGTTCTTCAATCCAATCCATATCAAGCAGTTTCGGGCTTTACGATAATCCAATTTATATATCGAGAATGATCCGTATTCAGCTAACTGAGATTGAATTTCAATGAAACAGTTTTTGTGCTAATATCGGTACATTATAATGGGTTACTAAACAAATTATTTTGATTTATATCGCATATCAATATTTCAGACCTGAATATCAATCGAAGTAAATTTTTTCTGTCTTGAAGGATACGGTGAAGAAGAATGGATCGTCAATAAAGACAGAGCATCATACGATATCATTTTCGATCGACTGTCAAGCAATGGTTCCAAAATATCTGGCTCGATGGCCAAGGAAGAGCTGCTTAAATCAAAGTTACCGAACACAGTATTGGGAAAGATTTGGAAGCTCGCAGATATTGATCAAGATGGGTTTTTGGACAGGGACGAATTCGCTTTGGCCATGCATCTCGTGAATGTAAAGCTTGATGGTGGAGATTTGCCAAAGGACCTACCAGATCACCTTATACCACCCCTAAAGAAGAACAAATATTAAAATCATTTGAGTATATGATGAAAATTAGTTCCAATCTTCATTCATTTCGGCTGACATCTGGTGCTTTTTTGATATTGCGTAATTTCTGATTAATTCTGAAAGTGTTTTGAGAGATATGTTCACATCACAGAGTTTGTGTCTAATGAGTAAGGATATTCTGTATCATACAGAACTTATCATTCGGGTAAATCGACAGAAACCTGTCAAATCAGTCGAAATGAATATGAACGCGTCATGAATTTGCTTCCAATACTCATGGGACAAATCCAGATCTCCGAACTCCACTATATGACAAATACTAGCCACTATCTAGGTTCAACAGTTCAGCCTAAGCAACTACCATCCCCGCATCTTATCTCCCTAAAAAAAAATATATTCCCTCGTCATTCTGGAATTGGTTCCGTTTCAGATTAGATGAGACACGGAGTCGCTTGAGACAGTCGAAAGTAACGCCATTCCTCAGATCTGACGGAGAACTTCGGACGCAGAAGAGTGGATAACTATGTTATTCAATTTATTGGCGGCGAATTTCAGCCCAGAGAGAAACTGATACCGTGACAATGAGGAATAATGCCGAAACGTAACGCAGCGTTTTGCTCTTTTGCCACTAACAGTCGAATGGATTCCGATGTGATAACCACTGATGCCTGCAGGCCTATTGTTAGTGTTGTCGAAGTCGAGCCTCTGTGTGCGATTCTAATAGAGGCCTGGAATTCTATTTATGCCTTCAGTGATGGAATTGCCACCTAGAGCGCGGGCAGAATTTCGGGAAATTGTATTCCTGGGTGTAACGAATGAGGACTCAATCCTTTATCGTATCGAACTATACTAACAGGCGAGAATGTTGAATTGAAACTAAGTTCGTAAATCCGGATGATGATTCATCCGGGACATGGCTTTTATTCGAACTTTCTCTCAGATAAGAAAGAATTGAAGAAACGAATTTTCATTTCCATATATATATTATATATACTCCATGAAACACCCAATCGAAATATTTTCTCATCATTGAGCTGAAATAGTTTGACTTCAAATACATTTTCAGTGGCTTTACGGAAAAAAAGCTTTCCGTAATTCGATGTCATAGACAACTGAAAAATTCTCTTTCGTTTACAGATTAGTTTTACTCCCTTCGTAGATACTGTCGTTAGTTATCTTACAATATTTTTCAGTCAAGTGTGCGGCCGAAAAAAAATTCCGAGGTGTCCATATTGTAACAGATCTTTTGTCGAAGGTAAAATGTTCGCCTGCCGGCTGGTCTTCCGGCCAGACCTGCTTATGCGCGCTAAGTTTCTGAAGAAAACCCCGTAGAGTCTTGAAATTTTTAGAGTAGGTTTGGAGTCTAAGTATCTCGGATAAATTCTTTGATAGGTAATACCCATTTTGAATTTCTCGGGAACTATCAGTCAGATGTCGATGGAATTTATCACTTACCTCTGTTCGATATTTTACAGCAGTGTACATTTCAGTTCCATTCAATGTGTATTTTCGGAAAAACTGGAAGAAGAATATTTCGAATTGCGAAATTTTTTATGGTTTTACTCAATCATAAAAAACGACTTTGTTATCAAGCTCTAGATACTCCACTGATTTTGAGTCTATAAGTTCATATTCGATTGCAAATATTCTGAAATTAAAGAAATGTACACATCCGCTCAATGCACTTTCAGCATGATGGAGCACCACCACATTTAAGTTTGATTGCGGGAAATCACCTGTATAGCCTGATTTGAACAAATACAATGAATAATATACATAACCCAGAAACGCGACATTAACGGAAAAGCAAGGAGCATACACGGTCTTTCACGAGGAACCTCACCCATATTTATACGGGAAACTACTGAACGTATTTTCATGAAATTCAGCACTTATAAGTATTTCACGATGCTGATAAAATCTAAAATATTTTCAAGGCATGAGCACCTCCGGTTTTTCCGGAAATGACGTCAACTTCCGTTTTTCGAATTAGAACACCATTTTTTTATTGCAGAAATAGATTCCTTAGAAAATTTCAATTTATTTTGATGCAACATTTTTCAGTTTTGGTTGGAAAATTCTCTCTGAGCGGAAAAATTCGAAAAAAAAACGAAAATAGAGCTCCGCTGAAACAAGAATAACTTCGAGATTTTTGGATGGAAAATTTTCATTGTTGGGATTTTTCAAGATGTAAGATTGAAGTATCCACTTTAAAAATCGAAATCGCGATTCATGATACAGGGGGTGAAAAAATCGCTTTCAAAGTTAGGGATGACAAAATCGTGAAAAATCAATTTTTTCAAATTTAACCCCATTTTTTTATGGCAGATATTGAATCTACGTTAAAAAATAATGTGAGTGTATGCATCACACCCTTTCCCTAAAATGGATATTTTCTGAGTTATTCACAAAAAACTGTTTTTCGTCTTGAATTTTCAGCTATTTCTTTTCCCTTCACGCCAAAAAGATGAAATTTTCAGGAACTGTTATTCGAACCATGCTGTAGATTTTTCACCCCTTCTTGAAACCGACTTCAAGTTACTATTAGGAGAACCATGGCAAACTCTCGCAGTTATAACTAGAGAAGATGCTCAAATTTTTGACCGTTAATTTCTAGACATTTATTTATACGTCTCAGGAATGCTTCGTGCGTTGCTCTTCTTATTTCATCGGGAGGAAGAGATCTGCAAAAGTGTTTAAAAACCAAATTGAGTTTCAAAACTATGAATCTACAAATCTAAACAAACCTGAACGCATTTCTGACTCGTTCTATGCAGTCCTCTTTATCAGTCAGGGGAGTTGAGTAGACAATATTTTTTATCCTACCCCAAACATAATAGTCTGAAGGAGTTAAATCGGGAGAACGTGGTGGCCAAAGATGTGGACCATTGTTCGCCAACCATCGATCTTCAAATAGCCTGTAGAGGATATTTGACACATTGAGTGAATTGTGTGGAGGCGCGCCATCTTGTTGATACCATAAGTCATTATGGTTCTGTACTAGCGGCTCAATTATTTGAGTCAATATGTCAGAATATCTATCTCCTAAGGGAGAACATTCTTTAAATAATGCAAACATGTGTAGTGTTCTATCTTACCAGTTAAAGTCCCATCATAAATGTGAACATCGAGAATTGCATTATTTTTGATGGCGCAAAAAACATTGAAACTCCAGGTCTCTTGAAAGTTCCATTGTCTGAAGTGGTGGTTGTTCTCTTCATCCCAATAATGACTGTTATGCCTATTGAAAGAACCATTCTTTGTGAATTTAGATTCATCTGTCCAAATTATACAGTCCAAAAAGTTTTCATTCTCTTGAAATCGAATCATCATAGCTTCGCAAAACTCTGTTCTCCTGACGAAATCAGTTTCCTTCAAATGCTGTACCCTATTGAATTTATATGGGTGCATTTTATGTTTTTTCAATATTCTCCAAACACTCGATTGAGATAATCCCAGATCAATCTCGGCATCTTTGAGAGAATTTTGAGGATTCACACGAAAATATGCAAGAACTGTAATTTCGTTGTTCTCATCTTCTACTACACTTTTTTCTCTGTGTGTAGTTTTCTTAACGAAAGATCCGACATTTCTCAAGTTTGTCATGGTTCTGTTAATGGTATCTCTCGTTGGTCTGGGTCGGCCAGGAAACCTCTCAATGAACAGTCGAATCGTTCTATCTACAACTTTATTACATTCTCCATGAAGTAGAATGAGATTTAAATAATCTTCATTGGTAAAATTAGGCATAGTGATCGATTTTATAACTTAATACGAATTATCACCAAATTAATAGTAAACACAAAATGCTACTGAATAAAGAGGAATTTGGCAGATGTAATTAATGATATCTATCATTAAAAAAAATAATGTAAAACATGGTAAGTTTTTGCATATGGTTCATAAGGAATTATTTATTTATCACTGGAGAGAAAACCGATGGCCGATTAGTTGAAATAAAGAGGTTTCCGATACAAATTCGAATCCAAATTCGCCATCTATTTAGGAACAACCAGTAACTTTTTTCTCTTGCATATTAGGGTAGTAAAATCTAAAACATGGTTTAAGTAACAGTTCCTGAAAATGTCATCTTTTTGGCGTGAAGGGAAAAGAAATAGCTGAAAATTCAGGACGAAAAACAGTTTTTTGTGAATAACTCAGAAAATATGAACTTAAGGGCAAGGGAGTGACGCATACACTCACATTATTTTTTAACGTAGATTCAATATCTGCCATAAAAAAATGGGGTTCTAATTTGAAAGAATTGATTTTTCACGATTTTGTCATCCCTAACTTTGAAAGCGATTTTTTCACCCCCTGTATCATGAATCGCGATTTCGATTTTTAAGGTGGATACATCAATCTTACATCTTGAAAAATCCCAAAATTGAGAATTTTCCATCCAAAAACCTCGAAGTTATTCTTGTTTCAGCGGAGCTCTATTTTCGATTTTTTTTCGAATTTTCCCGCTCAGAGAGAATTTTCCAACCAAAACTGAAAAATGTTACATCAAAATAAATTGAAATTTTCTAAGGAATCTATTTCTGCAATAAAAAAATGGTGTTCTAATTTGAAAAACGGAAGTTGACGTCATTTCCGGAAAAACCGGAGGTGCTCATGCCTTGAAAATATTTTAGATTTCATCAGCATCGTGAAATACTTATAAGTGCTGAATTTCATGAAAATACGTTCAGTAGTTTCCCGTATAAATATGGGTGAGGTTCCTCGTGAAAGACCCTGTATATTGTGCATCATAGATTGACTCATACAGACAGAGCGAACCTATAATATTTTACAATACACTTCATTCCTGTATTTGACTGTATTTGAAACGTACACTTAAAGATCAATTCTGAAGAATGAATAAATTAATACATGGAACATTCTAGGAAAACACTGACGTGAGGTCAGAAGATAATATGTAATTATTCAAATTCGTTGGCAAAAAAGTCGACTGAATTTTCAGGTATTGATCCCGCCAAATGCAGCTTCACTTCCTCATGGACTAATTTGGAGATCTTCATTTTATGCAGTCCTCACGAAACTCTGCATAAATCATCAAGCTATCATTTTTCAATCGAGAAATTGATTTCAATCTGATTTCTTGGAATATTGAAAAGGTAAAATTTTGAATGTGTATATCTACCAGTCATCAGACGGATTTGAATCCTCTACGAACTCAGCCTTCGTAAGTAAGTCCCAAACCTATTCTATAAATATCGACAGTCTAAGTCATGTTATTGTGTTCACGGTCAGTCAAACTACCGATCGTAAACATTATAACTTGATTTCAAACGGCGAATTCGCGAAATGCTAAAATCCACCAAATGATTCCTTGAATATACCTATTTCAAAAGAGAAGATCAAAACGTATTGAAAACTATTACTTGATTGAAAAAAAATAAGAGTTTGCAGTTTTGTGAAGAATTTCCAGAGGACAATATAATTAGTCCGATCAACTCGAAACTTCAACTAGTTACCAAGATTCATCATGAACGGATCAGTATTCTTGGACTTATTCCATAAATGAGAGGAAATAACAGAAGAATTTGAATTAATTTTTTCTAATATCTCTGAAGTTGTTTATCGGATCAATGTCATATTGGAAATACGAATCTTTCAGAAGTCTCATAGAAGTTATAAAATTAGAAACAATTAAGGTTTAGCTATCACATGTAAGTTCCATTTGAAATTTATGAGATTATTATGAAGACATTGGAGTATAAATGAAGAATAATGGTAGAAATTTGCATTTCTGATATTCTGATGATATTGAATTCACATCTTTCAGATTTTCCACGTATAATTATAATTTATCGGTTACTTATGGATTTCATGGTATAAACGGAACGAGAACATTACATAATAGCTCGAAACATACAGATCGTATTGCATCAATTAAAAATTTCACTTCTTTCAACTCTTTCTTTATGAAACGTTTGATGCAGAGAAATATCTTCACAAATAACTAGGAATTTCAAATTTCTAACCTACCATAAACAGTAATCTGAGCAGGATTGGACAGCCTTTTTGCAGCGATGTTTTCAGCCACACATGTGTAATTTCCAGTATCCTGAGGTCTAGCCTGACTAATCAGAAGTTGTCCTTCACTAGATACCAACATGGTCGTGTCAGATTGCAAAGGTTGACCTCCCCTCAACCAATAGATTCTAGGTGGTGGCATTCCCATAGGAGCAACACATCTCAACTCCATTTGGTGTCCTATCTCTACTCTCGTCGGTGCAGGATTAACTTCGAATTGTTTTTTCAAATCTGTGAAGTAAAATGCAGATTAGAATCGCAGTCTTGTCGTTTATGAGGTGATATTTCACTGGTTCCATTTTTAGTGAGAACGTTTCTATAGCGACGCTCGTTTCAGAGACATGAAATGTGCGAGTCGGCAAAACTTAGGAAGCTAGTTTTCCAGCGATAAACTGTTGACATTTCTCAAATTCAAGATCAAGATTTGTTTATTTTTTGGCTCTCCCAAATGTGATATATTTTCTCATGAAAAAGGCATTTCGAATACAACTCGAGATGAAAATTAAGCAGGTAAAATTTCTCTTTTGGAATACTGAAGTTTGTTGCTTTCTGTCAATTTCGCTCATGACATTTTATCCAAAATCACTAGACTGACGGCTCGATATTGTGATATAGATGTCATTTGCCAAAGTTTCATATTACAATCGATAAATATGGCCGGCAACATTTATTTCATCTCATGAACGTCTTCATTCGTTTCATGCATATATACAATATTTGATGATTCGAACATTTTTTCCTAGGGGTTTATTCGAGATTAATGCGATGATATTCTTTCTTCTATTGCATATTCTTTCTACATGATCAGAGATTTCTTCATTAATTCCTACTCATTAATTGTGGTCTTAAGTTGAAACTCATTTTAATTCGATATATATTGTGTGGCCGATAACCCATTGTCCAAACGTCGGTTTTTGTTAGGAGATATCGATAGGGATTCAAAACATGCCTCTAAGCTTTCTGATGATTCTTTGTTTCGAAGATGTGGGATGTTTCACGAAAAATAGGAGATTATAAAGCTGTGTAATTATCAAACTTGCGAAAAAAAACTTCACCATTTTTTTTTCATAATCAGTTAACTCAATATGACAGAAAATTTGATATTCATTCATCATTTTCATTGATCATGGAGCATTTTTCAATAAAAAACAATGTTAGGTTATGCCACTCACTAAATTCTTCAAAATTTCATAACCGTTCACAAGGAGAAATTAGTGCCAAAGGTTCGAAATTCAAAGAGCTCTAAAATTTTCGATTATTTTCGGAGATTACCCTGTATCCCCGGAACCTGTCATCCCCTATGAAATCTCAAAATTATAATTTGTCGAGATCGTGCTCAATCCATTCAAATGTAATCCGAGCATGATAATTAAAAAATTTCAAAAAGCACTGCCGTGAAGGCAGCAACTTTTGCGCGCATGTTCAATGTAGATGACCGCTTCAGCAACGAATTTGAACGTGCGCGCAAAAGCTGCTGCCTTCACGGCAGTGCTTTTTGAAATTTTTTTCTGATGAATTACTGGATTTCAATTCGATCATATCTGTATTTTTGGACATATTGTAAAAATAAAATTTTCAATGGGTATATCTACGGAATCATTGGGCGGATTTTACCCATTCACGAATTCGACCTTCGTAATTAAGCCCCAAACCTACTCTACAAATATCGAGTTTCTAAGTCGTTTCTTCCGGAAGTTATTGTGTTTACGGTCAGCCTAACGGCCGACTGCGTAAACACAATAACTTCCGAAAGAAACAACTTAGAAACTCGATATTTGTAGAGAAGGTTTGGACCTTAATTACGAAGGCCGAATTCGTGAATGGGTAAAATCCACCCAATGATTCCGTAGATATACCCAATCAAAATTTTATTTTTCCAATATTTCCAAAAATAGAGATCAGATCGAATTGAAATCCAGTACTTCATCGAGAATAACAGTTCGAAGTTTCATACAGAATTTAATGAGGATGATATGATGAGAAAATCATAGAAATTTTTTTTTTCTAATTGTTCTAATAACACGATTATCACGAAATTTTGCATAAAGTTGTCTTTCAGCGTCTTTAAACTAGCTGTGAAGTTTAATCAGGACTGAATCAGTATTTCTCGAGTTATACCGAAAAAATCAACGATATCGAGAAGAAAACCTCGAAATTTGACATATTTTTTCCCGATATCTGCAAAACTTATGATCGTATCGAACTGAAATTTGGTACATTGCTGTGAAATTAGAAGGTCAAAGCGTGAGTATAATTTTTCTTGGATATGATAAATGGTTTCCGAAAAAAAAATTTTTTTGGAAAAAAATTTCGAAAAAAATTTTTTTTTAAAATTACCAACAATATAATCCTGACGAAATTTGGCTTAAAGTTGCGCGTCGTTGTACTTCACCTAACCGCCAAGTTTGAATCCAATCGCTCAAGTAGTTTCTGAAACAAAAAATAAATAACTTCAAAACTTCAAATGCCTAAAACTCCGAAACTATTCGATCGATTTGGCCCATTAACGAACTTAACCGCGGCATTCCAATGCGCGACCTACCCTGAAAGTTTTAAGTTGCTAGCTCACTTCGGTCGACAGTTATCGTGTCTACGGCCGGCCGGCCGGCCGGACAGAATCGATTTTGACACCGGATTCGTCATCAGTGAGTCCAACCTAGTCGATTGAGACCATTTTCGGCTCAATCATCCAAAATTACAGACATTTGGACAAAACGATAGCACGCTGTTCCCCTAGAACATGCGCGCAAAAATAACATTATTATGAACTATCTGTTTCGAATGTTTCCCCCAATTTATTAATTTTAGAGAATTATTTATTTAACAATGGAGACTGTGGATAAGAAGACGTATATTGCCTTGAGTCAGCCCTATTTTAGGGACGATATTTTAATCTTTGTTTGTCATATAGTGTGGTTCTTCACATTTTGGCCGAGTTTTTTAATTCACCAAATTGGTGTGGGTGAAGAGTGATGGATCCACCAAATCGTTTTTATTGTTGGTTGAATGACGTAAATGTCAAATTATCTAGTCTAACATCCACCATTTAAGTTCTATGTCCACCATGCTCCACCACAACCACACCAGTTTGGTGAATTTAAAAACGCGCCCTTACCGTTGACTGTCACTTTCCCACAGAGATACTGCAAATCGATCCTTTCATTAAACGCGTGCTCAAGAAACTTTTGACTTTCAATCAGGAATGAATAATTCAATATCTGACTAACATTACGATTTGCAATAATTTTTAATTGTGAGCGTTTTTCGCTTTATCGGTGGCTGAAAATTTTATGTGCATATTTTGCGGGAAATACTTTCCCTCCTTCGGTTTTATGAATTTTTATTCCTCGTTGAATGACTTCAATTTGATGAAGGGAGAAGCATTTTAATTCTACCATGAATGAGTTGATGGAATAAGAAGGTGGAAAAATTCTCTGAAGCATTCATTAGTTGTTCCAAGTGTAAGAGGAAGGGCATGGCCATATTTGTTTTATGAAATAATCTTTTTTGGTTGATCTGTCATCTGGCTCCATATAGAGTGTACCAGGGAGAACAAATGGAACTGCAGACGTCTGAGAGAAACTGTAGAAAACCGTAATGCTGTCAACCACACAGAATTACGAAAATGCTTTCAAAAAAGTTGTAGCTGCAAACAAATTGACGCATTTCCAAGTTTTAGTTCGCAGATTTACTCTAAATACATTGAATTAGTACACAATTGTGTCAACTGGAACAGCTCCATAAAAATATTTTAGTGCTGTGAGCTTTGCAAATTTTGAAGGCCAGATATAAGACCAATTGAAAATCTTTTGTCTCGTTCGTGCTAGATGAAAAATTTGAATTACGCTATGAGTAAAATCCAATAACAACATTTCATTTTCTCCGGATTATTTCCACACGTGAGTGCATTATTCGAGTTTGCTCTATTCTTCTCAAATCACCCTGTATTCGGTGGAAATACAGTGTTCATTAGTGGAACGCATCGGACGATGTTTCCAACAATAATTGATTAATTGCAATCTTAGTGGAAGTATTTTACATAAAAAAAAAACTAGCTTTCATCCAGATAGGATTGTATATCACACGAACAGTTGAACTAATCGCATTACATCTATGCAACAGTAATACAGTAATTATTTATAGTTGACGATTATCTTGAAATTCGTTTAATGAAATATTTGATGAAAGTGCGTACATTCAAGATACAAAAATTTTGCATCCCAAATCTATTTCATCTATATACAACAGAGAATGCCGTCGATGCAATTCCTGATGGAGGAGAAAAATAAAACAGGGAGCAAGACAAATAATCATAGCGGGCAGATGGTGCATTCCAGGCAGATAACTTTGATTTAGAATACAGTTTCTAGAAAGTTTATGTAACGAAGCAGCCGCAGGCTTATCGTTCAAAAGTTTATTCATCCTGAGTTTCTCTTGACGAAAATTCGGAAGTGAAAAAAGTTGTCGACGAATCAACCCGATATTTCCGTGGATTAACTCCAGGCAGACTTCAGAGACTGTTACGATCGAGGGATAGGACTTCAGTGATTCAAAGTATGTATCTTGAATATATCGTGAATTATTAATCCGAAAATGCAATATTGCTTGGGCAATTCACTCCTCCAATTTGGTGACAGCTATTTCAAAAAGTAGAATTAAATAAATTTATTATTGATGGCAAAGTTTTTCCGAAGTGGAAGAATTTTCGGACTTGAAGTAAAACATTCGTAATGATAAAACTCAACTGATTGATAAATGTTGTACAATAAATTATTCAGAAAAATAACTTTGTGTTTTGATTTCCATCGTAGTATAGAAAACAGAGGTGGGGGTATTCACATTCACACTTTTCATTCCATATTCTTTGAACTTAGAATCTTCGACTCAAAAATTCATACATTCAGAGCAACACAGTATCTACATTTTTATGAAATATACCAGTTCGTACGAAAACCGCCGTCCGATATCCATAGCTACTTGAGTCGAATTGATAAAGCTGCATATAAAAGTCAAGTAGGACCTCGATTCTTCCCATTTCTATTGATCAGACAAAGGAGTAAAAACTACGTGAGAGATTGAAAATAAATTTATGAAAACTGGAATGTATCTCAAAATATGTGTTACTGTTCTGATCCTCAATCTGTTGACAACCGAAAGATTTTATATATTCTCGAAAACGTTAGCGAGTACCTGCTAAGTTTCAGATCGAACTACACAACTGGAAAGTTGAGAAATGTCTCAATTTACCGGTAATGTTCACATTATTTTATTTTCTAGCTTATCTCGAATATTTTCAGGATATCTCAGTTTGAAGGTAATGAGTAATATAATAATCGTATCAGTAAGATGAAATGTCGTTAGGCACTGAACTCTTTCATTATATTCTACCAACATGGACACGAACTCTGCAGAAGTTATTATCAGTCGCTTGTCACATATCATTTCATTCCTCTGCGCGGAATCCCCAACTCATTGAATTGGAAAAAAGAAGATGGGTCCTGCGATATTTTATTGAATGCTCTGAGTATGACAGATAAAGTTCTTGATTTTAAGTGGCCCCATAAAAAAAATCCAGAGGGGACAAATCATTCCATTGGTTGTGGAAGTTCGTATATGAAAATTATCTGGCAGCAGCGGCATAATGAAGAGTTTCATCTGGGTGGAAAAACAGACGTGGTCCCTATTGGTGATTTCTACTCTCAACGGTGACAATAACTAGAGGAAAAATTATTTTTTTCAGTAATTGAAGGTAGCGTTTGCGTCTAGAGGAGACAGATCTGGAGGTCTGGCTGGCCATTCCTGAAAGACCCATCCGACTATTCCATTAGTTGTGAAAGTTCGAATAGGACAATTATCTGACAGCATCTGTATAATGAGGTGGAGCTCCATCGGCCTGGAAAAACAGACGTGGCCCCTTAAAGCGATTGGCATTTTCAACATTGTTACTAATTAGAGAGTAAATTCATTCTTGCAGTAACTGGAGGAAGCGTTTGGCTGTCAAATGATCCACAATGCGTCACCATGAGGGTTCGCCCAGGCTTTCAATGTAAGTGTTATTTTAACCTCTACTAGGTCACATCGTTGAGAATGACAATCGCTATTCGGAGCCGCTCATCTTTTCGCAACAAGATGGAGCTCCTTCCATTATGCTGCTTCTGCCGGACAATCTTTGAATACGAAGTTCCCCAATTGGAGATTTTTGGGACGGGTTCTATAGAACGCCAAGCCAGATCTCCAGATCTGCCCCCTCCAGAAATCTTTTCGTGAGACCACTAGAAGTCGAAAATATAAGCCACATAATGCGTCTCTCTGAAAGAATGATACCAGCAAATTGTCGACAAATGCAGCAGAATTACACCCAAAATGCTCCATAATGTGAGGCAGAAGTTTAAGCGAAATTTATTAAATTAAATATTCGGGACACTTCTCTCGTTTTTCCTTCTGTATTATCGCTATGAAATTGGTTAGCATCTTATGTTTCAAGTTAATTCGACGATCTTTCATTTTCAAAGTCGAATGGGACGTGAAAGGATTATACCAAAAAATTTTAACTATCATATACGGAAGTGAAAGACCTCGTCAAGAACCTATCGCTCCACCCAACTACCCTATTTAAATTAAAGGGGCTGCGGCTGCCGTGCTGAAGATTAAATAATATGACGATAAATATTATGAAAGAAAATGTCCCCCTCAAGAACATAATTGACAGGTGCGAGCGATTTTCAAAAGTCTCGATTTTTCTACAAGAAAAAACCTCAGTCCCCTTTTCAATGTGACACCCTGTAAAGTTTCAAAAATTCGTGTCACATAAATGTACACGGCTAGATATAATATGGTATTGAATTCGTAATTTCAGAATGCCCCTTTCACATACAAATCAACAATGTTGGATGTTTTCTAGACCACAAAAGCAGAATCTGGGACGTCGGTAACAGTTATTGGAGTGAAAGATAACGACATCAAATTTCATTGAGAAACTCCGATTTTGAATGTTTGATATGATACTTGCTAGAAAGAATGAAGGAAGGGTCATTCAATCGAATATTTAATAATGTATATTTTCATCAGTTTTCACCGCCGCGAGAAACGAAAGGGAGAGAAGCCCACGTGAAAAAGGCCGTTCTATCCCTTACAGTCCGAGTCCACTTACTGAATAATTTATGGGGCACTCCGGAGAAGCCCCTGCGGTACCATCAGTGCTCAAGCTTTGTAATGGTTTCTTAAATGATGCATTGCTATGCCTTCATTCATTTCACTACTATAAGCGGAATATAACTGCCTCGCTATTTCTGGATTATTAAAATTTCATAGCTATTCAACTCCTCCGTATTAAATTTAATTAAAATCAACAGATACGTACGCATGATAAGTTGGCGGAGGGACGCACTATAGTGGTCCAGTAAAACTTGTTATTTCGGTGCATTGAATAGCAATTTTTGAATACCTTTCGTGATTGAGAAATTATATTTCTCTGCTCATTCTTATGACAAGAAAAAGAAATACTATTTTTCTATAGAAAATCATTGTACACGATAACTAATAACTGAAAGTTTCAAGGAAGTTTGTCAGAAATTGAAAAGAAATAAGGTAACGTCATAGTACTCACGAACTTTCTCCAGAACTTTACTTCATATTTTTATTGGTATTTGACCAGGAACCAAAATTTCAAGGAAACACACATAACTCGCCATATACCCAGCATAGTTCGACTCAAAAAAAATAACTCAATAAAATTTTTTATGGCGAAAATTGTAGAGAGATATTGAAATAACGAAATCCAATTTGACAACCTGAACTGAAAATTGATAACGTTGCATTTTTCTAAAATCCCATATAATTTTTGTATTGAGTATAAAATAATACTGAGATGAGACCACGGAAGATATTTCAAAGTGACATATAACTCGTTTATACTCCACAAAATATTACTCAAAGTTGACGTTAACTACTCTTGTATCTCGCTTATGCCTAAAAAAAGGGGCAGGCCATACAAGATAAAAATGACTCTCTTGATGTCTTCTATTCTCTTACACAGCTATAGTATATATTTGTCCAATTCAGAAAATAGGCTTGTCGACGCTGTGGTCAAGGAATCGCGGTGCATTTTTGATGGAACGATGGAGAACGTTCATACCATCACATTCAAGAATAAGGTCCCTGGTAGGTTACAGCCCTACGGTTTGAGTGCTCACCGAAGGATTTACAGGAGTGTTTTCTGCTTTTAGAATAAAAAAATACCCCAGGAATTTAAAGCTGGAATATTCTGAAAGAAAATGGAATATTGATGACAATTTAGGATCAGTGTACTCATCTATTCCTTCTATGTAAATCCAGCTAAATCTGTTTTATGTTGGTATTATCTCGAAACTCATTTTCCTTCGTAATTTCCGCCCCCTTATTACCCTGAATAGAGAACAAATTTGATTCGACGAAACGTGAATGATGAAGATATTGGTCACGAAAATGTGAGATATTTATTGGGGAATTTTAAAACTTTTCAGACTCATGATTTGCGGTTGAATTCTTATATTTGGAATTTTCAATTCTGACCTTTCAGGAACAAAATGGTCATGGTTTTAATGATTATCATAGAAAATCGAGATTTATGAACAAAGTTGCTTACTTCGAGTTGACAAGTAAATTTGTCAGAAAAAAAAGTCTATAGAATCCAAGCTCAACTCAACCCCAATTTGTCTACAGAACAAATCAGGAATATCCGAAAATTTATAGTGTAAAATTCCATCGCATAATTCAAGAAACACGGAACCGCTTTTGTTGCAGTTTCTTTATAGTGAAGATTCTCTCAGTATTTCCGAAAGGAAATCCTCAGTGCTTAAATTCACCAGGAATCCGAATTGATATGGGCTTTAAATGTTGTAGTTCGATAGAAACAACAATGTTCGCTTAATTTGGCAAAGGTATCGTTCATAGCCTTATGTGATTTTTAAGAGGACGTAGAAATCGAACATAATCTGAATGGGTCTGGTGTTTAATGTGAAACTCAAAAAACAGATTGAATTCATGAGGCCGTGACTGAGTTGTAAATGTCAAAACATGCCGACTCATGAATCAATAAGACCAAATATTCGACGAGCCATGTGACGTGAAAGCAACTATGGCTGAAGGAGTGAAATCTAAATTCGTATATCAATAATAAATCTTTCAATGTGTGGAGAACTTCTGTTATATTTATGGTCATGTAAGCAACTGCGGGCCGTGTTCAGGTAGCTAGCGAATGAGTTCATGACAAACCATAATTCAATGTTGCCATGCATCTATTATTGCACACCACGCCAATTGTAGAGATGAAAGTAGGGTCTATCCAAGACAGATGCGGTTGAAAATTTCATACAGGAGAAAAACTACTGCGTTCATTACGTTTTCAGGATATCAGACAGCAGATGTTCAATTACTTTTTCGATTCAACTTCCTTCTTCATTTTCATTCACAATTCAATCTGTAGATGATGATATATTCCATTCGGATGTCTAGGTGCCTTCCGTCTTCGTCTTTCGATTATGCCAGCGAGATAGAATTCTTAGGTCGTGCCACCGAACAGTTCTCTTGCTTGTTACGCGAATGGTCATATTTTCATCTTTTCTCATTCTATATCGATACAAAATGATGATGTTTGCTATCACACACTTCAACAATTCACGAGTTCTGAATTATTAGGAATTAAAAATGGTCAAATGGGGACTCAAGGTCGAAGTGGGAGAAACGAGTCAGATCGCCTTCTACGTCACTCGTTATTCTACGATTCACCGCTGGATACAGCCGACGCTGTCTATTGTCCTGTTAGAGAGAAAAGTACACGAAAAGAGGGAGAGAGTGGATATATCCCGGTGCGTCACGGAAGCCGCGTCTGTTTAAACAGCCGACACGCGGAGCCAAATTTAAAAGATCATTTCCTCGTTGAAAATTGAAATTTTTCACGGCGGTCAAAGTTTTTCAGTAGTCTCACGGATAGAATATTCGATTCTAGTGATAAAAAATTCATGAAACAGACCTATTGTTTTGTTACATCAAACCGCATACCCAACTCGTCCGTCTAGAAGTATTAACTTAAGTAGATGATTTCAATATCTCATTCTGAATAGTGAGTAAGGCAACAGCCCTAAGTGGACGTCACATATACGTATCGTGATCGTGAGTGTGAGGCCTCCACTTCTTCAGATTTGTACCTAACAATTGGAATACATGAATGCAATGATCATTAGTTTGTGCAAAAGCTTTAACTGGGGAAGTTTTGCGAACATTTCAATATTTTCCACAATCAGAACACAGGAACTGTAGCTAAATAAGGAATGTAGTTTCTGTTGGGTCAGTACAAGATAAGATACGAAAGGAGTGTTGTCTGAAAACGAACAAGGAAATAATAATATTTCGTTTGTGAATATAGTTGTGTATAGTTATGCGAGTTATAAAATTTTCAAACCGCCTCATAATATATTTATATGATGTTCGATTCGCAAATCTTTTTCATTCTGAATATACCCAATAAAACTCGGAAGGTATTAGAAATGATGCTTTGGATTTTATACATAAATATGTTATCAACACCTGTAACGTTTAGCAAAGTAGTGCCTCATTATATTCGGGATACGTTTTGATCAATGAAGAACACGTTCAGGGTTCTTCATCTCATTAATATAATAATATTCCATGTGATAAGGAACCATTTCCCAGTATTTCAGTTATTTTTTTCGATATATGCAATACACAATTGCAGTATCTGCAAGTATCGATTGAAGCTTATTTTTGGAGGATTTCACATCAATTTTTAGGTTTTTTATGGGTTTTTACTTCCAATATCTGAAACAAAACTATTGAAATTAAATGAAATTGTTTTTTTTTCATGAAGAACGCCCTTTCGGATTGCAGTATCAAACTATTTTTGTCAAGGGCAGTTTCTTGCAAAAAAGATTGCCTAATGAAAAATACAGAAACAATTCGAACGATAAAGAGCGCTAATTTTTTCATGAAAAAAACCATTCTTATTTGAGTTTATTAGTTCCGTTTCAGAAATTTGGAGTGAAAACCCATAAAAACCTAAAAAATGATGCGAAATCCTCCTAAAATAAGCTTTCAATTTTAAAGGAAAGGTATGGGCCTTTTTCAATCGTTTTTTTCAGAAAATTGGAAGAATTATATAAGAAACTATCACACATAGAAAACAGCCTTCGACAAAAGTCTCAAATCGAAAGAAAATAATGAATCTGATAAAAGAGTCAGATCTTTACTCTGAAACGTCACAATTCGCTTTCTTTATCGTTTGTATTGTTCCTGTATTGTTCATTAGGCAATCTGTTTCGCAAGGAACTGCCTTGACAAATAATTTGATACTGCAATCCGCAAGGGCATTTTTCATGAAGAAAAAATTTTTATTTAATTTTTAATAGTTCTGTTTCAGATATTGGGGGTGAAAACCCATAAAAACCACAAAAATCAGTATCTGCAAGGGCGAAAAGGCTCAAAGTATATTGCCAGAACAGAAATATTTAATCTTAAAGAAGTCCACGAGAAGTCGACTATGATAAAGACACCGAGGGTGGAATCACATCTCAATTGTAAATGCGTTATGTCACAAGGTTGGTTTTGGGAATATAGTTGTCGAGAAGTTTCCTTTTATCGATTCTGCTTTAGTGATACAAGATATATGTTTGCTCACATCCAGGAAATTAGTTTTCCTTAGTTTTATTTTGCTTCTCGAGATTATCGATCTTTTTATAGGTTAGTTGTTAATTTTTATGTTAATTCATTGGGAGCAGTGGTACTGTGAGCTGTACTTTGAAATCAGACATTTTCGTTATAGCGTTGAACTTGGGACTGATGATTTGACTGAGATACAGATCATTTTTCTGCAATGACAGTAAAATCAAAAAATCTTCGTTTTCCTCGAGTGACAGATTCATATCAGAAGATCATTATTTACTTGCTGTCAGTAGGATCAGAACAGAACATCCATCTACCTCCTGCATCAGCAAATGAAATATGATCCTTCTATATCACCTATGATTAGTATGGCAATTGACCGGTTCTATTTTAGGACCGAGCTCGATTTTTGTAATTTTTGTAGCAGTCGTTATGTTAAATCGTTTCAAATAAATTATGGAAACTAGAGAAGTAGTTTTGTTCGACAGGTTAGTCGCACCTTCGCTTAAATATTTTTCTCAGACTTTCATGGGCCGATTTGATCGAAGCGGTGTTGAAGTCTGTGATCAATTTAAGTAACACTTTTCTCAGAAGTATAAACCTAACGAGTTTCCAACAGACCGACTTTTCTTTTCTTCGATGGCTCCCCCAAATCGGTCAACTAATTCTTGTAACTGTTGGCTCACAGGTAAACTAGGCTAACAGGGTTCGTAACCCTGGAGCAACTTACCTACACGTGCAGGAATCCTAACAGAACATAATTGGATGGCGAGACTTATTCTTAAGACAGTATCGCATATCAGTTATTATCTTGGAGCCGTATCATATTAAAGTAGTAATCAACTTACATATCAGCGCCAAGGTTTTAGGGCAGCGAAGAAATAACATATATCCGTGGATTATGGGACGAGAGGGAATTGAAGTGGAATTCGACTGATATCAGCCAAGAAATAATCGTTTTATGAGGGAAATAATACATTTGATATGTTCCGTCAAGCAAAAGATGAAGAAATGTGAGAATGACAGAAATTAAGGCTAACTTAATCAAGGTTTACACACGTCATATTGGGGAGTTATTTTCATCGCGAATCAGATTCCTATTTCCTTACACATTACGCCGATAAAAACAAATATCTTCGAAATAACCAATTCTTACGGGAAAAGCTTGTAATCTAAATATCTTGAACTATTAGATTGGACTCCCTGAAGTAAAATATGTGGTCAAATTAAATTCTGTCCGGCCTGCAATACTTCAGTTTGATCGGATATTCATATTCGGAGATATTAAAAAAAAATAATTTCGTGCTTATTTCCTCGTTATCATAATGCCGAAATTACTCAAAAATGCTGACCTGATAATAATGAAACTTGCTAAGTAATTGGCGAATGCTGATGCAGTGCAAAGTACCTCGATGATCGTTGCATTAGAACAATTCAGAAAACACAATTTTGTTTTAAAGTATTTCATATTTTACGATCATATGGTCCTTCATTTTTCAATCAAGCCCTTCATTTCAATTCGATCCATTCCGTATTTCCAGAAATATATATAATATATATGTTCGAATCCTGCTGCTCCTGTATGCAAGGTATGTTTGTAGTGTATTATACATAAAACTTATATAACGTACAGAATGGATAGAAGTTTGAATGGATTTAAATAATCGTTTCTCCTAATGATTCAACCCGTAGTAACATGTTTCTTCCGAGAACATTCGTCATTCTCCTCTATTTTCTCGGAATCTCCTCTCTCAGCAACTTTTGACTCATCCTGCAACGCTATCGAATCGGAAAGACGAATCTACGCTTCCGAGTAAACAAAGAATTAATGTTGAGCTGACTATTCTATTGTAATGTGATTCCTCGTCCCTCGTCTCGTAGGGTTCTTATTGTCTTCATAAATATATCTGAAAAGATATCCCATTTGCTCCTGCTTGTGATGTCTAATACGTCAAAACTGAGGGAAGTAGGGAGAAGAAGGGTCTTGTGGGGAAAGACGTCGCATTAAGGAATTTCGCATGTCAAAAATGACATTATATCGATTTTATGTATAAATAGAATTGCTGGTGGTCCAACTTAAGCGTCCAGTAATTGACATATTAACTCCACAATTCCAGAATCAAAAATTAGATATCTTCATTGATTTCAAATAATTCAGGCAGTTGGAGTTCTTTATATTTTTATTTCGCCGATTGTCCAAGGTGAGAAAGTTTGAAGATTTCGTCAGTTAAGTTATTCGTCATTCACTAAGAATGAAATCAAGGTACGAAGGTTAAATTTTGCGTGCTATCGTTTTCTCCAAATGTCTGTTATTTTCGAGTTTGAGCCTCAAATGATCTTAACAGACTAGGTTAGACTCACTGATGACGAAACCTGTGTGAAAATCGATTCTGTTTGGCTGGTCGTCCGGCCGGCCGTACGCACAATGGCGAACGGAGGGTTCTAGACTTGAAAATTTTAGGGTTGGTTGCATTTGAGAATCAGTCGAACGGTTTCAGAGTTAAAGTCATTTGAAATTTTGAGGATATTTCCTCGATATTTTGAGGAGTACAAGACGATTGTATTGAAACCTGGCACTTAGTTGGAGCATGAGGATTTGAAACTTTTTGCCAAAATTTGTTTGATATCGTGCTGTCAATAAATAAAAAAAAATCTTTCCAAACTTTTTTTCGAAAATAATTATATTTTCGGGAACTAGTTATTATATTAAGTATTATGAAATTTAGTAGACAGTTGGGAAATATTGATGGATAAGTTCGAGCAAAATTCGTGATGATCGAGTCATCAGAAGAATTTGAAAATAATTGAATTTTTTTTTCAAATGTTCCATATTCTGTGATCTTCATGAATTTCTGTATAAACATTCGAACTGTCATTTTTCGATAAAGTACTGGATTTCAATGAGATCTAATCTGTATTTCTCGAAATATAGGAAAAAAACAATTTTGAATGGGTATATCTGCGGAATCATTTGTTGGATTTCACCAATTCACGAATTCGGCCTTCTTAATTAAAGTCCAAACGTACTCTACAAATATCGAGTTTCTGAGTTGGGTCTTTCTCCTAACGGCCGACCGTAAACTCAATCACTCACGAAAGAAACAACACTAAATTCGATATTTGTGGAGTAGGTTTGGGACTTAATAGGGAAGGTCGAATTCGTGAATGGGTAACACCCGCCCAATGTTTCTACAGATACACCCATTTAAAATTTTATTTTCCCAATATTGCCAAAAATACAGATTATATCGAATTGATATCCTATACTTTATCAAAAAAAACCTAGAAACGCACTGCCGTGAAGGCAGCAGCTCTTGCACCTATGTTCAAATTCTTTGCCGAAGCGGTCATCTCCAGTGAACATGCGCACAAAATTTCATGCCCTCACGGCAGTGCTTTTCCAGGTTTTTGTTTCCTGATTCTGTGTTCTGAACATATTTTTATTGCTGTCTTTAGTATGTAAAAATTTCCATTCCATTCTGTCAACTATAGTCAACACCAAAGTGAACTAAATATTGCCAATTATTGGTCGAGTAGGGGGACTCGATCCGAAATCTGTGAAAGCATTTCCACGAATATTTGCAAGAGTCTTGGAGCTGTGTGAAAGAAAAATCCAATATTGCGAATTTTTCTGACCGCAAGTAATCGTAAATTAATATTTGGTATAGCAAGTGAATGACTACGAAACAAATAGTTTTGTCTTCATTTTGTCTCGAATGTGAATGACTTTCCCAAAACCGAATGAAATAAAAAGGTAACAGTGATTGGAAATTGAAAAAATTATTCAAGTTCGCAGAATTTCCGAGCTTGCAGTTGGATACAGCATGACAAATTGATTCCACTTCATAGATAAACCTGCGGAAGGGTTGCCAGATTTATTTCAATAAATCCTGTCGGTATAAATCATGAAGTATAGCAGTTTATCAAGAGAAAGCTTTTAGCGGGTTTTGTGGTGTAATTGCATATAAAGTGGACAAAGCGTTGTTCGATAAGCGAAATACGAGGCGTCTGCGATTAATGACAGCCAGGCAGCAAAGCGGGGTAACTCTCTATTCAGGACGAGTTAGAATGTATCAAGATACATTGTTCCTTGACCACACTGTATTTACCGCATGCTTGGGAATGATGACATAAATACAATTGGATCGGAGTAATTTTCACAAAATGAAAAGGAGAAATTATTGGAACACAGTGAGCAACAGTAGAGGTGGAGTACAGAATGTACCAAGAGTTGTCCAAGGTGCAGTTGCAGAAAATTTTAATTGAGACTTTCGATGTCAAATAAAAACCTTCATTTGTGCGCTTGTTTTAGGATTGGGAATGCTATCAATTTGCCCAAATATCTAATATTCTGGTATTTACAGTCAAAACGATATTCATAAACGATTAGATTGAACTCTATACAGCAGGTCATAAAAAGCTTGAATACAGGAGGATGGGATCTATTGAAAGTCTGCGAGTAGGAGTTAAAATTAGTTCAATGGCAATATGCGAAAATGGTTTAATTACGGTAAACTTTTGAATGATTCGAAGAAGCTGAGCAATTTTATTGAAACAATTGAAAACCAATTATATTAAAGGTACCTAGCAAAAATTACACTAAGCAACTTCTTTCAGAAATGAAACCTTGTTTCATTTGGTTGATTCGGTGAGGCATCAGTTAGAGTTCCGATTGACACCTTGTCGCGTCAGGATTGTCTGGATTATCTAAATAACAGCGGTCCGGATAATGAGGTCTCCAATGTTCTTTGTTGGTAAGTTGCGAAATAATGAAACGAAGGCTAATATACAATTAAGTGATAATCATATTTCTGAAATTATAAGCAAACATAGCTTCAGTAATTCAATTCCACTTCAACTTGAGCGGAGAGGATAGATTCTGCTCGAGCTTGCAAGGACGTACAGCCTTTTTTAACAACCCGCAGATAAATATCCGGAAATAGTAGAAGGATTAATTTTGAATGAATATACCTTTACACTAACAATATACTTATAGAACCATATAAATGCTTTTATCAATTCATTAATGCTACATACGTAATCAATCGAGTCAAAGTGATTCAGTTGTATGTATTGATCTATCCTAGGGATTCCCATCCTATTTGCCCCACACAACGTCATGATATGAAATACTACGCCCCCGTAGAGACCGAAATGGATTGTTGAAATTTCAATATTCAATTCAAATTGTGTATATTTTTAGATGAAAAGCACAACTTATTCGATAATTCGACTACTAATTTCATAACCGATAATCAAAAATAGTAATTATGTAAAATCTCGATTAAACAAATCATAATCATGGATTAAATAAGGGGCCTCTCCCTGCACGCTCCCCACTGGTTGAGAACCCCTGATCTGTCATGATAATTTCATGTCTGTGAACTCTCCTTCACATTATAATAATACCCATCGGTCCGCCAAAGAGGTAGTCACTTACAAAGTTTCAATTTAATCCCCGAAACATTATACGTGAACTTTCTTCGAGCTATTTAAAAGTAGAATTCTTTCGGGATAGCGACAGCCGACTGAAACACACAAAAAAATATCCAAACGGAAGAACTTGACATCGATATTATTTGTAGACTGGGTTTGAAGCATGTTGATGACTGCCGTTTCCCAATGATTCAATAAATATGTCCGAAATTTTCAAAAACCTAGAGAAGCACTGACGTGAAGTCAGCAGCTCTGGCGCGCAGGTTCGAAGGAGATCACCAAAAGTGCGTTTTGCTGACTGCTGACTGCACGTCCGAGCTTTTCTAGGTTTTTCACCAATAGCCCCGGAAATTATGATCGTATAAATCTGAAATTTGGTACACTGCTATAAAATATGGAGCTCTAGGTTTTAGCGGAAAATATCAGAGAATATAGTCGATGGTTCAAGAAAAAATTTTAATTTACTTACGAAACGATATCGACAAAATTTCGCTAGTTGCGTTACCTCATGCTTCAACTATATGCCAAGTTTCAGGCCAATCGTTCCAGTATTGCCTGAAATATAAGGAAAATAATCTCGAGAATTGCAATGGTTAACTTCTAAACGGTTGGGCCGATTTTACCCATTACGGAACTTCACCGACGCATCCTAATGCGTGACCTACCCTACAAGTTTCAAGCCACTACCTTGCTCTGTTCGACGGTTATCGTGTCCTTGGCCTGACAGCGAGACGTCCGACGGGTCGGACTTTATCGATTTTGACACCGGATTCGTCATCAGTGAGTCTAACCTAATTATTCGGATAATATTCGAAAATTACAGACATCTGGACAAAACGATAGCAGCTTCATGAAAATTTTCATTCTGTCACACTTTCACTTATTTTTTTTGAGAATTTCCTGTTTATACGATCTTCACACATTTGTTGCCACAACTACCAAAAAGTTTCGAGTTCGAAAGGATCCGTTTCTTTCGGATCACTAGAAAAAATATTTCGAAGGCTTCAACTCCGAAAACCGACATTTTTCGCTCATGAATGCACATTTACATTTCGAACCTACTCTGAAATTTTAATTTTCTAGGCTCCTCCTATCAGAATTCGTGTTCAATTGTCGCAATTATAGAAACCTAGGCGCAAGAAAATAGCTGTACACAATCGTATCATCTCGTTTGTCTTGTTATCGCATTATTCAAATATCAAATGTTTCTCGGCGCCAGAGGAATTTGTAGAATATAAATTCATGCATTATTTGCCTTCCCCTTCATTAATTTTGGGATCAAATTGTCAGCGGTTGCGAATGATGAACAATTTCAGTGTTTTGATGGAGCGTCTACATCCGTCTTCCAAGCCGGGTTAGACACGACTGGAGAACAAACAGTTGAATGTCGTCCATCACTTGACAGACCGTATTTCCTCAGTCATGCTCGAGTTCATGCTCTCCAGGACCGTTTAAAGTCTCTTGAATTCTAGAAGATTATAGGACTGCGAAGCATGTCTCTCCGTGGAACTGAAACTTGTATTCGAATCAAGACTTTTGCTCTGGCTTCTCAAGTCGTTATGCTATAAATAAGAAGGATGGACTCGAAGAGCGGATGATTCTCTCAAGTTTTGGATGATTTTACTAATCCACTCGAATAGTCTATACCATTCCAGTAACTGAATACCAGATTCAGATTCGAAATCTGATCTATTGAATTAGATCCCTAAATATTAATTTCAGATCACACTTATGAAATGAAAAGTGTGTAAAATATGGTAATGAAAAAGAAGTGATTAATCAGATTAAATATCACTAAAGAATTTCATATACAATGGAAATCAATAACGTGACTGATGGAATGAATCAATTCCATCATTTCGACCACTGGCGTGATTGATTCTACCATTTCCACTTAAATCAGATCTTAGCGTTCACTTTGTTACTGTGAATATGCATTCACTGTATGTATAAGCATACATACCCTCAAAAAATATTGCAATTCTCAGGAAAATATCCATTTTCTCTTGAAAACGAATAGCATTCCCCATCGATGAAGACTGCTATATCACGGAAACGAATATTGATTTTTTGCCAAACACAATATTTTAACGATTTCCAAATTTCAAAGGGATACAAGTGATTCTATTCATCGAATAAATTAAAAAGGGATGATTATCGATAAAAGGTTTAGGTTTAGGTTTTTTCTGAAATTTTACTCCAAATATCTGAAAGAACTATTAAAACTTAAATAAAATTGTTTTTTATGAAAAACGCCGTTGCGGATTGAACTACTTGTCAAAAGCAGTTTCTCAGAAAACAGATTGCCTAATGAACAATACAGGAACAATACAAACGATAAACAAACGAACTGTCACCTTTCAGAGTACAAATCTGACTGTGAAAATTTTTAGAATTATTTTCTTTCGAAAGAAAATATGTCGCGGCCGTTTCCAACTGCAAATCGTAGAAAGAGGGTTCCACCGATTGTGGTTATTTCCCTTTACGCTGGTGAATCTAAATGTACTTCTTCAGGAACTTTTCCGAACGTGAATGCGTGTCAATCTTTATTTAAGATATTTAAATCTCGAAAAATCACACCTGTTCTCTTTAACGGAAAACTAGGCTATTCATCTGCCGGCATCTTATTGGTGGAAATAGAAAAGTACGACAAATAACTTAAACTATTTAATTACAAACAATAGAAATTTAGGTGAGCCTAATATATAAACGAAATGTAAAACTTATTTAAAAACGACTTCCTTGTGTAACGGAATGGTTCAATTCCTTTATCGAAAGATGGACAATCACGCATTGCAAGACACAACATGCGTTTTAAAGTACTATATTTGTGGGACTGTAGATACCTGTCACTTGATTTTCGGAAAAATTTCCCTCTGGCCCGTTTCTTGAACCTTCTAGTGTTCCCTACAACTACCTCGCCCTTCCTGAAATGAATAGCGTCGTAAATTCCTTCATCCTTATGAGTCATCCCATCCTTTTCTCGTGTTTCATATAAATCATCATCTTTATTATTTCCTGCACTACAGATATCTTGATCCTCTTTCTTCAAATTCCTAGTTGCGTTATCTTATGTATATATTCCTACATGTCGACTTCTATCCTTGAGAGTTTTCAACTCATCTTTGAGATGAGCTATTTCACCTTCCTGTTATTAATTTAGTTAAGTCGTGGTTTGAATTTCTTTTTTCAATACTCAAATATCGCTTTGAACCTTCCGAATTAACGAGACTGTTGACACTGATTCAGAACTTGAATCCGGAATATTTTCAAGATATTCACCTTTCGTTTGCTCTACCATTTTCAGATCCCTCTTCCTATGTATTTTCCTCGAAATAATTTTGGCGCGCATGTTCTAGGGAAACAATTTCAATGATTGAGCCGAAAATGATCCCAAACGACTAGATTGGACTCAATGATGACGAATCCGGTGTCAAAATCGATTCTGTCCGGCCAGCCGTTCGGCAAGCCGTGGACACAATTACTGTCGAACGGAGTGCGCTAGCAACTTGAAACTTTCAGGGTAGGTCGCGCATTGAAATGCCCCGGTTAATTTCGTTAATGTGCCAAATTGGTCGAACAGTTTCGGAGTTATAGTCACTAGAAATTTTGGAGTTATTTATTTTTTATTTCAGAAACTACTTGAGCGATTGGATTTCAACTTGGCAATTAGGTGGAGTATGATGACGCGCGCGGTTTTTTCTCGATATCGTTGTTTTTTACGGTATGACTCAAGAAACACTAATTCAATCCTGAAAAAACTTCGCGGCTAGTTTGAAAAAGAAATTTCTGTGATTTTCTTATAATATCATCCTCATTGATTTCTGTATGAATCTTCGAACTGCAATTTTTCGATGAAGTACTAGATTTCAATTCGATCTGATCTGTATTTTTGGAAATATTGGGAAAACAAAATTTTGTATGGGTATATCTGCGGAATCATTAGGTGGATTTTACCCATTCAAGAATCCGGCCTTCGTAATTAGGATCCAAACCTTCTCTACAAATATCGAGTTTCCAAGTTGTTTTTTTCGGAAGGTCGTTAGGCCGACCGTAAACACAATAACTTCCGGAAGAAACGACTTAGAAACTCGATATTCGTAAAGTAGGTTTGTGAATTCGTGAATGGGTAAAATCCGCCCAGTGATTCCGTAGATATACCCATTCAAACTTTCATTTTTCCAATATTTCCAGAAATACAGAATAGATCAAATTGAAATCCTGTCATTTATCGAAAAAAAAATCCAGAAAAGCACTGCCATGACGGCAGCAGCTTTTGCGCGTATGTTCAAAATCGTTGTCGAAGCGGTCATCTACATTGAACATGCGCGCAAAAGCTGCTGCCTTTTCTAGATTTTTTTCTGTTCAACTGAACTACGTTCTGTGATCTAGTATTCTTCAACTTACTCAGTTCACAAGTAAAAATTCCGTTGAGCTTTCTTAGCTCCGAGCACTCTTCTTCAATTTCAGCTTTCGGTTTCGTCACTTCACTCAGTACACATTTGAGTACATTATTTTCTATTGGTGGAGACGATAAGTCCTGTGCCTTTTAAGATTTCTCTTTTTCATTCTGCATTGATTCCACTTCGTTACGGAGTCTCTTCAATTATTCTCTCAACCTTTCATTCGATTGCACAGCTACTTTTTTCATCCTATAGAGGCCCTTAGTTCGTTTAACCTTTGCATCACCAATTGCCTCAAAATACTTATCTTAGTAAATATCCATGTATCCACATTCTGCATCGTTGTGCAGTAGTTCAAATTCAAATTGACTCCGTTCATCCTCTGCAAAAGTCTGTTCAAGAGTTTCAATCACACTTAATAATTCAGAGAAATCATCAAACTTCATAGTCCTCACAATCAGCCTCGATACATATATTTGACCTCTGACAAGTGACTCCACGCATGACTTCCTTCTTTGATGTATTTCGGACATGCTTGACAATTTCAATATCTTCGATCACTCCACACGAGTTCACTTCAATCAAGCCCTAATGAAACTCTCGTTTTTTTAAGAACTGAACACTTCTCGTTTGGATACTCGAGATAAAAACTATTCTTGACTGAATCCTGGCTTCTATCTTGGTTTCCTGACTCCTGGTATTTTCCGAGCGAAGTCATCAAAATACGTTGACTCCTGGTATCAATATCCGTCCCGAAGGACCAAAATGTCGCAGCCGTTTCCGACTGCGACTCAAATCGTAGAAAGGGGGTTTCAACGATTGTGGGTGTTGTACGCTGGTGAACCTGAATGTACTTCTTCAGGAACTTTTTCGACCGTGAATGCGTGTCAATCTTTCTTTGAGATATTTAGCTTCCGAAAAATCACACTTATTCACTTCAACGGAAAACTAGGCTATTTACCTACCGGCATCTTATTGTTGAAAATAGGAAAGTACGACAAAAACTTCAAACCACCAATTACAAAGTAAAGAAGTTCAGATGAGCCTCATATATAATCGAAACGTAAAACTTATATAAGAACGACTTACTTGTGTAACGGACTTGTTTTCTCGTGTAATCTGCCGGACAAGGCATGCAGGTACTCGAATTCATGCACAGAAATGATATAAAATAAGGAATATATGAAACGTGGGTATTTCTCGGCTACGACCTCAGCAATATTCCTGATATTAACCAGACAATTATAAGAACTAAAATATATGCTAATTCTGGCGTTAACAAAATAATTCTGAAAATGTGTTCCTTTATCTGATGAGAGAGTCAGATTTGTACTCTGAAACGTCACAGTTCACTTTGTTCATCGTTCGTATTGTTCCTGCCTTGTTCATTAGGCAATCGGTTTTCCAAGAAACTGCCCTTGACAAATAGTTCAATCCTTCAATCCACAAGGGTTTTTCCATAACGAGCAATTTCGATTTAATTTTTAATAGTTCTGTTTCAGATATTGAGAGTGAAAACCCAGAAAAAAAAAACTGAAAAATTTCGTGAGGAAATGAGCCATATATTTGAAATTCCCAGATCGTAAATATACAGAGTGTTCTACAAGCTCTATGACAAACTTTGACAGAAAGTAGCTGTGCTTCTTTTGACAAATTTTTTTCCTATAAACATAGGTTTGATTCGTTTTCGTTTCGACGTAACAAGCATTTGAAAACATTTATTTCCATGTTTTGATTAAGTAGACCGACAGAAAAGATCGGTTGATAGGTTAATTGACGTTATTTTAATTATTCATTTGACACTTGGTGGTCGTTTTGAATAACAATGCATTCTTTTACGACTCAGGAATATGCAGATATTGTATTTGAATATGGGTTTTCTAATGGTAACACCAGAAGAGCAGCTCGAGAATACCGAAGAAAATATCCTAATAGACACCAACCTGCTCACACAGGATTTTGTGCATCATTCCGAAGAGAAACAGGCAATCCTGCTCCAAAAAAATCAATTCGGCCAACTGAAGTGAATGTAGAAATTGAGGAAAATGTAATTAACGCTGTCCTTGGCAACCCTTCGATTGGTGTTCGACGTATAGTTACTAAGCTTCATTTATCACCAAAGGCGAATTTTGGCGCTGTAACCACAGGTAACCATAGTTAGTAGTTACCCGTGACGTAGTCAGTTAACCTCACTCTTATTTCTAACTTCTATCTGTCAACTCCAAGGAGAACTTCGTTACTATCTTGTATCGAAACAGTTCTATTATTTAGAAGAATGAAAATTGTATCAATTTTCATCCAACAAGCATGCAAAAACAATAATAAAAAAAAACCTGCCAGATGTTTCAAAAATGAACATTAAAAATATTTGAAACTCCCATAGAATATGACCCCCCATTATTTTCATTCTCGGAACAATGTTCCTAAACGCATTCCATTTCGTTCTTTCGAAAGAGATAAAACTACATACTACACGAGTAACCCTGCTCAAGAGGAAGGTTACGCGGTATGGTATGCGTGACGTCATGTTACATAATTAGCTCTGCAAAAATGTGGTAACCCAAGTAACTACATGTAACCACAATCAGTAGTAAGCTGTGGTTACAGGAAAGGAGGAATGTTGCATCCATTTCATAGACAAAATGTACAAGCTTCACATGCTGACGATGGGTTACGAAGGTAAGAATTTTGTAGATGGTTACTTCAACAACATGCTCAAAATAATAGATTTATTTCGCTTGTCATGTGGTCTGTCGAGGCTTGCTTCAGTAAGGACGGTATCAACAAAAACCATAATGAACATGCATGGGCACTGTAGAATCCATATGCCATTAGACAAAGACGATTTCAGCAGTTTTTTAGTGTAAACTTTGGGGTGGGATTTTCAACAATGTTTTGATGGCAGTACATGTTATAGATGATCGTTTAAATGCAGATTTGTATGAAAATTTTTTGGAGCACAACCTTTTTGACTTCATTGGTGACTAAGAGCTCAACATTGTTGGAAATTTGTGGTATCAGCACGATGGTGCACCACCACATAGAGGGAGATAGGTAGTCTGTTGGCAGAATGACCATTTCCCGAATGAATGGCCTGATCTAAATCCCTTAGATTTTTATTTATGGGGACATTTGAAGCAGCTTGTTCATCATGTTGATATCCAATCTCATCAACAATTACTTGAAAGAATTCAAGATGTAGCAAATCAAATACGAAACGACCCAAATCTGATCCGCCGAGTAACGGCATCTGTAGTTCGTCGATGTGAAGCTTGCATTCAAACCGAAGGTGGAGATTTTTAACAATTTTTATAGTCTCAAAATTTCCATTTATAATTATGATTTGAACACGAAAATATAATTTTTCAAATGCTTGTATCTCCTTAACAAAAACGAATCGGATATATGTTCATTAGAAAAAAATTGTTCAGAACAAGCACAGCTACCATCTGTCAAAGTTTGTCATAGAGCTTGTAGAACACCCTGTATAGTATTTGGTAGAAAATAAATAAGTCGGAATGAAACATAAACATATCGTTACACAAAATAAATATGTTGCTAGAACTGAGGAATATATTGACTCGAAAATGAATATATCTGCAAACCCACTTCTGCTCCAAACGGCGCCTTATACGGAGGACTCGACCTCTTCTTGAAATTATTTCGTTTGACTAACTCAGCCGCAACAAATTCAAGCTCCCCTTCAAAGGAAGGGGGCAAAATCAATAGCCGTGCTTTGTATGATGAGAAAAATTTGAGTCATATCGAAGTGTCATCTCAGAGAAACAAATCTCGAACACGGATGCGTAGGGGTGGCTTTCATAGACAAGAGATGATGTTCCTTCTTCTTTGCCCTAGAAAGTTGTGATTCACAGTCTACGCGTAGAGGGGTTTTTCTTCAGACCCTCGCATAATTTGTCACTGGAAGTGACGTCTGATATATTTATGAATGAATTTTATCCCGGGGTTCTGATTGTACCCAAGAACATTGAAAAAATTCCAATTTTTTTGTCGAATATCGATATAAAACTTTCTTATAATAAATGAATGTATTGTTAAATACCCTTTCGATGATATTACTGCAAACTTCTTTTTTTTAAGTTTTGAAAGAATGTTATATAAAAGGGTTGAAGGAGTTGTCAAGTCGTGTCGGTATGAAAATGGTTCGTGATACCATGATCGTGCTCATAGTTCCTAGAAGTTGAAACTCAGCAGTAGTAGCTAATAAAGACTCTTAAATTATATATCAAAAAATTTTGCACGGAATATACTACCAAAGATTCGACTCATAAGGCTATACTCATCTGAAATCAATCACTAAAAGAAACAACATTTGTCATACATAATCTTGAAAATTAACCGTGAATTTGTCTGAACAGTTCGTGAAATTCACAAAATGGTAATTATGATTTGATTTTTATGAATAATTTATATAACTTCAAAACCAGGAATACATCGACGATATCTTTTGATTTTATTGACTTGTGTTTATGTTGGATTGTATGATGATCATACCCTGCCTACCATCCTCTTCTTTTGCTTGTCATTATCTTATTATTGTAGTATATTATTTTGCTCTTAATTGAATGGTTATTTTCTGGGAATTTCGGTCAGCACATAAGATATTATCTTAGGCTGACTGAATTTCTTGAATTTTATAGAGTGGAATAATACGTAGTTATTGTATTTATGAATGGGAATCTTCGATTTATATACTAAGCTAATAAAATTTAATTTCATTTGATGTCATAACCCGAAACAGCTGGTAATAACTCTTTGGTCCATTCATACCTTATGCGTCTTATGCACGTTTCGTAAACCATGTTTCCTCCAGCAAGAGACATAACGTTTTTCGATATCATGCTCTATTAACGAGATATTGTCTTATGTGTACTTCGAAATGAACCTAAGGAGTAAATTTTATGCAATTTATACGAAAACGTAAAGTTGAAACATTGGGTTTACATGATAGTGCTCATAGTACGAAACTTAATAATTGGGCATATGCAAGATTCACGTATGGCTTAAGTAATATGCAAATCAAACGTAAATGTGTGTAGACCTAGCAGTTATTCAGGTTTTTTGAAGCTGGAGAGAAAATTCAATTATTTTATTTTGCTTCTCTGTAAGTCTTCTTTTTTGTCTGACGGCAGATTATAAAGCTATTCAAGGTTTTGTAATCCTTCCTTAGTATGCGCCTTG
This sequence comes from Myrrha octodecimguttata, assembly GCA_958510865.1. Classification (NCBI taxonomy): domain Eukaryota; kingdom Metazoa; phylum Arthropoda; class Insecta; order Coleoptera; family Coccinellidae; genus Myrrha; species Myrrha octodecimguttata. The sequence goes on along the minus strand of OY294057.1, from coordinate 2,165,017 downwards.
TCAAGTTCTCAATAATAAGAATCTGGAAAGCACTGACGTGGGGTCAGGAGCGTTCGTTCGAATTCTGAACATAAGATATACACAAAATTGTGCACCTAGTTGCGCGTTGGTATTCTGCACCTTATTACGTAGATTCAATCTGATTGCATTGGCAATTCTTCAGATATTGCGGAAATAACAATAAAAATTCCGAATAACAACGGAATTTGGCATATTTGTATCCTTCTATCCACAAAAGTGAATATCGGATCGGATTAAAATTTGAAACATTGTTGAACAATACTGATTGTTAGGCTGGTGCCAAATTTTGCTGAAATCTAATCAATATTTTCGGAAAAAAAAATTATCATCATAAATATGACAATATAAAGTTTTTTTTTGGAATTTTTGACAACTGGATCCTCACGAAATTTTGCAGTAGTTGAGCGTTTGTATTCCAAAACTGTTCACAAAGTTTCGAACAGAACGAGTCAATTCTTCATGAGATATCAAGGAATTAACCTCAAAATTTCAAATGAGCCTAACTCCGAAACTATTCGACCTATTTCACCTATTAACAAAGTTAACCTATATATTTGGACTCCAAACACTCTGACAATTTCGAATCGCTGGGTATTTTCATTCGAAAGTAAGAGCACATACAGACGTTCAGTATTTAAATTCGACCACGGATTCTCCTTCAGTTGGATCACTTTTAAGACTATTTTAGGCTCAGAATTCGAAAATTACAGACATTGTGACGAAACAGTGACGTGTTGTTTCCTAAACCCAGCACATGATGATAGAGCTATCATCAAATTTATGAAGAATTCATGAAGGTGAGTTTTAATCACTTCTGCATATTTTAAAAACAAAATAATATTTGGCTGTTACCAAAGTTTTGACAACTGGTACGAATCATAGACATGATGTGATTCTGTTACTCACATTGTGATGTGAACTCCGTGAAAATTACTTTTGAGCACCGCATATGCTTAAGTTCCTTGTGGAACTGCTATTACACGTATGCTTCATGTATGGGGTGCATGTGAAGAGAGAGAACGACATATAGTGACTTTCTGAAACACGCATTTCTATTCTTATTGTCTATTATGGAGGTACAGGTTTAGATACATATTCCATGCTTTTTATGTAAATCGATGTTTCCGCTTTGCTCCAAATAATTCGGGACAACCAGACGGCTGTGCGTACAAGATGCGGTTTCACGAATAAACGGCAGACGAAAGGGTCCCTTCTGTAGAATCCGAGGGCGGCGGTTGTTGGCTATTTGCAGACGCATTTAAGATAAGGTTTCTGTTTAGTTAGTGACTAACGTGGGAACATGCCTTTATATCGCCTGTGCCGTTGTCATTTTAGGCCACTTTGCGTGTATCAAAAGAGATGCATATTGAAAGCCAGTCCTAAAACTGCTCGCCCCTTCGGTTCGACCTACCCCTTTTCGACTCGGATCTCTGTCGATCCGATCCTAACACCTTCTCGACAATATTTGATTAAAGGCACCTCAGGCTACACTCGTGAAACTAAGGGTGCACGTGAACTTAACTTCTGCATTCATATAGAGAGTATAAATATATCCACCCACTTTAGTTTGTCATCGTCTGATTATTTTAGGACCTACAAGAGAACTGAGTTAAAACATTTAAGATAATGCGAAAGTATTTCAAGTGTGGTACCTGTATGAAAGTATATGTAATGAAACTAATATTTTTTGAATATTCATAGCCAATCGCTTGAATTTCAATATCCAAAAACATACAGTAAATGTTTCGTATATTCACTCATATCTTCCTTCACAAGCCCGATGTTCCGGCTGAAGGAATCCGATTCTCTATGATCCAGAATATATCATCCTCTGTTTGTGATCATTTTTGAATTTCAATGAAAATTATCAATATTTCATAAGAAAATCACCTCCCTGTAGAACTTCCAAATAGCTTGCGGATTCGAAGAAATATTCTGTGTCAAATCCAGCGGTGGCTTTCAATCATCACCGACCTCGATTCTACGTCCAAGGTGAGTCAAAAACATATTTTTGTCGATCGATTTTCCGCTTTGTCATGCTGCTCTGCCTCTATTCCTGCAGCCGTTTATCGCAAGGAACGGAAATTAATTCAAGTAGCGCAGCGTCTGGTTGGAGCAGTTGGTGCGAAATATGACATTATCCGGTGCTAGATGACAAGAACGAAGAAGAACAATCAATGTAAGCTTGTGTCGGGAAAAGATCCGCGGGATGTTTTTTTTTAGATTTCATTTTTCAAAAGAGGTTTAGCGGCAGCGCATTTTAATCAGCTCATGGTCATTTTTCGATCAGACACTTCTTGGTTCGTAACGTAATCGTCCACATATCATCTGATTCCTGTCGGAAAAATCTTCTGGTTGTAACATGAATTTGTTATTCAATGAAACAGGAATGATATATTTCATACAGAGCCGCAGCTCATCAGTCGAGTAGAGTTCTGCTGAGCAGGTTCCGCCTATTGTTCCAGAATATTATGCACTCATCTGAAATGGTAGGTAAACACTCAATTACTCCGAAAGATGGGCGGGAGAATATTTAATTTAGGTTGTTCGGAATGTTTGCACAATCAAGCTCTCTTGTGTGTCATCATCCTAACGGGAGGTTTTGTTCACTGGGTGTTAGACTTTATTCAAGTTTCACTTTGAATTAATTAATAATTCATTCAAGTTCTCAAAATAGACGAAAATTAAGATAATAAACTTATTATGACATCAAAACCGATTCAAAAAGAGTCGATGAAAAAAATCAATAAATCAACAACAATTCCTCCATAATGAGTGCTTATCATGTCATCAGGCAATACTTTTCTTGACCATAGTATGATTGATGAAATCACAAACACAGAAATCCTAGTCAAAAAAGTGAGGTTAACTTCCAAATGTAAAAAATGAAAAATATCGGAAAATTTTCTTTAATATCTAATCTTTTCATTTATTCGATGCTCTCATTTTCCAGGTTTAAATAAAAATAATAATAATAATGAAAAAAATAATATTTCTGTTTTAGAAACTGGGAGTGAAAACTCAAAAAATCCTAAAAAATGAGTAGAATAGTGCACTATCGTCCAGAGAAATCCTGTCTCAATACTTCCTCTTAACGAAAATGTTTATTCTATTCGATACTTTGCCCCAATCATATATAATTAATAATTTTACTCTACTACAAAACTAATTATGTTCCATTACCTTTTCTCTAGTTCCATACAAACATCAACTACTCTTCTATCCCTTGATCACCAAAAACCAATATGTCATCCCACATAACCTGTTACCATGGGCTCCTCTACACAATTCATTCCAAAGCAACTCTTTTCTCAATACTACTATCTGAATATTCTGTGTATGAAAAGAGAACTACTGAGTTGGACGCTTTGTCAATGCATTTGAACATATGTTACTGAGTTTTCTATTTTTTTCAAATAACTGATGGCCAAAGACATCATTCTGGAATCACAGCTCCTTTTCTTTTCGAGAAAATTTTTTTCCAAAACAAAAATGTACAGTTTACTGAATTGAGATCAATTTACAATCCTGAAAGAACCCATTCAAACCATTCAAACTCTGCTGCTTAGTGTCCCAAGAATTTGAAGTGAAATCAATCGCTTTAACCTAAAACTTCAGAATCACTTTATTCGACGATTCACATGAGCCTTTCGAATAACAGGTATAACTCAGAAAGACATTAACAGCCTCTGTTATCTGCTTTCTTCGGCGAACGTACATACATCGGAAACAGCCGTGCATGCTTGCGTGCCCCTCATTAAGACAAAACGGTAATAAAACGGTCGTATAATCCGCTAATATATCGTCTGCGTCTTGTCAAGGGGGTCTTGAACGTGACGCGCGCCCATTTTCCCATTCAGAGGTTTAGTACAAATCAAAACTGGCGATAAAATGCAGGATGCACTAGAAAATTCCCTTACACGGAGTTCTAGGAACATTGCCAGAAGCTCTTGGTTTTTGTAGCGAACTGAGGAGTCGACCGGAAGCCGAAGAGAATTCATGCAATTTTTTTTCCTAGTTCTGAGAGAGAGCTGCGATTTAGTTAGTCGAAAACATTTTTGATGTCGCCGTATTTTAACAGATTCCAAAATCAAAGAGCATCAGTTAAAGTTTGTTTAGATAAAATGATATCAATCCACTAGTCACCAGTGAAATTTTCGACACTTCAAAGTGTAATTTTCGGCAACTGTGTTCTCACCCATACCGCAAACGTTGAACCATTATGCTGAACTAAACGCATACATCAAAATTGACATCCAAAATTTCGATATGAGCACAATCCTCCTAGAAATAAACTGGCTGCATGATGAATTATTAGCTACTCTAATGGAATTCAAGGAATTGTATGTGTTCGTTTTGATTTTGAGAGGATGATCATCATGCGGGACCAAATCTATAGAGAATACTCTTTTCCCCTGGACAAGTATGAAAGCAGCCACGAATATCCCAGCCACGCGTTCTGTCTCACGAAGATCGACCGAGCGCGATAGATACAGTGATCCAAACGGGTGGCTAGCTGTCACAGCTGTGCCGTGGCTGCTTCTGATTCGAGAAAAAATGCATAAGTAAAATTAATGTGGATCAATTTTTCTTCGCGAATATGAGCTAATAAGGGAGCTTTATAAGAATATATCATCGTCCGATTTTGTTGGGCACGAATTAACCCCATACGATCCTCTCAACGTTTTTCAAAGAAACATTCGCAGTGTTCGAAATTCACGTGGATGAAATTTTTCTGGCGATCATATGCATTTTATAAAAACACATCAACGTCTGTTTTTTTCGGGCAAGAATTAACCCAACACGACCCTTGAAATTTTTTCAAGTGAAAATTCGAAGTCTTCAATCCAAGATTCTTCAGAATCTTGGAAAAAAGTTGTGAGGTGTTGTGAGGGGTTCATTCTTCTCCGACAAAATCGGAAGTTGATGTTTTCCTAATGAGCGTCACAAGAAGCATGTATAAGCAAGAGAAAAATGTCTCTACGTGAATTTTTCCTTGAAAAAAGTTGAAGGGCTCATGTGGGGTTATTTCGCGTCCGACAAAAACACCATTCGTTAGAATATTTGCGGGAAGAAATCAAAATTCGAGTTTGCAATTTCGGACCTAAGCTTTTACTAGAGAGATTACTGAATGTGAATTTTTTGAGATTCGTGCGACTTTCACTGGAAGTGACACCAACTTCCGTTTTTCAAATTGGAAGCCCCATATTTTATAATGAAAATAGTTTCCTTATTATGCAATCAGTAATCCTAGTGTGGAATTTTTGGATTTGTGTCAGAAAATTTTTTTTTAACGTAAAATTTCAAGAAAAATATTGAAAATGGTGCTCTGCTGAAAAGTGGATATCGGTTTTTAGGCTTCTGGAGGGGTAGGAATAGTGTTTCTATCGCAATAGTCAGAATTGAATCTCATGATACAGGAGGTCAGGAAGGCGTTGACAAAGTTGGCAATCTCGAAAACTTGAAAACATGTTTTTTTTCAAATAAGAACCTCATTTTTTATGGCCATATTGGAATCTACGTTGAAAAATAACACACGTGTGGGAATACCACTAATGCCCTTAGTTTAATATTTTCTGAGATATTCGTGAAAAACAATGTACGCGATCAACTTTCGAATTTTATTCTCTTCAGAAAGAAAATTATTGTCTGGAAGGGAATGGAGGACATATTAAACATTTATTTTAGATTGTATTCAAAGAAATTCTGAATGTTTAGTTTTTCTCGTATTTGTTAGAAGATTCATATTAGAAATGTAATCGTGACTGCGTATCTCAGGAAATATGTATTTAAGGTCATTGGTGTCATTTCCACGTCTACATTATTTTCAATATACATTCCAATATGGCCATGAAAAAATGAGGCTCTCATTTGAAAAAATTGAGTTTTCACGTTTTCGAAATCGCCAACTTTGACAACGTTGTTGTAACCTACTGAATCATGGGTTCCAATTCTAGCTATTGCGACAAAAACATTATTCTCACTTTGTACTGTTCACGTCCATGTTCAACAAATAAACAATATATCGCAGGAATTTGGACTCAACAAGCAGACAATCAACTATGATTTTGCCAATGTTTCGGAACTGGTTGTTCCTTTCTCAAGGCTAGAAAATTGTTTCTACTAATTTTAGACAAAACCTATAACATTATCACCTCATCATGATATTAGCAAAATGGTTAGAGTAAATATATCAGCTCAGATGTGTGACAGTCAATGGAATAACAATAACAAACAAGATGGCATCGGACACATTGCAATGACACATATTTTCATATTTGGTCTTAGTCTACTTATTATATCACGAGCAGCCAATATAGAGTAAGAACATAATGTACAGGTGAAATATAAATCCGGTCACGAACATTAAACAAACATGGAAACTATCCGTTAGGTATGTTTATTTTGGAAATGATATAATCGTAAACAACACTCAAGTTGTTCGCATACTCTCTGTAATTCACTTTATAATTTTTTCTTAAGTATATCATTCCACCCAGCAGATTTCTAAAATAATTCTGTTTTTTTTCTGGGATTGTTACATTTTCGAATTGAATTCTATGTCTCTGTAAGTTTGTTGGATGAGGGCACTTTCGTTCTCAGCTGTTAATTGTTTGGTATCATTCTCATGTTGTCCTACCCTATCTTTCAAGTATTGTTTTGTCACTACTTGACCAATATTAAAAGACAGCCACTATAATCGCACTTCCTCTGCAAATTCATTTCACTTAGTTAATATGTTATTATGTTCAGAAGTATGAATTGTATGATCTGAATTGCTCCACTTAATGAAAAGATCGAAGTCGGTGGCAACTGAAAAGCCACCCAAGTAAATCATAGGGTTATTTTAGTCATCAATTCGGTGGTTTGTGTTTGCTTCTGGTAAACCATAGTTTCTGCACTAGGATATCATGTTGCATCATGTTATTGTCGAGAAGAATTATTTTTTGATTTTCAGAATTTATCATAACTTCTTTTTTTTTTGGACAGTCAACACAATGTAATCGCATCTAACAGGTTTTGAAGCACAAACTCCTAAGATGTATTACACCACTTATGAATCCACATATTTCCCTATTTCCAATGAAGCGGACAAAGCTTTTCAACATTCTTCCGAATTTCATATATAATATACCAGCATACAAATGGATGAGTGTCATGCGAAATATCATAAGAGTGACAGCGCTATGGCGAACTATCAAACTTATTTTCAATTTGCGCTGTGTCGGCGGAAAATTAGATGCATACACGTTATGTTATTGCTTTCATCAAATGCAACTACCGACCTGCCACTGACACGAAATTACGAAATTTAAATTACATCTCACGGCAACTTTTCATCATACGCGCCGACGGATGACTCTCGACTCGATCAATCGACTCAATTGAAACGAGATTTGAACGAGTGGTTATTCGGAGAGAAAATCGATTTCGGTAGAACCAGTCAAAGTATTATCTCATTCTGGATTATACAATACAACAACGAATACAACTAGTGATTTAAAATCATCCTGATCAAGAATCTCCGCAATTTTTAGGAATAATAATTCATTCATTTCCATTTTCAGGGTTGAAAACGGCATTATCCATAGCCACAAGGGTATGATGACGTTTATCCACTCAGAGAATGAAAATTATAATTCACGAATGAATAGCATAATCAGGCTAATGAAACCAAATAATGTTGATAGTTCCGGTCGATTTCAAAATCCTAATTTTCGAATAAATCGTTGTTGTATTGAAAAGTTAAAATAGCTCCGCTTGTATTGGTATCGTGCTTCCACTGTCAAAATCACGAGATTTGAAGAAAAATGATATGCAAATATATAATGAAAATATATGATATTTCGTTCACTATTCTATTCTAACTTCTTGTCTTCAACCCGTATGGTAAATTAATCCGACTGAAAAAAACTCTGGGGACCATCTTAGGGTATAACATAAATATTTCTCTGCCAAGTTTCATGAATTTCCAGACAGGAAGGAGAAATTTTTTTTCCTTTAATGAACGAAAACTGAAGAGAATTGCAAATCAACCAAAGGGTTTCCGCGGTTTTTAGTCGAAGAAAATATGAATTTCATTCCTGATTTTCACTCAACCTTGTATATGAAATCTATCAGTTATCAAATTGGTCATATATTATCACTAGTAAGTAAGTAGTGGTATAAGTTCGTCAGCGCAAATTACTATTATTATACACATCACACGATGAGAATATCGTCCCCTGAACACATATCTATGTACAACATACCATACAAAATTGCTGATAATGAACCAAATTATACTGATTAAACATCTGAATTCATTCTCCTTGCATCCGCTTCTTCGGTGTAGATGTTTTGGTTGATCAAGGGAGAATATTTGTTGATTTATCGACAGGTCCTTGTGATTATGTTAATTCATCTGAATGATTTTCGAATTCCAATATCTTTTTATTGAAACTTAATTTCCCTTCAGTCACAGTAGGGATGGATCACGTATTTTATTAATCTGATGTCGTCCACTTAGATCTATCGGTTTGTCGTTCACGACTGCAATAAGATGTTGTTCAAAATACTTTAATCCCAAAAGTTTTCATCGAAAATTCACTTCCAGATTCCACAAAGTCGATATATTCCTTTATAAGCCGAACGAAATTCGAATACTGGTTAACAGAAAGGAATTACACGGACCAGAAATTGGTTAGTAACTAATTCGGTACGTTCTGCTTTGTCGTGTGTTTTCAAAGAGAATAAAGGTTCGAGCATTTGGTTCTTCGCGAATTGCGGAATGCGAACGATCGGAAGAAAAGTTTCCACAATACACTCGCAAAGAATCCAATTATGAGAGTCCGATCGAGAACAACTTCGGTATTCAATTGAGATATTTAAGACATCAACTGCTTGCCGGTAAGACTCAATAATCCATTCCCCCATCTCCATATCAATTCAATCCCATCAAAATATTAAGGAAATCGATCGCATCTTATATAACCTATTCTCTAAAGTCATTTCCTCAATCGTAAATATAGAAAAGTTTACAATTTCCATTATCACAGAATATTGGCATTTTACTTATCCTACCTATGCTTTTGCTCAGGAGATACCACATAGCTCAAGATCATATATATTGAATGAGCAACTGATCCGACATCTGACCCCAAAACTGTATACAGGGTCTTTCTTAAGTACTTGTGAAGAATGTGAGAGCATGTTGTTGAGGTCAAATCAAAAGTGAAAAAGTTATATATACATATCTCTAGAGGAATTATATATTTCTGAAATAAAGAGTGTCCAAGTTTGAGAATGTCTCAACTTTTCTGTAAGAACTTGCCCTTTTGTAGACGAAAAATCGATTTTTTTCATTATTTTCTTGAAATAAAATATTGGTAGAAGTTGCAGCAAGAAACTGTTTCTGAGTTGGAATTTGAAATGATCAATCATGCGAGTGAATTTAAATGAAAAGTTTCTCGAATTCAGAATTGATTGAAGCAATGAAATGAATGATTTCCTTCAATTCCATGTAGAAATAGGAATGACATCTTGTTACAAATTAATTTTTAAGGTAATCACCATTTTTAAAGAAAAGTTTAAAATTGCAGTTAGACAAGGGTAATAGAATGTAATAAATAATCACCGAAAAACAAATGAAAATTTAAATTTCACACACTGTATCTTAAAAACGAGTTACTTCCGGAGATACGATAATTGTAAATTCTCTACCTTCTTTGTCGTCAAAAACATGCTACTGAATTTTTTACAGGTGCTTATGAAATATCCTGTGCAAACACAAATATTAGGACGCTAAAGGTAGGTGTTAAAAATATTGCGCAGATAGTCTATTATGTCCAATTATCTATTATATTGAATATGAATGCTCCAGGTAATTCCGAATTATACTTAGAAGTTTAAAATGCACACGGCTATAAGAAAAAGAAACGAAAGTTTTGAACTACAGAAAAACTAAAGGATTTCGAAGAAACACAAATTTTAGATAGAAAGGGATCGAATTTGTATAAGAAGTATACGCACGTGATACATCCTATGAAATTATCGGCATTATTTCGCAACCGATCAGATACGAATAACTACTCAATACAGATATTTATATATCCTCTCAAGATAAGGGAATGATTTTCTTCCTGATATCCATAGTATATCTCAAAATTATATCGTGGAGGCTCTGACCAACTATCAATGCTTATGGTTTTTTTACTTGAAAAAAAAAGATTTGTTTCAACAGAAGCGATGTTAGATTTGAAGCTATTATGAATTGAAAACCACCGTCAGAATTTCACCTCCCTTATAAATGGTGATTACAAATTGGACGTGAACCATGGAGAAGGTGTCAGTATGGTTAATTTGCTGTCGTTAAAACCATATTAATAAGTAATCAAAAATCAACACTTTTCAAGATATTTTTTAATTTTCTTTTGATTTTCATCAGTTGCCTGGAATCCACAATTCATGTACGCCGAAATTATTTTGAAACTTTATCATACTTCTTCATTCCTCAGATATCTTCATAACCAACATTCTGAATGTCCGTTATGACATATAATGCATGTGTAATCAAAAGGAATAGAGATCCCAATAAAATCATTCTTATTTTGATAGTAGTACATTTATGGAGTTGGCTAGATAAGATTTAACTCCATTTGAAAAGATTTATTCCTTCACAGATTTCAATGCATTTCGGCAAGGTTACTTGCCATCATCATGCATTCAATATACAGGGTGTGATAATATATGCGTAGGTCTTCAGGAAGTGATAGCTCGCTAATGGAAGAAGTATGATTTTTGGGACGCTTCTTTGAGCTGCCACTATTTTCTACACTTAAAAGGAACTCTGAGCCATATGCTCTCAAGTCGACCGTTCTCGAGAAAAATCAATTTTTATGTTGAAAAACATGGTAAATTTTTGGGAATGAGTTTTTTTCTTACTGGTGTTCAAATTCATCTAAACGTTAGAACAGGTAACAAAACTAAGCGTTAACTTCATAGTGATATGAACTTAATAGTAGGTCATGGGTCTTACCTGTATTGGGGTATATGCTGTAGAACCCTCAGCCTTTATAAAAAACGAAGGTCTTGGCTCTTAGACATTAAGTATTGTGAGCATCATATGCTGAGAACTGAACAATAAATACCGTGAATATGCATGTCAGATGATAAAAATATACTACTCCGATAAATTCGATTTGTAATGAAGTTAATTACGACAGGACCAAAAACAATATGTCTAAGGCCATTTGGGGTTATGAGGTACTTTATACCTATCCTCAGGTAATATATTAATAGAGAGATCGGGTTCCTGATAATCAAATTTCATTATTTGGTAGTTGAAGCTATCAGAAAAATATGAAACTAAGATCATTTTCACTTTCCTCAGATGACGAGAGAGATAAGGAAGAATTTAAGCAGAAGAAAATTCATATTCCATCTCACGTTCCCCTGTAGAAAATTTCCATTTGGAAGTTGTCCCTAACACACTACAAATATCCCATTTTATTTTGTTGGTCACGTCCTCCTATCAACTTGTTCCACATACCCTATATCCTAGGCTATGGTTTCGATATCGCAGACCATTTTCCAATCCATCCAATTTTATGAATGAGATTATGCATATTGGCGTTGAAGATCCTGTTGCGAACATGTGGTGTTGTAGGGAACTTCCGATCGAAGTTTGAACGGGTTTGTGGAAATTCCATCCGGTATGAATTGTTTTCGAGCGCCCACACCGAGGATTTATAAGTTTCTTTTGAAGTGTTTTCAGTATCATCGTAAGAGAATGTTCCAAGGCTATATTGAATTTTAATTTGAATAGTGCATTTAATCCGACTGCAGTGCAGTGAAATGGGCAGGGTGAATTTTTATTTTGTTATGAAAAGGTAAAGTTAGCGTAAAACATATTTTTGTAAATACAACCAATCGTTGGAAATTTCACTAACGAAAAATTACTCTTCGGTAAGAACCTTGATTCTCTCATACGTGAAATATGTCCGCCCCAGGATTAATTTTCATAAAAACTGTCACTACCACAGTTACAGTACAAGAAAAAAATAAAACTTCCTTATCACGCACGCAAGTTTGAAAAAGACGCAACAAGGTTCTTTTTACATGTGTCTCAACTTGATGAGCAAGTTCCAAAGTTATGTTGAAGTGCTAAGTTTACAAGCGTTCAACAATAAACTTGAAGAAATTTCTTTTAGAGGAGGCAATAATATGATTCGAATGAATTTTTCTCCATTTGGCTTTCAAATATCGTAGCTATGCCATACTATTATTTTCATTTGATTTTGACAAACCATATAATTTTCAATCAATTTAAATAAATACAATAATAATAATTAATCAGATTCACTTGAAAAGTATCATTTTTATGATATTTTTCTAAAAGTCGAGTATCCTGATAAAATAAAATATTCATATAATTCTCAATGATAACTTCACAATGGATAAAATGTTGTCAGTAATGGAATTTCACGCTTATTTTAGAGCTTAATATAATCAGTGATGTTGAAGTGCTCACACGTAAAAAAATATCCTAGTGAAATCTATTTTAAGCAAAAAAATGATAAGAAAATTAAAAAGATTTTTGAAAGTGTTGTTTACTACATTTCATTTAACATTTGTATAAGTAAAGAACTATTTTGCCAAAAGTTTTCCCTTTGATGAATAAAAGTTAGTAAATCACACTTTCAAAAATCTTTGTAACTTCAAGAATTATATGAGTATAATACTCACTTCATGAAACTATTTTGTCGTACAATATAATAGATGCTTCTGAGGATTCTGAATCAAAATAAAGAAAATGAATCACTGTGTCTAGTATTATTTTTTTGTATTGTTTTTCATTAGGTAACCGTTTTTTCAAGATTTCTACGTCAATCATCATATGTCAGTCGATATAATGATTAAATTTGTCATTGATACGCCGTATCCTGAAAACAATTAAAGTTTATCGTATGATATTAATATCGAAATATATTATTTGAAGGTATAACAGAAAAATCTGCACTCATCAATGTTTTCATTAATAACTTTGTTCAAATAGACTCACTCGTATTTAATATTTGAAATAAAACAAATAGTTTATAGAGTAAGTATCAACTGTCATAAAATTTTTGAAGTAATAAAGATTTTTGACGGTGTTGCTAACTACATTTCATTTATCACAGAAAAGGATGGTGTGTTTTAATGTTAGTAGATACAATAATTAAATTTGTCATTCATTCTTAGTACTTTGAGGACAATGTAAATCGTAAGATATCAATATCGAAAAATATTATATAAAGGTTTTACACAAAGGTCTGTATTTTTTAATGAGTGTATTGATAACCTTCATCAAGAACACTCGTTTGAACTTAATATTAACTAATTAATACAAATTCACAGTTAAGAAATAAACAAACTTAAACGATAAGTAATAAACACTGGTTTCGAGGTTTGTTAAATTTAACAAAACAATAAATTCAACAAGGCAGCTAACATCAAGTAACCGCACAAACAATAAAAATCTTAGTTCATTCGTTTATAGGAGAATATATAATATATCTATATGGTTGCTAATAAAATGACGCCGCATTATATCCAACAGGCAGCAACCCTTATTTACGGATAGATTTACTCAAACAATCCTAAATCGCCGTACAAAGAAGAAAATTTGCTTTGATTTGAAATATATATAAATAGATGTATGTTATAAACGTGGGTACGTAACAAAATCATACCTGTGCATAACTGGCTGCGAAGAGGTGCGGCCAAGTGCGCAACGGCAGTCGTGATTTTTCGAAATTTTCACATATATTGCTATGAAGTGGAAGAACAAGTGAATGCAATTCTTCCAAATAATCACTCGATAATTATTCATGCGAAAAAACTTGCGGCCACAACTTGATAGGCAACTCTGGAGGCATATATTCTCACATTAACAAATATATATATATATATATATTTTTAGAGTTTTTTAGAGATAATATATATATATATATATATATATATATATATACAGGGTGTTCTACAAGCTCTATGACAAACTTTGACAGATGGTAGCTGTGCTTATTCTGAACATTTTTTTTCCTATGAACATTATCCGATTCGTTTTTGTTAAGAAGATACAAGCATTTGAAAACTTATATTTTCTTGTTCAAAACATAATTATAAAAGGAAATTTTGATACTATAAAAATTGCTCGAAATGTCCACCTTCGGCTTGAATGCAAGCTTCACATCGACGAACTAAAGATGCCGTTACTCGGCGCATCAGATTTGGCTCGTTTCGTATTTGGTTTGCTGCATCTTGAATTCTATCAAGTAATTATTTATGAGATTCGATTTCAACATGATAAACAAGCTGCTTCATATGGGCCCATAAATAAAAATCTAAGGGATTTAAATCAGGGGTGGCCATTGTATTGGTCCTCGTTGACCTATCCAATTATTCGGGAAATGTTCATTCAGCCAACTGACTACTTGTCTCCCTCTATGTGGTGGTGCACCATCGTGCTGATACCACATATTTCCTACAATATTAAGCTCTTAGTCATCAATTAAGTCAAAAAGGTTGTGCTCAAAAAATTTTTATACAAATCTGCATTTAAACGGTCATTTATAACATGTACTGGCATCAAATCATTGTTGAAAATCCCACCCCAATCGTTAACACCGAAACGTTGCTGAAATCTTGGGTATGTTGTTGAAGTAACCTTCTACAAAATTCTAACCTTCGTAACCCAGCATGTAAAGCTTGTACATTTCGTTTATGAAATGGATGCAACATTTCTCCTTTCAAAACACGCCATACAAAATTTGGTGATAAATGAAGATTAGTAGCTATACCTCGAACACTAATCGAAGGGTTGCCACGGACAGAATCTATTACATTTTCCTCATTTTCTACATTTACTTCAGTTGGCCGAATGGCTTTCTTTGGAGCAGGGTTGCCTGTTACTCGAAGTTTTCGGAATGATGCACAAAATACTGTGTGAGCAGGTTGCTGTCTATTAGGATATTTTCTTCGGTATTCTCGAGCTGCTCTTTTTGAGTTACCATTAGAATACCCATATTCAAATACAATATCTGCATATTCCTGAGTAGTGAAAGAATGCATCGTTATTCAAAACGTACCTCAATTGTCAAATGAATAATTAAAACAACTTCAATTACCATATCAACCGATATTTTATGTCGGTCTACTTGATCAAAACATGGAAATTAATTTTTTCAAATGCTTGTAACTTCGAAACGAGAACGAATCAGACCTATGTTCATAAGAAAAAAATGTTCAGAATAAGGACCGCTACCATCTGTCAAAATTTGTCATAGAGCTTGTAAAACACCCTATACATATATATATATATATTTATAACATAATCACAAGGACGAATATCCGTCGAAAAATCAACAAATATTCCCCCTTGATCAGAGCTAATCATGATTATGTTATTTATTACTACTGGAGCTCTTTCTTCTCCATGAAACCATTTCCTATCATATATATATATATATATATATATATATACGTGAAAATTGGTTTGAAGCAAATATCCGAAGAGCACACTGATTCTGCACCAGATGCATGAGTGAAATCCGAAATCGAACCTAACTGACTAACCATTAGTTAGTTTTATACATAGGAAACCAAAAAGGCCGAACACTGAATACCCACTCATTGATAAATAATGTTATCAGATAATCAACGTCAACTAACATTTATCCTACATGTCATGCGCTTTGCTCATACATAACTCATTACCGAACGCTTTAACTTATTAACCGCATACGGGCTATCATTTCAATTTGTGGCCTAATCAGATTCACCGAGCTCGAATGCGAAATGTTTGCGGTTATGCGTGCGTGTAATGTGCAATCCCTATCTGTAATTAACAATTAGCGAAATATTGAAATGATCATTATAATCATATCCTGTGATAGTCCATCACGAATGTGTTACAATAACTTTCCGAAATTTATAGTCGCTGCTTCAAATATGGATTTCTTCATTCGAAAGAAAAACAATACATATATTGTACAGCGTGAATTTGATCGAATTTATGAACTGCAGGAGATTTGAATGAAATCACCATCAGTATGCAAGACAAGAAAAACTTTAAATTAAAAAAAGTGAATTAAAAGCTGAATACTCCCAAACAGACGGAAATATGGCTAATTTTAAGTTTTCACGAAAGAATTAATAATCTGTCCGTCATCCACTTTGATGAGCATGAAATAGGGCCTCTGAATTCGCGGTTAAAGTTTTCAATATGCAACTACTCCCCACTTTGAAATTACAACTTGCAAAACTGTTTGTTTAAATTAGATACGAACACATCTATCTGTAGAACTGAAAAATTTATATAAGAAAACAATTTCTTAGAACTATTAAAGTGTCCTCAACCAACTTGTTAAGGATTCTCGGACGAATTTCAAGCACCAAAAACTTGATTTCTCGCAATCGATGTATTCCAAAACTATATGGATTACCAAAAATCCACAAGAAGGTATCACCATCAGAACATTAGTCAGTTTTATATACACACCATCATAGAAAATGGATTAGACATGGGGAGTCCATGGTCTAAGTTTTATCAGACTTCTTCATGAATTCGTTGTAGAACAACAGATCCTGGATAATCATAAGGAACAGAGCTTACTTTGGAGGAGATATGTGGATGACTGTTGAATTAGAAGAGAATGATCAAATCAATTTGCTGGATATTACCATTGTTAAGTCTTCTTTTGGATTTACCCTCAACATCCACCGTGAACACACAAACAGATCATGTCATTCACGCAATCACAAACCATTCCAGACAACAAAAATCAGCAGCATTTCAGTCCTACATTGAAAGAGTACTTTCAATCCGGTCACCTCCAAGCAACTACAAATAGGAACAGAATATAATCAAACGAACAGCCATCAATTACTGGTATCAACCCAGTATGTTTTATTCTTTAATGAAAAAAAAAACGGTCTGAAGACGTCCCAACAAGCTTACCCAAGAGTTGTTGGGATGAACCTAGGAAAGACTTTTCATTATCCCATATCGACCGAAAACTCTGCGAAAATCAATCAAGATTGTGAAACAAGACTTCAATAAAGTTGAAGTCCCCATAAAACCGTTTAACACTCTTGATCGGATTTTTTTATAATAAGAACAACTTAAATATGTTCTACACTTCTGTGTTCCTGCTTACTGATAGCAGCATTCATTCAATTGATTAGAGATAGAAAATTAGTTAAAAGTTCAATAAAGTCTTTCAGGTATTTGGACCATAATCTATTCGAATCTATTATTACATTGCCAACGTTTCGAACCTTTCGTAGTTCTTTTTCAAGGATAAAATGGTAAATGACAATATTAGCAATTTGAAGAGCTCCTGGGATAGACCCGTCATTCACCTCGTATTTAGTTCGATTCGGAATTCATCTGACAAAACAAAATATTCATTTACTCTTCGTGGCGGACTGTCGAACAACTTCGATTCATCTTTCTAAAAGTACAATCCGTACATATCGATATCCTTCTATGAATAATTCTGAAATATTTACATCTAAACGATTTCACATATAATTAAAAATAAAAGAACTCAAACGATAATATATTTTATTTATATTACGAAGCGCAATTAAAATATAAATTTTTTTTAGTTTAATTTCAGGTAATGTCCTATTATTACATTGTCAACGTTTCGAACCTTTCGTAGTTCTTTTTCAAGGATAAAATGGTAAATGACAATATTAGCAATTTGAAGAGCTCCTGGGATAGACCCGTCATTCACCTCGTATTTAATTCGATTCGGAATTCATCTGACAAAACAAAATATTCATTTACTCTTCGTGGCGGACTGTCGAACAACTTCGATTCATCTTTCTAAAAGTACAATCCGTACATATCGATTTCACATATAATTAAAAATAAAAGAACTCAAACGATAATATATTTTGTTTATATTACGAAGCGCAATTAAAATACATTTTTTTTAGTTTAATTTCAGGTAATGTCCTTGAAAATTGAAATATTTGTATTCAATTTGAGTTCCGAGTCGGAGTAACTTTATCATTCAGCCTTAAGCTATATTGTAAACCAGACTCAGATGTTGGACGTCTTCTCTGAAAACCACTGTTTTATTTGAACTCATTTGTATCAACTCGCTTATTAATATCCTGCTGTAATTAGGTTTCCGATTTAAGATTTCCACATCTTCAAATTTGAATTTATGCCCATCAGTGTGCACATGTTTAGTGAGAGCAGTTTTATGTGTGTAGTTCAGATTTTTCGTGTTATTTATATTTTGTTTCATTCTTTCTAGTAGTACTTGTTTAGTTTGTCCTACGTAACATTTCTGACAATTTCCACAATCTATTTTGTATACTAAATCTAACTGTTTCGAAATCGGTTTTCCGTCTTTCAACCTTGTGTAGAATTAAGTCCTATCGTTCACTGCATTATATATAGAATGCAGCTGTACAGTTATATTCATGAAATATTCTGTTCATCTTATATGATAAAATAGGATGAAATACCAGTTTTGAATATTTTTGGCTGTTGCAATTTGTTGTCCTCCTGTTTCCTGTATTTCGATGGTCATGTTTTGAGCGTTCTTGTTGATGCTATTTCTGTTTGAGTTATTCACAGATATTTTAATGTAGTGTTATTTGTATTCGTTCTTCATGAGAATTTGAGCTACTTTACACAAACTCTCCTTTTTGTATTCGTTACTACTTAGGGGAAGTGCTCTGTTCATCAATGCTCTATTTCGTTTTTGTGTAATACTGTAGTTGGAATGAAAAAATTAATACATCTGCTGGAGTCAATTGATTTTATATATCAATTGGTCCTAAGCCTGTTTTGATCTCTGATGACCAGTATGTCTAGGAATGGAATACTCTTTTCCTTTACTCTTTCAATTGTGAAACTCATCCTTGGATGAAATGAGTTGAAAATGTTTAAGGTTTCTTCGATTTTATCTTTGGCCACTGAGAGTAATGTGTCGTCTACAATGAGCTAACATAATATATTTAATATGGAAGTTTAATCTTGAGATTGCAAATTCAAACAATGGGTGCATTAGCAAATTGGCAAATGTTTTGATTTTAGGGGAACTCATAACTTTCTGTTCTTTCTGTTTGTCTATAGTACACCCCATTGAAAAGAAAGTACCTAACTTGAAAACTTAAATTAACCAGTTGCAAGAATTCATCCTTATTAAAACTAGTGAAATGTTTGATATAATGCCATTGAATTTCGTGAGTGTCCATAACTAATTGTCTGGGTATGTTGGTATATAAATTGATTACATCCAATTATACCAATTCATAATTGTCCGGTACTACAATAAATTTAAGTTCGTCAACTAATATGAACGAATATTTCACGTTGAATTTCGAAAACAAGAGAACATGTAAATATGTTATGCAGACATTTTTCAATTTTGTAACTAGGGTAGTTAATGCAACTGACTACAGGTCTCAAACATATATTTTCTTTATGTGTATTCCTCAAAAAACAAATTTTCGAAGTTACACTATTATGAGAGATTAATAGGTGCGCAACTAAGTTCTCGCTGTTTTTTCGATGAAAATATAACTTTATTATAAAAAAATGGTTACAAATGAATCATTCAAAGTATTGCCCATCGCTAAACACAACTTTTTCCCATCTTTCTGGTAGAGCTCGAATACCTTGACGCCAGAAGTGTTCGTCTTTTGAGGCTATCCACGAATCAAGCCATTTTTTGATGTCTTCATATGAGTGGAACTGTTGATCAGCCAGGCCATGTGCCATCGAACGGAACAAGTAAAAATCGGACGGCGCAATATCTGGGGAATATGGCGGGTGGGGTAGAACTTCCCATTTGAGCGTACCCAAGTAGGTTTTAACAGGTTTGGCAACGTGAGGCCGAGCGTTGTCATGCAGTAAAATCACTTTTTCGTGCCTTTGCTCGTATTGTGGCCGTTTTTCGCGCAGTGCTCGGCTCAATCTCATCAATTGAGTTCGATAACGTTCCCCAGTGATGGTTTCGCTCGGTTTCAACAGCTCATAATAAATAACACCGACCTGGTCCCACCAAATGCACAGCATAACCTTCGCAGCGTGAATGTTCGGCCGAGCCGACGACGTAGAAGCATGCCCGGGTAGTCCCCAAGATTTTCTCCTCTTTGGGTTGCTGTAATGAATCCATTTTTCATCACCCGTCACGATGCGATGAAGAAAACCCTTCCTTTCTTGCCGCTGGAGCAGTTGTTCACATGCGAAAAAACGACGCTCAACGTCTCTTGGCTTCAACTCATAAGGAACCCAAGTTCCTTGCTTCTGAATCATCCCCAATGCATGCAATCGCTTGGAAATGGCTTGACGGGTAACTCCTAATTCTGCAGCAAGCTCTTCTTGAGTTTGGCACGAATCCTCATCGAGCAATGCCTCCAATTCAGCGTCTTCGAAGGTTTTGGGTCTTCCTTCACGTGGACGGTCGTCAACATCGAAATCACCGTCTTTGAAGCGACGGAACCAATCACGGCATGTTGTTTCGCTTAGAGCAGCGTTTCCGTACACTTTTTGGAGCTCTCGATGCGCTTGAGCTGCCGTTTTTTTCGAATGAAAAAAGAAAATCAACACTTCCCGCAAATGACGATTGTTTGGCACGAAATTCGACATTTTCACTTAACCAGAAGTATATAATGCGAAAACAAAATCACTTATGTGTCGCGGCGGTTTGTTTACCATATGTCTAAGCTTGGTTCATGACGTTTTGGATATGTCAAAATCGACTAGCTCTTACTGCTAGAGCCATCTACTGACAAACAGCGAGAACTTAGTTGCGCACCAATAGTTTATATTCTTTTTTATGATGCTTAGGTTGTTCCTTTATGATTGTGGAAAACTATTGACTTTTTGGTGGCATCTGTCACTAATTTCATGTATGTTGTTTTATCTCTGTCGGTCTCAAATATCATACGGCATTATAGGATGGGGTGGAGCATACAGGACTCATATGAAAAGAGTTGAAATTATGCAAAAGTGATTGCTCCGTGTAATTTATAACAAACCGCTCTTGTTTCCGTCGGATGAGTTGTATACTTTATCAGAAGTTATGGATCCTACTCAACTGTTTGCTCTACAGATAGTGTATAGTTTAGGTACTGGGAAAATAAAACTGAGACCTCCTGACTGCACATATGAGACGAGAAGAATAATGAATAAGTCAATCAAACCGAGAGCAGAAAATCGAATAGGCCAGGATGTTTCAGCTACTTGACACCTGGGATCTATGATATGGTTCCTATTACTTATACTTATAGCGAGCATCATGTCGCGCGGACGTGGTATTCAATGCTCTGATTGTGATTTGAAAGTCGATAGATATGACGACTCTATTAAATGTTCGAATTGCAAAAATGATTTCCATAGTAAGTGTGTTTTCCCATCGATGGAAAATTATTTGAAATTACGTGATGAAAATAAGTTGAATCAATGGATTTGTGTCACCTGTATTCAACGTTCTGCCGTAAGTGAAACTAACGTATTAACTCAACACAATTTGGATTATATTGAAGATGCAAGAAACTCGGAAAATTCAAACCAAGACCCTAATGTGGGAAACCTATCTTGCCAGCACAACATAAATGGGTGTATAAATAAAAATGATTTATTGAGTTTCAAACAAGAAATCATCGAAGATATCACTAGATTATTTACAGCAGAAATTGTTTCATTGAGAGAGATGTTGGTCGCTCAAGAAAAACTAATTCGAGATTTGTTGTCTGAAAAGAACGAATTAAAGCGAGATAAAAATGTTTTCAAAACAAATCCACCTGTGCATAAGAAATCACTCGACCAATATCCGGTAAACTCGAGTATCTTGCCAACAGCCGTACATACGAATTCTACAGAGGGAGTATCTCCAAGTGATCCTGGTTCGTTTCAATTCATGCAAGAGAAAATTATGAATGATTTGATTTACATTCAGGAGCCCCATGGCACAAAGGATGATACTGGATCTGTTGGAGGAAAAAAACAATCTGATTGGACACTGGTCAAGTCAAAGAGAGGAGTTAAACCTAATAAACCTCCTGTTAACACAGTTAAAACTACAGACGGCAAATCTGCTCCAACAAAAAAACTTGAAATGAATTCTGGGAAGGCTCATGTGCCCGTTGTGGGTACAATGAAGACAGGTTCGCTGGTCACGGTCCCCAAAAGACGTTTTGCATTCATCCACGTATCCAGATTAAGCCCAACAACAAACATTGAAGATCTGGAGAAATATGTTGGTGCGAATATACCTGGTGTGTCTTGCGAGAAATTGACCTCGAGGAGACCTGACATTTATTCCTCCTTTAAGATTGTTATACCGTTCGAGTCATTGGATCAGGCTATGGCCCCATCATTCTGGCCTGAAGGTGCTGCTGTGAAACGTTTTTTTGTGAAACGTCGTCTGGACACTCTCAACTAGGTCCAGCTGCACAGTCATGGGATGATATTAAACTTTTGCCTGAACACACAGCTTCCAATGCCGAGGTGGACTTAAGGATTATTCAACTCAACGTGCAATCAATGCCAAATAAAATGAATATGCTTTCACTTTTGTTCTCTGAAAGATCACCAGACATAGTTAGTATAGTTGAACACTGGTGTGATCCTGATAAAATGGCTACTATGGTGGTCCCTGGCTATAGTCTGGTATCGTGCTTCTGTAGACCTTCGCGTAAGCATGGTGGAACCGCGATATATGCTAGAATCGGTCTACGTGTTAGTGACTTGAACATATCAGCAGTGTCTCAGGAGTTAGAAAGCGAATTCTGTGCCGTGAAGTTCGTTCTTGGTGGTGTCAAGTTTGCTGTCATCAGTGTATATAGGCCGCCTGCAGGAGATATCCAGGTATTCTTAGATATGACCTCACATATACTGCAACAGTGCCAGTCAATTGTGGACCACATTTTCCTTTGTGGTGATATTAATATAGACTATTTGAAAAGTAGTTGCAGACTGAGATCACTTCTCGTTGATATGTCTGACTGTTTTAATTTAAATGTAACTAATTTGGAGCCAACCAGAGTATTTATTGACAGAAATGGTCGTATAACAGCCACAAAGGTTGATTATATACTAACCAACACACCAATCAAAAATTGTTCAACGTTAAATTTCGAATCACATATCGGTGATCACAAAGCACTTCTTCTGAATTTCAACTTTAAATGTACTTCTGGGAAGACGGGAGACAGGAGTAAAGTCAATAAATTATGTAGGTCTATATCAGCTAACAATTTGAACGAGCTCAGCTTACTTATGTCTCAAACTTCTTTCGAACCGGTTTTCCTATTCTCTGACATAGACTCTGCTTATGATTCCTTCATGGAAAAAATAAATTATTGTTTGGATCTCTGCTGCCCATTAAGATATCAAAGTGTCTCAAGTCGTCCTAGTTCAGGTTGGGTAACGTCAGATGTTCGAATGGCTAGCCAAAATCTCAAGAATCTGTACTGGCTCCATGTTAACCTAAGGAGTCAAAGTTCGTTTGATTTATACAGGGACACTAAAAAGAATTATAGACAACTTCTAGAATACGCTAAGCTTGATTTCCATACTAAACTCTTATGCTCATCTGATAACCAGAGCAAAACAGCCTGGAACATAGTCAGACGGGAAGCTGTCGGGGAGCCAAGTAAGGAGGGAGTCAGTATGACACTGAATATTGCTGGTGCTCAAGTTTCTGACCCTCTACTTATAGCTGAGTCCTTTGCAGACTATTTTTCGTCTGTAGCAGGAAAAAGTATTTTGGGACGATATGGTGGAAATGTATCTCGCTCATGCACAACATCTTCTATACATGAACACTCATTCTACTTTCATCCAGTAAGTCAGTACGAGGTCTTGGATACAATCAGGTCATTAAAAAATAAGAAGAGTGTTGGTGCTGATTTCGTCTCGGTCAGAATGTTGAGAGCGATTTCGGAACATATTGCTGAGCCTTTCTCTCAGTTGATAAATCTTTCGGTTTCCTCTGGTGTTTTTCCGAAATCATTGAAACATTCCTTGGTTCTTCCAGTTCACAAAAAAAATAATGTCGAAGATATCTGCAATTATAGACCGATCTCCATTCTGAGTGTTTTTTCAAAGGTCATAGAGAGAATTGTACTAAATCGCATGTCTGGATTCTTAAATAAGTACAACCTGTTGACTGGATGCCAACATGGATTCAGGGAAGGAAGATCGACCCAGACGGCTGCTATTGAGTTTTTTGAGTGCGTCTATGAGTCTCTCGATAAAGGTCTTCATGTGGCAGGTTTGTTTTTTGACCTCTCGAGAGCCTTTGACTGTATTACACCTACGTTTATTCTGAATAAACTTTATAGTCTGGGTTTTCGAGGGGTCTTTCTAGATTGGATATGCAGCTTCATTACAGGGCGTACCATGTCTGTGGGGGTGGGCAGCCAGTGGTCAAACAAGCGTGTCTGCGAGCTGGGCGTCCCACAGGGCTCTATCTTGGGACCACTGCTTTTCATTATCTTCATAAATGATCTACCTGAACATCTGGTATCAATTTTAATCAAACTGATCATTTTTGTTGATGACACGACAATTGCTGTCTCGGCTTCAGACTTGAACGATCTTACAGCCTTCTGCATGTCCCTAATAAGCCAATTTGAAGACTGGTGCAGTAAGAATGCACTAATCATGAACATTGATAAAACCGAGTGTGTTCGATTCTCGCTGAGAAGTGCAAATGACAGCACCTTTGATATACGCTTTAATAATGTATCACTAGAAGCAGGAGAAGGTATCAAGTTTTTGGGTGTTTATGTTGACGGAAATTTGAGGTGGTGCCATCATGTTGAAAGGGTTTGTAAGAAGCTTAGCTCGTCTTTTTATATTATATGCCGTTTAAAGAACTCCGTTCCTCCTGGGGTTTTGTTAAATCTGTATTATGGCTTGGTTTACAGTCATATTGATTATTGCATTCTGATCTGGGGGGACTCTGTTGATTTTGACAGAGTTCTAGTGTCCCAGAAGCGCATATTACGTATGATTTTTGGCCTACATCCACGCACTTCCTGCCGACCCATTTTTAGAGATAATAACATTCTCACTGCCCCTTGTATATATATGTATAGAGCTTTGATTTATATGAAAGATAATATAACTAGATTCATCAAACTGTCCAGTTACCACAGTTATTCCACCAGAAGTACTGATATTCTCTCTATTCCAGTGCATAGAACCACCAAATTTGAATCCTCTATCATGTATAAAGGCATTATACTTTATAATCATTTACCACCTAGGGTGAGGGCACTGAATAGGCGAGAGTATGGGAAAACGGTGAAAGAGATGTTGGCGAAAAAAGCATACTATAGTGTAGATGACTATATAAATGATGTAAATTTGTTGTAAACTCGACTTTTGAATTGTATATCTGTATTTTCTTAGACTTGTCCTATACACTATGTGTCAAAAGGGATCAATAAATTTCTATTCTATTCTATTCTATTCTATTGACTTAAAAACATCAAGAATCCTATGTCCCAAAAGAATGAAATAAAGAATTGGGTAATGGAGAAAAGAAGAACATACTTCGATGCGATAATAAATCCATCATAGAATTACGTAAAATCTAATTATTCCCCGGACACATACATCAAGTTTATATGAACCACCACAACAAATAAGTTGGTGAAGAAGGAAAAAAGTAGAAAAGTATACAGCTTGTATTTTCTTGTAGGTGGATCACTGTTTCAGTAATTTCAGAAGAAGGAAAATTTTATTTATTTGTTAACTTTCATTGCCACTAAATAATGATTAGGTACTTCAGAAGGGCTACTGTAAATTTTTCTAGATTAGTTGAATGAAATCATGTACAGGCTTTCGCCTCCGTGATACCTGTTTATACCTGTAGCTTTACAGAAATAGACTTTATTATTATTATTATTATTATTATTATATTATATTGTCAGTTAACAGTTTCCCGCTTCGGTATGGTATTCGTTTTTATAATACATTTTGACCGCGGTATTGCGTTTGTTTGAGTTAAATTTTATTCTTTCTGGATGTTGCTAAGTAGTGACGAATACGAACAATTTGTTGAAAGATACAGCCACCGAAACTTGAATAATAGTTCAGGAAATTTTGTCCAGGAGGTGTCTAAACAGAGACGAAAAGAATTATACCAACACCAAAAAAGTAGGATAGTGATTATAATTTTAACCTCGATGTCATTTCATGCACTAATGTTTCTAGAGTTCCAGACAATTTTAAAGAAGCAGTTAACTGTAAAGATTCTCAAATGTGAAAAACTGCAATGAAAGACGAGTGAAAAAGTCTAGATAACAATGAAACCCGCTCTCTAGTTAATATTCCGAAGAATAAAAACATAGTTGATATAAATTGAATTAACAAAGTAAAACCAACGGCACTGGTAAAAGCAGATTTACTTCTTATCGAGTATTCAGTCCGGCCGTTAGGCCGACCGTAATCACAATAACTTCCGGAAGAAACGAACTAGAAACTCGATATTTGTAGAGAAGGTTTAGGGCTTAATTAAGAAGGTCGGATTCGTGAATGGGTAAAATCCGCCCAATGATTCCGTGGATATGCTCATTCGAAATTTTATCTTCCCAATATTTCCAAAAATACAGATTGGATCGAATTGAAATCCAGTACTCTATCGAAAAATAACAGTTCAAAGGTTCATACAGAATTTAATGAGGATAATTTATAGAAAAAAAAATCTAGGAAAGCACTGCCGTGAAGGCAGCAGCTTTTGTCGAGGCGACCATCTACATTAAACATGCGCGCAAAAGCTGAAGCATTCACGGCAGTGCTTTTCTAGATTTTTGATAGTTAGTCTGGAAGATTCAGGTGAGATTCAGCAATATTGGGCAGATACAATTATTTTTGAGCCAACAACAATTCTGTTAACGCCCGCGTTTTTTCTATTTTTATAAATTACTAAACTTGTGTTTTTTATCTTTGACTTCCTATCCATTTCAGTGGAATCAATCATTTTATTTTGAAATAGGTAGTTTTCCAGTATTTCCTTTGCTGGAACACGTATTGAATATTTCAATGATGATAATCTTTAAATGGTTGCACCCTCTCTCCTGTTTTGTTTTTTTTTTCTTTCGATCGCTCGGTCGAGGAGTCGATATACCGTGCCTACCGTGAAAATCTGCACACATGGGAGAATCAATGGTTTCGTTTCGAAGTCACGAAAACGAATGTGTCCGCTCTCTCTATACAAAAAACCAAATACACAATTCTGGTGAATATACTCAAAAATTCAATCCTGCTGTGCCACCCCAACCACAAGATCTACCGTCCACAACCCGACCCTCAGGAACGGAATATCGTTATCGCGTGGGAAGCCTTCGAGAAGAAAACTAGGTAGGTGGGTGCGAAAATTCCTGATCCTGACTAGCGATCATATCTTCTCCATTATTTTAGGGTGAAGTCAACGAATACATTGAAAATCTTGCTGTGAAATTTAGTGCGATTGAATCTAAGTTGTATCGGACGCCCATGGAAATCAATCTTGAATTAAAATCAAGTGAGCAAGTTGATGAAAAATATTTGGCAACTTCATACTTCATTCCAAATTTGATCATTAACTAGACGCATATGCAGATGCATATTGGGCCTATGATTAAGTTGACAGAAAATCTACAACTGGTATTATAGTACAGGTATGTGGAAATCCTATTCTCTGGATATCCCAAAATCAAAAAATTGTATCAAGAGCGTCCACTTATGCAGAGTATTACGCATTAGCAGAATGTGTTTCGCCTGTAAGAGGTTTGTTGGAAGATCTTGGAATTAACTTGAATGAACCTGATGTGAATATATTTGAAGCGACAATAATGGTGCTTTAGATTTAGCAAAACAAGTTTTCTAAAAACACCACACATATGGAAAAGATTTATTTTTTCGAAAACGATTATGTGGCCAATGGAATTATAAGTGTTCATAAAATGAACATTGAATAAATTCATAAATCGCGGAGGTGTGTTGATTATATGATTTTCTATTAAGAATAACTTGAATATATTCTATCTATACTTCTGTATTCCTGCCCACTGATAGCAATGACATAAGAAATTTTATTCATTCAATTGATTGGTGATATATGGAATGGAACGTTAGACTACCGATAAAAAGTTATATAAAAGGATTTTGATTTATTGTTACGAAGGTTGTTTAAATGAAATCGAAGAAAGTTAAGAGTCGTATTAACACGCCGTATATTTCAACATTAGTGGAGTATAAAACTTGAGTACAATGAAACCACATATATCGGGGGAACCTGCTTACCCCTTAAACCAAGAATACGAAAACACCTGAAGAACACAAAGAAGTCTGTGTCTGGCAACCACTTATCTTTCATCGAGCATGAAATCTCAAACAGCGAAGACTGCCAAAATATTATACAAACGAACTTTGATTTGAACCGTTGCTATACCCCACTCTTCAAAAGAAAACAATTAAAAACATATTTCGTCATGACCACCATCTAGTATCAGAAATTGTTTTATTCTGTTGTTAATCTATGAAAGCGAAGTTTGAGATTCATGTCATTTTATGTTGTTTTGTTTTGATGGATTTTTCAGATGGAGGATTGGGTCTGCGTTATTCAATTTTAAACCAGGAATAAAGATTTCAAGATCTCATTCTACTTGTATTGGTGCATCTTTGTGTTATGTTTTTTATGACTTATCTGGGACAAGTAAGTTCTGTTACTGTATTTTCGTTATTATATTTATATGACTTCTCAAATTGGTAGTAGCGGTATTAAAGATGGCTCAACAGCGCTCTACCATTCAACAATATAACAAAATTCATACTCAAGACTATACACTTTTTCAATCAATCATCAAAATTATTATTTCAATATGCAAATTTCAAAGGGGCACCGTCGTGAAGTCGCTTTGTGTTGCTGACTCGAATTCGATACCATTTCCCAACGAAATTTTGGATGAATCTTTTTTCTACCTTTTCCACCCAGTACTATTAGGTTTGAATTCGACCAAATTTGTATATTTGGAAATATATGTCCCAAAACACAGATCCAGTCGTATTGAAATCTAATACGAAATATTGGGAAAATTTAATTTTCAATGCATATATCTAAGTAATCATCTGACAGATTTACCCATTCACGAAGTCAACTTAATGAAAGTTTCAAGCCTCAAGGTTTTTTTCCACGAGTTTGACTACAGACAGCCGGTGGGTGACAGATCATCAGAACAAAATTGAGTTTGACCACGGATTATTCTCTAGTGGTTCCGACCTAGACGTTACAAATCATCTCCGGTTCAGAATTGATGAAGTTCTTGGTTATATTAGACCTCATTTCAAATATATTCGAAACAAATTTATAAAATGGTTCTAGTGTCATACACATTTCTCTTTTATTCCAGGGCTATTAGAGCTTGAATCTTTGATTATAAACTCGAGAGAAAAACATTCAATTGATTTTATGGCTGAGCCACTAGCTTTTGAGATACCTAATGTCTGTCAATGTGATGTCTTCAAGGTCCGTCGACATCCATGACATCCGGAAATCGTTTAAGTAACGACCATCGGAGTCTCCAAAGATTACCAGATCGTTAGGAGATTTCAGAATCGGCCACTGAATGAAGGGGATCAGTTTGGAAACATGGGGATGAACGCATGAGTACATCTCGAACGCTTAAAGTCTATCATCCATGCACAACTCCCCCAGGAAGATATATTCTCTGAACTGAGCTATAAGAATATGAAAAAAACAGAAATTCACATTCCTATTGTTGAAACTAAATGACTTATAACAAATAATTTTCGAGAAAGATCCATTATTTTCCTATGTGGAATCAATGAAATAATTTTTCTGGGAATCAGCTACTATTAATTTACATTCCGCATATACTCCTCTTTATAACAACCTAAATAAACGTTTATTACTGCCACCCTAATTCATAAACCCAGTTTCCAGCCTGAACGGTTGCATGCATTTCCTTCAATGTTCACGAGGCAAATAGGGAAATGGAAAATGTTTTCTTCGATGCTCTTTACGATTCGTCATTTGAGAAATGCAAGAAAAAACAGAAAGAGATGTCAAGTTTCTGCATGCAATCAAGAACCTTATGTTTTGTTATTCCAGATGTGAAGGAATATCCTTTACTAGTATGAGGGAAGTTGTATCAAGTAAAGTGAGAAAAGCAGCGAAAATTGACTTTGTTACATATAGTAATAATAATATCCATTAAACAAGTTTCACATTTTTTCATTTTTCAATTCACAAGGTGAAAATATATACAAGATCGAATTTTAATTACAATAATGTTGATAAATAACCAACTTCATGGAAACGACAAAGTCGGTTGGCTATAGACGAAGTTCGTAATGGAGAACAAATGATGATATCAATAAATTCTTACAATATTGAGAGAATCAGCCGACGAAACTGGCTTGAAACTTGAACCATAAGCCAAATTATTAACATTGGGATGAGCTCGACAATTGTCCACTGAAAATATGATATTTCATAGTTTCATTTCCGTAACACGTTCTCGAAAACATTTCAAATAATCCATCTTTTTATGCGCACCTGTTCTGAGGAACAGCATACTATCGTTTTACCCAGTGGCATGTAATTTTCGAATTTTTTCCCGAAAATGGTCTCAAATGATTGGGTTGGACTCACTGATAACGAATCCGATACCTAAATCGATTATGTCCGGCCGTGGGCACGATATCTTGAGAACCCCATCGACTTGAAACTTTCAGTATATGCCGCATTGCACTATACGACGATTAAGTTCGTTAATGAGACAACTCTGCTGAAAGCTGCTGACTTCACTTCAATGCTTTTCTAGAATTTTGTGTATGTAATATACTGACAACTATGCAGCGTTGTTGAAACATATAGGTTTTTCAAATTCTCCAATTTATCAATGACTTTCATTCTTATGCTCCCATTAAATTTTCCACCACAAGCATATTTCACATTTTTCTCCTTTTTACTACTTATAACTACTTATACATTAGTATGGATTTATTCGTACGAAAGATTCTGTCGAAAATAAAAGTTGGTTTCAACCGAAAGTTCGTTATAAACGGGTCGTTATTTGAAAAAAATTGCATATGTTTGATGATACTTCCTTCGTACCTCAAAAATTGGTTCGTTATGAGCGGAAGTTCGTTACAAGCGGAACCGTTGTGAGCGGGCATCACTGTATTTAAAATCTTTTCGAAATTGTACTTCAAAACATATTCGTGTACTTACTCAGAACTCACTAAAGTTTGCCTGTCAGTCTTTACGAGTGAAAGTAAACCATCCCTTGTAGTGGATGGAGACCTTCAGACGAAAATAGATACGAAATGCGAAAGGAGTTTCACTTAGAATCCCTGCGAAGTTCGAATGGAATAGCACGAGTCCCAGCTAATAGATACGTCCACATGAAACAGAGCTGTGAAATGAATGGCTTGAGGGTGTGTAACCGGCCATTGCATCCTTTTATTCCAACCAGAAGCCATTTCTCCTACATCCCAATGTGAGCTAGCAATTAACTATTCGTCCGCAAGGTTACAGTTGATAATCTTCATTTGAAATTGTGGCTCGTGCGATGAAAATCCTTCCTCTGAAGAGTAGAGGAATATGTATGAGCTTCCCTCCCAAAACGTGAGAGATGTGCAAATCATTAGGCAATTATAAAATAAAATAAATTAGAGAATTTTGAAACGGTACCATTAAAAAGACGCAGATAATGCACTAAAATCTAAAATATAATATCGCCTTCATTATTTTAAATTATCATTGTAGTATGCATAATGACTTGAATGACAAACAGTCCTCACCACGAGGCGTCTCTTGGGACCAAATTGCAAGAATATTACTTATTATAAGTTTCAGTGATGATATAATAATTATTTTTCGTTCCGCTATATCTATTTTGTTTCGCATGATATTCACCAATTGGGAGTTTCAATGATATTAATGTGTGAGATCTGATATATTTATTAATTTCATATATCTATGTTCGTCACGAGATGGCTCATTGAAAGCCTGCTTCAGTTACCAGCAATCCAACTTTGCAAGAGTTTGTTTATATCGATAATCAGTCCTTATTTTGATATGATTTGTGAATGCGTAGTATTCTTCCGCAAATATTTATAGTGATAATCGTCGCAAACTCCCATTTCAATAAAAAATGCTGGAAACTGTATACTGGATCTGTATACTTCCGGTTCGCCATCTCTTGACGTTATTCACCAGAATTAATGATAAATACATTGGATCCTACATTTTTTATATTTGGAACTCCCAACTCGTGAATATATTGTGTTTGGTAGGAAACAAATATATATCTGAAGGAAAAATGAATATATCGTCACATAAAATCAATATATTTGCAAATCCATTTTTGTCCCAAACAGCGCAAAAGTGTTTGAAAATATCTTTATTTAGTGCAGCAATATATTTATTTTGTGTGACGATATATTTATTTTCTACCGAACGCAACATAGAGATTGGAGTTTTCAGTAATCTACGTTTGAAGAAGCTGAAAAATATGGAGAGTTAGTCCTGATTTCGATATGATTTGTGAATATTCTGTGTTAGGTATTTCTTGGACATTTGTAATGATCATCGTCCTATGAACTGTGCTTCCATCACGCCAGCTATTGACGTTATAGGAAAGATCGAATTAATGAATATATTAGATCCTATATTTTTATATATCAGAAACTCCAAACTCCTGGAAATGTTGCGTTTGATAGAAAATAAATATATAGTCACACAAAAGGAATATATTGCTGTACTCAATAATCATATTTGGCAACACATTTTCACATTAGGTGCCATTTTGAACAAAAGTGGGCTAGCAAATATATTCATTTTTGATTCGATATATAAATTCGCTGCAGCAATATGTCAATTTTAAGTGACGATATATTTGTTTTCTATCGAACAGTGTATTTTCAAGACTGGGTGGTTCGGAGAGGATTTTCAAAAAAAGCATTGACGTAAAGTCAGCAGCTTTTACGCGCTTGTTCACATTGCGAAATGGTGACTTGAAAATTTCAATGAAATATAAAAATTTTCAAGAAACAAAAATTTTTTTTCAAATTTTTCCATGGATAATTCTTCTTATTGACATTGTTCATCTTCCATCTTCCAACCAAGTTTCATTTCGATCAGATAAATATTTTTCGAGTTATAGAAAATCAAAATTTCAAATGTCTGTAGCACAAAAACCATTCCGCAGATTTGGCCCATTAACGAACATAACCGAGATATTCAGGATCTTAACCTAACCTGAAAATTTCAAGACTCTAGGTCCTTTCTTTCGAAAGTTACAGCGCACAAGCTCGGCCGGCCGGACGGACAGAATCAATTTTGACCACTTATTCTTTATCAGTTTGTCTAACCTAGTCGTTTGAGTCCAATTTCGGCTCAAAATTTGAAAATTACAGACATCGTGACGAAATGATATAGCGCTGTTTCCCAGAACAAGCGCACAAAAATGTATACCAAATACTCACCTTAATTTTCATCACTGAATCACCCCTTAAATTTTTTTGGTACCCTTGTATAAAATGTGATATATTTATTTATCCGATCTGTTTGACAACGTCAAGAGATGGTGCGCCGAAACTATACAGATCAAATATACTGGTACATTTTCCAGCAGTTTTGATCAAACTCGAAGTTTGCGACGATAATCACCAAGAATATTTGGGTAATATTACTACATATTCACAACTCATATCAACAGGACTGATTATCAATATCACCAAACTCTTGCAAAGCTGAATTTCTGGAAACTGTAAGCTGGCTTTCTTCGAGACATCTGTTAAAGATCTTCGATAGATCGAATCAATGAATATATTCAATTTTAAATTTTTGAAACTCTCAACTCGAAAATATATCGTGTTTGGTAAGAAAAAATATATCGGAACGAGAAATGAATATATCTTTCCGCAATATATATTTGCCAGTAACCAATGAATATATTGACTCGAAATAAATATTTCTGCAGAAAAAAACTAGTTTGCACTGACGTGAGGTCAGGAGCTTTTACGCGCTTGTTCACACTCGAACTCATTTCCTCAAGACATTAAACATGAACTTTTACACCGTAATTTTTCAACTGAGTGCAGAAGTTCGTTTCAATCATATATCTGCATTATTGGTAATATTAGGAAAATAAAATTTCTTATAGATATATCTACGAAGTTATTCAGGGGATTTTAAGTTTTCACGAATTTGACCTTCTTAATTAACCCCTAAATCTGCTATGAAATTATGGAGTCTCTTAGAGTAGTTTTTTTCAGATGTTATTCTGGTTAAGGTTGGCCTAACTGCCAACCGTAAAATGAGAATCCATTAAGGTACTTGATATTTGTTGAGTCGATTGAATTACGAAAGCCGAATGGTAGAATCATCCAATGATTCCGCATAAATATCCATTCGAATTTTTATTATTTCAGTATTTTTTGAGTAACTCTATAAATGACAACCATACCGAGGAAATGACCAAGACCTATGACACATTTTTTTCCACTATCTCCGAATATAAATATCCGATTAAACGATTGAAACACTGTTGTAAAATACTGACTCGAGGTTTCTGCCGATTTTATTGAAATCTGATGAATAGTTTTCGGTAAAAAATGTATTCGAGAGAAATTTCCAAAATTGTTGAATACTTTCTTACATTTTCCTACCTCTACGATCCTCACGAAATTTTGCATTGATTCGTGCGTTGGTATTAGCGTCTGTTATCTCGAGATATTGAGGAAATATCCCATATATTTCAATTCCTCCGAGAATAAATATCGGATCAAACTGAAATTCGAAGCACTATTTTGAAACATTGATTTCAAGTTATATTATCAGTTTTAATCTGTTCGTGTCAATAATTATCCAGATATCGAGGAAATATTCTCAAAATTTCAAAGAACAACGAAATTCGACGTATTTTTTTCCATAATACCTGCAGAAATGGACATCAGATCAAATTGAAATTTGAAAAGTTGTTATCGAATACCATCTTCGAGGGCTGTGCCGAATTCCATCGATATCTGGTCAATAAATCAGAAAAACTATTTTTTTTCGATAGGGGTGTCGATAATTTTCGAAAACCAATTTTTCGTAGATGCGCGTTGATATTCTTCGAATAATAACGAAGTTTCGATACAATCGCATCTCTACTTCTTGAGATATTGAGGAAATAACCTCAAAATTTCAAAAAACGATATTTGACATCATTTTTTTTCATATATCTCCGGAAGACATATCGTAACGAACTGAAATTTGAAACATCGTTGTTGAATATTGATTTCAAGGTCTTTACCAAATTTCGTTGAAATCTGTCCAACATTTATCCGAGAGAAAAAAAATTTTGCAGAAAAATTTGAAACCTTTTCTAATAAACTTTTTTTGATAGAAATTGGTTCATGGAGAAAAGAGAGCTCCAGTAGTAATATTTTCTCGAAATTTTTTAACAATTGGGTTCATACAAAATTCTGCGATAAGTGTTGCCTTGGTATTTTCCAGATAATCACGAAGTTTTGATCTGATCGCATTTGTACTTTTGAAATTTTGAGAACATTACATCAAAATTTCAAACAACAACAATTTTACATATTTTTTTTCATATGTGAATATAGTATTGAATTGAATCTTGAAACATTGGTTTTGAAAAACGATTTTACGATATGTGCCAAATGTTGTTGAAATCTGATTAACACTTTCCGAGGAAAAAAACTTTTCAACAAAAATTCCAGAAATTTTCGTTTGATACTGTTGTTAAAATTTTTTAATGGGATAGATACAAAATCGACTTGCATGTTGGTATGCAGAAACTTATTACTGAGTTTTCATTCGATCGAAGCAGTACTTCATGGGATATCGAGGAATTAACCTCAAAATTTCATATAGGCATAACTCCGAAACTGTTTGGCCGATTTAGCCCACGTACGAACTCAACCGAAATATTCCGGATCGAAACTTAACCTGAGAATTTCAAGACTCTAGGTCCTTTCTTTCTAAAGTTACAGAACACACGGACTGGCGGCCGGCCGAACAGAATCAAATTTGAGCACGAATTCTTCATCAGTGAGTCCAACCTATTCGTTTGAGAACAATTTCAGCTCAAAATTCGAAAACTACATACATTGTGACGAAGCGATAACGCGCTGTTCCCCAGAACAAGCGCATAAAAAGTTCTGTCTCAAACGGCGCCTCCTACCACTCAGCGCTCGTACCATTTATTTCTTGATGGTGAACCGCTAAGGACGTATCTTTTTAAGCGCTTGTTCTGGGCAACAGCGCGTTATCATTTCGTCACGATGTCTGTAATTTTTCAATTTTGAGCCGAAATTGGTCTCAAGCGACTAGGTTGGACACTGATGAAGAATTTTTGGTCAAATTTTATTATGTCCGGCCGGCCGTCTGTGTATGCTGTAACTTTCGGAAGAAAGAATCTATAGTTTTGAAATTCCCAGGTTAGGTTAAGATCCTGAGTATCTCGGTTGAGTACGTTCACGGGCCAAATCTGGCGAATGGGTTTTGTGTTTGAGCCATTTCAAATTTTGTTTTTTCGATAGCTCGAAAAACATTCAATCGATAGAAATGAACCTTGTCGGGTAGATAAAAAATACTTATCAATGAGAGTAATTACCCATAGAAAAATTTAAAAAAAAAATCGAATTTTTTTTCAATTCAATGAAATTTCGAAATTTAATTTTTCCAGTATTACCAATAATGCAGATGTGTTACAACAGAAATTCTACATTGAATTGAAAAATGACGGCATTAAGGTTCATGTAAAAATGTCTTCAGGAAATGGCTCCGAATGTGAACAAGCGCGTAAAAGCAATTGACCTCTCGTCAGGGCTTTTCTAGATTTTTGAGTCACTCTAATGCCACGCAGTCCACTATACGATACGAAAACGGGGAGATCCATTATTTAATCTCGATCCAAAATTAAGTAGTTTTTGGATTTGACTAAATAACTGGATTTCAGTTCTGAGGTATGAAGTCTACGATCCGCCGTGTACTGTGTGCTTTCTTTTGAGACCCCCGTTAAGTGTCCATAATGAGTGTTTTGAAATGAATATTAATTCTGCCATTTTTTACGAGCGGCCATTTTATATTACGAATTTTTCATTGTGTGATATATTCTACTCGTGGAGCACTTTCATTCGATTCCCATTAAGAGTACACCGAACATTGTGTTCATTCATGAGTCTGTTCAAGTAGTAGTTAAATGTGCCCCAAAAATGATATGTGAGGTATCGATGTTTTCTGAAAAGCATCCTTTAATTTTGCCGACCTAATTCTACAAACAGCGCAGTACCAATATGCACGACGGCTGTATAATGGAAATGCTACTCTTCAAGCTAGAGGCTTTTTGTATTCAGTCTTCAATAGCAAATTCCAGTTCTAGAATAAGTTCCTCCTGTAAATCGTTACAATATTGAGTACATGTTCGGCGAAAAAAATTCTGATAGATAATTCTCAAATTTGCTTTTTCAGCTATGACTATTTTTCAGAAGAATATTTTTTCGAAATTGTCATGAACGAATTTCAGGTGCTTATACAAGCTATGAATTAAGAGAAATAATAGGAGAAATAGATGAAACGAGAATTGCGAGGGCAGAAACCGAAAGTCTTAAAACATGCAAACCCTCTAAAGGGACAACCACAAAAGTCATTAATTTTCCACCTCGAAAAAACGCCAAAAGCAGAAAAGTAAACACAGGTTTTCATTGTCAGCATTTTGTATGAATTATTGTCTCAGGTTTCCACTGATGGTTTTTCTGGTTTCGGATAATAAATAGTGCTTTTTTTCTCGGATGTGTGAATGCATTTGTCACTTTTGTTCTCTCGGAAAATAAACGGAGCAGAGCGTTTCTTTTCATCCAAACTGATTCAAGGAAATGAACGAATTCGGCTGTAAAACTTCCTATGAAGAAAGGGAGACCGTGGAAATATTACGTGACAGTTTTTCGTTCATAAATTGGTAGATTCTAACGAGTTACGGATAGAGCTGCAGACTCTGTTTCAGATGATGAATTCCCATTCCTTAGTAATCACTGATGCAAACTGAAAGTTAGATAGTAGTTGGAAAACTGATGATAAAATCTTTCTGTTTAAAAATCTTCAAGATCTTTTGTCGACAACAGAAAAACTGAAATGGATAGTATTTGACGCCTTAAGTTTCAAACATTAGGAATGTGAAGGTGAAGAAGTAATGAATAATATACAAAATATCTATTCATCACATCCATTCCAAGCTTTTCATAATATTGGGTTGATATATCTTACTCAGACCGTGAATATTATTATTAAAATGTTTTCGCCATGAGTCCCGAAACAACTATGATTTGTTGTCATTTAACAACTAGTCGCATATTATTTTAATTGAAAATTCAACGATGATGAAAATGTGATTTGCTCAATCTGGACACTAAGATATAAAAATACCTACCTATTTTCATTTTGTCGGATGAAATTGCCAATGAAAAATTTGTTTTTGTTAGGTTATATAAGATCAACCCTCAACGACATGATTTGGACCGTCAGTCAAGAGCCTAGATGGAAGTTTGTGTTAAAGTGCAGTCGAGTCGGCCAACCCAAGCCTAGGTTTCGGAGAGGATAATGTGTGATCAGATCAAGGAATCATGCTTGCATTCCGGATGGCTCTACTATATAACACATGTCGCCTTTTTAAGGATTTCGATCGGATTCAGACCAGAAGACTCGTCTTGAAGTCGGATCATTTGAGTGCCAGGAAAAAGCTTGTTGACAGCTTTTCTATCTGGTATAACTTTTCGCGTCATTGTGTGTAAGTATCTCTCTTCTTCAGATAGAGCTGTTACGTCGAATGTGCCTCAGGTGTCGGTACTTGGGCCTATACTTTCCTTGTTTCACACTTCCGAATGGCCACGCATGTCCTGCTTTTTGCAGATGACATCAAGCTATATAATAATCTTCTTCCCAACTATAGCACCCCCCGACAAGACTTGTACGATTTAACTCAGATGTGATCTACATGATGTTACCCTTAAACATCGATAAATGTCCTATGCCCCAAATTGGAAGTAGCAATCCTTTCCCAGATTACAATATAGATTGTATGACTCTGTCATCAGTTTCCCATCATTTCGATCTTGGTATAAATGTTACAGGCGACATATCTTGGTATAAACAAGTATCATGTATTATAACAACAGATCAAAGTAAATTGCTATTCTTTTACATTTCTCTTTTCAAGGCTGCAAGACGAGGACATCCAATTTGTTATATAGATAATATGTGCTTTCAAACATTGATTATGCGGGACCCCTTCTCGAGCTGACGGAGTTCTTCTGGAGTCGGTACCACAATGTGTGACTTGCTTTCCATATGCATTCATATGTAATTCATATGAGAAGAGATTGAAAAATTTTAATTTGCCTTCATTTGATGAAAGATGAACTAGAGGCGACATGACATTCACCTATCCAAATTATTGAATTTCGATTCGTGATTTCAACTGATACTTCGGCTGACATTAAAAAAACCAACAACATCAGCTTGTTCAAGAAGAGATCCAAAAACTGGATTCTATCGTACAGAAGAGAAAAATTGCAAGACTTTGTCAATCTTGAGTGAGGGTTCGGTTTAGGAGATTTAGGGAGGTGGGAGAAGAATTATATTTTTTTTTTCATTTTGGTAGCTGGTTCTGGTAATTTTTGTTTTCTGAATGGATTGTGTTGTTTTCATGTTTGTTCACTCATCAAATATGTAGTTTTAGTTGAATGAGGTGAGATCACGTACAAGCGATAGCTTGCCGAAGCTAGAGCTTCTGTGATGCCAACCATTTATTCACTTGTGCTTATATCTACATCTGTAAAATTGTTATATCTTCAATGTGGTGAATGAATATTATTATTATTATTACTTATATGTCTTGTTTCTAAAATTAGAATTTCGCTTCGCGAAACAACGGAAACTATAAAATATGTTAGGAACCTTTCAATCTGTAATTTTTCAACAAAGTACTAGATTCTAATTCAGTTGCATCTGCAAATTTAGAAATATTAGAAAATGAATTTATGAAAGGATATATCCACGGTATCTTGAGGAGGATTCTTTCCGAAGAATCAAATATTTGAAATCATCTGCACAATATCTTTCATTTTTATATCCATGTTGTTGGAATAACTGAAAAACAAACCGAGACCCATGTTACTCCCACACTCAAAGCGAACCCCGAGTGATGACCGCTTTGGCAACGGTACAATTGGATATATTATATCCTAGTTTGAATTTCAACCGTATACTCAAATAGAAACTTTCTATATACTTGACTTGATGATTGTATTAGGTACAAGTGTATTTTACACTAGAAAGAAATAAAGGATGTATTTGGATTTCAAATAAAAAGTATACTAGAACTAACATCACCATGATCTTGCTCATATATAAATCTATCATCTACTTCGATCAATTTATATTTAATTGCTACGAAATCTGGTTTCCCATACTTGTAGTCATATTGAACATATTGAAATAAAGAATTTTTCATTTTGTGGAACATATTCAAATATTTATAAGATATTCGACATATTTGTCTGTAATGTAGCTACAGTTATTAGGAATGTAGGCATTTGCCTTTTTGGATCGGTGGTGTGGATTTTAACAGAATTATTTGTTTCTCTAAAATTCACCCAGTATATAAATAAAGAACCAGTTTAGTTGGTCTTGGTATATTAGCGGTGATTTACATTTTCGTGGTAATGGATTATAAAATAATTCAGTTTCAGAATATGCATGGATTCAGTTAATCCATATACTACCTACTCTTTGAGGAAGGAGTGAATTCGTCATTCTGCACCACTATAGAAAATGGGTCATTCAAATTGCAAGCTCAATAATCGATCTGTTGAAAAACGCGAATCTATCTCTTACAAGATTTTATGGCTCTCACTAGTATACTTATGACTAATTGCACTTGTAGTTAAGATTTCTCTAAACGTTTGCATGCAATATTTATTTTAGTTTGTCGTTAACATATATTACAAACTTAAATTTCAAACTTATGATTCAACAATGATACCTAATTCTCAGCTAATTTTTTTTGATTTCAACAAACTCGCTGGTGATATCATAGCCTCTTGGGTCATAAAAGCTGCATAATTATTTGTGCAATGATTATTTTTTGTTTCATGGTTGCATTGAGGGATTTTTTTCTAATTTGCACACTCGCATCTAAATTTGTCGTGGCAGAATATCTTAAATAGCTCAGTATACCACCGAATGAGTTATGTCGGCCTTCATTTGCTTTTTTATGTTTTCTTCACACAACCCTCTTGAATCCGCGTGATATTGTGAATTTTTCATGCTGGGCATAATCTATATTTATAGATATATTTATTCCGCATCGTACTGATTTTTGATGATACAAAAGTATATAAAGAGTTTCTTAAGTTTTAGTATTTGATGGTGTTCCAATGGCTCTCATCAATGCCAGTCACAGATGTGAAACGTTTTATGTTTTCGTGGTGGCCAGTCTATACGCAGGTGAACTAGTAGATATGCAACGAAATTTTTCGTTGAGGAAACGGATTTAGCTCCTTAATGTGTTAGTTCTTGTAAGAACATATATATGTTATATCTAATCTGTTTTTTGCATTTCTCTTAACTACTATGTTCTCTAGAGAAATTTTTTGCTGCGATTTCGAAGTACTATCACTCGATCTGCGAAATAATTGAAGGAACCTTGATATTTGTTTTGGTTTATTTCTTGATTTTCTCAATCAATCCTCAGTGGTTATCCAAGAAAGAAATTATAACAGGAATTTTGGTATATATTCTTCTAGGGTCAAAATCACTGTTAAGGTGATTTAGCATCCTCAATATGTATAAGTGAATCATTATGTAAATGTATCGAAATAGTATTTATTGTTTTCGGGGAGGAAATGTAGAAAAGGCAAAATATCTGCTCAGTTGATATTAACTATTCACGAATTTTTTTCACGCCGAGGACCAATAATTTCAGTTGAAAATTCAGAATCCCCATGCGAAATCTGAAAAATAGAATTCAAAATCCTCCCAAGATGTCCTTTGATCGACTGTTCAAATAAGATTTAAGAGCGTATGAGGTAAGAATTGACGGGAAGACTTCAAGAGCCCCCCCTTAATTCAGTATTTTGAACCAATCAAGGTACAAAACCTCTTGCCTGACAGTAGATGCAAATAAGAAGTCACTTCCAACTGTTCCTCCTCCTACGCTTCATGACTCTCGAAATGAATAGATAGGCTGCTCATTATATTTCCAATTTTCACATTTAAAAATTTCAAGGCCTACTCAAACCAGGTGATGGCAGATACTACTTGAGTACTCAACTCTGTTGTGTACGATTATCGTGGGCATTAAAAGTAGTAGAAAATTGATTATTCAACCGTTCTTTTCATATTCGTAGAGCCAATCCTTTTTCGATGAAAAATGTGATCAGGGATTTGGAGATTCCAGGTGAGTACCAATGCTATTAAATCTTCTCAAAAATGATATTGCTGATATCCATCTTTGATATCATTGTAATTTTGTTGTTGTTTGCACTTATCTCGATGAAAAAATATATAGCTATTTTTCTATGGATTTCATTGTTGATCAAATTTGTCTATTAAAATATCCCAGAGACTAAAAGTGAGATGAAAATTGGAGAAGAAAAATATATAGTAATTGAATATCTAAGTATACCCTCCTGTGAGTTTATTTTCATTGTCACGTGAATGCAGAAGTCGACCATAACACCTGGGATTTTTAACGATTTAACGATAATGGAACATTGAAAACGGCCGCTTGTATATTGTATTTCGTTCGAATATTATTTTTGGTTTGAGTTAATAGTTTCTACAGCCTCTACTCTCATTGCCATGGAAACAAAATAATTATTTCAGTGATGCTAAGAAGAAATGATCACAGAAAAACTTATGACAAATTGGTTGGAAATTATATTCCAAAGATAACATGCTTTGATTGCCTGATACCTGGCATAGTTTCAAATCAACATTAAATCCTTTTTTCGATGATATATCATTTTCAATCGAACTATCGAATTCAAACTCAACGAGTTTATCGGTCGATAAAACCTGTGTGAAATCTCCGAAAAGAAGCAGATAAATGTATTACGAATCAACTCAAAAACGGCTACTTACTCTGAAAGAATTTGCAGTCTTAGTTGGTTCTTTCTGTAGGCCGATTTGATGAGTATGTGAATTCTACCGTATAATTCCGCAGATACCTAGAGGTACCTAGTTATACGGTATTTAATTTCCACCTTATTTTTAAGGATACATATTACGTAGTACAAATATAATATTCAGTTCCAAACTGATTATCAGTTCAAAAACGCGCGCAGAAGTTCCTGACTTCTCTTCAGTGCATTTCATTAACTGGTTGAAACTGGGTCATTACCGTATATTTGTATTTATTTGAAATGCACAATTTCGAATAAAAGTTTACCTACGGAATCATAGGAAGAGTTTGTACTGACCGTCGATTATAAGCACAATATCTTCCGAATGTAATAATGCGAGAATTAATATATTTATTGTTACTATTATTATTATTATTACAAATAAATTGGAGCTGAGGCTAGGACTATAAGCAGCTCTAAATATATAAAAATTATGTCAAATGAAGTTGACAGTGCACCCGCAAAAGAAATTATCACACACATCACATATCACACATCCTCCGGAACTCAGGTTCCCCGCACGAAACTGTCATACTTGTTCTTGAAAACGTTCACTGAAGTAGCACCAACGATCTCCGGAGGCAGACGGTTCCAGGCGTCGAACACCCGATTAGACAGAAAAATCTGACGAGGGGTGGTCCTGAACTTTTCCTTCTATAGTTTGTAGCAATGACCCCGCCAATTGCCAGTGTTGAGTTGAAACAAAGATGACAAATCAGTACCAAACTTGTCATGCAGAGCTCTTTAGGTCACTATAGGGTCTCCCCTTTCCCGTCGGTCCTTAAAGTGGTCAAGCCGAACACTCTGAGACGCTCATCATAAAATGGGCGATAAGTTCCATATGGGAGGCGGGTAACAGATCTTTGAAGCTTCTCCAGTTTATCCATATCACCACACTGGTCCCGCGAATTCCAGAATTCTGAACGTGCATCGACCAGGAGAGATCGTCCGAGACCGTTAGACCCAAGTCATCGTGGTGTATGGATGTAAACAATAATCTTCCGTTCAACGTGTAAGGTTTTTTTGGTTTATTTTTTCCGATGTGTAGCACACTACACTTCTCTAAGTTCAGCGGGAGCAGCCAGTTCTGACACCATTGGGAGATCATATCCAGATCACGTTGCACAGAGATCTGAAGAACAATGCAGGTCCAAATCATAAATAACTGAAATCTGCCTAATTATTACGTAAATAAATCAATTCAAGATATATCAACTCATGTTGAAATCTTCAGACTGTCAGGTTCAACATACACTCAACAACTGATGTATCAACCAATTGGCAGAGTGATTATTAGATGGGGATAAGTATGAATATGAAAAATCTCACAAAAAATTTACGTCTGTTTTCTTTTGTTTCTCAAAGGAATGAAGATGATTTAATTTTGTGCTTATCGTAAAGGCGTTATGCGACTCGTCATATTACATTCAAAATTTAATTTCAATAAAATTTGAATTTTTTTGTGTTCCACCAGACATAATTAAAAAAGTATTGTAATAAACTGCAGACAATTTCCTGTCAATTATAACTTCCATAAA
The DNA here is from genome assembly GCA_958510865.1 of Myrrha octodecimguttata. Taxonomy (NCBI): domain Eukaryota; kingdom Metazoa; phylum Arthropoda; class Insecta; order Coleoptera; family Coccinellidae; genus Myrrha; species Myrrha octodecimguttata. Next base: position 2,120,245 of record OY294057.1, on the reverse strand, counting down.
AAGTTTCCGTTATTAAACTCCTATCGTACCAACTGCAGGCCTATTCATATATTCAATCAAGACTTTCTAAGCCTTTAACTCTAACGGCGCCTTCTGTAGTTCTCTACGAAATCGACCTTTTGTTCGCATCATCCATCTGATAGATAATCTGGACGAAATCTCCGCTGAAGTAATTCTGAAAATATCAGATTCAGCTTTTATTATGAATAGAGTGAAGACGGAGGAGCAGTCGACTGGAAATCGGCTTAGGGATCATGGCAGGCATTGGAAATGGCACCGAACAAATGCGCATCGGATCACTGAGGGTCTCGAACACTCGTATATTCGTATAAGGAAGTTCCGAATACCAGGCAAAAATATTGATTCCCTATGCGATTTTAATTTAGCAAATACGTGCTTGGTTACTCTGATATACCTATCTAACCACGGTCTTTTGTAGGATTGGACATTTCCATTCAAGCACTCATAATAAATTCACGTTAGTATATTACCTGGTTAATTATTATTATCATTATGTCACCTAATGATGCTTGCACAGTTTTTCAGTTTGATCGATTCACTCAACTGATTCAAGATTTCCGCTCGGATATAGGATATTCGTTTGAGAATATCGATAAATATTTATTCACATATAGACATATAGTGATTAATTTTGTGGTTGAGGTTTATTGGCCTATCGCTACCAATTTTCAGATATGAGTTGTCCGAAAGTTGACATTGAAGTATTGCAAGAAAACAGAGTATATACATAAAATGCTGAAATACATAATTTTTGGACAAGGAATTATGAAGAAAGGGGTATTTTATATTCACATGAGCTTTATGATATTCTCTTCTAAAGGTTGATCAACAATTCATATAGTCGAGAAATATAAAAATGATATTGCGGACGACTAGGAGAAACTGAAAAAAACAGAAAGAGGATATATAATTAATTGGTTTAAAATAAAATCTTTGCTAGCTACCAAATACTCGAAAAATTACTGGCAATAACTTGGGAGTGAAGTTTGATTTACAGAAAATACTTGTTACAATTTTTTATTCGGTAGAACAATAATCATGGTTTTTCGCTACTGAACAATATTTTGGAATATTTGTTTCCTCTTGAGTTTCAATATATGCATAGTATTCACCAGGTTCATAAAATAAAATACGTCATGATGTAATCACACATACCTGAACAGAATCATTTTCGTAACACCTGTTGGCCTCGAAATACTGCACCAAAACTGATTTTCATTTTGTGTAGCAAATGCAGATTCGAATTATTTTCATATATCCGCCATCATCCTACATGAATAAGGTCTTGTGTTGGCCATTCATTTGATATGCCCGCGTGACATTCTAATAATTAACTTCAGAACAGAGCTCACGTATAAATAAAATGAAAAATGACAGCCGAAGAATAAATTGCCTCCAAGATGGTTCACCATGATTATTTTAAAACAGTTGCCAGCCGCTAAGCTCGCAACAGGAGAAAAATTTCTGAGCCTCAGGCTCAATTCCTTGCATAAATCATGTAACGACCGCGATAAAGAATAAAGATCGGTTAACTATCGGCAACTATCCTCTCTTTGTTATGGGAATGCTCCCGGTATTCGGTTCGTCTCTAAAGAGTGTCATGGACGCATCAATCATTTCATTTGTAGATTCACCTCAGCACGCCTGAAAAGATGTTATTACATTAGTCTGAGCAGTGACGCCATACCACGATGTTGTTGCTAATCGGCTATATAATAATATATAACGGTACAATTTGCGTGAAATAAATATGTAGGGAGATTTCTAGGAAATTTTGCAATTCAAAAACTATATATATATATAGTGAATATTTCATTCGCAATCAGCAATAATGGAAAAAAAATCAAATAATCTTGAAGTAAAATGAAAGTTATAAGAGACAATAAATAAATAATGAAAAATGAAAAATTCTTGACAATCTTGAAACTATTTGAATCAAACATATCAGATTGATCAAATAACGTATTCAAGCTATAAAAACCGCCCCCCGATAGAAAAAGCAGGGAGGGGTAGAGAGATGAAATGATATGACAGAAGTATTTCTATTCTTATTTCTTCATCCCATTCAGTTCATTATATTTATGTTAATCACCTCTCATAAATCCGCTCTTGTTTTGTTTATTCGACCCTTAAAAACCAAATAATAATTATAATAATAATATTAATATACTTTATTTCATAGTATGTAACCATACACAGAGCAGATACATAAGAGAAATAGTGTCAACATAAATAATCATCCAAAGAATATGGTTCCAACTTCAATATACAATCTCTCACCTCTTTTTGAAAAAGTTTTAAACTATTCATAGTATCCAATAATATGAAATAACCCCTCAAAGAATGAATTGGTATCTTTGGTCCACTGGATCTCGAGAGGCGTGATCTCTATAATATCGCTTGTATAAAAGCTTATTAAAAAATAAAACAACACAACAGCTTATGTTCTAGAGTTTGTGGTTACCTACTTTTTATTTATAGTGAATCTTATTTATACATAAATGCATAATATTATATTGTGACGAGTACGGCCCTGTCTGTTCTAGAATGTTGCTGAATGCTCCAGAAGGCCCGAGCAGTCTATGAGTCACCCGCCTCGCTCTAGAGCATTCTGGAAACTGCTGGAAATTCCACACGTAATAAAAAGGTAGACGCGGATCAGCACAGGGACCAATTCAGCAGAGTGATTCGTAGCGGAAAGAGCTCAGTGAAAATAAATTAGTGTGGATATAAATTGTGAACAGACTTTGATAGAACTAGTTGTTTAGTTATTGGAACAGTAGTGTGTAAATAAGTGTAAATAAATAGTTTAAATATTCGAAGCGTTTTGAAAACCGAGAAAACGTTACAATATTATGTTTAATTATCATTTCTTTCAAATTTTCTCCATTTCATTCAAGTCTTAACCTTTGCCAGCTATAAAATCCATATCGTTACAGTGAAAACTTTGAATATATACTCAAAGTTTATTAATATAAATGGATTTTCCGGATAAACGTAATATCTGTCAATCGACCGACCGAACAGTTTTCGGAATACTTAGTGGGGGGCCACTCATTTTTTTGGGATATTTGAAGAGGCAGGTAAACTGTAAATAATTTATTCAGTGTATAATATGAAAGTGGAGGGTTAGCGTTAGTAACAGTATCGTGTGCACATTTTCATGTGAAAAGAAAGTGTGAACATCTCAGGAAAGCTTTATATGCCAACAGAAGCGGTGCTCCTTCGGCTAACTATGTCTAGTAATATACATTTTATTGGGAGTATTCAACTTCTTAAGATTCTAATGGAGCAACGGTTCGCCTCAGTATGCACGATGAAAGTGGTACATTAAACGATATCATTAATTACCTTTACTGATTTATATGAAAACATTTTTTCCTATTCTCCAGATGAGAGCACTCATGAACGTCTGAAGCATGAGTAGATAATTATGGACTTCGAAAATGTTTAATTGCTTCATCTATCCAAATGCTTCTGCGTTATTGAGCAATGAACGAAAATAAAAAAATAATCAATTTCGATACCACTTGAATTGACAATGTACAATAGTTCAGGAGTCCAAGAAGGAAATTTCGGGATTTACTCGAGCGCATCAGATTAAGGTAGGGGGAGTTAATTAGATGCGCATAAACGTGTACATTCTAATAATCTGATAATTTCACTGTGGGAGGTACGTGGGAGGGTTACAAAGTTGTATAAGATTTGATCATCAGATATTCCCGAGCGCGTCAGATTGAGGTAGAATGAGTTGAAGATGCTAAAAAGTGTACATTCCCATGATCTGTCAATTTCAGTCTGACGTAAGTACGTGGGAGGGTTACAAATTTGTAAAAAAAGTGGATCCTCTGACTTTCTCAAGGACTTCAGATTAAGGCAGAATGAGATGATTAGATGGTTAAACGTTTGTGACGTAAGTACGTGGGAGAGTAACAGAGTTGTAAAAAAAGTTGATCATCAGATTTTATCGAGCGCTTCAGATCAAGGTAGGATATCGTTGATTAGATGCTGAAAAGTGTGAATTACAATAATCTGACATTTTCAGTGTGACGTAAATACGAGGCAGGGTTACAAAATTGTAAAAAAATGATCATCAGATTTTCTCGAGTATGCGTCAGATTACGGTAGGATAATTTGATTAGATGCTAAAAAACGTCGATTCCAAAAATCTGACAATTTCAGTGTGACGTGAGTACGTAGGAGTTGTAAAAAAAATTTCAAAAAGCACTGCCGTGAAGGCAGCAACTTTTGCGCGCATGTTCAATGTAGATGACCGCTTCAGCAACGAATTTGAACGTGCGCGCAAAAGCTGCTGCCTTCACGGCAGTGCTTTTGGAAAATTTTTTCTGATAAATTACTGGATTTCAATTCGATCATATCTGTATTTTTGGACATATTGTAAAAATAAAATTTTGAATGGGTATATCTATGGAATCATTGGGCGGATTTTACCCATTCACGAATTCGACCTTCGTTATTAAGCCCCAAACCTACTCTACAAATATCGAGTTTCTAAGTCGTTTCTTCCGGAAGTTATTGTGTTTACGGTCAGCCTAACGGCCGACTGCGTAAACACAATAACTTCCGAAAGAAACAACTTAGAAACTCGATATTTGTAGAGAAGGTTTGGACCTTAATTACGAAGGCCGAATTCGTGAATGGGTAAAATCCACCCAATGATTCCGTAGATATACCCAATCAAAATTTTATTTTTCCAATATTTCCAAAAATACAGATCAGATCGAATTGAAATCCAGTACTTCATCGAAAATAACAGTTCGAAGTTTCATACAGAATTTAATGAGGATGATATGATGAGAAAATCATAGAAATTTTTTTTTTCAAATTGTTCTAATAACACGATTATCACGAAATTTTGCATAACGATATCGAGAAGAAAACCTCGAAATTTTACATATTTTTTCCCGATATCTCCAAAACTTATGATCGTATCGAACTGAAATTTAGTACACTGCTGTGGAATTAGAAGGTCAAAGTGTGAGTATAATTTTTTTTGGATATGATGAATGGTTTCCGAAAAAAAAATTTTTTTGTAAAAAAATTTCGAAAAAAATTTTTTTTTTAATTTACTGACAATATGATCTTGACGAAATTTGGCTCAAAGTTTCGCGTCGTTATACTCCACCAAACTGCCAAGTTTGAATCCAATCACTCGAGTAGTTTCTGAAATAAAAAATAAATAACTTCAAAATTTCAAGTGCTTATAACTCCGAAACTATTCGACCGATTTGGCCCATTAACGAACTCAACCGCGGCATTCTGATGCGCAACCTATCCTGAAAGTTTCAAGTAGCTAGCTTGCTTCTGTCGACAGTTATCGTGTCTACGGCCGGCCGGACAGAATCAATTTTGACACCGGATTCGTCATCAGTGAGTCCAACCTAGTCGATTGAGACCATTTTCGGCTCAATCATCCAAAATTACAGACATTTGGACAAAACGATAGCACGCTGTTCCCCTAGAACATGCGCGCAAAAAGATGATAATCAGATTGTTTTCGAACGTGTCAGAATAAGAGAACTCCAAATAATCAACAGATTATGGGTTATTAAGATAAACCGTTTATATCTTAATCTGACGAACTCGAGTATTTCAAAATGACGAATTTTTTGGAGATTGGAATACCCGATATTTTGTTGTCATATGTTTCTGAAATCTGCTTTTAATGGCCTTCAAATGGAACCGAAGTACAAGAATATCTGTTCAGGCATACAGAAGTAATAGTGTTTTTTTGTGAAGAAAATTTCAGGCATCCCACCACTAAACAATAGAAAATACAGAAAAATTGTTGAAACAAAAATTGTTGAATAGAAAGAGTAGTTTCTTATTTTTATTCTTAACCTTAGTAAGTTGAAAAATATTCCGTGAAAAAAGCAATTATATTTCACAAGTGATAAATTGCCTCCTCAAGTGGAAAATACCACTGCTTTGTTTTAATCATTTTTTTGGGGCCGATTTTGTCATGAGAATTTTTTTCCGGAAGTTATAGGATAAACGGTTTTCGAGACGGGTACTCATAATATACCATCTTTTCATTTTATAATCCAAACTTCCGAATCCAATAGGTCTCCCAAGACAATCGAGTAACTCCCCGTTTAGCATTTTTCAGAATGCTGAATGGGAAATTTCCATAATTCAATTAGAATTAATTCAATGGTATAATTTTAAGAAATTATAAAAAGGAACTTAAACTTCATGAAGCAATCGAATGTCAACTTTGATGATATCTATACATCCTGATGTGTAGAGATCATCGACCTGAATATGCATATTCAGGTCGCCAAAACAATAACTTGACGATGAAGTTACACAATAGCCTGAATAATAATTGATAGTAGGAATAATGAAAATGCAATTCTGTACGAAGTGGAAAATCGATTGGCTTCTCTTGTAAGTTGGCACTTTCCAGATAGTTTCTCGTAGATCTTACGTCGGGCGCTCTAATATAAATATAATGTTAAGATGAATAAAGCTATCATTTCCTCAAAGTGATCGATTATTACTTGCAACTGTGAAGTTAGGACTTTCTTTAAAACTGCCGAGTCTGGCTGTTCGGTTGCATGTACACTATCTTCAAAGTTCCCATAATTGGTAACTTAACACCCAACTAATATTGCCAATTACGAACAAGCACAATGGTCTCCACTATCACGTTTCATTGACCCTCATTAATAACTCAAGGTCAGGCACCTGGCCGCGGTCTGCATGCTTCAACGTTGCCAATAGCCGCAAGAAATATATAATTCGGAGGAATTTCGACGTCCTTAGGAGAAAACGAGGTGTCGTTCTGCAGACTTCAGTGATTATTTCTTGAAAATTGTTTTTTTTTAGAACGAACTCAATTCTATTGTGAGAACGCACAATGTCAGTAATTTTTACTCCATTCGAGTTTTATTTTACCGAAAATTCTTGAATATAAAAAAGTGTCAACATTGCGCATTCTTACAATTTTATTCAACCATTTGCACCCAAAAATTTTTTTCAAAGAAACGAACTGTGGCCTCCAAACATCACCCTGTTAAATTCGAGGTATTGATTGCTCTTAACACTTTATAGCTTGGTTGAGGTACGGGGACTGTCATGTCGAAGATGAAGCACCATCAAGAGAAATCTACTGGAAGGGCTAAAATATCCCTCTTACGTTCAGCGGAACAGTTTCCTATAATCCTTAATAAGTCGAAGTAACTCTTTCCAAACAATTAGCAGCATTCAGACCACAATGAGAAATTAAATAAATGTTCCTTCTGCTGTGTAGTTTCGACTGGAGCTGATACGGAAAAAGCACTCATAGTAAAAATATCCATATTTTTCGCAAGGTAAATTATGAACAGAAAATAAACCACAGTTGAAATATTTTTTTTTCGTTTTTTTCTGGGTTTTTAATTCCAATATCCGAAACAGAACTACTAAAAATTAAATGAAAATTGATTTTTCATGAAAAACGCCCTTGCGGATTGCACTATCAAACTATTTGTCAAGGGCAGTTTCTTGGATTGCCTAATGAACAGTACAGGAACAATACAAACGATAAACTAAGCGAACTGTGGCGTTTCAGAGTACATATCTGACTTTTTCATCAGACAACGGAGAAAATTATTTTCTTTCGTCTTTTCGTTTCGATTTTAGACTTTTGTCAATCTCAGAAACGTCACAGTTCGCTTTGTTCATCGTTTGTATTGTTTCTGTATTGTTCATTAGGCATTCTGTTTTCCAAGAAACTACCCTTGACGAACAGTTTGATACTGCAATCCGCAAGGCCCTTTTCATGGAAAACAATTTCGATTCAATATTAAATAGTTCTGTTTCAGATATTGAGAGTGAGAACCCAGAAAAAACTGAAACAAATGATGTGAAATCCTCTCAAAATAAGCTTTAATCGATACACAGTTGAGATAACAACTTACTTAGGAGTGTGATTTTTGATGGCAATAAGAAATTTTAAACAATACTTTCTCTGAAAATATCGTTTGTTTAACGTTGATTCATTAAGTTCTTATCTGGAAACTTGTAAGACCATCATGAATTATGCATAATTTTCTCATAAGTTTCTTTAGTGAATATAAAATGCCAAATATATGGTCTTTTTGGTTTGGTGAGTAAATTTAGCATGAGTAGTTGAATCAGCAGTTTGTAATGGCTTCTAAGCTCCATGAATTCGATTACCTTTGTATTTTTGCTAGACAAAGACAAGTCTTGTTTTTATTTTTCGACAGGGTGACAGAAATGGAAGACACAATTTCGTTTCTATAGAGGGAACAGATAAGGCTTCGGTGAATCTCTAAAACATGAAACCATGTATATGGGTGTAATTAGTGTTCAATTGAGCGAATGGAGTAAAAGGTTTCTGTTAATTTCTCAATTCAATAATGTGAATACTGATTGATCATGTGATAAGAAAACAATTCCTAAGATTTGAATTCAGTTGCAAGCAATTTTTGCGCGCATGTTCTAGGGGAACAGCGTGCTATCGTTTTGATCAAATGTCTGTAATTTTGGATGATTGAGCCGAAAATGGTCTCAATCGACTAGGTTGGACTCACTGATGACGAATCCGGTGTCAAAATCGATTCTGTCCGGCCGGCCGGCCGGCCGGCCGTAGACACGATAACTGTCGAACGAAGTGAGCTAGCGACTTGAAACTTTCAGGGTAGGTCGCGCATTGGAATGCCGCGGTTAAGTTCGTTAATGGGCCAAATCAATCGAATAATTTCGGAGTTATAGGCATTTGAAGTTTTGAAGTTATTTATTTTTTATTTCACAAACTACTTGAGCGATTGGATTCAAACTTGGCAGTTTGGTGGAGTATAACGACGCGCAACTTTGAGCCAAATTTCGTCAAGATCATATTGTCAATAAATTTAAAAAAAAAATTTTTTCGAAATTTTTTTACAAAAAAATTTTTTTTTCGGAAACTATTCACCATATCCAAAAAAAATTATACTCACACTTTGACCTTCTAATTTAACAGCAGTGTACTAAATTTCAGCTCGATAAGATCATAAGTTTTGGAGATATCGGGAAAAAATATGTCAAATTTCGAGGTTTTCTTCTCGATATCGTTGATTTTTTTGGTATTACTCGAGAAATACTGATTCAGTCCTGATTAAACTTCACAGCTAGTTTTAAGATGCTAAAAGACAACTTTGTGCAAAATTTCGTGATAATCGGGTTATTAGAACAATTTGAAAAAAAAAATTTCTATGATTTTTTCATCATATCATCCTCATTAAATTCTGTATGAAACTTCGAACTGTTATTTTCGATGAAGTACTGGGTTTCAATTCGATCTGGTCTGTCAGCCTAACGGCCGACTGCGTAAACACAATAACTTCCGAAAGAAACAACTTAGAAACTCGATATTTGTAGAGTAGGTTTGGGGCTTAATTACGAAGGTCGAATTCGTGAATGGGTAAAATCCGCCCAATGATTCCGTAGATATATCCAATCAAAATTTTATTTTTCCAATGTTTCCAAAAATACAGATCAGATCGAATTGAAATTCAGTACTTCATCGAAAATAACAGTTCGAAGTTTCATACAGAATTTAATGAGGATGATATGATGAGAAAATCATATAAATTTTTTTTTTCAAATTGTTCTAATAACACGATTATCACGAAATTTTGCATAAAGTTGTCTTTTAGCATCTTAAAACTAGCTGTGAAGTTTAATCAGGACTGAATCAGTATTTCTCGAGTAATACCGAAAAAATCAACGATATCGAGAAGAAAACCTCGAAATTTGACATATTTTTTCCCGATATCTCCAGAACTTATGATCGTATCGAACTGAAATTTGGTACGCGCGCACGTTCAAATTCGTTGCTGAAGCGGTCATCTACATTGAACATGCGCGCAAAAGTTGCTGCCTTCACGGCAGTGCTTTTTGAACTTTTTATGCTTTGCTTTTGTTTCGAATGCCTTTTCATAATCATTGGTTGGTGTTCAAATTATACGATTGTTGAAATGTATATTCATGTCATTATAACGTTTTGAACCTTATGGCTATTGTAGATAACAGAGGTTCATTGACTTGGCCATTCAGAAAGATGCTCATTCACTGAGTATATTATGTAGTTTGAATCAGGGAAATGCAGAAAATTAGATGTTTATTTAATTTTTTTGTGTATCATAGTAATCATCGATTGTTACGGGATAACCCTCAGACAACCCATAGATAACGAAGAGATAACGTCTATAATCTGGGTTTGTACCAGAGTGAGAGACGCAACTCACACACCTGGAGCGCTATTCTTGAAATCTGGGAAGTGGAAATGTGGGCGTGTCGAAGCTGTTGCCGAGAATACGCATTTTTGATGGAACGATAGAGAACGTTTATACCATCGCAGTCAAGAATAGGGACCCTATGTGGATAGAATTGTCAACATTATTGTGAAACTGAAGATATCGTTTAATTGTTCTTATCAATGTAGAAGATATTACTTTGGTGATATTAATACTGCCCTCCGAATGTGCTTCACAACTTAACGTGCGAACACGATCAATCGCCACAGTAGTCCTCCAACTTTGTGATTCGAAAAATACACAGCGAATCACGGCAAATATCAGGTAATTGACACTGCTTCTCATTACCGATTCCACACATAGATTCCGGGTTATTCGTGCTTCCATATCGGTGTTCGTTTTATCGAAACAAATCAATGGATGTACATACCCAAACAATGGAGGATATCAGAAGAATATCAATTGGCAAATTACCATTCTATCTGACGGAAAAGCTGAAACAAAAAGGCCGCTGTCCCGCACTTCCTCTCATCAATTTGGTGTTTTCCTTTTACCATGAGTGGTATATTTTCGTTACCGCGCGCGCGTGTTTGTGTCGCTTGCAGACGAGACGGAACATCAATTGGGAGACAACAGGAAACACGGGCATGCAGAAGCGGAGAAGTTACACAAAACAAATGTGACTCTTTCCCTATTACCGTTGTTTATTTTGGAGCCACGCTTTTGAATTCTATGCAGTTTTTCATGCTAATCATAACATTCGCGGGGAACGGGAGAGGCTTGAAAGTTCCATTGAAATGTTGAATAACGATTCCACCCTACTAAGAAGAAAATCTCGACAAAATATCCTTAGTGCCATCCGATAGAAAGTAGATATAAATCTTATCAGGAATTTATCAACGATATGGAAGTTTTCAAATCAGTCCTTAATAAAAGGCGTTGGGTCTATTACACCAAAATACTTTGCAACTTTTAACGTTTTGCCGAACTTGAAAATCGAAAAGTAACTCAGTAGGATAATATTTTGTTGGAAATTTTGGTGTACCAGATAACAATTCGTCTGGATAAGTGCAATTTAGTTGTTTTTTTGCAGCTTATTTGTTAGATGAATAAAAAGTGCAAAGTGCTCGGTGCAAAAGGCTTCTAGTATCCTTCACTTTGAAGTTAGTAAGCGATTTTCCAGGAACCTGCAAAATGCTCATCATCTCGGAAACTCTAAAATTTTCATCTAGAAAATTTTCGACATGTTCAGAGGAATGACCGCGTCAATCAGCAGTTCCATTAGTGTTTAACATCAAGCTGTCAACCTGGTCATTCATAATTTCATATAGTGTTTCAATCTGCAAGGGTAAAGTGTGTGGAATTTTTTTAAATCGTATCACCTTTGAAACAAGGGGTCACTCAAACGCCATTTAATATTAACTCACAGAGAACATATACACTGATTGCAACCAACCGTATAAAATGTACCCCTAACGAACCACAGTTTGTCTTTTCGCAATACTTATTTAATTTTGAATTTGGTACCGAGATATTAAGAGTAGTGCCATTTCAAATTATTATGAATTACTCCGCGATAGCTACTATTAACGTAGACAAATCTATCGACAATTTATTCAATGGAAATTTCTCATGATTCATGTAAGCTGCTTCTATCAGTTTTCGTTCACAGAGCGCATACGGAATCATAGAATTGACATTGATAGTCCACCTGAATAGCGAACATATTGAGGAATATGTGGCCAACGTTATTCACATGATTGACAAATTTCATCTTTATAATACCTATATCTTCATCGTTCAAGTATGCACAGCATAGAATAAAAAGTAGTACGAATTGGTAACCTGAATAACGGAGAACTCTGAAAGAAGCACCTCCTGAGCTTTGGCGCAATTGCTCAAATTCATACACATGCAGACCGTTCGTATATTTCTGGAAAAATCCATTGGGCCGAAACAAGGAACATTCTATACAGGCACTAACGATAGGTCAGGACCTTACCCTTATTCGTTGCCAAAGCGACATTCGACTTATGGTTTCTCAATATTTGTGGAAATCTGATTCGGTACACTATTGTTCTATATTAATTGTCTTCGTGTTCTGTTCATAAAAATAATTTTTTTCATCAGAAATTTTGATATTTTTAAAACACAATTTTAAAAAATCCCTACAATCCTCATGAAATTCGGCTTGTATTGCGGGCCCCTATTCTTCAACTAATTAGAAAGTTCCGATCCGATCGTAGCGGTACTTCTTAAAATATTGACGAACTAACCAAATACTTTCAAATTTTAAAACTCAAAAACTGTACGGCCGATTTTCCCCATTCACGAACATGATCATCGCATATTTATAAGAAACCATTCATGAAGTCAAAAGTTGTTTCCGTTCTAAATTTATCGCGGCATGGGACAGTCAGCCGTCCAACGATCGGAACTATATGAACTTCAGTTTCATCATCATTGAGTCCAATTTAGTCGTATAAGAATTTTCGGAAAAAGTCGGAAATAACAGACTTTTGGGCAGAATAAAATCACAGCGTTAGCTATAGAACATGCCCATGAAAACTTAAATTTTTCTGCATAATTAAGATGGAAATCATTTTATCGTTCAAGAAACTATTTTTCATCGGAAACATACAAGGAGTTGCTGAAAAGTATGATTTCATAATGATCTCTCAGCTTTATCGAATCTCGATGAAATCATCGTATCGTCCTATATATCCGGATGGAGACTTTGATCCGTACACTTATGCTTTCATTCCAAGCAGCGTCTCAAAGAGGAATGTGTAGCGTTTCACATGCCTACGAATCCTATTTTTCTTAGTCATCCGCGCGACCCCGCTCTCTTATGCGCATAAATTTATCTATTGAACTAAGAAGGACTATAAAGCAATTTTGATGTATTCGAAGCCATTTCCACTCATTTTATATTCTTTTCGGCTTTTATAGCTCCACGGAGTCGGGGTCTCGCCTCTTTTACGTATGCGAAGTTGGTTTCGCATCGTAATTCTTGGGTTTGGAAATATTGAATACCAACAGTACGGGATAACTTTGTTTACCATGAATTTATTGCGTCTATGGTTGTTTATCTCTAGTGCATCGATGATCTCGTTTGAACTGCAGCATGTCCGTTACTGTATAGAAGATATACTAGATTAATTTGAAAAGAAGTTTCACATAGCGTTCGTTTGATATATACAGGTGAGTCTTTAAGTTGTATATTAATTTTAACAATAGATTCCTCTCATCAAATGAAACACGTTTTTCATTTCTCTAGATTGGGCTCCAGTAAAAAGATACTGGATAGATTCCAAAAAAAATCTTGTAGCTTTGATATGGTAACTCCGAATGAGATGAATTTTGGTGTGAAGTTTTCTATAACCATGAAACATATACTTCAGTAATCACTTTTATCCTACTTCTAACAGTTTCCGAGTTATAGACTCGCCGATTCATAAAACTATACGAAATGCGCATGAAAAATGAAGATGAAGTTATCTAATGTCATTATAAGAAGCTCCAATCATTTCAAAATACTTGATTATTTTTTATGATTTCTCCTCAAACGCACCGTTTTTAGAAATTAATCGTTGACTGTTATAAAATCGGATAAAAATTCGAGAAATTTCCTTATTTTTAGAGATCCGTCTCTGATATAGTAAGGGATGTATATTGAGCTCCGTTCGCATTTATCCGGACCATGGAATACACGGAAGTATTCATCTATTTCGCATAGAACTATTATACATGGCTATGACTTCATGTCTATGTACCTGACTTTAGATAGAGTTCAATTAATGTGTTTGGGTAAGTTGATTGATTTCATATAAATTTTGTGAGAATAAGGATAATTATGAAGTTTTCACTATGAGAATGAGCGAGGGTGAATTGTGTACGATTTTAAAGTGGAATGAAATTGGATATTGCATGAACATCAAGTTGAAGATCAGTGGTTCAAGTCCAGTGTGGTGAAATATTTTCCTTGCGATTATATCACAAAAAGAACCGAATCATAAAAATTGAAGGAGAAAATGAGTTTTCTCAATCTTGTTTCTTTGAATTTCAAACATTGGATTGGTTATCCTCCAAAAGAGATCACCGTAAGAAATATCTGTGGTAAACGTGCAAACCAAGCGCAGGAGTGTGTTAGGACATAAAGAAATATTTAAATGGTTAATACTTTTTACCTGAGCCGAATATGGAAAAATGGCGAATGAAAAAAGTGTTTTATTGGATGAGAAGAATCTATGGTTACAATTAATGTACAACTTAAAACCCACCCTGTATATTTATAATTAAATTAAATGCCTATTCAGTCTGCATCCTTCAGAAATTAAACCAGATCGTTATCCGTTTCATCTTAAATTCAGTAATTTGCATGAAATAGGAAAATGAAATTTGATTGATTGGTCAAAAGATCACATATCTATCTGTGAAATGAAAAAACATTTACATTATACCTTCTACATGTGAAAAAAATTAAACACTTCTTTGCGAAACTACAATTTTGAAAATCGAGAGAATGTTTTAGTTTACTGGATCTGTACCTTCAATGTTGGCCCCAAATAATATATTCTCAAGTCGTTTGTAAATGTGTTTTTCATCTTGCAGTTGTGAACTTCAAATACCTTTATGAAAAGACGAGTCATGAAGTTCATAATGTCTGAATCTTTGGAAATTTCTACCTGGTCGGCTGCAAAATTTAGTGTGTATAAATTTGTGAAATCTCTCAACTGGTTAGCCCTTTTGTGACAAGATATCCCCCACATTCTTGAAGCTTCATCTGAATAACTTTTGAACAGCACTTGGTATAAGCTGAAGCACAACACTTTGTTATGTTGAAGCTGAAGAAGTTGTTGCTGACTCTAACATTCGAGAAGGGGGTTTCCTAGAGGTTTTAAACTATTCGTAATTCACCTAGCCAAAAAACAGCAAATTTGTGTTTTTGCATGTGGCCATTTAGTCGACTGAGTTTGAAAATATTTTATATAGATGATCGCTTTTCTCTAAACCTGGCCAATTGTTTGAGTTTATACGTTTGAAATACTGCTGGCGGTTCCTGACACACAACGATAATGATTGCATGCCGCTCTTTACATCAACTTATTCATTTATTAATTTATTTATCTTTTCACGTTCGAAAGGCAAATGCCCAATTACAGGGTAGTGGAGACGTTAATTTCCAATCGAATTTGATCTGGATACAATGTCTTGAAATCAAGCAGACATAGCAGGTTCCTTGAATCTACTTCACCACCAACTAATTCGAGGGCAAATTTGCACCTGAAATTTCTTTCCTACTTATTAAACTAACGAAGTTCAACTCAACCATGAAGAGTTTTATTTATAATGGCGAATAGAGAAAACGTATTTTTTTTGTAAAATAAAGATTTAAAACATTTTTCATGGGCAGATTTTAACGCTGAATTGTATTTTTCGTGAATGGGATTGCATACTGAAGCACAAAATTTAAGTTTGGTACCTTCTGAACTGATATATACCAACTGAAATCTTTGCAAGTGCGCAAAATATAACCCAAAGGTCTATTGGCTCCACAGATAATCCTACCAATGTGGAGGTCGAATAAAATCTTGCTATCGAATAAAACAACTGAAAAGATGTATTGGTCACAAATTTCAAGAAGGGCGTAAAAGCTCTAGGCTTAGTTGGATTTTTTATTATCGATTGAAGCTCATCTTGAAACGGATTTGCATCATTTCCGAGGTTTTTTCTAGGTGTTTACTCCCAATATATGACACAGAACTATTACAAATTAAATAGGAACTGTTTTTTTATGGAGAACGACCTTGCGGGTTACAGGATAGAACTATCGAGGGCAGTTTCTTGGAAAACGGAATGCCTAATGTACAATACAGAAATAATATATAAACAATAAACAGAGCGAACTGTAACGTTTCAGAGTACAAATCTGACTCTTTAATCAGACAAAGGAGAAAATTTTCACATTTATTTTCTTTTGAGTTCTCGTTTTGGAACTTTCGTGAAATTAACATTTTTATAGAATAGCAGTTCTACTAGGTTTGAAAGTTTTTTTAATTCTACCTCTTTTGGTTCATTATTTGATAAAATCAAATAATAAAACAAAGTGGCTACCCCCTCCTCCCCCGAAAATTTCACAGTTTACATTTTGAAGTATGTAGATTTGAATGAACTAATAAAAAAAATCAGTCCATTGACCGTCCGTTGTCCGAGGCTTTCCTCTGAAAGTACTGAACCGAAATCCGTAAAACTTGATAGAAATATCGTGTGTCGCTCGAGATTGATCTTCCAAGCTTTTCAGCAGGATCGGTGTACCCTAAGGGCTCAAAACTGGGGGTAGAAGAAAAAAAAAGTATTTCCCTAAAACTTACGACCGAATTTTCATGAAACTCTCAACGTTGATTACTGTTGCATAACTCAACCTTAAAATTTTTACCCAGATGATTTCCGATTGTTTTCAGTAAATTCAGCCAACAGGGTCCATTTCTAAAGAACAATAATGAGCAAAATTACTCTTTCCCTTCAACAAAATGCAAGAGGAGTCTTTAATTTTTTTTGCGCGCATGTTCTTGATGGGGAACAGCGTGCTATCGTCTTGTCCAAATGTCTGTAATTTTCGATGATTGAACCTAAAATGGTATCAGAGGACTAGGTTGGACTCACTTATGAATAATCCGGTATCGAAATTGATTCTGTCCGGCCGGCCGACGACACGATAACTGTCGAACGAAGCCAGCTAAAGACTTGAAACTTGCAGGGTAGTTCGCGCATCGAAATGCCGCGGTTAACTTCGTTAATGGGCGAAATCAGCCAAATAGTTTCGGAGTTGAAATTTTGATGTTATTTCCCTCATTGAAACTTGGCAGTTAGTTGAAGCATAACGACGCGCAACAAAAAATTTTTTTTTTTTATTTTTTTTCTGAAACGATTGTTCATATTCGAGAACAATTTCAACTATAACTTGAACTTCATATTTCACAGCAGTGTACCAAATTTCAATTTGATACGGCTATTAGTTTTGGAGATATTATGGGAAAAATATGTAGAATTTCGTGGTTTTCTTCTAGATATCGTTGTTTTTCGGTATAACTCAGAAGTTCAATCGTGATGAAACTTCGCAGCAAGTTCGAAGATGTTGAAGGACAGTATGGTGAAAAATTTCCTGATGATCGTGTCATTAGAACGATTCGTGAAATAAATTTTTTTTTCAAGTATTTAATATTCCTTGATCTCCTCATCATATTATCCTCATTAAATTCCTTATGAAGCTTATGAAAAATAAAATTTTGAATGATTATATCTGCAGATAATTGGGTTGATTTTACCCATTAACGAATTCGGCCTTCGTCATTGAGCTTCAACCCTTCTCTACAAACTAGCATAACTACGTAGGTCGAATTCGTGAATGGTAAAATTCGTCCAATGATTCCGTAGATACACCCATTCAATATCCAGAACTTTATTGGAAAAAACCTAGAATGGTTTGGTTTTAGTTAGTATGGATCTCAAATCATTTTTTGATTTGAGAACCGTTCTCATATTGAAATTAGCACCAATTACTCTGTTTTTTTCCTGAAAGTCCATGTACATAAGGAATCACATTAAATTTTTCCAATCAAAAAATGATTTGAGATCCGTACTTACTAAAACCCAACCAATTAACGAGGAAAAAAAATCAAAAAATTTTGTTTATAGTATACCCTGTATCTGTGGAAAGACATGTACAGGGGAACATCTTGACCGTTAGATATCAGAAAACGAGAGCACAAAAACAACCTAAGGAATAGACACACAAGAATCCCAAATATCTAACTATGTATGTTCGACCATTGGAAATCGCATGAAAGATTAGGACCATACAAAAATACTGATGACGGATTCGGATAATTCGAAAAAAAACTTTAATTTTGCATTTTGTTAATCGGAGAGAGAAATTTCGCTCATTGTTCTTTAGAAATGGACCTTATTTCGCTGAATTTACTTAAAAAAAAGGAGAATTCCAAAACTTTCAAAACAAGTGAATAGGTGTTGCTGTGATTTCATGAAAATGTCAATTCATTTCACTTTCCCCGATATTGCCTCTTTCGTTTTAATGTAATCCATGAAAGATATTGGCTGCCTCGTATCTTGGCAACATGAAAGTTGGTGGATTTTCTTGTGAGCAAAGAGGTAGCAAAATATCCAATTTTGCTTCTTTAACCGATTTTTATTAAAAAAATATTCGAACCAAATTTGTGGTAGATTTTATGGAGTTCGATGTTATATGAAATATGGTCTAATACTCAGAAAGTTTTTTACCCTATCCCCAACTTGAAAGTAGGAACCAGATATTATAAATGATAAAGTAGGCTTCGTTCTAGTGATTCAGTAACAATTAAATCGAATATTTTGTTGTTCATAACCAAGATTAAACAGTACTATCGCTAGAAATCATCAATTATGATATGAGTGTTCTTATTACTGAGAACACTCAACATGACCTTTATCTGAGACTCAAAACCAGAAAATATACGCGTACAGTGTAAATTACATTATTTTCAGTTCGACATAATATAGCGAACATATAGTTTTTTTTGTGGTACTCACGGATATCAGAGGTTATTCATTGCAAAAAGTTTCAAGCAGTTTGAAGCTGAATTATTAATTTCGAAAATGAATTATTATTTTATGAATTACTGCTGATATGTAAGGTTACGAGAACAACAGTCAGTATACACTTCAACTGTCAGAGAAAAAGTTATAACGAATTTTCGGAAATAAACATTTGTGGTCAACTGCCTAGAGCTATGAATAAGAAAAAGCATCAATGCATGGTTGTTATTACTGAAAAATGTATTATATTTTAATACATAAATAGCAATTATTGTTAAGAAGTGTCCAGTATGGCCCCTTCGAATTATATTATGCAAGGAAAATTAGTTTCTCTCCAAAGAGCATACTGTTTCATAATATAAGAGCTTCTGAGTATGCACAATATCGATGACTTTGTGATGAACAATAGCATTATATCACATAATATATTATGCTTAGATATAAAACATTCAACATAGATTGGAATTCATATGTTTACTACAACGTTCAATCATCAGTATAATCGTTGGCTAATTGACTGATGAATATATCAAGCTAGAGTTTAAATTCATTCAGCTAAAAGCATTAATAATTTGTCTATTAAACGCTTCATTAACTTGACAATAGCATGAATACTACAGTGCAACCTCATCAGACCGAAAATTCTGAAACATTCCTGGTAGCTTCTCATCGAGTGGATGGAAAACTGGTTAAGCCGATAAGAGGTACTCATTTCAGGCAAAATTCCCAAATTGAAATCAATTATTACTACATTTGCTCGATACGTTTTGAACGGATTAGCTGTTATTAGCAGGGTGCAATTCATTACTAAAAAAAAACTTCAAAAAGCACTGCCGTGAAGGCAGCAGCTTTTGCGCGCATGTTCAATGTCGATGACCGCTTCAGCAACGAATTTGAACATGCACGCAGAAGCTGCTGCCTTCACCGCAGTGCTTTTTAAAATTTTTTTCAATAAATTACTGGATTTCAATTCGATCTAATCTGTATTTTTGGAAATATTGGAAAAATAAAATTTTGAATGGGTATATCTATGGAATTTTTGGGCGGATTTTACCTATTCACGAATTCGACTTTCGTAATCAAGCCC
The DNA here is from genome assembly GCA_958510865.1 of Myrrha octodecimguttata. Lineage (NCBI taxonomy): Eukaryota > Metazoa > Arthropoda > Insecta > Coleoptera > Coccinellidae > Myrrha > Myrrha octodecimguttata. Next base: position 2,100,277 of record OY294057.1, on the reverse strand, counting down.
CAAACCTACTCTACAAATATCGAATTTCCAAGTCGTTTCTTCCGGAAGTTGTTGTGCTTACGGTCAGCCTAACGGCCGACTGCGTAAACACAATAACTTCCGAAAGAAACTACTTAGAAACTCGATATTTGTAGAGAAGGTTTGGACCTTAATTACGAAGGCCGAATTCGTGAATGGGTAAAATCCACCCAAAGATTCCGCATATATACCCATTAAAAATTTTATTTTTCCAATATTTCCGAAAATACAGATCAGATCGAATTGAAATCCAGTACTTCATCGAAAAATTACAGTTCGAAGGTTCATACAGAATCTAATGAGGATGATATGATGAGAAAATCAGGTTTGAATCTGTATTTCCCGAGTTATACCGGAAAAAAACAACGATATCGAGAAGGAAACCTCGAAATTCGACATATTTTTACCCGATATCTTCGAAACTTATGATCGTATCGAACTGAAATTTTGTACACTGCTGTGAAATATGAAGCTCAAAGTGCGAGTTGAATTTTTTTTCGGATTTGATGAATGGTTTCCGAAAAAAACAATTTTTGAAAAAAAATTTCGAAACAATTTTTTTTTTAATTTACTGACAAAATGATCCTTGAGAAATTTGGCTCAAAGTTGCGCGTCGTTATACTCCACCTAATTGCCAAGTTTTAATCTAATCGCTCAAGTAGTTTCTGATATAAAAAATAAATAACTTCAAAGTTTCAAGTGCCTATAACTCCAAAACTATTCGACTGATTTGGCCCATTAACGAACTTAACCGCGGCATTCTGATGCGCGACCTACCCTGAAAGTTTCAAGTTGCTAGCTTGCTTCTGTCGTGTCTACGGCCGGACGGACGGCCGGCCGGACAGAATCGATTTTGACACCGGATTCGTCATCAGTGAGTCCAACCTAGTCGATTGAGACCATTTTCAGCTCAGTCATCCAAAATTACAGACATTTGGACAAAACGATAGCATGCTGTTTCCCTAGAACATGCGCGCAATAATGAATTCTGCCAGTAAGACAAAAAAAATGTGCAATATTCTTGACTAATCTCTCAGCACATAATGATTGGCGCATGGAGCTCTTGAATAAATTTTGGTTCGAAACCTCATACTTCAAAGAAGTCCTGTCAGATAATAAAGAGTCCTCAGGCTGACAGTAATAAGAATAATTTTCGAAAGAAAGTACTTTGCCCAGATATTTGTAGAGTAGGTTCGGGGATTGATTACAAAGGTAAAATTCGGGAATGTGTAAAATGCGACCAATTTCATTGTTATATTCATCCTACATTTTGTTTTCCCAATATTTCAAAATACAGATTCTAAAGAATTGAGGAGTGAGCACCATAGCTACTTATTTGAATGAGCGAATTAAATCTCGTGATTCCACATCAGTACTTTCCTAGATTTCTCGATGCTAATGTGAGAAAATCGCTGAGATCTGTAATAATTCTTCGGATTCGGTTCCTTGATCAATTCATCTCAATTAGCTATTCAAATAAAAATAAAAATCTACGTCTTCATCTGAAGAAATTGAACAATGGACATGAACTATGAGAATCCATTATATTGTCTTAATTATATCCCAAAATTTCCTCTACACATCTTTTTTCAATAAGGATGCAGATGAAAATATTTCCTACCTAGGATGATGAATTGTTTCATTCAGAATCCGAACTTGTAGGTTATGTGATTGTTTTTTAGGTTTTTTCTGGGTTTTTCCTTCCAATATCTCAAACAGAACTATGAAAATTGAAATAGAACTGTCTTTTATGGAAAAAACCTTTGCGGATTGCAGGATTGTTTCTTGGAAAAATAAATTACTTAATGAACAATACGGAACAATACAAACGATGAACAAAGCGAACTGGTACGTTTCAGAGTACAAATCTGACTCTTTCATCAAACAAACGAGAAAATTTTCTCAAATAATTCTTTCAGTTTTCCGAATCTAACGATGAAAAAGGCGAATACCTTTCATTGGGCAATCTGTTTTCGAAGAAACTGCCTTACAAATAGTTCAATCCTTGAATCCGCAAGGGCATTTTCCATGAGAAAAAAAACAAGTTTCATTCAATTTTCAATAGTTCTTTTTCAGATATTGGGAATGAAAACTGACAAAATGATGCATAATCTTCGCAAAATGAGCTTTAATAGATACCTCAAAAAAGTTGTATCTCAGGAATTGGGAGCTAAAACCCAGAAAAAACCTAATCTATAATGTAAAATCCTGCCAAAATAAGCTTTAATCAATAATTATTTGATTGACTAACGGCTGGTTTCACAGAGTATCCATCACCGTTAATCAGGCAATCAAGCGCTTTTTCAGTCGATCACCACCGTATTCTATGATCAATAATCTAATTTAATCGGCGTCTAAGGATTTGATGCCTCGGTCAGAAAAAGGCGATCAACAACCGTTTATTGCCGATCAAAGGCTCTTCGGGTTTCACAATAGCTTTTTGAGTACTGATTAATATGAAAACTGCACTCGACGGTTGAGCAAGTTGCTTGGACAAATTCGGACAATCAAACCAGTCGATAACAGTGTTGAAGTGTAATTTACTAGATCACCGGTATATTTTGGAATGTTTTGCAATGAATGATTCCTTCGTTTCTGTCATCAGAAAGAAATTATAATGAATACAAACTCATCGGAATTATGAAATTGTTTGAAATTGGTATAGAACTTGGATCAAGAAATGCTAGCTACAGATATTAGTTGCTAACACTTCTCCAGTTCAGTTCAGAGGACCCATGTCAGTTATTTCATTAAGCAAGCGAAATCTCGTTCCAAGTGATGAGCAACACAGTAAATACCGATCAAAGAAACAAACCGTGAAACTACTCCTTCACTATTAGGCCTTCTTCTGACTAAAAAATATGGTATTTAGCATTGAGTTTATTGGATTTCGATGTGTCACTGATATAATAGTTTTTCAGCCTGAAGAAGGCCTAATAAAGGGCCGAAACGTTGTGGAGGAGTAGTTTTATGGTTTGTTCCTTAGACCGATATTTACCGTGTTGATAATTTTATTGTATTATTTTTGGTAATATAAACTAACGACACTATAGTAATTTCAAAAAAAATTCGGATGAACTGCCGTTTGGTTATATATTGATTGTTGATTTCACTTTGCAATGTAACCATTTCAAAAGATATAACAGAATGAAATAAATAAATAAATAATAGATTTTTGAATATAGATATAGATGAACATAATAGGAGCCAATGAACAAACTTAAAAAATTCATTTTTGACTTTTGTTGTTGTGATCTTAATCGATATTTGAAAATAAAATGATGTTTGAAATCTTATATTGACTACCATCACTTATTCATGATGAATTGATTAATTACTTTTACTACATGGATTGGGTAAGAGTTGGAATATGTGTAGAATTTCAAACATAGTATCCAGAGGAAATTGGATCAACATCCACATGAAATGAAATTTCAATATGAGTAGCATTCAGATTATCTGGTAATTAACCATCTTCATTACTTCCAAATTCCATATCTGAACAAGTCGTGAAAATGTTTAGTTAGCGTCAATCCAATAGTCCCTTTGAAATGATTTCAGAAATTTAACATTACATCGTCTTGTAGAGAATAAATATCTTCCAATTTCTTTCCTCTCTTCTCTATCATCAAATTCGTTCAACAAATGCTTCGTTCGTTCATTGCATCTGAGAGGCGACAGATTTTTTGGTCACGTGACCACAGATCTTATGGATTTATCAGATTTTATCTGAAGTAAACGAACGACTCAGACGAAATGAGAATCACGGACCATAAATATTTCATATCCTCTAATGTGTGTATAAATGACTGATGTCAAATCAAAATTGTTAATTTTATTTTCTGCAGTGTTTATGTCTTAGCTCGTTGAAAGAAATGAGGATAAATGTAACTTCATTAGGGCTAATTAGAGAGGAGTATCAAATAATGTTTGATCATGATGAAGAGGAGGACGAACAAACTGTCTTGAAAAAATACAAGGGCTTGCTAAAGAAACGGGGCCCTTATTTGCAAATCAAGAGTTTGAAGATCCCTCAGAATGTTTCACAGTTATATGAGTTCACCGATAATTCTTTAAATCATTGTTTATCCATATACAAGTAGACGAAATTCAAAGATAAGTGATATCCATCTTGCCATCGATAAACATTTGATTCTCAGAATCTTTTCCGAGTATTATAAAGTTACTTGGCCTCTGTAAATAAGGCGTTCTTAGTGAAGAAAATTGTTGATTTATCATCCAGAATATTTCAGATGTTGAGCCCTTTGCCTAGGTGTAGTAACGGCATTCTGAACATAATTATTCTCGCCGGTTGGCATTTCTGATGTATTTTGCATCTCAAGATTACCTAAGAATGGACAAACGCCAATTAAGCTAATTATATATATTCCCACTCCAAAAATTTTTTTTGTCCGAATTGTCCTAACGAAAAAAAACTAACACGAAATGAAAATTGAACGTAAATTATTTCTGGGTAAATGATATCAACATGTTAAATTTGCTCCATTAAAAAACTCCCATCTTGTCTATGATTCCGACGAAAAAGACAGTCATCGACTCGCTCTGATTTTGTTTGACGATCGGTTGACATCTGTGGTCTCCTTCATCTGGATGTAATTAACGAACGACTCAGGAGCAATCTGAGCAGTCTGATGTAAAAAACGAACACATCTACCGTCATCAAAACAAAGCAATATTCAGGGTGTACACTGACGCACGTAAATTTTCATCCCATTTACGTGGTTTCGTCAATCGGAGCCGCAGAAATGCAAGGTTGTCCGACTCGATCAACCGATCGACGTTTTTGACGGAGTTTTGTGAAACCCGAATTCTTCATTGTTGAAATTATTCATAATGTCATTTCACTACTGAAAGTTGGAACATGGTGCAAAGCTTCGAAAACATCCGCAGTAAATATCCACTCTGACGACGCAGAATGTGATAATCTCATAATGACAGAGTGGTATTAATTAAACTAGTGTCGCAACTGGGTGTACACTGACGCACCCCGAACTGTATCATTTGTTTCCGAATTAAATTCGAAATTCTGAACTGTTTGCACCATAATTTAGAAATTATGGTCGAATAATTTGGCCTTCGAATCAAGGAAGCAGTGGCGCGAAAACGCAGCGTAAAACAATAGAAATTCATGTGTCCCTCTCCTCCGGCCAGACCGGAAGCTGGCTAAAGGGCGGCGACGCGAGGACCAGGGGGATACAAGGGGAAGAGCAGTAAGTGACATGAATTATGACAGGAGGTGGATTAATATCACGCAGCGGCCGGGGAGATTAACGTTTAGAAGGGAATTTAAAATTAATTGTCATGTTCCTCTGTTCTATGATTTCGCTTTATGTCAGGCTAGGGGTACCTAATGATTTTGCGGTTGAAAGTCAGTTCCGAAAGTCAACCCCTTATGTCCAGTTCATTTCAATCGCGCTGAATTGAAAAATTCGGGAAAATTACTGACCTGAAGTGAGTAGCATTCCATTTATGAAATCTGCGCTGTGTTTAACCTTTCGAATAGAATTTGAATATCAAAACCAACAGCCATTCAGGTAGTTACTCTACCTAACGCTCATTGCATTTTGTTCAAGAAAACCAAATTGCCAAAATATTATCCTAACGAAATTCTGCACGAACCTTTCTGTAGTTGACGAACTTCTGAGTATTATTATGAATGGATCATTATTGCTGACATTATGGAGTATATTACAGTTCACATCGTTGAAAACATTGGGTCGATTGTGCCCTCTGATAAAATAAGCCGGCGCATTGAGACCTCGATTATATACGAAATCTCAGGACTCGGAGCCTTTTATTTTGTACATCAATGCGTACTGATGAAATTCTATTAGAATTCGAGTTAACAATCAATTACTCCCAACCTGGGGTTTGGGGACACTTCAGCCAAAATTCAGAAATTGAACGAACCATGTTTTGCAGCTGATTTCTGCATGCGCAAAACAAATATTATGAAATCCGTGGTCTGCACGTGCATGCACTTTTTAGCAAGAATCGATTGACTTACACCTGGAAAAATCAAAATTGAATTTATTGCATTCAATATGAAGGAGGTATAAGCTATATCTTGAAATACGAAAAATTTCATTCGAATGAGTCTTGGAACTGAAATAACAATTTTATAAAATGCTTTCGCTATTTCAAGGAGACTAGATATGTTCAAAGTGTTAAAAAATATGATGACAGAGTCCAATGAAAACTACAAGAAAGTAGTTACTTTACTTTATTCTGAAGAATACTTTTATTCCACAACTTATCAACTTGACAACTTGGAAATTCAACAATTGTCATTACATTGCTTCCAACTCAACCACTAGATAGACTAATATAATATAACTTTAACATGTCCCCTCGACTGAAAATCTGCCACTAGATTGAAATAGCTGTAAATGAATTTCAACATGAGTCCTCATTCAAAAATTGTAACTGTTACATATAGGAACAGCAAATAGACAAATAGAATCTCACTACACAAAGTTAACAAACATTCAAATGAGCTCTCATAATGTTATGCCTCTCTGAACTTGAAGACTTTATCAAAATGTCAGCAATCCTCTGTTCAGAGGATATATATTCAATAGAAATTATTTTTGAGTTGACAATATTCTTCAAAAAATGATGTTTTATGTCAATGTGTTTGGAACGTTAACTATTCTTAATAGTATTGGCAATTTGAATGACACCTTCATTGTCCATGTATAATATACATATCACATCACTATGACCGTTAAAGTCACTATACAGTCCTTTTGTATAAATTAAATCACAAGCTCTACTCGAGCCAGCAATATACTCTACTTTTTCGGTAGATAAGGCAACAGTAGTTTGTTTTCTCGGGAACCAGGCGACTGGACACCCATTGTAGAGGATCACATATCCTGACACCTTCTTTCTGTCTGTCTGGCAGCCGGATCAGTCTGCATCCGAGTAATTTTTCAAGCCAGTCTCATTAGATTTCTTGAAACATAAGCTATTATCTTTAGTTCCTTTAAGATATCTCTACACTCTCTTTCCGTGCATCCATAGACTCTTCGTAGGTCTGTCCAGGTTTTGACTCAGATATGAAATAGAAAATGGTATGTCTGGACGAGATGTTGTAACTACAAATATAAGAGTTTCTATTAGCTGACGATATGGAACTTCAGTCACAATTGGTTCACTATCTTCGAGTTGATAACCTTCACTTAATGGTGTTGCAATACTCGTACAATCTGTCATAGGTATTAAATTTTTAGAGCATGCTCCCTATTTGCCTTTTCTGTGTGATCCTGACGCTAATATTTTCTTTCAGTTTTTCCATTCCCAGGAAAATTTTAGAAAAACCAAAATCTTTCACATTAGATTCTTCTTCCAATTTTTTCACAATTATATTTATATTATCTTCCAGTCCAGTTAGAACGATGTCATCAACATATATGAGCATCAATACTTTGATATATTTTCCAATATACAAGCACACATCATGTTCCGATCTTTTGAATTCCATCTGTTCGACAAAACCGTTGAACCTTCTGTTGGGTTTTCTCACAGACCATAAAGTCCTCTGTTTATTTTAAGAGCTTTATTTCCTCCAACCCTTACACCTTCTGGAGGTTTACCTTGAACTTCTGATTTCAAGTATCCACTCAGAGAAGCTGTGGGTACATCCAGTTGTCTTAAGTTCCAATCCATATCTACTCCAGATACACTGGAGCATAGTTCTTCCCAAAGTCAGTATTTTTTTTCAACTGAAAACCTTTTGCTACCAGTCTGGCTTTTTTCAAACCATTCTCCTTTGTTTTGAAAATCCACTTCGTTTCAATTGCTTTCTATCATTGGGTTATTCTGTCTCTGTCCATGTGTCCGTTCTTCACAAAGCATTTATCTCTGTGTCTATAGCTTCTTTCCATTCCTTGTTAATAGCTTCTTCGTAGACTCGCGGATCTTCTTCATTTATGAGACAGTAGGCTTCATGTAACTCGTGTTCTGATGAATAATTTGGCATATTAACTTCTCTTCAATTTCTTGTACTTCTGATGTTATTTACTTCTCTTTTTCTCCGTTCTGATCTTCATCCCCTATATTCTGTTTTTTTGGTTTTGTTCTTCTTCTCGTCTCTCTACTTCTCTATTGTTTTCAATGAAATGGTTGTGATGATGAACTTTGTTCTCAATTGCATTTTCAATTTTATATCTAAAATCCAGTTCATCAAATCTGATATCTCTGGTAGATGTTACTGTATCGGTCGATGGGTCCTTCACTTTTTATCCGTTTTTAGTATAACCAAGTAGTTTTACTTCTTCCGCTCTTGGATCCAATTTATCAAGTCGAGGCAAAATTACCATCCATCCTCAACATCCAAATGGTTTCAATCTGCTAAGCATTAAATCATTGTCGTATACTTTAGCTGGAATTCTATAGTTGGTAACGCTTGTAGGGCTCCGATTAATCAACAAAGTAGCTGTCGGAAAAGCATGACCCCAGAGCTTTCTAGGAAGATTTGATTCATCAAGAATAGTACGAGCTTTTTCTAATATTGTTCTATTGATACGCTTTCTTTTTTCATTCATTTGGGGACTGTATGGCATTTAATATTCAAATGATATTCCTTTTTCTTCACGATAATTCTTAAAATAATCAGACGAATATTCTCCTCCGTTATCGCATCTAATCCGTTTCACTCTTATACCCTTTTCTGTCTCCAATGCATTTATGTATTCTCTAATGTTGTTTGCTACTTCTAATTTATTTTTCAATAGGTAGGTTTTACAAAAATGAAAATAATAATCGTCGAGGATTGTTTGAAAATACCTGTAGCCTTCTGCAGTTACGGTTCTCATTGGTCTCACTACTTCTGAATGAATTAATTCTCCAATGGAACTAGATTGTGGTCTTCTTATCTCTTTAAACGGTAGCCTAGTACTCTTATTTTTCATACATGTGGCACATATTTCCTTACTATAAGGTGGATTCATAATCCATAAGCCATTGCCATTTATCCTCCTTTGAATATTACTTCCTTGCCTTTGTTAACTCACTCCCCGATAAAAGGTTATGTGCAATGCCGTTCAATTAGTCTACTTCGATTGGAATTTTACCATATCTTGCTTTTAAGATTCCCTTTTGGTATGCTATCAATTTATCTCCATTAGCTTTTCTTATTGTCATAAGATTTTGTAGATATGTCACATTTGTCATTTATATCATGTATCTTTCTTGAATGATGTTGTATGTGGCTCCTGAATCCATCACAAAAATATTCTCATGGTTATATGGTACCTCCACATTTGTTGTCAATGCTACGAATATTTCAGAATCATCAGCCTGTTCACTTACCTGTGCCTTCGATGTTAACTGTGCTCCTTTGTAGTACGTCCTCCTCCTATTATCTTGGTATCGACCCCTTTTTTCGCCATCTCTCCCTGTGCACTGGTAAGCCTTGTGCCCTTCTGTTCCACATTTGTAACAAGCAAAGAAAATCGTTGAGTTCAAATTCAAATTCATCTTGGTTTAGCAAATTCCATTGTTAGTTCTCTTCCATCACCCATTGTTTTCAACGTTGTAATTACTGTGTCATAACAGTCGGGCAGCGACAAGAAAAGGTGAGTCAGCTTGTCAGCTTCTTCTCAACATGTTCCTGTAGATTCCAGCTCATTTATTAAAGTGTCAAACTTCATAATGAAGGATTGTAAGTCTTCTTTTATGTTGCATTTCAATGCCAATAATTTTTTTTCGTAGAAACAATTTATTGAATACACCTTTCCTCTCGAAAACTCGTTCCAATGCGCCGATCATTTCGATTGAAGTTTCGCATTTCTTTATTATTTCCAGGTACTTGTCCGTCAATTGTAGTAGGAGACACATCGCTTTTTCATCCTCTAGCTGTTCCACCTTATTCTTAATGTTTAGCCCACTTTCCTCCAACAAAATTTTCACCCTGAACTTCCAGTTCGAAAACGAGGTTCCGTCCTGTAGTTTTGGGAAAATGCACAACGAACTTGCCGACATTTTACCTCACATAGACCAACCACGCTCTGCTGTTAAGAAATATGATGGCAGAGTCCGATGAAAACTACAAGATAGTGGTTACTTTACTTTATTCTGAAGAATACTTCGGGCGCATTTTTTAATTCACCAAAATGGTGTGGTTGTGGTGGAGTGTTGTGGACATAGAACATAAATGGTGGATGTTGGACTAGATAATTTGACATTTACGTCAATCAAACAACAATAAAAAAACGATTTGGTGGATCCATCACTCTTCCACCACACCAATTTGGTGAATTAAAAAACTCGGCCTTCTATTCTACAAATTATAAACTTGACAACTTGGAAATTTCACAATTGTCATTATATTGTTTCCAACTCAACCACTAGATAAATCAATTTCGAGCGATGGACCAAAATGTTTTTGGTTATTCGCGGTTAACCGTATTGGTTATGTGCCAAGGGATATAATAACGTCACAACCAATAACCACTGTCATGGTTGCTTGAATGCGTTGGTTTAAATCACAAAATACAAATCCTCTTTGCGGTGTGAAAACTATCCTGACTTTTGATTCGAATAAAGGTCAACGGTTTTGACAGTGTTCACTTACCTTTTTGTATTCTTGATAATGGATATTCGTGGTAAAACACTTCTTTTATTTTACCTTTATGAAATCTAGGCCTTTCTTCTATCAACGATTTCCATGTCAGATGCTGTTTCCGCATTATTAAGGCAATTGATTATCCTTTCTTCTTTGACCATGAATTATATTGAGTCTAGGAACACAACAGTAGTCATCTCTGGAGAATGCCATTTCGAATTAATACAATCGAAAATTTTTATCGGAAAGAAAGAAATCGATTGATGAATGTTACAAATACTTTCGGTATACCAAAAGTTCAACTCAGAGAACAACACAACAATAAGTTTTACTCTCTATTTAAAAGTAAATTGGATGTTTCAATATCCTCCACCTGAACATTTTAGTCACAGCTTGATAATTCAGGGAAATCAAATAAATGTTTTGACTGTTGACGTTTGCGGCCATTTCAAATATTCGTAATTCCAACTATTTTGATGGACCGCTCGTGAAAAACAAGTCCAGAGCTGGATTAAAACCGCAAAATTTTGATTATAGTTGTGATCCTTTCACAACTGATCCATGACGTCATGGAACCGTTAGAGTAACCGATTTCGCTTGGATGGAATGGTTTAGACCAAAAAGGATTGGTTTCAGCCAATCTGTTTTGGTTACTCGCTTGAAATTGGTTATAGAATATTAAAATATAGCTTTAACACAAAGTTCTGATTTTCTTCCATGAGATATCTCTATAACTTGATACAACTCTATGAACGGGTATGTTTCGAACTTGTGATACATTTTTGTACAGAAGTTTCCTTTCAATCAATCTCATGTTTTCTTTGTCATAAAGGACGATTGAGTTGGACCAGGTATCATTTGTGAGTTATTACTTATTTGAATTTATATTTTTTATCAGAAATTTATGTTCACTCAAATGGGTGATTAAAATCAACACGAAACCAAACATAACATATAGAGATATGGAATATTCAGCTAAGAAAGTATCAATGCACCTTAATACCATTCCGACGTGTACAATCACAACGTATTCCATTCCTGAATATTTATAGGCATTTCAAGTCGTATTTCACGGTTGGTGGGAGTCGAAGTTTGTCAACAGCGTGTCTGCCAATGACATCAAGTGTTGAATTATCGGCGAAATAATGTGGGTTTTTCGTCGAAAACGGAGGCGTTTATTATTACAAAAACGTAGACGCGAGAGACTTGCATCTCGGAATATCCTACACGGTCTCCCGATTAGTTGACACCATGATCGTTAGCGAGCAGCGCCAGAAAACGCCTAGTCGTATTTCTCAAAGTGTCCCGTTTCAAAATTATCCCCAATTTGCTTGACAAGCGCAATGTCCGCCTAGCGTGCCAGCTCTTTAATCTCGTCCTGTGTCAGTGTGAACGTCCCACGTTGTTAATTTCAATTTTACTTTCATTTCACGCGCTTCATTGTGCCATTGCATAGGTTGAAGGCGTGTGAGGACTAGTTGACTGCTGAACTGAAAGTCCATTGGACCATTATAGCACTGCAAGAGGAGGACGTATACTGCACAGCATGTGTCTAATGAAGACTGTAATATTCTGAAATGGATATTGGCGCCTTCGTACTTATTTCCGCTTCCTGTCCTGAGACATTACAGTGGCTGGATTGAAACGCTATCTATTGAGTATTTCAGAATCTCCAATCATTGTCATTTTAAAATCTCAATTGTATTTCAGTTAAGTCCGGCCATTGAAAAACCTCAACAAGGCATACTATAACTTAATTTCAATATTGAAAGAAAAAAAGTTATAAACAGAAAATATCATAAGTATAGATTTTCCAGTGGATAACGGATTAAAATTGGAAAGTTTTTCCTCGCACGTGACATCTCTGGAAATATCATACGACTGCATAATTGATTTTCCAACAACCGGTTGATTGATCAATGTCCGGGTAATGAAAGCTACAATAATTTCCATCATTTTAAAGATGGAAAATACCAAACAACTTACACTGTAAGTGTTGATATGTTATCTGAATTCCCTTGTTTACCTTTAGGTATTTTACATATGCTTTGTGTCTTGAGAAAGATAACTACAAAAAAAATAATAATAATAAATTCAAAACTAGTCGAAAATATTTAAAGAATTACTTTTTTGATTTCAACCCTGTCAGTTCACTTCTGTAGAAAATTTTTCATCATTTTTCGATCTGTTGACTTTTCGAAAATATTCGTCAGTCAGTTGTGGATTTCAATGATAAAATGAGAACAACACTCATATTTTTCCATGAGGAACTAACTTTCCTACAGAAGTAGGATGAGAAATGCATTTAAATCACAAATAGAATCGGATACAGTTGATATCACTTATAAATTTATTCATCGGTAGTGAATAATAATCATAATAATCATAGAGGTGCTTCCCTAGATATTTTTTCCTAACATGAACGTATCTTTTGGTCTTCCCAACGCATAAGAACGAAATAAGTACCTTATTATAATTTTCAATTTCACGCTCTTTATGATGCGCTTGTTCTGGGTAACAGCCCGTTAACGTTACATTTTCTGTGATTTTCGAATTTTGAGACGAAATTCGTCTTGAACGACTAGGATTGACTCACTGATAAAAGGATCCGTAGTAAAATTTGATTCCGTTCTTCCAGCCAGCAGCTTGTCCGGCCATCCATGTACGCTCTAACTTTCGAAAGAAATAACCTAGGGTCTTGAAATTATCAAGTTAGGTTGAGATCCTCCATATCTGCTTAGGTCACTGTAGTGCGTAGGTAGATATCTACGCTATAGTCTGGGCTTAGCAGAAATTTCTATTGGATGACCTGATGTGTTGAGTTCAATATTATTTAAAGTAAATATATATTTGTAGTACATGGGTAAAACAGCTTTGTTCACAGCCAAGAACGTATAACGTAAATTAATTTGGAGGTTTGAGTTTTCACGAGTGAAATATCGTGATTAAGGTTCTGATTAACTGCTATTCAATCTAACATGATACACATTTAAAACGATATAAAGAAAACAATGCTGTATTTAAAATTGAATCTTGTCTTTTGAAGCCTGAAGAATTAGCAGCAGGGATATCATTTATTAGAGGTATAACTTTGAAAATGAAGCAGTAAGAATGGTTGGCTCTTTCATCTCCAAAAACTAATAACAGAATGAAATGAAACATATGTATGGAATGGAATAAACATGGATTGGAAAAACTTTTCAGTGCTATTTCGAATAGTACTGTATGTTGCAAACTATCGGGATACTATTATATTACTATGATCATATATAGTCATCATGGTAGATCTCATGATTGAACGAATTATACAAAATAAATTGAGTATGCATCCAGACCGTTTGCCTTCTCTCGGAGACTCCATATTCTCTTTCATTTCTTCCAATGACGAATAGAATTCTGAGAAATGAGTCAAATATGAAATCTATACTATAAGGGTTATATCTGAAAAATTGTTTTCCACCTACTCTTGATGTATTTATGTTCCACAATGACAAATTCATAATGTTATAATATTGATATCGGGAAACTATAGTTTTCCAATATCTGAAAAAGATTGATACTCCATAGTTAGTTGGAGAATATCAACGCTCAACTGAGTTCAAAATTTTTTTTCGGTCAAGTAGTTAAAACATTCGAAGATGAATTTTGAATTAATGCCTAACGGCCGACTTCGTAAACACAATAACTTCCGAAAGAAACAACTTAGAAACTCGATATTTGTACAGTAGGTTTGGATCTCAATTACGAAGGCCGAATTCGTGAATGGGTGAAATCCCACTTTTATTTTCCCGATATTTCCAAAAATACAGATTAAATCGAATTGAAATCCAGTACTTTATCGAAAAATAACAGTTCGAAGGTTCATTCAGAATTTAATGAGGATAGTATGATGAGAAGATCACAGAATATTAAATATTCGAAAAAAAATTGATTTTTTTTTAAAATTGTTCTGATGACACTATCATCACGAAAATTTGCACAATGTTGTCCTTCAACATCTCCAAACTAGCTGCGAAGTTTCTTCACGATTGAATCAGTAGTGCTTGATTTATACCAAAAAAACCAACGAATCGAGAAGAAAACCACAAAATTCTACATGTTTTTTTCAAATATCTTCAAAACTAATGGCCACATCGAATTGAAATTTGGTACACTGTTGTGAAATATGAAGTTCAAAGTACAACCGGAATTCATCTCGAATATGAACAATAGTTTCAGAAAAAAATATTTTTTTCCAAAAAATTTTGAAAGAAATTTTTATACTTGATTGTCTCAGTCTTTACTTGTCGGAAATTCATCATGACGATTAAAAAGTAAAATAACTTATTTCCGCTTTATATATTTATTTTCACAACAATTGTTTCGTCATGATAACATGACTTCATCAGGTGAGTATGGTAACTGACTACATTTTTGGGATACAGTTCTTTAAACAGTTGAAAAAAATAAGGTGCGAAATACAAGAAATTATGGGAATTCCTGGGTTTCAAAAAAGGTTGAGTGAGGGAGATTTATTCAGGTCCGTTTGGTCGTTGAGGAGAATCTGTTTTTTATTGTACCTATTTATCTCCATTGCTTCCAGGAAGTTCAATTTTAGGGTCTTATTTTCCACGTGCAAAATTTCGAAATTGCTGTCGAAATCATGACCAGTCTCCAACAAATGTTTTGCATATGTTGAATTAGGAGCTTCGTTTACGTATGCTTTCTGGTGTTCTCCTATCCTAGTCCCAAATGATCTTCCCGTTTGACCAACGTATACATATGGGCAAGTACCGCAGTTCAACTTATAGACTCCAGACTTTCTATCTTTAGCGACTTTATCTTTATTGTTTTTTATTAAATTTCCTAATGAGTTTCTAGTCTTGAATGAAATATGGTAATTATTATTTTTCTTTAGATATCTTGCTATTTTTTCAGATTTATGTCCGATGTATGAAAGGGAAATATATTTATTATTTTGTGAAATTGTTGGATATACAAGTGAAATAGATTTTTTCAGTTGCATTCGATTAAGTAGTTTGTTAATGACGGATGGATTGAAACCATTGTTAAGTGCAATCTGCTTTATTGTATTTAGTTCTATATCAAAGTTCTCATGTGTCATGGGTATGTTGATCAATCTAAAAATCATGCTATTATAAGCTGCCAGTTTTTGAGCATATGGGTGGTTAGAGGAGGAATGAATTGTGAGATCTGTGTATGTTGGTTTTCGAAAAATTGAAAAATCATGTTTATTATTAATTTTCGTGATTTTTAAGTCAAGAAAATAAATACTATTATTTTGTTCCTCCTCATATGTGAATTTTATTGTGGGGGATAATGAATTTATGAATTCTAAAAATATCGCGAGTTGTCTCTTGGTACCGATAAATAGGGTTAAAATGTCATCTATGTAACGATACCAATAAATTAACAATTTATAAAAGGGGCTTTCTCGGATTTTAGTTTCTAGGAAGTCCATAAATATTTCTGCTAAAATCGGGCTAAGTGGATTTCCCATGGTTAAACTTTCATCGTCCTCATACAATATGTCATCAAACAAAAAATAGTTTTGGCCCAGACAAACTTTCAAGATTTCCATAATCTCTTGTTTTATAACTGGGTTTGTCCTCTTTTTTGACAATAACATATCTACAACACCAGAAAGCATACGTAAACGAAGCTCCTAATTCAACATATGCAAAACATTTGTTGGAGACTGGTCATGATTTCGACAGCAATTTCGAAATTTTGCACGTGGAAAATAAGACCCTAAAATTGAACTTCCTGGAAGCAATGGAGATAAA
Organism: Myrrha octodecimguttata; assembly: GCA_958510865.1. Classification (NCBI taxonomy): domain Eukaryota; kingdom Metazoa; phylum Arthropoda; class Insecta; order Coleoptera; family Coccinellidae; genus Myrrha; species Myrrha octodecimguttata. The sequence goes on along the minus strand of OY294057.1, from coordinate 2,083,882 downwards.
TAGGTACAATAAAAAACAGATTCTCCTCAACGACCAAACGGACCTGAATAAATCTCCCTTACTCAACCTTTTTTGAAACCCAGGAATTCCCATAATTTCTTGTATTTCGCACCATATTTTTTTCAACTATTTAAAGAACTGTATCCCAAAAATGTAGTCAGTTACCATACTCACCTGATGAAGTCATGTTATCGTGACGAAACAATTGTTGTGAAAATAAATATATAAAGCGGAAATAAGTTATTTTACTTTTTAATCATAAAGAATTTTTTTTTTTTTATTTAGTAACCATACAATTGCGCTAAAAGTTTCGTGTCGTTTTGCTTCAACCAATTGCCAAGTTTCAATTCAATCGCTAAAGTTGTTTCTAGGATATGAGGAAAATATCCTCAAAATCTCAAATTGCTATAACTCCGAAACTTCGGCCGCTTTGGCCCATTAACGAACTTAAACTTCGTTTTTGCGCGCATGTTCTAGGGGAACAGCGTGCTATCGTTTTGTCCAAATGTCTGTAATTTTGGATGATTGAGCCGAAAATGGTCTCAATCGACTAGGTTGGACTCACTGATGACGAATCCGGTGTCAAAATTGATTCTGTCCGGCTGGCCGGCCGGCCGTCCGTAGACACGATAACTGTCGACAGAAGTAATCTAGCTACTTGAAACTTTCAGGATAGGTTGCGCATCAGAATGCCGCGGTTAAGTTCGTTAATGGGCCAAATCGGTCCAATAGTTTCGGAGTTATAGGCACTTGAAGTTATTTATTTTTTATTTCAGAAACTACCCAAGCGATTGGATTCAAACTTGGCAATTTGGTGGAGTATAACGACGCGCAACTTTGAGCCTAATTTCGTCAAGATCATATTGTCGGTAAATTTAAAAAAAATTTTTTTTCGAAATTTTTTTACAAAAAAATTTTTTTTTCGGAAACCATTAATCAATCCAGAAAAAATTTAACTCACACTTTGACCTTCTATAATAATTTCACAGCAGTGTACTTAATTTCAGTTTGATACGATCATAAGTTTTGGAGATATCGGGAAAAAATATGTCAAATTTCGAGGTTTTCTTCTCGATATCGTTGATTTTTTCGGTATTACTCGAGAAATACTGATTCAGTCCTGATTAAACTTCACAGCTAGTTTAAAGATGCTGAAAGACAACTTTATGCAAAATTTCGTGATAATCGTGTTATTAGAACAGTTTGAAAAAAAAAATTTCTATGATTTTCTCATCATATCATCCTCATTAAATTCTGTATGAAACTTCGAACTGTTATTTTCGATTAAGTACTGGATTTCAATTCGATCTGATCTGTATTTTTGGAAATATTGGAAAAATAAAATTTTGATTGGGTATATCTACGGAATCATTGGGTGGATTTTACCCATTCACGAATTCGGCCTTCGTAATTAAGGTCCAAACCTTCTCTACAAATATCGAGTTTCTAAGTTGTTTCTTTCGGAAGTTATTGTGTTTACGCAGTCGGCCGTCAGGCTGACCGTAAACACAATAACTCTCGGAAGAAACGACTTAGAAACTCGATATTTGTAGAGTAGGTTTGGGGCTTAATTACGAAGGTCGAATTCGTGAATGGGTAAAATCCGCCCAATGATTCCGTAGATATACCCATTCAAAATTTTATTTTTACAATATGTCCAAAAATACAGATATGATCGAATTGAAATCCAGTAATTTATCAGAAAAAAATTTCAAAAAGCACTGCCGTGAAGGCAGCAGCTTCTGCGCGCACGTTCAAATTCGTTGCTGAAGCGGTCATCTACATTGAACATGCGCGCAAAAGTTGCTGCCTTCACGGCAGTGCTTTTTGAAATTTTATTTGAAATGCAATCTTTCCTGAAATTTTCAAGTCGATAGAATCCTCCGTACGCCTGTTATCTTGGTGACGGCCGGCCGGACGACCGGCCGGACAGAATCGATTTTGACATCTGATTCATTATCAGTGAGTCCAATCTAGTCGTTTAAGACAATTTTCGGCTCAATCATCGAAAATTACAGACGTTTCGACAAAACGATAGCACGCTATTCGCCTAGAACATGCGCGCAAAAAATATTCGAAGATTTTCTTCGAATACTATTAACCAGATTACGATGGAATTTGTTGTTTCGTCAATGTAAAGAAGTTCAAAAGCGATCGGGTTGACACTTCGTACATTGTTCTAGAATACCGTCGCGCAACAAAAGGTAAAATTTCCTTAGGATTGGAATGTTGAAAAATGTAAATAAAATTCATTATCGGATATTTTCCGAATTTTTCTTGAAAAACAATGTTTTTTTGGGAAGTATTAATTAGATTTTAATGAAATTATTTGAAATTTCAGTTTGACCCGATGTTCATCTCCGAAGAGTTTGGAGACGAATAATGTCAAATTTCGTGGCTATTCGAAATTTCGAGTTTATATCCTCAATATCTCAAAAATAATCAACGCGATCAGATATGAATTTCGATTGTGGAATACCGATGCAAAACATTTTCTGAATTTCGTTAGAATCGCACAGGTAGGAAACAACAATAATTTGTTAATTTTCCTCATTCTAGATTTTGGATGGAATTGCAATCAGTGCTTGATCGAAATTATAGCTTGAGCTTTGTGCAGAATTTCGTTGAGACCTCATAAAAAGGGGACCTGCATTTGGGGTCAATACGTGTATGGGTGACCGCTTTGGCAACGCAATAAGCTTGCAAAATCCACTGACCTCACGTCAGTGCTTTTCTAGGTTTTTAGAACTTGCCTTTTCTATTATACAGTTGTAGTCATTAGAAACACAGCGTGTGTCATCTACAAACGAGCATTGATTAGAGTGGAAGAGACGAATTAGTAACAATATATATAGGAAAACGAAATCTGAATTACTGGATTGGAGAATTATTATCTGAGATACCCATCGTGCAATTAATGTGCTGCCAGCTACATACTCACGTACGGGACAGACAGACGTACGTATGGGCAGGGTGGCAGCGTAAGAGACCCCCCGTACTCATAGCTGCTGGGGGTGGGATGTGAAATTATCCATGATAAATTTTATTATTGAGACGTTGGCTGATAATGGGTTAAGCATAGCAGCAATGGCTATCCATAACGAAAATAATTAGAAGGAGGATAAGGGTTTGGGGCTTTATCGGTCGTTAGAAAAAAGCAATTATGAAACTGTAATCGAGAGGGTGTTGTCAATAGGAGCATTATATTATAGTATGGTAGTGCTGTCTTTAATGAAGAATGATTGAACTTTATAACAATAATCGGATATCCTTTTCAATAGAATAAGAATATTGATTATAACTTCTGGTTAAATTTCCTGGTGGGATGAAAAATTAAAAAATTTATAATTTGGACTTCATAAGTTCTTCGAACTCCAACATTATTTTTGGTTACTAAGCTCATTTCCACGTGAAGAGCTAGTACCTAATTAAATTTCATGAAATTGATAGTTGTTTCCGAACCTTGGTTTTTCGGGTGGTTATCCCACCAAAAATTTCGATCCATTATTACAAATGAATAAACATGATTTATTATATATATTCTTTTGAGAACGAGCATTACAAATTCTAAGATTTATTGATCTGAAATGATTCTACTGAATATATTTTATGTTTATTCATATCTGTTCAAGAGATTCAAAAGTTATCACCTCAGATGAATGTTATGGTATATGTTTTAAATAAAGTCGTTTCTTTACTCACGGCTGCTTATGCGATTGTAGTACTATCATACTAAATACAATGAGATGGATACGACAGTATGCAGAAAAAGGATCTATATACACTGCGCAAAAAAAATTAACGCACATTCTGAAAATCTCAATTTTAATGAAAGTTAACTCTACATTGACCTTATAACTTATTTTTTATGTTCTCTCGGGAAGGTTTTGAACGAAACAAGACACATTAAATTGAAGAAAAATTCAGGATTTCACCGAATCTTATGTGAAAGAGGAGAAATGAACAATTTTCAAAATACTGAAATGCTGATAAGTGATTTAATACTTGGTATTTCCACCCCTTGCGTTAATTACAGCTCGGCAACGACGGTTCATACTCAAAATGAGTGATCTTAAAATGTTCTGATCTAATCCTTTCTCCGATTTGGATTCCTAAGTCATTAAGAGTAACTGGATGATTTTCTGAACTTCTCAGCCTTCTATTGAGATTGTCCCAAACCTGCTCAATCGGATTGAGATCTGGACTTCTTTCTGGCCATTCCATTCGAGAGACTTCAACCTCTTCAAGGTACTCCTGAACGATGCGCGCACGATGGGGTCTGGCATTATCGTCCATAAAAATTAAATTTTCACCAATGTATGGGGCAAATGGCACTACATGCTCTTCAAGAATGTTCCTTATATACTTATCAGCATTCATAGCTCCATTATCAACGACCATTAGGTCTGTGCGAGCAGTCAAAGATATTCTACCCCATACCATAATGGATCCTCCCCCGAAACCAGTAGTATTCAGGAAATTGCACTGAGCATATCTTTCATGTGGACGTCTGTATACAAGGGAACGTCGATCACAATGGTAGAGGCAGAATCTAGACTCATCTGTGAAGAGGACTCTTTCCCAATCGGCCTCTTTCCAATGGATATGCTCTCTCGCAAAATCCAAACGCGCCCTTCGATGGGCTGGGGTATGAGCTGGGCCTCTTGCCGCAACACGAGGCCTTAAATCATATTCTCTGAGGCGATTTCTTATTGTCTGAGTGCTAATTTGCACCTCATGAGTTTGCTCAAGCTGAATTTGAAGGAGGCGAGCGGTTGCAAACCGTTGTCTCAACGAAGAAACTCTCAAGTAACGTTCTTGAATGGCAGTTGTTACCCGTGGTCTACCCTGTCCTGGTCTTCGGACATTCATACCGGTCTCCCTGAATCGCTGCAACATTCTGGACAAACTTGTATGGGCAACTCCAAACCTTTCTGCAATTCTTGTGTATGTCCACCCTTCTTCTCGCAAAACTACCGCTTAGGCACATTCCTCTTCGGTCAAATTGCGTGTTTCGCGTTGCATAGCGATCGAGTGTAGAAAATCAAACGAAAGAAAAACTATTGATCACTAGATTTGATCGAGAACAACTGATTTTAGAATGGAGCCAATACATTCAAAATCTGATAAAATCATCTTTTTTATGCCTGCTGGGAAAAAATATCTGTACTGGAGAAAAACGTTGAAAGTGGATAGCATATGCATGCATAATTCTGATAAAAATAATTATCATTGAGAACACCTTCAGTTGTAGAATAAATTTGAGATTTCCATAATGTGCGTTAATTTTTTTGCTCAGTGTATTTATACCAGTCTTTCCGGAAGTATAGCATATGTGAACAAAACTGGCAACTTACTGCAATTTTTTTTCTAATCCTCAATTATTCGGCCTTTCAGAAAATGTATTAATTTAATCCAGACATGTAGTATGTGACTGAAATGCGAATACAGCATCGATAAAAGAAGGCATTCATATATTTATGGAAGTACTCACAAGAATTTTCGAGCTCGTTCAGATACGAAGTCATTTACTCACTAGACTACTTGACAGATTTCAATTCGTTCAGGTTTGTATCTTTGGAAACATTGAAAAATGAAATCTCTACGGATTCATGCAGCAGATTTCATCCATTCAATTCTTCCTTCACCTTAAGTACCAAAACTGCTCGGCGAATATACAATCTCTAAATCGATTCTTTCAAAAGTCATTCTGTTAACGGACGACCTGACTGTTGATCCTGAAACCTTTTGTCCAATATTCTGAATATTTACAGGAAACATTCCGACATACTGCTTATAACATTCAAGTCATTTTTTGATGAAACTTAACATTTTTAACATTGTTTCAGATTCGTAAGTGGTACAGGAAATTGATCTTTTGGTCGAACTAATCCCCAAGATATTAATTTCATTTCGATACAATTTGAATCATGTGATATTGACCCATCAAAGCCATTTTATATAATCATTAGTGAAATAAAAGTTTCATTCTGTCGATACTTGATAATGGTGAACTAGTAATGTAAATTTTTTCTTCATAAATAGAGAACGGAAACACGAAGTGCAAAAAGTTTTTGCTTCGAATCAAATCTACAAAAAAAAGCAAACCTTACACGAATAATCCATTTTCAAAGGAACTGACTCTGTTTTATTTCTTAAAAGAATTCAATTTTGGCCTAAAAAAATCTGAAGGCAGAGAACCCGCACTGTCATTGAATGTTTCATTGGTTTATAGGTACATTATTAGTAGGAAGCTGTCATTTCCGAAATAAGTCAATTCACATTTCAGATGAAAGAAGCGGACGCACAATGAAATAATTAGAAAGTTTATATTCTGATGAAGTTTCCAAATTCTGGAATATAAGACAATGTGAACAAAGTTTTTCGCACTCGACGGTTAGGGTTGGTAAAGTACTCCTGAGATGGTGCTAGTGAAATTTTGTTCTGAAGACCCCCTTCCGAAATATAATCCCCCTTTCGAAATTTGGCAAGTTGAGTCATACTGATTGGCTTTGGTTGATGGTACGATTATCGCAGATCAAGGTGGAGAATTGATTGACTTACAACAGAAATATTGGTATTTGTGTACATGAACCATTCCTTCAGTGAGGATAATGTTTTGAAGTGAGGAACTGCAGAAATATCCTCATCATAATTTCATCGACAAACCAATTCAAAGAAGGAATGGTACCTATATACATTTGAAGATTTGGAAAAAAAATGAGTTTACTTTTTTATCGTTTACATTGAATGCCCAACCTTTATACTCATTGGAGTGTATACTTCAATGTTGTGAATTTTTAAGAAAGACTCCAGATCATATAATCGCAAAATAATCTTTGAAAAACCTCGAACATTTCATGGGTCATATGGGAATATAACTGGACTATTCTTTTGTCCTGATGGTTGATGAATCAACTAATTCAGCTCCAAAAAGACGATATTGGGTAATTTCATTTTCCATTTTTGTCCACCACAAACTGATAATCTAATGATCTATGTCCAATACTTGATCAAATGTGAACAATCAATACCGTTATAGTTCTAACTGCGGGAATTTCCGATCAAAACGCAAATATTACCCTCACCCAAGGTTATAAACGGCATAGGAACCTTTCCGGCCAGGACATAGAATGGGGAGGACGAAACGTTCATTGAATACAACCAAACCGTGCAGACTGGCGAATTTGAATACCACGGGCTCAACTTTGTCATAGAGATGTGTTAAATGGTTTATGCAACAGTAAACTCCAGCTAACCGGCTCTGTCGTTTCATCCCGTGCTACGCCATGGATTCGCTTCCTGCAGCGTTGCGATGTTGTCTTGTGGCCTGGTATTTCAGAATCAAATTATCCCAGACACTCAGTAATAATGGGAACTTAGGAACCTTTGATGTAGCATAGCTCTTGTAAACGTACCGTGATTGATATGAGCTCTCGAATACAGAAGAAATAACACAAACTTAGTAATTTTTAAGTATGATGCTATCCTGGACTATAGAAATCGGCTTCAGTCAAACCTTCCCTCAAAAATTCTCAAAAAGCACTGACGAGAAGTTAGCAGCTTCTGCGCCCATGTGAACATTTTTTCCAAATGCAATTCCATGTGCAAGTAAGTATTATGAGGCTTTATTGTCGGTTTTGATTACTAAAATGGAGTTTTGCTTGTAGATAGTGATATTTTTCAAAGGTACTTAGCGTTTTCATTTGTGTCATGTGATGAAAGATTTTTACCATCTTATATCTACGTTATGAATATCGACCAGATCTTGCCTGTTTTTGTGCAATCAGAATTCGACCTCCGTATCCATGCTCAGACCAACCCAGAATATTTGGAGTCTCTGAGTCATTCCCTCGCAAAGTTACGGCGTTTACAGCCTCCGACCGCAGATAGAAAATGAAGTTTTCAATTATAGCTTAAAAAAAATCTACTAACACGATTACGACCAAATTTCGCACAACATTGTGCATCAGCATTTCCTAGCTATTTACTTGGTTTTATCATATTCAGATAAGTATTTTTTGGTAGTTCCCAAAATACCAACGTTACCGAGGAAATATAATGAAATTTGACGTAGCTTTTTCGAAATATTCACGAAAATTGAAGCCTGATTAACTTCGAGATCTGTGGAGAAATTTATTGAATTTGAATGAAATTTAATACAAAGTTTCCGGAGCCCTCACCGCCGATCGTGAAAACAGTAATTTCCGAAAAGAGCAATAACTTAGGAACTCTATATGTGAAGAATAGTCTTGGACCTTGAATTGCGAAGGTCGGATGTGTGAATGGGTAAAATTAGTTTTGAGATATTCCAGAAAAAAATACCTAGAGACAGACCAGGAAATTTTACATATATGTTCCAAATCTGACTGAGAACTATAATCGGATTCAACTGGATTTGAGTACACTATCGTGAAAAGAGAGTTTGAGGAATGCGCCAAATTGTGAAACAATTTTTTTTATTCACTGAGCGATACGATTTCAACAAAAGTTTTCGAAAACTTTCGTGTCGTAATACTTCAACTACTTCCAATATTCAATCCAATCGCTCAAGTATAGTAACTGAAAAATTAGGAGATCATTAAAATAGATCAAATTACCATAACTCCGAAATCATTAGGATTTTTTACAGTGTACTTTTAAGTATTCAATTATTTGTTGAAATCATTCAATAATGAATCAAAGTCAGTATACAAATAGTGAAAGCAGAAGCATATTTCATATTATCACTATCAGCGAATAGTACTCTAAAAATAGACGGGATATATTAAATGAAAATAAAACAAAACCTGAAATGTATCGAGAAGAGAAGGCAAAGAAACCGATAAAGAAAATATAGTGAAAATAAATTCGATAATATGAAGGTTTTTCATAATGGAATTGCTATCCATAAAACAAATTCGAAGATAAAAATCCTTTCAAGATATCGACATTTTTTTTCAAAATGTGAAAATGAAACTTTAGATCCACTGAGAAAACACCCGTACATTCTCTATAAAAAGTAAATATTGAAAGTTGGCATATAAAACCTGATGCGTTCTGGATAGAGAACTAGCGAAGTAATTTCACTACTTATAGGAAAATATCACCTGTGAAGTAACTTTACTCACGAAGTTAGTTCCGGGAAGCCGTAACCTCGAATCCCCGCAAAGTTGGCGGTAAAGTGGCATTTTGCATAACAGGTCATGAAGTAAACGACTTCAACGGGAAGGAGTTCAACGTTTCAACTCATGAGAAACTATTTTCGTGTATTCAGTTCCATAAGTGAATTGTGATTTATTTTCGGTCAGGGATGGAAACCCTTCCTACTTGAAATGGGTCCATTCAAAACGAATATTACATGACTTTAATATTTATATCTGATGTAGAGTACAGTGTAATGACTTTGTAAAGTAACTTTTTTCGCCTTTCAGTATCATCATCGACCTTATCAAGTTATCAATAACACCGGAGTTTGTGGTGATATCGTCGATTAGCAAATTTACTTGCAATTACTGAAGGTATGATTATATATATAATATATAATAATATATAATTTGCGTTGTATGTGTAATAAAATAATATTCAAATAACTATAACTGTTATTCCATGTGAGTCGTTGTAGAACTAACCTAAGTTCCAGATAGCATAAATCGACTATATAACATTACTGCTATTGATGGATCGAATGAAACATTTTTTGTCAATGGCACATATTATGATTTTGATGAATCTGTTGGAGTGAAATGACGGAGAATGTGAAAAGACGAATGAAACTATTCTCCACAGTTGCAGCAACTGTGGAGAATGGTTTCTAATGGTTTTCTAATATTCAACGAAAACATCCGAAGGACTACAGAAAAATGGAAAATAAGAATTCTCACTCTGTCTGATGCTGAAACGTATTGATATACCCATTTTATGTGACTCTCGGAGTCTTCAATTTTTTTATGAAAAGGAATATGCAGAAGATACTTTAGTCTCTGACAATTTCGGTTTACCCGTTTCACATTAGTACTCAGAAAACTGCATTATCGTTCTAAAAGATTGAATTAAGTCAAAATCGCATACAGTCAGTTTTAGTTTCCAATAAGCAATTTTCTAGTACATATAGAACCCCAGATTTCCCGAATGAAACTCCTCTTAGAGACTGGGGCCCTTGAATACACTTTTCCTGGTTGAAATCGTTTGCAGATAGTAATCATTCTGTGTCGTTGATGTTGAAACAATGTAGTTAAGTGCTTAAACCCGCGTGCTTAGATAATATCTTCCACTACATTAACTCAGTCATTGCTTCCGATCCCTTGATAAAATTTAATTAAGCAGTGTATATGTTCTTCAGAATGGAAGACTTAAGTATGAGGGTTGCAGCTATAAGGCAACTATCATAATCTTAAACAATGAACTATATTGATTGATTGACCCATAGTGGTATGAAATTAAATCTCGACATAGCCATTTGAATTGTATATTTAAACTAACATTCGACACATTGTCGATGATATCCCATTCAGACACAGATATTTCTGGGATGGAATTTGAAGATATCCATAAAAACGACACAGCAAATTTGAACGGTGATCCCCTATAAAATTGTGAATAGGCAAACGGGGTTTGGGAGTTTCCTCATCAGAAGTATGCAGCCGTAATAGATTATATTTTTTCGGGTAGGATTCATCAGATTTCAATGAAATTTGGCACATACCGTGAAGTCACTACATATTTGACAACAATGTATTCCAAATTTCAGTTGGATCCGACAAAATTGAATTTGACTTCGAATGGAATCCATTTTAGGTTTCTAAAATTAAAGACATTCAGGCCAAATGATTACGCAGCTTATTATATCAGGTTTTGTTGTACCTACAACCCATTTCTCAATTCATTTATCTTAATGTCACGTACACGATGAAACTTCATATTTTATTGAAATATCTTGACTGTACAACATTACAGATGATATTCAATGAATAAAATTAAAGTCAATTAAAAATTATGTAGTTATTAACAGATGATCAATTTCATTAACTGCATAACATGCTAGTATGCGTAAAAATTATTATTTGAACTTACCTGAAAAATTTCAATTTTCTACGAGAAAATGATCTCCACATATCGACTGTTCAAACGAACGGAACTTCGCGGTTTCAGTGATATACCGGGATATATCCACCCCTTCCCTCGTCTCGTGTACTTTTCTCTCTAGCAAGAAGCCATTATACAGCGTCAGCTGTATCGATCGGTGGATCTTGTAATATCGAGTGACGTAGAAGGCGATCTGACGCGTTTCTCGCGCTTTGACCGTGAGTCCCCATTTGACCATTTTTAATACCGAAATTTCATGTGAAATTTTATCTTCAAAGTGTAATGATATCGTACAGTTTCTCCAATAAATGAAACAGTATTGAGAAATTGGACTATGTATTAAATTATTTCGCAACTACGCCGACGTTCCGAAGGATGATCTCCTTTCCCTCAAGGCTAAAATATTTGACATGGATAAGTAGAAGGAATCATAAATGTGTGTACTCTTACCTACCTAGATCACAAGGGAAAAAGTTATTGTCATTCATTAAAATTCGTTTAAAAATTGCCTAATAGTGAAATTGCGTCTAAACATGGTACAATCTTACAAACAAAGAATGGACGCATATTGAAATAGGTTTATGTGAACAATTAGATCTGTACTTACATGGATCATAGACAAGGATAGAAAAATACCTACATACTGTCAACTGTCATCAAGATAAAATATAGAAAATCTAAGAGAACCCAACTGTACACGCTTAATGAAGCAAATCCAAACACCTATGCCAATTGATTGTACAAGATACTGAGGCCCTGCACGTCTTCTCTATGATTGACAGTTTAACTTTTCTTGAGGAATAGCATCTCACTCATATTGAGTTGAATTAGTGTCCTGTCATATGTGAATGACAAGACAAAATTGCTTTAACGTTATTAGTGAGGTTGTTGTAATCATTTTATACTGTTAAATTTTCTCTATGAGGTATTGTTTAGCCTGTCCAATGTATGAACTGTCACAATTGAAACAGGGGATCTGGTAAATTATTATATTATTTGATCTGAATGAATTGGGTGTTTTGTCTTTCAACATTGTAAATTTTTTTTTCCTGTAAATATTGTGAACTATTCGTAACTAGCTGTAGAATAATGATGTCGAACTTTTCGTGGAATTTCGTAAAAAGTGGAAAAGTAAATAATAATTTTGGTTTGGAAATTTTTCCAATTTCAAAAATATTTGTTCTCAAAACTATGAAGCAACGATTTTAGGCAACCTTTAGCAACAGTGTTCAAGATTTCAGTATATTAGCCTTTGAAGATATTGGGAAATAAGTCGAATTTCTTGGTTATTTCCGAAAAATCTCACAAATACTGATCCGATACTCATGACATTTGCTGAATAGTTTACAAACGCTGATGAGCAATTTGATGCAAAATATTGTGACGATTGCTTGGCTGAATCGATCAAATGAATATTTCAAAATTGTTTTTCGAAATAATTCATTTATTGGGGCTCTTTTTATTATATGGTCCAACGAAATTTCGCACGAACCTTTGAGCTGCAATTTTTCATACTTCTGAATTTTTAATCGATCCGATCTGAAAATATCTCGAAATAATGGGAAAATGAAATCGTAAAAGGGCTACATCCGCGGTATCATTGGATAGATTTTGCGAATTTACGAACTAGGCGTCCGCAACTGAATTCAATATTCTGCGATCTTCTAATCATATTACTGTCACGAAATTCTGTATGAACCTTCAAATTGTAATTCTTTGATCTAGTACTAGATTTCTATTCGATCTAATCTGTACTTTTGGAAATATTGTGAAAATAAAATTTCGAGAGGGTATATCTGCGGAATCATTATATGGATTTTACACATTCACGAATTCTGCCTTCGTTATCAAGGTCCAAACCGACTTTACAATCATCGAATTTATTTCCGGAAGTTATTGTGTTTTCAATCAATTCGATCATATCTAAATTTTTGGAAAGACTGAGAAAATGAACTTTATCTACATAATCATTGGGCGGATTTCATCATTCTCGAATTAGATCTTCGTTATTATACTCCAAACCTGCTTCCTGAGTCATTTTTTCTAGGAATTATCATGTTAATGGTCGGCCTACCGGTCAATCGTGAACAGGATGAGAATCCATACAGAGAATATATATTTGTATAGCCGGTTCAAATACACAAAAGGTATAATCTGTGAATTGGTGAATTCCACCCAATGATTTTACAAATATATCCATTCGAAATATTATTTTGTCTATATTTCCAAATTATAACAATCGATGAAACTTCAGACAAATCTCGGTATTTCCACAAACCATTTTGCTTGCCTATTCTTATGGATTATCTTCATTAGAAATCATTCTGTTAGAAACTTAATCGTCCAATTGACACCAAACCATATTCATACGTAATAATAACATACCAGATATATTGCTGTAGCCGCACTTCATCAATTTTTATAATCATTTATCTCTACAACACAACTTTTTCTGAAACTCATCACATTTATTGCATAGATATATTTTCATTCATTTATGTGAATTTTTAACTGTGATATCATCTGATTAAGACTCTTGGTTACTATTGGCCGGTTTCACAAAACTTTGTTGCCCGATCAATGGCTTGATTGTCAGTCAATTGTAAATTCTGTACTCGATTTCAGTTCATTTCTAACCCATCCATCGAATGCAAACCTTAATCAACGATTTGATCGGACGTCAAAAGTTTTGTGAAACCGACCGTAAATTAGAGATATGAATTTTCAAAACCCTGCGAAAATCGAACCCTAAATGACAAACTGTGACAGCTCACGTCTTATGGAATCAAAGAATTTTATCGAATATCAAATTTTTCTAACAAATGAAGACCACAATGGAAAATCATAATCAATTTCAAGCGATGCACCAAAAGCTCTGGTTATAGTTACCAAAGTTATAGTAATCCAAACTGACATATAGGCAAAGGCTAATCTGTCAATTTGGATGACCGTTACTATTACCGGAGCTTTTGGTCCAGCGCTTAAAATCGATACATGTTAAGTCACAATTTTCTCGTTTTGAGATAACCGCAATTGAAATTTTGGAACGTCACTGTTAATCTGCTTTAGCTGAGCACATTTCGATCTTTTTGGTTTGATAAATGCTTAGCTTTGGTATGTTAGGGCAATCCATACAAAAAATAAACAGTGAAAATCCAAAATTGGGTATGGACTTGAGAAATTCTTCATATTTCAGGCTTTCCATTTTCATTAAACGTGTTAAAACAGAGACATAAAATTTCTGGCATTTTTTCTGAAAGTATAGGGCTATAGTGTGAGTCATTCTCAAACAGATGATACCATTATCTCGTTCTTTGATGAATATGAATTTAACATGATTTTGCCTTGGGGTATTGGAATGTAATTTTTTACGATTTTGAAATTTTTCAATGCATCCATAATAAAACCTTTTCTTTTGGGAAGGTACCGCCAAATATTGGCAGCGAATCATGGGCAATAAGAATTCTGAACTGCATTTTCACATTTCACTCTGAAGATCACATTTCATTTTAATTATTTCCCGCAATTTATTCTGCAGAAATCAAATATTTCGTCCTTTGTCTATCTATCCAGATCTTCACGATTCTCCGATCCTATCTCAAATATCCCAAACAAACCTCTTCGAAACAAGAACTTCTTCAAAAATATTTTTGATGACCTTCTGTGATTAACAAACTTATCAAAATAGAAAACCTCAATTTCCTGTTTTCGTGAAACAGCTGTGAAGCTGAATTTTTATATAACTTATTTTATATATGCCCGTTATGAAGAAACAAAATTGCAACTGCATATGGTGAAAAGTTTGCCAAGGTATCAAAGAATTTGAAAATATTTTTTTTTATTTTTTGGTGAAATTTCAGATTCTCAGTATTTTTCTTCAAAAAGTAAAGCATAAACGCTCGGCCGGCCAGACGATCAGGTTTGAAGTCAAGCACTTGTTCTTCATCAGGGAATCCAACCTAATCGTTTGAGACCATTTTCCGCTAGAAATTCGAAAATTTACAAACATTTTTGCGCGAAACGATAACGCGCTGTTCACCAGAACAAATGATTGAAAATAGTATCAAAATTCTAACATTGGTTTACTTTTTTTCCTTCGTTGTATTCGATCCTTTGAATAGAGGGAAATGTTACGAATATTCCGAACAGACACTGCCTCAAGACCTAAACTGAAATGCATGAAACGCGCACTAAAATAAATCCGATTTATAATAGATAACTCAACAGTTTATAAGAAACCGATGCGCGAAATAAAAGAATTATAATTCTGTCATGTGAATATAATGGTTATAAAACCATTCATAATCCACTTATACATTTCCCATCACTGCGCATCTTCCTAGAGTCAAGCCGATCACACGTCGGTCGAGTGCATATGCCCCCGTTCAATATCGTAAACACGAAATAATATCTATCGTCAAACTGCGGATTCTAAATGAAATGAACCAAGCGATGTTGCCGAACACAACGGATGCCAATCGAATCACTACCTATATAACACTGAAATATACATAATATACAGAAAATTTACCCAAGCATCACCACGATGCCTAGCTCTGAACCTCCAGAGTATACGGCATCCAAAATCGGCATCCTTCTGATAGTAAGTCGAGGTTAAGTGTAGAAAGAGCACATTTCGATAACGCTTTGTGGCGATCGAACTGAACGTCTCACAGCGACAATGACAGTGCACGGAATGAGACTCGGGTATCATGAAAGCGATGTTTAGAATTTTGTCAGACACAGAACCCCACTGCAGAAGTCTGCGGAGGATCCGAGCACAGACCTGGCAGCTCAGAGCCGTGTAAGCGACCTGATGGAAGGGCCTAGTTCATTTTGGTTTGAACTTTCAGCACAGCGCTTCCGCTGTAGACCGTGCAGCGTAGTGCCGCGCATCCCCACCGACCTAATGGACGACCAGTTTTAAACGTCCTACTCCTTGATCTCCATTCTCCAGTCGAAATGAATATTCGAAATCGCGTTTAGTCGGGATTATGTCACTACTATGGAAATTAAGCGTACGGCGCCGGCTTTTTAATTGTTGGTTTTTCACATGCTATCGTTGACCACTTTCCGAATCTCATATGATTCTTATCATAGTTCTACCGAAAAACAAACGAAATTTCCGATTCGATCATCTTGCCTAGCAACGCGGTCGAGATACATACATAAAACGAGATACATACATAAAACGTTACATCTCTCACTCGAGAGCCCATCTCCTCGTGTGAAATCTCCTTTAAACTCTCCGCCTTTAGATTTGTCGGGCGAGTCTCCCGCTCAGGAGCGAGAGGGCACCCTTCTAGCATTGTGGGAAATAAGACTCCCAGAAATAAGCAAGGAATGAAAACGATTAGGTCAATAAATATGTGGTGAGAAAAAAGTTTTCTAAGAATAAAAAAAATGTCTATATGTAGATACATTTTCTGATTAATATCAAATGCATATACAATATCCCCATGTTTTCCATTGGTATGAAAACGGAATGCTATAAAAGAGAAGAAATTTCATTTCATTAATCTGAAGGCAGGTTCAGGATGTTATTTTGTTAGTGTAAAGTAACAGGCCTTATTCCCCCCATTTTCCATAATATTTCACTAACTCAGTTTGAAGAAATACTCCTGACCCCTTTTTTCATCCATGAATATTCAGAAGATATGGCAAGTCCCCTTCGGATCTTAAGGATGTTATCATGAAGACTGTGTAAGTTTTTGCGAATTAACACAAAATATTTTGTTCGCCTGGAATGAATACTGAGCGGACTATACTTAGATTGCTGCTTCATTTATAATATTTGTTAATTAAATCCTACCGCATCCGTCTGGCGAAATCGGCTCTGTACCCGCAAAATTATTTTCAGTGGCTTATGCTTTTATTGCCTATCCAGATTGAAAGAATACTGATCTTTTTCGAATCAACTGATTGTATTGAAATGAGATATCACAACCTACGCTTATTGCTTGTAGTTTTTAAATCGGTGAGTCTATAACCAAGAAACCATTTTAAGTAGGATATCTGTGACTTCTGAAGAATATGTGTCATACATATTGAAACCTTAACACCAAAATCAATTGCGTTTTTTCATAACTATGTCCAAGATGCAACACAGAGCTCATTTGCTTTGGATATTTCAACAGCTCGTACCCTTTCACCTGAGCCTAATCTGAAAAAACGGTAACTGAGAATAGTTTTTTATTTGATATGAGGAGTCTGTCGTTCAAATTAATGTATAACATACAAACTCTTCATATAATTTTTTATTTTCTTCGTAATATCAAACAATATAGCATGTTTGAAGTGATCGCAGTATTAGCAAACGTAATTTGAACGGGTCACCATACGTTTTCACGTGTGATAAAAGAGCACAGCAAAAAAACTTTCTTTCCGTGTAGTGTAGTAAATTTGGAATTCGTTTGAAGAATAAGCTGTAATATTCATTATGAAGGGTATTTTTCTCGCAAAAATTTCTTTTTTTTTTCAATTTAGATGGACAAAATATATTGGGATAATATCTACAAAAAAAAGGGACAGAAAACCACCGGGACGCAGTAAATAATATTACTGATTCCTTTATTTATCTGGGTAAAATGGTTGAGCCTATGAACCCATAAAAATGAAGACTTTATCTTAGAATAGAGCTTCATACAGTCAAGCCATCCTTGAAGGTGTTCAGAGAACGAGTCTCTATAACCACTGATGGTGGCTAGTTCCAGTGGTTGAAACCCCTATCATGGATGAACATCTTGAAATCTAGGAAGTGAAAACGTGGGTGAAACGACGCTGTTGCCAAGAATACGCGGTGCATTTTTGATGGAACGATAGAGAACGTTCATACCATCGCAGTCAAGACTAGGGACCCTGAATTCAGCTGAAAAATATTCTTGATATCCTCCCCATAATGGCCATGCAGAGCACGGAATGTAAAAATGAGATCACTCCTCGTAAGCCGTTCGGCAAAGGTGGGCAAGTCATGAGTAGGCGATCTCCATAATATGAACGTTGGTAGGGTTATGGTAGACGTGTAGCAAAATGTTGTACAAATTCCAGGATATATTCATTCAATTCAGTTGACGGCCATCAGACCTGTCCAGCATAATCTATAATGAGTCGTATATAAGTTCTGTAAAGGAACTTCCCTGTCGAGATATCCAGGGTATTTCCTAACAAGTATGCCATATGTTTTGCTTTTCTCGTGATTGCTGCCACATGGTAAGACCATCACAGATCTGAATCGATGGTAACTCCCAGATCGATACGACGAGTTGCTGACAGTGGTAGCATTCAGTCCTGGCACCTTTCGAAGAGAACTTGAAGGTTATTCTGGAGAACGCCACGTTAAAGGAGAGAAAGGCTGAACATTATGGCATCGTCAGCAAAAGAAGAAGATGGGACTCAACGCGGAGCCTTGAGGGACCCCTGAAGTAACTAGTCTATCAACGGAAGGATATGCATCACCCACATTCACACGAAACCTGCGATTAGAGAGGAACGATTTGAGCCAACGTAACAATCTTTCTCTAATACCCATTTCAGATTTGCAAGAAGGCGCAAGTGCGGTACCCGATCGAACGCCCTCAAAAAGTCCAGGTATATCAGGTCAACAGGAGGTCCGGAATCCACCACTTTAGTCCACCCAGTAATACGCGAAACTATGTTTGTCGTAGTGAAACGTGAAAGATCGAATCCATGCTCTCATTTGAAAAAGAAGCCGACCTCAAATACTCCAATGGCTCCAACAAATAGACAGGAAAATAATACATAGCAATAAAAATGACACACAGTATTGTGAAATTTATTCCCAATTCAGAAATTGAATTCGCCTTTTATGTTACCATCCTACCTGAACCGAGTGAACATCATGTATGCCACATAAATACAATATTGATATTGTGTCACTAAGAGCTATTCAATCACGAAAAAATCATATTGAAATCAAATAAGTCAAAAGTTTTGCTCTCGTACACATAAGAGGTTGTTAGACTTCATTGCCTTACTATCATAGGATGCAATCTGTTGACTCCAAAGCTTATTTGCACTGCCAATACACCCTAAATAGTCGTTTTGTTTCACCACTAAATTTTTCAAGCTGCAAAATACCTAAACATCGTACTAAATTGTATGTTGAATCTAGTGTGTCATCAAATGCCGATATACTCACATGCTACATCAACGATAGCAGGCTGACTCCTGATGCTGCCTCTTCCGCTCCAAGCGTGGCATTCGCATTTGAACTTCTCATTTCCAAAAAACTCGTCCACCATGTCTCTTGTAATATTTATCTCAGCCTCAACTATTCTTATTCCGGTTTGAGGATGAACGAACTCACTCTGAGTACTTTCAACATTTTTTGCACCGTTACACTTGAAATACACACGAAGGGCATTACCGGCTTTACACTGAAGGAGTGCTGGACGGTTTTTCACAACGAAAGCATTCTGGGGTTCTGCTTGGAAAATGGGTAGAGAATCCAAGCTGAGAAAAATAGAGTCATCATGATCGATTGTTGATTTCGTTGCTGCCGTCTCTTCTAATAGTCCCTCTGAAAAAACAAAGTCATTGAAAATCTTAATTGAATCCTGAATTTCGAATATATCAAGCAAGGAGGAGAATCCTTTGAAATCTTTGGCCATTAGTTGATAACAGTTTGTGAATCTGCTTAGGGTTATAGATAACCTATTGAGCAATGACCGGTGCTATGGTTCGAATGGCAGAATTACAGTAAATGTAATTGATTGAATACTTTGGCAGTCAGGAAGAAGAGGTTTTCCTTTGTTAACTATTACTATTGTTAATGGATTGATAATGGATCCTCTAGCCGAAACAGAAGTATGGTTTTATCTTCATACTCCTTTCGATCGCCTGTATCGCGAAGCAGATGCAATAATTAATAGTTTTTATTCAGGACCTTCCGCAGCAACCGCGGAAGTTATTAGCGGATCAATTATAATATCTTAAAATACCTCATAATATCAGGTTTCAAGCAGGATATTTCCAGACTTCAAAATACTAGTATGATCTCAACATTTGCGGGATTAATAGCATTGATTCAAGTACAAGTTCGAATTGATATTTTGAAGTGTATAAAGCAGATCTGAGCTTGCCACATTTCATCTTAGATATTTATTTAATGCACCCGGATACAAGATGCAAAACTCCGTGTTGCATTTCGAAGATTTCATCGCATATTCATATTTGGTTGGGTACTGTTTCATTTCGATAAGAGATTGTTGGTTGGAATTTTATAACTTATATTTTAAACCAAATTCTAGGCAAAAATTGCATCCTCAGACGGGTTTTTGTAACTTGAAACATATAACCATCTTTCAAATACAAGAATTCCTCAATCGCATTGAAAGCAATTATCACCAACGAAAAAAGTTTTGCAGATTCCTGAAGGACTATATCGGCCTGCGCTTTCGTATAAGTTTGTGATATGAGTGGACTCCGATAATCAACTTTGAGAATGAGATATTGTTTTCGAGTATGCCCTTTTCGTAAAACCTTTCAGATTCTTCTGTTGATAACTGAACTTCCAACAGCATTTAGAAATTTAGGAGTTGGTATTTGGTGAGAGTTCCCGGAACGACTTCAGTATTATGGTGTCAGTATAGTTCAATATTCATAGTTTTCGTAAATCTTTATTCCCCTTCATCTACGTATTTGCTCTTCAGTTTTATGCCAATTCGGAACTTTTCTAAGCAATTAATTTCAATTTCCCAAAATGCGAGTGTTCCCGCTTAATTATTATTAGCTTGCTTCTGCAATCAGCAGTGTTATCAAAATGTAAATATTGATGATTTCAGAAGACAAATCTGTGTTCTGATATGTGAAATATCCCGAAGGAACTCAAAGAATTTTTTTTCCAGTCTAGCATTCGAGCGTAGTCGTTGCATAGCTATGGGAGTAGTAAGAATGTGAAATGAATAAGTTTTTGCAGGTGCTGTTACGAAGTTTCAATCTAGTCACATCAATTCTTCTTGAGATATTGGGGAGATAACTCCAAAGTTTCGATGGAATTTAATATATTTTCTTCCAAATATTTCTGAGAGCAAATATCGAATCGAATTTAAACTTGAAACCTGGTTGTTAAATACTTACTATGAGCTCTGCTACGAATTACCGAATTAGCGAAAGAAAAACTTTACAGAAATATTTTCTTTGTAATTTTCTATCGATATGATCATCACGAAAGTCCTGCATGAACTTTTGCGGTGTTCCACAACTAATTACGGAGACTCAATCTGATCACGTCCATACTTCTTACTGACTTACTCGTTACCAATTTCAAAATTTGAAACAGTTGGTTCTTTTTTAAAGGATAAAGAATCGCTAGTGATTTATGAGCTTATAAAGCCACATTATCTTTTTCACTCTACCTCTGAGTATAATGCAGAAAATGTATCTATATTCTCAATTTCCATCTAGAAATGAAACGTAATTAAAGTATAGGTCGAATTAAGCAGTTGCAAGAAATCATTCCATATATTCCATGTATGTAAGCATTTTGTTGAATATACCAAATAAGGGAATTTCCTGCCTCTGCCTGACGCTACGTGGACGACAAATCGAACGTTTTCTTTAATGCATATTTGCATGGAAAATGCGCGTTATCGAATCCAAATCATGAAAACTGTTTTCACGGAGATTCACCCTGATTAATTTTCACAATTCTGGAATGCTGATAGAAATCCTGCTTTTTGTCACGTACTCAAAACAAACAGCTTTTCGGTCTGGTTTGTCGCTACTGAATTCGCACTTATTTATGAGATGAGTTTTTGATGAGAACTATTTTTGACGAATTCCTTTTATAAATTGCGAGCAGAAAAGCGCTGTTGTTTCGTTCTAAAGGCGAATGAAAAAAGGTGTATCGAGTAAATGCACTAAGCAAAATTGTTGATTATTAATGCACGATACATTTGCCATATTTGTACCGATAAGCACCGCCATTATTGGAAATGCTTATTTACATCCTTAGCAAACCACTCAAAAACATTTATTAAGCATACTAATTTTCAGGCGCGAACAAGTGCAAAATATCGATAATTCCATTAAATTATTCGAAAGAATCCTTGTTGAATCTTGAAGGTTGTACTCCCTCCAATAGGTCTCTTGCATGTAACACGAATTATCACATTTTATTTCTTCCTCATTCTATATCGATACAAAATCATAATGTATGCTATAACACACTTAAACAATTCGCTAATTTCGAATAATTCGGTATTGAAAATGTTCGAATCGCGACGCAGGGTCGGAGCGGGTGAAACGCGTCAGATAGCCCTCTACGTTACTCGTTATTGCAAGATTCACCGATCGATACAGATGACTCTGTCTATTGGCTTGCTTGAGAGAAAATGCCAATATGTACAGTCAAATTTGAGACATCGTTTTCTCTTTGAAAATTGAAATTTTTGACGGCGAATAAAGACTTTCAATAGTCTAACGGATAGAATATTTGATTAAAATGATAACAAAAAGAGACCTATTCTCTAGAATATTCCTTATTTTTATTTCATTGAAACTAAAAATAACTTAAAAAATCTTCAATTCAAACAAGAATCCAATAGAAAAAATTTTTCAGCTTCAAATACAGAAATTAATTACAAGTAATACTCATTTGCTGGAACATTTCAAAAGACTTTCTTCTTTTTGACCACACAGTTTCTGTCTCACGTTAAAAGTTACCGTTTCCCATACCATATTTGGAATACACAATAAAATTGTGGATTCTAATTCACTCTAGTTTATCAGAACCTCAGAAGAATAAACTATTCGAAATCCTACAAGGCTAACAGCAGTATTAACCTCTACTAAATATATGCAAATGGAATCTCTTCTATTCGATAAAAGGTTTCAATGCGCTATCGTTATCTTATCCTGAGGCCAATATCGAAAAAACTTGCCTCTTCTGTTCTCATCTCACAGTACCTACATTCGTCTTCCAAATGTCACCAAATATTCTATACGTATGGTTCGTTTTGAAATTCAGGAAATCGAGATAGTTCTGGCAACAAAACGGTGCTTAGGGTACAATAAATAAGAAAAAGCTCTTGAATGAGGTAATCTATTGTTCTACAAGTTGGACAAACGGCTATTATGCAAATTTAATAGGGAATGGAATGATGCGGTTAGAACAAAATAGTAATAAACTTTTTTTAAGTGACAGTGTTGGTCTATACTAATTTGCATGTAAGCATTTGTAAGGGAATGCTAACTATCAATGTTACAATTCTTATTTTGTCAATGTATTCAAACCTCCCATTAGTTTTAATGAGGAAAGAAGTACAAAATATAATTTTTGACATAAGTTTCACAGGGTGTCTCGGAATAAAATGGTGATCCTTAAGGCTGCAACTCTCTAGGCGATTTCAAGAAGTATTATTATTCATTATTATTAGGATTTCAGACATTTATGTGTCTTGGACTTCTTCAATTTAGGGCTGCAGGGTGATCAAGTTTACAGAATAAAATGGTGATTTTATAATATAACTCTAATACCACGCTAAAGGTTTTCATGAGAAGTGACACAAGCGCTTTGAGCATCGATAGCCATTTTCTGATTTGAAAATTTTTCAAGACCTTATTGATTCGAAGACAAATTCTATATCGAGACTTAATCCATGAGAAACGCGCTGATCACTTTATCCCTTATTTTTTTATAAACTTTTTACACCTGGTCGAATTACTTATAAGTAAGCATCTATTAATTCTATGTCTTCTTATTGAGACTGCTTTCAATGATTTCGTTGAAATTAGAGCATACAAAAAATGTTTATAAGTTTTTATGACGCTACAACTGCGTGTCAGACGGAGAAAGGGGGGACATTAAAATTTGGCCTTAAATGAATTCACCTCATGTATGGATGTCACTGCTTGAAACATAAAAACATTAAAAAATTGCTATTGTTACTAAAATTCTTGTGCCACATGTTACTAAAATAACATATTAGAGTTAGGTTCGATAAAAGCACGATTTTATTCCTAAAACTTCTCCACCCTTCAGCTCGAAAGTGAGAAGGTTAGGTTTGCATCTATAATATCTCGATCGAGTTCGTTAGTGGGAATAGAATTTCAGAGATATACCCCTTTTGAAATTTTGAGGTTAGTAAGTTCTTCAATATCTCGAAAAGTGATCTTGCGATCAGTTTGAAACTTTGAAATTCGTTGAAGAATACCAAGGCATAACTTGGTAGAGAATCTACTGAGGATCTAGTCGTTAGAGATAAATAAAAATATTGTTTCGAGAATTTGCCTGATTTATGTGGAAGAAATTTGTTTTTCGAAAACAATTCATCAGCCTGCGAGAAATTTGGCACATACCTTAATAGCAGTGTTATAAATTTCAGTTTAATCCGATATTTATTGCGGAGATATTGGGAAATAAATATGTCATATTGCGTTTTTACCATCAGGAAGAGAGAAAAATTCGAAGAATCGATGCGTGAAGTGACGCGAAAGAGCTTTGGATAGCGATAAATTGAGACTGATTTTTCAATTTTGTCATCGAAATCTAGAACATATATATTCTCAGAAATTCCCAATATTTTTGTATCACTGAAGTAAAAATTTTTTTTGGGCAGAAATATAAATTTACTATAATTCATAAATATCCAAAATTATAGATTGTTATGGGAATTCATCATAGCTCCCGAAATAACGATAAATGTATGCAATTACAATACTTTCGGAGTCGTGTATGAAATGAACATGTCTTCCCGTTGAACTGACACAATATTTCATTACAATATCGAATACCAACGAACAGATAAAAGCGAGGTAACTATCAATGTGAAATCAATCATTAGTCACAATTATCTTCATTTATTATTTTTCCAGTGCCGAAATTGAGAATTTAACATCCTTTCCAGAATCCTCTGAGTGCAATGAATGTCGACAGAGCAAATGTTTGTATTTCATTCCACCTTTTTCAAGTTAGACTGAAATTGAATTCTTATTGGAATGATCTTCATTTAAATTGACAATGAAAGGCGCCAGTATAGTCTTAGGCGTTTTACGGACTTGAATTGACTCCGATAAATTATTAAGGAATCATTGCTTCATTAGAAGATTGTTGTGCTGAGCATAAGATACTGAATGATGGAAAAGAGCTGACTAAGCAGTTTAAGTATGATCGGTCAGCAAAAGCGGGACATTTTCATTTGGAGTTAAGAAATCACAAGCCCGACATTATGAGCTTTGAAGCACTCATTTCATTTTCCATGTTTTTGCGCGCATGTTCTAGGGGAACAGCGTGCTATCGTTTTGTCCAAATGTCTGTAATTTTCTAATTTTGAACCGAAAATGGTCTCAAACGAATAGGTTGGACTCACTGCTGATGAATCCGGCGTCAAAATCGATTCTGTCCGGCCGACCGACAGTGTGCACGATTTTGGTCGTACGGAGGATCCTAACCCCCTGAATCTTCCAGGGTATGTTGCGCATCCGAATGCCGCGGTTGAGTTCGTTAATGGGCCAAATCGGCCAAATAGTTTCCGAGTTATAGCAATTTTGAGTTTTGATGTTATTTCCCCTCATATTTCAGAAAGTACTGAAGCCATTGGATTGAAACTTGGCAGTTAGTTGGGGCATAACAACGCGCAACTTTGAAAAAAATTTCGTTGAAATCTTAATTTCAGTCAATTTCAAAAAAATGTTTCTTCAAAATTTGTTTCTAAAAAGTTTTTTTTCCTGAAACCATCGTTCATATTCGCGAACAATTCCAGTTTTATCTTGAGCTTCGCATTTCACAGCAGTGTACCAAATTTCAGTTCAATACGACTATTAGTTTTGGAGATATTGGGGAAAAATATCGTTGTTTTTTTCGGAATAACTCGAGAAATACTCATTCAACCGTGATGAAACTTTGGCAGCTAGTTCAAAGATGCTAAAGTCAATATTGTGCGAAATTTCGTGATGATCGTATCATTAGAACGATCGGAAAAAAAATTCAAATTTTGTTTCCAAATATTCAATATTCTGTGATCTTCTTATTATCAAATTATCCTCATTAAATTCTGTATGAACCTTCAAACTGTCATTTTTCGATGAAGTACTGAATTTCAATTCGATCTTATTTGTGTTTCGGAAATATTGGGAATATAAAATTTTGAATGGGTATATCTGCGGAATCATTGGGTAGATTTCACCCATTCATGAATTCAGTCTTCGCAGTTAAGGTCCAAAACTTCTCTACAAATATCGAGTTTCTAAGTTGTTTCTTTCGGAAGTTATTGTGTTTACGGTTCGGCTGTTAGGCCGACACACAATGTTATCCCTCAACATCCTAGAACTAGCTACGAAATTTCATCACGATTGAATCAGTATTTCTTGAGTTATACCGAAAAAAAAAACGATATGGAGAAGAAAACCACGAAATTCCACATATTTTTTCCCGATATCTCCAAAATTAATCGTATCGAATTGAAATGTAATACACTGCTGTGAAATATGAAGTTCAAAGTATAACTGCAATTTTTCTTGAATATGAACAATAGTTTCAGGAAAAAAAACTTTTTTCGAAAAAAATTTGGGAACTGAGTATCATACGATTACATCAAAATTTTGCTCAAATTTGCGCGTCGTTATGCTCCAACTAACTGCCGAGTTTCTATCCAATCGCTTTAGTAGTTTCTGAAATTCGAGGAAATTAACCTCAAAATTCAAAATTGCTATAACACCGAAACTGTTTGGCCGATTTGGCCCATTAACGAACTCAACCGCGGCATTCGGATGCGCAACCTACCCTGGAAGTTTCAGGTGGATAGGATCCTCCGTACGACCAAAATCATGCATACGGCCGGACAGAATCGATTTTGACGCCGCATTCGTCATCAGTGAGTCCAACCTATTCGTTTGAGGCCATTTTCGGCTCAAAATTCGAAAATAACAGATCTTTGGACAAAACGATAGCACGCTGTTCCCCTAGAACATGTGGGTATCAATGGGGGAAGACCGTATTAGCAGAACTTTCATAACTTTTTTTTTCTCTAGACAATTATTAATTCAAAAGAATATTCATCAATTCCATAAACATAGAAAAATATTCCTTCCCTATCAATGCTCTATCATGGGGAAGATAAGTTTGTTTCTTTCTAGATGCATAACCAATTTTGTGGGGTCATTGCGCAGTGCATGTTTCTATGTCTATAGACAATTCAGTCGTGAACAACATTCATAACATTGATTTTTCCTTTGTATACTTACTACGAATGATACGTTTACAGAAAAACCTATAAAGGCAATGCAAGAGGTCAGCCGCTTTTGCGCGCATGTTCAAATTTGTTGCTAAAGCGGTCATCTTCTCACATATTGACCCCACCAAATACACTTTTCACGATCTTATTATATTATTCTTACGAAATTCTGCATGAGCTTTCAAGCTGTCATATTTGAATAAAGTAATAGATTTCAATTAGATCCAATATGTGTTTTTGGCAATATTGGGAAAATTTTTCAGAAACACAGATAAGATCGAATCGTGAAAAATAACTTCATCGAAAAATGACAGCGCAAAGGTTCATATAGAATTTCTTGAGGATAGTGTGATCAGAAGATGGCAGAATTATCAATATTTGAAAAACAAAAATTTTCAATCCTTTTTTTTGAATATGTTCTTATATCATCACGAAATTTCGCAAAAAGTTGTATATCAGCATTTTTCAACTAGCTGGCCAGTTACACTATGATTGAGTTAGACTTCTTCGATTTATTCCGTAAAAAAACGAGAAGTAACTACCAAGTTTAAATACAATTGCTGTAGCAGTTCCTGAAATAACAGGATAATAATCTCAAAAGTTGAGATGATTATAACTCGGAATCTATTAGGCCGATTTGGCCCGCTGAATAAACATATCAACGCCGCATTCCGATGCGCACGACCTTCCCTAAAAGTTTCAAGTCGCTAGCTTGCTGCTCTCGACAGTTATCGTGTCGTCGGCCGGATTCGATTTGGACAACGGATTCGTAATCAGCGAGTCCAACCTAGTCGTTTGAGACTATTTTCGGGAAAAAATTCGAAAATTACAGGCATTTGGACAAAAAAGTTGCACGCGGTTCCCCAGAGCATGCGCGCAAAAGCTATATTTCTCTAATTGATTTTTGCGTCTATCCTCCCATTAATGATGTTGATAGATATTTTTGAATGGATCATAAATATTCTCGAAATGTCGAATCGATTTTTCATGCTCATTATGTGATATATTTTAGTTACCATGCCTAAAGACGGGTGGGTTGGATGGATGGTATCGCAGAATTTCTGTAGTGAATATCGTATGATTGTACTATATGAGGCGCCGTTTGAGACAAAAGTGTGTTTTAAAAAATATATGTATTTTCCGATATATTTATCAGTTGCAGCAATATATTTATTCTGTATGCCGATATATTTATTTTTTATGAAATACAATATATTTATGAGTTACAAATATACAAATTCGTGTTAACCAATATATTCATTAATTCGACGTATCCCAAGTCGTCACGAAAGGGCGCGCCGGCAGCGTTTGGTACAGTTCTGAGCTTTTGGCAACATAGCGTAGTTATTAGTACAGTAGTCACTCACAGTAAGCAATGGGTGAGAAAGTTATTCAACTTACAGAGTTCTATTACCTTTTTTCCTACCTCCATGGTTCCAAGTTCCAAAATAATAGCATTAGAAGACCACGATACAAATAAAAAAACCATAAAAATAGTTGTTGCAGATAAAAGAGAGATTAGGTGCGTTTTCATTTTCATCGAATTGATAAAACGATAAACCCCAATCTTTCTCTTCTTTCGTGGAGAGCATAAGAGAAGAGAGATGGAGATACACCGATTAATCAGTTCGATGAAAATGAAAACGCATCCATTAACAAGCCCGTCGGAAAGTCTATGCAGAGAAACCGGAGAAATGCCACTCGTTCTGCGAAGACAGATGCTCCAGCTAACATATGCTTCAAGGATCTCTGCAGACAAACAAAATCCAATACAACACCAAATTTATACAGAGAGATACAGAGAACACTACATTCATAAGCCAAATCTCAAAGCACCTATGTACCATAAAGTGAACCACATATTAGAAAGTCCAAACTTCCCAGACACTGTGCAAACTGAACCGTCAGCAAAACCCCACTGGACCAACATGAAGCCTTCCATAAATACAAAACTAACATCCTACAAAAAGTCAGAAACCAACCCTCTCATTTTACATCAAAAATTTACGGAAATATTATCTAATCAGCATTACGATGAAGTCATGTTCACGGACGCATCAAAATCATCCGAAGGGGTAGGATGTGCCTACGTATCCCGCATGGAAACCAAAAAATTCAAACTACCACCAGAATGCAGCATATTTACAGCTGAATTGATAGCGATCCTACAAGCTCTCAAACATATCTTCGAAACAAATATAACACATTCCATCATATGCACCGATTCGCTAAGTGCAAGCCCCGCAACACTTGACATGTACAGTAACAACCCTGTTGTCACACAAATCCTAAACCTCATCGCTTCGCTGTACCAACAACACAAGAGCTGTTCATTAATTTGGGTTCCATCTCACTGCGGCATACACGGAAATGAGAAAGCAGACATAGCAGCAAAAGAAGCTATTTCCTACGGAGAAGAAACAACGATCATCACCAATTACGACCTTAGCAGCAAATGCAAAAGCATCATTAAAGAAAAATGGAAAAACATTTGGGAACTCAAAAGCTCGAAACTGGCTCTTATTGACCGTACCATTACTCAAACAGTACCCATCACAATGAAGAGAAGAGACCTTGTTACTCTGAGACGGCTCCGAATAGGACATTGCGAAGCATCACACCAACACCTACTTGCTAGAGAAACAGTGCCAATATGTAGTACATGCAATAGTGAAGTGACAGTGAAACACATAATAACGGAGTGCCAATTATACCAACTCCAGAGAAAAAAGTTCAACGTAAGCAGCTCCTTGGAAGAAAACCTCAAGATCGACTCACAAGTATGCTTAAATACCCTTTCATTTGTTAGATCCATAAATGTGAAAATTTAGGTAGCGAACAAATGTATCAATCAATTATTGTACCATCATAATCAAAATATTATTGTAACCAATGTTTGTTAAAAGTTCCATTACCGCTAATGACCAAGATGTCGAAGTGGCGAATAAATAAATAATAAAAAAAATCCATTCAAATAGCTGAATACAAATACTAACAATAACAAGTTTGAGTTTACTGTTTGGTTTGTGCCACTGCAAGAAGTGTTAAATAAGTATTATGAATGAATGATGCATCAATTGGCCATAACACTATAAAATTTAAATTTGTGAAGTACATTTCTTGCCGTGGAAAACCATCATTCGAATTGAATAAATTGTACTCTAGTATTGACAAACAAACCAACTGCTACTAGGATTCCTTAAAATAATAATATCTACTCATCTACAAGATAGATAACGGAAAAACATATCTTAGGTTATGTTATTATAAATGAGCATTGTACTCATCTCTCATCTCATCATACACATGCTACAAAAAAGTTAGTTTTCTGCTTTCAATATCGACCATCTATAAGCCATCTATTAGCCAGTGTAGGTACTACACATCAAGAAGATAACTACGTGATATGTTGAACTAATGGCTACGCAATGTTGCCATATGCTCGGAATTGTACTAAAGTCTGCCAGCGCGGCCTCTCGTGACAACTTGGAATAGGTCGAATTAATAAATATATTGGATACCACGAATTTGTATATTTGCAACACCCATGTCATAAATATATTGTGTCTCGTAGAAAATAAATATACCGGAACGAAAAATAAATATATCGGCACATAAAATGAATATAATGCTGGAACTAATAAATATTTTGGCTCGAAAATATATATTTATATTTATATTTGAAAACGCACTTTTGTCCCAAACGGCGCACCTTAGTACTAGACCATTTTATGATCTGAATTCCGAACCTTGAATGCAATGGTATCAGCTAAGTAACAGCATGCAACAAGAAACAAAAATTTGTGGGCATAATATACAATTGGTTTTGATATTAAAGCATGGAAAAATTAAATTTACTGAAAGGCCCCACGTTTCTTGCTGTATCTTCTTCTTTTGCCGCCACCGATGTTCTGATGAGAAATGATTGAAATTGGCGTTGGACGTAATGATCATCATGCTTGAATGCAATAACTGAACTAAAGTCAAAACCATCCTCCATTACGATGATTAATCTGAGACTTCTAGTGACTTTTTGATTAAAATTTTATGTGAACTGAACCGAACTCGAAGTTTCAAATTGTACGCTTATATCTTTCCTGCCAGCCAAGCTGACGGCCTACGAAGCATTTAATTGAAGGCTAACGAGATGTTACATTTATATTGACAGATATTTTAATCAAGGTTCATGTGAAATATTTCATCGCGCCGTTTTCATTTTATTTTTATTTTCAAATCGTGATGAAAGTGGTTTTAAATGAATACGTCTTGGTGGTAATTATTTTGCCAGAAACTTCACATGGTTCAATGTTATGAGGTAATAAGATTTCATATTTACAATCTTCGCTCGTTTATTATTCATTAGATGTCTGCATGTTTGTTTTGACATTAGGTTCACTCGAGTTTGTTACACCGACTTGAAGATTTCAAATGAGGATATTCGGGTGAACTTTCTCGCACTTGTTCTGGGAAACAGAAATTTTCGAATTTTTTTCCGTAATGGTCTTGGACGACTAGATGGGACTAACTGATGAGGAATGCGATGTCAAATTCAATTATGTTCGGCTGGCCTTTGCACTTTAACTTTCGAATGGAAATAACTAGAAACTTGAAACTTTCAAGGTAGGCGGCTGGGTTCGTTATAGAAGGAAAATCAGCTGAACGGTTCCCGAGTAATACATATTTGCTATTTTGTTGAATACTGACGCGCAACTTCATGCAGATATTCATGAGGATCGTATCATTAGAAAATTTCAGTTAAATTTTTTCGGTAACTATCAACCAAGTTCATGAAATTTGGGACAGACCTTCAGGCCAAGCAACTTTCAGCTCGATCCCATATATATTTAACTGCGGTTATATCGTCACAATATGCACTTCTGATTTTCTGAATAAATTTTATAAATTGTTTTTTTTTTTAAGTTAATGTGTTTATGAGCGTCTATCATAGGTCGATCGTCAATCAGTTTCCATGTTTCCATTCCACTGGATCTATTAGTTCGCAATATTACAATTACACCGCACTGGTCGAACTGATATCTTGTGCTTGGTTGAAAAATGACGACTTGGAATGTAATGTGAAGTTCCGTGAGAATCATCGGATTTTTTAATTGGTCACAAATTCATATGCGGATATTTCACCCAATCATTCCAAATGAAATTTATTCCTTGATTTCAATCCTGTGAACACCATATAATATCCATAAGAATTTTTGCTCTAAAGGTTGAAATATTACTTTCAACAAAACGCACAACTCGTCACAATTATGAAATATCGTTTAAGTGAAAGTTTCCATTTCATTGCAATATTTTTATTTGAAATTTCATTATTTCTATAATATCATGGAATCACAATGACGCATATGAGTTTGCTTCATTAAATACATGGTGGTCAGTATAGTGTT
Organism: Myrrha octodecimguttata; assembly: GCA_958510865.1. Taxonomy (NCBI): domain Eukaryota; kingdom Metazoa; phylum Arthropoda; class Insecta; order Coleoptera; family Coccinellidae; genus Myrrha; species Myrrha octodecimguttata. The sequence continues at coordinate 2,051,223 of OY294057.1, read as the reverse complement.
ACTCTTGTTGGATCAAGAACCTGCGAGATTGTATAGGGTGGAAAAAATTAGCGATATACCTGAACTATAAAACTTTTTAATCCAGAGAGATACCTACAATAAAATTACTAGTTTCTTCATCCCTTTTCGAGAAACTAAAGGTACGATTCGAATATCGGCAGTAGCTGCATGGCAGTCGCGACCCGGCAGAGACTACCATACCGCTTCCAGGTTTCTAGTGGGTGTAACATTACAATTAAAATTACAAGCAGCCGTGTAGCGCTGCTTGTATCGGTAAGTGTTGCATGTAATTCCCTGGAAGCGGTATGGTAGTCGCTGCCGGGTCGCGACTGCCAGGCAGTTACTGCCGAGATCTGAATCGTATCTTTATAAGGCCGTCAATGGCATCACTCTGTCTCATTTTGGTTTCGATTCATAAACAAGAATTAACATTTTAGGAAATGTAACTTCGATCAATATATCCGTTCCTGCTTGTGCTATGAACATTGAAAGCAAATATTCTACGTACACTATTTTGATGGAGATCCAGTGACCTATTCTGATCTTTGAGAAGGAGTTTTCTTGTTGAACCGTAACATTATATTCTGTTATATTATCTCTGTGCAAACGACAGTTCATAATGGTGTAACGGTTTAAAAGTACATTTTAACAATAATATAAACGAAGTAGTAGTTAAACACTTCAGTAGGTCAATTTTTACTTGACACATATCGAACTCTGTGTTCTCGATACTGTTGCGCAATCGCGTCTGACGAAGGTGCGCCTGAGAGTTCCTTCGTTCGACTCCCTTCTTTCTTTTCTGGCAGAGTTTTCAAGGTGCAACGATCGATTTTATATTAACGATCAATATCGATTAATTGAGTTTGGTATTCTCATTGATTTTGGGAAATTGTTACCTGTGTGCTCTAATATTAAGTATTAGGGGTAAGTACTTTTAATTTAACTGTTCTGAATGACCTAATATATCAATTTTATTTGCTTTTTCCGATATTTCGTCACATGTAGGAACGCCATTTTGAGAGATTGTAGCCAGGAGGTTTTGCGACTCAAATAGTATATCTGTTCATATCTTATTGATCTTCAAGTGGATTATTTTCCAGTCTATATATTTTTCTTAGTTGAATTTTGTCATTGTTCATTCTCTTAAAATTTTGGAAGATAGACTGGAGGGTAAAGCCAACACAAATGAACATATGGTAATTTTGTTCGAATTTTCTAGCACTTTTCCTGGAATCTAACTTTTTGGAACCTTACTCTCTGGGTCCTCATCTTTTGGATACCGAGTACCTGTTCACCGGATTTATAACCATTATCTGCCAAGGACATACCAACTTGCGTAACTACCTGCAATTCCACCTGTGATACCGAGCAGTTCAAGAGCACAAACCAAAATTGGATTAAAAAGGCCTACGACCTGAGATCTTCGACCACCAATACACATGCTCTAGTCGACCGTTAGATAAGTGTTACTTTCCTTGTATTTCTATAATCTGAGCTCAGAAATTGTATGTAAAAATATGTAGATATTTGTGAAAGATTAATATATTGGATTGGTTAGTAATCCAGTCTTTCAGTTTCCTCTCCATGCAAATAGGTTGAGTGAGTTCAAGGTATAAATATAACAATTTTAAATTTTTATTGTTATAATGGGGGTAGATAGAATACTCTTTCCTTACCGTTACCGCCGTTTCAAAAATATTTGACATGTCAAATGATCTTGAAACCGAAAAGAATAATGATTCTTCCGATGTCATAATATACTTTTGCCTTCATGAGAAAAAACACAACTCTATGTTATCATAATTCAACGGAGAAACCCTTCGAAAAACAAAGCTACTTACAATATATAATAAAATATTATAAATTTTTGAAAATAAGAAATATAGAGAATTCTTCCAAATATAAATCATTGTTTTTATTTGCAAAACACAAATTCATAATGCAGCGAAAATATCTAGAAAAAAATCTGAGTGAGCCAATGGATGTCTATCAAAAAAGTGTTTCTATTGTTTCTATTTGAAGTTCAACGCCCAAACAGGAATTGAAATAAGGACCGAAGTTGAAATTGAGCAACTGTTAAATTTGGTGTATAACTCAGAAATAAAAGATATCAAATGAATACAATTGATTGTATATTTTGAATTTCTTGAATAACCATATATGTCCATTAACTTTCAAGATGTCACACTATGCCTTTGTGTTTTTCGAGATTGCGGATTTTGAAATTCTCCGATAAGTGTAAGAAGCATTCCATTATTCTTTATCTAATTTCTAGTTTTTTCACCCAGAATTTAAGAGGTTTTAATCAACAAATTCATGTATTTGTATAGATTCATAAAATTTTTGCATATAGATAGAATTCATCTAATTAAAGAAAATATCATAATTCAAACAAGGCTATCGAGGAAATGAGAAGTAAGAGTAGCACTTCAATTTCACAGTCAGTTAACTCGGTTGCAGAACTTGTTCGCTGCTTTCCCTACTGAATATATAAAACCCGCTCTCCTCACTAACTCAGCATTCATTAATTTTCCTTGCCAAACTTTTTCAAACCACTTCTCGTAAATTCTGAGAGGGCATTCATTTCTTGCTCATCCATAATTTAGCGTTTGTATCTCGTGTTCTGATCTGGATTTGCATTGGAATACGCAGAATTGATGGTATTTATCAGTTTTTGGATATTTAACAGATCACACTTCGATTCATTGCTTTTACTTAAGTTCATTAATTTTGATGAAAATAATAATAAATGGCTCTAGGAGAATTTTGGGAACACGCCCTTTTTCATCATGGTTATTCTACTGGACACAATTTTCGGGATTTATCATTGCATTAATTCTTTGATGAAAATAAATAAAACTGGATCTGAATCTCCATTATATTAATTTCTAGGGGTTTGGAATTGAGTATAAGTTATTCACACAAATGACTGAATGAGTATTTTTTAGTTGAGATACTGACATAACTTCACCGAACTGGAATTATGGTCATTATATATAGCAATCGACTAGTTTCACCTAGAAAAAACACAATATATTTATTCGTCCATCGTTTTCTCAAAAATGTATGGAATGACAAAACCTAAAAAAGCACTGACGTTAGGTCAGCAGCTTTTGCACGCATATTCACTTATGGTCATAACCTTTGAACATGAGCGCGAAAGCTGCTGAATTCACGCCAGTGCTTTTCCAAATTTCTTCGAAAAAGTACTGGATTTCAATTCGATCTAATCTGTATTTTTGGAAATACTGGGAATATAAAATGTTAAATGGGTATATGTGTTTACGATCGGCCTAACTGCCAACTGTGAACACAATGAAATGCGAAAAAAATGACTTAGAAACTTCATATTTGTGGAGTAAGACCTTGATTACGAAGGCCGAAATCGTGAATGGCGGAAATCCACCCAATGATTCCGCAGATATACCCATTCGAAATTTTTTTCCCAATATTTCCAAAAATACAGATTTGATCGAATTGAAATCTTGAACTTCATCGAAAACGCTGCATATTTCACACAAGGGTTTATCATTTTCTCAATTAAATAACCCAATACGATTGATATCTTAAATAGCATTTATAAAGCGTGCCAAAAGAGTAACGTAACTCGTCAATAATGCTTGTGCGAAAAATTTTTGAGGAATATTCTCTCACCCGTCGATTTTTGATTTCAAAACGAATTCTTCCTGTGCTTTTTCGTATTCAATATTTCTCACTCCACGACTTTATTTTTTCGAATGGAAATATATGGATTGTGATACATCAAATGCAAGGTAATTTGATTACCTATTCAGCGATGTGGCTTAAAGTAGAATCAGTAGTGCTGTTTTTGCGCGCATGTTCTAGGGGAACAGCGTGCTATCGTTTTGTCCAAATGTCTGTAATTTTGAATGATTGAGCCAAAAATGGTCTCAATCGACTAGGTTGGACTCACTGATGACGAGTCCGCTGTCAAAATCGATTCTGTCCGGCCGGCCGGCCGGCCGTAGACACTATAACTGTCGACAGAAGCCAGCTAGCAACTTGAAACTTTCAGGATAGGTTGCGCATCAAAATGCCGCGGTTAAGTTCGTTAATGGGCCAAATCGATCGAATAGTTTCGGAGTTATAGGCATTTGAAGTTTTGAAGTTATTTATTTTTTATTTCAGAAACTACCTGAGCGATTGGATTCAAACTTGGCAGTTAGGTGATGTACAACGACGCGCAACTTTGAGCTGAATTTCGTCAGGATTGAATTGTCAGTAATTTTTAAAAAAAAATTTTTTCGAAATTTTTTTCCAAAAAAATTTTTTTTTCGGAAACCATTCATCATATCCAAGAAAAATTATACTCACGCTTTGACCATCTGATTTCACAGCAGTGTACCAAATTTCAGTTCGATACGATCATAAGTTTTGGAGATAACGGGAAAAAATATGTAAAATTTCGAGGTTTTCTTCTCGATATCGTTGATTTTTTCGGTATAACTCGAGAAATAGTGATTAAGTCCTGATTAAACTTCACAGCTAGTTTTAAGACGCTGAAAGACAACTTTATGCGAAATTTCGTGATAATCGTGTTATTAGAACAATTTGAAAAAAAAATGTCTATGATTTTCTTATAATATCATCCTCATTAAATTCTGTATGAAACTTCGAACTGTTATTTTCGATGAAGTACTGGATTTCAATTCGATCTGATCTCTATTTTTGAAAATATTGGAAAAATAAAATTTTGATTGGGAATATCTACGGAATCATTGGGTGGATTTTACCCATTCACGAATTCGGCCTTCGTAATTAAGGTCCGAACCTTCTCTACAAATATCGAGTTTCTAAGTTGTTTCTTTCGGAAGTTATTGTGTTTACGCAGTCGGCCGTTAGGCTGACCGTAAACACAATAACTTCCGGAAGAAACGACTTAGAAACTCGATATTTGTAGAGTAGGTTTGGGGCTTAATTACGAAGGTCGAATTCGTGAATGGGTAAAATCCGCCCAATGATTCCGTAGATATACCCATTCAAAATTTTATTTTTACAATATGTCCAAAAATACAGATATGATCGAATTGAAATCCAGTCATTCATCAGAAAAAAATTTCAAAAAGCACTACCGTGAAGGCAGCAGCTTTTTCGCGCACGTTCAAATTCGTTGCTGAAGCGGTCATCTACATTGAACATGCGCGCAAAAGTTGCTGCCTTCACGGCAGTGCTTTTTGAAATTTTTTCATTGAAGAATTAGGAAATAATTTACAATTTGTGATTGGAGAGTACTATAATCAGACATTTAATCTTTTATTAATTATAACTAAGGGAATATAATAATGATAGTATTTCACTTTTATTTTCGTTCACATAACTGAATTGGCCATCGAATGATCTTGGATGCGATATATCACATTCAATATTTTGCAAGAAAAACTGAGGTGTGTTAACCCCCAACTTCGAAACTGCATGCATTGCTCAAACTTCGAAAATAGAAATCAGCGGGTATGACGATATTATTCAATATTTATTATTTCAAGAATAAGAACCTGACACCACTCACAAGTTTTGTTTTGTAATGAAAAAATGTCTTGACAAGCTCTTCTCTCAGTCACACCGCTCAGTATGCAATCGAATGTCCTTTCATTTGATATATCCCAATCCATATATTACTAGTTGATAAAAACAGTATAGGGTTGTGGAGCGTAAAGGGTGGAAGATTTCAAATTCAAAACGCTGCAAATTTTACACAAGGGTTTATTATTTTCTCAGTCAAATAACACAATACCATTGATATTTCAAATAAAATTTATGATTATGCATAACTCATTGGTTTTTCACAATAAAAAAAAACAAATTCCATGAAAAAGTTCATGTGAAACATTGGAATCTCAATAAATACTCTTGTATAATTTAATAACCTTCCCACATGCCAAACGCTAAATGAGTAGCATAATTTAAAATAATATTTAAAAATCTCACTCTTTTCCATACTTATTAAATTGTGTGTCGTTATTCTACAATTAAAAATGAAGTTCAAATCAGATAGCGTTTGCCTTTTTTGACATATTAGGGAAATAACCACAAAATTTGAAATGACCATGAAATTTTTTGCATATATCTCCGCAAATAAATATCAGTCAAACTGAAATTTTGAACGATGTTTTCAAATGCTGATTCTGAGATCGGTACCAAATTTTATTTTGAACTTTTATGAACATATTTCTGAAAAAAAAATATTTTGCAATTTTTTTTCAATTCAATTCTCACGAAATTTTTCATTAAATCAAGCGTTGATATTCCACATCTAGTCGTGATGTTTCAATCTGATCGCTGGAAATAAGCTCAATCTTTCAAACTATATAGTTATAGTTGGTAAGGGGTTACATTCCACTGCGACCTTAAGGTCTACAGTGCCCCCTTGTCGGAGCTGTTTTCGCAACCCACAGGTCGCCCTCCAGCTCTAGAGCTCTGATGAATTCTAATATCTGTGAGGGCTTCAAGGAGGCTAAGTTCTCATTCCTCCTATAGTGCTCCTGCCCAAGATATCTTTTGCGCAGGCTCACAATGGCGAGGCATTCTGTGATCAGGTGAACAGGGGTTTCCTCCTCTTCCCCACAAAATCTGCACTCGTCAGTTTCTGATAAGCCCATTCTCATCATGTGCTTCCTTAGGCGACAGTGTCCTGTGAGGAAACCAGTGAGGAGGCGTAACTTATTCTTACTGAGATCCAAATGATTTTTTGATCTAGCAATTTCAAAATTCCTAAGGAACTTTTTAGAGTGTTCCATTCCTGGAGAATTCCTCCAGAATGCCCCTCTTTCATTTTCTTCTTTCTCCAAAAACTCTTTCCCATAGGTACATTTGCTTATACCACAGAAAGGTTCTGGGCCAGTAGGTAGCGTTTGTGCTCCCTTTCTGGCTAGAGTGTTGGCCTCTTCATTTCCTTCGATTCCTGAGTGCCCAGGATCTTTCAAACTAACTCCAATAAGTAAAACAAAATTCAAGATTTTCCGCTAATATCAAGTGCGTAGATGTGATTTCTACTAGGATTCAACTTTGTTCTGAAAAATATAAATGAGCCTAGACTCCTAGCCTAAGTATTATATTTTCGATAATTTTTTTGCATATATTCTTCAATTTGTTTTATCATATACATGCTCATTATCTTTTATATCTCTTCGGATGTTGGCAGAGCTTTTATTTTGCAAAAACGAATTTTGCGTATGATGTACAATGTTCGTCTGCGTCAGTCATGCAGAGCGTTGTTTGTTGAGAATGGTATCCTTACCCTGTCTTCCATCTTCATTCTCGAATGTCTTTTGTATGTGAAAAAAACGAGCAAAGCATGATCAAGCTGTCGAGCTTTCATACTTATAAAACTAAAAATGAGGGATTGCTACATATACCTAAACATAGGACTGCTAGGTTTGAAATATCTCCTACGTACCAGTCCATGAAACTTTATAATCATCTGCGAAATACTATCAGAAATCTTAATTATAACGAGTTTAAGAGAAATTTTAAAACGGTGTTATACTGTAAATGAATACTTGAATGATTGTAACAGAACCTAGTTCACTTTGCTCTTTTGACTTATCCTATGCATGTAAACATATGTCCAAAAGGATCTATAAATTATTATTATTATTATTCACGCTTATTTTAAAATCTTTGTAAGAAAAATATTGGATTTCGATTGAAACCAGTAAAGGATATTCACGTGTTGACGATAATTGTACTACGCAAACCAAAATCGATGGAAACCCTGGATCAACCGAATTTTTTGTAAATCTTGATTATTTCAAATTACGCTACTTAATTCGCGTTCTGCATGTGAAAGTTGTATATATACAAAAGTATTTATTGGGATTTCACTGTCAAATGAAATTTTTTATGGAATTGGTTCAGTGTGGTGAAAAACGAATGATTTATGAATAATATATAAGTTTTATTTAAGATGTAAAGCTCTATGAAGAAATTTAATCATAAATCCCGTAATTCGCAGGGTGATATCTATAAATAATAATTGTTATCCGATTTTTAGTGGTTATGTTTCAGATATTAGGAGAAGAACCTAAAAATATTTAATTCGAACTACTTACGATTATGAAATTGTCAAGAACACCAATGGGGCATTGCCACATTGTGTTCATAAAATGATTAACGAATCCGTTAGAAATTTCTCGATATGTGTTGAAAATTGGGTATTCCATCTTTTCATCTACTTTCAGATATGTATATGATTCTGGATGAAAAGTTAACGGATTATTCCACTGAATTCCAATCTTAGAACCGAATATGAGAATTTATTTTCGGGATTATTGGAGGTTTGTAGCATTTTTATTTATAACTCAAAGGCCATTGGTCGGATATCATCTGGGTAAAAATTTTTAGGTTGAATTTTGCAACAGCAATAAACCCTGAGAATTTCATGAAAATTCGGTGGTAAGTTTGCGAGAAATTTTTTTTTTCACAAGCCCCCATTTTGAGCCCTTAGCGTACACCGATCCTAATGAAAAGCTTGGAGGATCAATCTCGAGCGACACACGATTTTTCCACCAAGTTTCACGGATTTCGGTTCAGTACTTTCCGAGAAAAGCCCCGGACAACTGACGGCGGACAGACGGATTTTTTTTGGAAGTTCATTCAAATCTACATACATCAAAATTTAAACTGTGAAATTTTCAGGGAGAGTAATTTTTTTTTTCGGTCGATCACTAAGGTTTATTATTTGATTTTATCAAATAATAAACCAAAAAAGTATACGGGACCCGCTTTTGGAATTAAAAATCCTTAGATTCGTGTATTTCCCTTAATAATAATTAGTAATAGGTGAGAAATATCAAATTCAAAAAAATACAGGATAAATTGCTTACGAAATTTAAAATCGACGGGTGTGAGGATATTCCTTAATAATTCTTCGTTCAAAATTATTGACGAATTACGTAACTTTTTTGGCACGCTGTATACTACTCATAACTCAGTGGTTGTACACCCAAAAATTTGCAGCGTTTTTCTTTATACCACAGGAACCACTGGTCGGAAATCATCCGAGCTTGGAGAATCAATGCCGAGCAACACGCGATTTTTCTACCAAGTTTCACGGATTTCGGTAAACTACTTTCAGAGAAAAGCCCCGGACAACGGACGGCGGACGGACGGATTTTTGTTTATGAGTTCATTCAAATCTTCTTACTTCAAAATGTAAACTATGAAATTTTCAGGGGGGGTGATTTTTTTTTGATCGATAACTAAGGTTAATTATTTGATTTCATCAAATAATAAAACAAATGCGCAGTTCGCAGGTTTATACACAATTTCATGAGGATGATTTGATCAGAAGATCACAGATTATTGAATTTATGAACGAAAATTTAAAAATTTTTTTCAAATGTTCTGATGATGCGATCATCACGAAATTCTGTACAAACTTGTCAATCAGCATCTTCGAACTAGCTGCAAAGTTTTATCGTGATGGAATCAGTAATTTTCGAGTTATTTCATAAAAAACAACGATATCCAGAAAAAAACCACGAAATTTGATATATTTTTTTGATTAACTGACCGTACGATCCCGAAAATTTCGCGGAACGTTACCTGTTTGTATACTCCAGCTAATCACCAAGTTTCAATTGAATGATGATTGAAATTGAGACCTATGTGTAGAATTTAAATGAATTTTCACAGGTACCTAGGTCTAAGGTTATATTCACGAAATAAACTTTCGGAAAAAAGGCCAACTAGTTTCAACTTTATTCTTAAGTCTTCATCAGGGCTCTGAAATGGAATAATGATAATAATAATATTATATTGATCCTTTGTGACACATTCATACATGTATAAGATAAGTCCAATAGAAAAAAAGAAGCAAAATTCAACTCAACGCTAATACAGTCCTTGAGGTAATCATTCACTGTATAATAACATTTTTTCAACAGAATATCTTTCACATGTCTCTTAAGTTTGCCAAAATTCAGAGATCTAACAGTATATGGCAGATTATTATAAATTTTTGATGCATTGATACATCGGAGACATCTCAAACTTGGCAGTCTTATGTTTAGGAATAAATAGTTTTCCCTTACTCCTAGAATTATGATCATGAAAGCTCGATAACTTAGTTATATCCGTCTCATTCTCTTTTACATAAATGAGACATTTGAAAATAAAGATGGAGGACAAGCTGAGAATACCATTTTTCAGAAATAGAGGTGCGCAGGATGCAAGAGGCGGTATGTTGAATATAATACGCAAAATACGTTCCTGCAATATGAAAACCCTACCGACATCCGAAGAGTTCCCCCATAGCGAAACGTTATATGTCAAATGACTATAAACCAAACTGTAATAAATGTTCATGACAGTTTCCAAAGGAAGTAAATTTCTTACCCCACTTATTGCATAATAGCAATTGTTACATGTTTTGCATAATGGATCAATATGAGTAGACCATTTCAAACCGTTGTCCAGAAACTGAGCACTTTCTTTAAATGAGATGACATTATCTAAATGGCGAGGGAGTAACTTACGATTATTGCGACTTAATGAGATTATCATCAGGTTGTTCTTATGACACCATTATACGAAGGCTTCCAAAAGAAGTTCACATAATATTTAGTTCCTCTAAAGATTGGGCTGCTAGTGCCACTGAAGCATCATCAGCGAACAGACTCAATAAAATTTGTTTTACAAGCAATGAGATATTCCGATGGGTAAACAAATTGGAAAATAACATCCGCAATTTCACGGGAAGATCGTTAATAAAAAGCAGAAATAAGAGTGGGCTGAGAATAGACCCCTGTGGTACTCCCAATCCAACATCGTACTCTGCAGACAATGAATCTTCATCTTTTACGAACATGGATCTAGCCTCGACATAGCTTCGAAGCCAGTCCAAGAACACACCCCGAAAACCCAGGTTGTAACACTTGTCCATCATGAATTGAAAGAACAAACTGTCGAACGCTCGAGAAAGGTAAAAGAAAAGCCCTGCCACTTGAAAACCGTTATCGAGATACCCATGAACATAATTAACAAATTGAATTGCCGCAGTCTGAGTTGAGCGTCCAGATCGAAAACCATGCTGAGAAGCAGACAGAATATCGAATTTGTCAAGGTACTTAATCATTCGGTTTAATACTATTCTCTCAAAGACCTTAGAAAATGTGCTCAGAAGAGAAATTGGTCTGTAATTTGTGATACTGTGAATATCTTTTTTTTTAGAAATCGGAATAACTATGGCCTTCTTGAGAATAGCAGGAAACACGCCAGAACTGATGAATAAATTAATATGCAATGAGCAAAGTGATGACAAATCTCTGAACTGATTAACTTCAAAATTCTTGCGGAGATTGCATCTGCCCCTGTACTTTTATTTTTTCTCAAAGATTTTATTGTGTCAGCAACTTCACACCCCAAGACAGGATGGAAAAAAAATGTTGTATTTAACAAACATGAGGTGGTGCATGAAGAAGACAAAGAATTCTGATAGTACCGATGAAGTGTGGACTCAGTTACTGTTGAAAAATATCCAGCAAAAATATCCGCCAACTCAGCAGCATCATCATGGAGGACACCATCAATATTTAATTCAATAGATTCATCTTTTCTACCTCTTCCTAAAATTTGAACGCAACCAGTACAGATTCATGAGTTCGCGTTTAGCAAGAATAATCTCCTATGTTAGCCACCCTTGTTTTGATTGTTACGAGTGGTAAACTTCATTAATGGACAACAAAATTCAAAAGTGTCCCATATTGCAGAAATAAAGGTTTTAAAACACGCATCAACATCGACATTTTCATAAATAGCATGAAAATCACAATTTGAAATGTGAATTACAAAATTGCTTAGATTTCGTTGACTCAAATTCCTAACAGACTTCAGTATATTCTATTAAAATTCCTCGGTGGTCACTTATATGAGGTATTTCTACACTATAATCAGATGAATCAGCATTTGTTAAAATATAGTCTACTTTAGAAATAGATGTATGTCCATTTATATCGGTGAAAACCCTTGTAGGGATTTGTGAAGTTACTTTCAATTAGAAACAGTCAATTAAGTCGATCAAAAACTTACAATCAACATTTTCAACCTTCAGATAATCAATGTTTAGACCACCGCACAAAAAAATACGTCAACCAATTTTGAATAGTAGTTAAGAGTATATGGGCATTCTGTCGAGGAAACATGAACTACAATTTAGATGTCTCAAAACAATATTATTAAAATCTTAATTTAAAATTCACAAAAACACACATAATTCACAAGTGAGGAAACAAGTTCGGATAAAATCATTAATAGCCATTTTCACTAATATCTCTCTTTGTTTGGTCTCGTTGTCAATAATTAAAATCAAAAATGCAACCCATCATAAAGATTTTAGGTCGATAGGATTCTCGGTACGCCCGTAATCGTGCATACAGACGACCGGCCGGACAGAATCGATTTTGAGACCGGATGCGCGCAAAAAGGGTCAAATCAAATGAATGAGGGAAATTATATCAGTTTCCATATTTGTGTAGTTAATATAAGAAGTGGCTTATCCCCTATTCCTCAAATTAATACTAACTTAATTAAAATAATTAATATTCAGAAGTTTCAGTTCCCGGCAGTGTACCCGGTTTAAACCAATATCGTTATCTTTGGAATACCGCTACAATTATTGGAGTTGCTTCTCTATTTTTGACTAAATTTGATTCTGTAAGCAGTAAAATATTGAAAATGTGTAGATAGACCACTTTTAAAATGAGAGACACATTTATGACTCCACTCAATATGCAAACATAAACTTGAGACATGCATTTTGATCAAGTAACTAGATGAGGAAGCTACATCAGATTTTATTGAACAGCATTTTTATTTTTGCAGCTATTGTTTTTTCGCTTGGTATGTTTCCATAACGTTTTTTCTATTTGCTGATGCAGCAAAGACTCATATGGACGAAGCCATCTTCAGTATTGAATTTAATATTGAAGAAAGTCAATTTTTTCAAGTTAACAGTTTCAGAAATTTCAATAATCAATAATAAGATAATCAATGACACGATTATTGTGAAATATTCGAAATACTGTGGTTCAGCAATTATGAATGTCTTTCAAACTCAGTTTCTAAGTTCAGTTATATCCAATACACCTACCTATCGAAAAGATTTAATGAAGAGTATGTATGAGTATTCGCAGAATTTTGTCAATTAAGGTGTAAATGCAGAGCCAGTTTCAGCAATACTAATGTGCCACAGCGTCTTGTAAATATATGATAATCATTCTTCATTTGGAAACTACCAATTAAGATATTAGAGGAGAAAGCTTAACCATCGATCAATATATATAGATTGAATATGCATATACATTTTTCTCTACATATATTATGTGAATCTGAATAGTGATGTCTTAAATGAGTGTTAGTGGATGAGGGTGCACAAAAAATTTTTTTTCAATATTTTTGAATATTCGAATTCAACGTTGAATTTTGAGTGGCATATAATCGAACAAAATTGAATCGAAAAAAAAATTATACTACATTTTTTTACTTTTTGACTTTGATTCGATTGTTATGTTACTATATGAATTTGCTTTCATTAGAAATTGGCACTTAGGCAGAACGCAGAAGTTACACGTATCGTGTTTTAGGCCCATGCAGAGGGTGAGCCTTCTGCTCTAACTCTCATTATACTGAGTCTAGCTCGCGGTTCCTAAAATTTTGCACGCATATTCTCTAATCATACAGTATCTGAAAAGACAGATAAATTGATTCAATTTCAAACCATAGAGCAACAATTTTTTCCACATTTCGATGAAGCATTCAATTTCTTTAATCTTTTCACGAAAAAATGAGAATCGGTACTCACACAAAATATTTCTCTATCCAATAATTGTATGATTATACAGTATGAGTGCAAAATTTCATAAACCTGTGTAATTGTAGTTACAGCAGAAGGCTCACCTCTCGCAGGAAAGTCAATCAAAATACATGTAACTTCTTCCCTAATAATAAATTTTGGTGGAAAACTGTTTTTATGATTGGTAATAAAAGTAGTGATCGATGTGATCTGGTTGAAATATTTTTAAATTTCATATTCGTTTTAATGACTTTCAACTCAGAGTGCAACTTATAATTCGAATATGCAAAGATAAGCAACAGTTCATATTAGAAAATCGAAAGTTACGTCAATTTCTGGTTTAACCTTGTTTACCATAGTCGATGGAAAACAAGCTGTTGTATCAATGTCCAAAATTACAATTTCAAACTGGAGATTTTTCTGGGTGGACCTGATTTCTGTGACACTTGGTATATTTACTCAAATTGAGACGCCGGTTCATAATCAAATATGGATGTTCGAATTACTGAAAATTTCATCATTCAAAATATTGTTTTTCCAATATTTCCAAATATACACATCTGACATAGTTTGAGTTCAGTAAATGTAAGCAGAAAAAGATTTGTGAACTTCAGCGTAATCTGGTGAATCGTTTTTTAGATGAGAATTGGATCAAACAAGAAATGTTGAATATTTTCTTGAAATGTTCTATCATGAAGATTCCCGAAACAGTGTGCACAGGATTAAGCATTGGTGTGCCTTAACTCTTGTCTGAATCTTTTCGCATCAATTCTCTTCAATTTTGAAGGAAATGTGTTATCTTAAAAATTCAAATCGGTGTGATTTCGAAACTCAAGGGCATATTTTGCCCATTATCGAATTTAACCATCTTAGCTGCATGCGAAACCTTCCCTGAAAAATTACCCAGACCCCCAGCTTACTAGAATATAAAAGAATGGATCATCATTTCTGGGTATCACAACAGAAAAAAAAAAACTAGTGTCGAAACAGATTTGGAGTACCTACATGTTATGGAAATCATTCATATCATAGGTTTCAATTTCATCAGAATTTCATATATTGCTTTCTTTAATTTTTTTAAGTTTGTTTCTTTTCGGAAGTGAATAAGTGATTCATTAAATATACTCAGACAAGAATAATGACAATTATTATCAGTTATTGTTCGGTGATGTTAAGAATATATGTAATGTGGATCTCTAAATGCGTTTCTACTTGGATATACTGTATTTATGAAGAGATTTCTATGTTTAATAAATATAATAAATAAATCTAAGCATTCTTGTATGTCACTGCATAAACTGTGAGAATGATATAGTCTCTGAGCAAGCCGCTACACGATTCTCTAATTTTCAGACCGAAGATTATACTACGTCTGTTACTAATTCAGGCTTGGGACCACTTCTGGAAAACAATGCGATTTAATACTAGGGTAAACTATTAACGCTTTTGTTCCCATCAACAGAGGCGTGAAAAATGATGGGGCATGTGAAAATCAATCGACCATCACACAATGCAAATTTATTCGTCGCCTGGAAAGGTTGAACCATAATTCTTTGGGACTTCTCAGTAACGCATACCGCATATACGATTTAAATTGGGTCTCTTCGCATAATATCACAAACCTCTAAGTTATTCGGTCGCTTATCCATCTTCGAAATAAATCAGGATAACTAAAAAAAACATGTCACAAGGTTGCCTTTCAATGATAGACTGAAGGAGCTGGATCTTTTTCAAAATAATTATTCAGCAGTTACCAAAGTGAAAAATTCATAATCAAGAGACTTCGAAATGATGCAGAACAATTTACTGGCATAACAACCATAAGACGGATCATATTCCGATGAAAATGAGTAGCCATGGTTTCTATTCTTGAATGCGATGGTAGAGAACATCCTCTATCGTTAAATCACAAATGCGTTGCCAACAGCGGTTAAACATTTACTGGACCACGTTTGTTCTCTTCCCAGGATTAAAAGAATATATATCGCTCCTGGGTTATACAGGGTCTTTCACGAGGAACCTCACCCATATTTATACGGGAAACTACTGAACGTATTTTCATGAAATTCAGCACTTATAAGTATTTCACGATGCTGATGAAATCTAAAATATTTTCAAGGCATGAGCACCTCCGGTTTTTCCAGAAATGACGTCAACTTCCGTTTTTCAAATTAGAACACCATTTTTTTATTGCAGAAATAGATTCCTTAGAAAATTTCAATTCATTTTGATGTAACATTTTTCAGTTTTGGTTGGAAAATTCTCTCTGAACGGGAAAATTCGAAATAAAAATCTAAAATAGAGCTCCGCTGAAACAAGAATAACTTCGAGGTTTTTGAATGGAAAATTTTCATTTTTGGGATTTTTCAAGATGTAAGATTGATGTATCCACTTTAAAAATCGAAATCGCGATTCATGATACAGGGGGTGAAAAAATCGCTTTCAAAGTTAGGGATGACAAAATCGTGAAAAATCAATTTTTTCAAATTAAAACCCCATTTTTTTATGGCAGATATTGAATCTACGTTAAAGAATAATGTGAGTGTATGCATCATACCCTAGCCCTAAAATGGATATTTTCTGAGTTATTCACAAAAAACTGTTTTTCGTCTTGAATTTTCAGCTATTTCTTTTCCCTTCACGCCAAAAAGATGAAATTTTCAGGAACTGTTATTTGAACCATGCTGTAGATTTTTCACCCCTTCTTGAAACCGACTTCAAGTTACTATTAGGAGAACCATGGCAAACTCTCGCAGTTATAACTAGAGAAGATGCTCAAAGTTTTGACCGTTAATTTCTAGACATTTATTTATACGTCTCAGGAATGCTTCGTGCGTTGCTCTTCTTATTTCATCGGGAGGAAGAGATCTGCAAAAGTGTTTAAAAACCAAATTGAGTTTCAAAACTATGAATCTAAAAATCTAAACAAACCTGAACACATTTCTGACTCGTTCTATGCAGTCCTCTTTATCAGTCAGGGGAGTTGAGTAGACAATATTTTTTATCCTACCCCAAACATAATAGTCTAAAGGAGTTAAATCGGGAGAACGTGGTGGCCAAAGATGTGGACCATTGTTCGCCAACCATCGATCTTCAAATAGCCTGTAGAGGATATTTGACACATTGAGTGAATTGTGTGGAGGTGCGCCATCTTGTTGATACCATAAGTCATTATGGTTCTGTACTAGCGGCTCAATTATTTGAGTCAATATGTCAGAATATCTATCTCCTAAGGGAGAACATTCTTTAAATAATGCAAACATGTGTAGTGTTCTATCTTACCAGTTAAAGTCCCATCATAAATGTGAACATCGAGAATTGCATTATTTTTGATGGCGCAAAAAACATTGAAACTCCAGGTCTCTTGAAAGTTCCATTGTCTGAAGTAGTGGTTGTTCTCTTCATCCCAATAATGACTGTTATGCCTATTGAAAGAACCATTCTTTGTGAATTTAGATTCATCTGTCCAAATTATACAGTCCAAAAAGTTTTCATTCTCTTGAAATCGAATCATCATAGCTTCGCAAAACTCTGTTCTCCTGACGAAATCAGTTTCTTTCAAATGCTGTACCCTATTGAATTTATATGGGTGCATTTTATGTTTTTTTAATATTCTCCAAACACTCGATTGAGATAATCCCAGATCAATCTCGGCATCTTTGAGAGAATTTTGAGGATTCACACGAAAATATGTAAGAACTGTAATTTCGTTGTTCTCATCTTCTACTACACTTTTTTCTCTGTGTGTAGTTTTCTTAACGAAAGATCCGACATTTCTCAAGTTTGTCATGGTTCTGTTAATGGTATCTCTCGTTGGTCTGGGTCGGTCAGGAAACCTCTCAATGAACAGTCGAATCGTTCTATCTAAAACTTTATTACATGCTCCATGAAGTAGAATGACATTTAAATAATCTTCATTGGTAAAATTAGGCATAGTGATCGATTTTATAACTTAATACGAGTTATCACCAAATTAATAGTAAACACAAAATGCTTCTGAATAAAGAGGAATTTGGCAGATGTAATTAATGATATCTATCATTAAAAAAAATAATGTAAAACATGGTAAGTTTTTGCATATGGTTCATAAGGAATTATTTATTTATCACTGGAGAGAAAACCGATGGCCGATTAGTTAAAATAAAGAGGTTTCCGATACAAATTCGAATCCAAATTCGCCATCTATTTAGGAACAACCTGTAACTTTTTTTTCTTGCATATTAGGGCAGTAAAATCTAAAACATGGTTTAAGTAACATTTCCTGAAAATGTCATCTTTTTGGCGTGAAGGGAAAAGAAATAGCTGAAAATTCAAGACGAAAAACAATTTTTTGTAAATAACTCAGAAAATATCCACTTTAGGGCAAGGGTGTGATGCATACACTCACATTATTTTTTAACGTAGATTCAATATCTGCCATAAAAAAATGGGGTTTTAATTTGAAAAAATTGATTTTTCACGATTTTGTCATTCCTAACTTTGAAAGCGATGTTTTCACCCCCTGTATCATGAATCGCGATTTCGATTTTTAAGGTCGATATATCAATCTTACATCTTGGAAAATCCTAAAAATGAAAATTTTCCATCCAAAAACCTCGAAGTTTTTCTTGTTTCAGCGGAGCTCTATTTTCGATTTTTTTTTTCGAATTTTCCCGCTCAGAGAGAATTTTCCAACCAAAACTGAAAAATGTTACATCAAAATAAATTGAAATTTTTTAAGGAATCTATTTCTGCAATGAAAAAATGGTGTTCTAATTTGAAAAACGGAAGTTGACGTCATTTCCGGAAAAACCGGAGGTGCTCATGCCTTGAAAATATTTTAGATTTCATCAGCATCGTGAAATACTTATAAGTGCTGAATTTCATGAAAATACGTTCAGTAGTTTCCCGTATAAATATGGGTGAGGTTCCTCGTGAAAGACCCTGTATTTCAACTTAATTCAAGTAACAACTGGAAACCCACATGTGAGAGATTAGACGTATGTTGCGTTTGTATCCTTGATAGGTACACAATAACATCACTTGATTTACTTGAAAAGGAGTATGAAACGACAATTCAATCAGAATTTAAAATGTTGTTTCGAAATAAATATACATGAAATATTGGGATTTTATTTTTTAATTATGAAATTGAAATCTGGGGAAAGCCAAATATAGTATCGTCCGTTGAATGAGTGACCCAAATAGTTTTTACTAGTTTCATGAATAAGATCTAGTATCCAGCAGCAAAATATTATATATTGAAAATATTATGATTAAATCATATGATTGAAGTAACGAAAGAAACCATCCATTCATTTATTCACACGAAAGAATACATCTGGAATTACGCCATAAAAACCCCAGTTTTTACTAAACTAAAATGAAAAACATAATCCATTATAAATAAATTACTTATAAAGATAACCTACAAAATGATCGGAACTGAACAGTGTTTATAATATTAGTTTTATAGTATTATATATATTTCTCTCCACTTAACATTTACTATTTAGCACTTCCTGCTAGCTTACATTATGTCCAAGCCAACTGAACAAAAAGTCAAGTAGCAAATCTTCTTGTTTTTCATTCTTCTGGATAAGTTACCGATGAAATAGAAAAATGGATAATTCAAAAATTTTTTCAGAATTCAATAAATTCTGAAACCGTTACCGTAACCATCATGCTGTGAAATGAAAACACGTTTCTGGAATTTTTACCACATGCACTACTCGCTCACTGAACAGAATAATAATAACAATATTTCATTGGGTATTGATTGGAATGATCGATTTTATCCTGGAGAACATGGAAAAATATTATCGTTGTAACGTATTATTTAATGAACCAGCGGATTTCGATTGAATAATGAATAACCATCCTTGCATGGGGGGTCAGAGCTAAACTAGATGTCACAGGTGAACCTGCCGTAAGTTTGATCTACATGGTGATTCATTAAGGTTGGCCACCGGCCGTATCTCGGAAACCGTTTATCCTATGACTTTCGGAAAAAAAATCTAATGACAAACTCGGCCCCTAGAAAATGATTAAAAATATTTTCAAGTTCGTAGTTCCCCACTAGAGGGCGCAATCTATCACTTGTGAAATATAATCTCATTTTTTACGAAATATTCTCCAGCTAACAGTGGTAAAGAAAAATAAAATAAGAATCTACTCTTTCTATTCAACAACTTTTGTTTCAGTAATTTTTCTATATTTCCTATTTTTTAGTGATGGGATGGATAAACTTTTCTTCACGAAAAAAACATTCTTACTCCTGTATGGGAGAACCGATTTTCACGTAATTAGATTTCATTCGAAGGCCATCGAAAGCAGATCACAGAAACATATGACAACAATATACCGGGTGATCCAATTGAAAACTACAGACTGTTTTATGTCACACCCTCCTTGTGCGTTTTACTGGAAAATTTCAAATGCAATGCTATGATTCTAACCGAGTGAGAATAAGCCAAGCATTATCACCTACTGACTTTTTAAAATCGCAGACAGATATCATTGGTCGTTTCGGAGTTATTGACATTTTTGTAAATTTTGATAAGTGTTGACCAACCCTGAGAAATTATGGAGGACTTGAGTTATTTCATCTCTAAACAATTAGATGGAAGGAAAAAACTCATCAAAACAACGAAACAAGCTGATTTAGAACCAGTAAGCTTTGGCGATACTGTTCATTTTCGGTATCTATAGCTGTAAAAGTTTTTTAGGTCGATTGCAAACCACATTATTCAAACGAAGAAGCATATGATATGCTTAATGTTCATTTCGAATGTTTAGAAAATGCAGTAGCTGAAGGGGGATACCCGATACGATATCCTGAAAGACGTCGTCATTCCAAAAGGGTATTCAAAAGATTGACACGAAGAGTGCGAGAAACTGGTAAGGTTCAATATCTTGGAAGAAAAAATAGAAAACTTAGAAGCCATAAAGAGGATAATATAATATAATAAATAAAAGTTTTAGCTTATTAACAAGACAAAGGTGATTGAAATTTTAACGGAAGATCTTCCAATTCTTTTAGAAAATATTGCTATTCAAAGCAGGTTAGATATGTGGTATCAACAAGATGGTTGCCCGGCGCATTATGCTGCTAATGTTAGAGAATATTCATATAATGTCTTCTCAAAGAGGTATATTGGACGAGGGAGTATTTTTCCATGGCCAGAAAGATCACCCGACCTCACAGTATTAGATTTTAATTTTTGGGGGAGAATAAATACTTAGTTTTCCGAACACTCCCCACTACAAGTGAGGATATTCAAAATAGATTTCGACAGGCAGCTTCTTCTCATACTGAAATTGTGGCCAGTGTCAACTCGATGAAAGAAAGACTAAATTTATGTGTAGAAAATAATGGTAGACATTTTAAATATTTGAATTGATTAGGTGTAAGTGTTGTTTTTCTGTTCAAATATTTTCGTTGTTGCTAATTTTTGTTTTATTTCATCGCATCATTGTTATTTCATGTGTGTTGAGTATTTTGCTGCGTTGTCATGACGCATAAAGTCACTTCCTTGTTTATTCAAGCTCACAGAAAGGATCAACATTGATCAAAATTTACAAAAATGTCAATAACTCCGAAACGACCAATGATATCTGTCTGCGATTTTAAAAATTCAGTAGGTGATAATGCTTGGCTTATTCTCATTCGGTTAGAATCATAGCATTGCATTTGAAATTTTCCAGTAAAACGCACAAATAGGGCGAAGTGACATAAAACAGTCTGTAGTTTTCAATTGGATCACCCGGTATATTGTTGTCATATGTTTCTGTGAGCTGCTTTCGATGGCCTTCGAATGAAATCTTATTACGTGAAAATCGGTTCACCCATACAGGAGTAAGAATGATTTTTTCGTGAAGAAAAGTTTATCCATCCCATCACTAAAAAATAGAAAATATAGAAAAATTACTGAAACAAAAGTTGTTGAATAGAAAGCGTAGATTCTTATTTTATTAATCTTTACCACTGTTAGCTGGAGAATATTTCGTAAAAAATGAGATTATATTTCACAAGTGATAAATTGCGCCCTCTAGTGATAAACTACGAACTTGAAAATATTTTTAATCATTTTCTAGGGGCCGAGTTTGTCATTAGATTTTTTTTCCGGAAGTCATAGGATAAACGGTTTCCGAGATACGGCTGGTGGCCACCCTTAATGAATCACCCTGTACATAAAGTAATGAAGCATTGAGATTTCTTTCTATTGAAAAGAATTTTTTCATAAGTTCGAGATTTTATATCATAGAATTATCAACCCTCGAGTTGACCAAGGATATAAAATAAAAATTTACACCTGATGAATTTCCTTAAACTGCGATAAGAATTTTTGTTCTTGCTAATGATTCGATAGATTCTGTATATTTGCATTTATAAGGAAATAGATGAATAGAAATGATTGATAGTTTTGATGGATCAACAAAAGAAGTATTGGGATGCAGCTCACTTTTTCTTAATGCAGACTTCTATTGATATAAATTTTTTTCCGAACCGTAGTGGGAAAAATGAGAGAAAAAGTATCTTTGACATTTGAGTATTAAATGACATAGGAGGGTGTTTAATATCAATCCTAAGATGCCAACGGGATAAGTGAGTCGGTGAACATTTGGTTGACGTCGCATAAGAAGCATGATGTAAGTAAAACAAGGTGTGCTCATCTGCTCATCTGTGATCGTATTTACCAATGATGACGTCACTTTTTTCATTCGAAGCACAGATTAAATTTTTCCTTGTGTTTTAATCTTGCTGACGTCACTTCTTTTTCAGATGAGCACACCATGTTTTTTACATCATGATAAGAAGCAACAGAGTGTTCAATTAAATTGAGCATTACTATGAAAGTAACCCCAGAAAATCTAGAAAAGCACTGCCGCGAAGGCAGCAGCTTTTGCGCACATGTTGAATGTAGGTGATCGCTTCGGCAACGGATTTGAACATGCGCGCAAAGGCTGCTGCCTTCACGGCAGTGCTTTTCTAGTAAACTATTAAGGTCCAAACCTTCTCTACAAATATCAAGTTTCTAAGTCGTTTCTTTCTCATGTCATTGTGCTCACAGTCGGCCGATCGTAAACACAATAACTTCCAGAAGAAATGACTTGAAAACTCGATATTTGTAGATTGGGTTTGGGGCTCAATTACGAAGGTCGAATTCGTGAATGGGTAAAATCCACTGATGATTCCGTAGATATACCCATTCAAAATTTCATTTTCCCAATATTTCAAACTATACAGATAAGATCGAATTGAAATCCAGTACTTTATCGAAAAATTAAAGTTTGAAAGTTCACACAGAATTTAATGAGGATGATATGATGAGAAGATCACAGAATATTGAATATTTGAAAAAAAAAATTTGAATTTTTCTTAGAATTGTTTCAATGACACGATCATAACGAAATTTTTCTCGATGTTGTCCTTCAACATCGTCGAACTAGCTGCAAAGTTTCATCACACTTGAATCAGTATTTTTTGAGTACTCCCGAAAAAAACAACGATATCGAAAAAAAAACCACGAAATTCTACATATTTTTTCCCAATATCTCCAAAACTAATAGCCAAATCGAATTTAAATTTGGTACACTGCTGTGAAATATGAAGTTCAAGGTATAGCTGCTTTTGTGGTCGAAACTGAACAATAGTTTCAGAAAAAAAAATGTTCTCGAAAAAATTTTTTAATTGAGTGACTATACGATTTCAACGAAATTCTGCTCAAAGTTGCGCGTCGTTATGCTCCAACTAACTATGAAGTTTCAATCCAATCACCCCAGTTTTCTCTGAAATAAGAGGGAAATAAGCTCAAAATTTCAAATGGCTTTAACTCCGAAACTATTCGACCGATTTGGCCCATTAATGAACTCAACCGCGGCATTCCGATGCGCGGACTACCCTGCAAATTTTGAGTCGCTAGCTGGCTCCGTTCGACAGTTATCGTGTCCACTGCCGGCCGGCCGCCCAGACAGAATCGATTTTGACACCGGATTCGTCATCAATGAGTCCAACTTAGTCATTTGAGAACATTTTCGGCTCAATCATCGAAAACTACAGACATTTGGACAAAACGATAGCACGCTGTTCCCCTAGAACATGCGCGCATAAACCCTCACAATATTTGGACGTAAAAATAAATATGAAAGATTGAAATGAAATATTATAGAAGGGGAAATATGGAGTTGTGAAATAACGGAATTTTTATTCAGACCACTGGGATCCCATTCGATCAAAACACTCGGAGAAACAACAAACATGACGCTGAATTGTATTGTCGCACTAAATGTCTCCATTAACTGATTTCATCGGTGAATATCGGTTGAGGAATATAAATTATCAGATAATTACAAAGGACCTCACTGTTGTTCATTCGCAAGCCGAAACCGTTTGTCTCTGCATGGCAAAAAAACAATATTCGACATAATAAAACCAAAATAACACGATAATAGTCCTATACGCAACTCGTAGTGCTCGCTATAGCTGCTGCTATTTACATGGTTACCGTCGATAGTTATACTTGCTGGGTTTAATCTCATGTAAATTTATGTTAAACCGATGCAGTCTTTGTAATTTGAAATGCAACTTAATTGTTGGTTATTGTCGGCGGTGACCGTCAGACAGCATCAGATTATCAAAGATGAGCAAGTTTGCTACCGAGCGCACTTTTCTTTTTCATCTTCTTCAGTTTCGTGAGCGACAGCGCGGTAGCCAGATTGAAATTCATAGAGTCGGGAAAGGAATATATTGAGTAGGTGAACTTCACATTTCTTCAGTGATAATCTTTCGCGAACAATGTTATATAGTTGAAATTTTTTTTTCGTGAGAATCATGTAAGGTAGACCATAATAATCATGTTCAAATTTCACTAATCCATCCGGCAGTAGTTTAATCTTCGGAAGTAATAATTTGAAGACTAGGGAAAGTTTTGATTTAGATTGAATGCTTGATCAATATCGTCAATATCGTAACTGGGCCAGACCGATCGGAGGGTTCTGGGAATATACAACTTTGGCAGAGAAAATCGAAAAAACTCATAAGAAAAATGTTAATCCTTCCAAAATATTCTTCAAGGGATATTTGGGATTATATTTCCTTCAGAAATAATAATACATTTCTATTTGACTGCTTAAACGGTTATTTTCACCAAAAATACTAATCGAAAACTCCAAAAAAAAAAAATTATACATATATTTCACAACTAATAGCTCCCTTGCAGGGGCTATCTATAAAAGAAAAATTGTCACTTCAGGTTGTGTGGGGAAACTTAAATGTATTATTAAGTATATCGATAGCAATATTTTGAATACCTGGATAAAGAAAGAATCAACTTCGTCAGAAACTGTTTAGGTCAGTACTTTGAATTTAATTAATATTAATTGATGATAATTGGTTCGGGTGAAGAAACTAGCATTAACGCAGAAAAAAATATAAATTGAAATCTGTAACAAATTCATTCCATCTCTATATATACACGTATTTCAAACAACTTACACTATAATAAGAAGAGCATTCAGACATGTCTTAGTTACTATCTATTCCACATAGTATAATCATCCATTAAAAAGTATCTCGATTTTTTTTCCTCAAAATCCTCCGAATGCGTTCATCCCGAACCTCCTACCATAAATCAACATTGCCCTATAATTTCTATACTTCGGTGATTATATACTTTTCTTAACCAAATTTTTCAGTTTTGACTTTGACTTCGTCAATTGTAGTAGTAATCCAGGGGGTCAATTCTTGAATCTCGGTGAAGAATTGGAGAGTATGACAACTGTCATATATTTATCTCGATTATCTAAGTTTTCTCGAGTATCTGCAAAATTTGTGAGAGTTCTACTCGTCACTTCAACCATGTTTTCGAGCAAACATTCAAGAAATAAACTGAATGCAAGATATCCAGAAATTTCAAATCCGAATATAAACATAACCTTATCACCGTTTCCTTCGACTCAGCGGCGAGAGGTGCGGAGTATAGGAGATATAACATTCGATTCTCGAGTGACATTCTTTTCCATGTGCAGGTGTCATGTCTACTTGTTGTTTGTATTTAACTTAGAACTTGATGCAAACATGGGAATTTTCATACATATCGATTCCTGATCGATATTCAAGAATTGACCCCCTGACCTCTCACGGAGCCTGCACTTGAGGAAGGTTTCTTATATCTTCATTCGTGAATTTTTTTCTCGCTGAAATGTATACCAACAATTATTATAGATAATCAAACATACTGGACAATGGAATATAATTTGAGTCGGGATGGAACATCGAGAGTAAACAATACGATCCTCCTTAAGGTGTTGAATGTATCCAAAATGCTCTAAAAATACACTTTGCCACAGCATTAATCATTTCAACTGAATTACTGATGAAACAGAAGATTCATGAAAGTTTATTAGTTAGAAAAAATCCTCTTAATTTTTCAGGCGAATTCACTCAGAGGACTAAAATATTTGCTTCCGAATTGAAATGGAAATATTTGCCTTTTAAAAATACAAAATGTATCAATATATTCATCCGCATTCGAATAATTTTTATGCTCACTACAATATCTCTTCAGCGGGATTGGGTGATAGTTGAAGTCGATCGTGGACACCTGTGAAAAATATCGAGACACAAACAAAGGAAACAAAAAATAAGCTAGCGGTCAGGTTTATTTTCCGTCAGTCGCAAATAACATTTTCGCGTGAGAATAATTAGCCCTCATAAAAAATAAAAGAATCTCGTGAGAAGACAGAAACGAAATATGAAACTTAAGGAACGCACTTTATCATTATCAATTAAAAAGTTTATGAGAGGAACCTGAAGTGATTCTGAGCCGTAAATTGACAAACTTGATGGCGCCGGTATTTATAATACATTTCTGACTTCTTTATATCTTTCTATATCCGATTTTAACTTCGATGAAACACTTATTCCCGGTTCAAGTGGCATATAGCTGGAACTCCCACGCTCATCTTAGTTCAGCGAACTCACATAAAGAATATAGCAGCAAGTGGTGTACTAGTGATAAGGAAAGTTTCCTGAAAAAATGTTCTTATGGTTATTGAATTCAAACGAGTCTACTTGATAAAGGCTATTAATACAATCATAAATAATTTAGAGTTTTTCACGTGTTGAGATTTTGACATGTAATATAGAATAGAGGCAACTGATGATTTGCAATGAAAGGTAAAATATGAAACGCTGTGTCTATTTTATTTTTTTCGTATTGTATTTTATGATGTGACCGTTTTTCTGAGTTTTCCTCCAATAATTATATGCCAGTTGATATAATAATCAAGTTTGTCTTTTAAGACAACGTCGAAGACAATGAAAGTAAATCGTAAGATATCAATATCGAAAGATATTATATGAAGTTTTCACAGAACAATCTGTATTTTTGATGATTGTTTTGATAATAATAATGAAAATGATAATAACATTCATTCCAGAAAATATTTGTCTTATAAATGCACAATTGTGGACAAAATAAATACAACATGAATGCAGGCAATGACGATCGAAACTTCCTAACAAAAAAATTGGCGAGTCACGATAAAAATTCCCTAACACTATTGGCGTCTGAAATTAAGATTGCAGCGCCACAGTGGACAGTTTTAGAACCTTAGATACAGACATAGGTTTTGTTTTGATAGTCGATTTTGTACTGTTTGTTAGTGTTGGGTTTGATAATTTTTGATTTCACGATTTTTCCAAAGCCTTTTATAGTTGACGAGAGTATTACTGGGAGTACATATTCCATTCTCATGAAGTAGGTATGTAACATACTTCAATCTAATTTAGTGTAGCAACTGTAAAATTACAGGGATATCTCCGAGGTTAGACAGTATTTTAATATTATTTATTTTCAGATCCAAATGGCAAGATTAATTTCAAATTATTTGGAGTATCTCAAAGGCTCAGAAGCTAGAAGTGTTCAGGAAGATGCATGTGATATTATATTGCATGCTATTTGCAAAACTAATAAACTTTATACCTAACCAACTTGATTATTGCCCCCTCAGATCTACTGTTCAAAAAGTTGAAAAACAGATAGTAATTTAAAACATATTCTTTGGAATAATAAACAAATACACATAATTTTAATATTTTTAAAGGGGAGGACTAAATTTACACAATATATGGTGAATAAAATGAATACATTCACATAAAACTAATGCTACTTGTACCGAAAGCCTTATCAATTATGGATTGACAAATAAATTCTTCCAACACTCATATGATTGGTCTTGAAAAAGCTGCAATAAATAAGCCTTGTACAACTTTGATTTTATCGGCAGAAGCACTTTGAGCGAAGAGTATTCATCACCAGATATTTCCTTGTTGAGACTCTGTCGTTTCAATCGGTCAGTTCTATCACTAAAACATTTAGGTTGTTTTTTAATGATCAGTTCAACAGGCAGATTTCTGGAAGGCATAGCATTCCTCTTCTTAAGTAACTTTTTCTGCTTGGACTAGGGGCCTAGAAGAATATTGTCTTCATGAATGTGATCTAATATTTCATGAGCATTTCGTGCCTACCTCTATAAAAATGATCATCATCGGTAAAATGCAGGTAACAGACTCTCATAAATCTTGTTTGTTGGTTTACCAATTTTGAGTTACAACTAAGGTCTTCATTTATTCTTCAACACTTTCAGGCCCGACTTGTTGAAGGAAGTTTCTTCCACCTAAACTCGAAATTTTTCACCGGGCTGTGGAAATCTATGGGAAGGGACATTTGAGTTTGCTTTTCCTCAGTAAAAGCACTTGTGAAATCACACAAACGCCAAGAAAAATGCATAAACTTTCTCATTTTCTTAACATTTTTTTTTAACTTGTCAATGATAATGTCTGTAACTCGGTTCACTCTGATAGCCACCAGAGGGAGTAGAGCTTATCTTCATTCGCCATAGGGTTTTCGCCTTATTGAGAATCTATAGACACGGTACTTGTTGAAATCAGTAAGTGATCTAATGTGCTGAGGTAAATAATTAAACGAAGTTATACACATGTAGGTGCAATTGCTTTTTGTAATAGAAAGTGCATGCTTTGGATAAATGAGGATCACCTTTCGTGTGTTATATTTATTCAGCTTATTATATTTCTTGAAATAATGCATATTTTTGAATATAAATTGAAGACATTTATTCATGTACAGACCAGCCAAATTCAATATGCTGTTTTCTCTGAAAACACTCGACATGACTGGCGACACTTCATGTTAAACATGCATCTCAAAGCCATTTTTTGTATTCTAAATATCGACAATGCATAACTGCAATTACCCCAGCATATAATGCTATTAATATTCTTCATCGAGTAGACTCGACTTGGTTTGATGATTAAAATGAAATAAATAGTTATAGAGTCAGTATCAACAATTATATAATTTTTGAAGTTTCAAGGATTTTTCCATGTGCGAAAGCAAAGAAAGTGCAGCCATTGCGGAAAGTCCAATCATGTGTGCGAAAAGTGTTACTTTCGAGCTGCGCAGTGTCATAAGTGCAAGAAGTCCGGTCATGTGAGTGCAGTGTGTCGGCAAAAATCTAATGTACGTTTCAACAATTACGTTGAAACCAATGGTAAGCATGGTGACACTGAAACTGATGATAATCTCCATTTCGAAGAAAGTTTATTCGTTATGAAAAACTCAAAAGATAGTCCCATTAAAATGAAAATTGCAGTAAATTCAAAATTAATTGAAATGGAAATCGATACATGATCAGCGATCTCAGCTATATCTGACGAATTTCACGAGAATAAGTTTCCTGATCTCAAAATAAACACTTCTGATGTCAAATTTAAATCTTATGTTGGATCAGAAATTAAATATTTAGGTTTTCTTGAAGTAGACGTTAAAATAGGAAATGTTTGTAAACAAAATTTGAAATTATACGTAATTCGTGGAGGAGGACCTCCGTTATTAGGAAGAAATTGGTTGAGAATGTTGGACATTTCAATCGATCAAGTATTAAATTTAAATTCAATCGGAAGTGAATCGAAGAACATTTCAGAAATCTTGGCATCAAAGTTTCCAAAGGTATTCGAAAATAAATTAGGGTATTTCGCTGCTGCAAAGGTTAAGTTATTTCTAAAACCTAATACTAAACCTGTTTTTCTCAAATCAAGATCGTTACCTTTTGCCTTAAAAAGTAAAGTTGAAGATGAATTAGATTCTTTAGTTGATCAAGGTATATTAACACCAGTAAATTTCAGTGAATGGGCAACTCCCATTGTCCCAGTTTTGAAAAGAAATGGCCAACTTAGAATTTGTGGTGATTTTAAGGTCACTTTAAATCCGTGTTTACAAATAGATAAATACCCGGTGCCGAAAATTGATGATTTGTTAGCTTCTCTTGAAAATTGTTGCTTTTTCACTAAATTAGATTTCGCGCAAGCATACGCTCAAATAGAATTGCATGAAGAATCGAAAGAATTAGTTGTTATAAATACTAACAAAGGCTTATTTAAATTCAATCGTTTACCTTACGGAGTTTCTTCCAGTGCTGGAATTTTCCAAAGAAAAATAGAAGGTATTTTTAAGGGTGTGAAAAACGTTATTATTTTTATAGAAGATATTTTAATAGCAACTAAAACCAAAGAAAAATATTACGAGGTATTAATGGAAGTATTTTCGATATTGAATGATTGTGGTTTAAAAATTCAAATGGGCAAATGCAATTTTCTCCAAAAATCAGTTAGTTACTTAGGTTTTGTTATCGATGAGTTTGGTATTCACACCTGTCCAAAGAAAATTGAAGCTATCAATAATGCTAGAGCTCCCTCGAATATTAAAGAATTAAGGACATTTTAGGTCTGGTAAACTACTATTCCAGGTTTATCTATAACATTTCACAAAAGTTAGCACCTTTATATATTTTGTTGAGAAATAATGTTGAATACAATTGGGGTAGATCGCAAGAAACGGCATTTCAAAATATCAAAGTTGAGTTAACATCTTCTCCAGTCTTAACACATTATAATGAAAAGTTACCACTTATTTTAGCCTGTGATGCTTCATCTTATGGAATAGCAGCTGTCTTATCTCACGAATTTCAAGAAGGATATTCTAAGCCCATAGCTTTTGCTTCAAGGTCATTAAATATAGCAGAAAGAAATTATAGTCAAATAGATAAGGAAGCTTTATCAATTGTCTTTGGTGTGAAGAAATTTCACCAATATATTTTTGGCAGACAATTCACTCATCTTACTGATCATAAGACATTGATAAGTATTTTTGGAAATAAAAAAGGAATACCAATTTTTGCTGCAAGTCGATTACAAAGATGGAGTGTAATTCTCTCTACTTACAATTTCCAAATTAAATATATTAAATCTAATGAAAATTGCATTGCTGACGCGTTATCTCGTTTACCCTCTGAATGTCAGAATTTTAAACCCAACGAAGAATATGATCTTACTCATTGTTTTTATTTGAATGAAGGTTTGATGATTGATTGGAAGGTCATAGCTAAAGAAACAAGAAAAGATCCAATTTTGAATAAAATTTTGAGATATTGTTTGCATGGTTGGCCGAAAGAAAATGTCGATGAAAATATAAAAATTTTGTGGGATAAGAGAGATCAACTGAATATAGATCAAGGGTGTATCTTATGGGGTTACCGTGTGGTTGTACCCAGAGTTTTGCAGATAAATATATTAAGGGAGATTCATACTACGCATTTAGGGATAAACAAATGTAAATCTCTAGCTCGCTCATATGTTTATTGGTCGAACATAGACTCGGATATTGTAAAACTGTGTACAAATTGTGATATATGTATCAGGGTCAGTGACAACCCTGAAAAGTCCGTTCTATCATCTTGGCCTAATACGAACAAACCATGGTCGAGAATTCACATCGAATTTGTTGGTGCGATATTTAATAGTAAATATTTAGTCATAGTTGATTCCTATTCAAAATGGATAGAAGTCAGTGAAATGAAATCGACAACTGCTTTTTGTGTTATAAATAGTCTGAGAACCATTTTCTCCCGATTTGGTTTGCCTGACACGGTAGTTTCTGACAATGGACCTCCATTCAGTTCAGAGGAATTTAAAAATTATCTGTAAATGACAGTATTCGGCAACTTTGTTTACCACCCTATCATCCTTCTAGTAATGGCGCAGCAGAGAACGCCGTCAAAACAATCAAAAGAGCCATTAAAAAGGCATACACGGAAAAACAGAACATACAAACCTTTCTTCAGAGATTTCTGTTCGATTACAGAAACGTCCAACATACTACAACAGGATATAGTCCAGCTCAATTAATGTTTGGTAGAAATTTGAAAGGTAGATTAGATAATTTGATACCAAATAGGACTATTATATTCGAATCAAAAAAGGATAATCAAACCCTTACCTACGGCGGAAAATATAAAGAATGTAACATTGGTGATATTGTCGCTTTCAAAGATTTTTCAATTCAAAATAAACCCGTTCGGAAGAAAGGAAAAATTGTGAATAAAAAGGGAAATGTTTTATATGAGGTACAGTCTTCTGATGATGGTAAAGTCCCTAAAAAACATATTGATCAGATTAAGAAATTAATTTACCCAGTTCATTCATCATCGTCAGGAGAGGGTATTTCACAAAATATCAAGAGAGAATTCATATATAATGAGAACAATGTACATTCAAATTCAAATGAAGAACTTACTTCAGATTCAAAAATCGATTATGAAGATGATAAAGATTCAAATATACAAGTTGAATCGACACCAAATGTTGAAAATATCAAAACTTATAATTTGAGGCCTCGGCGTACTTGTAAATAAAATATATAAGTTCTGTATATAAACTGTATATATATACTTGTTTAATATAAATGATATGTATATTAAATAAGGGTGAGGGTGTGAGATTGTTTAGGAGCAGACTTTACATTACTGATATTATTATATTATATGGCGCAGGTGCTCCAGCGCACATGACGGAATAATTTCATGTATGAAAACATATGGAAATAAAGACCAGTCGAGTTCCAGAATTTATTGAATAAATACCTAAATAACGAATACCCCCTAAATTTACCACAGTTATGTCTACTACATTTCATTCCGGAAGAAGATGTTGTGTAACTTGCTGTCATACTTATTCTATGCACGAATATTCGCATTTAACAAGCCCCCAGAATTTTTAGATCAGCTTATTCCCTTTGTTATCAGGTGTAAGTGATTGAAGATATTTCATTCATCAAAGGAGGAAGATGGTGTGGAACTTACTGTCATAATTATTCGATGCACAAATATTCGCATTTGACAAGCTTGCCAGAGTTTCAAGATCAACCTAGTCCATTTGTGATCAGGTGTTAGTGAATACAAGATTTTGCGATGTCCAGGATAAATACAAACACAGTTTTACTCTGTAAAACTCAAGATTAATTATTAATGTACGTCGAAATACTATTTGTCTTTTCGAATACCTACTTGCACCTACACAAATGAATCATAATTTCATTATTTTTCATCTTCACTTCGACACTGAAATGGCTACACAATATTGGTTTCCTGTTGTTTGGAAATATTCGTAGTATTATTCATAATGTGAACAAAGGCATTTGAAATTACGAATCAGACTATCATTTGCGTACTAACCATTTAACTCCCTACAAAACTACATTGCATTTCTTTTTCAGAATTCAATATTGAATGAATCAAAATGAACATTCATTTGGTTAAGAAATAGTGAACATATTTTCAGCAGTGAGGTTCGAGTAATTGATTCAACGTGTTTTCAGTGACCTTGTTATGTTCAATGGTTACATTTTATTTGTGCCATTGCCAAAAATTGTAACAACTTACTTCGAAATAAAGATTCTCATTATCATTGTATACATCTAAATTGAAATTGTAACATATGAAATTGAATTATCTCAAATCCTATCAAAATTTAAACTGACTGGATTTATTTCACAGATATTCAGTCTCGAATGATTAGGTGTCCTAACCTTTTGGGAATTCTTCAATATATTTATACTTGAATTACTTCAAATACACTTCATAATGATTCTTTCATGAATCCAGTAAAGCACTCTCTTCAATTTCAACAACGACAGAAAAAAATAGTAACTAAATCGACAGAAAGGGCGAAAGATTGCAATCATAGCTAACAATAATCCTGGACATACGAAACAAAAGGAAATCAAAGAACGGAACTAAAAATAATACAACACAACAGAATCTACCTAGGTTTGGATTATTACTAGAGTTATCAATTTTACAAAACCGTCGGAAGTTGTGGGACCATTAAAATAATTCCTATTGTCTTTATTCACTGCCACGGTTCGTTGTTCTCCCTGGTTTTTCGTTCTCATATAGCTGAAGTTCTAATTTAAACGGTCCATACCCCAGCCGACGCAGTATAATAACGGAAACGGGCAAATTATTCAATTTACCCCACGAAAAAAAGCCGGGTACTGCGAAAGGAAAATCCGGGGCGTATATCTTCGGGATTAATTCTATATTTTCTGTTTTTGCTTTTTATGTTCATATAGGCCTAAATGACCAATGTGTACTCAAATTATGAATCTAGACATTTCATAATCAATCTTCACGGTAAGAATGTTCAATATGAGAATTCGAAGATATCATAATATATGTTCCTTTTGAAATTCGTGTAAATACTTGTCAAACCCGATTCTCTGAAAGCATGTAAACGAGATATAGTTGGTAGATAAGACGTATCAAAGTTTTTTGTTTCAAATCAAAAGTCAACTTTTGCAGTTTCATTGGTGAAATATTTTCAGACCACAAAATTGATTTGGCTTTAAACACTGAAAAAAATTTGAAATTTACTGATTTATCAAGTTAAGAATATTTCCAAGTATCTGATTAGAGTAAAATCTGGTTTATGGATGAAAAAATACGGCATGAAGGTTCATATAGGAAGTTGGACAGGAACTATGTCTGACATATTTAAATTCTGATTCTTTTATTTCCATGGTATAAAATTCCACGTGGAAATTCCGCAAAACTTTGCGGGTTGGCATTTTACAACTGATAACGTAGTTTCATTTTTTTGTGTTATATGAAGCATAACCACGAATCTTTGAGGTAGATTTTGCAGTTGAATGAGTTAAATTTTGCATTTGAATATGCAACCTTCTTGAAAATTGAACTCATTCGCCAGATTGGATTTGGTTACGAATTCTTCATCAGAAAATGAAACATCATCATTGAAGAACTTTTCTAGCACAATTTGCAAAATTACGAACTTTGATAAGGGAATATTAACGAAACGAGCAAAATAGAAACATTCGAGATATCCCTGATTTTTTCGGGATACGTTGGAAGCCTTTTCGAGAATCGTTACATTTTCTGTGGTAGGTTTTTAATTCACCCTTAAATCTTACTGGCATTAGACTTTATTCTCTTCAGGAAAGCAAAAGAATTGTTTGATTACAGAGTATTTGACATGTGAAATATTATAGATGTGTGTGTCGGGTTCTACCAAGATATTATATCGACTATTTCTCTCGTCGTAATTTCCACCAGTCAGAAACGCGCAATTTTGAATTACAAATGGTTTCTACGTGGAAAAACTGTTTGGCAGGAGCTGTCAGTAGTTTATTCGAGTTTACCCGCGGCAAAACTTGACAGTTGTTGTCACCAAAAATTACAATACTCCTACCGTGTACCAAAATTGCAATTTATATTTTAATTGTACCATAAATAATTAAGTTTGTAGTATTTCTGATGAGATAAATAAGGAATCTGTTTTTCAGTTTTCAAGTCAATACCTATACATAATGCATGCAGAATAATCTGTTACTCATGAAATAGTCTTGTCGAATACCATTCGGGCATCTAATTTTTCCTGTGAAAAATATCTAAAAAACACATTGCAAAGTAATATTTTTTAACAAAAAGCATTCGTGCAGGTGCAAAAATCCTCGACTTCGACTCGGATTTTTGTTGCCACCATGTTTCTGGTTAAAATATTACTTTGCAACTTGTTTTTTTTAGATAAATTAGATGCCCTTATGATATTACTAACGACCAATTTCAGTTATTCAGTCTAGTTTCAAATGTTCAAATTTCACAACCATCGTTTCAGCATATGTCGTATACCTATAAAAACAGAAATTGCAATCGTTCATTGATATGGATGGGAGCTAGAATATTTTTTTTAACTTACATTTTGTAAGATGTTGCCGAACGAAAATTTCATGTCCAGGAGTCGTGGGTACCTAGTTGTAGAATTCCGGAAACAAAACTTGGGGAAAAATTTTGCTAGGATCGTATTGTTGTTTCCAGAAAACTACTAGTCAGATTTCGATGACATTAGCGCCATCCATGAAATCGATATACAGCAATAGTGCACTAAATTTCTGCTCGAGCGATTATGCCACCCGGAAATATTAAAACGACCATACTTCAAATGATGTAGGTTGACAAGATGAAGGTCAGGTCTTTAGTCCACAATAAAAAATCCAAAATTTTGTAGAAAATAACGGCGTAAAGCTTGAAGCAAAATTATCAGAGGAAATAGTTTCCACTTCAAGCAAACGCGTAAAAGCTCCTGAGTTCATGTAACTGCTATTCTATAAATTTTTTTATTAGTGACTTCCCATTTTCAAGTGGGTACCCATAATATTTTCGAAAAGTGAATTAGCAACATGAATTCCACCCTATATTGTGATTTTGATCAGCTATTATAAAGTATGGAGCACGAAACGCAATTTATTTGAAGTAGCCCCTAATTGTATATTTTGGCTGTTGAATAAATCCTTCACACTTTTCAATTGAGTTAACAACGGAATCTTGGTCCACGGTGATAATTATCTGTTCCTCATTATCCTACAGTACACAATATTTATCGAGATGTTTTTATTTCATGGTTGACTGACATTCTCCTTAGAATCTGATGAGGGAATCAAATCCATCGAATGAATAAACCCAAGAACTTCATAAAAACCTACCCAGTCTTTCGAAGACGCTATAATTTCTTCTGTCTGAGAAAAGGTATTATGAACCGTTTCTTTCTGTTGGATTCCCATGGATATCTTGTAGATCCGACCAGGAACGCGTTTAATCTCTTCATAATATTCATCTTCATTAGCATTTTTATTACGATCTCAACGATTCAGTTGAGGCGCACGACCTTAACGAAAGAACATCACGAAACAAAGGAAAAACATAGTATTATCAGACAAGCATTCTAATTAAGTACGCTGGAAAGGAAGAGAGTAGAAAATCCGGTGCTGTTACAATGTGAAGAGATTTGTGGTCACTTCTTTTTTCTTGATGGCAACTAAGTCACTTTTTTTCTACTTAAACATACTGATAATATTTAGAACCTATTTAGAGCATTTTTGGAAATTTTAGAGCAACAGGCATAAACCAGAATCCCCAAACTGTTAAACTGCTATGAGAATACCTTATGAGGTATTACAGTATGTAACAGTTTGAGTTGCTCCAGAAAATTAATATATTTTCTTCGACTAATCTAGGTCTCGATGTGACCGATCGAAAGCTCATAAATTTGGGTGAAAAAGTAAGGATTCTAGATCGGGTAACCTAGAGGTCTTGAACTGAAACAACTCGAACACTTCAAATAAAACTTATTAAAACTTTCAATAAGGCAGTTAGAGGCAAAACCGGCATAGCTCAGGTAAAACTTCAATGACTATGTTAACTCCATATCAACTCGAGAATTTGGACTTTCTAGTTGCATCCAGGCCGATGTAACAAGAGTTTAAAAATACAACGAAACGCTTCAATACGAAGTAAATACTGCCCGCTTGCTTCGGTTTGTTTTGGCCGAGGCTCTATACTAAAACCATAAAAAAATAGAGACCATAAATAAAATGTTTCAATTTTCTATGAATTTGTTCGTGATCAAATGCCCCTGCGTTTTGCAAAATGTCTACAACGTCGCTTGAATGGGGACGACAAGTATATTGAACTTTCAAAAATGTGAGGTTATTCATTTTGATTTATCACTGAAAGAAATTTTGTACGTAATAGCAATGAATGCTGTTCATCAACTCTCTGTACGTTGAGACAATGTATTCTTTATTGGGACAATGAACAAATTTGTTTTACATATAATTTCATTGTTCGGCGATCATTGACAGCTTTAATACTGACTCTGCCCTTCGATTCACGGGTCATCAAAGGAATGAGTCCAGTACATTCCCAAAAAACAATATTCTTTGGTACGTTGGCTTAACGACATCGGTACGTTGACACAACGAACTATATATATTCGTTTATCTTATGAACATGTACATCAGTTAAACAATCGTCATTCCTCACCATATCAGTCAGTATTATATGAGTATTCTTCATGTTTGTTTGTGAATGACTTATTTTTAGCAATTCGACAACACCAGCTGCCAAATTGAAATGAAATTATTATATATAATTGAGTCTATTCTATAGAATATATTTCTATTGAAATCGAAACTGTGGAGAATATTTTATGAACAGTAAATGCAGGAATCATCATAGAAAATTAGTTTTTTTTCATCAAATTATCTTTGCGATAGACATTTCATTCACAAAAAAGATCATTTAAAGCATACATATATGTCAATGTAATGTCTACGAACCGATTGATAGAAAAGTATTCTAGCACTGTAAGTAAAATCTCGGCAATAATTCTCAGAAATCATTCATTTCGATAAGAAAGCTGGTATAAGAAATTAAACAGCCCATAAACCATCTCAAAAATTGACATAAGAGATGGCATGGAACCCATAAGTGAGATAAAATATTTTGAGTGATATCAAATTCAAATCATATATTGCTTGAGAGCGATAGATATACAATTGAACAACTATACGTTTCGAGACTTCCTCAGAGAATTCTCAAAGTTCCTGAGCTTCAAGAAATCTCATTTCTAGAAGCTGAAATTAGTTTAACTCAAATAGTATGATACACTTTGTCATCTTCAGAAATAATATCTGCGTAGGTTATGAGTCCTTCAATACATATTTTAATGATAGTTTCGAAAAATTCATGTAAATATTTTTTATTGAAATCTCTACTTTATATGATATGATGTATATTTGAGTGCTCAGAGAAATCTATAATAAAAAGGTTGAAACTATGTTTTGTTGCTTAAGTTTCCAAGTATCAAAAAGATGAGAAAGTTTGAACAAATCGAAAGAAAAGTATTTCTGATGGAAATTAAACTATTGTGATTTACCATTGACCAAAATTTCCAGTTCTCCCCAGACAAGTGTGATGGTTTTCATAGTTTGATTGTTCAGATATATATCATTCAACTATAGTCATTGTGATCTTAATTTAACCCCGAAATTTTAAGCAGTAGTTAAGGGGAACTTACTGATATGTCTGGTTGAACACATCATTTCTGATTATTATCAATCCAGTATAGAAGTATACTTCTAATGAATACGTCTGTTTCAGTAATGAATATCACTCATTGAATCAATGGATCGAAATCATTGAATCAACGAATACGTACCTAAATTGTATTTACGCATATGTTCGTTATTCCAATGAACAAATTTAATTGAAACGATGTACTCGTTCATTGGCACAGTGAATTTTCAATCAATGAGGCCATAACCACCTTCATTGTCGTGATGTTATATAGTAGTAAGTAACATTTATGCATATTCGGTACATTTTCCTAATGAATGATAATTGATTGGGCCAATTTTGATGAACGAATTCATTGTACCAACGAACCTTTTCATTGAACTCACCTATCTTTTTCGTTTAGTGTAAATTTTCAAGATAAAGGGGGTTTTAGGTTTTTCTATAACAATTAAAATAAAAATTCCTTTTAGATTCTCTCAATAATCATAAAAAATTCATTTCGATGCAGTATTCAATGAATATTAATTGAAGGTCGTACACAAATAGAAAAATTTACTCGTATGAATCCATTTCTGCAGAACCTCAAGGGGCGATCGTGTCTCGTCATATTCATTAAAAGGAATGATTGAATTAGGAATTAATTATTGCATATTATATTTTGAGTCTTTTTTAACCTTTAACTACTCGCGCCGGAGTACAAAATACACCACTTGCACTAAAAATGCTTATATTATGGTGAATTACCAATTCCGCCCCTGTGCTCCTACCTAACTTATCATAAAAGTATCCACTAGAACCCTACTCAGGCGGAAAACCTACAAAGTTGAATTTTTTTGTTTTCGATTCTTAATGTGTAGTACCTGCACTGGCTGATAGATGGCTTATAGATTGTCGATACTGAAAGCAGAAAACTAACTTCTTTGTAGCATGTTGTGTATGATGAGATGAGTAACAATCAATGGTCAATCAATGCCCATTTATAATTACCATTACCAAAGATATGTTTTTTTGTTATGTATCTTATAGATGAGTAGATATCATTATATTGAGGAATCCTAAAAGCAGTTGGTTTGTGTCTCAATACTAGAGTATAATTTAGTTCATTCGGTTGGTGGTGTTCTACGACAAGAAACATGAAATCACGATTTTGTCAACGGTAGTTCACGAAGTGAAATTCTACACAGTGTTATGGCCAATTTATGCATTTTTTATTTATAATCCTTATTAAACACTTCTCGCAGCAGCACAAACAAAACAGTTAACTTAAACTTGTTGTTGTTAGTATTTGTATGAACACGTTTGAATTTTCATCGAATTATTTATCGGTATATCTCCCTCTCTCTCCTCTTATGCTCTCCACCCAAGAAGATAGGGGAATTTCGATTTATCAACTCGATGAAAACAAAAACGTACCTAATCTCTTTGTAATCTGCTACAACTATATGGACACGTAGACAACAGAGAGTATTAAGTCGACTTCTGATCGGCCACACTAGACTCACACATAACATCTCATCAGTAGAGAAGCAGAAACACCGTGCGACACATGCAATACAAAATTAACAGTGAAACACATTTTATGTGAGTGTCCACTATATCGCGAAGAAAGAGTGAAACATTCCATTCCAGGAACATTAAGAGACATATTGGGAGAAAAGTGTAAAACCCAACTTCTCAACAAAATATAATTACCAACTACTACACTTAATGTAACATCGGTAATAAACCTTTGAGGTTGAAGCGATATTCTTTGTTGAATAAAAAAAAAATCACGTTATTTTTATCATGCTATTATTTTGGAACTTGGAACCATGGAGGTAGGAAACAGGTAATAGAACTCTGCGAGTTAGATAACTTTCCCAACCATTGCTTACTGTGAGCGACTCATGTACTAATAACTACGCCATGTTGCCAAAAGCACAGAACTGTACCAAACGCTGCCGGCGCGACCTCTCTCTCGTGACGACTTAGGATAGGTTCAATTAAAAATGAAATTAATTGAATAAATTGGTTACCACGAATTTGAATATTTGTGGCACAAAACTCATAAATACATTGTGTTTCGTAAAAAATAAATATATTGGCTCGAAAATACATATATTCGGGAACACACTGTTGTCCCAAACGGCGCTCCATAGGAGTAGTTATATAAGTATATACTACATAGTGTAAATTTATTTTCTCGAGGTAATATATATATTTTGCCATTTTTTCGTTCATAAAATTCATGAATAATCAATAAAAATAATAAAATGAATAAAAAATAATATTTTTGTAGAAATCAAGTACCAGTTAGAGATGCAAAACATCTCACGGAAAATGAACTTGACGCTAGGGCTCGCGCTTTATTTGGCGAAGAATAACTCAGATGAACATGAGGAAAATGAGAATGGTCCTACCAATGAAGAATATAGTGGAGAATATTTTGTGACTGGAGATAAGAAAATAAGAATGATATGAAACAAAAAATCTAGAAGAGCACTGACGTGAAGTCAGCAGCTTTTACGCGCTTGTTCACATTGAGAAATGGTGACTTGAAATTTTTTTCGAATTTTTCCATGGATAATTCTTCTTATTGACACTGTTCATATTCCAACCAAGTTTCATTTCGATCAGATAAATAGTTTTCGAGTTATTGAAAAATTAAAATTTCAAATGGCTGTAGCTCAAAAACCATACGACCGATTTGAACCATTAACGAACCTAGCCGAAATATTCAGGATCTTAACCTAACCTGAAAATTTCAAGACTCTAGGTCCTTCCTTTCGAAAGTAACAGCGCACACGGCTGGACGGCCGGCCGATCGGACGGACAGAATCAATTTTGACCACGGATTCTTCATGAGTGAGTCCAACCTAGTCGTTTGAGACCATTTTCGGCTCAAAATTCTAAAATTACAGACATCGTGACGAAATGATAACGCGCTGTTCCCAAGAACAAGCGAGTAAAAAATAAGGCTGAAATTTTGCATTCTACAATGCACACTGATGCTGCAATCCATTCTGTTACTAAGAAGTCAGACATCATAATGGACTATAGTCGTTATAAATGAGGCGTCAATAATTTTTATGAATTTTATTTTTATTTTTCCAATTGGTGAATATAAGAGGTTTGAATAGTCAAATACATATCGAGAAAAGGAACAAATGCGGAGAGTTTTTAGTTTTTAAAACATTCATTTCTTTTTTAAATACATTTGTGATAGTGCTTTCCATTCAATAAAAGTTTTTGTCAATATATGCATTTTTTGTGTGCATTTTGAGGAATTTCGTTGATTGTGTACGAAATACACCACGCGATTACTTATGTTTTATTTTAGGGTGCGAATAGTTAAAGGTTGAAGAAACTCAGAAATCTCGAATTCTATCAATCTTTATGTACGACCTTTACTTTGGTTCTGTAAAAAAGGTTCTTTACCTCGTTCTATTCAATATTTATATTCTGATGAAATAACGTTGTCGGTTTTCATCGAAGCAAAATGAAATAACTCTGACTGACAGTTCACGTATTCAAACCACTACTTAGGGCGTTCACTGTAAACGTTTTGATTGAAACTGACAAATTTGACAGCTCGTTATTGAGAGGACAAAGAATCCACCAACAATTTAACGAGGTAATTAACTGACACAACTTGATGTATAACTAAAAACGTATGGTCGCCTACATTTTTCGAATTATGACAGATGAAGAGCTTGAGGCTGGGTATATTCTTGCAATTGTATCGATACTATCCCCATTTCTTCGGAATATTTTTTTTTTATACATTTCTACCCAATGATGATAAAAATATTTCAGGTCAAATTGGTGCAGATGCCGAATTTCATTCTGTGAGTGAAAATTATATCTTTGGTACAAAATATTCGTTAGTAAAATCATAAAATGTTTCTTTTATATAACAAAAGTATAGGCATTCTAGAAAGGCACTGACTCGAGTACTGGTTGCTCAAATTCTTTGCCAAAACGAGAACCTTCACGTATTGACTCCTCCAAAGACAGGTTCACTTTCTGATGGAAAGATTCGGTCATCTTCTATTCACATGGTCAACCCGAAATTTGCGTGAACCTCGAGCTATCATGTTTCGATCGAGTACTAGATTTCAAGTCGATCATATCTGTACTTTTGAGAATATTGTAAAAATAAAACTTTGATTGGTGATTACCTTGATCATCGGAATCCTTGGGGGAATTTTATCCATTCACGTCCTCGACCTTCGTAATCAAACCGGGAATCTATTCTATATAGATAACGAGGTCTTTCTTTAGAATGTTAATATGTTTACGGCAGATCTAACCGCCGATATTGGATAAAAACTTCCGGAAGAATGTACTCAGTAGCTTGCTAATTGTGTAGTCCTTTAGAGTTCAATTACGAAGGCCGAATTGACGAATTGAGTCAATAGTTCTTCAGATATAACCATTGAAAATTTCATTTTCTCAATACTTCGAAAATACGGATCGAAAAAACCCAACTCTCCCAAATAACCACGATATTTGACCTATTTCTTTTTAAATCTCTCCTGAATTGAATATGGGATCAAACTGAAATTTGAAGCATACTCTTGTTGAATATTGACGTAAAAGTTTCTTTCAAGTTTCATTGAAAAGTGATCAATAGTTTCCGAAAAAAACATTTTTTCAAGAAAAATTCGAAAAATTCTCTGAACGATTTTTTATGTTTTTTTACCGCTATAATATCCAAGCCATTCTGATGTTGCGTGACCATATTCCACTAATAGTAAGGAAAGTTTTAATGTGGTCGCCCCAGTGATTCTTGGGAAAATAACCTTGAAATTAGAACAAAAAATAAATATCAGATCGAATTGAAATTTTAAACACTGTTGTTTAATATTGACTCGGAAATTCAACTTTCATTGAAATATGATCGATAGCTTCAGAGAAAACGATAGTTCTAAAAAAAATTTTAGAATATTTTTTTATTTTCTAACGACGATCCAC
Organism: Myrrha octodecimguttata; assembly: GCA_958510865.1. Lineage (NCBI taxonomy): Eukaryota > Metazoa > Arthropoda > Insecta > Coleoptera > Coccinellidae > Myrrha > Myrrha octodecimguttata. The sequence goes on along the minus strand of OY294057.1, from coordinate 2,007,185 downwards.
ACGAAATTTTGCAATTAATTGCGCGTTGGTATCATTCAACTCATTGCTTCAGTTCTTTTCAAGATATTGAGCAAATATGAAATTCATTTTGAATATCAACGAACTATTGCTAAATAAGAACAAGGTTCATGGAGAAAAATCTAGAAAAGTACTGCCGTGAAGGCAGCAGCTTTTGCGCGCATGTTCTATGTAAATGACCGCTTCGGCAACGAATTTGAACATGCGCGCAAAAGCTGCTGCCTTCACGAAAGTGCTGTTCTAGATTTTTTTTCGATAAATTACTGGATTTCAATTCGATCTAATCTGTATTTTCGGAAATATTGGAAAAATAAAATTTTTAATGGATATATCAACGGAATCATTTGGCGGACTTTACCCATTCACGAATTCGACCTTCGTTATTAAGTCCCAGCCTAACGGCCGGACCGGACAATAACTCCCGAAAGAAACAACTTAGAAACTCGATATTTGTGAAGTAGGTTTGGGGCTTAGTTACGAAGGCCGAATTCGTGAATGGGTAAAGTCCACCCAATGATTCCGCAGATATACCCATTCAAAATTTTATTTTCCCAAGATTTCCAAAAATACAGATTAAATCGAATTGAAATCCAGCACTCAAAATGACAGTTTGAAGGTTCATGAAGAATTTAATGAGGATAATATGATGAAAGATCACAGAATATTAAATATTTGAAAATAAAATTTGAAAATTTTTTTTTCAAATTGTTTTAATGACATGATCATCACGAAATTCTGAACAAAGTTGTCCCTGAACATCTTTAAACAAGCTGCGAAGTTTCATCGCGATTGAATCAGTATTTCTGGAGTTATACCGAAGAAAATTACGATATCGAGAAGAAAACCACGAAATTCTACATATTTTATCCCAATATCTCCAAAACTAATAGCCGCATCGCATTGAAATTTGGTACACTGCTGTAAAATGTGGAGTTCAAGTTATAACTGAGGAAATATCTCGAATATGAACAACAGTTTCAGAAAAAAAATTTTTTTCGGTAAAAGTTCCGAAGAAAATTTTGTTTTCGAATTGAGTTACCATACGAATTCAACGAAATTTTGCCTAAAGTTGCGTGTCGTTATGCTCCAACAAACTGCCTTGTTTCAATCCAGTCGCTCCAGTAGTTTCTGACATATAAGGAAATTAACCTCAAAATTTTAAATGGCTATAACTCCGAAAATATTAGGCCGATTTGGCCCATTAACGAACTCAACCGCGGCATTCCGATGCGCAAACTACCCTTCAAGTTCCAAGTCGCTAGCTGGCTTCGTTCGACAGTTATCGTGTCGTCGGCCGGCCGGTCGGACAGAATCGATTTTGACACCGGATTCGTCATTAGTGAGTCCTACCTAGTCGTTTCAGACCATTTTTGGCTCAATCATCGAAAATTACAGACATTTGAACAAAACGATAGCACGCTGTTACTTTTGAACATGCGCGCAAAAATAGAGCTTCAGTGTAATATAAAGTGTAAATTACTATTGTTGAGAATTGACCTCAAGGTCTCAGCCAAATTTCACTGGCATCTGATCAATAATATCCGACGAAACAAATTTTTTAGCTGAAATTTTGAAAATTTTGGAATACATTTTTTTCAATATTCTGACGACTGGATCTAGATTAAATTCCGCACCAAGATGTGTGTTGGTATTCTTCAAATAATAGGACAATTTCGATATAACCTCCTCATTGATTCTCGAGATATCGAAAAATTATCCTGAACATTTCAAATTGGTAGAACTCCGCAACCGGCGTTCAGTCGATTTTGCCCTACCCCGAGATCTGCCGATATATTCAGGCTCCATACCGAATCTGAAAATTTCATTTTAAATCTGTAGATGAAACCGGATATAACACCCAGAAATGCACTCACGTGAACTCAGCAGCTTTTGCGCACATCTTCATTTTTGGTGATATCCTTTGAACATGCGTGCAAAAACTGCTGGCTTTACGTCAGTGCTTTTCTAGGGTTTTTCGATAAAGAACTTAATTTAAGTTCAATCTAATCTAATCTTCAAATATGGTGAAAATACAATTCTGAGTATTTTTGATGAGTATCGAATTGAAATCAAGTACTCTATCGAAAATGGACAGTCTGAAGGTTCATACAGAATTTTATGAGTATAATATCATCAGAAGATCACAGAATATTGAATATTCGAAAAAAAACATTAAATTTTTTTTTTAATTGTTCTAATCACATGATCATCGCGAAACTTTCCCGAAAGTTGTCAATCAGCATTTTCAAACTATGTGCAAACTTTCATCATGATTGAATAATATCTTTTGAGTTATTCCGAATAAAGAACGATAGGTATAGAAAAAAAACCACGAAATTTTACATATTTTCCCCAATATCTCCGAAAATAATATCCGTATCGAATTTGGTATAATGCAGTAAAATATCGAGCTCAAAGAGTGAGTGAATATGATAGTTTCCAAAAAAAAATGTTTTAAAAAAATGATCATTTTTTTTCAATATACTGGCAGTACGATCACAACACAATTTAGCAACTGGTTGCATATAATTGTGCTCCACCTTACTGCCAAGGTTCAATCTAATCGCTTCAGTAGTTCCTGAAATTTCAGGAAATAACCTCCAAATTTCAAATAGATTCAACTCCGAAACCGCGACATACCGATGCGCGACCACCTTTGAAAGTTTCAAGTCGCTAATTTGCTCCGTTCTACAGTTTAAGTGTCCACGGCCGGCCGGACGGACCGAATCGTATCTGACACCAGATTCCTCATCTGTGAGTCCAACCTAGTAGTTTGAAACCATTTCCGACTCAAAATTTGAGAATAACAGACATTTGCACGAAACGATAGCATGCTGTTCACTAAGAACATGCGCGCAAAAAGAGAGAAAGATCAATTCTAAGTAATGTATTGAATAAAACAGGAATCCAACGGGGAGTCAGTATTTTCAAAAAAAATTCGAAAATATTGAACTGACTCAACATTCATAGGAACAGAAATCTGAAATGAATACTGATAAAAGTGCATATGAAAGACTCAGTACTGAGGTATGCATTGAATAAAAATGAAACCTCATGGGGATCCAGTATCCACAAGAAAATATGTCCATGGCGCTAAATTTCGAATAGAAGCTAGTGTGCATTACAATTGGAAATAAGATAGCCCAGTTTAAAAAAAAAATTTCAACGCTGAAGAAAAACGCTAAGACGAATAAGAATGAAACATATACCAGGTGTTCCACGAATACCGTTCGTCAGAATATTTTTGGGAAGGAATTGAAATTCACGTTTGCAATTTCGGACTTGAGCTTTGACTAGAGAGATGACTCCCTGTGAATTTTTTGGCTTTCGTGAGACTTCCGGTCTCACCGGAAGTGACACCAACTTTCGTTTTTCACATGGAAAGCCCCAAAGTTTATAATGAAAATAGATTTCTTATTAAATTCTGACTCTTTTCAATGTCAAATTTTTTTATTGCCGATAGAGATTTTTTTTTTAAACGTGAAATTGCGAAAAAACAATTGAAAATGGCGCTGTGCTGAGACATGGATATCTTCAAGGTATTTCATTGAAAAATGTCGTATTTAGGATTCCGCGAAAAGTAACAATAATACTTCTTTCACAATAGTCAGAATTGAAAATCATGATATAGGAGGTCACAAAAGCGTTGTTGAAGTTGGAAATTTTGAAAACTTGAAAACTCAGGTTTTTCAGGTGAAAACCCCATTTTTTATAGCCATAATAGAATCTACGTTGAAATATAATGTAGATGTGGAAATAACACCAATGCCCTAAAATTCATATTTTCTGAGATATATGCAGTCGCGATTCCGCATTTCTTATATCCATATTCTCAAATGAACAAACAAACTGGAAATCAAGTATTTATATGGGTATAATCTGAATTAAATGTTTAATATGTCCTCCATTCTCTTCGAGACAGTATTTTTTTGTTCTGAGGAAAATAAAATTCGAAATGGAATCGCGTAGATAGTTTTTCACGAATATCTCAGAAAAAATGTTTTTTGGGGAACTGGTTTTGTTTTCACACCTATATTATTTTTCAACGTAGATTCCATTATGGCTATAAAAAATGGGGTTCTGATCAGTAAGGAAACTATTTTCATTATAAAATTTGGCCCTCCTATTTGAAAAACGAAAGCTGGTGTCACTTTCGGTGAAACCGGAAGTCTCACGAATCTCAAAGAATTTTCAGGAAAACATCTCTCTGGTCAAAGCTAAAGTCCGAAATTGCAAACGTGAATTTCAATTCCTTCCCAAAAATATTCTGACGAACGTACGACGCAACTTTTTGGCAATTTATACGTGAAACGTAAAGTTGTAAAATAAGTTTCACATGATAGCGTTCACAATGGGAAACGTAATATTTACATCGTAAGTTTCACGGATCGCTCAAGGAATCCGTAAATCAAATGTGAAAGTGCGGGACTATAGTGATATTTTAGTGTGTTCGAAGCTGAACAGTTATCCTCATTATTATTGCGTTTCAATTGCAAATAATATACCTTGTTCATCATTCTAACTACAGACAACAAAGCATATTCATCCTTTTTCAATGTTCGTTTGGAACCTTTGTAAGAGAGTTTTTTTCTATGAAATCATGAAGTCCTAATCCGCGTCACAAAAGGTGAAAAATCAGGGGCGTGAAAAAATGAGACGAAGGTCAAGTGCTCCGCTCCCCTTGCAATCCCTTTGGGGACGATATTGAATAGCAAGTATTTTCAAAGGTCAAAAATAGCTTTGAAAAACATTTGAGTTACGGACTTTCGATATCATCAGCTTTTCTATATCCAGGATATTCCTTCGCTAAGGAATTGAGCGAAAACTGTTCATATACAGAGTCTCTTTAAAGATTCCACATGCGATTTTAAACAAAACATGTCATATAACAACTGGTCGAAATATTGACGACTCAACATTTTGTGTTTTCATGAAATATCTCAATTTTTGTCAATAAAATCAATGACACTCCAGTTACCCTTGTAGTCTCATTGAATTTGATCACATATCTCAAAAGAGCATAAAATTAGCTATATCACAAAAAATTTTTTGTGTCGAAAAATTCCTTACTGCGGGCGTTGTATAGGAAGATAAATATATGGGTTCTCAGGTGAAAACTATCAATCATATTTTCCAAATCGGTTTATTGATGAAAAATGAATAATTATGACGAACAAAATGGACCATAAATCAACCCTGCTATCGTCTCGGATTATTCGATTTATTTTCATCAACAAGCTATTATATAATCTACAATGCCTATCACCATAACTACTCAAGTCTAGGTAATGTGAATACGTTACCCAAAGAAGTAAAATGAAGGTACATCACTTTATGAAATTAGCAGAGAAATTATAAAATGTATAATTCATTTCAATTATATAAATATTATTATTTATACTCGCGGTCGTATTCACTATTTTTATGAATTCTAGGGGAGACAATCTAGGACAGTATAAAAAGCCTAGAAGTTTGTGCCTAATAATCTAATATCAGTTCTTGCATAATAATCTAATAGTAGTTGAAACAAGTCAACGCAGTGCCAGAAATGCATCAACACAATTTTCATTTTCAGCAACAATCTACATAGCAGTATCAACTGACTTGGCATAAACCTGCTTGAACAGGTAATACTTAGGAAGATTAATGGCGATAATTAAGTAAGTTTTTGATAAGTATCAAATTTAATTGTTAGAACCTCTTCCTTCTGAATAATTCAAAGAAGACTAAATTTTCAATTAAATATCCTCCTAAACAGAAATTCCATCCAAAATGTCAGGATTACTCCCTGACCCCCATTAGACGGTCATTCGGTAGTCGACACAGCGGCCAGAATCATGGCCTCTTGGTGTCGGTGAAAATCGGTATAATTGAAATTTCCCTAATGGCGTTCCTCTGTAAACAATACCGGACGGCTCCAGAGGGATCGATCCCTCACTTAACCAGGGAAGATTTGTTGTCAGTTCAGACCTCTGTGTAGTTTGATTATTATGAAGAAAATTCCTTGGATTGATTAGATTGAATATCTAACGAAAGAGGAATGTTTCATGCAGAAAAGAGATTTTCAGTTTAATAAATGAACCAACATGACACAAGGACCAATATATGTCGATAAGTCAACAAATATTTCACCTTGATCTGAGCTAATCATCAAATCAACCAAAACATCTACACCGAAGAAGCGATTTCCAAGAAGTACGGTTACTGCAGGTTCACGGTTATTACCGATCATTTAACCGACTCACCTTGGAACACGCAGATTGGATTTTGGAAACCTATGAACTATTCGATATGATGCTGTAGTATTGACAATATACAGCGTCATATTCCAGTAGCATCTTACAAATCCTCTTTCGAGTGTAGAATACTTTGATCGATGTGCTTGACGTTCATCCTATTATTGTTCCAGGTAGCTGTATCTGGGATATTGCAGTTCATACAGCAACAGTCACGCCGACAGTCACTCGGTTCATGTAGTTTCCCCAAAATACGGTAACCACCTACATAACCTTAGTTCATTGATTAAACTGGAGGTCTCCTGTCGTCACAAACCATTCTTATTATGATTGATTTAGGACGTTACCGTCTCATGGGGGAACTAAATGATCCAAGTGTTTCCATGACGTGATGTTTGCTGTGAAAACTACAAAATCGCAAAAACAGTGACATGAAGCGACAATAAAATGACCATCAGCCAGATCGACTAAAGTATCCTACCCTCCGAGGTGAAAATTCGTAAGATGCTCCTGGGAAATGGAACCGTATGTTGTCAAAACTGCAGCATCACATCGAACAGGTCATAAGTATCTAGAATCCGATTTACGCGATCCAAGCCAAGTCGGTTTGATGATCGGTAATAATCAGAGAAAATAGAAAATACTAGAGCGGCCACGGTATTGCGAATTTCAGTTAGCTGAAATTTGAAGTTTGTATGGAGGATTAATACTCCATGTCTCGTGAAAAATTTTTCACGAGACATATTCAGCTACTTCAATTATCATATTCAATGGTTTTTTAATTTTTCAATATTGAGCCTAGAAAAGCACTGACGTGTAGTCAGCAGCTTTTGCGCGAATGTTCGAAGGAGATGACCGCTTTGTCAACGAATTTGAACATGGACGCAATTGTTATTGCATTTTTCAGTTATTTTCTTCACTTATTCATACTAATGAATTGAATATCAAAAATCTAGAAAAGCACTGCCGTGAAGGCAGCAGCTTTTTCGCACATGTAGAATGACAGTTACGACAACGAATTTGAACAAGCGCGCAAAAGCTGCTGCCTTCACGGTAGTGCTCTTCTAGATTTTTTTTTGATAAATGACTGGATTTCTATTCGATCTAATCTGCATTTTTGGAAATATTAGAAAAATTAAATTTTGAATGGGTATATTTACGGAATCATTGGGCAGATTTTACCCATTCACGAATTCGACCTTCGTTATTAAGTCCCAACCGTACTCTACAAATATCGAATTTCTAAGCCGTTTCTTCTGGAAGTTATTGTATTTACAGTCGTTAGGCCGACCGTAAACACAATAACAAATAAATATAATATATAATGTATGCATAATGTATGTATGTATATAATAAATACAAGAAATATTGTAGATTATAGTTTGTTGATGAATATGAATCGAATAATCCGAGACGATAGCAGGTTTGATTAATGATCTATTTTTGTTCGTCATAATTATTCATTTTTCATCAATAAACCTATTGGGAAAATATGATTGATAGTTTGTACCTGAGAACCTATATATTTATCTCCCTATACAACGCCCGAAGTAAGGAATTTTTCGACACAAAAAAATTCTTGTGTTATAGCCAATTTTATGCTCTTTTGTGATATGTGAAAATGTCAAATTCGATAAGACTACAGGGATAACTGGAGTATCATTGATTTTATAGGAAAAAATGGAGATATTTCATGAAAATACAAAATGTTGAATTGTCAATATTTCGACCATGTGATATATCGCATGTAGAATCTCTGAAGAGATTCTGTTTATGAACAGTTTTCGCTCGGAACCTTAGCGAAGGAATATCTTGGATATAGAAAAGCTTATGATACCGAAAGTCCGTAAGTGAAATGTTTTTCAAAGCTATTTTTGACCTTTGAAAATACTTGCTATTCAATATCGTCCCCAAAGGGATTGCATGGGGAGCGGAGCACTTGACCTTCGTCTCATTTTTTCACGCCCCTAATTTTTCACCTTTTGTGACGCGGATTAGGACTTCATGATTTCATCTCTTACAAAGGTTCCAAACGAACACATAAAAAAGGATGAAATTGCTTTGTTGTCTGTAGTTAGAATGATGAACAAGGTATATATGCGATTTAAACTCAAGAATAATGATGATAACTGTTCAGCTTCGAACACACTGAAATATCACTAGTTACCCGCACTTTCACGTTTGATTTACGGATTCCGTGAGCGATCCCTGAAACTTACGTTGTAAATATTACGTTTCACATTGTGAACGCTGTTATGTGAAACTTATTTTACAACATTACGTTTCACGTATAAATTGCCAATAAGTTGCGTCGTACGTTCATTGTGAATAACCTATACTATACCGTGTGTCCCACAAATACCATTCGATAGAATATTTTTGGGAAGGAATTGAAATTCACGTTTGCAATTTCGGACTTTAGCTTTGACCAGAGAGATGTTTCCCTGTAAATTTTCTGAGATTCGTAAGACTTCCGGTTTCCCAGGAAATGACACCAACTTTCGTTTTCCAAATAGGAAGGCTCAAATTTTTAAATGAAAATAGATTCCTCACTAAATTCTGACACCTTTTAATGTCAAATTTTTGAATTTTCGATAGAAATTTCTTCTTTAACATGAAATTGAGAAACAAAAATGAAAATGGCGCTGTGCTGAAACATGGATATGTTCAAGGTTTTTCATTGAAAAAATGTCGTTTTTAAGATTCCGCGAAAAGTAACCATAATTCTTCTTTCGCAATAGTCAGAATTGAAAATCATGATACAGGTCACAAAAGCGTTGTTGAATTTTGAAATTTCGAAAAAGTGAAAACTCAAATTTTTCAAATTAGAACCCCATTGTTTATAGCCATAATGGAATCTACGTTGGAAAATCATATGGGTGTAGAAATAGTAATTCATCCTTATGAATTGAATATTTAAAATCTAGAAAAGCACTGCCGTGAAGGCAGCAGCTTTTGCGCACATGTTCAATGTAGAATGACCGTTACGACAACGAATTTGAACATGCGCGCAAAAGCTGCTGCCTTCACGGCAGTGCTTTTTTAGATTTTTTTTTGATAAATGACTGTATTTCAATTCGATCTAATCTGCATTTCTGGAAATATTAGAAAAATGAAATTTTGAATGGGTATATTCACGGAATCATTGGGCAGATTTTACCCATTCACGAATTCGACCTTCGTTATTAAGTCCCAGCCCTACTCTACAAATATCGAATTTCTAAGCCGTTTCTTCCGGGAGTTATTGTATTTACGGTCGTTAGGCCGACCGTAAACACAATAACTTCCGGAAGAAACCAACTTAGAAACTCGATAGTTGGAGAGAAGGTTTGGACCTTAAGGACGAACGCCGCATTCGTGAATGGGTAAAATCCACCTAATGATTCCGCAGGTATACCCATTCAAAATTTTATTTTCCCAATATTTCCAAAAATACAGATTAGATAGAATTGAAATCCAGTACTCCATCGAAAATAACAGTTCGAAGTTTTATACAGAATTTAATTAGGATAATACTAGTGCGCCCAGATCTCTAATAGTGACAGATATACCTAGGCGATAGATCTCATTCAATGATAGATCTACCTAGGTGGTAGACCTGCAGGACGATAGATCCATGTTTTTGAATAGATGAAAATATTCATTTATTCAAAAAAATAATTTTAACGATATAATATAGGCTTGAAGTATGATTCTTTATGTAATTCTCTATTTAGTTTTATGACTTTGTTAGTCGTCTCCGTCCTACTGTAAAAACGATAACTTTGTAAAGGAATAACTAAGAGACTCGAAATTTCCGTAGGTTTAATGCTTCAATACGAAAGTCAAGTTCAGAATATACAATATCCGCCTAACGGTTTAGTAGATGAACGCTTTTTAAATTTCGTCATCTCGATATTTACAAAAATGAAGACACGATTAAGTCGAAATCCATCTCGTGGATAGACGATCACGGTGCTCACATTCAAAGACCAAATCCATGTATCAAATCAAAACACTCAGTGCTGTGTGAAATATCATTACCAAATATTAAAACTCAATTTTATGTATCAAAACGACTAACAAACCCATAATACTAAATAGCTCTGAATACCTTGGTTTAATAAAATTTTTTATCACAATTCTATTTTCCGTAATTTGACGCTTAAGATGCTTAAGACGACTATTAACGTAATCGTAACGATCACCCTATTTAAAATTTCATAAATCCACAGAAAAAATACAGGGTGTTTCACCATAAACTGGCCAGTTTATGATGAAACACCCTATATAGCCGTATATATTGGAAAAGTCATTTTTGCCTTATGACCTATACCCCGCTTTCGAAGCATAAGCGAGATACAGGGTGTTCAATGTCAACTTTGAGCAATATTCTGATAATTGATAATAAGGTTTTTGGCCATTTTGAAATCTTCGTTCAAGAATTCTACACCAAAAAAAATTGAATTGACAAGCAAAAAGTACTGGTTCTGACCAAAAACCGTTATTCCAAAGGCCACGTCAGTCACCACAGTTATCAGAATATTGCTCAAAGTTGACACTAAACACCCTGTATCTCTTTTATGCTCCGAGAACGGGGTATACGTCACAAGGCAAAAATGACTTTGCCAAAGTCATCTATATGACTATATATGTTTGATCAGTTTATGGTGAAACACCCTGTAATGTGAAGAATAATTTCATACAATATTGATGAAAAGAATGAATATTTTAGTTGATATTCTCACTTACTAACACATATTTTAGAAGAATTAAAGCTCAAAAAATATAACAGGGTTTAATGAATATTCATTTTTGAGAATATTTCCTTCATAGTCGTTTGAGTCGATCATACAGGGTGTTTCATCATAAACTGGTCAAACATATATAGCCGTATAGAAGACATTTGCAAAGTCATTTTTGCCTTATAAATGTGAAAGTGCGGGACTATAGTGATATTTTAGTGTGTTCGAAGCTGAACAGTTATCCTCATTATTATTGCGTTTCAATTGCAAATAATATACCTTGTTCATCATTCTAACTACAGACAACAAAGCATATTCATCCTTTTTCAATGTTCGTTTGGAACCTTTGTAAGAGAGTTTTTTTCTATGAAATCATGAAGTCCTAATCCGCGTCACAAAAGGTGAAAAATCAGGGGCGTGAAAAAATGAGACGAAGGTCAAGTGCTCCGCTCCCCTTGCAATCCCTTTGGGGACGATATTGAATAGCAAGTATTTTCAAAGGTCAAAAATAGCTTTGAAAAACATTTGAGTTACGGACTTTCGATATCATCAGCTTTTCTATATCCAGGATATTCCTTCGCTAAGGAATTGAGCGAAAACTGTTCATATACAGAGTCTCTTTAAAGATTCCACATGCGATTTTAAACAAAACATGTCATATAACAACTGGTCGAAATATTGACGACTCAACATTTTGTGTTTTCATGAAATATCTCAATTTTTGTCAATAAAATCAATGACACTCCAGTTACCCTTGTAGTCTCATTGAATTTGATCACATATCTCAAAAGAGCATAAAATTAGCTATATCACAAAAAATTTTTTGTGTCGAAAAATTCCTTACTGCGGGCGTTGTATAGGAAGATAAATATATGGGTTCTCAGGTGAAAACTATCAATCATATTTTCCAAATCGGTTTATTGATGAAAAATGAATAATTATGACGAACAAAATGGACCATAAATCAACCCTGCTATCGTCTCGGATTATTCGATTTATTTTCATCAACAAGCTATTATATAATCTACAATGCCTATCACCATAACTACTCAAGTCTAGGTAATGTGAATACGTTACCCAAAGAAGTAAAATGAAGGTACATCACTTTATGAAATTAGCAGAGAAATTATAAAATGTATAATTCATTTCAATTATATAAATATTATTATTTATACTCGCGGTCGTATTCACTATTTTTATGAATTCTAGGGGAGACAATCTAGGACAGTATAAAAAGCCTAGAAGTTTGTGCCTAATAATCTAATATCAGTTCTTGCATAATAATCTAATAGTAGTTGAAACAAGTCAACGCAGTGCCAGAAATGCATCAACACAATTTTCATTTTCAGCAACAATCTACATAGCAGTATCAACTGACTTGGCATAAACCTGCTTGAACAGGTAATACTTAGGAAGATTAATGGCGATAATTAAGTAAGTTTTTGATAAGTATCAAATTTAATTGTTAGAACCTCTTCCTTCTGAATAATTCAAAGAAGACTAAATTTTCAATTAAATATCCTCCTAAACAGAAATTCCATCCAAAATGTCAGGATTACTCCCTGACCCCCATTAGACGGTCATTCGGTAGTCGACACAGCGGCCAGAATCATGGCCTCTTGGTGTCGGTGAAAATCGGTATAATTGAAATTTCCCTAATGGCGTTCCTCTGTAAACAATACCGGACGGCTCCAGAGGGATCGATCCCTCACTTAACCAGGGAAGATTTGTTGTCAGTTCAGACCTCTGTGTAGTTTGATTATTATGAAGAAAATTCCTTGGATTGATTAGATTGAATATCTAACGAAAGAGGAATGTTTCATGCAGAAAAGAGATTTTCAGTTTAATAAATGAACCAACATGACACAAGGACCAATATATGTCGATAAGTCAACAAATATTTCACCTTGATCTGAGCTAATCATCAAATCAACCAAAACATCTACACCGAAGAAGCGATTTCCAAGAAGTACGGTTACTGCAGGTTCACGGTTATTACCGATCATTTAACCGACTCACCTTGGAACACGCAGATTGGATTTTGGAAACCTATGAACTATTCGATATGATGCTGTAGTATTGACAATATACAGCGTCATATTCCAGTAGCATCTTACAAATCCTCTTTCGAGTGTAGAATACTTTGATCGATGTGCTTGACGTTCATCCTATTATTGTTCCAGGTAGCTGTATCTGGGATATTGCAGTTCATACAGCAACAGTCACGCCGACAGTCACTCGGTTCATGTAGTTTCCCCAAAATACGGTAACCACCTACATAACCTTAGTTCATTGATTAAACTGGAGGTCTCCTGTCGTCACAAACCATTCTTATTATGATTGATTTAGGACGTTACCGTCTCATGGGGGAACTAAATGATCCAAGTGTTTCCATGACGTGATGTTTGCTGTGAAAACTACAAAATCGCAAAAACAGTGACATGAAGCGACAATAAAATGACCATCAGCCAGATCGACTAAAGTATCCTACCCTCCGAGGTGAAAATTCGTAAGATGCTCCTGGGAAATGGAACCGTATGTTGTCAAAACTGCAGCATCACATCGAACAGGTCATAAGTATCTAGAATCCGATTTACGCGATCCAAGCCAAGTCGGTTTGATGATCGGTAATAATCAGAGAAAATAGAAAATACTAGAGCGGCCACGGTATTGCGAATTTCAGTTAGCTGAAATTTGAAGTTTGTATGGAGGATTAATACTCCATGTCTCGTGAAAAATTTTTCACGAGACATATTCAGCTACTTCAATTATCATATTCAATGGTTTTTTAATTTTTCAATATTGAGCCTAGAAAAGCACTGACGTGTAGTCAGCAGCTTTTGCGCGAATGTTCGAAGGAGATGACCGCTTTGTCAACGAATTTGAACATGGACGCAATTGTTATTGCATTTTTCAGTTATTTTCTTCACTTATTCATACTAATGAATTGAATATCAAAAATCTAGAAAAGCACTGCCGTGAAGGCAGCAGCTTTTTCGCACATGTAGAATGACAGTTACGACAACGAATTTGAACAAGCGCGCAAAAGCTGCTGCCTTCACGGTAGTGCTCTTCTAGATTTTTTTTTGATAAATGACTGGATTTCTATTCGATCTAATCTGCATTTTTGGAAATATTAGAAAAATTAAATTTTGAATGGGTATATTTACGGAATCATTGGGCAGATTTTACCCATTCACGAATTCGACCTTCGTTATTAAGTCCCAACCGTACTCTACAAATATCGAATTTCTAAGCCGTTTCTTCTGGAAGTTATTGTATTTACAGTCGTTAGGCCGACCGTAAACACAATAACAAATAAATATAATATATAATGTATGCATAATGTATGTATGTATATAATAAATACAAGAAATATTGTAGATTATAGTTTGTTGATGAATATGAATCGAATAATCCGAGACGATAGCAGGTTTGATTAATGATCTATTTTTGTTCGTCATAATTATTCATTTTTCATCAATAAACCTATTGGGAAAATATGATTGATAGTTTGTACCTGAGAACCTATATATTTATCTCCCTATACAACGCCCGAAGTAAGGAATTTTTCGACACAAAAAAATTCTTGTGTTATAGCCAATTTTATGCTCTTTTGTGATATGTGAAAATGTCAAATTCGATAAGACTACAGGGATAACTGGAGTATCATTGATTTTATAGGAAAAAATGGAGATATTTCATGAAAATACAAAATGTTGAATTGTCAATATTTCGACCATGTGATATATCGCATGTAGAATCTCTGAAGAGATTCTGTTTATGAACAGTTTTCGCTCGGAACCTTAGCGAAGGAATATCTTGGATATAGAAAAGCTTATGATACCGAAAGTCCGTAAGTGAAATGTTTTTCAAAGCTATTTTTGACCTTTGAAAATACTTGCTATTCAATATCGTCCCCAAAGGGATTGCATGGGGAGCGGAGCACTTGACCTTCGTCTCATTTTTTCACGCCCCTAATTTTTCACCTTTTGTGACGCGGATTAGGACTTCATGATTTCATCTCTTACAAAGGTTCCAAACGAACACATAAAAAAGGATGAAATTGCTTTGTTGTCTGTAGTTAGAATGATGAACAAGGTATATATGCGATTTAAACTCAAGAATAATGATGATAACTGTTCAGCTTCGAACACACTGAAATATCACTAGTTACCCGCACTTTCACGTTTGATTTACGGATTCCGTGAGCGATCCCTGAAACTTACGTTGTAAATATTACGTTTCACATTGTGAACGCTGTTATGTGAAACTTATTTTACAACATTACGTTTCACGTATAAATTGCCAATAAGTTGCGTCGTACGTTCATTGTGAATAACCTATACTATACCGTGTGTCCCACAAATACCATTCGATAGAATATTTTTGGGAAGGAATTGAAATTCACGTTTGCAATTTCGGACTTTAGCTTTGACCAGAGAGATGTTTCCCTGTAAATTTTCTGAGATTCGTAAGACTTCCGGTTTCCCAGGAAATGACACCAACTTTCGTTTTCCAAATAGGAAGGCTCAAATTTTTAAATGAAAATAGATTCCTCACTAAATTCTGACACCTTTTAATGTCAAATTTTTGAATTTTCGATAGAAATTTCTTCTTTAACATGAAATTGAGAAACAAAAATGAAAATGGCGCTGTGCTGAAACATGGATATGTTCAAGGTTTTTCATTGAAAAAATGTCGTTTTTAAGATTCCGCGAAAAGTAACCATAATTCTTCTTTCGCAATAGTCAGAATTGAAAATCATGATACAGGTCACAAAAGCGTTGTTGAATTTTGAAATTTCGAAAAAGTGAAAACTCAAATTTTTCAAATTAGAACCCCATTGTTTATAGCCATAATGGAATCTACGTTGGAAAATCATATGGGTGTAGAAATAGTAATTCATCCTTATGAATTGAATATTTAAAATCTAGAAAAGCACTGCCGTGAAGGCAGCAGCTTTTGCGCACATGTTCAATGTAGAATGACCGTTACGACAACGAATTTGAACATGCGCGCAAAAGCTGCTGCCTTCACGGCAGTGCTTTTTTAGATTTTTTTTTGATAAATGACTGTATTTCAATTCGATCTAATCTGCATTTCTGGAAATATTAGAAAAATGAAATTTTGAATGGGTATATTCACGGAATCATTGGGCAGATTTTACCCATTCACGAATTCGACCTTCGTTATTAAGTCCCAGCCCTACTCTACAAATATCGAATTTCTAAGCCGTTTCTTCCGGGAGTTATTGTATTTACGGTCGTTAGGCCGACCGTAAACACAATAACTTCCGGAAGAAACCAACTTAGAAACTCGATAGTTGGAGAGAAGGTTTGGACCTTAAGGACGAACGCCGCATTCGTGAATGGGTAAAATCCACCTAATGATTCCGCAGGTATACCCATTCAAAATTTTATTTTCCCAATATTTCCAAAAATACAGATTAGATAGAATTGAAATCCAGTACTCCATCGAAAATAACAGTTCGAAGTTTTATACAGAATTTAATTAGGATAATACTAGTGCGCCCAGATCTCTAATAGTGACAGATATACCTAGGCGATAGATCTCATTCAATGATAGATCTACCTAGGTGGTAGACCTGCAGGACGATAGATCCATGTTTTTGAATAGATGAAAATATTCATTTATTCAAAAAAATAATTTTAACGATATAATATAGGCTTGAAGTATGATTCTTTATGTAATTCTCTATTTAGTTTTATGACTTTGTTAGTCGTCTCCGTCCTACTGTAAAAACGATAACTTTGTAAAGGAATAACTAAGAGACTCGAAATTTCCGTAGGTTTAATGCTTCAATACGAAAGTCAAGTTCAGAATATACAATATCCGCCTAACGGTTTAGTAGATGAACGCTTTTTAAATTTCGTCATCTCGATATTTACAAAAATGAAGACACGATTAAGTCGAAATCCATCTCGTGGATAGACGATCACGGTGCTCACATTCAAAGACCAAATCCATGTATCAAATCAAAACACTCAGTGCTGTGTGAAATATCATTACCAAATATTAAAACTCAATTTTATGTATCAAAACGACTAACAAACCCATAATACTAAATAGCTCTGAATACCTTGGTTTAATAAAATTTTTTATCACAATTCTATTTTCCGTAATTTGACGCTTAAGATGCTTAAGACGACTATTAACGTAATCGTAACGATCACCCTATTTAAAATTTCATAAATCCACAGAAAAAATACAGGGTGTTTCACCATAAACTGGCCAGTTTATGATGAAACACCCTATATAGCCGTATATATTGGAAAAGTCATTTTTGCCTTATGACCTATACCCCGCTTTCGAAGCATAAGCGAGATACAGGGTGTTCAATGTCAACTTTGAGCAATATTCTGATAATTGATAATAAGGTTTTTGGCCATTTTGAAATCTTCGTTCAAGAATTCTACACCAAAAAAAATTGAATTGACAAGCAAAAAGTACTGGTTCTGACCAAAAACCGTTATTCCAAAGGCCACGTCAGTCACCACAGTTATCAGAATATTGCTCAAAGTTGACACTAAACACCCTGTATCTCTTTTATGCTCCGAGAACGGGGTATACGTCACAAGGCAAAAATGACTTTGCCAAAGTCATCTATATGACTATATATGTTTGATCAGTTTATGGTGAAACACCCTGTAATGTGAAGAATAATTTCATACAATATTGATGAAAAGAATGAATATTTTAGTTGATATTCTCACTTACTAACACATATTTTAGAAGAATTAAAGCTCAAAAAATATAACAGGGTTTAATGAATATTCATTTTTGAGAATATTTCCTTCATAGTCGTTTGAGTCGATCATACAGGGTGTTTCATCATAAACTGGTCAAACATATATAGCCGTATAGAAGACATTTGCAAAGTCATTTTTGCCTTATGACTATGCCCCGTTTTCGACACATAAGCGAGATACAGGTTGTTTAATGTCAACTTTGAGCGATATTTTGATAACTATGATGAGTTATGCGTGACCTTTGAAATAACGATTTTTGGCCACATCTTCGTAATTTTGGTGGTCAATTCGATTGTTGTGTAGAATTCTGGAAAAAATATTCCAAAATGGCGAAAAACCTACAAAATTGGAATTTTTTGTTTTCGATTGCCAAATTGGAAAGCATTTTTTCAATGTACTCAATTTTCTACGATCTTCTGTGAAAGAAATTTTCCAAAATTCAAACTCAACATTTTCTTACATGTCTTCAGTGAAAAAAATATTTCACCCAAAATTGTTGAAATCTTTCAAGGTTGAACAAACCTTTATTCTGAACACTGCTGTGAAAACAGAATGAAACATTATCCATTGGTTTTCATTTTATAGCCTTCCAAAGACTCCGTCTGGAGTACTTCAATAATTTTCATTCAAGGAACTGGTGGCCCGACGGATGCCAAAATTATGCTAATAGGCCTATAGAGTGACGTGGATAGAAATATGAATTTATCAAGAAAAAAAATATTTCCAAAAACCTTTGGTAGGAATCGAACTCTCCCCGGATTCGGAAAATATGGTCATATTCGATGAACTACCGTTGCCTGGTAACGGACATCATTATAATCAGAATAAATTCAATTTATACCCGTCTCTTTTCTCCTTCAGTGGAGTGAGTTCGAATCGCTTCAAGGTTTTTTGAAAAAAATTGTGTAGGTCTAAAACATTACTGCATTAGGAAAATTAAAATTTTCTGTTCAATTAATGAAGAAGGCCAATTCATAATTTACATTTTAATTGAATTGAGTAATCTTGATATCATGTTCTCCATTCAGGATGAATGCAAAAGTGCATATTTGATTAATTTTTTGTTTATCGATTATTAATTAGTATATCGAAGTATAGTTCAGTAGAATACAAATTGTTGCATTCAACACTTCAACCATAAATCTTATCCAACACTGGATTTCTTGCTTAATAATAAAACAATGCAATTATTAGCCCTGTTTCAAATTTTCCTTGTATTTGGGTTGTTCAATATAATTCAATGTGAATTTATCAATGGAATCAATTAATGTATCCCGATTCTTCATTACTTATTCGAGACACATTTTGATGCAAAAGTAAATTTTTTTCAACACTGTATTTCCTTCTGAATAACAGAACACTTCCATTATTAATCCTTGTTTATAGTTTCCTTATATTTTTGGTACGTCAATATAGGAAGGACCTGGCCACTTCTTCTCGTTATATCTTATTCGGTTCAATTTTCCATGTCAATATATCAATGGAATTAATTAATGCTTTCAGATTATTCAAAACTCTCGATTTACTTATTCCAGACACATTTCGAAGCAAAGGTAAATCATATTCAACACTGTAGTTCCTTCTGAATAAAAGAACATTGCAATTATTAATCCTGGTTCATAGTTTCTTTATATTTTTGGTTCGTCAATATAGAAAGGACCTGCAGACTTCTTCTTGTTCTATATCATTCGGTTCAATTTTCCATGTCAAGTTATCAATGGAATTAATTAATGCTTTCATTTCGTTCAAAACTCACGATTTATACATCTCAGACACATTTCGTTGCAAAGGTAAAATCATATTCAACACTGTATTTCCTTCTGAATAAAAGAACACTGCAATTATTTATCCTGCTTCATAGTTTCCTTATATTTCTGGTTCGTCAATATAGAACGGATCTGCAGACTTCTTCTTGTTCTATATTATTCGATTCAATTTTTCTTATTGCCTTCTGAATAAAAGAACACTGCAATTATTCATCCTGCTTCAGAGTTTCTTAATATTTTTGGTACGTCAATGTGGAAGGACCAGGAGGCTTCTTCTTGTTGCACGTTGATGCACTTCAACTAACTGTCAAGTGTTGATCCAATCCTTTCAGTAGTTTTTGAATTATCGCCAAAATAACGTCAAAACGTCAAAAGGCTCCAACTCCAACCGTCGTATTCCGAATTGCTACCTACCCTGGAAGTTTCAGGTCGATAGGATTCTCCGTACGACCGTAATCGTGCATACGAACGGCCAGCCGGCCAGACAGACTAGAATTTGACACCGGATTCGTCATCAGTGAGTCCAACCTAGTGGTTTCAGAACATTTTCGGCTCAATCATCGAAAACTACAGACATTTGGACCAAACGATAACACGCTGTTCCTTAGAACATGCGCGCAAAAAAAATGTCAAGGGTACAGAATATTTGAAAAGTCTATCGAGTCAACTTGAAAACAAGATGTCGCTCAATCTCCTATCCTAATTGAAATTTGTAGGGTTGCTGTCGCTATGCTCACAGAAATTATACAAAATGATTGGAACAAACCGTATGAACCAAAGTGTACCTTTTTGTGTTTCTTTTCTGATTCTACATGGGGGCAGAGATATTCAGGGTGGTGTCTTTTTAAATTCACACACTGTGTTTTTCAAGAGTTGTGAGTGCAGGTAGTCGTTCGGAAAATTCAATTATTGTAGATTTTTCAAACTGACGTGCAAAATCAGGAAAGCAATTTAGTGATAATAGAATCTCTGGGAATAAATAGATGTAATTTTTCGTCACACGCTTGTACATTCATTTGATATTCTCTTGAATAAATAGATTTAATTTTTCGTCACACGCTTGTACATTCATTTGATATTCTCTTGAAAAATCTACTTGTGACGAGGAAAATATTCAAATGGTATCATGTTTACCTTCAAATCATATCGCTCAACAACTGTATTTTTCTTGATTGATTCTACAGGGGAAAAGGGCATGAATCTGATTTTCAGCTCAGGAACACGTTCGATACCTCAAATAAAACTAGTGGTTTGATCACTAACACAAATAGCATATCATTCGAGATTTATATTTAACCCCTTTGCGCTCGATACCGAGGGCAGTGTCCGTCAATTTTTCAAGCTGTGCAAACAAGAATGACAGGCCACACGTTCAGTCTTTCCAAGTACCAGCAGACCGATTGTTTACACCGAAACGCCATTAGGGAGATTTCAATTATGCCGATTCCCTGCAAGCATCGGGGACTTCATTTCGTAAGGTTGATTTATGGTGCGGTGTTTCTCAGTAATTTATGTCCTCAGAGCGTAAATATGATCAGTTTAATAAAACACCATCGATGCGGATATTGCGATGGACACCAATAATTTCGTCGTTTGCTCTTTAAATTATGCAATAACGGATAATTGAATGATGCATCCGGCTGATGCATGTTTCGCTGGTGCTTTGTGGTGAACTCTACATCGATGTGGACTCATTTGTTAAAATGGACATCTGAGCGAATAATTCATGAACGGTTTCGCCCTCTAAATTTGGTTGCGAATTGATGAAATTCTAGATCCCTCTCGTTTGTACTACCACTGAATGATATATTGCCGAAAAAATCTACTCAATTGATTTATATTGGGAGTGGGATGTTGACCATAATTCTATCCGTTAAATTCTTCCACAGAGTTAAATTGGGATTTGCTAACACGTTCTGATATTCAATTCGAAGAAAGGATATTCAATGTGTGCCGCCTTTTTGTCACTCTGGTTCACTTTTGTTTGAAGTTTCTACAACGATACAAAAGAAGTTATCAAACTCAAAAAAGACAAATATGAGCAAATAACTGAGCATCTGTAGGGTTCACTAATTTGGTAATTCTGCTTCGAGGATTCTACCTGACTGCTATTCACATCTTAAATGTTCGATATATATAACGGTAGAAATATTCGAACTAACGATTTTAGAACTTGGTAAAGGTATATGGCACTTCGGGATTCAATGCTCAATTTTTTGTATTGCTTACCTCTTATGTCAACCCCTTAGCTCTTCAAATACTCAAGACTCTGCATTATACTTCATAGGATAGATCTGTTGTTTCCCGAATTCAAATGAAGTTGATTACTTACCAAAATCTATATGAAGGTTCAATTTTTTTTTGAGAAATGCATGTTTTGAAGCACATAGAACTTAGATATAAAAACAAAATGTTCCAGATTCGTTGCTGGATTCCACTCTTATTGCAGGTTTGGAATATCTCATTCCCCTCTCGCCTGCTCCATTCCGGCGTCCTTTTGATTTCTTCACCATCAGATAAATTGATCTATTCATTTGGTTTTTATCACCGCTTCCCCAATTTGAACGAATTTCTTGTTATATTTTGTTCTGACATGAAACATTTAATATTTTTCGAAACAAATATAGAGAAGGTGTGCTTAAAAAATCATATTCTTCAGTTTGAAGCGAATATTTGACAATTGGAAGTTATTCAATAAACTTTATTCACGCAAAAAAAATTAATCCTGCCATTATATAGAAATATAAGAAACTGAAATATAATAATGGAAATCTGCCTAATGTCAATGTGGCTGAGCTGACAACACACACATACAAACACTTCATCTGCTTTTGAGCTTTAGATCTTTAGGGATTTTCTTTATCTTTGTGAAGCAGCCATAGTAGGAGAACCTAACTTGACACTTTCAATACCATTCATATTTCGTCATTACTTCTGCTTATCAAGAACGATGCTTGAACTCGCTTCGATTGCCAGACAGTATATCATTCAAATTATAATCAGTAAGCCGACGGTTGCTTTGTCGCACCCTGAATAGAGAGGTACACAAATTTTGACACTTTTTGTGCCTTCCAAGTTCCGAGTTCTTTCTGTATGCCAGTATTCGTAACGCATATTAACAACAGCTCGAATCAAATCAGTTGAGAACAACAAAAAATCACCCAGAAGAAAAATTGTCGGAACAAACACTTTCAGCAAAA
This sequence comes from Myrrha octodecimguttata, assembly GCA_958510865.1. Lineage (NCBI taxonomy): Eukaryota > Metazoa > Arthropoda > Insecta > Coleoptera > Coccinellidae > Myrrha > Myrrha octodecimguttata. Next base: position 1,984,468 of record OY294057.1, on the reverse strand, counting down.
TAACGTATTCTAGTACCTAAATTAGTGAAGTAGGTTTATAACTAACATATCGACAAGGACGAATATCTGTCTACGAACTTATAAATATTCCACCTTGATCAGAGCTAATTATCCAATCAACCAAAACATCTACTCCGAAGAAGCGGTGTCCAAGTGGAATTGCTACAGCTGTTCAATGGTTTTTACCGATCTGCAGACCACCTTACCTTGGTGTACCGCAGAATAAGACTATAGAAACTTATCAACTGTTGGGAGGAACACTGAAGTATAACTACATACAGCGCGCCATCTTTCAGGAGCATCCTGCGAATCATAATCTTCGGGTACAAAATACTTAGATCGATATGCAGGACTTTTATCCAATTGTATCAAGTCGCTGCATCTGCTATACTGCAATTCACAACATCCATCACGACTTGGAAACACTCGATTCATGCGGTTTCCCACAAGACGATTACGTCCAACATCTGACAAGTATAGGCATTGGTTTATGGAGAAGAAAGAGCTCTAGAAATAATAAACGAATATTCGACCATGATCAGAACTAATCATCCAAGTATGTAACATTATGACCGCCCAAATATCACGACCGTTCCCTCATATGAGATTTGAGCGGTGACATCACATGTAAGACAATGTGTAAATGACGAAAAGGAGCTTGTAGCGCGTAAATTTGAACGGACATCAACGCTGTGTCATCTTACAGAATATACATGGCGAAGTACGAGAAAAGCACTGACGTCAACTCAAAAGCTTTCATGCGTATATTCAAATTTGTCGCTGGGGTGGTCGCACAGTACAGGTATTCCGCCAATCAATTCTACACTTTCGGATATATATACTCTTTTAAGAATGAGCAGTTAATTTTTTAGTATATCGAACAATATGTGTTATCATAGCATAAGCATTGAAAATGTAATCGGGATACCATAGATTTTTACATATAATACAGATAAAAACCTCTGAAAAAACTCTAGCATTTCCGTGAAAGTGTAGAGAAATTGAATTGTGTGTGAAGAATAAGCATGACTCATTTATAATGAAGGTCATTCGTCTTATGGGAAGTAAACTCCTTCATTTGAATTGAGAATGACAGAATATCTTGAAATCATATCTGCAACAGAAAAATACCGGGAGGATTTTTCAAATCCTCGGGCGTACCAAGAAATCTACAGGCCTCTTAGTATGGAGAACCTTCTCCCGTAAATTCACTATCGGTTAATTTCACTGAAAGGTTATTTAATAACGGAAAACACTGACCAAATCGAATTCCATTCTGGTAAATACCTGATTGAGAGGTGATGGCTTGAAAGATCATCCAAAGTTTCAGCGGATTCCGTTGAACAGTTTATGAAATTTTAAATTTTTTAAAATTTCATTTTATTTTCCGTCATAAATTTTCACTTAAGTCATATAACCGTAATATTTAGCTGCTCAACTTTCTCTGAAAATTTCTATTACTCTGCTCCATCCATTGTAAATTTTCCGTGCCAAGAGCCAGTTAGCCGGATATATTTGATTTTGACTCCACATTGTGAACGGTGAATTGATAAAGTTCTTTTCGTTTGAAACCATTGCTGTAAGAGAATTCAAGACATTTGGGCAGAACGACTACCTAGGCTTTTGTAACTCAGGAAAATTTGATTTTCCACTACAACTCGATTTAAAGAGAAATCAAATAGATTCAGTTCCAATATATCGATCTTTCTTGCGGAATTGCGCGAGAAGCTAACAGATATACCGTGATAAAGAACTGAAGCTATTTTGGGTTGAAATTAAACGTTTCCAGTCTCCCAGACAGACCCTGCACACTTGGTTGCCCCTCTGCATCGACAAACTAGCATTCTTTGATTAAAAGTCGAACTAATATCTTGAAGTGCGATCGGCTTCTACAGCTGCAATAACCACCGCCAATTAATTTCAAACGAACCAGCATTTATTTCTCTGTCCTTTGAATGTTGAAACCCGTACCTGTGTACCTACGCGATCTAGTGTGTCCGTGTTTAATATACCGTTTTGATCCTATCACGAAAACGAGACAAAATTTCACTTGCTTCTGAATTTCAGAGGAGGTGACAATGAGTTTCAATATAAGAATACCCAGTGAAGATAATGAGCATTTTGAGAATTCGTGGATAAATGCTACTTTTCGTCGATGTTAAGAATTGATACCATGTCTCTGAACTAACTGGAGATTTTTCCGAAAATTTATTCAATTCTGCGGAAAATGGGAATGAAACGAGAGATTTTAATTTTATTTTCTTCTATGTATTTTGACCCAATTTCCTGGAATTGATAACCATGTGAATGTGAATATTTGGTACAAAAATATGCACACTTTGTCCAGTCTCCTAACATGCATGAAACATATTCTAGTGAATGCGGATATCTTCTGATCTATCCTTAACATTAACAATTTCGACGGAAAAGTGTCACGATGTGAATTAATCGAAATGAAATAATAGAATAATTATTATCTAATAGTGATAAATTCAGTGCTCAAGACTGTCAGAAAAGTAAAATATAATATTTCTAATTTTCTTTCTCTTAACATCTTCGAACTAGAATTGCAGTAAATAAATTCCACTCGAAAGTTTGAGAAAAAAGAATTGAATTTTTTCCATCCGTCTTGATGCCATGATAACATACTCGAAAAATGACCTTTCAGAACATACTTTGCCTCCGAACCAACAATTGCACCACGGCAGTTGTATTTGAATGTTGCGTGATGAGTGCCCGTGAGTTCGACAATGGATGAGACAAAGGACCCCCAGATCAATGAACTAAAATCTTTTGATACACGTTACTTGAACTATTTAGTGGAAAAAAGTTGAGCAACAAATGCAACTGACATGAAAAAACGATGTATCCATAAGTTATAAAAAATCTAGAAAAGCACTGACGTGAGGATAGGAGCTTATTCAAATTCCAACAACTAGATCAACATGAAATTTTTCACCCAGTTGCGTGTTGGTAATCTCCATCTGATTACGAAGTTTCAATCTAATTGCATTTGCTCTTCTTCAGATATTGCGGAAATAACAACGAAATTTGGCAATTTTTGCGCGCATGTTCTAGGGGAACAGCGTGCTATCGTTTTGATCAAATGTCTGTAATTTTGGATGATTGAGCCGAAAATGGTCTCAATCGACTAGGTTGGACTCACTGATGACGAATCCGGTGTCAAAATCGATTCTGTCCGGCCGGCCGGCCGGCCGGCCGTAGACACGATAACTGTCGAACGAAGTGAGCTAGCAACTTGAAACTTTCAGGGTAGGTCGCGCATTGGAATGCGCGGTTAAGTTCGTTAATGGGCCAAATCGATCGAATAGTTTCGGAGTTATAGGCATTTGAAATTTTGAAGTTATTTATTTTTTATTTCAGAAACTACCTAAGCGATTGGATTCAAACTTGGCGGTTAGGTGAAGTACAACGACGCGCAACTTTGAGCCAAATTTCGTCAGGATTATGTTGTTGGTTATTTTTTAAAAAAAACTTTTTCGAAATTTTTTTCCAAAAAAATTTTTTTTTCGGAAACCATTTATCATATCCAAGAAAAATTATACTCACGCTTTGACCTTCTAATTTCACAGCAATGCACCAAATTTCAGTTCGATACGATCATAAGTTTTGGAGATATCGGGAAAAAATATGTCAAATTTCGAGGTTTTCTTCTCGATATCGTTGATTTTTTCGGTATAACTCGAGAGATACTGATTCAGTCCTGATTAAACTTCACAGCTAGTTTTAAGACGCTGAAAGACAACTTTATGCAAAATTTCGTTATAATCGGGTAATTAGAACAATTTGAAAAAAAAATTTATATGATTTTCTCATCATATCATCCTCATTAAATTCTGTATGAAACTTCGAACTGTTATTTTCGATGAAGTACTGGATTTCAATTCGATCTGATCTGTATTTTTGGAAATATTGGAAAAATAAAATTTTGATTGGGTATATCTACGGAATCATTGGGTGGATTTTACCCATTCACGAATTCGGCCTTCGTAATTAAGGTCCAAACCTTCTCTACAAATATCGAGTTTCTAAGTTGTTTCTTTCGGAAGTTATTGTGTTTACGCAGTCGGCCGTTAGGCTGACCGTAAACACAATAACTTCCGGAAGAAACGACTTAGAAACTCGATATTTGTAGAGTAGGTTTGGGGCTTAATTACGAAGGTCGAATTCGTGAATGGGTAAAATCCGCCCAATGATTCCGTAGATATACCCATTCAAAATTTTATTTTTACAATATTTCCAAAAATACAGATCAGATCGAATTGAAATCCAGTACTTCATCGAAAATAACAGTTCGAAGTTTCATACAGAATTTAATGAGGATGATATGATGAGAAAATCATATAAATTTTTTTTTTCAAATTGTTCTAATAGCACGATTATCACGAAATTTTGCATAAAGTTGTCTTTCAGCATCTTAAAACTAGCTGTGAAGTTTAATCAGGACTGAATCAGTATTTCTCGAGTAATACCGAAAAAATCAACGATATCGAGAAGAAAACATCGAAATTTGACATATTTTTTCCCGATATCTCCAGAACTTATGATCGTATCGAACTGAAATTTGGTACGCGCGCACGTTCAAATTCGTTGCTGAAGCGGTCATCTACATTGAACATGCGCGCAAAAGTTGCTGCCTTCACGGCAGTGCTTTTTGAAATTTTTTTTCCTTATATCTCCGAAAGTTACTATGGGATCAAACTGAAATTCGAAAAATTGTTGTGAAATACTGACTCAAAGATTTGTGTCGAATTCCTTTGAAATCTCATCGATATTTTCTGAGAAAATTTTTTTTCATAATAAATTCCAAAAATTTTTGAATAAAATTTCTCTTTTCTTTTCTATCAACTGGATCCACACAAAATTCTGCTATAAGTTGCGCGTTGGTATTCCAAAACTGCTCACGAAGTTTCAATTTTATCGATTCAATACTTCATGAGATATCAAGGAATCAACCTAAAAATTTCAAATGGGCCCAACTCCGAAACTATCCAACCGATTCACCCACTAACAGACTCAACCGAGATATTAAGACTCCAAACATAATCTGCCAATTTCAAATCGCTATGTCTTTTCCATCGAAAGTTAGAGCACATACGGACGGACGGCAATTTGAGCACAGATTCTCCTTCTGGGAGTTCAACCCAATCGTTAAAGACCTTTTTCGGCTCAAAATTCGAAAATTAAAGACATCGTGACGAAAGGATAACGCGCTGTTCCCTCTCGAACAAGCGCGCAAAAATGGAATCGTTGTAAGGGGGCAAAACACCATTTTATGGGTCCATCTCGAAAAAATATCAAATCTGCAACAGAACGAATAAAAAACGATGCAATTTCTTTTTTCTAAACTCGAAATTTATTTACACAAACACTGGTTTCAACATATCGAGTGAAAGAAGATTTGAAAATGTGTTTTTTCATTTTTCTGTGAATTCCAAAGCAATGAATTTATTACTATTAATCATTATTTCATCATTTCATTTCAACAAATTCACAACAGAATACTTCCTAAATGAACATATTACCTTTGAAATTGATAAAGAAATAAAAAGTTATGCTTATGTGAATAGGCAACTAACCGCAAAATGTCATAGGTTCGGCTGCAATTAGCAGAACATTCCATCAAGATGCACATCGATACATTTCAACGGTTCAAACCTTACAAATATATCACAGATCTAATCGGTAGAGGATTAAATATACAACAATAAATAATCGAATTACACAGAAATTCATTTTATGGACTATTATCTTTTATGTATGACCGAGATTTATTCCCGCACTATCAAAATATAATACAAACATCGGTATTATGTTTTCCGTAATGCGATATATGGCGTGGTTCAATTATATTTCAAACGATAATATTATTTACGATTATTATGGGATATACCTATCATGTTTCGCATCACACAGGAGCGTATTAAAACTACTAAGCTTTCAACAAGTTGTGGTATTCAATTCAACCAGAAATATCGATTGCTTGAATGAGAAAAGGTTTCAGTTTAAAAAAGAGTATTTTCAGGTATAGCGAATCACATAAGCTTGTTGTTATTACCGCAAATTCAATAAGATAAGGTATTTCATTACGTGAGGCAGAGTTGAAGGAAAATCGAAGTCTTTCATAGTTAGTTCTTGGGCATGGTCGAATAACTCCAGTTCAAGCTTGAATGATATTCTACTCGTTTTTACTGGTGAAACTGGTTGTTGATGAATTTTGCATATTCTCCAATCAAGTAAGCCAACGTACCCCATTAACTGTACCAATGACCAGCTCAAGTTATCACAAAATCTTATAAATCATGGCGCACCTATGGCATTTCCAATAGTATAACTGATATAATTGAAAATGTAGGCTAATTCATGCAGCTTATCAGCACGCTTTAATGTACTTGCTTATGTCTACCTTACCGAATTATCAGTTAAGCATGAGGAGTTGAAGTACTCAATTACTGAAAACTAATATTCAACGCATTGCGAAAGTTCTACCATTTTCATGAAGGGTTGAAGTACTGAATTACTGATAACTAATATTCAACCCATTGCGAAAGTTCTGCCATTTTTTCTTTACTGCTATTTCGATTTGGACTGAGCTTGGAAATATTTGTTTGTTCTCATTTCGCCTTTCAATTTCACCATTGCAAGATTCGAACATTCGTGGCCATGGTTATAAATAAATATTTGAAATTGCTCGACTAGGTCCATGAGCAAATCCTCACCTGCAATTGAAAATCAATCAACCTCACTGCAATTGAAGGTTTTGGTATCACCTATCGGTTTTATTTATCATAGTCGAATGTTATTTGATATCTTTCCAAGGTATCTCACAGATGTTTCTACCTCTCCGTAGTCACAACAGAAGCTTCTCATATAGCCTTCACTTCGGTACCGGTATTATTGAAGAGGAATGAAGAAAATGGATAGGAAGAAGAAAACACTTCCGCGACTAATAATTCAAACGACAAACGCGTCTTCTTCAGGTTTCTTCCGGTACAAAATTAACAGGTCTGATTCGGACTCTGTAAGACATCCTGCTTTTTCGATACAAGTGTTTTATAGTATCGTATAATGTTATAAATCATGAGGCTTCAAAGCCTAAACGTGTCTCAAGTTTCTATTTCAATCGATATTTATATGAGAGGTATTTCATAATGAAGAAGTTCATTAATTATAATGAAATATAAAACATATATATTTGAATTATTATATCATCTCAAGTGAAATAATTGGAGTCAAAAACTTGAGGAAACGGCATCACAATAAAATACAACACAGAAATCATACTTGACATAGAGCAAGACATAGTGTTATAGCTTCTATATCTTTCGATTTAGAATTATTTCTTTCATGAATGAAATGTTGGTACACGACAATAAAAGTATATCGTAAGACATCAATATCGAAAGATATTGTGCCAAGGTATCACAGAATTCACTCGACGCAACTTATGTTTTCGTTTGTTAAACACAGAAGGTATTATCCCACCATCAGGATTATTGTAGAGCGAATGAGATAAGATGATAAACGTTATAGATATGGAGTAGCGGACATAGCAAAAGAGCACTATTTTTTTTTCAGAATAAATTGAAATTCTGTTCAGTTGTGAGCTGTAGCCAACGGTTCAATAGTGACAAGCACACCATTTTTTTTAGATTTCCGTCCCTGCGAACAAGATAGAGTCAGGTTAAACCGACGCTGAGAGAAGCTTCTATTTGTATTCAAGAAATTATATAGGCTGCAAAGAAATATCAACTTTGAGTAGGACCCAACTTACGTGAGCTCTGTTGCAATATTCCGAATGTTGAAATTTTTTGAATGAAGTATTCGATATACAGGTTGTTCCATTGGTTAATTGACATACGGTAACGCGAAGGAGATCTAGCCTAAACAAGTCCAAAAATCCTGTAAATGGTAGACCTAATCATCTCCATAACAAGTTGTTTCTTGCATTCACCAATATTTTCAATTTCTCATAATTTTTGAACCACCCTGTATAATCCGTTGATATTCGGACCGTATGATAAACTCATACAGGTCAATCGATTCATATTCAAATAATTGAAAAATTCGAGGTCCCAATCAGAAAAATATGGGACTTTGGTCAAGGTGTGATTCAATAAATTATTTATTGAAATTTCAAAATTGGATTTGAATATTTGCAAAACGCAGAAATTTCTCAATTTGAATCAGTCGATTTTTTCATTCTGCACGTCGAATTGCTTATCGATAATTTTACGTAAGGATTTGATTACATATTGACATTCCACTAAATTCTCAGAACATTTCTGGTTATTTCGACGGATTATTCTGAAAAATGTTCAAAAAGTTTTAATTTCTGAAAATGTATCCGAAATTAACAACGATAAATAATTGAATGAATTAAGAAATACAAACATAAATAATGAATCACAGAAGGAGTTTCAAAGCAACACCGTTTCTTCAAATTTCAATTCTTGCCCGTCTCATAATATTACTGCTAGTTTTTGATCATGTCTGGATAGTTATACGTGTTTTATAGTAGGCTGGATAAAGTTGCTATTTCCAATCTCCTTACTTCCGATTTTAGCGTAGGCTGGAGAAAATACGCATGAAGTCAGGTATACGGAAATCCAGCACAGATTTTCTATAAACGTATGGTATCCACTCCATAAAAATCAATGAATTGGGCCACATATCCTACCGAAACGGCTTACGGATGATATTTACTTAGATTCCCTCCAAAAGCAGCATCTTCCTATTTTAATCGAAGGTTCGGTGCAGAAATGTATTTCAAGTTTGATAATGGTCCATGGAAGGAAATATATCGAACCGCCTACGATGTAACACATATTAATGCAGACATGATCAAAAAACTGTCAGTAATATTTTGAGACTAGCAAGCATTAAAATTCAACGAAACGGTAATACTTTGGGACTTCTTCTGTGATTCATTGTCGAGATTTCTCATTCCTTAGTTTATTTAATTAGGTACTTATTGTTGTTAATTTCGTATACACTTTTGAAACTCAATGTTTTTCTGGAAATTTTTTCGATTAATCTTTCGAAATAACGTGGAATACGAATTTTCAATTAGAAGGACAAGAAATTCTTTCAATTCCATTGCGAACTTCGAATCATCTGAGAATTTAGTGGAATTTATCCATTGAATTAATTCTTTCCGTCAAATTTTCGATAAGCAATTTAACGTGCGGGATGGAAAAATCAGCTGATTCCAATTGAATATATATTTTTTAATTCGGACCTGGAATTTTTCAACTATTGGAATATGAATCGATTGACCTGTACGAGTTATTTATAGATATGTTCTAAATATCAGCAGATTTAACTGGGTGGTCCGAAAGTAATGAGTAATTGAAAATATTGGTGGATAGAAGAGACACCCTGTAAATAGGTTATGAAATTAATTAAGATCTACCATATATTGGTTCTTTGGACTAGTCTAGGGTAGCTCTACCTCAGGTTACCGTATGTTCATGTTCCACTGAAACACCCTGTCTATTGCACAATGATTTGTTCCTGAATAACAATTTCATATTTTCTTGAAGCATATATTGATTTCTGTTGTAGAATTAACTCTTTGATTGTCATAAACATTTGAATGGATAAAATCTTCACGAACAACAAATCAATATTGCTTTGAAAAATCTGGAATTTTTCTCCTTAATATAGGTAGTTACACTAAAACTAATCATGTTAAATGTGAACATGATTTGTTCTTTTGGAAGATATCACAGAAAAAAAAATCAACATTTCAATTATTCGTCTATATCCTGAAGAATTTGTTTTTGGCATATTGATATTTAACTAATAAGGATCCAACATATCGATATATTATACGCAAGTACATGTTTCTCTCGGTGTGCTAGGGCGAAAAGACGAGCATGCACAATTTAATCTCTCCAAAGGGATGATATCCCGATTTTAAAGTGAACAATTTTTTATGTTCTGCATATTCTGTTACAGGTGATGAACTAACTTAGTCTCTTAACATATTCATGGATGAATATAATTTCAGGACAACCTTCATGTGTACCTAGATGAATATAAAGCATCTCAGTCCTAAGACGTTTGTGAAAATATAGACCAATCATAGATATTGCCACATACTGCAAGAGGATGCCAAAAGGTTAATCGGCAAAGTCTCAAACAATCAGTTATGCCTCAAAAACACTATATTGAACGTGAATGAAACTATTGTAAAAATAAATTCACATATTCGTCTTATGTTATTACTCAAATATATGGCTCTCATCAATTAATTGTATATTCTTCAAAATTCACTGCTTGAACATGATATGTAATCGTTATTTCAAACGGATATTTGAATCCAAAGAATCACTTAATCTAGTATAATCTAATGTACTAGCATTTATTTTGAGTGGTCTCAATCGCTAAATAAATTGCAGAATTTTCTTCCGATTCGAATGAGCTTCAGATTTAATATCTCGTTAAGAATTCTTATGTATTCTTTATTGAAGGTAATATATAAACACACAATAGGATAATCCTAATTTTTCTGAATTTCGCCCTTGTATAGATATTTTTCATTCGTTTGGATCAATACCTTCTACCTCAACTCCCCTGAAACAGTGGAAAGCTAAGTTGCTGAGTTCATGAGAATTTATGTATTTACATACTTACCTTTTCAACTGCAAATCTCTTACTATTACTAGAATAAAATGCTTCGATATATCATCCAAAACAATCAACCCGAAGGGAATAACATAAGCAAAACTATTCGATTGCTTGAGGAACTCAGAAATCTTACAGTACATTATCATCCATTATGTTCTCCTCAAGCATAAAGTTTGCCAACAACTGAAATTCCACTGGAAAAAACTCCAAACTCATAAAATTGACCATAATCTGCAGTACCATGACAAATGTCAGTGTACACTAGCAATACCAAGCTCTTTGTTTGCGAGTCATTTTTTATATGCCAGTTGATGTAATTTTGATTTTATCGTTCAAGAATACCTTGGGTTATTTTATTATTCAATGTATGACATGTATTCAAAATTAAAACTTTATTCATTAGATCAGTTGGTATTTGCCATTCCATTTAACACACTCCAGATTGTATGTCATTATAATTTTTTCGCCTCCTAAGTGTTAATTGGGAATAGGTACACGAATCTTCCATTTAGAAAGGCTTATATGATACTAGCGAGCATTATAACCTTATAACTAAACACTCTACTCTACTCTATGTATGCTCATGAGTCGTTTATGCAGTCATATTTTTACGGCCTATTAACAAATGGGACGTGAAAATAATTACATCCTTTCGGCATCTTTATACGTTCATTCTCCGAATTTAAGCTTGATGGAGCGATGCTGAATTTTCCTGTGGTTATTTTTATGGAGAACGAACGACTATTTCAAGTAACTGTTTGCCAGTGAGCTCAGATACATTTTTATCATGGATAGTCCCAACTTGTTCGTTTTCTTCATTTATCCTATATAATTCACTGACCAAATCTCATTCACGCACTATTTTTGCGCGCATGTTCTAGGGAAATAGCGTGCTATCGTTTTGTCCAAATGTCTGTAATTTTCGATGACTGAGCCGAAAATGGCCTGAAACGACTAGGTTGGACTCACTGATGACGAATCCGGTGTCAAAATCGATTCTGTCCGGCCGGCTGGCCGTGGACACGATAACTTGCAGGGTGGTTCGCGCATAGAATTACCGCGGCTAAGTTCGTTAATGAACCGAAGCGGCCGAATAGTTTAGGAGTTAGCGCCATTTTAAATTATGAGGTTATATATCATAATTTAGGAACTATCCGAGCGATTGGATTGGAACTTGACAGTTGGTTGAAGCATAACGACGCGCAATTTTGAGCACAATTTCGTTGAAATCGTATAGTCACTCAATCAAAAAAATCAAAATGTTTTTTGAAAAACTTTTTTTTTGAAACTATTGTTCATGTTCGAAAACAAACTCAGTTATACCTTGAACTTCATATTCCACAGCAGTGTACACAATTTGAATTCGATACGGATATTAGTTTTGGAGATATTGGGAAAAATATGTAGAATTTCGAGGTTTCCTTCTCGATATCGTTGTTTTTTTTCCGTATAACTTATGAAGGACTGATTTAATCATGATGAAACTTCGCAGCTAGTTCGAGGATGTTGGGGGACAACATCGTGCAAAATTTCGTGATGATTGTATCATTAGAACAATTTGAAAAAAAAAATTGTATTCTGTGATCTTCTCATCGAATTATCCTCATTAAATTCTGTATTCGAACTGTCATTTTTCGATAAAGTACTGGATTTCAACTCGATCTAATCTGTATTTTTGGAAATATTGGGAAAATAAAATTTTGAATGGGTATATCTGCGGAATCATTAGGTGGATTTTACCCATTCACGAATTCGGCCTTCGTAATTAAGGTCCAAATCTTCTCTACAAATATCGAGTTTCTGAGTTGTTTCTTTCGGAAGTTATCGTATTTACGGTCGGCCGTCAGGCTAGTTTATGGCCAGTGAACCGTTCAAAGAAGAATAAAATTGTTAATTGAAAAATGCTAGTAAAGCACTGACATGAAGTCAGCAGCTTTTGCGCACATGTTATCCATTGACACTGCGGTGATGGTTTCACGTATTGACGCCGCCAAGCGCTCCTTTGCTACCTGATGGAAAGATTTGGTCAACTTCTAATCATATTATTCTCCTGAAATTATATATGAACCATCAAGTTGCCATTTCCCAATCAAGTAATGAATTTCAATAATATCTGTATTTCTGGGAATATTGGGAAAATAAAATTTCTTATTTCACAGAATTATTGGGCGAATTTCACCCATTCAAGAATTCGACCTTCGTAATTAAACCCCAAACCTACTCTACAAATATCAAGTTTCTATGTCGATTCTGCGGGAAGTTATTTGTTAACGGTCGGCATAACTGAAATAAAGTACTTGATTGAAAAATGACAAAATCTCGTGAGGTTAATATGACTAGAAGATCGCAGAATATTGAATATTTGAAGAAACAATTGAATTTATTTCGAATTATTCTAATGACACGATCATCACGAAAATTCGTGCAAAGTTGTTCCTCGTCAGTTTCGAAGTAACCACAAAGTTTCATCATGATTGTCCCAGTATTGTTTGAGTAATCCCGGAAAAATAAAAATACTGAGGAAAGACTTGCATATTTTTTCCCAATATCTCTGAAATTTATGAACATCTTGAACTGAAATTTGATAAATGCTGTGAAATTTGGAGCTCAAGGCATAAGCCCAATTATTCTCGAATATGGTGAAAAGTTACGAAAGGAAATAAAAAATCCGAAAAAAATTTTGAGAATTTTTTTTCTACTTGTTAGATGAACAATGTCTCCACTTAGCATTCCAAATCATAAATTATAGGGTGTTCCAAATCAGAACTGAGGAAATTGCAAATTAGCGAAGTTTCGAATTATTTATTATTATTATTATTATTATTATAGGACATTTTGAGGTGGATTTTTTTCGCAAATATCTCAGATAGAACTATTATTATCCGTTTCAGCTATTCGGAGAGAAAAGTTAAAATTCTGAGAAAATTTTTTTACCCCATGTTAATTTTTCTTCTAGGAAAACAGCGGGCTATCATTTCTCCTAAATGTCTGTAATTTATGAATTTTGAATCCAAAATGATTCCAAACGATTAGGTTGAACTCACTGATACCGAATCCGGTGTCAAAATCGATTCTTTCTGTGCTGGTCGTATGCACAATTACAGGCATACGGAGGATCCTATCGACTGGAAACTTTCAGGGTAGGTTGCATTTCAAAATGCGACGGTTAAGTTCTTCAATGAGAAAAATCGCTAGAACGGTTTCGCAGTAATAGTCACTTGAAACTACAGGGGCGATTGGATTCAAACTTGGCAGTAACTTGAAACTTCTGGAAAAATTTTGTCGAGATCGTGCTGTGAGTGAATTCGCAAAAAAATATTTTCCAACATTTATTTGAAAAAAAAATTTTTTTTTCGAAAGAAAAAATTGCTCACACCTTACGCTCTATATATTTTGCAGAAGTGTACCAAATTTCAATTAGAGACGGTTATTGTTTTTGCAGATACATATTGTAATATAAATGATATGTAAAATATCGTCGTTTTTTTCTCGATATCATTTTTTTTTCGGAATAACTCAACAAATACTCATTCAATTATGATGAAATCTGGCAGGTAGTTTAAACATTCTGATGGACAACTTCGTGCGAAATTTCGTGATAATGGTGTCATTAGAACAATTTGAAAATATAATTTCAATTTTTTTTTCAAATTTTCAATATTCTGTGATTCTCAGATCATATTATTTTCATGAAATTCTGTATGAACCTTTGAACTCTCATTTTTCGAAGAATACTGGATTTCTTTCGGAAGAAACAACACAGAAATTAACACGAAGGTCGAATTTGTGAATGGGTAAATTTCGCCGACTGATTCCATAGATATACCCATTCAAAATTTCATTTTTCAACACTCCCAAAAAAAAAGATTAAATCGAATTCAAATCCAGTACTTCATCGAGAAAAACATAGAATATTGCTTTATTCTTTGAAAATATCTTTGACTCCTTAGTAAATACTTTTTGGAACTTTCCAAAAAAAACTCAGAAAAGTATTGACGTGATGTCCTACTGACTTCACGTCAATAGTTTACTTACTTTTGCACGCATGTTCACTTTCGGGAATATCCTTTGAACAATCGCGCATAAGCTGCTGACTCCACGTCAGTACTTTTCTAGGTTTTTTTGTAGAGTTCCGTATAAATTTCCAAAAAGTATGCACCGAGGAGATATTTTCAGGAAAATAGCAATATTGAAAATGTATAAGGATTCAGTCGAAAACTATAGTGCGATGCATACATCTGAAATGGAACACTGTATATAAGATAAAATATTCCTAGTTTGGTGCTACACATCATTCTGTATTTCAGAAGAAGAAATACAGCGTATGTCCTCTATAAAAGGGCAAGAAACCGAAAGAATACTGTGCGTACGACTGAAGGAAAGAAAAGGCACATAAATAACCTAGCGTGAATGGTAACCTATTTAATACGGTTGAAAAATTACTGTTATATTACGAGACGTTCTCAAGATAAACTGCGAATTCGAAATAATCAGCCGATGGTACAAGCTTCAGCAATCAACCCAGAGAGGTAAACTGTATCGTAATTCTAGCAGAAAACAGAACTTCCAATAATAAAACGTGATATCACTTGCTTTGACCAAGAATCTCTAATTGATGACTGCGAACAGCCTCTATATCGCATCAATCTAAACATCATGAAATGGTTAAAACTTCGCAAAACATAATAATGAAATATTACTGAGTGAGGAAACGAACAATTGCTTACCAAAAGATGATTTTTGCGCGCATTTTCTAGGGAAACAGCGTGCTATCGTTTTGTCCAAATGTCTGTAATTTTCCATGATTGAGCCGAAAATGGTCCCAAACGCCTAGATTGGACTCACTGATGACGAATCCGGTGTCAAAATCGATTCTGTCCGGCCGGCCGTGGACACGATAACTGTCGAACGGAGTGAGCTAGCAACTTGAAACTTTCAGGGTAGGTCGCACATTGAAATGCCGCAGTTGAGTTCGTTAATGGGCCAAATCGGTCGAAAAGGTTCGGAGTTATAGCCACTTGAAATTCTTCTTTATTTTTTATTTCAGAAACTACTTGAGCGATTTAATTCAAACTTGGCGGTTAGGTGGAGTATATCAGCGCGCAACTTTGGGCGAATTTTGTCAAGATCATACTGTCAGTAAATTAAAAAAAAAATTTGTTCAAACAAATTTTTTTTCAAAATTTTTTTCAAAAAAATTTTTTTTTTCGAAAACTGTCAATCATATCCAGAAAAAATTTCCACTCGGACTTTGAGCTTCATATTTCACAGCAGTGTACCAAAGTTTATAAGTTTTGGTGTTATCGGGAAAAAATACGTCAAATTTCGAGGTTTTTTTCTTCGTAACGTTGCTTTTTTCGGTATAACTCAGAAAATACTGATTCAATCCTAATAAAATTTCGCAGCTAGTTTGAAGTTGCTGAAAGCCAACTTTATGCAAAATTTCGTGAGGATCGGGTCATTAGAACAATTCGAAAAAAAAATTCTGTGATTTTTTTATATCATCCTCATTAAATTCCGTATGAACCTTCGAACTGTAATTTTCCGATGAAGTACTGGATTTCAATTCGATCTGATCTGTATTTTTTGAAATATTGGGAAAATAAAATTTTGAATGGGTATGTCTGTGGAATTATTGGGTGGATTTTACCCAATCACGAATTCGACCTTCGTAATTAAGCCCCAAACCTTCTCTACAAATATCGAGTTTCTAAGTCGTTTCTTCCGTGTGCGTAAACGCAATAACTCCCGAAGATTCCGTAGATATACCCATTAAAAATTTAATTTTTCCAATATTTCCAAAAAATACAGATTAGATCGAATTGAAATCCAGTAATTCATCGAAAAAAAATCTAGGGAAGCACTGCCGTGAAGGCAGCAGCTTTCGCACGCAAGTTCAAATTCGTTGCCGAAGCGGTCATCTACATTGAACATGCGCGCAAAAGCTGCTGCCTTCACGGCAGTGCTTTTCTAGTTTTTTTTATTTAGAATATGTTATGAATAATATTCATTACGAATTAACTAAAACCTACCAGATATGAATTGATTACAATTATTCCGATACAATTATGAACTATTCCGAATTTACAGTGTAGGATGAAGAAAAATCTAACTGTTAATGTATTGATTTCGGATTACTATTGGACAACATATTTGACATAATATATACGAATTTATGGCACGCCAGTTGATTACACCACAGATAATAATGATATATCCGCGGCTGCCTTAGAATACATTCTCAGTTTATTTATGGCTGCGGTAATTGCTGTAATTAGAAGTTCTTCAGAAATCATCTAATTTACCAAGGCAGGAAACATAATTATACTTATTTCGAGGAGGTTCCAGACCTGACAGAAGTGAAATCTTAGAAGACGTAAAGTTTGTGCTCCAGATGGTGAAATAGTATAATTAATAGTTCGTATTCTGATGAAAACAATTTACTCCGTTATCAATAATAATTCGATTTATATCAGTTTTCTTCAATGCCCATTAGTTTTGGTATACAAGATATGGTTTATGGTAGCTTTGCATTTTAATTCTTGAATGAATCTTTTACCTCTCAGATTCAGTTCAAAAAACTGTCCAAAAAACTGGATATTTTGAATCTGACAAAAAAAAATCTATAGGTTTACTTTTTATTGAGATGACCCAAATCCTTTCTCAGTTGATTATTCAAAAGTAGTTTCGTTTTATTGATGTTTCATTCAAAAATAGTTTGTACTTTTGTTCTAGAATAGAAGGAATTTTCAATGAAATATTTGACACCACCAATCTTGCCGGTTGCAATACTTCACTGAACAGAATATTTTTGCAGATAGAGTAGGTACCTAATAATATCAGTAAAATCGTATCTCGGTAAGAACAATATCAGGTATATGAATGACACTCACCTTGATTTCCTTGCATAGTTGCCTGTACCAGTTCTAGGCACAACAGGGACACAACAAACAAGATCAGTGGAGCGCACCACAAGGGGGGCACCAGAGGGTGCAATCCCGCCATGATGGCAGCAAACCACAGTTGGGGGTTACTGTTTTTAACTCCGCATCACGATAGCGACACTGTCAGTCCGTCAGACTGCCTATCTCACGGCATTTGACACCTCTCTTATTAAATATATCCACCCTGTAAAGAAAGCGGTGCTATTAGAGATGGTTGTTGCAACAAGGGGTGATAGGAGTGGGGTTTTCTTGAGGACGTGGGGTTGTGCGTTCGGAAATGAATGATTGACGATGGGTTTTCGAGGAAGTTTATGAGTTATTCAAGGTGAAATTGAAATTCAAAGCACGGAACTCGGTTCAGAAGTTCCTCCTGATGTGACCGTGTATTCTGTGGAAGCAATGGATTTCGGTCATACCTTGAAATTTTAATGGACAATTCAGAAAGACTTTTGTTATGTTATGCACAGATCTTACATTACACATTATTCTATCAACACATCTATGCATAAAAGAAGTAGAGTTTACACTGAAAGAAAAATCTCAGTTATACTGAATAAACCTACCTTTGTTTCTTCCGAATTTGTTAAGAATGAGTGAATAATATTTGCAATCAATATGGCTGAATCATTCAAACTGTTTGTAATATGTTTTGATATTATCTATAAACAAAGTATCTCTTACAGCGATATTTAGTTATTACAAAGAAAAAAAGGTAACGTTAAATAATTAGTCCATTACAAAGATTCAAATATTTCTCATCAATAAGTTTTTGTAACTATCAATAAATAATGGGGTGGCTATTAATACATACATATTCACGTTTATTATGATTCGGGGCTGTTCAGAGTCACCTCAGATCGTGTTCAGACTCGTCGATTATCGTGTGCGTGGTGTCAATAATGTTATAGTATCTGATCGTTCCATCGGGTCTGATTTTTGTGTCGAGGCTCTTAGCGTTCATAGTGATATTGAATTGGAATATTGAAATTGTTAAAGAAGAGGAAACGAATCAGGGATGTATACACTATCAATGTTTCCTAATCTATTTATGATATGGGTAGTTCGTGCATTAAAAACTTGATAAATGTAAATTTTGCGAAGGCGAGTCGAAATTTGGTTATGAATTGATTATGACTCAGGCATACAAAAGCAGTATTGTAAACCAATTAATATTAAAATAATTGACTCTGATTATATTTGCGAAACATGCTTCAAAAATGATTAATTTTTCAGAAAATGGAATGAATCCCTTCAAACTGCCAAAGGAGCTATATAAGAAAGAAGAAAACTGAATGAGATAATGCCTCGTACAGAAAATATGGTTCAAAAAAGGCTTGAACTCAACGAAACAGATTTCTTGTGAGGATTCTAAGCAATTTGAGTTGATAAGAAAAACCTAATTCAATTCATTCTATATACGAATTCTCAAATATTCTCTTCTGACGTGTTGGAACTATTGTTCAGGAAAAAAGTGAGTCAGTGATTGAATTTATTGTTATTTTCAGAATAGCTCTTATTTCTTGTTGCAATACTATCATAACATTTTATTCCAAACTTCGTTGTATGTAGTAAATAGGAAGATATCAGTTAATTATTTCATGAAACATAAATATATGTACTGCTGTATTATTTAGTAAATGGACTCTTCAATTAATGTATAATATTGAGCATTGTTTCGATCATGAAAAATTATAATTATTTTTGATTTTGAAAATAAATGATTTGCATGAAAGATATATTGCTTCATTGCTACCAATACCCACATATGAAGAAATCCAGTTCTATGTTTTTTCCACTGAAATAAACATTGATTGATAATCACAAAATATTTGTTCATTACTAATGATAAGTAATTTACTTTCAATGTTCGTTAATATCGGAAGAAAAAAATTTATTTATAGTTATGCCATATTGAGCATAGACCACAAAATATTTATTCACTATTAATAAATGAATAATATGATAAAATTAATGTATGATAACCTTGAATAAGTCTTTATTTATCAAGGCGTGAACAAATAATCTGTTCATACAAAACAAATGTTTGATAAGCCATATTTCAATAAGGGATTAGGTGACTGTTAATAATTTTTACTTAATGTTACCAAACTGTTCTTTAATATATCTATACAGGGTGTTTCATGATAAAATACTGGTCCTCAAGGATATGAATCCCTAAGCAATTTCAGGAAGCAAAGGTCAATTAATCTTGCCCCGAACCTCTAAACTTTTCGTTTGAACAAAGAACTCTGAGCAACTAAAGTCTTTTCTTGTTTCAAACAGTGCCATCAGTAAGGAAAGTGAACTATATATGGACGAAAAATATTATGTACACTGATGGGTTCTCATGAAGTAAAAATAACTTCGCAAATCCTGATCGATTTCTGAACAAACTTGTACGCCTGACTCTTTCGGTACGACTTTGCGATCAAAGCATTAAGACAATTTTTATGTACATTCCATCGAAATAACTGAAGCAGTCGCAAAGAGGACAACAAAAATAATTAGCATGAACAGGTTTCCACAAGTAATTCGGCCAAGTAAAAAATGTTTTCAGTTGTTTACGTGATAATCGAGTGTCGAAATGAAAAAAGTCTTTTTAATATCAAATTTGTCTTAAATGACAAATACTAAAATAATTTTCACAGGGATGAAATGATTGAAGTAAAAAAATTGAGGGAATTATCCAAAAAATATCAGAAAAATTATACTGGACACTTAGTCCAGTATAATAAGACTTTATTTGATCTTCTATCTTGAGATTCAGAATCATCAATAGCATCTATACTATATATCATATGTCGGAATCTTAGCACATGGATGCACAAAATGCAAAACTAGATGACAGATGATATTGACACCATGACATTTTTGTTCTATTTCAAATATTGAATCGATGAATTCAATATGACACTTAGAAAATTCATTCGATAATAAATAGGCTCGCGTTTTTTGACTATATCTATAGTCCACTTTCCTCAATGCGCCGGCCACCGGTTCAAACATTAAAACACCCTCTACACCCAAAAATAGCTATCTTGTGTCAAATAACATGAGAATATCTGGGAATATATAAGACAAAGCAAAAATTATTTTAATCGTTAGCAGAAAAGTTAAGAAATTCAGGATATAGATTTATTTGAACCTTCCTTCTTAAAGTAACCTAGGGATTCAACCTGTCAATGATGAGCACCTGATTCCAAAAGCATCTATATACCTGATTGTGCCCATAATGGAACGATACACATAGTATCGAGTTTTACCAAAAGTACCTTTTTGGTGTAAAATTGATTGTGGTTTGAATTCACTCGAAATTTTAATTAGTAAATATAACCTTAAAAAATTTCTGCTCGACACCACTTGGTACGAACATTGTGACTAGCGCTGTGATATTATTTGAATTGGTTTTTTTGTTTGTAACAGTTGGCTAAATGGTATCAGGCATGCTCAGGATTAGCATAGTGCATTTTATGAGATAAACAATAAGGAAAGTTGTTAAAAAGTAATCACACAGAATTGTACTTCTACATAACCCCTTATCCAAGATTGAGAAATAGCACATGGCGCAGTCGATGAAAAAATTTAATGCAGTGGAAATATTAATTGTAATTTGAAAATATAACGATAATTTTGGAAATTCATATTCATAATTCAAAAATATATAAAAATGTCGCTGAAAATAAGTGTTCCTGGTGAGACGGACAAAACCATTACGAGGGGTAAAAGTTCTTCATACAGAAATTTAAATTTTATTCAACGGCATCTAAAGCCGATGAAGAAAACGAAGAATATAAGTGTGCCCTTCTGTAAAACCAAGTGGGTGACAGAGCACTGAAGATGTGTAACACTTTCAATTTCGAGAAACCCGGAGACTGTAAAAAAATCAGTTTGAAGAATATTTTAGCCCTTCAAGAAATGAAACAATTAAAGTATTAGGCACATTAATTTGAAATGTAATCATGAAAACAATGTATTTTATTTGAAATTTTTCATTGTCAATAAAAAGAGGCTTCGTATACTAGTATTGAACACTATTGAAGAAATTAATATTCTGCAAATGGTATGTTGAGTAGAGGATAATAATATAATGGTGATAATTCAGTGTCATTTTTGAAAGATTGTGATGATGTTTTCAAAGGAATAGGTTACATACCAGGACAGTATAAAATAAAAATATTAAAAGATGTGCCTCCTGCAATACATGCAGGTCGAAATGTTCCTCAATCTATTATACCTCAATGGAAATGTGAAACAGACAAATTATGCCAACAGGGTATCATTCGTAAAGTCACTGGGCCATATTGGGTCAGTCCATTAGAAATAGTAAAGAAACCTAATGGTGACTTCCAATTTTGCATAGATCCATGTAACTTCACTGAAAGAACAGTTTGGTAACATTAAGTAAAAATTATTAACAGTCACCTAATCCGTTATTGAAATATGGCTTATCAAATATTTGTTTTGTATAAACAAATTATTTGTTCACGCCTTGATAAATAAAGACTTATTTAAGGTTATCATACATTTATTTCATCATATTATTCATTTATTAATAGTGAATAAATATTTTGTGGTCTATGCTCAATATGGCATAACTATAAATAAATTTTGTTCTTCGGATATTAACGAATATTGAAAGTAAATTACTAACCATTAGTAATGGACAATTATTTTGTGATTATCAATCAATGTTTATTTCAGTGGAAAAAACATGGAGCTGGATTTCTTCCTATGTGGGTATTGGTAGCAATGAAGCAATATATCTTTCATGCAAATCATTTATTTTCAAAATCAAAAATAATTATTATTTTTTATACTTGAAACAATGCTCAATATTATGCATTAATTGAAGAGTCCATTTACTAAATAAATGCAGCAGTACATATATTTATGTTTTATGAAATAATTAACTGACATCTTCCTATTTACTACAAACAACGAAGTTTGGAATAAAATGTTATGACAGTATTGCAACAATAAATAAGAGCTATTCTGAAAATAACAATAGTAAACAATAAATTCAATCACTGACTCATTTTTTTCCTGAAGAATAGTTCCAACACGTCAGAAGAGAATATTTGAGAATTCGTATATAGAATGAATTGAATTAGGTTTTTCTCATCAACTCAAATTGCTTAGAATCCACACAAGAAATCTGTTACGTTGAGTTCAAGCCTTTTTTGAACCATATTTTCTGTACGAGGCACTATCTCATTCAGTTTTCTTCTTTCTCATATATCTCCTTTGGCAGTTTGAAGGGATTCATTCCATTTTCTGAAAAATTAATCATTTTTGAAACATGTTTCGCAAATATAATCAAAGTCAATTATCTTAATATTCATTGGTTTTGTATACCTGAGTCATAATCAATGTATAACCAAATTTCGACCTGCCTTTGCAAAATTTACATTCATCAAGTTTTTGATGCTCGAACTACCCATGTCGAATATAGGTTAGGAAAAATTAATAGTGTATACATACCTGATTTGTTTCTTCTTCTTTAACAATTCCAATGTTCCATTTCAATATCACTATGAATGCTAAGAGCCTCGACACAAAAATCAGACCCGATGGAACGATCAGATACTATAACATTATTGACACCACGCACACGATAATCGACGAGTCTGAACACGACCTGAGGTGACTCTGAACAGCCCCGAATCATAATAAACGTGAATATGTATTTATTAATAGTCACCCCATTATATATTGATTGTTACCAAAACTTATTGTTGAGAAATATTTGAATCTTTGTAATGGACAAATTATTTATCGTTAACTTATTTTCTTTATAACTGAATATCGCTGTAACAAATGCTTTGTTTATAGATAATATCAAAACATATTACAAACAGTTTTAATGATTCAGCCATATTGATTGTGAATATTATTTACTTATTCTTAACAAATTCGGAAGAAACAAAGGTTTATTCAGTATAACTGAGATTTTTTTTTCAGTGTTGAACAAAGCTATAATGAAAGAGAACATTGTCAAATACCCACGTTTGAAGACATTACTTTAAAATTGCAGGGTGCTAAATATTTTTCGCTACTAGATGCCACTAATGGAATTTGGAATGTTGACTCAGGTGATGAAAGTTCATCCACTTATACACATTTAGTACGCCATTTGGAAGTAATTCACGGAATGTTGCAATAACTTATGCTATACGGAAATTTAAATAGACGATATTTTGGTCTGTGGTGAAACTATAGAAGAACACAATTTAAACTTAAAAATGGTATAACAGAAATCTCGAGATTTAAATATCAAATACAATAAAGACAAATACAAGTTCAGAGTGAACAAAATTAAATATTTGGGTCGCATTATAGGAAGTGGAGGTGTGGAACCTGATAATAATGGAATTTTAATAATTCAGTCATATCTCGCTTCTAATTCATTGAAAGAAATTTTTAGGAATCTCAAACTATTAACACAAGTTTATACCTAATTCAGCAGAGTTAACGGTTCCCCTAAGAGAGTAAATTATTTATTATTATTTAAAGTACGTCGTGGAAGAATTGTCTTTGGAGTTGACTTCAAGAACTATCAACTATAAATTAAATGCGACAGTACTTTGTTTCCCTTCTTTTTATTTTTTATAAACAGTATTTATGTATTTTTCAGTTCTTTTCGATAAATAAAATTTCTAACTTGCCTATGATTTTTATTTAAGCTATCCAAACAGGTTCTATTTATGTTCAACACAACTAACTTTATTTTAAAAAACTTAAATATGCTTTTAAATGGGGTGACATTGATATATCAATGAAAATGAACAAGGTGGCAAAGTCACCCCATTTGAACAACTGACTTTACCCACCCGGTTATTTAATTTTTTTCCGAATTAATTTTTTTTTCATTGCGGAAAGGAAGTTACTAAAGCGTTGCCCTTACTGCCACTCGTTGCGTAGATCCTACGATTCATGGAGAATACGATACTATATAGAAGAAAAAAGGATTCAAAGTTCTAAATTGGGCAAATTCACCCCATTTCACGGTATTTCTGAATGGAAATCTGTGCATCAAAATGCTTTCTTAAATTTGAACCATATTTTAGAACCTCCTCCTGTTCTTCAATTCTATGATCCCAAGTTACCTTCAACGTTAAGTGTAGATGCTAGTTAAAATACGGTTGGAGCAGTTTTGTTACTTAATTGTGGTTCTGCATCTTTTTCGAAATCTTCAACAGAAACTCAAAAAATATATGCACATAGAAGAAGAATTAGTTGCTGTAGTTTATGGAAGTTATATGGAAGGCCAGTGACCGTAGAATCTAATAACAGGCCCTTAGTTCAAATATTCAGGAAATCATTAGTCAAATTTCCCATGAGGTTTCAGCGAATGCAGCGATTTACAAATTTATGATTTGAACGTTGTCTTCGAGCCTGGGAAAGAAATGTATATCGCAGATGTTCTCTCAAGAATTAATGTGACGTGAAGTCAGCAGCTTTCACGCGCTTGTTCACATTGCGAAATGGTGACTTGCAAATTTCAGTGAAATTTTAATGAAATATGAAAATTCTATAAAAAAAAAGTTTTTTTTCGAATTATTCCATGAATAATTTTTCTTATTGACACTGGTCATTTTCCACCTAAGTTTCATTTCGATCAGATAAATATTTTTCGAGTTATTGAAAAATCAAAATTTCAAATGGCTGTAGCACAAAAACCATCTGGCAGATTTGGCCCATTAACGACTTGACAGAGATATTTGGGTTCTTAATCTTACCTGCAAATTTCAAGACTCTAGGTCCTTCCTTTCGAGAATTACAGCGCACACGGGCGGACGGATAGAATCAATTTTGACCACGGATTCTTCATCAGTGAGTCCAACCTAGTCGTTTGAGAGTAATTTCGGCTCAAAATTCGAAAATTACAGACATAGTGACGAAATCATAACGCGCTGTTTACCAGAACAAACGCGTCAAAATTCATTCATTTCTTCGATGAATATGAATCACAGAATATTTTGATATCAAACATGAAATTCTATTAATAGATAATCTGCTCTACAGAAATGATGCCTTAATGTTTCCTTTATCGTTACGAAAAGAAATGCTCAATATTTTACATGTTAATCACATGGGAATCACTAAAACTTTTATCATGTCCAACATGTAACGGATTCAGTAAAAATAATCCTAGAGAAATTTTAACGCCACATCCAATCCCAAATGGTCCTTTGCATAAAGTTGAAGTATTTGAGTTCGAAAGGGTTTGTATCTTATTGTTACCGATTATTTTTCTGAATTTGTAAAAATAGGGAAGATATAAACCACTTCCTTATGAAATGTTTCCAGACCATCAACCTTTTAATAGTGAAGTGAGATTTTGTAAAGAGTGGAATATCACAATACTTCAAGTCCATCGTATCCTTAATCTAATGGTCTCATTGAAAGACACATAAAAACTTTCGAAAATATAATGAAGAAATGTAATTACGATAATACTGTAATGTAAATTTAGCTCTTTTAGAATATAGAAAGGTTCTCATTGATTCTAACATAAAATCTGACTTGTTGTCATATGCTTGTACAGGGGAGATGTGATAATATTTGTTTTGTTTCTTTGTTTGTAACAGTTGTCTAAATGGCATCACTCATGCTCATGATTGGCATTGTACACTTTATGAGATAAACAATAAAGACAGTTGTAAAAAGTAATCAGACAGAATTGTACTTCTATATCCCCTATCCAAGATTGAGAAATAGCACAACGCCCTCTACGACAGTTAGATATAGAAACAAATTCATGTGATGATCAGCTTCCAAAACATGTTCGTTCCAAATTTCCTTACAATGTTGCAGGTCGTTTCGGCAAAATCGAAAGAATTGTGAAGAATATTTTTGATTCAACGACATCTTGAAAACGGATGGCGTTACAAGCATTTTTAAGGGAAAAACACCCAATTATTTTTCTCTTTTCTACCTGTCTTAGAGACTGGGTAACCTTTTTTTGAAATACCCGGTATATGCATTACAATATTTTACACTTCCTATGTAGTTCGCAAAGGATATCAAATATCGAATTCGATGAAAGATCCTATACTCTTCATAGCTATACCCCGAAATAAAGGGCGTAAATATATGAAACTTGATAAGTAAAAGAGTCTGAACGATATAAATTGTTGAAATTACAGAAAACTCGACAGCTGTGAAAAAATTCACTGAGAGGGACAGTATTAAGTTCTACTCTTTATTGAATTTATCTTAGCTTTCGCTAAAGGTCACATAATGGTCAGCTTTGATATAATCTCACTATTCACTAACGTCATATTAGAACTCGCTACAAAGTCCATTGAAAAAAGGTGGAGTAACATCGAAGCTTATTCCCCACTACCACTTGAGGACTTCTTGATTCTAGTGAAATTGATATTCGACACCACTTCCTGCAGATTCCAGAACAAATTCTATAAGCAAATAAAAGGGACCCCAATGGGAGCAGATATCCCATCAATTTTATCACAAATATTAGTAGATGACCTGTTATATGAGTGTCTATCCAAGATAAGTTTCGATATTCTATTCATCAAGAAATTTGTAGACGACCTCTTCATTTTGACACCGGACAACACCATACAAGAGATCATCCAAACTTTCAACTCCTACAGCGAAAATGTTCAGTTCACCTTTGAACTAGAGAAAAACTTAACACTACCATACCTGGACATTAAATTAACTAGAAATGATGAAGGGAAGGTAATATGCAGTTGGCATAGAAAAAAAACAAATTTCGGCAGATACCTCAATTTTCATTTCAACCACGGGCTACAACACAAAATCAACTAAGTCATTGGTTTAAAGAACCGATTGAGAAAAATAACTCATCCATCGGTTTTAACAGACAACCTCAATGAATCAAAAAACCTACTATTTCAAAACAGCTATCCGTTGAAACAGCTCAACAGATTACTCTTCATCAACCCAACAAATATCTCTGATACACAGAGGTGAAAGCACAGATAATGTCGATAATGATACCAACACCATAGTACAACACTTTTCCCTACCATACATTCCATCATGCATTCACCCACAAATTGATATCCATATTCTCTGAATTTAACCACATCAGGATATAAAGAAACTCACTAACACCCTATATGCCTTCTTGCACAATACGCTTAAATACAAAGACATTAGGAGATAGAATCTATGTCGTTTACAATATCAAATGTGGCACCTGCGAAAGAGAATACATCGGGCAAACAGGCAGAAACCTCAGAACAATAATATCAGAGCATGAGAGAGACTGCAGACTTATTAAATCAAAGTGTGTTTTATCCAAACATACCGTGGAAACCGGACACAAATTCAATCTCGAAACATGCAAGATATCGAGATCCTGCCCCAACCAAGAAAAAAGATGTTCCTCGAGATGTTGGAGATCCAACATAACGACAAGAATATCAACATTTTCAGTGACTCCGGTAAAATCAGCTCCACTTAATGCAATTTAATCCACCTCATCAAGTCCACCAAGCCCACCCCCCTTCGACGACACTGACTGCTGATCCCAACCGCCACATTACACCTACTACACGACCTAAGTTTGCGCACCATTATGCTGTCATTTCTATTGTGTTTTATGTACCTATTTATTGTTTTATTATTTCGTCTTCCTTACCTAAGCAACTAATTTAGTAGAAATTTATCAGCATTTTATTAACCAGAAGAATATTATCGTCGTCACCTTTATGTAATCTCATGTCACCTACTTTTATAAGAAAGATGTAGAACGCTGTTTTAATTTGAATCTTACATTGAGTCTCCAACCAGTCCAAAACCATAATTTATCATCATAACAAATCCTTACACCACATAAATCTGTTTCTAGACCTCTGATGAAGGGACACATTGATCGCGAAAGCTAAGGTGAATTCAATAAAGAGTACAACTTAATACTGCCAGCTTACTGACTCCATATAACCCGATTTTCCCAAAGTTTTCACTTAAGAGTCGATAATTACTCCATCAATTTAGGTATGCTTTTGTTTGAGTGATGTAGGTTGCATTGAATATTTTGAGTGTATTGCAGGCATTAAAGGAAAACTGTTACGAAATATACCTTTGGGACAGCACCAAACAGTTGTTCAAAGATTTGTCTTACTCGCAATATCTCAAAATTTCGGATGAATTACTCAAACAGAATTCTCAAGAGCTTGTTTAACTTTACCTTTTTATTCGCATGTTCTGGGAAAGAGCGTCCTATCGTTTTGTGCAAATTCTCGATTTTTTCCCGAAAATGATCTCAATGGATAGGTTGGACTAGCTGATGACGAATCCGGTGTCAAAATCGATTCTGTCCGTACAGCCGTAGGCACGATTACAGGCGTACGGATGATCCTATCGACTTGAAACTCTCAGGGTAGGTTGCATTACAAAATGCGACGGTTCGTTAATCGGCAGAATCGGCCAAAGTGTTTCGGAGTTATAGCAATTTGGAATTTTGAGGTTATTTCCCTAATATTTCGGGAACTACAGGAGCGATTGGATTGAAACTTCGCAGTTATTTGTAGCATAGCGACGCCCAACTTTTTACGAAATCTTATCGAGATTGTGCGGTCAATAATTTTTTCGAAATCTATCAGATTTTAATAGAAATTACTCTTATTTTTAGCTTCATATTTAACATCCGTGTATCAGTTTCATACGATTACAATTTTTGGTTATATTGGGAAATAATATTTCAAATTTCGTGGTTTTTCCGTCGGTATCGCTTTTTTCCAAAGCTGTCATCTTACACGTTTTGATCCCACCAAACGCACATCACTTCATTAAGTTCACGTAAGTGCTTTTCTAGGATTTTTCGCTGTACGTCCCCACAACAATCAGGTTTTTGTAAACTTAGCCGCCTACATCCTCTGACACATTTCTACGCTTCGAGATGGCTCATTTTTACGCGCTTGTTCTCGGGAACAACGCGTTATCATTTCGCCACGATGTCTGTCATTTTCGAATTTTGTGCCAAAATTGGTGTCAAACGACTAGGTTGTACTCACTGATGATGAATTCGTGGTTAAAATTGATTCTGTCCGTCCGGCCGGCCGTACAGCCGTATGCGCTGTAACTCTCGAAAGGAAGGACCCAGAGTCTTGAAATTTTCAGGTTAGGTTGAGATCCTGAACATTTCGGTTACGTTCGTTAATTGTCCAAACATGCCGAATGGTTTTGGTGCTACAGCCATTTGAAATTTGGATTTTTCAATAACTCGAAAAATATTTATCTGATCGAAATGAAACTTACTTGGAAAATGAACAGTGTCAATAAGAAGAATTATCCATAGAAAAATTCGAGAAAACAATTTTTTTTTCGAAAGTTTTTATATTTCATTAAAATTCCACTGAAATATCAAAGTCACCATTTCGCAATGTGAACAAGCGCGTGAAAGCTGCTGACTTCACGTCAGTGCTTTTCTGTATTTGTATAATATCCTACCTGATGTACTGATTTCTGAATATGGTGCTTAGATATTCAGATTAAGATTTTGATACATTACAGTACACTTTGCTGATCGTTTGCATCGTTCCAGTGTATTCATTAGGCAACTCTCCGCCTATAGAAACTGCCATTGATAAATAAAAGTTCACATTTTTTTTAAATTTTTAATGAATCTGTGAGTATAACACTCACAAAATACTATTGAAATAAGCTTTTGTAGACGCTGTTTTTATAATTTCCTAAATTTGATATGAAACTATACGGATGGTAAATTTCAATTATATCCGGCCTATGGTGAATTCAAAAAATTTGCACCGAGTTGGAGACTTGAAATTTTCAATCGCCTACAAGGCTTTATTACGTAGATCGTATTCGTACCTGGACAATATACAATGGATAGTTCTGGAGATATAACCATTTGAAAACTTTCTGGGCCAATCGCACATTTGATGATGCGATCGCTTTGAAATCTAATGCTCGGATGAATACAAAAAACCTTAAATACAAACCTTATGTAAACAAATACAATATAAACAAAAATTCTACACCCCAAAGTATTCATATAAATGACCTGCTGTTAGTTCATACAATGTGATATGAAGCATGAAAAATAAGTTTGAATGAGAATACCCGAGAAATCCACTGACGTGACATCCGGAGTTATTGCACGTAGGTTCGTCTCTCTCTTCACGCCTCATATCACCTGAAATTTTGAGTAGTCAAGAAGTTTCAAGAATTTAGCTCATTCCGTTCAAAAGTTTTCGAGTCAAGAGGTAGCCAGCCGGGCAGACTTTGACCTGGAATTCTTCATACGAGCGTTGATCGTAGTTCTTCGAAATCATATATTTTTCAATATATCAAAATGACAATCACTCAACTATATGGTTATATAATACTTAGTAGATCACCTGAAAAATATTGCAGAAGTAGAAGTTTTGAAGAAAATCCGTAGAGGAATTCTATGATGTATACTTTATCGATTCACTGGTGATGACCTAAACCTATCAATTAAATCGGATTCATAATCAGTTATGAGTTGAATTGTCAGGTGTCAATATTTCCTATCTGGATAAAGCTACACAACAGACCTTATAATCAGGAAAAATCTTTCGAGTTCGAATTGCACATTCAACTTAATATACCATGAAAAAGACCGGAAGAAACATCTCTCAATACATAACCAAACGCGAGAGCACGAAAAGGTCTCCCAAAGAGGAGAAAATGCAACAGTTACAACATTCGAAAATAAATTGTTTAGCTGCTCAATATCCGAAAACCCGTTCATCAAATAGTTTTTTTTTATCTACCCCCATGAAGAATTCCCTTGTCATTTCTCTGGCACAATCTCTCGAACAAATGTTGGAAGTAGAAAACGATGTTCCAAAAACCATGATTGATGTGACAGCTGACGGAATGGATCGATATTTATGAAGAAGCAACCTTTGAAATAACATCGTAAATTCATCATGGTAGAATTAGATGGTAGTTGATATGATGGCACTACAATGCAGTTAGTAGCTTTGGACTAAACGGGAATATGATAATATAATTAGGGAACTAGATGAGATTATTAGGTTCCAGTTGTGAAATATGTTTTTGTTTTCATATATGTGAAAAGTAAAATATACTTCTTCATGAAACTGTCGAGTGCTCCCTCGACTTGAATCTTTGCGCGGTTGTTTCCTCAGATCAATAATCTAAAATGAATTAGTCATTTTCATACGCATTGTAAAGTGAATATTTTCATTCCCTTTTTTAGCAATATTATGCTTACTCACAAAATTGACCCTTTGATGACGGGGCGATTTTTATGCTGCTTAAAAATATATTGAGAGATAATTGTATAGAATAAACTCATCTGTAAAATCATTAATTCTAAAAGGATTATTTCGAGTTATGTAGAATACATAAAAAACAAATGTTGGGATATTGTAAGCGGGATGAACTTGTAACTAATTGCTGCTGAGAAAAATCTTGTTCCAATTCTTCAAGGAATAGACAGTGAGTTTCTCTCGCCTGCAATATCTCGAAATATTTGTTGCATTCTACTCATCATAACTCATCAATTTCATTCGATATAAATGTTGTCAGAAAACCAAAGAAAACTATTCGATAAGACAACCTTACATAACATTTTCTTAACATATAGCTATTTTTGAATCATAACGAATCCCATGATACCTCAAATGTCGAAATTTGTCTAAGCGTTCAGGATGCAGGACGCACTGAATTAATTGGTATACAATGCATACGTACACTCGAAAAATATCCCCTTCTTCTTCTTAGCTTGAAACTGAGAATTCCCACCCTTTCTTTCGGAAATCATTCTTCAACATGATTCCTCTAGGTTATTCTAGGGTTTCACTTCCAATATCTGCTAAAATTATCATTCATAGGAATAACTGCTTGCGTATTGCGGGATTCAAACTATGCAGCAAGGACAGTTACTTTAAGAAAGGTTGCCTCATGACAAGGATCATCGAAGACAAATGATCAATTATTTATTTTATTAAATTTTTAAAAGTATTTTTTCAGAAATTGGGAGCAAAAACCTAAGAAGTCATTATGCAAAATCCTCCAAAACCATCCTTCAACCGATATTCTTCAACCTACATTTTGTGTGAATATATTTTAAACATATCGAAATTATATTGGAAACAGTTAATATACAGGAAATATTTCAATCTTGATTCAAATGTGCGAAATAAAATATGGAAAAATAATAGATATGTTGTTTAACTGATCTGAATATATCTTCTTCAAAAATTGGCCTATTAAAAATATGCATTCATTTATTGAAATTTGGAAACTTTTCTGGGAGCAATTGTTAACTAAAAATTGTCTCATTCGAAAGGAATATGATTGCTGCAATTCGAACAGTTCACTTTAATGATCAGAAAGAGTCTAATGACCGTCAAACGATTAAATTCCTAAAAACTGTTGAAAAGCGGACACACTTCCTACTCAGTTAGTATTTATAGTGGTCACAGGATTAGTCCATATAAATAATCCTAATAAAGTGAATTAGAACTGCAATTTTGGTGGAACCTGTATGGAAAAGAGATCTGAGATGACTCACACCATTTTTTTCATTCATTGTATGGATATAGAATATCGAATTTCTTGTTAAATGTATTATACCTATTGAACAGTTCTTTCTTGCAGTTTCAAAAACTTGATCCCATGCACCATAGATCCTTGCAGTTTTATCATCACCTCCCATTTGACACTATGATGAGTCAACACTAATTCCAATAAATTTTCTAGCTATGAAATTTGACGAATGAATCAATTCATAAGTCTTCGAAAACATTATTGAAGAAGTTACGTCTTCCTGTGGCAAACAGAAAAGACCCAATTTGATCAAAATGGATACACGCATAATTTCATTTTATTATCCCGCATTCTGCCCGAAACCTTTTTGACTCCATCTAGATCAGCTAATCTATTTCAGACTCAACAGTTAGAATATCCTATTTCTTTGAAGGTGATGTAAATAAGCGAAGGCAAACTCATCTTGTTCACGAATATCAACTAACTGAATATATTGATGTTCACGGTCCGTAACACAACATGTATGTTTGTGGGTCTTTGAAGATTCTCTCACAGTTCTTAAAATACTCATTCCAAGAAATTAAGAGTTTGCAGTTTGGAAGTTCATTCAGACGGTCGTCTGAAATCGGCAATATTAAACTGAACTGCTGAAAAAGTGGGGAAATGCCAAGTGAAAATGATCTTTCGCCAAGTTATAACGCCGACAAAACATGTAATTCGGAACATCAACTAATAAAGAGAAAAGTTTTGTGGGAAACTAAATGGCAGAGTGTCATCCGTGAAGGAAGCCAGAACTTCTTAATGAGGTAGGGGACAAAACAATGACAGAAAGACTGAGAAATTACTTGGGAAATCCTCTTGCTTCGTATCGCAACTGTGGATTCTTCATAAAAACTAATTCAACAGAAAAATAAGGGTTGCGTTGTCGGCTACTATCAACAATATTTGGAAACTTTTTTTATCCCCGTAAAAAATCTGTCTGAATCTGAATTCAGTGGGTAGAAACAGAATAACGATATTATGTGTGAATGATTTATAATGGGAGTAGATAGATATTTTTTCCGAAATCCATGATTCGTACAAAATCTTAAATTCGGTTTCTGCCAGCATGAGTGATAGTGATTGATATTTCGAGCAATAAGTCGCTTGCTCCAGAATGAAACTTAGATTTCGCGCGTAGAACCATTCAAATAATAAATAAGTTATTCGTGGTAATAAGGTAGCCGGAGGTGAAAAAATCGGAATACCTAGTTGACCAACTCGAATCAAATTTATTTATTTCCATAATACAATATTGGTACATGATACTTATTAAGTCGAATTCCTGTGATCACTTGCATGGATCATGAAGTTAACTTCGTGATCTGAGTAATGCTTGTTGTATGTATTTCATTAGGCCCAGAGCCCAACATAATAAGAAAGACCAAAGCTTCTCCTCACTAACAAACACGTACCTTGGGTAGAATGAAAACTCATATTTCTATCGTATAACTGTACATCTTACAGTTGTGAATGACATTTTCATTCACATAGAGAAATGAGTTTCTCACACGCTGTTTAGTTGAATTGAAAAATATTCACGTTTTTGGTAATAATATGTCCCTTACAACTTGGGTTATGATGAAATCCAAGAACAAATTGGTGGAATAAAATAACAATTCTTTAATGATTATGAGGAGCGATCATGGGAATTACTTAAGATGAAAAGCTTTCTTTCGACATGGACAACAGGAAATATTGAAGAGGATACCAACAAAAGAAGTGGCTCGATAAATTATTGAAATACCCATATAAATCAAATAGATGATGGCATCATAAATCTCTCCGTATAGACCGAAACATCGAGAGCTAAAAGACGTGGAGATGACCTACGACGTTTTCCTGCCAACAAATGTGGGTCCTCATATCTGTGTAACCCTGTTTAGAAAATATAACAAAGCATCTCTGTAAATCACAATTAGAAAATTCTCATGGTGATTTAATTGAAAAGAAATACAGAAAATTTGAAAGGAGTAAAATTCAGGGAAAGGCAATTCCTTGTTATGATTATGTGAGGCATTTTTGATGACATTAACAGGTTGCCACTATAATATAAAAAGTTTATTCGTGACGTAATTTCAATATGCCTTATTGCATTTCACATTTTCAAAAAACATTATGTTCTTCAGTTTCTTTTCAATTTGCAGCTATGAAAATGGTGGATTTGGTGGAAATTAAGTATTGTACTGCTCAGATATCGATGTTTATTCCCTTTTGATCTATTGAATCTTTGATTTGAAGTAAATTTTCAGAAGAAAATCTGCTCCACATCTATTCAGATATGTATCGTAAAATACTGAAGAGAAAATCATACAGTCCAGAACAAAATCATACGAAACCCATAGATTACCCTGATCGATCTTCAACTATTGCGTTTCTCGCTAGGTTTGCAAGTTGAGGGTTGAATTAAAAAAATATATTCCCCCAGAATTGATTAGACAAATAAAGTCTGAATGTTCATCAGATTTATTGAGCTGAATTGCCTCGATACCTCCTTATTTCGCATTCCTCTATAGGGCCCATGGTAGCAAGAGAAACTGAAAAACAAATTCAGAATGAATGAACTATTAGAATGACAAAAGAATGAGTAGAATTCGTCACCTTATTGACCACAAGCATAATTTATTAAATCATTTTTTTTTATTATATCCATCCAAATAAGTTTTCCAAATTGCGAAGAATCTCCCTTATTCATAAAAAAAATAATCCAAAAAATATAATTTCACTGTAGAATCCAATCCATATTACAAGTTGTAATCGTAGTAATCGGCACCAAATTATCCACTGTTTCAAGCAAATTTCAAACGAAGATACAATCATTTCCTTCATATTCCTAGCTTTCTTTTTGACTGATTTATTCACGAAATTCTATATTAAGTGGAATATTTTGTAATGAAATATTTACTACTACACTATATAGAAACTATATCCGATGTTTTTTATATCTTGGTTCTGTACACTTCGAATTTTTCGAATGAATAAAATTCTTGCCGGTAAATTCCGTCTTCGCATGTTTCTGGGTTCAGTAAGGCAGGAAATACAATTTGTAACCTAAGTTTTCTAGAAACAAATTAATATAGTCAAGCTCAGATAATCGACATCAAATCGATGAAAACTAGCAATGAGTTGTTGAAGTATTTTCATTTGAAACTATCCGTACCTATGTGGACAGGAACTCGAGTTTTCCACTTCAGAAGAGAGAAATAACAACATTCTATTGGCTCTGAAAGAGAAAAATCATATTCTCTGAATTCATTCAAAAATATTAATTGCGTTTGAAAATTGGAAAATCAACAAACTCAATCTTATTTTCAAAAATGTCAGTTACATCGGTAAAGTGGAGATTAGACTCCACAATCAATGGGACTTCAATAAGATGGGACTGATTCATTACATTGACATCCAGGTATGCAAAGAAATCGAATTTGGAGTTAATTTTCATTATCAATGGAGTACTATCGCCCACAATGTTTTGGTAGTCCAACCCGAATGATGAAATTTTTGAAAACTCATAAGTTTTCAATGAAAATTTCCTTATTATTCGAACAATACAGGATTTATTCCAAATATTTCCATTCACATATATAATGCATTCCTATCTACTACAGCCAGGAATACCTAGCCGTCTCTAGACACGGAATTGTTAGTAGCGCGACAAAATAGCATAATATTCACCCAATATTTTACCCCCATATGAAAGTAACAAGGTACCTATATAATAAACCACAGCATAAGAAGAAGGCAAATTGAAGTACCGCAGGGTTTTATTTTCCATATTCAACCTGTTCCACAAATCAATGAATAATTTCATATTAAATACACCAAATTAACAAAACATAATATTGAAACAAACTGCATATTAAATATTTCAAATTACATAGTTTCATTTGTAGCAATGCAACCAGTGGAAAATAATTCACTCAGTGCGATGTTGAAAATTGGTGGGTGCTTGCAAAATTTTCAGGTTCCATTTATATAATCCATTGAAGAATCTTCAATTGATGGCTTCTTAAATTACAACTTAGCAGAAAGTTCATCTAAATCGTCGACAAACAAATTGTGGATTCACCGAAAAGCAACGTTATGTTGAACTGATTCCGCCAGAAAGCAACATAAGTTGGATGTGATCAGCATCAGTTCAAAATCACAACATTGTCGAATAGAACGCAGATCAACTGATTTTGAAAGTTTTGCAGATTGGAAGTGATACAGGGTAAAATAGAAAGCGCCTATTATATCAGCAATAAAATATCGCCATTGTATCGATAACCTCATTCTATATCCATCCGAAAAGCTATTAGGTACAAAATAATAGCGTTTTGTTTATTATTTGATGAAATCAAATAATAATTCTAAGTGATCGACCATAAAAATAAAATTACTTTCCTCCTGAATATTTCACAGTTTACATTTGGAAGTACATATGTAGATTTGAATGAAAAAAAAATCCGTCCTTCCGCCGTCCGGAGCTTTCCTCTGAGAGTACTGAACCGAAATACTTGAAACTTGGTGGAAAAATCGTGTGCCACTCGAGATTGATCCTCCAAGCTTTTCAGCAAGTTCGGTATACCATAAGGGGTCAAAACCAGGGGTAGGAGGAAAAGAATGATTTCTAAAAAACGTACCACCGAATTTTCATGAAACTCTCAACGTTGATTACTGTTGCATAACTCAACCTGAAAATTTTCACCCTGATGATTTCTGACTAGTGGTCCCTGAGTTATGAAGAAAAACGCTGCAAATTGTGTTGTGAAAAACCAATGAGTTATGAACAATAAATAAGTTGTATTTAAGATATCAATGGTGTTGGGTCATTTCACTGGGAAAATAATAAACCCTCGTGTTTTTTCGAGTGTGAAAGAAATCATAGGTGAACTTGGTATATTTCATTCGTTATCTTCAATATAAACATTCGAAATGAATAACTGTGTCTGAGTGAAAAGAAATGATTTATGAACTTCAATATTCGCCACGTTTGTGTGCTGTCCATGTAGAAATAATTTATCAGCTGTTTTGTATTCCCTCTACAAAAAAAAACAGAGGGACAAAATCCACTTCAAAGGAAAAGTTAGATCAACATTTTCTAATGGTTGGCATACTCACCTATGTGAGTAACAGGCTTATCTGAAAACAAGTTCCATGCTGTTTATATTGTGATCTAATCTTTATTTATGATCTTTAAGTTATTTCAAAAGTAACTCTTCCAATAAAATACTTCAACAGCCAATAAACGCGTTGAAACAATGTATTGTAAGTCACTCAGACCTCAAAGCGAATGAAGACCACATGGTTTCGAACTCCCATCTGCTTCCAATTAAATGGAACGGAATGAACTAAGAAATTCGGGCAATTAGGTGCGTAGCTTTCAGCCTTTCAGTGACAAAGAAACATGACATAATATAGTTTGTGTGTTCAGACGTAATTTACGCACAAGTGTGGTATTATGTTATTCCCTGAGCTAGCATAATTAAAATACTTAATGAGCATGAAATTAAGTCACGACGTTGAATGCAACATAAAAAGGGACAATCCGACACATACACACAAAGATTCAAGCTCAACAATGTTCCTTTCTGGCAATTAAAGTGGCTGAAGCTCTGCACTGCCATAACTTGGTTGGTTTTCTTTCCGTTTGGTTCGTCATTCATGTAATTCAATTTTAAGGACTTCAATGATTAATGAAATTTAGATGAAACTAGATTTCCTCATAAATGCCACATTTAACTAGTGTTCGTTATGTATATTTTACATCATTGATGTCGCTAATCCGTCTATACTTTTGCCCTCTGATAAACGTTTCGGGAATAGTGATTCTTTCGTCAAGAAACATATCGTTGCACATTGTATAGGACGAAGAATCATTATTTCTGAAACTTTCGCTAGACACCAAGAGTATGTTTGAATTAGAAAGACGATACCCACCTACTCATTTTGACCAAAGTTTTTCAAATATCTCTTGAATTCTTGCCTTCGGTTTATATGTATTGGAAAATATTTATAATATTCATACTGAGCTGAATCTGTATCTATATGAGTTTATATTTAATGGTGGTTAATCTTGGCAGCAAAAGGTTAATTCTACAGATAAAATGAAAATATACAACTTTTCAAAGAATTTATTCCAAGGTGATGTGTGAGTTGATCTGATAGATTTATTCAGTTTGCAACCAGCAATATCGCTAGAAAAAAGATATTGTTTCCATAACAATATTAGACATATTGGTATTTTGAGCATCGATTATGAGCAATACGACCTATCGATTTAACG
The DNA here is from genome assembly GCA_958510865.1 of Myrrha octodecimguttata. NCBI lineage: Eukaryota > Metazoa > Arthropoda > Insecta > Coleoptera > Coccinellidae > Myrrha > Myrrha octodecimguttata. The sequence goes on along the minus strand of OY294057.1, from coordinate 1,945,057 downwards.
AGAACCTTGCTATCAATATTTATATCGTAGTTACCTCAAAACAATACCTGCTATGCTTGATAACACGATGAGTCAGAACCGGCAATATGGCAGGACCCATTTGTTTCATTATTATTTCTGCCAATACTTTAAAAATATTGAAAATAAGTAAGTAAGTATGTGCTAATACGAATGTGTTCAAGGTTCTCTAGAATGGTGTTGATTTATCGACAGATATTCGTCCTTGTGGTTATAATACTTCTGTAGAACATTTAATTTCGACGAAAAGGATGCAGAAATCATAAAAAACAGACAAATATGAGTATGCATTAAGGTTATCTTCTTCTGCTGTCTCAAATAGACCGATCAGCAATCACAACTGCGACTAGTTGTACGGGTCTGAGCATAGGACCACCCTGAAAGACGAAGTAGGGTTATATTTTTTTATTTTTTGCTCTCAAGTCATGAAATACAGTGATGTCAGATCTGAAACTGCCGATTCTGGAAATCCTTGATAGCAATATTGCTATGACGAAATTCATCACAAACAAAGCTATAACACTCGGAACAAATTACGTAATATCATGACCCTTTTGCTATGAATAAGAATAAAACAACATAACTTGAGTAGCAAGGTTCATTAAAATACGCGAACAAAAACAATCTGAACTGAATATATTCCTTGAGTCGACATACGTTCTAGAGTGTTGCATTAGATTATAAATAGACCAATAGAAATTGAGCATATAATTTTGAAAATTTCGCTAGACGAATGAACTCATTCGTCAGATTCTTTCCTGAAAGTAGCTTAGTAGTTGAACAACACACAATTGCATTCCTTTTTGTCCAAATGTCTGTTATTTTCGATGCTTGAGCCAAAAATGGTCTTAAACGACTAGGTTGGACTCACTAATGACGAATCCAATGTCAAAATCGAATATGTCTGGCCGGCCGTCACCACGATAACAAGCGTACGGAGAATTCTATCGACTTGATAATTTAAGAAAGGGTTGCATTTCAAAATACGAAGGCTAAGTTCGTTAATGGGCCAAATCAGCCAGATATTTTCGGAGTTATAGCCATTTGAAATTTTAAGGTTATTTTCCTCATATTTTGGAAACAACTGAAGAGATTGAATTTAACCTTGGCAGTTCGTTGGAGCATAACGACGCACAACTTTTAGCATACTTTCGTTGAAATTGTATGGTTAGTCAATCAAAAAACAATTTTTTTTCAAAATTTTTTTCAAAACTAATGTTCATATTCGAGAATAATTTCAGTTATACCTTGAACTTCATATTTCACAGCAGTGTACCAAATTTCACTCCGATACGGCTATTAGTTTCGGAGATATTGATGAAAAATATGTAGAATATGTGGTGTCCTTCTCGATATCTTTTTTTTTTATAAATCAAGAAACACTGATTTAATCGAGATGAAACTTAGAAGCTAGTTTGTAGATGTTGAAGGACAACATGCGGAAAATTTCGAGATGATCGTGTCATTAAAACAATTTCGGTGATCTTTTCATCATATTATCCTCATTGAATTCTGTATTGAACTCCGAACTTTTATTTTTCGATAAAGTACTAGATTTCAATTTGATCTAATCTGTATTTTTGGAAATATTGGGAAAATGAAATTTTGAATGGGTATATCTACGGAATCATTGGGCGGATTTTACCCGTTCGCGAATTCGACCTTCGTAATAAAGGTCCTAACCTTCTCTACATATATCGAGTTTCTAAGCTGTTTCTTTCGGAATTTATTGTGTTTACCCAGTCAGCCGAAGCGGTCATCTACATTGAACATGCGCGCAAAAGCTGCTGCCACCACGGCAGTGCTTTTCTAGATTTTTTTATCTACACAATCAGAAATAATCATTGGAAAATATCAACTTTCTGATGTATTCTACAAAACATGTGATAAATTTCAATTTTGAATATAATTAATATTGTCGGCTTATCTGGTTCGTAAAACGCTCGAACAGTTTCTGATAACCTTTTCTAGTGGCATAGATATATCTAAAACATGAGCGTTCTGCAGCATCATTCAGTAAGATAAACGCAAAACGGCTGTCATATAACTCATTCTTGATATAAATGGTGGAAATATGGATAACTGCCAAACCTATCCAAATAAAGAGATTTCAAATACAACGATTTATTTTTTCTTTTCGTAACTATTAAAATTATAAGGAAACTATCGAAAATAAATCGAGAGGCAATTGTCTAAATACCTTAGATCACTATGTACCACCTTAATATGTATTAAATATATTCTGAAATTTTCTACTCAATAACTATGAAGAAAATCGTAAATGGCATAAAAAATTTTTAAAGCTCACTAATTTTCCTTCGAAATATGCGGAAGTGTCAAATTTCCATTCGAAGAGCGCAGAATTTTGAAATTTGGGTGATTGAATTCACTTACTATACAATTTTCCTTGGCTTGTCCGAAGACATAATTATCACATTGTAGTTTCTTGAAGCCTACACGTTTTCAGGCCTAACTCGATATTACGAAGGCCAAATTCGTGAATGGGTCAAATCCATCCAATGATTCCGTAGGTATACCCATTAAAAATTTCATTTTCCGACTATTTCCAAAATACAGATTAGATCGATTTGAAATTCAGTACTTCATCGAAAAATTACAAAAATGATCATGCAGAAATTCATGAAGATATTATGATCCAAATATCACTGAGTATTGAATATGTGAAGAAATTGATCTGAGGACACTATCATAACGAAATTTCGCACAAACTTGTCCATCGGCATTTCCAAGCTAGCTACCTAGTCTCATAATTGAGGTAGTATTCTTTGAGTAATTCCTGAAGAAAATACCGATATCTTGAAAAAAAACCAAGGAATTTTACATATCTTTTCAACAAATCTTCGAAAATTATGATCGTATCAAACTGAAATTTGGTACACCGCTGAGAAATATAAAGCTCAAGGACCGACCAGATTTTTTCGAAATGCAATGAAGTTCGATATCCGAACTGATTCTGGAATTCCGAACCAAGTGTTCCAACGTGAAATGAATTTTGGTCAGACCGGTTCTAGAACGGTGAATTCAGTTCTTGGATATAGGCAAGAACTAAGAGGGACGAATTGAAAGGGTCAGCTGTTACATGTCATTCGAATGCAGCAAGGGGCAATAAAACCACATCTGGCAGAGACGGGCTGCATTTTTCGGGTGACAAACAGCCCTTACGCTATAACAAGGGAATGTCCGAGAATGATTCCTTTCCAACACTTTCGAATTCAGAGTTAGTCCTGAACTAGGATAAGCGCAGACGTGTGAATTGATTCAGTTCTGAATGAGTTCAAGACAGTAACAGAACTGGTTCTTGGAACAAACTCAATGATTGTCGGTAAATGAGAGTTGCAAGTGCCAATCTATTGACTGCATTTTTTCATATTTTTAAATTGTGCTCATCGAACAAATTTTTTTGATTCTAACCACATATTACAAATTTATTTTCAACCTCCATAATCCTCTTCCTCAGCATACTCCTTCCCTATAAATTCAATAACAGTATCTGATTTTTTCCTTGGTAGAAATACGAGTATTTACCCCAAAATTCAAGTCTTCATAGGTCTCTTTCATTGAATTATGTGGGGATAACCGATCTGACGAAATTGTGTTTGAATATGAATCTGGATCAGTGAGCCCATTAACAGCCTTCAAGAACATTGCTTGCTCACAATCCAGAAATAACAGAAATTTGAACTCAACTGATAAGTGCTTTTGTTCCTCGCAAAAAAGCACAGTCAATCTCACACAGAGATTCTTTCATTATTTTCTGGCAGAACTAACCAATCCTGTTGCGGTATAACTCGACTAAACCCATTAAATTCTCCATAATTCGCTTCTCGAACCAATAGGATAGAAAATAGTGTTACAACAAGGATACACATTATTAGACAGAAAAACACAGAGGATAATTTTAAGGTAACACACAATTTTCTCTGCTGAGTTTCAATCCGTAATCACGGAAAACTAGACGACAGAAGTACAGATTTATCACTATAGTTTATTGAATTCTATATTACTACTCACTGTTAAACTTTCAGGGAAGGAGGGAAATAGTTTTTTCTCAAAACGATCAATGAGGCGTTTTATTTGAGGAATTCCTAAACCAGAAAACTCGATAATGATCAATTTACTGGAGGTAAGTCTAAAGTCTCGATCAACAAAATATCCTACAAACCACAGAAAGACGTTGTATTCACGGGTCATCACCATTCAGTATATACTATTCAAGAATAATTAATTCATGGGAATTAATGATATCAAGGTATACATTATGGCGCGTAGGTATCATGGGATAGGAGATAGAGATGTAAATTAAAATTCCACACAATGCACAACTGATCGCATCATTTTATTTATGTGACAACAATGTGTAATTTACAATTCTATTGAAGTATAGTATATGTAAATTGGTTATTGATGCTTCCTTTTCATTATATCGAAAATTCCCATCGCCAATACTGTCGCAACGAGTAATCTGTTTTACATCCCTTCATTCAACAAGTGAATTTTCAAATTATTATTCGATAGAACAACAGGTTTGTAGAGAAATATCTGCAACATTCATGACTTGTAACCATTAATCAAATCAAGATTGCTAGGGTTCGAACGGTATTCGATTGGAAAATTTTAGAGTACTTATATTTTGCAGAACCTTGTTTTTTTGAATAGGTTTCGCCACCACCAAAATATTTCCGACGACTAAGTTAATATTTCGGGGAAGGCTATAACTGCCCATATCATCGTCCCAATAAATACCGACGCAACTGAAAAATGTGCCATATCATCACTGAATTGAATGGAGAAATTATCTATGGATAGAATTAAACTAAAAAAATCTAGAAAAGGCACTGACGTGAAGTCAGCAGCTTTTACGCGCTTGCTCACATTGCGAAATGGTGACTTGGAAATTTCAGTGAAATTTCAATGAAATATAAAAATTTTCAAAAAAAAATTTTTTTTTTCGAATTTTTCCATGGATAATTCTTCCTATTGGCACTGTTCATCTTCCAACCAAGTTTTATTTCGATCAGATAAATATTTTTCGAGTTTTTGAATAATCTAAATTTCAAATGGCTGTAGCACAAAAACCATTTGGCAGATTTGGCCCATTACATTCTTCATATCACTGTACATCTACCAACCAAGTTTCATTAGGATCAGATGAATATTTTTCCAGTTATTGAAAAATCGGAATTTCAATTTGCTGTAACACGAAAACCATTCGGCAGATTTGGCCAATTAACGAACTTAACCGAGATATTCAGGATCTTAACCTAACCTGAAAATTTCATGGCTCTAGGTCCTTCCTTTCGAAAGTTACAGCGCACAAGATCGCCCGGCCGGCCGGACAGAATCAATTTTGACCACGGATTCTTCATCCGTGAGTTCAACCTAGTCGTTTGAGACCAGTTTCGGCTCAATATTCGAAAATAACAGACATCGTGACGAAATGATAACGCGCTGTTCCCCAGAACAAGCGCGTAAAAAGGTAAGTTGAGGTGAATTATATTTTGTAATAGCATATTTATATTTTACGGAGCAATTAGTGGGAAAGTAATGTTAAATGTGTGATTTAGGAGAAATAATGATAATTTCCATTGATAGAATCGAAATAATTGTTTTCCCGAAATCTGCCAATATGTAGGGAATTCCGTATTGAGTATAGGAGTTTCCTTGTTCTGGGAAATAGCGCGTATACCTAATCATTTAGCGCAACCGTCTATAATTTTCGAATTGTTTGCCGAAAATGGTCCAAAACTGATAGGTTGGCCTCCCCGATGAAGAATTCGAATAAGTCAGACTCGATTCTGTCTAGCCTGCTGGCCACGATAATTTTCGTGCGGACCTGGCCACGATTTTAGATAGGTTTGGATCTTAATGTGACTGCTTAGTTCGTTAATGGGCAAAACTGTCGAAACGATTTTTGTAGTTATATTTTTGATGTAATTTCCTCAATCTTTCAAAAACTGCTCATGCGATCAGATTCAAACAATGCCATAAGTTGATGTACATACGGAAGTGAAACTGCGCGCGAAATTCCGTTAGGATATCTCTAGTTTCATGAAAAAAATCAGAAATTTTTCCGAATGAATACCCATTTTATCCATCTATTACTATCTATTTATTCTCAAAGAATTTTGACACAGACCTCCAGGTATATAAATAAAAACAGTGAACCAAATTTCAAGTCCATCAAATATTAAATTTTGTTACGATTTTCTCAGTATTCTTGTCATTTCCTGAATTACTCAAGAAATACCGTTTTGGAAACGACTTCGAGCAAGTACGTAAAAGCTTCTAACCACACTTCAGTGTTTATCTGAATAATATAGGGATATCTGTGCAGCCAGAAGAAGATAGTATTGGAATGCAAATCCGCCGAAACGTTGAGGTGATAAGCATATAAGAGGTGAGTGTTTAAGTTGTACATAAGTTTCAACAATAGATTTTTGATGAAATTAAACACTTTTTTCATTTTTCATTTTACCCGATTCGGATCAGGTGAAAAGTTACAAGCATTTAAATTTTTCTCAATATAGGTATCCCTCACGGAGCCGGTGGTCTCCTCTGCAGAATAACCAATCCAATCATTCATTATATTTACGTCTCATTTGATGAGAGGAATTTATGGTTAAAATTAATATTTATCTTGAAGACTCACCCTGTATACTCCATTCAAGAGTTATTGGTATAAAAGTGGGCCCTGTAAGTCCAGATGCAGCTTTCTGGTTACAAAGTATAACTAGAAATAAAAGTGTTTCATCATGAAAATAAGATATATAAATATAGCCTAGGAGTTTGAAATCATAGGAAAAAAAATACACATAATCACATCTAATTTAAAGCGTTGAGAATTGATTCAATTAATTTTCACACTTTGTTAGATCAAAACCCATGACATAAATAAATAGGAATAAATTGAAAAAGTTTTCGGTTAGGATTCCGTATACCAATCTGAATTCTGCTAATGTAAATCATGAATTCAATATACAAATTGAAATGTTACTGAATTGGCTATATTTAACTTCCCAATTTTTCGAAATTTCCAGAAATGCTGATCGGATCCAGATGAAATCTAGTACTCGGATGTAAAATGTCAATATTAAGGTTCATAATAAATTTTGTGATGATGTATCATATACGTACAGTTATCTATTTGTGTGAGTAGCTCTTCATGAGTTTTATTGCTTTTGATTAATAACGGGTTTGATTGAGAGATATGGTCAAATTAATATAATATAACCTCTAAATAATATGGCCAAATTGATAAATGACAAGTCCTGTCCGTGCGTTATAGACTGAAGATATTTATCTGTTCTAGGAGTTTTTCATTCCGTTTTCAACGACGCTCTCAATGTCGCTTAATACATCCATGAGGGTATGGGAGAATATAAAAGGAAGAGCGAAAAGAGCGATGACAAGTTCCGAAAGTTCAATCTAAGAGGCGCGTTCGATTGTGAGGAAGGAAATTGTCCTACTGGGTGATAAATTAAGACTGCTAGCATTGTTTCGCATCCTAGGGAGTCTGACAAGGATATACGCCGGTCTTTCACTTACAAGACCTCTATTTCTGTAGCCGGTAGGATTGTGATATATCTACCGAGACTGGAGAAGAACCATCGATTCAATACCGATGACAATAGGATTTTTTTCGCAATTAGATGGAATTCTTCCGTCTATTCATCTGCTTTTATCGCTCCACTGCTAAATAGGCTTTTATCTATTTTTCTCCTCCGAATGGAATATTGACAAAGGATGTTAACTTTTTACTCATTTGGACTACCCTGATAATATAATGAATGGAAGCTAACATTTAACTGTAAAGCGAAAGACAATTAGTATAGTTTCAACTAATCCATAACATAGAGTGATCTGAAATTTTGGACTGGATTCGGAAATACTACTATCCGACTTGAAATTGTCGAGAATATTCGTATCATTTTTTGAGGCTTTTTATGGGTTTTCACTCCCAATATCTGAAACAGAACTATTAAAAATAAGTTAAAAATTAATTTTTTTCAGAAAAACGCCCTTGCAAATTGCAGTATCAAACTATTTGTCAAGTTCTGTTTCAGATATTGGGAGTGAAAACCCATGAAAAACCAAAAAATGATGCGAAATCCTCCCAAAATAAGCTTTAATCGATACTTAGAGGAAAGGTATGGGCCTTTTTCGACCGTTTGTTTCAGAAAATCGGAAGAATTATATAATAAACTATCACACACAGAAGTCTCGAATGGAAACGAAAAATCGAAAGAAAATAATTCTTGAAATTTTTCTGCTTTTTCTAATGAAAGAGTCAGATTTGTACTCTGAAACTTCACAGTTCGCTTTCTTTATCGTCTGTATTGTTCCTGTATGGTTAATTAGGCAATCTGTTTTGCAAGAAACTGCCCTCGATAAATAGTTTGACACTGCAATCCGCAAGGTCGTTTTTCATGAAAAAAAAAAACAATTTTCATTTTCAATTATGGGAAATCTTCCGAAAATAAGCTTTAATCGAAACATTCGTATTCTAATCAGCACGATATTACCCAGTCAATTTTCCTTTGACTACAGCTTAACTCACATCCACATGTTCATTGTACCAGAAAATATAATGCTCATTCTCAAAAGAATATATATATATATATAAGATGGTTATATTGTCTCCAGTGCTCAGAAGGAGGTGATATTGGGTACTACACGAATTGTCCGAAGGTTCCTTCATTGCGCTTCATCTCACCTTGGCATAATATATATATATATATATATATATATATGGATTGCTTTTTTAAGGAAATCGACCAAGGTTAACACCAATAAGTTACTCTGTTTTCGTTGCCAAGCTTTTGGATTCTATTCAATCCATCCTCAGGGCTTCTACAAGATATCAATTAAAATTATCAGTTACATTGAAGAAGAAAAAACATAAAAACTACAATAACAAGGTTTTGTTACAATGGCACAAACATTTATAAAATACGAACGAATTGCACCTAATGTAAAACAACTAAAATTTACTCACCGAAATCGAGGTTAAGGTGTCATCAAATATATGTAAATCATGAAGTTCTTATTAAAATGCATAAAATCTTTCAGGAATCTCAAAGTGACAATTCGGTAACTTATGTCAACAACGGATAATATTATAAATATATATAAATATAAAGTTGAGGATTTTTTAAGGGTTTATCGACTCGTCGTTTGGAGGGAAATAAAGTGGACTCTTTATTCTTCGCCAAGCTTTCGCATTTATTTAATGCTTCTTCAGGGCTTCTACAATAAAGTACAAGTTTTTAACAATAAACAGTTAAATGTATACTTTCTCATTAGACTTACTGAATTTGAGATTTTTACATGATCTAGCATCGAGCTTCAACATTCGTCACAATAATAAAATTTCACATAAACTAAAACATCACAGGTACATACAATATAAATTAGCCACATCACATTGTATAAAATTCATTTCAGATTGATCTGTCATACTTGTTTGTTTACGGTTAATATTCACAGGTTATGTTCTAGTCCTCTGTGGTTATAATTTATACAGCAGAATAAAGGACCCCATACCAACCCAACTAAGAAGCAACGTTGTATACCAAATAGAGTGTAAAAATTGCGAACACAGTTACATTGGACATACATCCCAATGGTTAAAAAGTAGGATGGCACTGCATAAGTCCGATATAACCAAATATAAAGAAAGGTGCGCTCTAGCTTTACACGCACATAATTTTGACCACAGTATAGATTTCGAAGGTGTGAAGATATTAAAAACAGAAAATAATTATCATAAGAGAATAGTCCATGAGATGATACACATAAACAAAAATGAAAAAGTTATGAATAAAAAAACAGACACAAACAACCTGAGCTCCATATATAGTTACCTGCTGGAAATGTCCAAATATATACACTTTTATGATGGCCCTATTGACGAATAAAAAAACCAGGAAGAGTAAGAGAACTGAGTAAAATTATAACCACAGAGGACTAGAACATAACCTCTGAATATTAACCGTAAACAAACAAGTATGACAGATCAATCTGAAATGAATTTTATACAATGTGATGTGGCTAATTTATATTGTATGTACCTGTGATGTTTTAGTTTATGTGAAATTTTATTATTGTGACGAATGTTGAAGCTCGATGCTAGATCATGTAAAAATCTCACATTCAGTAAGTCTAATGAGAAAGTATACATTTAACTGTTTATTGTAAAAAACTTGTACTTTATTGTAGAAGCCCTGAAGAAGCATTAAATAAATGCGAATGCTTGGCGAAGAATAAAAAGTCCACTCCAAATGACAAGTCGATAAACCCTTAAAGAATCCTCAACTAGATATACTATAGACTCTTAATATACTTTTTTTTTTTTTTAATCACCTTTTTAGGGTTAGGTACTTGAGAATGTCGAGTCAGGTTGACCAAGGCATTCTCAATCACTGGTTAAGAACCTCCGTACTATTCTTCCAGGGCTTCGAAGAATGTTACGGTGTAAGATTCTTGAAAATAACAGGGCAGAAGCTTCTTAGTCAGCCTGACCTCATTACAAACCCCATTTAACGAAGAATTTAAGAGAGTCATTCAAGACCACGAATTCAACGAACATCAAATCTATAACGCTCATGAAACAGGATTATACTGGCGATTTCTACTAGCAGTTCAAGCTTCGAACATTGCACATAGCCATCAAATGGACAAAACAAAATACTCTGGATTTGAGTGAGATACTTACCATGAAAATGAAACATGAAAAAGCGGTTTCGAAATTAACTGCGAAGAAGACTCAGTCTAAAATAACATAATTTTTCTCCTTAATATATCAGTCATTATAATCCTACTTCAATTTTTTTGCAATATGTGATGGCTTACTCATTCAAAAAATTTTTTGTTACTTTATATGTATCATTATTAAAAAACTCATGTACTCAGAAATACAATTTGGAAAACATGTAAACATTTATTTGACTTGACCTTCAGAAATATGAAAAATTCCTATAATATGAACAATTTTTATGTTCATATTGACGCGATTGTAATGTATATATAAACAATTCAAGTTTCAGGGATATAACAGCTCCAATATGGCTCAATTTTTTTCTGTCATTCTTTATTTTTCATCAACGTTTCGACATCAGTCGCTGTCTTCTTCAGAATGCTACAATATAGTTTTCATTATATTATGTAATGGAACATTCTTGAAGGCTCACCGAAATTTGAGGTTTACAATTAAAAAATTGTCAAACTTTGAAAAAAATACTTTTTCTGGGAATGTTTTACATCAATGTTAGCAGGAAAGTATGAACTCTAGAACCTACATACAGAACATTATTCACATCTATACCTGTTCACTTTCTATGAGACAAGAGATATCACATAACGAACTGAGTGGCGCATCAGCAGGCTGGTTAAGATGCTCAGAATGAAAGGGTCCAATAGTATTTTAGACTGAATTTCACTGTTTTGTAGAGAATTATTGATTTCAAAATGACTAAGTATGGAGTTCGACAATTTTTGTATTATAAACCTTAAATTTTGATGAGCCGTTGTGAAATGTTCCATTGCATAATATAATAATAACTATATTGTAGCATCCTGAAGAAGACAGCGACTATTTATCCTAGAAAACTTAATTTACATCCATCGAAATGAAGATAAATATCTACTACAGTCAGGCATGCATAAATACGATACATAGAACAAATCGCTCATTAGGAAAGACTACCTAAGATTGAGTAAATCCCAACAGGGTCTAAGATTTTGTGCGGTGTCTCTGTACCATAGACTTCCTGGTGGGGTGAAAAATCTGCCAATTGTTAGGTTTAAGGAAAAAATGAAACGGATGTTGGCAACTAATATATTTTATTCAGTTGACAAATTTTGTGGTCGGATTCTCTATGACAGTGATTTTGTATAACTTATATTTTCAACTATTGTTTGGTTTTTGGCATTTTAATCTATTCATTAATATTCGTCTTGACGTGTGAAAACAATTTAATTTTTGTGGCAATCACCAATAAATCTCCCTCTGTCGCATGTTGATGAAAAATAAAGAGTAACAGAAAACAATTGAGCCACCAGTGGAGCTGTTATTTCCCTGAAACTCTAATTGTTCATTATTAATACAGCGTGAATTTTCAACGATTCAAAGATATATACATATAAATATTTATATCAACGAGAACTATTTTCGTACAATATTCCCTCCTGATCAAGAAATACTTTCGACATCACTAAATACAAGGAATCATAGATGTTGCCTCAATTCGCCTCAAATACTTTAATTTTGATTTTGAAACGAAAATAGTTTTGACCTATAAGGTGGGAATCACTGAGAAAAACACTGCAAATTTTACACAAGGGTTTATTATATTTTTAGTTAAGTAACCCAATATACCGTTGATATCTTAAACAACTTAGAAACGAATGCGATGATTCATTTCCGATATTATTGGAAATTTGCAGCGTTTTTCTTTATATTTCAGGAACCACTGGTCGGAAATCATCCGAGTAAAATTTTTAAAGTTTAGTTATGCAACAGTAATCAACGTTCAGAGTGTCATGAAAATTCGGTAGTGAGTTTTCGAGAAATGATTTTTTTATCTCCCAACCCCCATTTAGACCCCTTAGGATACACTGATCCTGCTGAAAAGTTAGGAGGATCAACCCCGAGTGACACGATCTTTTCTACCAAGTTTCAAGGATTTCCGTTCAGTACTTCCAGAGAAAAGCCCCGGTCAACGGACGGCGGACGGACGGATTTTTTTTTATTCGATCATACAAATCTACATACTCCAAAACGTAAACTGTGAAATTTTCAGGGGGGGTTAAAATTTTCTTTTCGTTGGTCGATCATTTAGGTTTATTATTTGATTTTATCAAATAATGAACCAAAATTCGTGTTCAGAATCAACTTCGTCTGTTCAGCCATACACGCGCTGTAAAGACTACTCGTATATGAGGACGGTTTCAGTTCCGAATAAGTTTAAGCCAACTCGTCGCAATAGTTAGGAAATCACAGTTAACAGAAATTAATTTTTTCTATAATGCAAAAATGAATTTAATCTTAGTATGGGTACAGTACCGACAGAAAAATCATTTTTGATTTTGCGAGGATTTCTCTACTTATCCACTCGGTCACATATGTATTGTTCGCGTCAATATTGAGATAATATAATTCTTTTTTCGTGAAATATTTACACAATGGATGCATTAAAAGTACTTCGAAAGTTAAGTGTCCATTTCATTTCTACCTGTTCAGTGACCCCACGGTGTATTTCTTAAATGCATTTGCCTGTTTATCTCAACGAATATGTTTCCGTTTTAGAGGGTCATTTCGTAAAGGAAAAAGTTTAGTCTACATTAAAAAGCACTTAACGCTACAAGGCTCTGAAATATTTCAATCTCAGACATAAATATATCCGAATGATGGGTTAGCCCAGTTATTTGGTTTGGTTCAACACGTGTTCGCAAAGAGCTACCAAACGAACGGTCCATTAAGAAAAGTGCTCCAGCTGAAAGACCTTGTTTGCATTGTACTACAGTGTGATAATTGCCCAAGAATGGTAGTTGTATATTCAACGATTCAGTTGACCCTTTACGGATTTCATTAGTGGTTGAAAATGAGTAAACAAAATTGTTTCTAATTTTCAATAAATTTCAATACTATTCAGATACCTACATCTTCCTAAAGTCAAGTAAGTGAGTAAAAGTCAGGTATACCATTCAAAATTGACGAGTAAACTCAAGTGGAAAATACAGTAGAAACAAATCAATTATTAGTAATCGACGCAGACGTTCAAAATAAGTACATTGTAGAACAGATTTTGGTGCCCGTTGACAAAAGCTCTGGCACTTGATGATTACTCATATTACGGATTCCGAACTCAGGATTGGGATTGAATAGTGTCGTCTTAACAATTTTGAAGCTTCCTACTGTTCAAGCATGGTATATATTTTATACTATATTATACTATGGTTCGAGAAAAGATCAATTCTTTAATCTTTGCGTGCTCTCTTTACTCTTCGCATGCAATATGATCCATATATGCGTTGCAAATCTCACGAATCGTGATCTATTGGGTCGATCGAAATCATATCGAGTTCGGAATTGCACTGCAGCTCTACAGCCGGTATAATATTGCACAGATCGCACCAGAAACCGGCAGAAGGCCCGAAAGTCTATAATGCAGGATTTGATTCGAAATTTCATTGAAACGGATAGAAATATTTTGAGTAAGTGATCTTCCTTTATCTCCTACAAAATTTTTTTCTCTCGGAGCGAATGGAATTGGAAGATGGAATATTTCTCGCATTGATTTATTTTAAAATTTTAAAAGAGACCGAATCATGAATAAAAATGCAAATATTCCCAGATTTATACTGAAAATGTTTTCCTAATTTTTTTGGTTTGCATGATAATATTTGACGGAAAGCATTTTGGAAATATTAATTCACATAATTCCATTATTTCTTTTATGATTCCTTCTTGGTCTATTGTTATTTCGTACTGAATGCGAAAAAATCAAACTGAAAGAGTAAATTGTACAATTATTGCACACAATGATCTTCCAGAATATGAAGAGCCATATATCACCCAAGAGATCGTAAGTATATTCTGTCTAATTTCGTGGTTCTTTCCGGGGGGATGAAACTTTGTTACTAGTTCGAAAAAAAAGTAACCATATCGTCATACTAAATGTTCGAAAAATGAGGCACAACTCAAAAGAAAAATAAAACTCAGAACGTTATAACCAGCAACAAAATTTAATTGATTAGAAATGTTAAATGGAATATTTTGTCACCGCGTTTCGGGTATGTTTTCTATAAATAAGAGCAATATGTATGCCATTGTTTGCTGAATATTGCATTTTAATGTGATTTGCAGAAGTAAAACAAGCATATTTATATCTCTCAAAAAGTATGAGCGTTAAATTATTTTCGGTTTGTTAGTCATTCACGAGGGAAACAGTATTCGAAAGAAAAATCTAAGCATACTTAGATATTAGCTAATACAAATTCATACTCCAGGTACAGAGTGTTTAATTAGACCAGGAATTAGCAGTCATAATTTCCTAGTCCTGGTCCGTACTATTATAGTATGGTTCATATGAAAAGTTTGATGGCCTGAGATGACCATACTCGCCAAATTTGAAGCAAATTAGTTGAACGTTTCAGAAGTTATAGCCATCTAAAAACTCTGCCAAAATCAATCAATCACAAAAATCATAAGTGATTAATTATTTTCGACTGAGAAAAAAAAGGTTGGTGTGTCGTTCACGTGGAAAAGAGTATTCAAAAAACAATTTAGGCCTGGTCTGTACTATTTCGGTACGGTTCATATGAACAGTTTGATGGCCTGGGATGACAATATCCGCCAAATTTGAAGCGAATACGCCATCTAAAGGTATTGGCGAAGTCAATAAATCACCCTGTATCTCAGAAACGAATAGCCTTAGCCCATGTTGAATTGTTGTTTTCTGGCTTTCGAAGGTACAACCTATTCACCATCAAATGATGAACAATTACTTACCAACCACCCTGTATATTGATATGGTTTGGTGTTCAATATTTTTTTTTGAATATGAGAAAATTAAGTTCTGGTGACTCCGAATCATTTTCCTTTCTCTCGTTACCTAGTACGAATGAAATTGTTTTATACATACAGGGTATTTCACCATGAACTGGACAAACATAATATATAGCTTTGTGAATGACGTTGGGAAAGACATTTCTGCCTTATTATATATATATATATATCCTGTTCAATGTCAACTCAGAGCAATATTCCGATAACTGTGGTGAGTCAGGCGTGACCTAGGAAATAACGGTTTTTGGTCACATCTTAGAAATTTTTTGTTGGTCAATTCAATTGTGATGTAGAATTCTGAAAAAAATAGATCATATTGTGGCGGAAACCTGCTAAGTGGGAGTTTATTATTATCGATTACCAAATAAAATTGCATTATGTCAATCTACTCATTTTTCTAAGATTTTCCGTGAAAAAAATTCTCCAAAATTCAAACTCAAATTGTTCAAATATTCTTTGGGTGAACTTATTTTGAACACTGGTGTGAAAACAGAATAAAAAAATATCTATTGGTTTTCATTTTCAGGCTTTCAAAGATTCCGATCTGAGTACTTAAAATAATTTTTATTTCAAAAACTGGTGGTGTTACGGAGGCCAAATTGTGCTAATGAGTTTCCAGAATGACCTGTATAGAAATATGAATTTATCAAAAAGAAAATTCTCAAAAAAAACTTTGGTGGGAATGGAACTCACTCCACTTTCGGACAGTAGGGTCACGTTACCTCGAGAGTATGAATTGGATATATTCTGATCAAATTGATGTCCGTTACCAAGCAACTTTAACGTCGGAATGTGGAGAGATTCCGATTCCCACTAAAGTTTTTTTATGTCAATTGTGTTGTAAAATTCTGGAAAAAATATTCTAAATGGCGGAAAAACTGCAAAGCTGGAATTTTTCATTTTCGATTGCTTAATTGGATAGCATTATTTCAATGTCCTCGATTTTCGAAGATTTTCCGTGAAAAAGTTTTTTCCAAAATTCCAATTCAACTTTTCTTCACACATCTACAGAAAAAAATTTCCACCCAAAATTGTTGAAATCTATCAAGGTTGATATAACCTCCATTCTGAACACTATAGTGAAAAAAGAATAAACAAAAAAAAAAAAAAAAAAAAAAAAAAAAAAAAAAAAAAAAAAAATTAAAATTCCAGCTTTGCAGTTTTTCCGCCATTCAGAATATTTTCCCAGAATTTTACAACACAATTGAATTTACAACCAAAAATACTAAGATATGACCACAAACTCTCATTTCAAAGGTCTCGCGTAACTTAACACAGTTATCAGAATATTCCTCAAATTTGACATTGAACCCTGTATCTTGCTTATGTTTTGAAAACGGGGTAGGTATATGTCATAAGGCAAAATTGACTTTCCCAATGTCATCTACACGGCTATATATAATTGTACATTTCCTCGTGAAACACCCTTTATAGATAGATGACAATATGAGTATACCATATTTTATGTAAATGAATATACAAGACTCCGTCCTGTCCAAGCGGAAAATATTTCTCAACTATTTTTTCTGGAGAATAAATATGCGAACTGTATCTTTATAATTGCCCAATAAAAACACACCGTATCTCATTATTGAAAATCTGTGAGCATTGTACATCATGATAGCTGTTTGCTGATTTAGATAAATAGATAGAATTCCCACAGAGTAACTAATCTTGCCAGTGATTCTGCGACTCCATCAGCATGGCTCCTCCAGTCCAGTCGTGTATCGATAACCACTACCAGCAGACTAACTACAGATCTGGTTTGCTATGCAATATTGCTGCAGTCAATTCTATCGGATTCCTTCAGTGCTTCATCTCTATAAGAAAATCTCAACATCTGGATCTTCACTAAATTCATTAGGGCGTTGGTAGTTTTTATAAATAATGTTGAAAGAAATCATAACCCGATTCGAAATGTTATTTTACTTCCATTAAACCCTCTTGCCGACACACCTAAGATATGTACATGCATACAGAATTCTGGAAAAAATCATGGATTCCTGATAAAGAATCACCTATTCACCTTTAGAATTTGTATTGGACTTATTATGACATCCTGACATAATACATGTCACAAGTTTTTCACTTTATTCCCTATATTTTATTAGATTTCTAGTTCGAAATGGACAATTATGGATCAATGGGAGATGATTCCCTAATAAAGGGGCCTGTAGCGTTCTTCGTTTATCTGAGGATCTGAAAATCATCGCTTGGAGGACTGAACCTGGTCGAAAGACCCTCTCCGTCATGAGCAAATGTAGGTGATATTATTTACTGCTTCCTTCTGGTTTTCTGCCCCTCATTCTGTTTCAGATATTATGTCAAGATATTTTGTCGAAATGAATTCAAGATGACGAAAAAATTATTTTCCGATGAAAAAGATGCTATCCATCTTCTATAAACAAATTACTACTCTTATACGGGGAGACAGAATTTTTCCTGAGGTTTTTATCTGTGCTCTTGTATCATACGCAAATAAGTATGGTACCCTGTTTACATTTCCACTGCTAACACTGTGATATATCTTAGAATGTAATGCTCGTTCTCAAAAGAATTTATATATATATTGGACTTATACTATTTTCCTCCTCCGTTAATTGACAGACACAGCAGAAATATTTCGTTGAATCGTACTCTAGAAAATATATAAATCGTGCATGAATCGTTATCGCCAAGCCATTTTATTACCAAATAGGCCAACCGATGTCAAAATTATGCGAACCACTATCGATGTCATATGATAATTTTACGAGTATTCCTTCAATTTGTACAATTAACTTAACATGGTAGATGGCTGAATACCGGTTCATGATTTTTATTTTATTGGGTAACAACATAAAACTCTTTTACTTATCATAATTTCACGCGTAGTTTCACTATATTAAAATAATTGTATATGGACAATTCTTGTTGATATGAACACAATGGATGTTTATGGACTTTATTGTAGGTGGTAAGGGAACCACAGAATTCTATCCGTGAAAATGAAAACATGCTTCAAATAATCACAGGTGTGATTATATGAGTTTTCGATTTACTAGTAATATTATGTTACTTTGTATTCGCTGTTCATAAATACCATAAGATGACTAAACAATGCAGTTTCATCAATAGGTATCATGTTTATAGTCACAAAATATGTTATACAAATATTCAATCATAAAATATACAATTTTCATTTGTTCAAGCAATATTATTATGTTTCAATCTGCTAATTCCTCCAACTCCAATATTCGCTATATCATATTTTCATCCTGACTGGAAAAAATAAAAACATGTTTTCACATTAAACGCACCACCATATAAGCTTATCATCATATAAAGATGAGCAATATGTTGAGATAAGCCGTGAATTGAGGAGTGTAATTTATTTTTTTGTTGGGCTTATGGGCATAAGATTGCTTGACGAGTTTTTGCTATGCACTCCTCAATTTGGACAAATAAGGCCTACATTTTCAAAACATAATGAGGAGGCTGGCTAGGTCCAATTCAAGTTGTCGGCGTGGTATCAAAGACGAAACAGTGACTCCAAAAGTTCTCTTATAGTTTAGTATTAGATGGTGTTATTATTGTTCACTGAAAGATGCTACTCATGATCAATTTTCGATCGCCTTCTTTTATGAAGGTACTATGACGTTTGAATTGAACTTGCAGAGAGTAGTTTCTAAACATTTGTTTCTTCGATATTTCAAAATTATACATGCACTGTTTTGGACTTGTTCATCAAGAAAATGTTTTCCATTAAATCAAAAAATCATAATCTTTCTTTAAATAACTGATATAATAATGTTACACAATTTAAGTATAATTATTAAATTGAAAATCAAATCATCCTGTTACAATCTGAAATCGAATAGTTATTGTTATCGTGGCCGATTCTCCTATAGGTTCCGCTGTGGAACCCCTCAAAATCTAATGCTGGAGGGAGCTAGGAAACCAGGTGTATTCTGTGTAGAGTTAGTTAATAATTCCTAACGAACAACACTGTTGATTTTTTATCGAACAGCGAATGGTTGGACGTTCCCCTAAAAACCGTAAACATTCTTTTCCGGACAAGGAACCAACCTCAGATCTTTCAATCGTGCGCCATGAGTTCTAAACACCGAAATACGGCCGTCATTATACAGGGTGTCTCACGGGGAACTCTACATACTCCCACCATATATATAGTCTATCATTAGCATCACGATGTGGCCACTTAAAAAAGTCTCCCATCTTTCCTTACCTATATACGGGATGATTCATTAATTCTGACCAAAATTTCATTTGATTATATTTCTGGTACTGTGAAAGAATTGAATGAATTATTCAGAAAACATTAAGCATCTGTTGGATAATATCTACCGAATACCATATTTTCCATATTTCTGATGCCGCGCGTGCTCAGGAAAATCAATTTTGATTACTGATGTGAAAATGACCACCTGCTAGGCCACTTTCTGGATTTTTTTTTACATTTATTTGAACTGCATCACGCAAATGATATGCATACATACAAATTTTTGTCACACCTCTGAGCGTTTCATAATGATCACACAAATCTGCAGATACAAGAAAATTATAAGAATTATTTATTACCATTCCAACCTGGCAAGCTCGAATCCAAGAAATTCCTTCATGACTCATTTTAAAATGATCGATCATATCAAAAATAAATGTTCGTTTTTTTTCATTCAACATGAAAGCATTTTTTCATCATATTATATCTTATGAATTCATGGTACGGCGTGGATTTCAAGTGTACGTTTTCAAGAAAATTCAGTTCCCCAAAAATTAAATGAAAAAAATTAATATTCGATTCAATTTCCCAAAAAAACCACATGATTAATCGTGTGAAAAAAGGTGAGTGAAGTTTACAAGCAGATCATCAACTGGCTAATTGCTTTTCTTATGGTACTTTCGGATAACATTTGTGATTTGTATAATCCTGTCTATTAACCGCACTCAGGTTTCAATAGTCACAGAATAAACCATTTATTTTTAATGTCCCCCAATGAATAATTTATTATGTTGAGGTCAGGAGAACACGGAGACAATTCAATATGACCACCACGTCCTATCCACCTATTCTCATACACGACATTCAAGTAATTTCTCACTTGGACAGAGAAATGTGGTACGCCGTCATGCTCGAAATGAATACAAGGTGACTCAAAAGAAATTTTGTATTTCAAAAATCGATAAAAATAATGAAAGCCTTTTATCGATTATTAAAATACACTCTTTGGGAATTTATTTCTTGAAAATTATGTCGTCTAAATGATTTTCCTCGCGTTCGCGATATTCATTCAATATAACATTGATATTTCTGATGACGGATTGACAGGTAGGTTTCGTGATTGTTCCCATTTCTTGGCGAATTCTATTTAAAACGGTCCAGGGAAGTTGGTTTCTTAATGTACACTTTATATTTGAGGAAACCTTGCAGGAAAAAGTCCATAGGCGTCAAAGCAGGACTGCGTGGTGACCAATTTATGTCACCTCTTCTCGATATTAATTTGCCTGGAAAATTTCACGAACTCGTGGCAGAGACCTATTGGACGTATGTGACGTTGCTCCATTCTGCTGGAACCATGTTCTTTGATTATATCCAGGAAAATTTTGCTTTTCAGGCAACAAAACTCATCTAACATTCAAACATAACTCTATGAATTCACTGTAAGAGCACGTCCCCTTTCATATTAAAAAAAAGCGGCAGTTCTGCTTTTTTACGTGTCCATTGAGATAAAAATGAGCTTCATCGGAGAATAAGATGTTGAATGTTTGTAAGCGCTCAATTGCTTAGTTTACGAATTCTAGCCTCTGAATGGCATCCTCGAGTTTCAGTTCTTGCACCAAATGAATTTAAAGGGATGCAGCTTTAGATATTTGTTCAAAATGCGGTGTAGCTATGATCTATTTACGTGCAAATTACTTGCATGCGTCCGAATGGAAAGGTCGGGATCATCACGAACAGACGTCCGGATTTTGGTTTACCTAGTGTTGAACTGGTCTCCTCGAACTTCTTCGCCCAATTCCGAATGATAGGAATGCTTGGTGCATCATTTAAGTGAATTAAACCTCGAACATTGCAGAAATTTCTTCGCGAAATAGTTGCAGAATTACCGTTTTTGTAAAATTCGCGCATGCACAACGCGCGGTTCACTCCCGCGAAAGGCACCCATAGCACCTGAATTCCCAAGAGCCAGGCTACCGATTAACATAACCCTCGCACCCCTCAGATGCCTTGAGTTCACACAGTAAGCTAAAAAAAATAAAATTATTTTTCGATACACCTTGAACTTTGAATGTGAACATTGGATTATAGATTTGGTACAATATTCTGAAGAAAAACTAAACATGATATCCCATTAAGGAGACTATTGAAGAAATGGAGAACAATCAGTTGGTAATTAATCACTGCAATCCATGTGTTAACGCGAATTTTTTCTGTGAGTTGCACTCCAGAATAGCATGTGCGTTCTATTCAGCCCATTCATGCAAATTATGTATACCACCTCTAGTATATTGCGCTTCGCCTGAGAAAAGTGTGTGGTGAATTAATGGTCTATTATTCGTTAACCTTCTACAAAAATTTTGAACGGTGAATCTCATTTCCGGGATGTAACGGCTGGACAAGTTGAATATGGTAAGCATGCAGTTGATTTCTTCTCAACACCCCATGAATATTTGATCGAGAAATACCTAGTTGTGCACTACTGTGTATTATACATATTACAGGATCCACCTCCACAGTATGCAAAATCTCCTCTTCAAAATTGTTGTCAACCTGTCTTTCCGGTTTTGTCTTAGGAAATGTACTAACTTAGGATGACTCGGACTTCTACGAGTGGGAAATCGTCTTTTAGGTCCGGTGTACACATCCCGTTTTTCCAGCTCCGGGGCCGTTGCGGTGCCGTACTTACGATATGAAGTATCATAGGTATAATGCACCTATAAGTACAACACCGCAAGGGCGCCAGAGCTTTCTAAGCCGGATATGTACACCTTGGCTTATTCTCTCGCTTCAGCTTTGCTATTTCCACTACAGAATCAATAAGCAAAAGTCATGTCCGCATATTCAGAATTCAAAACTCATGATGACATTCTTATTTAATAAAGGGAAAATGTATTTACACGACAAATGAAAACAATCCAATCTCAAACATCAACACTAAGCTGTATTCATATCAAACTATCAAGGCACCTTTCACAGTTGGTTTTTATTTGTAACTCTCTCTAATCTCTCTAATGTAATCGCTAGAATACGCATCATTATTGGGAATTTTTACATTGAAAAACCAACGTTGAGTATGGAGCTCTGAAAATACGCAGATTAGTGACGAATTGATTTTCTCATAACCATTTTTTATATGATCTTTACTTTTTCAGATCATCATGAAACGTCAGAAGTGTGACAAGAATTTAAATTCATGCATTCCGTTTGTCTGATTATGCAGCTCAAATGAATGTAAAAAAAATTCAGAAATAGGCCTACATTAAGGTTATTTTTACATCAGTAGTCAAAATTGATTTTCCAGAGTACGGCACTGGAAATATGATATTCGGCATATGTGATCCAACGAATGCTATTAAGTGTTACAAATTCTGATAGAATCATTCAATGGTGATTTACAGTACCCGAAAAATAGTCAAATGAATATTTTGGCTAGAATGAATGAATAACTCTGTATAGGGGTAAGAAAAGATAGAAGACATTTCGTAGTGGCCATTTCGTGATGCTGATATATTATACTTTATGGAGTATGTGAAGTATGTGGAGTTTCTCGTGGAACACCCTGTATATCAGAAACTTTTTCGAGAATAATGATATTTTTAACGGTTAAGTTTAATGTGAATAGAAAAAAAGTCAGAAAGAAATGCAACCATATAATTGCAAGTCGTTATAGAATGCAACCCTACCAATGATTGATATCGATAATTTCACCGACATGCTAAGTCACAGATTGGCAATTGATTCGTCACGACAAATAATCCAGTTCTTGAATGGAAACATGTGGGTGATGACATGTCTAGATAGAGCTATAAGCCGAATTTAATGGGCTATTTCTCGGCCTATCACGATAAAACCTTCGGAGCTAGCTTTGCCGTGACATAAACTTGTCACCAGTCCGACCAGTAATACCGTCGGACATACGCGATTATCAGTATCCACATAGATCTTGTCAGATGGTAAGGAATGAACCAATTTCAAAATAATGCTTTCTATCAGAATTTCAACTAAAATAGAACTCAATATATGAATTCCCCTTTCGTAGTCTTTATCTTCTAAGAGTGTTATGGAGTTGAGTCAAGAATTGTCACTCGGATTGTTATGACTCATTTAAAGGATTTCAGTAGTGAGGTGCAATTGAATAATATATATTATGGCATATTCCGTTTTGAACACAAAGGACATGCGACCAAGGGTCGGTCATATGGTCTCTACTTCGTCAGACAAAATAGGTTTCACAATAATAGTAGGGTCGTCGAACTCTGCTCTCTGCTCCCGTCCCCTGAATAATCATAGGAATAAAATGTTTATATATCTCAAAATGATGTTAGTAACCACATAATGAAAATGTAGAAGAAAATAACTGGCGAAAACTCAGGTGCTTACAGACCCTTTCAAACTAGAAGCCATTTTCTCACGAAAAATTCAAAATTATTATTCTTTTGGACGTCATTTTTCAATCAACTGATAGATTCCGTCTCTTTATATAGGATCTGTATTTTTGAAGCCAAATAAAATTTCGAACGGACATGTCTGAATAAGAATCACCTGGCAAGTTTCACACAAACTTCGCTTTTTTATTGAGACTCATTTTTACGCGCTTGTTTTCACATGCTTTGGTGTTTACTGTCGGTCGGTCTAAAAGCCAATATTTCCGAAACTTACGTAAAATTTTAGTGAAATGTCAGAGATATTACCTAAAAAAAAATTTCAAACATTTTCGAGAAATTTTTTTTGAAATATTTCAACGGATAAAGAACGGAATCGAAATACATACTGCGGATCAAACCCACCCTGGCAAATTGAACTATAGTGTTGAATTTTCGTGAGAGTTAGAGCTCTCACAGACTACCTGGTCGGACGGAACTGTATTTGACCACGCATTTTTCATCAGTGAGTCCAACTTAATCCTTTGAGACCAATTTGGTACGTTATTCAGAAATTATAGACAATTTGCGCATGAAAAGTACAATGTTACCAGCAATGTAATAAGTGCATAATTGATCATACTAAGCAAAACTGAAATAGAATGAATAACAGCTCCGACGTCACTTAAAAGGTATGTATCATGAGTTATATAAATAATTGAAACTTGACCACTGATTCGAGCTTTCTGATTCAATTCCCATGTCCGAATTAAAAAAAAAAGAAAAAACCTGAGGCCGCCGACCGAGATGTTCATTCATGTTCTCCTAAAGTGACCTAAAGCAATCGAAGAAGCGGCACTCATATGCGTGGACGGCTCTCCTTCGCGGCCCGGCATGTCATTACAAATGGAGTCAGCACACGCCACGAGATGTTATCGCTCCACAAGCATACCGAACACCATTATTTGAACGCGTGTTATGGCCGGATGCCGAGGTATTACGTTAAACACCGCACACACTTTTAATTGGTTTATATATCACGGTCATATCGCGCTCTATGATGATGTAAAAACGGCCGAATTCAGCACCTCTGCCGGAATAGCGTGCACCTAATTCGTGCGGTGTTGAATCATCGTTTTTGCTTGTTAATATTCGTTTTGTTACACATCTCGGATTGAAAAGGGGTTGGCTGGTGAGCGCCTTCGAGCAGGATCTATGCTCCAACGTCCAGCACGTGTTTTACGGTAATACCTAGGAAAACTCCAATCTCATAGAATTCATTATATGTTGTAATGGATTCGAACGCCAGCTGCTGGTTCGAATGAAATATTCTTTGGAATATTGTGACGCAGTACATAACATATAAACAATCATCGCATCGGTTGATTCAAGAACTTTCATTTCGTGTCAATAATAAGTAGAGGTCAAATGAGGTGGGTAATATAACAATCACAAGAAATAAAAATATCAAAGGACGCAGTGAGTTACAGGTGCTACCGTATGCAGTCGCTTTGAGATTAGGAATGATCCCCTAATCATACGCGCCAGACAAAACTTCACAGAAATATACCGAACATAAATTCACAACTAACTAACTTATATATCTGCTAAGTTTCAATGTGATCATATCGTTTATTTTCCAATTCGCGAGATGAACATGGTAGAAAAACATGACCGACGACAAATCAGAATTTTTCTCGCGTAAGTTCGAATTGCTTGAAAAATTTCAGCTGGATGATTCATGCCGAATTTCGAGAAAATCGTATGATTAGAGAAGCAAAAATTATAAAATACATGAAAATTTTCTGAATTGTTCGGATACAATCATCAAATAATTTCTGACAAGTTTTTTCATCAGCATTTTCCAAGTCCTTAACCAATTTATAAATCAGGAAATTATCAGTTTTTTGTGAGTTACACCGGAAATAACCATATCATAGAACATTGACGGAATATGAAATTTTTTTCCCAATACCTCTCGAAAAACGATCAGAAAAAGAATAATTCGGTACACTATTGTAAAATATTGAAGAAACCTGTGCAATATTCCATTGAAATCAGATGAAATGTGTGCGACAAGAACTATTTGGAAAATTTTCCAATTTTTTTTTTATTATCCATGAACGTTGAGGTCCCAACAGAATTTGTCATGCAATTGATCGTCAAATTTCTTACAAGCTATCAAGTTTCATACTAGTTGCATCAGTATGTCCTAATTCCTGAGTTATTAAGGAAATTACCGCAAAAGTTCAAATCCAAAATCTATTAACGTAAGGATGAATATTTGTCTATATATCAACAAATACTCCACCAAAGAATCTTCTATACTGAAGAAGCGTTTCTGTACGACTCACCTTGTCCGAATGCTAAAATTGTTTTAGATACTTGAAACCTGTTGGATGATGCTTTTGTGGATTTGGAGAATTTCACTAGGTCCATCTTAGGAGCACCTCATATAAACCATAACTCTCGAATGCAAAAAACTGTGAGCGATGCGAATGAACATCGTCCATTCGTCGTCTTAGAAAGCTGTATCTGCGATCAGGGACTTTGTACAGCACCGCCTCAACTAGGAAACACACGGTGGTTTCTACCATCAAACAATGTAATGGTACATGGAGATAAAACAATAAAATATTCTTTGAAGAAATTTTCATGCACATAATTAGAAGGCTAGGCATGCGGATGTTATTTGTATTTCTAGACAATATGCTACTACACGAATCAACAAAATCTTTCATAGGTACCAAATTATATCATCATTTGCCACACATGTTCAAGTCGATGACGATGTTCAATTCAAGATTAACGTTAAGGCTCGGTTGAGGGACAAGTGTTACTATAGTATTGAGGAATACCTCTCTGATAGATTTATTGAATTCCTACGCGTTTTCACCTGATTTTCCATGTCTGTAACACCTTAATAAATTCCTTTTATTTTCTACAACACTTATCCTATACATTGTTGAGTGTCTAAAAGGATAAAACTAATTATTATTATTCGATTCGAGATCTTCCTGATAAAAATCTAATGAAACGTGCACCATAAAATTCAAGTCTTCAATTAGTCATTGTTTTCACAGCGGGATTTGTGTTTTTTCAATATAGTGAAAAAATTTTATGGGAAATATTCCAAGAATTTTACGAAGTAAAACAATAGCGGTTCCGCTGAAGGGCTTTTACAAACCATTCGTCTCAATGGAATTCTGCGTTTGGTTGTAATAACACCATCGAAAATGTTGTCAGGTCATTTTCCGTCGCTTAATGGCAATGTGAATCTTCAATTCACATCACGATAAGTACCAATAGATCTAATCATCAGCTGACATTCTTCGGTGACATAGGATAATGCCACGATACAAAAACCCTATTTGAGCTTCAGATGGTTCGAAGGAAGTCTTGTGAAGCATTGATTGTAGTCTCAGTCGGAGCAATTCTAAGTAATGCAGATATTCTACGACTGGAAAAATATCACAGACGAAGCACGTTTCCTAACGATGTGAACTCAGCTGAAATTGAATTCATGACTGATTTCATCCAATAAATTTCCAATCGTTGCAAATTTTCGGAACAAACCAGATTTCAGAGGTCAGAAATAGC
This sequence comes from Myrrha octodecimguttata, assembly GCA_958510865.1. Lineage (NCBI taxonomy): Eukaryota > Metazoa > Arthropoda > Insecta > Coleoptera > Coccinellidae > Myrrha > Myrrha octodecimguttata. The sequence continues at coordinate 1,917,267 of OY294057.1, read as the reverse complement.
ACTCATCTCCGAACTAAGTGGTCCTTTTTGCTGATGTGCTTTAATTCTCTCTGGGAAGGCAACTCGACCACAGATTTTTTTCGAGCGGAATCTTCAGTTTAAAGAGACTCATGAAGGCTGTTGATCAATTTCAGCTACAAAACAGAAACCGATCCTTCTTGTTAGCTCCGGGAGGAATATTAAGTTAACTCAACTGAGCCGTACGTCTAATTCCCGAGCGATTTTATGGTTGATTGTGGGGTTATTAGCATGTTACCTTCATTACAATCATTAGCGGTGAAATTAATTCGCCGTTCTGCTGAACCCGCGTTTTCGATGGGATCTGAATGGTGGGGAATAAATCGTCCATTACATCAGCATTCCTACTTGTTTCATGAATCCACCTCTACCGTCATCAGGAAATTCTATGATCGATATTATAATGATAGGTATTTGTGGGAATTTTAGATTGTGAGGACTAATTGCGAAATGAGATTTTATTAGTTTTCTGATTGTCTCAGATCTCGAGGCTGATTTTCGAAAAAATGACATGTGAGAATTAGCAACTCTTCAATCAATCTAAAAGGATGTAAGGAATCAGACGCCTCACACTGAACATAACTTATCTCACAACTCACACAAGCTTTGCGATTTTGAGAGAAGAATGAAATACAATACAATCCTGCTTCTTATACGATCAGACAACTTAGTTTCCCTGACGAATAGAAGAATATCTAGATCAATCTAATTTTTGATTACTTTTTTTTGTAGTATTCGATTCCGAGATTCTCTGATCTGAGATTCGCAGCCAGTTGAGTTGAATGTACTGTTTTGTTTTCAGTCTTTCTATTTCTGGAAGGGTAAAATATTTCTCAATAAATGCTCTTGATTATTCAACCGAATTGATCTCGACTGAAAAGACTAGTGGCAGAGCTCCTAGAAAAAAGTATCTTAGGTACTGTACCTTAGTTCTTATTTTTAGCACAAAGAAATTTTGAAAAATTTCGGAACTAGGGCAGCCAGGGGAAAGAATTTTCAAAAGCCTGCAAAAATCGAATTCTTAATGACAGCGAAATCAATTTACGAAATTCTCATTAACATTTCTGAAGAAACGAAAAAGAATAAGGAATTCATAAAAGCATACATTAACAACTATTCTCTCTGTTTTTGGAAAAGTACCACCATATATTGGAAACGAATCGTGATCAAGGAGAACTGAGAAACATATTTTCCACCGAAGCCCCCATTTTTCGATAAATTCACGAATTTTTTTTGAAAAAGTCGATGCTTATCCCCGCGATATGTTTGACAGAATTCAAAATGTTCGTCTTTCCTCTATCTATACAAATCTTCGCTATTATCCGGTCTTGACCGAAATATCCGTAATAAACCCCTTCAAAACAACAACCCTTCCAAATTTTTTTCTTGAGGTCCTTCTGTTGTATAGAGATCCAAATCAGAAATTTTTTTTTACGTGAAATAGCTGTGAATATAACTTTTCATATAATTGATTTCATATATCCCCGTCATGAAGATGAAAAAATTTTCCAACATTTTGAAAATTGAAACAAAATTTGCATACCTCTTAACATGTGAATGGTAAATTCGAACCACCAAGCAACATGTAAATGGTACCATTCAACTACCTCGCTACATGAGAAATGATTCTTTGAACTACCTTGCAACATGTGAAAATGCAAAAGAATAAAAAATATAATTCTTTATTCAATCCTGATCAGTATAACACCAGAATTTTAACTTTACCAGTGAATATCATACAAATCTTGACCTGACAAATAATACGAATACAAAGAGAAATCAGATCAATTCAGATTTTCCTAACATTTTCGTAAGATTTAACATCGATCCAAACAGGGCAGATTCAATTCTATAGGTAAATAGGTAGGCACATGCGTGGGAATTATACGTAAAGCAAAGAATTTGAGTTTCACACATTAAATGACTAAGCATGAGCAACACTTTCATGCAAATAATCCCTTCAGTTTGTTTGAAAAATATGCTCGAGCCGAACTAAACCGTCGGGGTTTAGTTCGTTACTGGGAGAAAAATCAGTCGAAACGTTCAGAAAATATTAAGGGTAATCCCTGTTTCGAGAATTTCTTCACACCAACGTTAACCCGCTTTTCGCGAATTTCTTCACCCGTGAATATAAAAAAAAACATAAAAGTGTAAAAAGCTCTTAACTTCACATCACTGCTGTTCTCGAAGTTTTTTTTGCGATTTCATTCTAGACAGATGAGTGTATTGTGGGATTTTATAAAAGTGCCTTCTTTTTGGAAGAAACGATGCTTCATGGCATATTCATTGAATAAGTTGTTGTCGGATATTGTCCCAGATTGGTCATACTCTGTATTCTGTATTTTGCATTTCTTATACGATATTTAGTATTTTAATTCATCCGGATGGTGTCTTTCAATCCTTGGGGACTAATATCCTAGCATATTCCACTATAAAAGATTCAATAGCGGGAATGCACGAGTAGCTTTTGTGTGTATACAATAACCATTAACAAAAAAAAATTCCGAAGTTTTTTTTTTAATTCTATCATAAATGACATCACATGGCTGCTCTCCGTCTTAGTACAAAATATATCAAACTAAGGATCCTCCATAAAAGATCTCTAACTGAATAATATTTATCAAGTAACGTATACTGCCGTTAGAACATAAAATCGCTGCTTTTGTTCGTGTAATAATACGGGAGTACATAAGTAACATTATTTAGTATCCATGGCTGTCACTTTGAGGCTGTGAATAAATACATTCAATATTACTTCATTCACGTTGGCAGTGAAGATATATCGTAGGTGCTATTATTCTGATGAATAATAAGCATGCGGATAAAAATTATGAGTTTCGAACAAGATGAAATACTAAGATAATTCGTTGTCGGTTCTGTCGGTTTTCGATAACTAAGCAGAATGGTTCCAATAGCATGAAGGGATACAGAATCATCCCAGTGAGAAAATTAATATGAGTGTTATACAGCCTCAGTAGATATTCATAGAACATATTCAGTTTGGAATGGTTCTATGAATACAGGCTTCTTATGAACCTCTGTAACATGGCAGTTCGTATTAAAATATTTGTATACTCATTTAACTGTTTGTTCTGGACATGAAAATGGATAATCAAAATGATTGAGGGGATGATAAATTTCGAACTGAATGAGCCAGGGATTTTATTTTTTCAGGGTAGGTTGCGCATCATCATAATGTGACGGTGAGTTCGTTGATGTGCAAAATCCCAGTTAGTAGTTGAATATAACTTTGAGCATAATCCATTTCAATTTTTGCGAGGATGTTCTGGAAAACAGCGTGTAATCGTTTTGTCCTAATGTCTGCATTTTCCAACTTTGAGCCAAAAATGGTCTCAAACGACTAGGTCGGACTATCTGATAACGAATCCGGAGTCAAAATGGATTCTGTCTGGCCAGCTGCCCGTATGCACGATCACGGTCGTACGGATAATACTATCGACCTGAAACTTTCAGGGTAGGTTTCATTCGAAAATGTAACGGTTATTTTAGTTAATGAGCAAAATCGGCCAAACGGTTTCGCAGTTGAAGCCTTTTTGAAGTTTTGAGGTTATTTCCGTGATAATTCGGAAACCACAAAAACCATGTGATTGAAACTTAGCAGTTAGTTGGAGTATAACTACGCGTCACTCTTTGCAAAATTTTGTTGAGATCATACTGTCAGACAATTCTTGAAAATTTTTTTTTTCAAAATATTTTTCGGAAAATTTTTTTTCGCGGAAACTGTTGATCACATTCGGAAAAAAAAATTCGTAGACTTTGGGCTTCATATTTCACATCCGTGCATCAAATTCCAGTTTGATACGACTATTATAACTATCGGGAATATTGAGAAACATATGTCAAATTTCGTAGTTTTTTCTTCGGTATCGTTCTTCTGTCCAGAGTAACTCAGAGTTCTATGAATTTTGACACATCTTTAAGCCCACATTCAACAACAGTAAGCCGAATTTCAGCTCGATTCGATATTAATTTTCGGAAATAGTGGGATAAGAATATGTCAAATTTCGATGTTATTGTCCCAATTGCTCAAGAAATACCGCTTTGGCAAAAAATTTTGAGAAGCTCATAAAATCTACCGAATCTACCTCACGGTGCTTCTCCAAAATTTTGTTTCTCAAACCGAATTATATGTATTCGTTGTACTGTGTTATATTCTCTATCTGGTTCCGCTTGAACTAATCAAGTTTTCAGGGAAATGGTATCAACTTAGAAGGTATACTGCGAGCTCGTGGAGATAGATTCAAGCGAAGTCTGTGAGATTTTACTTCTATTTTAATTTGCGAATCTCCCATGTCACCTCGTTCATAGGGACCTATGAATTTGTTGTTAATCAGCCTCAAAATATTCTTATTCAGCGAATATAAAAGAATGATAAAAATTCGAAACTATCCCAAAACACTGATTCAGGTTGAAAATTTTTTATACTATGTTACGTTACAGTAACGATATGTCTTTGGCAAAGGAAACTTGGTTTTCGGAACGTGCGTTAGACGCAGAAAGTGTAAGTGGATTGGAGAGTAGTTACACACTGTTTTGTTATCAGTATTCTATCCACAGTGAACTCAAGTAGTTATATCAAGGGTGAGTCAGGTAATTATTTGGATTAATAAGTTACTAATGGGGGTGCGATCATTGTTTAGCAATCTGTCTTTTGTCTTGGCAATAAGGGTACCTTCAAGAGTATTTAAGTATATTTCGATTGAGCTTTTTAATAGCTTTATTTTTGTTAAAACGTGATTAGCGACCGCCGATTTGTCAGGATTGTTGTTACGGATCATGTGTTCCTTGAATCTCGTGTTGATGTTCCTCGCTGTTTGTCCGATGCAAAATTGATCGCAGTCTAGATATTTTATTTCGTATATGCCAGATTTTAATTCATCTGGAAGTTTATCAAACGTATTTCTCAAAAGTTGTCTGGTTTTCGTGGCGGTTGTAGAAGCTAACTCAATATTTACTTTTTGAAAATGTTCAGCAGTTTCTTGTAGGTTTCAGGGTAATACGTTAATGCCCTGAAACCGTTATCTTTTCCCATTTCTTTCATTCAAGTTATGTCTTTGAAAAATTGTTTATCTTTATGTTTGGTAATCGATTCTTGTACTAGGTTTTTATTGCTACCGTTGTGATCAGCAATTTGGAAAACTTTGGTTTGTTCTTTATTGACATTAACTTCACTGAGCGGTATCCTGAATAAACGATCAATAAAAAAGTGTAGGCTGGCTGTTTCTTTGTGACAAGGGTGCCACTGAGTCGACCAGAATATAACAGTCCGAGTTTGTGGTTTTTCTATAAATGTCGAAACTAATTGTTGTAGTGTTGTCTCTAGATAATTGTTCTAGGGGAACGGCGTGCTATCGTTTTGTTCACATGTCTGATATTTTCGATGATTGAGCCGAAAAAGGTCTCAAACGACTAGGTTGGACTGATGACGAATCCGATGCCAAAATTGATTCTTTTCGGCCGACCGTCACAATGATTACGGGCATACGGACGATTCTATCGACTTCAAAATTTCAATTAATTTCGTGAATGGGCCGAATCGGCCCAATAGTTTCGGAGTTATAGCCATTTGAAATTATGAGGTTATTCTCCTCATATTTCGAAAACTACTGGATTGAAACTTGGCAGTTAGTCGGAGCATAACGACGCGCAACTTTTAACGAAATTTCGTTCAAATCGTATGGTTACTCAATTAAAAAAAAAATTATATCAAAATTTTTTTCGAAAAAAAACTATTGTTCATATTTGAGATAAATTTCAGTTATAACTTGAACTTCATATTTCACAGCAGTATACCAAATTTCAATTCGATACGGCTATTAGTTTTGCAGCTATTGTGAAAAAATATGTAGAATTTCGTAGTTTTTTCTCGATATCGTTGCTTTTTTCGGTATAACTCGAGAAACGCTGATCGGATCGTGATGAAACTTCGCAGCTAGTTCGAAGATCTTGAAGGACAACATTGTGCAAAATTTCGTGATGATCGTGTCATTAGAGCAATTTCAAAAAAAATATTTCAATTTTTTTTTCAAATGTTTAATATTCTGTCATCTTCTCATCATATTGTCCTGGTTAAATTCTGTATAAAATATTCGGAAAATGGAATTTTGAATGGGTATATATGCTGAATCTTTGGGTGGATTTTACCCATTCACGAATTCGGCCTTCGTAATTAAGGTCCACACCTTCCTCTACAAATATCGAGTTTTTAAGTTGTTTGTGTCGGAAGTGATTATATGAATATATTATATTTGTAGAGTAGGTTTGGAGCTCAATTACGAAGGTCGAACTCGTGAATGGGTAAAATTTGCCCAATGATTCCTTAGATCTACCCATTAAAAATTTTTTTTTTCAATATTTCCAAAACTACAGACTAGATCGAATTGAAATCCAGTAGTTTATCGAGAAAAAATCTAGAAAATCACTCCCGTGAAGGCAGCCGCTTTCGAGGGCATTTTCAAATTCGTTGCCGAAGCCGTCATCTACATTGAACATGCACGCAAAAGCTGCTGTCTTCACGGCTGTGCTTTTCTAGTTTTTTTTTAAGTCTAAAAATTGAAGGGAACCTTTGCTTTCGAATTGGTACGTGTATTTAATGGAAGGGTATAGCAGTTCACTATATCGGGGAATTCATTTTCGTCGACTATAGTGGAGACTATACACAACATATATTCAAAAAAGTAAATATTAAGTTAGCTTTCACAACCGCCACGAAAACCAGACAACTTTTGGGAAATACGTTTGATAAAATTCCGGATGAATTAAAATTGAGCATATACGAAATAAAATGTCCAGACTGCGATAAATCTTACATCGGACAAACAGCGAGGAACTTCAACACGAGATTCAAGGAACACATGAGCCATATCCGTAACAACCATCCTGACAAAACGGCGGTCACTAATCACGTTTTAACAACCGGTCATTTGATTTAAGAAAAATCCGTAAAGCTATTAAAAAGCTCATGCAGAATTTACTTAAATACTTTTGAAGGTATAATCATGTTCAAAAGAAAAGATAGATTGCTAAACAATGATCTCAACCCCATTAGTAACCCATTATTCCAAATATTTACCTGACTCACCCTTGATAGCCCAGCACTACCGTAATGGCCTTTAACAATCCTTTCCCATTGGTCCTGTATACCATCCTCTCACTCGTTCAACACGTTCACTTGTAACTGTAGTTGGTAACGAAATGTCTTTGACAACGAAAACTTGGTTTCCGAAACGTGCGTTAGACGCAGAAAGTTTAAGTGGATTAGAGAGTAGTTGCACACTGTTTTGTTATCAGTATTCTATATACAGTGAACTCAAATAGTTATGTCTAATGGCCAACAATTGCCGAACCAAGCATAATATAATGTTATTTGCTTATGAATTTTTCAACTCCGATCTGTTGGGGCTCAGGTGATTCTTATTATAAGCGTTATCATGCAAATTACTTCGATATGGAGGACTGATGAATATGTGGAGGTTGAAAAAAATAGAATACTTAAGAAATGCACATAATTTTATGTTTCGATTTCTAAGCAGGCGAAATTTTCTGTTGAACGTGTAAAATTTTGCGAGCTTGGTTTTCCTACATTATAATGAAATGAAAAGTTTCAAATTTCTCAAAGAATCTCAAATCTTAAATCGTATTTCATCTTGTATATTCTCAAATTATTATTATTTCATATTATTATTATAAATCAAACTTCAACAAATTATCTTCTAAATTCTAACCTCGTTGTGCTCGACCCTATTTCGGATTCCTTGCTTGCATTTACTGGTATTTTGAGACGGTTCTTCAGGGGCCATAGTTGAAAAAAAAACTTAAATTGAGAGATCTCTTTTCCTCATTTTGGTTTGTATGTCGAATATGTATTTTTTTTAAATTAAGCACCATTGTACTAATAGTTCATTAGTGAGTACATAATCTGGGTTCATCCTGTCATGTTATTCATTGGAATAAATGAAGAAATCTAGAATAAGTAAATAGGAACTGTACTTCGTTTCAATGATCTAGATGTCGAGACACGTTAATCCGAATGAAAAAAAGGTTAAAATTATTGACTACGTTTGGGGAACGGCTTTATGGGATGTACATCTGTGAAAAAAGGACCTCTCACTTGGTAGACGAGCGAAATAAAAAGTTTCACATAACTCATTATTATATTAACAAAAAAGTCAAGAACTATTATCTTCGAAAATAATACAATGATACCTAAACAAGAAACTGCGATCAGTCTACAAATGCCTTCTAGAATTTTTTGCTTCGTACCAGAGTTATATTCTGTATGTTTGGGTTGCAAATACGGAAAAGCAGAGTTGAAGTCAGTTTCTGCGGGCAAGCTCAAATTCATTGCCACAGCGGTCATAATTTTCTGTATTGACTCCGCCCACGCAGCTTTACTTCCCGATGGAGATAATCTTCTTTGCATATGGTTCTCATGAAAATCTGCATGAACCATCAATCTGTCAGTTGTCATCCGAGTACTGGATCATTAAAACGATAACTTCCGAAAAAAACAAGTACGAAACTCAAAATCTGTAGAGAAGATTTGGACCTTAATTAGAAAGGCCGAATTCGTGAATGGGTAGAATGCGCCCAATGATTCCGCAGATGAACCTATTGAATATTTTATTTCCGAAAAAAACATATTGTATCGAATTGGAAACTAGTACTTGATTTAAAAGACACCTTGAAGGTTCATGTATAATATGGTGAGGGTAATTAAATTAAAAGATCGTAGAATATGTTGAGAAAAATTACTTTAAACACAGGATCGAAGTTCTGCACAAACATGTGCTTCGGTCTTTTTCAACTAGTTTATCGGATTCCGGAAAAATAAAGGATACCGAGGAAAAACCAAGAAATTTGAGAGGGTTTTACCCAATATTTCCGAACCTGAAGATAGTATCAAATTGAAATTTGCCGCACTGTTGTGAAATATAGCGTATGCGGTGTGTGCGAAATTTCGTCGAAATCTGATGAATAGATTCTGAAAACAAATTTTTTTCAGAAATAACTTCTAAAACCCGATTTGGCCCACTAACAAAATGAACAGTCGCATACTCATGCGCGACTTACCTCGAATGTTTCAAGATGAGAGCTAGTTCCATAGGACAGTTACCGGATTTGACAGAATCGATTTTGACATCGGATTCGCTGTCATTCATCCAACTAAGTCGTTTCAGACCATTTGCGGGTCGAAAATAGAAAATTACAGACATTTTGACAAAACTATAGTACACACAGAATATGCGCGCAAAATATTTATTTCACAAGCTAACGTTTATATCACCGGAACGTAGCATCTCATGTTAGTATAAATGAATTGGTACATGAATATATTAAATATTTATGTTGGTCTGAAATATTTTCAATTGAGCAAATATACAAAAATTAATTAGAAAACCATTAGTACAATACAGAGATTACAAAATATAAATGAAAAATATCAGAATTGGATGAAAAATTGATTGTGCATTCCCTATCTGGAAATTGTTTTATATATAAAAAAGATAAGACAGACACAACACAACTGACATCATTTCGGACAATAAGGGCATATCTAATTAAGTCACTTTTCAAAATTCACATCCACTGCCCCGCATCGAACTCCTCTCAGAATATGACAACAAAAAATGAAGGATCCATCACGCAGCCTGGACCATCTATTATATTAATCGGGCGCACTGAATTACCTCATTTAAACATAAATTGGTCTATAGCCTCGCAAATATAAGCAGTAATGAACCAACAAGCGCGACGGAAAGCTCCAAAGATCCCGTATAAATCAACGATCACGTTGACACCCATAATCCATAATGATGTTTCCAGCCAAGTTTCCCTTTTCCACAACGATTCGGCCAATATATAACGGCGCAAATAAGTAAATGGCGGACGAAGAAAGTGCACAAATATACAGGCCCATTACCGAGGATCCCGACGCTACGTCATGAGAAAGTATATTAACCTCTTACCGAAATAACATCCAGATGCCGATAGAAGCTGGCCTGCAGAAATTCATAATTTATCACATATAATTCAGGAATCCAATATGACAAATATTCACTGTTCAGAAGAGAAAGTATAACAGTACAAGATTTGGCATGGTTTTCAGTAATTTTCACATTCTAAATGATACACTGAATATTTTATCCATGTTAAAGGGCAGATCATTAAGAGGATTTAGAAAAATCAATTTTGCATCAAATCCGAAAATATATGTTGATGAATCAGTTCGACTGCCAAATCCGGAGGTCAGGACCACGAGGATTGTCCGAATGTTCTTGACAACTACCTGAGGAGGCCTTGGTCTTGCTGACCCGGCCTTTCCAGTGACCAAACCCTGAGTGGTGATAATATATATTGATAAATATATATATATATATATATATAGCATTTATGCATAGGCATATGCTATTTTCAATCCTCTTCATTGTCTCATTTACTGCAATTTTTTCAAATTCAGTCAAATGCACTAATTTCTCAACGTTGCGAAAATCTTTTTTATACGAACTTTCTACCTCTTTTCGTTTTTCTAGTTGCCACATTATCTCATAAATTGTATACCTGTTGACAATCAACAATACATAACGAGTAGTGGTGCCCATGCAACATTGGCTTTAGCCGATAATCTGCAAAACCTATTTTATATATTACTCTTTGCTCAGGCTGTTACAAAAGAGAATTATGTACTTACTTATATTCATACGAATACGTAATGAGTCGAAGAATTCTCAACTGAAAACTAAATAAGATGTATCAATTATTGGTTCCTTAATTTCACTTTTTCCAATATCCCTCAACATAAACCGATCTTACCCTGATAAGTCGTGATCACATAAAGAGTGAAGTGAACAGTGCGAGTAGCACGATCTGCTTTATATTTACGTTTTCCTTTGCACACACATTAAATCGAAGAGTGGTCTGAGCAAAAGTTTGCCGTGAAACGTGTTCAGAAAATTCAACGACTGTGCGCGTAAAGGTTACTCCGCAATTACGAATGCGGTTAGCAAACTCTATGTAATCATTGATTGCGGTAGTCCGATTAAATAGAAAATGGGCTCTTGCTTCATTTGCAAGAAACAAAAGTAGTTCCAAAAAAAATTATTGGTAATATATAACGGATGTTTCAAATAAACGGACAATAATTCTTCCAAAGTATACTGTGTCTACGAGACAATAATGGTCTATCTTTCAGGCAAGAAGACCTCCTTGCTTTATTTTACTTCGGGAAACTTCAGTGCCCTATACTCATAAGAACCCGTTTGTCAACCCAACTAGGCTACCTCAAGAAAAAACTGGTGGATTGATATGAATTCTAATTAATTTCGAGCCCTTAAAATGGCCCCATAGGGTCGACGAATGTCACTTCTGCAACGAAAAGAAAATTTGATACGAAATCGAAACCGTTCTGAAATATTTGACTAGTTGTTGATCCAAAAAATTAGAAAAACATTACGCACTCGAACTGCTATCGCATTCGCTTTTATTCAACGTTGATCATAGTCGTACAAACTACGGACTTTCTAATGACAGACTTTTATTATGATGCCAATCCTAAAAACTATCTGAAATATTTCCACTAAAATCAGCTACAGCGGTTTTATTTCTCTTTCTCCATGTGAAGTGATCCCAATATCTTGATCACGAATTGAAATCGCCATCCCAACATGAACTCTCAACCAAGTTCTTCATTAAATGTCCGTTTATTTTCAAAGCTGATTATATACACAAATAGATGGATTTTTGAATGAGGGATTATGCAATTTCTTCAATATATTTTATCAATTGAAGGATATATCGATTTATTCTAAGCATATTTCCTTACTTATACAATATTGAATACTTTCCTCCAAGTATTTCATTTTTCAATACCGTATTCTTCCTCTAAGAAAATTGAAATTATGAATGACGATTCAATTGAGGTTTCTCCAATGAAAATCCTTGTTTTCTTTTCATTCCAACCTTATGTAATTCTCAGACTGAATTCATATTATTTTTTTATAAAATGTCGTATTTATTTGAATCGCATTGTGAATCGATCACGAGGTCATTCATGATATTAACTTATATAAAATCATTGAAATGTGAGAATGAATATGTCAACAAATTTTTATTTAAGTTCTGATCTAAAAATAATAATTTGAATTTTTCACATGAAAATCTATCGTTATGGAATGCCCAAGATCCTAATTGAGAGTATTCATATCAATGCAATATGAATTTTTACGAAAAGTTACTTTACATATTTGGAGTGATGTGAGATCTTAAAATTTGAAGTTCCAGGATCATTCATTGTAAGGATATAATCGTGGAATGAAAATATAGTGATCGTTCAGAACACTACAACAGCTTAACATGAAAATATTATTGGTGAATTGAAACATGACCCTGATGTTAAATTCCATAAAGGGATGGAATTTTTTATTCGCATCTACGAAATTTTCACAGAAGCACCAATTATTTTCCTTATTTTCACCACTTTATAAGAGATGACTCAGGTGAGGCTTCGGAGCCAAAATCTTTCATCCTTGAATTGAGCTATTCACGTATTAGAGAAATATATTCCAGTAGAATAATATCTATCTGTAAAAATGTCATAGTTTGGAGATTCTTTTAAAAAAAGTCAAACATATTCCAAAGGACATTTAATGGATTACATGAACCATGAGAAAATAAAATACAATAATATTTGTCGTTTTAAATTACAGAATGACATGGAGCAAGAAGAGTATTCATGAATACTCGTTCAGTCCGCAGTGTTTCTCAACGAACAATATATTTCAATATTCTTTCTTGATTCAAGAAAACAACACTGAACGAAAAACCTTCGTGAGTATAATTCAATAATGTGTTTGGACATTTATTTTCAGCCGATGCTCGAGTTCAGTGATATAACATCCTGTTGGTCATTGTTTGATGTTCGAGTGATTATATCAATCCCCCGTGAGCGTTGAGTTCATCACCAGCATTTGAGGACCTTGTATCAATGATCAACCACCTCGAATACCATAAGCGATTTCAAGCGATGGACATAAAGCTCCGCTTATAGTTACGGTTATCCTACCTGACATATAGACAAAGAATAATAACCATCTGTTAATGTGAATATCCGTAACTATTTCCGGAGGTTTTGGTCCATCGCTTGAAATCCTCTGAAAACTTTATTGGAAATTCGTGAGAAATTCACATAGAACATAGGTTGTGGGATATGAGTGTTCGGATTTGAAACAAGAATACAATTCTCATTGAATGACCAGAACATCCTACACTCTGTGAGGTAGCTAAAATTGAAAAGATAAAAATTTTCAAAGAACATCTTCGCCGCTCTGCCAATATAGCTTATAATGAAAAAATATTGTAACTTTTGAATAGCAAAATCGTTATTTAATTAACAGTACTGAATATAACGTTTCGATTTTAACTGTCGTTCCAAAAGTAGATTATTGCTACACGTTTTTGTTAACGTTGCGTTGGTTATCAGTTTGTTCGGTTGGATATGCGAGAATTCAGGTTGTAGAAGATTCTTGTACCACAAACTCTCGTTAGAACTCCCAAAGTTTAATTATTTTCATTTCTGCATTGGGTTTTGGATTCCGGACAAAATGGAAAAGGAATCGCTAGCGGAAATCTTAGCTGGTTCGGATACAGAAGAAGTGAAACTAGTTATATTGCAGTTATACTGGCATAGATCAAACAATTTATAATTTCGAACCTCTCATGTTACTTCGTAAAGTATTTATTGATTAATGAAAAAGTAAATATATATATATCAAAAAAGTTTACTTTGGTGTCTAAATATCACTTGTGTGTGAAAGGTATTATAAAATAGATTCAAAAAACTACAGAAGCACTGACGTCAGGTCAGAAGTTTTTACGCGCTTGTTCCGTTGCCAAAGCGGTCATCTATACAAATACTGACCCTGCCAAACTCAGATTTTCTCCATATGGTCCTCACGAAATTATGCATGAACCACAAGGTATAATTTTCGATCGAGTACTAGATTGCAATTCGATCCAAAACCTCGAATGGGTAATAAATAACTAAAGAATAATTGGCGAATTCAATCGATTTAAGCATTCCATCTTTTTAATTAAACTGAAAACCTATACTCTACAAATATGTTCACTACTATGTCGAATCTTCCTAATGTTAAGAATGTTTACGGCCGGCCTAACCACTGACAGTGAACAAAATAATTTCCAGAAGAATGTACTCAGTAGCTTGATAATTGTAGAGTAAGTTTGGAGTTTAATTAGGAAGGCCGAATTTTCAAACTATCGAATTATTCCGCAGGTATACCCTTCCATAATTTCAGTTTCCCGATAATTCCAAAAACATAGATCGAATCGCCCTTCAATGGAAAATATCACCTTGAAGTTTCAGCCAAATAGGGACTACGGAACAATGAGCAAAAAAAATTGAAGAGTTCTCATGCATTTTGTTGAATGGAGAGTTATTTTGCTCATTGTTCTGTAAACCCCATTTTCCTGAAACTTCAAGGTAATATTTTTCATTGAAGGGCGATTCGATGTATGTGTTTGGAAATATCAGGAAACTAAAACTTTGAGAGGGTATATCTGCGGAATGATTTGATAGTTTTTACTAATTCGCCAATTTGGCCTTCGTAATTGAACACCAAACTTACTTGACAATTGCCAAGCTACTGGGTAAATACTTCCAGAAGTTATTTTGTTCACTATCAGTGATTAGGCCGGACGTAAACACATCAATTTAAGGAAGAATCGACATAGAGAATATATTTGTAGAGTTATCAGTTTAATTAAGAAGGTCGAATGCTTAAATGGGTTGAATTCACCAATTATTCTTCAGATAGTTATACCCATTCAAAATTTTGGATCAAATTGCAATCTATTACTTGATCGAAAATTATAGCTTGAGGTTCATGCAGAATTTCGTGGGGACCATATAAAAAAACTTGCGTTTGTCAGTGTCAATAATTAGCGCTTAAAAGCTCCTGACCTCAAGTCAGTGCTATTTAGTTTTTTTTTAATCCATAAAGACCATTTTTGGCTCAAAACTTGAAAATCTAAAATACTGGCCAAAACGATAACTCTTTTGTTCCCTAGAACCAGCGCACAATGAAATGAGAAAATATTTTTTTGCTCAATGTGTTTCATTAAAAGCAATGAATATCTGATCGAGTTGAGAAGTATCGATAAAACTTCCTGGGAATCACCTCATGAATCATATGTAGAGTGTGAACTGACGCTGCTTTCTCTCATAATGTGACTGTGGGATCCAGTAACTGCTTCGACTATTCACAAGTAGATGTCTTGAACGGTCAATGCAAAGGAATATTCTGATATCTTACGTGTCGGAGAATTCAAAGAGTACATATATGTTTGAACTGAAACCGCGTCTTCGTGTTCTCGCTGTCGATCAGAGTAAAATTTCAGCGGAATCGGAGATATCGTTTTCGAAATATATGAATTTCTAAAAAAAATTTCCTGAATTTTTCTATCGATTTATTCCTCAGGAAATCTGATTGGGCTGAAATGAAGTACTCTGTTATGAAGTGGCGGATTGGAGATTTCAGTGAAATTTTTTTTTTAATTCTTCTATTGACAATTCTTCATATTGCCACTAAACATCCACCAACCAAGTCTCATACCGATCAGATAAAATTTTTCGAATTATTGAAAAATCAAAATTTCAAATGGCTGACACGAAAACCATGCAGGGGACTTGGCCCATTTACGAACTTGACTGAGATATTCAGGATCAAAACCTAACCTGAGAATTTCAAGACTCTTGGTCCTTTATTTCGAAAGTTATCGCACACACGAACGGCCAGCCAGGCAAAATCAATTTTGACTACGGATTCTTCATCAGTGAGTCCAACATTGTCGTATGTGACAAATTTCGACTCAAAATCAGGAAATTACAGACATCGTGACGAAATGATAACGCACTGTTCCCAGAACAAGCGAATAAAAACTATAACCTAGTTTGTTGATCCATGACGCAATTAACATTAAAAACCGAAAAATATGAAAAAAAGCTTTTAATGACAGTGATCAGATCCCGGAGGACCCGAAGGTTAACGTATCCTTCGGATACAGAAAGGCGCAACGTGAATTGGTTCACGCTATTTTCCGTGTATAACATCAGGCGCTTACGCTGTTAACGTCGCGTTATTCTGAAACTGAAATTGCGCATTCTTAGATGTCAAAAATAACGTTTGCTGTAATAACTCCACAAAAATTTGGCACTGTAATATTTCTCTAATGTCGGATTATGTGCATATAATTTGCGAAATTTCTTCATCAATGGCATGAACAGGTTTGAAGGATTATTTTTCCGATTCCTGAAAGTGTATTCCATCACTTCTTTTTTCGATCTTCCGAGGTATGGAAAGGCACTTTGGGGGTATCGAATTGTGAATTCCGTTGTTTAAGATCGTCATGAATTATCTTTCTTACCATTTTCAAGGCTGGCATAAAATACCCATGCAGTGACCACATGACTGCTGCATCTGGCCCATCTAGAAATAAACATCATTTACCATCTTACATGAAAACAAAGCACTTAGTTATGGAAAGTTTTCGACATTAATTTGTAACTCTCAGAACTTATTCTACCTAGGTGGCTTACTTCCTACTTTTCTCTATAAAAACAGTTCAAACAAATATCGGTATTCAAACTAGATTACAAAAGAGTTTTTATTTATTACGTCGAGAAAAAAATGATTTATGTACAATAAATATTTGCTAACCTCTTAAGACTCTCAAAAACCAAAACACCGAAATGTGGTCAACTTCAAGCACAAAGAAAAATCTTCAGCAATATGCATACGCTACACGACTAGACAAAATTAAACAAGACAAAACTCAAAAATCTTGAAAAGCACTGACATGAGGTCAGGAGCTTTTACAAGCTTGTTCACAATCGAAGCAATTTCCTCGAGACATTTTTCCATGGACCCTTAATTCGTCATTTTCCTACCAACTGCAGAAATTCGATTCGAACACATCTGCATTATTGGTAATACTGGGAAAATAAAATTTCAAATGATATATCTTCGTAATCATTGAGGAGTCCTCACAAGTTCGACATTCTTAATTAATCCCCGAATTCGAGAATCAGTGCAGTCATCCAATGATTCCGCATATATATATATATATATATATATATATATATATAATATATCCATATGTATTTCATTATTTCAGTATTTTTTGAGTTATTCCGTAGATAACAATACCAGGAGAAGAACCAAGAAATTTGACATATTTTTTTTACAATATGCCAATTTGGTTGAAATCAGATGAATAGTTCCTAGTAAAAAATTTTCCAACAGAAATTTCCTAAACTTCGACAACTTTCTAGCCCTATATACGATCTTCACGAAATTTTGCATCAAGTCGTGCGTTCGTATTCTTCAACTTACTACATAGTTTGAATCTGATCGAGTCTGTTCTTGAGATATTGAAGAAATAACCTTAATCTTGCAATATATCCGAAAATGAAAATCGCATTCAACTGAAATTTGAAGAACTGTTTTTGAATATTAGTTTCAATGTATACCCCAAGTTTCAATCTGATCGCGAAAAATATTTATCGAGATATTGGGGAAATATTTTCAAAATTTCAAATAACAACGGAATTTGACCTAATTTTTCCTAATATCTCTGGAAATGAACAAAGATCAAATTGAAATTTGAAATACTTTAAAGGAAGACTAACTTCAAGGCCTTAAAAGATTGGGTTGAACACCATTTAATCCGTGGTCAAATTCAATTTTGTCCGTCCGGTCGTCTGTCCATATGTGCTCTGACTTCGGAAAGAAAGGTCCTAGCGACCTGAAATTGTCATATGAGATTCGTATTCCAAGAATCCCAGTTATGTTTTTTAATTGGTGAAATCAGTCGAATTGTTTCGGAGTTATGTATGTCCATTTGAAATTTTGAGGTTAATTTCTCGATATCTCATATGAAATACAGAATCGATCAGATTGAAACTTTGTGAATAATTTGTAATAACAACGGACAACCTAGTGCAAAATATCGTGTTGATACCGTTGTTGGAAAATTTAAAAAAATGGTTATTCGAAAATTTTTCACATTTCCGATGAAAAACTTTTGTTGCTCCAAAAATATTGATTAGATTTCAACCTAAACACACAAACCTCAACGTCAGTATTCAACAACAATGTAAAGACTATGCCAAATATCGTTGGTATATGTAATTGTTATGTTATTTCCTCAATATCTCGAGAAGTACAACTTCAATCAGATAGAAACTCGTAGTCAGGAGAAGAATACCAAAGCGCAACTGGGTGCAAAAATTTTCTGTTGGTCTGAAAAGCCTAAAAGCTCCTTATCTCACGTCAGTGCTCCTCTAGAGATTTTATTTTCTTTTTTCAGACTTATTTGAAGCTGTGAGTTATTGTAGCACATATATTTCTTCAGAGTTCGGGGAATCTCGAAATGATTCTCGATCACGAAGAAATTTCAAAGTGTTTTTCTCGATTTCGCATCGAAAAGAAAAAGTTGGTCTCTCTTCGAGACGAGAATTGCGAGACAAACTTCGACTCTTGTAAAACCCTAAAAACAAACATTTTTTCAAAATATTTCAACAACTTGAGCCGCAAAAAACTATGCAATAAGTTGCAGGTTGATATTCTTCAAATACTGACAAAGTTTCTATGTGATGGCTTCAGTACTTCTTGAGATATTGGGAAAACCTCGAAATTTCATACAACGAAGTTTTACATATTTTTCTTCCATATATATCCGAAAGCAAATATAGTATCGAATTGGAATTTGAGAATTTGTTGTCGAATACTTATTTTGAGGTATGTGCCTCATTTCGTTGAAATCTGATCAACATTGTCCTAAGAAAAAAAAATTTCTCAACAAAATTTAAAACCTTTTTTTAAGAATTTTCTAACTGCTGGATCCAAACGAAATTCTGCATCAAGTTTCGCGTTGGTATTTTTCATATAATTTCGGAGTTTCAATCTGACTGCAATTGTACTTCTTGATATATCGAGGATATAACGTCAACATTTCAAACAACAACGAAATTGAACATATTTTTGCCATTTCCGGACGGACGGACAACAGAATTGAATTTCACCAGGTATTCTTCTTGAGGGTGTTCAACCCAATCATTTAAGTCCATTTTCGGCTTGAAATTCGAAAATTACAGATATTGTGACGAAACGATAACGCGCTGTTACCCAGGAAAAGCTCGGAAAAATCACACGATGATTGTAATAAGATTTGCGTGTAGATAAACACGGTGATTGTTATGAGATTCCATGAGATGAGTAAACCATGAGATTTTTTGATGCCCAGAGGCATTGATAATGTTACTTAAGGGCATGACTCAATAACATTTATACATTGATGGGATGTATACAGTGCGCGGTGCGCGTCAAAATTATGGAACAAATTCCTTTTCTCAGAAGAAAAATATTTGGCAACAAAATCCTGAAACAGGTCAATTTTTGTTTTACTTTTACCAAATTTTTATGCATTTTTGAAGGATTTTTGTTGCACCCTGTGCCATCCACATCAATCCTCTAAATTTGTTGAATAGGGAAAGTGGGTCATGTGGTACTTTTTTGGCCTGGTCTTTGTATCTTCTTTACAGGCGTACAGAAATTTTCAAGCAATTTTTTTTTTTTAAAATTAGTTACTTCAAAGAGGTACACTTTGTCATGGCTTATTTACTTTGAGACTATGATACCGGATGAAATTTGTCACCGAATGAAAGTCAACCATTACGTTTTATTCATGCACAACTTTCAACCCCTACGACAAAAAATTTTTCTCAAAAATTTCTACACTCCTGTGAAGAAGATACAGAGTCCTTGCCAAAAAAAGTACCACATGACCTACTTTCCCTATTCAAAAAATTTAGAGTGTTGATGGAGATAGCACAGGGTGCAACAAAATCCTTCAAAAATGCATATAAATTTGGTAAAAGTGAAACAAAATTGACCTGTTTCAGGATTTTGTTGTCAAATATTTTTCTTCTGAGAAAATAAAATTTTTTCCATAAATTTGACGCGCACTATATATAGCATGGAACCATTACAATATGCATTATCACAAGGTTTCGTGATGACCGCGCGTGCCTAATACTGACTACAGGACGTTAATTCGATGTATTTTTCAGTGCGCTGAGACAAATTTCATGAAATGAATGTATTTTATCATCAATACAATGTAAAAGATATATTATAATAATGGCTTCGCGTACATTATATCGATTAAAATACTTATAGTTCAATCACTGAAGTTCATTATTCCGATCAATTTTTGACATTGTTTCAATGTAAATACATCATAGTAATGTCCATACGGTTTATCACTTGAGGTGTTATTATTTTCTTTGAATATTTTTGTTGATGGTTCACCGCGTCGTCTAGTTGATTTGGAGAATTTGAGATACCCTCCTTGTTCTGATTGAGGTAGGATAGGGAAATACAATAGTTTCAGTCTGTAATAGTAACTTTGTGAATCATAACTTCATATACATATGTCTAGCCGTCTGTAACGACAGAATTCGTATGACATTGTTCAGTTTCATCACCAGTATGAATTGTAATATTCATTCAAATGAGGGGAAAATAGGCGAATTTATTCAATGAGTGGAGTATGCTGAGACGGTTCATTTAGAATTTCATGGCTTCATTGTCCAATCTAGTCATGTGACCTATAAGAGACTACCATCACGAAGTCAGAAAAAAGATTTTTCAGGAACATTTTCTATATCGATGTCCATCGAAACTACCATTCAATGATAAGAATATGGTGCGAATATATTCGAACATTTTCATTCCTGCAACAGTATTTTATGAGATTCCTGTTTATTATTTATGGTTTATGATTATTCAAATTTCACCGCTTATTTATTATTCCTCCTTATTATCGAAAATATGTTCAAACATTGAATCCCATATTCTACATTAGTATAACACCTGAAAAAATACCGCTTTGGCAACGCATTTGAACTTGCGCGCAGAAGTTGCTACTGTCAAGTCAGTGCGTTCCTGGAAATTCATTTTTCTCGAATTCTGCAGTTCTACCATTTAATTTTATGCCTCGTTATCGAAGGGTATATAGTGAATTTTCAACTCCCATACCGAGTTTGTGAGCTGTTTCATAAACAGGGTGAATAACTACATGATTTCTGAAACAATCATAAAATTTAATCCGGTGCTTAAAATTAAAAACCTGTTACAGTTATATAGGGGCCAGGGTAGTCCGCCTGCATAAAAAATTTCATGAATTTGTGATGAGCCGTTCATCAAATAGATAGATCATTTTGAAAATATGACCAAAAGATAAAGTTCAGTATGTTTGGAAAAAAATTTTTCTCAAAATTTTTTCCCAACAAATTTTTTTTTCGGGAACTGTTTATCATACCCAAAAAAAAATTCGACTCGGACTTTGAGCTTCATATTTCACAGCAGTGTACCAAATTTCAGTTCGATACGATCATAAGATTTGGAGATATTGGAAAAAAATATGTCAAATTTCGTGGTTTTCTTTTCGATATCGTTGTTTTTTTTTTGGTATAACTCAAGAAATACTGGTTCAATCCTGATGAAACCTTGCAGCTAGTTTGAAGATTTTACAAGACAACTTTATGCAACATTTCGTGATGATCGTGTCATTAGAACAATTTGAAAAAAAATTTCTTTGATTTTGTTATCATATAATCCTCATTAAATTCTGTATAAACCTTCGAACTGTAATTTTTCGATGAAGTACTGGATTTCAATTCGATCAGATCCGTATTCTCGGAAATATTGGGAAAATAAAAATTTGAATGGGTATATCTGCGGAATCATTAGGTGGATTTTACCCATTCACGAATTCGGCCTTCGTAATTAAGCCCCTAACGGGCGACTGCGTAAACACAATAACTTCCGAAAGAAACAATTTAGAAACTCGATATTTGTAAAGTAGGTTTGGGGCTTAATTAAATTTAAGGTCAAATTTGTGAATAGGTAAAATCCACCCAATGATTCCGTAGATATACCCATTCAAAATTTTATTTTTCCAATATTTCCAAAAATACAGATTAGATCGAATTGAAATCCAGAAATTCATAGAAAAAAATCAAGAAAAGCACTGTCATGAAGGCATCAGCGCTTGTTCAAATTCGTTGCCGAAGCGCTCATCTACATTGAAAATGCGCGCAAAAGCTGCTGCCTTCACGGCAGTGCTTTTCTAGATTTTTGGAAGTTCCACTTCGCGCATGTTCTTGTGGAACAGCGTGCTATCGTTTTGTCCAAACGTCTGTAATTTTCGATGATTGAGCCGAAAATGGTCTCAAACAACTAGGTTGGCCTCACTGATGATGAATCCGATTTCAAAATCGATTCTGTCACCGTCACCACCCAATTTTGAATGGATATATCTGCGAAATCATTGCGTGGATTTTACTCATTCATGAATTCGGCCTTCGTACATGGCTTAAACCATGTATACAGATCATAGTACTACTTTTTTATTGCATAATTCTCATTCACACTCAACTATGGACAATTTTTTATTTTTAAGACAAACGAACATATACCGCAAACTATACACAACATCCATGACCTCGCCGGGATTCGAACCCGGTACCTTCAGCCTAGACATGGTCTCCATGCTCTAGCTACCTAGATAGTCGATATTCTGAAATTACGATTCCATTTTATTTCTGACTGAGATTTTATCTTTCAAACAATATTGAATGTCCTATACGCAATATGACTTTGGGAATGGCTTCTGTAGATTTATAGCATTGTACCTATGAGTTATGTAGCATGCGGTTGACATTCGATGCTATATAAAAACAAGATACATACCTCAAGAAAACAATTTCAGCCAATTTCGAACAAATATTCTACGTGACGGTATTGCGAATATCTGCGAATTCCGGAATATATCGAATATGTCATCGATACGACTGAACATATTGACAAGTGAAATAGGTTGAAATTAGAGATTACGTGGACGGCAGTACACGAATTTTTCTTTCCGGTGTCAGTTATGTTCAGTTTTGAACGATGAACAAAAAAATCATTTGAAGCCTTCTCAAACGTTTTATATCACTTTATCGAATATATTGATTAGCTTTCAAATAGGTAGCTGATTTCCCACAAATTTACTGCCAGGTCACGAAAAAACTCTTCTTTTGCGGACTATGTACCAAAACATCTTATAAGTAAGTATTATTGTTCTTGTTTTTATTTCCTCTTCACTGTAATTGATTTGATTCAAGAGTGGGATTTCATTTCAGTCTTCGCATTTTCGTTCTAGGAAATATCATTTTGCCGAAAAATTCCTAAATCTGTATCAAAAGAACAATCACTATAAAATTTCTTGGATATCAATATTCTATACATTGATGATCGTTTATAAGCAGGTCCTTCGAGAAAATACGGAAGAAGTCTTTGTAAAGCCGAAACTGATCGCGACTGCCAGACAGCGTAAAAAATAAGTTTCTTCTATACTGCATTGTGAATTTATCGGTAATTATTTTCTCAGTTGAAAAATCCTGTAGGTTCAAGAATCTGAGAATTATTTCTCTGTATTTTTCATTCTCTATTATGAAAGGAATTGGCTCTTGTATTATATCATACGTCGGGATACTGGTGGAATTATTCGCGATTTCACTAGTAAAAATAAAATAAATTTGTAATTCAAGTAATTTGCTGGCGATTATGATCGAAACAAAGATTTAAGGATAATTTTTTTACTGTGACCAGTAACAGATGAGTTTTAAATCAACTTTTGAACACCTGTACAAAGTAGTAGTAGTAGTAATGAACTTTATTGAAACAATGTTTTAAAGGGCTAATGACCTATCTCTACAAAGTACGCGTGATATCCACAAATTCTCAACTGACAGAAGGAGTCACTCGTTTGACTATAAGATGGGAAATTAAGGGTCGAATCTGAAGAATGAGAGAGACCTCTTTTTGTCGGCAGGCCAAAATCCTAACTGTACCGAAAATGTATCATTTCAGCTGCCTGAACTGTCATCGTTATCTCAAAGCTGATAAGACCTGGAATACAGTTTCACAATTGCATTTTCGGATGTTGTCTCCTCTATCCACCGTTCATTTTGAAGAGGTGAAAATTCCTCTTCATTAAATTACAAGCAAACCGGAGCAATAAGGTTGGCAGCACTGTGCAAAAGCCCTCTCCGCACAAAAAATTACATAGTCAGCTTCTGGGAGAATAGCTTCGAAATGTTGTTATGGTGGCCCAAATTATTACTTTCAGAACGACCGACCCTGAGTCTCAAATTCATTCAAAAACTACCTGCTTCAAATATATACTATTCGGCACCTCCGAATTCTTCACAGATGTGCATTTTAGTGATATTGCCCCTGGGCCGTGAGCTACCAGAAACAGAATCCATCTAACTTGCTGCAGTTATGACTTCCACCTTATTTGTGATAATTCTGATATATTATCAAATGAGCGACATTTATGACATCTTATTTTTATATTGATTTAGTTTTTACATGCTTGTTCTGGGGAACAGCGCGTTATTGTGTCGTCACAATGTCTGTAATTTCAGAATTTCAAACCGAAAAAGGATTTAAGCGATTAGGTTTGACTTCCTGAAGAAGAATTCGTGATCAAATTCAATTCAAAATTATCCGATCAAACTCGGTACAGGCCTGGAAGTTAGTCTTCCATGCCAGTTTTTCAAACTTTAATTTGATCTCATATTCATTTCTGGAGGTACCAGGAAAAATTATGTAAAATTTCGTAATTATTTGAAATTTTGAAAAATATTTCCTCAATATCTCTATACCTATATAACGATATTCATTTTCGGATATATTGAAAGATGAAGGTTATTTCTTGAATATCTCAAGAAGAATAGTCGAGATCTAAAATATGTAGTTTGTCGAAGAATATAGACGTACGACTCAATGCAATATTCCGTGGGGATCGTATAAAGGGAAAGAGAATTGTTAAAGTTCAATTTGATCCGATATTCATCTCCTTTATATATTTAGATATTGGGGAAAATGTGTCAAATTACTTTTTTATTTTCTCAGTATGATTTTTTCAACAGAGTAACTCAAAAAATACTGAAATAACGAAATTTCGAATGGATATATTCGCGGAATCAGTGGATGGTTTTACAAATACGCGAATTTGGCTTTCGTAAATGAACCGACTCAACAAATGTCGAGTCTCTAAATGGATTCTCATTTTATGGTTGGTAGTTAGGTTGACCGCAACCACAATCACATCCGAAAAAAAGACATAGAGACTCGATATTTTTATAACAGGTTCGAGGATGAATTTGGGAGGTCGAATTCATGGAAACTCAAAAATAGAATCAGAATATTTTACATACGTTCTATACAAGTGATGTCTATCGATGGATCTGATTATCTGATTTATTGCCTTATACAATAGATGCTGATTCAGAAGTACGATAGCGGTCGATGCCTTGCTGATCAATTAATTTTCTTAAAGTTATTATAAAAATTTTATATAATGCAATAGTTTTTAGTACCTACCATAGGAATGATAATTATTAAAATAAATTGTAGAAATAAAGTTCAGTTGTAAATTCCAGTTGTACAAATTTGAATCAATGAAATTCGTAAAATTAAAATTTTTTATGGTTAATTCTTTGAGTTCTGACATTGTTCAGCCAGTCATTTGAACTTTGTGATAAATATGGTTTGTTGTTGATGGTGGAAATGTTTTTCGCCATTCGAAATTTCACATGTTCTTTCTATTAACAGGACAATTTTCTTTCAATATATCGATAAAAATAGATAGATAATTACCATTTGGCAATATGAGCAAGTTTGTCACATTACGCGCATCTTTTTCTGTCATAATTTATCGTTTTTCATTCGCAAATTCGCTAAAATACATGGGCGGTTGCACTTAACTGTTCAGAGGGCATAACATCAATTCTTCCACATGCTGACTTTCATCGCAGAGGGACTCGAGGGATTTGAAGTCTTCTTGATGGACCAATAAATATTTCGGTTGATCTAAATATATATATATATATATATAAATATTCTTTCGAGAACGAGCATTACATTCTTTAGTATATTACTAGTGTTAGCAGAGGAAATGTAAACGAGTTACCATACATTTTTCAGTATGATTCAAGAGCACAGATAAAAACCTCAGCAAAAACTCAGTTTCCCCGTATAAGTGTTGTAATTTCTTAAGAGAACATGGATGGCTTCTTTTCCACTGGAAAATATTTTTTTTGTCGTCTTGAATTTATTTTGACCAAATATCTTGACATAACAACAATTAAATACAGATTTTTCTGTATAACCTTTACATAATATCTTTCGATATTGATTTGATATCTTACGATATACTTTTATGTCTTCGACGTACTACGTCTTCAATGACAAAATTATTATATCAACTGGCATATAATGATCAAAGTAAAAAACTTGAGAAAAGTGTGAAAAAATGGAATACAACCTAAAAACAATACTAGACACAGTGTTTCATCTTCTATCTTTCGATTTAGAATCATCAGTAGCATTTATTCTATATTATACATCAAAAACTCACCACGTGTTTTGTTACGACGTACACTTCACATCAATAATGGAAATAAGCCGGTTTAAGTCCATACGCATGCTTGTTAGAATTGTGCATAGAAACAATAATGCCACAGATTTTACTTACACCTTCTTCTTTCCTTGACAAATGAAATGCGGTAAAAAACATTTTCCAAAATCTTTATAACCTCAAAAATTAAATGACAGTTGATATTGACCCTTGAAAACTATAAGTTTTCATTCAAATATTGAATTTAATATCTTGACATAATATCTGAAACATAAAGAAGGACAGAAATATTTTGCATTTTTCACGGTCGATCGTGAACATAATAATTTCCGAAAAAACGACTTAGAAACTCGATATTTGTAGAGAAGATTTGGACCTTAATTAAGAAGGTCCAATCCGTGAATGGGTAAAACCGCCCAATGATTCCGTAGATATACCCATTCAAAATTTTATTTTCTCAATATTTTACATTCGAAAAATAAAGATTAGATCGAATTGAAATCCAGTTCTTTTTCGAAAAAAACTAGAAAAGCACTGCCGTGAAGGCAGTAGCTTTTGCGCGCATGTTCTAATTCGTTGCCAAACCCAAAGCGGTCATCCCCATTGAACGTGCGCGCAAAAGCTGCTTCACGGCAGTGCTTATCTAGTTTTTTTTTATGATTAGGCCGGATAGCGAATTTCTCAATAAATCAGCGAAGCGTCTACCGAATCTTTAGTATTGATATATAAATGTACTTATTGGCAAGACCTTGAATGAAACCAGGAAACACCATTGTTGCTAAATACAGATTCCATCCAACAATCAGATACTAAGATCGACATCTTAATAATGGTTTAAATTATTGCACAATAAAGTAAGATGAACTCTTGTTCAAATGAAAACTACTAGATCGACACAAAAGTTGGCACCATTTTTCAGGTTTTTTATGGGTTTTCACTCCCAATATCTGAAACAGAACTATTCAAGATTAAATGAAATTGTTTTTTTCATGAAAAACGTCCTTGCGGAATGCAGTATCAAACTATTTGTCAAGGGTAGTTTCTTGCAGAACAGATTGCCTAATGAACAATACAGGACAATGCAGATGATAAAGAAAGCGAACTGTGACGTTTCAGAATACAAATCTGACTTTTTCATCAGAGAAAGCAGAAAATTTCAAAAATTATTTTCTTTCGATTTTCGTTTCGATTTGAGACTTTTGTCAAAAAAAAATTTTTTATTTAATTTGATAAGATATTGGGAGTGAAATCCATAAAAGAACCTAAAAAATGATGCGAAATCCTTCTAAAATAAGCTTTTATCGATACAAAATTTGGCCCCGACCGCTTCAACTGATTAAGAAGTTTCTATCTGATTGCTTTCATCCTTCTTGAGAAATATGATCGGATCGAAATTTTAAATATTGTTGTTCAATACCGATTAAGGGGTTTGTACTGAATTTTGTTGAAATCTGATCAATATTTTCGGGGAAAAAAAATTTTTCAACAAAAATTTTCGAATAAACATTTTTTAAAAATTTTGTGAGAACACTGAATTCACACAAAATTTCGCATAAGCTGCGCGTTTGTATCACAAAACTATCAATAAAATTCCAATCTGATCGAGTCGATAATTCATGAGATATCTAGGAATTCCTCAAAATTGCAAATGGGCCCATCAACCAACGCAACTGAGTTATTTGGACTCCAAACCTAAAATCCTTCGAATATTAGAGCATATACGGGAGGAAGGCCAAACGGACGGACAGAATCGAATTTAACCACGGATTCTTCTTCATGGTGTTGAACCCAATTTCATAAGACGATTTTCGGCTCGGAATTTGAAAATTACAGACTTTGTGATGAAACTATAACGCACTTTTCTCCAGAAAAATTGCGTAAAAACAACTTCAATATGCTTTTATGTCTATAAAGAAACGATTATATTAAATACTGAAGTCGAAATTGAATAGGGTAGATGATTTTTGTGTCTAATTTACAATCGTTTAAAACAAATTAATGAGCATTATGCCGAATTTGGGACTGAAATGAAGATTCTCAAATTGTTTGTATTGCACCCTTATTCTCCCCCATAACTCTTCAAGGTACCTGGGGGTGCCTTTTCAATATGCGCATTGTATGCGTCGGTTTTCTTATCTTGTCATCTCGCCGTAGGCCTAGAGGACCCCTTATACACGAAACAATATTTCACTTTTGTGAATCCACAGACTTTTATATGTTCAACATGTTGAGAGGCAGTGTTGAGAGTTATGACCATAGTATTCAGTTCACGGTTCAGATATAACTGACAAATGTTAATGTTTTCGAAATATTTGTAAACCAAGAATGAAGGGAATGCTTTGAGTATAGAAGAAAAGAAATTTTCAATTTTTTCACTGAGTCACGAGGAACCGTAAATATTCTTACCACGTATAGAGACTACTCAGGTGATTATCAAATGACCATTTAAAAGTGCCTTTCCTTCTTCTTAAATTTTATACAGGGTGCCGAAAATTTCGATCCGTCATAAATTTTGAACGGTTATCTCGAACCGATTGAAATTTTCAGGGATTATTGTGTTGGGGTACCTTCAGGAACCAACTCGTTGGAAATTCGGAAAATCCAGGCCCGGCTCTGAAAAGTTTCGTTGTTTTAGTCCTTCGCAGAAATTTCACACTGTGTATGGTTTTTTCTGTTTGATGAGGAATATCGAAAGCATATGGGCTGAGGAGAATTATTGCCAAAAAGATTTTTCCTAACTCTCTTGTAGGATTTTCAATTGAATAATGAATGATTATTTTCGCATCCAAATAACAATTTTCTCATTGAATATTTAGGAGCATAAGTCAGGAGCACCTTTACAAATCGTTTATTATTTTCTTAATTCAGTACCGTTTTCAGGATCGGCTCATAAACATTTCTCAATTTAATCTGTTCTTAGGGTTGGAACAACCTGTTTTGCCATTTATTGAGAACCAATCAGTTCTGAGCTGAAAAATTCTCAAAATTTTGTAACCTAAAATTATTTTCTGCGATCTAAATTCACGAAACCTCCAAGTTTAACGGTTTTGTCCTCCAACATCTAAATAAAACATACGGTTCCAGATGGATAGGGAGAGGAGGTCCTATTCCTTGGCCACCAAGGTACCCCGATTTAAATCCTATTAATTATTTCATTTGGGGACGACTGAAAGAACTGGTGGATGCTGGACCTCCAAACGTAAGGCAAAATTGATCTGTTCCAATATTATAAGGAACGCACCGTGTATAATCAGGAAGGCAGTTAGACATTTAACCATAAGACAAAAAAAATGTGTGAACGCTGGAGGATTTCCTTTCGAAAATAATCTGAAATAATTGATATTGGTTATGTTTATTTTTGTTTTAAATTATTTTTCATGATACATTTTGCCTCCCTCCTTCATGTCTGATTTCATTTTTTTGGGAGAATGTTCTAGGGGAACAGAGTGCTATCCTTTGGTCCAAATGTCTGTAATTTTCAATGATTGAGCCAAAAATGGTCTCAGACGACTAGGTTGGACTCACTGATGACAAATCCGGTGTCAAAATGGATTCTGTCCGTCCGACCGGCCGTGAATACGATAACTGTCGAACGGACTGAGCTAGCCACTTGCAACTTTCAGGGTAGCTCGCGCATTGCAATGCCGCGGTTAAGTTCGTTAATGGGCAAAATTGGTCGAATAGTTTCAGAGTTATAGCTATTTGAAGTTTTTACGTGATTTCTTCTGTATTTCAGAAACAACTGGAGCGATTAGATTGAAACTTGGCAGTTAGTGGAAGCATGACGAGGCGCAACCTAAGCAAAATTTCGTTGAAAGCGTATGGTCACTCAATTAAAAAAAATTTTTTTCTGGAACTATTGTTCATATTCGAGAACAATTCCAGTTATACCTTGAAATTCATATTTCACCGCAGCACTCAATTAAAAAAAATTTTTTCTGGAACTATTGTTCATATTCGAGAACAATTCCAGTTATACCTTGAAATTCATATTTCACCGCATCGTACCAAATTGCAATTCGATACGGCTATTGGTTTTGGAGGTATCGGGAAAATGTATGTAGAGTTTCGTGGTTTTCTTCTCGATAACGTTGTTTTTTCGGTATACCTCTCGAAATCCTGATTCTATCATTATGAAACTTCGCAGCTAGCTCGAAAATGTTGAAGGTCAGCGTTGTGCAAAATTTTGTGATGATCGTCTCATTAGAACTTGAAAAAAAAATTAAAATTTTTTTTTCAAATATTCAATATTCTTCGATCTTCTCATCATATTATCCTCATTAAATTCTGTATGGAACTTCAAACTGTCATTTTTCGATGAACTACTGGATTTCAATTCGTTCTAATCTGTATTCTTGGAAATATTGGGAAAATGAAATTTTGAATGAGTGTATCTGCGGAATCATAAGGTGGATTTTACTCATTCACGAATTCGGCTCTCTTAATCAAGGTACAAACCTTCTTTACAAATATTGAGTTTTTAAGTTGTTCCGTTTGGAAGTTATTATGTGTTTACGGTCGGACATAATACTGGAGACCTGTGAAAATAATCTAAACAATGCAAGTATTATAAGATCCACAAATCCCGTAAGAAACAATGTTAATGTTTCGTCTATAATCTTAGTGGAGAACGTGTTGAGGCTAATTATTTTGGTTGATTCTTATCATTGAACCTACCATCAGGTAGAAGAATCGTTTGCAAGAGTGATTTGAATAGTTTAAACCTCGGTTTAAACATACCGACTCCTGTTTGTGACATACATTGATATGTCTCCTTTTTACGCGCTTGTTCTGGGGAACAGCGCGTTATCGTTCCGTCACAATGCCTATAACTTTCCAATTTTGAGCTGAAATCGGTGAATAATCCGTGGTTGATTCTGTCCGGCCGGCCGTACGGCCGTCCGTGTGTGCTCTTACTTCCGAAAGGAAGCACCTAGAGTCTTGAAATTTTCAGGTTAGGTTTTGATCCGGGATATCTCGGTTGAGTTTGCTAATGGGCCAAATCTGCCGAATGGTTTTTGTGCTGAAGCTATTTGAAATTTTGATTTTTCAATATCTCGAAAAATATTTATCTGATCGAAATGAAACTTGGTTGGAACATAAACAGTGTCAATAGCAAGAATTATTCATGGGAAAATCAAAAAAAAAAAATTTCTAGGAAATTTCTATATTTCATTTAAATTTCATTGAAATTTCCAAATTTCACCATTTCGCAATGTGAACAAGCGCGTAAAAGCTGCTGACTTCACGTCAGTGCTTTTCAAGGTTTTTTTTTGGTATAACTGATTCAATTATAACCAAACTTCGCAGCTAGTTCGAAGATGCTGAAGACAAGTCCGTGCAAAATTTATTGATAATTGTGTCTATGAACGATCTGAAAAAGAATTTTTATTTTTTTTTCAAATATTCAATATTCTGTGATCTTATCATATTATATATATATATATATAAATATATATCAGAAAGGTTACGGGTGTTTCGACTATTTGGGCAGTTATTTAAAGTCAATTTGTATTAACAGCTCTATATTTGGTCTAAACTTTGAAGACTTCTTCAGGAGCATACTGTAAAAAAACATCAATTGCAACATAACATTTTACATAGATGTCAATGGACTCACCGCCGTCGTTGAAAAGACAACTTAATTTCCTAATTTATGAAAAAAACATTCGATTAGAAGAAATTTAATTACTCTGCACCTTATTTTTGTGATATGTTCGTGAAATTTGATCGGTCCATGCGAGGATGCTTTTTTCTTGATGTTATGCCACTTTTTACGTCTTAGTATTGTGAGTCCATTGACATCTATGTAAAATGTTATGTTGCAATTGATGTTTTTTTACAGTATGCTCCTGAAGAAGTCTTCAAAGTTTAGACGAAATATAGAGCTGTTAATACAAATTGACTTTAAATAACTGCCCAAATAGTCGAAACACCCGTAACCTTTCTGATATCTTGTAACGACTAGTAAACACACCACAATATAAATATATATATATATATATATATATATATATATATATATATATATATATATATATATATATATATATATATATATATTTTTAATTTCACACTTTCGTGGATATACAGAGGTTGCTCGGGCGCTGATGCCAAAAGCAATCTCCTTTCTGTCAATGAGGATATAGGACCTTTCTTATGATATTGACTGTTCCAAGAATGACAGCCTTCTGCATCCATGCTATATCGCATTAGCGGGTAGCTTCAACTCCTGCAGGTTATCAGTGGTCTTCCGATGTATTCGCATTCGCACTTATAATTAATGGCATTATCTTCACGGTTTTAAGCCGCCACATATCCTTCATCTGATGCGCCAGTGGCTCATATTTAGATATTTAAATGGTGAAATTTTCAAAAAAATAAAGTATTTTTTTAAATTTTTCCATGGATAATTCTTCTTATTGACACTGTTTATCTTCCAACCAAGTTTCATTACGATCAGATGAATATTTTTCGAGTTATTGGAAAATCAAAATTTCAAATGGCTGTAGCACAAAAACAATTCGGCAGATTTGGCCCATTAACGAACTTAACCGAGATATTCAGGATCTTAACCTAACCTGAAAATTTCAAGACTCTAAGTCTTCATCAGTGATTCGAACCTAGTCGTTTGAGACCAATTTCGGCTTAAAATTCGAAAATTACAGACATCGTGACGAAATGATAACGCGCTGTTCCCCAGAACAAGCGCGTTAATATGTATTAAACCACTCTGTTCAGATATATTCAGTAATATGGGTTTGTTAGTCTATTCGATACATAATATTGAGTTTTGATATTTGGTAATAATATTTTACAAAGAACTGAGTATTCATTTGATCCACGGATTTTGTGTTTGAATGAGCACCGTCATCGTCTATACACGAAATGAATTTAAACTCAATCATGTCTTCATTTTTGTATATATCGAAATGACGAAATTTCAGAAGCGTTCATCTACTAAACCGTTATGCGGATGTTGTATATTCCGAACTTGACCTTTGTATTGATGAGCTATACCTACCCCGAAAATTTCGAGTCACCTTTGCCAAGTTATCGTGTCTACAGTCGGCCGGAGGCCCGCTGTAAACACGATAACTTTGCGAATGAATGACTTAAAGACTCGAAATTTTTGGGGAAGGTTTAAAGCTTAAATACAAAGGTCAAGTACGGAAAGGAAAACATCCGCCTAACGGTTTAGAAGATGAACGCATTTGAAATTTCGTCATCTCGATTTACAAAAATACAGACACGATTGGGTCGAAATTCAGTTCGTGTATAGACCATGACAGTGGGCTTATATGATATTTGACCCCGCCTTATAGAGAAAGAAAACCATATTTCTAATTCCCAACAAGAACTAAGCGATCACGAAGATGAAGAAGAACAAGAAGTGGAAAATGATCAAGATTCCGATGATGTCATTCTCTCAGAATTAGTGGCACGAAAAGAAAATCAATATATTGACAAAGATGAAAACCCTGTTTGGTACAAAAGCTACCCCATCAGTAAAGCCACTTAACCAAAAATCGAAAATATAAAAATATTACCAGGACCAAAGCAATGTGCACGTGACATAATAGACGAAATAAGTGATTTTTCGAAAATGTTCGATAATGTTATGATCGACCGCATTATGCAATGCACAAACCTGGAGATTTCACAAATTCGGCCAAACTTTAACCTGCCAAATATGTCAAGAAGATGGCCCTCGGTTTTATTCTTTCAGCTGCTCAATAAAGCAGGCATCAATAGCCAAATTTTTCATAATGCAACTCACCCCGTTGAATATAGAAGACTTTTTTTGAA
This sequence comes from Myrrha octodecimguttata, assembly GCA_958510865.1. Taxonomy (NCBI): domain Eukaryota; kingdom Metazoa; phylum Arthropoda; class Insecta; order Coleoptera; family Coccinellidae; genus Myrrha; species Myrrha octodecimguttata. The sequence continues at coordinate 1,882,866 of OY294057.1, read as the reverse complement.
AACGCTGTCTCTGTCGTTGATGGAACCTTATTTCTCTGAAACAGCCACAATATCAACTTTACCTACAGATATCAGATCTTTACTATCTCGTTATAGAGAAACCCAAGCAGACACAGACGAAGAGCCTCCTAGAAAAGTGCGAAGAAGATGCTTCATCTGTGGTAGGAAAAAATAGAGTCACTACAATTACATGTGGTACTTGCGATCAATAGGTGTGTAAATAACACAGTTGCTTAAATGAAAGGAAGGCGTATCTTGTAGTTGAGGTTCTGAATGTACATGGTTTTAATAATTTTCCTCAGTTGAATACAAGTTTACTTTCTCGTTTATAATTAATAATAATATATTAATAAATATGTACATAAGTTACAAATGTGTTTTTATTTTTAAATTTCTGACTCCCAGAAAAAATAAACATAAATAGAAATATATTACGACCATAATGTGCAACCGTATACAATGTACAGGGTGATTCATTAAGGTTGGTCACCAGCCGTATCTCGGAAACCGTTCATCCTATGACTTCCAGAAAAAAATCTAATAACAAAATTGGCCCCTAGAAAATGATTAAAAATATTTTCAAGTTCGTAGTTCCCCACTAGAAGGCGCAATCTATCACTTGTAAAATATAATCTCATTTTTTACGAAATATTCTCGAGCTAACAGTGGTAAAAAATAATAATATAAGAAAATACTCTGTCTATTCAACAACTTTTGTTTCAGATATTTTTTTATATTTCCTATTTGTTAGTGATGGGATGGATAAACTTTTCTTCACAAAAAAAACACTCATACTTCTGTATGCGTGAACCGATTTTCACATAATTTGATTTCATTCGAAGGCCATCGAAATCAGATCACAGAAAAATATGACAACAATATACCGGGTGATCCAATAAAAAACTACAGGCTGTTTTATGTCACTTCACCCCATTTGTGCGTTTTACTGAAAAATTTCAGATGGAACGCTATGATTCTAACCGACTGAGAATAAGCCGAGCATTACCACCTATTGACTTGTTAAAATCGCAGACAGATATCTTTGGTCGTCTCGGAGATATTAAAACATTTTTGTAAATGTTGATAAGTGTTGATCAACCCTGTGAAATGCAGGAGGAATTGAGTTGTTTCATCATCCAAACAATTAGGTGACAGGAAAAACTCATCAAAAATGTGCGTCACTCACAAAACAAGCTGGTGTAGATCCAGTAAGCTTTGGCGATATTGTTTATTTTTTGTTTCTATAGCTGTAAAATTTATTTAGGTCGATTGCAAACTACTAATTTATGATGCCTCATTATACAAACGAAGAAGCATATGATATGCTCAATGTTTATTTTGAATGTTTAGAAAATTCAGTAGCTGAAAGAGAATACCCGATACGATATCTTGAAAGACGTCTTCATTCCAGAAAAGTATTCGAAAGATTGATGTTGGAAGAAAAACTAGAAAACGTAGGAGCCGTAATGAGGATTATATCATAAGTTTTGACTTATTAACAGGACGAAGATGCTTGAAATTTAACGCAAGATCTTCCAATTCTTTTAGAAAATGTTGCTATTCAACGCAGGTTAGATATGTGGTATCAACGAGCTGGTTGCCTTGCGCATTATGCTGCTAATGTTAGGGAATATTTAGATACCGTCTTCACCCCCCACTACAAAAGAGGATATGCTAAATAGATTTCGACAGGCACCTGGAACTTTTTCTCATACTAAAATTGTGGCCAGTGTCAAGTCGACGAAAGAAAAACTAAACTTATGTATAGAAAATAATGATAGACATTTCGAATAGTTGAAATGATTAGGTGTAAGTGTTTTTGTTCAAATATTTTCGTTGTTGCTATTTTTTGTTTCATTTTATCGCATCATTGTTATTTTATGTGTGTTGAGTATTTTGTTGCATTGTCATGACGAATAAAGTCACTTCCTTGTTTTTTCAAGCTCATAGATATGATCAACTTTGATCAAAATTTACAAAAATGTTAATATCTTTTAAACGACTAACGATATCAGTCTGCGGTTTCAACAAGTTAAAAGGTGATGCTTGGCTTATTCTCAGTCGGTAAGAATTATAGCATCGCATTTGAAATTCTCCAGTAAAACGCAAAAATAGGATGAAGTGACATAAAGCAGCCTGTACTTTTTAATTGAATCACCCGGTATGTTGTTGCCATATTTCTCTGTGATCTGCTTTCGAAGGCCTTCGAACGAAATCGAATTACGTGAATATCGGTGCACACATACAGAAGTGAGAGTGTTTTTCTTGTGAAGAAAAGTTTATCCATCCCATCACTGAAAAATAGGAAATATAGAAAAATCACTAAAACAAAAGTTGTTGAATAGAAAGAGCAGATTCTTATTTTATTATTATTCACCACTGTAAGCTGGAGAATATTTCGTAAAAAATGATATTGTATTTTACAAGTGATAGATTGCGCCCTCTAATGGGGAACTACGCACTTGAAAATATTTTTAGTCATTTTTAAGCGGCCGATTTTGTCATTAGAATTTTTTTCCGGAAGTTATAGGATAAACGGTTTCCGAGATACGGTCGGTGGCCACCCTTAATGAATCACCCTGTACACCGCGCGAGTAGTAGCGCGAAAAAAAAGTGCGCGACTACTTGAAGGTTAAATAAAAATCCTACAAGAATGTTAGGAAGAATTCTTTGGCAGTTTTTGTCCTCAATCATCATGGTTTCGATATTCCTCATCACACATAGACAAAACATACACAGGGTGAAATTTCTGCGAAGGACAAAAACAACAAGAATTTTCAGAGCCGGACCTAGATTTTCCGAATTATGAACGAGTTGGTTCCTGGAAGTACTCCAAGACAATATTCCCTGAAAATTTCAATTGATTCGAGATAACCATTCAAAAGTTATGAGGGATCGAAATTTTCGGTAGAAACCGAAAACCACCCCGTATACAATTTATGGAGAGAGGAAGGCACTTTTAAAGGGTCATTTGATAATCACCTAAGTAATCTGTATACGTGGTAGGAATATGTACAGTTCCAAGTGACTCACCCTGTATAATGATTGAAAATTGATATTTTCAGATTGAAACTTCGATAAAATATTGAAACTAAGGATAGTAAACCAGTATATATGTATAATGAAGTGAAGTCATCTCATCCCCATAAAATGAATTTATTTTCCCATTGCTGCAGCTTAAAATTCTATGTTTCGACTTAAAACGGTTGAATAATCGATAAAGAAGCGAGAATAAATATAGAAATCGAAACTGATTGGAGTAGGATTTATGCTTGGCGTTCTAGTAGGGAATATGTGAGATTGTATAAATTAACGATCGAATTGCTTTCTGAAAAGAAATTTCCAATTGTTCTATTGTTAACTTTATAGGCATCATGTTTTAACAGTTGTCACGTGCACTTGTTTCGAAATACTCCAGACCTGAAGGCCAAACTATTCTTGTTCCTGTCATATATGCATGAGCATAACGCTTGGAGGGTTACAGTTTGATAATGATGATGATGATGCTGTATAATAGACTATGCTTCTGTTGATTGAGTCAATTAAAAGATTTATGATTGTGGATGGTACGCAGCTTGTCGACATCAGCTAGATTTGTTAGAATAGAAAAGCTGCGCTTATGCAGGCGCCTTGGCCACTTATAAGTTGTAACCAATAGTGAGGATCCCCAGTAGCACACAATCTTGGCTAAACATTGATTCAATATTGGCCCAATATAGATTCATCGTACATCGAAAAACGAGTATACGCCAATGTTGGCCCAATATCGAAATTTGTGATAAGGCCAATATTGTGAATTAGTACTTTTGCCAATATTGGCCCAATATTGGGATGAGTGGATTGTGCCAATATTGTTTATCAAGGGTAATGCCAATATTGGTCCAATATTGGGCATAAGTTATTAGCCAATATTGTAAATCAAATTGCTACCAATATTGGCCCATTATCGGGATAAGTGGATTGCGCCAATATTGTTTATCAATGGTATCGCCAATATTGGTCCAATATTCGGCATAGTTTTTTAGCCAATATTGTGAATCACATTGGTACCAATATTGGCCCAATATCAGGATAAGTGGATTGCGCCAATATTGTTAATCAATGGTTTCGCCAATATTGGTCCAATATTGGGCATAGGTTATAAGTCAATATTGTAAATCACATTGCTACCAATATTGGCCCAATACCGGAATAAGTGGATTGCGCCAATATTGTTTATCGATGGAATCGCCAATATTGGTCCAATTTTGGGCATAGTTTTTCACCCAATATTGTGAATCACATTATTACCAATATTGGCCCAATATCGGGATGAGTGGATTGCGCCAATATTGTTAATCAATGGTTTCGCCAATATTGGTCCAATATTGGGCATAGGTTCTGAGCCAATATTTTAAATCACATTGCTACCAATATTGGCCCAATATCGGGATAAGTGGATTGCGCCAATATTGTTTATCGATGGTATCGCCAATATTGGTCCTATATTGGGCATGGTTTTTTTGCCAATATTGTTAATCACATTGCTACCAATATTGGTCCAATATAGGTGTAAGTGGATTGCGCCAATATTGTTCATCAAACGTATCGCCAATATTGGTGGAAAAATTCTTTTGGCCAATACTGAAAATTACATTGCTATCAATATTAGCCCAATATTGAGATGAGTGGATGGCGCCAATATTGTTTATCCATGGTATCGCCAATATTGGTCCAACATTGGGCATAGTTTTTTGGCCAATATTGTAAATTACATTGCTACCGATATTGGCCCAATATCGGGATAAGTGGATTGCGCCAATATTGTTTGTCAATGTATCGCCAATATTAGTCCGATATTGGGAATGGGGTGTTAGCCAATATTGAAAATAACATTGCTACCAATATTGGCCCAATATTGGGATGAGTGGATTGCGCCAATATTGTTTTCCACCGTATCGTCAATATTGGTCCAATATGGGGCATAGTTTTTTGGCCAATATTGTAAATAACATTGCTACCAATATTGGCCCAATATTGGGATTAGTATATTGCGCCAATATGGTTTATCAATGGTATCGCCAATATTGGGCATAGTTTCTTGACCAATATTGTAAATTACATTGCTACCAATATTGGCCGAATATTGAAATGAGTGGATTGCGCCAATATTGTTTATCAATGATATCGCCAATATTGGTCCAATATTTGGTATAGTTTTTCGACAGTATTGTAAATTACATTGCTACCAATATTGGCCGAATAAAGGGACAAGGGGATTATGAGTGTGAATCGTTTTCCTGTGGAACTTCGGTTAATGGCAAACTTTGGAGGCTTGCAATGGACATACTCTAGAAGAATATACTGTAAGATTTCTGAATTCCCTTGAAAAATCGAATACTTTTGGTTATATTATTCCTTTCAGGTTGATTATTTTGGACGATATATCGAAGCATTCTGTACATGTAATAGTAGAATTTCATCTGAACTGATGGGTAAATACATCAATTCTCATGAATTTACCGACTAAGCTTTCCACTGTTTCAGGGGACTTCATTTTGGAGATATTAATCCGAACTGAAAGCTATCCAGATAAGTATTCTGATACTACACAAGCCGAAATTCCGAACAATTTTGATTATCTTATTGTCTAGAGTCTAGAGGAGATATTCAATCTAACGCGTGTTCGAGTCAAAAGAAAATTCTGCAATTTATTCAGGCGATTGGGACCAGTTAAAACAAATTATTGTATAATATATTAAAAAATAGGAAATCAAGTAACTCAGTATTAATCGAATATTCAGAAATAAATTCATTTATGCTACTTCTAAGGGTATTTCGCACTTACAGAATACTTTCAACGTATTTCACCAATGAAGGTACATAACTCCATAATATAGGTTATTATCTGTGCACAAAAAATTAAGTCACCCTGATCATCACACCTGTTGAGGTTGAACTAATCAATAAATCCTTAAAATAAGTATTAGTTATAATTTACATTTCCAACGAATAAATATCGAAAAACATTCCCTTGTTATAGCCTCAGGGCCATTTATCGCCCGAGAGTGGCTTCCGTCTAACCAGATGCTGTTTTATTGCCCTTTGCTTACATTTCAAGGAGTTGTCGCGTTTCATTCTTCGATTCACATTTTATTTTTACATAATATTCCTTTTTGCATCCCGATAGTTGTTCCATCCCTTCACTTCCTAATTCATTAGTGTGCAACGAATCTTTTTACGGGCTTGTTTTGGGGAACATGCATCATTATTTCGTCACGATGTCTGTTATTTTCGAATTTTGAGCATAAATGGTCATCAAACGACTAGGTTGGACTCACTGATGAAGAATCCGTGGTCAAAATTGATTCTGGCGTTCGGCCGTCCTTTCGGCCGTGTGCGCTGTAACTCTCGAAAGGAACTACCTAGAGTCTTGAAATTTTCAGATTTGGTTACGAGCCTGTATATCTCGGTTAATTTCGTTAATGGGCCAAATCTGCCGAATGGTTTTTGTGCTACAGTCATTTGAAATTTTGATTTCTCAATAACTCGAAAAATATTTATCTGACCGAAAGGAAACTTGGTTGGAAGATGCACAGTGTCAATGGGAAGAATTATCCATGGAAAAATTGGAGAAGAAAAATTTTTTTTTCGAAAATTTTTATATTTCATTGAAATTTCACTGAAATTTCCAAGTCACCATTCCGCACTGTGAACAAGCGCGTAAAAGCTGCTGACTTCACGTCAGTGCTTTTCTAGATTTTTTATAGTTAAGGTCGGCCTAACTGCCAAACGTAAAATGAAAAGACATTTAGAGACTTGATTTTTTTTGTTGAACCGGTTCAATTCCGAAAGCTGAATTCGCGAATGGGTGAAACCATCCAATGACGCCACATATATATATATATATATAATTAATTACAAGAAATTCGACACATTTTTTTTCTCAATATCTCCAAAGATAAATATCAGATGGAACTGAACTTTGAAACACTGTTGTAAAATACTGAATCGAGGTTCTCACCAATTTTATTGAAATCTGATGAAAAGCTTCCGGTTGAAAAATTCTTCAACAAAAATTCCCAAAATATTTGAATACATTTTTACAGTTTTCCACCCCTACGATCCTAACAAAATTTGTCAGTTTTAAGTATTTTTCTACTTACTACATAGTTTGAATCTGTTCGCTTCTGTTCTTCTTGGAATATTGAGGAAATAACCTCAATCTTCCAATATCTCCGAATATAAATATCGGATCAAACTGAAATTCGAAGCGCTGTTTTGAAATATTGATTTCAAGCTTTATCCCAATTTTCAATCTGATCGTGTCGATAGTCATCGAGATATTAAGGAAATATTCTGAAAATTTCAAATAACAACGAAATTTTACATATTTTTTTCTTAATACCTCCGGAAATAAATATTAGATCAAATTGAAATTGGAAAAAACTGTTGTAGAATACTCACTTCAAAGTCGGCGCTGAATTTCATCGAAATCTATTCAATAAATTAGAAAAAACAATTGTTTTTTCGATAAATATGTGAATAATTTTAGAAAAACAATTTTTTCTTGGTTCGCATTAATATATTCTCCGAGTAATTACGATGTTTCGATGTGGTCGCATATGTTCTTCTCGACATATCCAGGTAATTTCAAACAACGAAATTTGACAATTTTTTTTTCATATATCCCCGAAAGCAAATATCTCAAGTTTAAATTTCAAATTCCGTTTTTGAATATTGATTCCAAGGCCTGTGACGGATTTCATTAAAATCTGATCAAAATGTTCCGAGAAAAAAAAATATTTCCACAAAAATTTCAAACATTTTCGGGTAAACATTTTCTTTAAATTTTTTAACCACTGGATCCATACGAAATTTTGCGGAAGGTTTCGCTTTGGTATCCCTCAACTTATTACGATGTTTCGATCTGATCGCATTTGTTTTTCTTGATATGTTGAGGAAATAACGTCAAAATTTTTGTCATATTTCTCCGAAAGTAAATATCGTATCGAATTGAAATTTGAAACGTTCTTGTTGGAAGACTGATTCTAAGATATATGTGCCAAATTCAGTTAAAATCTGATCAACACTTTCCGAGAAAAAGAAATTTCCAATGAAAATTTCGAAAATTTTTGAATAATTATTTCTATAAATTTTTTAACAATTAGATCCATACGAAACTCCACACTTATTTGTTTGTTGGTATTCAAGAACTTGTCACGAAATTTCAATTCGATCGAATCAGTTCTCCATGAAATATCGAGAAATTAACCTCAAAATTTGGGTGTGGATAATTTGCTGACCAAAATATAATCCTCTAAATCACGACCTTAAAGAATATTTAATTGAACCAAAGTCTAAAACTGAGTTGTGTACATTGATATGTTCGTGCCACCACATTCAAATTTCAAATCCACCCCAAATTGGGGGTAGTTTATTCTTGTAATTTTTCAAAATAATTTGCTGACCGGAGGTTTCCAGTTGAGATATTTTATCGAAACGCTATATTATGATTAAATATAGCATACTTTTTGTGCCACCATAAAAAAATTCAGATCCGCCCCCTATTAAGGGTAGTTTATTCTTGTGATTTTTCAGAAATCCTTGCTGATGGGAAATTTCCCGTAGAGATATTTGATTGAAACGATTTATTATGACTAACCGTAGCATACTCTTTGTGCCACCATAAAAAACATTCAGATCCACCCCCTATTAAGGGTAGTTTATTCGTGTGATTTTTCAGGAATCCTTGCTGATCGGAAAATTCCCGTGGAGATATTTGATTGAAACGAAGCATTATGACTAACCGTAGCATACCCTTTGTGCCACCGTAAAAAATATTCAGATCCACCCCCTATTAAGGGTAGTTTATTCTTGTGATTTTTCGGAAATCCTTTCTGATCGATATTTTCTAGTGGAGATATTTCATTGAAACAAAATAAAATAATTGCAAATCGGATACCCTCTGTGCCACCATACAAAAATTTCAGGTCCGACTCGTTTAAGGGTAGTTTATCCTCGTAATTTCTCGGAATACTTTGCTGACCGAAAATTTTCAGTGGAGATATTTTATTGAAACAACGTATTATGACTAAACGTATCATATTCTTGGTGCCACCATGAAAAATATTCAGATCCACCCCCTATTAAGGGTAGTTTAGTCTTCGGATTTTTCGGAAATCCTTGCTGATCCATATTTTCCACTGGAGATATTTCATTGAAACAAAGTAAAATAATTGCAAATCGGATACCCTCTGTGCCACCGTACAAAAATTCCAGGTCCGACTCGTTTAAGGGTAGTTTATCCTCGTAATTTCTCGGAATACTTTGCTGACCGAAAATTTTCAGTGAAGACATTTTATTGAAACAACGTATTATGACTGAACGTAGCATACGCTTGGTGCCACCGTGAAAAAATTTCAAATCCGCCCCTCTTTAAGGGTAGTTTATTCTTGTGATTTTTCAGGAATCCTTGCTGATCGGAAAATTCCCGTGGAGATATTTGATTGAAACGGAGTATTATGACAAACCGTAGCATACCCTTTGTGCCACCGTAAAAAATTTTCAAATCCACCCCCTATTAAGGGTAGTTTATTCTTGTGATTTTTCGGAAATCCTTTCTGATCGATATTTTTTAGTGGAGATATTTCATTGACACAAAGTAAAATACTTGCAAATCGGATACCCTCTGTGCCACCGTACAAAAATTTCAGGTCCGACTCGTTTAATTAAGGGTAGTTTATCCTCGTAATTTCTCGGAATACTTTGCTGAACGAAAATTTTCAGTGGAGATATTTTATTGAAACAACGTATTATGACTAAACGTAGCATGTTCTTGGTGCCGCCATAAAAAATATTCAGATCCACCCCCTATTAAGGGTAGTTTATTCTTCGGATTTTTCGGAAATCCTTGCTGATCCATATTTTCCACTGGAGATATTTCATTGAAACAAAGTAAAATAATTGCAAATCGGATACCCTATGTGCCACCGTACAAAAATTCCAGGTCCGACTCGTTCAAGGGTAGTTTATCCTCGTAATTTCTCGGAATACTTTGCTGACCGAAAATTTTCAGTGGAGATATTTTATTGAAACAACGTATTATGACTAAACGTATCATATTCTTGGTGCCACCATGAAAAATATTCAGATCCACCCCCTATTAAGGGTAGTTTAGTCTTCGGATTTTTCGGAAATCCTTGCTGATCCATATTTTCCACTGGAGATATTTCATTGAAACAAAGTAAAATAATTGCAAATCGGATACCCTCTGTGCCACCGTACAAAAATTCCAGGTCCGACTCGTTTAAGGGTAGTTTATCCTCGTAATTTCTCGGAATACTTTGCTGACCGAAAATTTTCAGTAAAGACATTTTATTGAAACAACGTATTATGACTGAACGTAGCATACGCTTGGTGCCACCGTGAAAAAATTTCAAATCCGCCCCTCTTTAAGGGTAGTTTATTCTTGTGATTTTTCAGGAATCCTTGCTGATCGGAAAATTCCCGTGGAGATATTTGATTGAAACGGAGTATTATGACAAACCGTAGCATACCCTTTGTGCCACCGTAAAAAATTTTCAGATCCACCCCCTATTAAGGGTAGTTTATTCTTGTGATTTTTCGGAAATCCTTTCTGATCGATATTTTCTAGTGGAGATATTTCATTGAAACAAAGTAAAATAATTGCAAATCGGATACCCTCTGTGCCACCGTACAAAAATTTCAGGTCCGACTCGTTTAAGGGTAGTTTATCCTCGTAATTTCTCGGAATACTTTGCTGACCAAAAATTTTCAGTGGAGATATTTTATTGAAACAACGTATTATGACTAAACGTAGCATGTTCTTGGTGCCGCCATAAAAAATATTCAGATCCACCCCCTATTAAGGGTAGTTTATTCTTCGGATTTTTCGGAAATCCTTGCTGATCCATATTTTCCACTGGAGATATTTCATTGAAACAAAGTAAAATAATTGCAAATCGGATACCCTCTGTGCCACCGTACAAAAATTCCAGGTCCGACTCGTTTAAGGGTAGTTTATCCTCGTAATTTCTCGGAATACTTTGCTGACCGAAAATTTTCAGTGAAGACATTTTATTGAAACAACGTATTATGACTGAACGTAGCATACGCTTGGTGCCACCGTGAAATAATTTCAAATCCGCCCCTCTTTAAGGGTAGTTTATTCTTGTGATTTTTCAGGAATCCTTGCTGATCGGAAAATTCCCGTGGAGATATTTGATTGAAACGGAGTATTATGACAAACCGTAGCATACCCTTTGTGCCACCGTAAAAAATTTTCAGATCCACCCCCTATTAAGGGTAGTTTATTCTTGTGATTTTTCGGAAATCCTTTCTGATCGATATTTTTTAGTGGAGATATTTCATTGAAACAAAGTAAAATACTTGCAAATCGGATACCCTCTGTGCCACCGTACAAAAATTTCAGGTCCGACTCGTTTAAGGGTAGTTTATCCTCGTAATTTCTCGGAATACTTTGCTGAACGAAAATTTTCAGTGGAGATATTTTATTGAAACAACGTATTATGACTAAACGTAGCATGTTCTTGGTGCCGCCATAAAAAATATTCAGATCCACCCCCTATTAAGGGTAGTTTATTCTTCGGATTTTTCGGAAATCCTTGCTGATCCATATTTTCCACTGGAGATATTTCATTGAAACAAAGTAAAATAATTGCAAATCGGATACCCTCTGTGCCACCGTACAAAAATTCCAGGTCCGACTCGTTCAAGGGTAGTTTATCCTCGTAATTTCTCGGAATACTTTGCTGACCGAAAATTTTTAGTGGAGATATTTTATTGAAACAACGTATTATGACTAAACGTATCATATTCTTGGTGCCACCATGAAAAATATTCAGATCCACCCCCTATTAAGGGTAGTTTAGTCTTCGGATTTTTCGGAAATCCTTGCTGATCCATATTTTCCACTGGAGATATTTCATTGAAACAAAGTAAAATAATTGCAAATCGGATACCCTCTGTGCCACCGTACAAAAATTCCAGGTCCGACTCGTTTAAGGGTAGTTTATCCTCGTAATTTCTCGGAATACTTTGCTGACCGAAAATTTTCAGTGAAGACATTTTATTGAAACAACGTATTATGACTGAACGTAGCATACGCTTGGTGCCACCGTGAAAAAATTTCAAATCCGCCCCTCTTTAAGGGTAGTTTATTCTTGTGATTTTTCAGGAATCCTTGCTGATCGGAAAATTCCCGTGGAGATATTTGATTGAAACGGAGTATTATGACAAACCGTAGCATACCCTTTGTGCCACCGTAAAAAATTTTCAGATCCACCCCCTATTAAGGGTAGTTTATTCTTGTGATTTTTCGGAAATCCTTTCTGATCGATATTTTCTAGTGGAGATATTTCATTGAAACAAAGTAAAATAATTGCAAATCGGATACCCTCTGTGCCACCGTACAAAAATTTCAGGTCCGACTCGTTTAAGGGTAGTTTATCCTCGTAATTTCTCGGAATACTTTGCTGACCGAAAATTTTCAGTGGAGATATTTTATTGAAACAACGTATTATGACTAAACGTAGCATGTTCTTGGTGCCGCCATAAAAAATATTCAGATCCACCCCCTATTAAGGGTAGTTTATTCTTCGGATTTTTCGGAAATCCTTGCTGATCCATATTTTCCACTGGAGATATTTCATTGAAACAAAGTAAAATAATTGCAAATCGGATACCCTATGTGCCACCGTACAAAAATTCCAGGTCCGACTCGTTCAAGGGTAGTTTATCCTCGTAATTTCTCGGAATACTTTGCTGACCGAAAATTTTCAGTGGAGATATTTTATTGAAACAACGTATTATGACTAAACGTATCATATTCTTGGTGCCACCATGAAAAATATTCAGATCCACCCCCTATTAAGGGTAGTTTAGTCTTCGGATTTTTCGGAAATCCTTGCTGATCCATATTTTCCACTGGAGATATTTCATTGAAACAAAGTAAAATAATTGCAAATCGGATACCCTCTGTGCCACCGTACAAAAATTCCAGGTCCGACTCGTTTAAGGGTAGTTTATCCTCGTAATTTCTCGGAATACTTTGCTGACCGAAAATTTTCAGTAAAGACATTTTATTGAAACAACGTATTATGACTGAACGTAGCATACGCTTGGTGCCACCGTGAAAAAATTTCAAATCCGCCCCTCTTTAAGGGTAGTTTATTCTTGTGATTTTTCAGGAATCCTTGCTGATCGGAAAATTCCCGTGGAGATATTTGATTGAAACGGAGTATTATGACAAACCGTAGCATACCCTTTGTGCCACCGTAAAAAATTTTCAGATCCACCCCCTATTAAGGGTAGTTTATTCTTGTGATTTTTCGGAAATCCTTTCTGATCGATATTTTCTAGTGGAGATATTTCATTGAAACAAAGTAAAATAATTGCAAATCGGATACCCTCTGTGCCACCGTACAAAAATTTCAGGTCCGACTCGTTTAAGGGTAGTTTATCCTCGTAATTTCTCGGAATACTTTGCTGACCAAAAATTTTCAGTGGAGATATTTTATTGAAACAACGTATTATGACTAAACGTAGCATGTTCTTGGTGCCGCCATAAAAAATATTCAGATCCACCCCCTATTAAGGGTAGTTTATTCTTCGGATTTTTCGGAAATCCTTGCTGATCCATATTTTCCACTGGAGATATTTCATTGAAACAAAGTAAAATAATTGCAAATCGGATACCCTCTGTGCCACCGTACAAAAATTCCAGGTCCGACTCGTTTAAGGGTAGTTTATCCTCGTAATTTCTCGGAATACTTTGCTGACCGAAAATTTTCAGTGAAGACATTTTATTGAAACAACGTATTATGACTGAACGTAGCATACGCTTGGTGCCACCGTGAAATAATTTCAAATCCGCCCCTCTTTAAGGGTAGTTTATTCTTGTGATTTTTCAGGAATCCTTGCTGATCGGAAAATTCCCGTGGAGATATTTGATTGAAACGGAGTATTATGACAAACCGTAGCATACCCTTTGTGCCACCGTAAAAAATTTTCAGATCCACCCCCTATTAAGGGTAGTTTATTCTTGTGATTTTTCGGAAATCCTTTCTGATCGATATTTTCTAGTGGAGATATTTCATTGAAACAAAGTAAAATAATTGCAAATCGGATACCCTCTGTGCCACCGTACAAAAATTTCAGGTCCGACTCGTTTAAGGGTAGTTTATCCTCGTAATTTCTCGGAATACTTTGCTGACCGAAAATTTTCAGTGGAGATATTTTATTGAAACAACGTATTATGACTAAACGTAGCATGTTCTTGGTGCCGCCATAAAAAATATTCAGATCCACCCCCTATTAAGGGTAGTTTATTCTTCGGATTTTTCGGAAATCCTTGCTGATCCATATTTTCCACTGGAGATATTTCATTGAAACAAAGTAAAATAATTGCAAATCGGATACCCTATGTGCCACCGTACAAAAATTCCAGGTCCGACTCGTTCAAGGGTAGTTTATCCTCGTAATTTCTCGGAATACTTTGCTGACCGAAAATTTTCAGTGGAGATATTTTATTGAAACAACGTATTATGACTAAACGTATCATATTCTTGGTGCCACCATGAAAAATATTCAGATCCACCCCCTATTAAGGGTAGTTTAGTCTTCGGATTTTTCGGAAATCCTTGCTGATCCATATTTTCCACTGGAGATATTTCATTGAAACAAAGTAAAATAATTGCAAATCGGATACCCTCTGTGCCACCGTACAAAAATTTCAGGTCCGACTCGTTTAAGGGTAGTTTATCCTCGTAATTTCTCGGAATACTTTGCTGACCAAAAATTTTCAGTGGAGATATTTTATTGAAACAACGTATTATGACTAAACGTAGCATGTTCTTGGTGCCGCCATAAAAAATATTCAGATCCACCCCCTATTAAGGGTAGTTTATTCTTCGGATTTTTCGGAAATCCTTGCTGATCCATATTTTCCACTGGAGATATTTCATTGAAACAAAGTAAAATAATTGCAAATCGGATACCCTCTGTGCCACCGTACAAAAATTCCAGGTCCGACTCGTTTAAGGGTAGTTTATCCTCGTAATTTCTCGGAATACTTTGCTGACCGAAAATTTTCAGTGAAGACATTTTATTGAAACAACGTATTATGACTGAACGTAGCATACGCTTGGTGCCACCGTGAAATAATTTCAAATCCGCCCCTCTTTAAGGGTAGTTTATTCTTGTGATTTTTCAGGAATCCTTGCTGATCGGAAAATTCCCGTGGAGATATTTGATTGAAACGGAGTATTATGACAAACCGTAGCATACCCTTTGTGCCACCGTAAAAAATTTTCAGATCCACCCCCTATTAAGGGTAGTTTATTCTTGTGATTTTTCGGAAATCCTTTCTGATCGATATTTTTTAGTGGAGATATTTCATTGAAACAAAGTAAAATACTTGCAAATCGGATACCCTCTGTGCCACCGTACAAAAATTTCAGGTCCGACTCGTTTAAGGGTAGTTTATCCTCGTAATTTCTCGGAATACTTTGCTGAACGAAAATTTTCAGTGGAGATATTTTATTGAAACAACGTATTATGACTAAACGTAGCATGTTCTTGGTGCCGCCATAAAAAATATTCAGATCCACCCCCTATTAAGGGTAGTTTATTCTTCGGATTTTTCGGAAATCCTTGCTGATCCATATTTTCCACTGGAGATATTTCATTGAAACAAAGTAAAATAATTGCAAATCGGATACCCTCTGTGCCACCGTACAAAAATTCCAGGTCCGACTCGTTCAAGGGTAGTTTATCCTCGTAATTTCTCGGAATACTTTGCTGACCGAAAATTTTTAGTGGAGATATTTTATTGAAAAAACGTATTATGACTAAACGTATCATATTCTTGGTGCCACCATGAAAAATATTCAGATCCACCCCCTATTAAGGGTAGTTTAGTCTTCGGATTTTTCGGAAATCCTTGCTGATCCATATTTTCCACTGGAGATATTTCATTGAAACAAAGTAAAATAATTGCAAATCGGATACCCTCTGTGCCACCGTACAAAAATTCCAGGTCCGACTCGTTTAAGGGTAGTTTATCCTCGTAATTTCTCGGAATACTTTGCTGACCGAAAATTTTCAGTGAAGACATTTTATTGAAACAACGTATTATGACTGAACGTAGCATACGCTTGGTGCCACCGTGAAAAAATTTCAAATCCGCCCCTCTTTAAGGGTAGTTTATTCTTGTGATTTTTCAGGAATCCTTGCTGATCGGAAAATTCCCGTGGAGATATTTGATTGAAACGGAGTATTATGACAAACCGTAGCATACCCTTTGTGCCACCGTAAAAAATTTTCAGATCCACCCCCTATTAAGGGTAGTTTATTCTTGTGATTTTTCGGAAATCCTTTCTGATCGATATTTTCTAGTGGAGATATTTCATTGAAACAAAGTAAAATAATTGCAAATCGGATACCCTCTGTGCCACCGTACAAAAATTTCAGGTCCGACTCGTTTAAGGGTAGTTTATCCTCGTAATTTCTCGGAATACTTTGCTGACCGAAAATTTTCAGTGGAGATATTTTATTGAAACAACGTATTATGACTAAACGTAGCATGTTCTTGGTGCCGCCATAAAAAATATTCAGATCCACCCCCTATTAAGGGTAGTTTATTCTTCGGATTTTTCGGAAATCCTTGCTGATCCATATTTTCCACTGGAGATATTTCATTGAAACAAAGTAAAATAATTGCAAATCGGATACCCTATGTGCCACCGTACAAAAATTCCAGGTCCGACTCGTTCAAGGGTAGTTTATCCTCGTAATTTCTCGGAATACTTTGCTGACCGAAAATTTTCAGTGGAGATATTTTATTGAAACAACGTATTATGACTAAACGTATCATATTCTTGGTGCCACCATGAAAAATATTCAGATCCACCCCCTATTAAGGGTAGTTTAGTCTTCGGATTTTTCGGAAATCCTTGCTGATCCATATTTTCCACTGGAGATATTTCATTGAAACAAAGTAAAATAATTGCAAATCGGATACCCTCTGTGCCACCGTACAAAAATTCCAGGTCCGACTCGTTTAAGGGTAGTTTATCCTCGTAATTTCTCGGAATACTTTGCTGACCGAAAATTTTCAGTAAAGACATTTTATTGAAACAACGTATTATGACTGAACGTAGCATACGCTTGGTGCCACCGTGAAAAAATTTCAAATCCGCCCCTCTTTAAGGGTAGTTTATTCTTGTGATTTTTCAGGAATCCTTGCTGATCGGAAAATTCCCGTGGAGATATTTGATTGAAACGGAGTATTATGACAAACCGTAGCATACCCTTTGTGCCACCGTAAAAAATTTTCAGATCCACCCCCTATTAAGGGTAGTTTATTCTTGTGATTTTTCGGAAATCCTTTCTGATCGATATTTTCTAGTGGAGATATTTCATTGAAACAAAGTAAAATAATTGCAAATCGGATACCCTCTGTGCCACCGTACAAAAATTTCAGGTCCGACTCGTTTAAGGGTAGTTTATCCTCGTAATTTCTCGGAATACTTTGCTGACCAAAAATTTTCAGTGGAGATATTTTATTGAAACAACGTATTATGACTAAACGTAGCATGTTCTTGGTGCCGCCATAAAAAATATTCAGATCCACCCCCTATTAAGGGTAGTTTATTCTTCGGATTTTTCGGAAATCCTTGCTGATCCATATTTTCCACTGGAGATATTTCATTGAAACAAAGTAAAATAATTGCAAATCGGATACCCTCTGTGCCACCGTACAAAAATTCCAGGTCCGACTCGTTTAAGGGTAGTTTATCCTCGTAATTTCTCGGAATACTTTGCTGACCGAAAATTTTCAGTGAAGACATTTTATTGAAACAACGTATTATGACTGAACGTAGCATACGCTTGGTGCCACCGTGAAATAATTTCAAATCCGCCCCTCTTTAAGGGTAGTTTATTCTTGTGATTTTTCAGGAATCCTTGCTGATCGGAAAATTCCCGTGGAGATATTTGATTGAAACGGAGTATTATGACAAACCGTAGCATACCCTTTGTGCCACCGTAAAAAATTTTCAGATCCACCCCCTATTAAGGGTAGTTTATTCTTGTGATTTTTCGGAAATCCTTTCTGATCGATATTTTTTAGTGGAGATATTTCATTGAAACAAAGTAAAATACTTGCAAATCGGATACCCTCTGTGCCACCGTACAAAAATTTCAGGTCCGACTCGTTTAAGGGTAGTTTATCCTCGTAATTTCTCGGAATACTTTGCTGAACGAAAATTTTCAGTGGAGATATTTTATTGAAACAACGTATTATGACTAAACGTAGCATGTTCTTGGTGCCGCCATAAAAAATATTCAGATCCACCCCCTATTAAGGGTAGTTTATTCTTCGGATTTTTCGGAAATCCTTGCTGATCCATATTTTCCACTGGAGATATTTCATTGAAACAAAGTAAAATAATTGCAAATCGGATACCCTCTGTGCCACCGTACAAAAATTCCAGGTCCGACTCGTTCAAGGGTAGTTTATCCTCGTAATTTCTCGGAATACTTTGCTGACCGAAAATTTTTAGTGGAGATATTTTATTGAAACAACGTATTATGACTAAACGTATCATATTCTTGGTGCCACCATGAAAAATATTCAGATCCACCCCCTATTAAGGGTAGTTTAGTCTTCGGATTTTTCGGAAATCCTTGCTGATCCATATTTTCCACTGGAGATATTTCATTGAAACAAAGTAAAATAATTGCAAATCGGATACCCTCTGTGCCACCGTACAAAAATTCCAGGTCCGACTCGTTTAAGGGTAGTTTATCCTCGTAATTTCTCGGAATACTTTGCTGACCGAAAATTTTCAGTGAAGACATTTTATTGAAACAACGTATTATGACTGAACGTAGCATACGCTTGGTGCCACCGTGAAAAAATTTCAAATCCGCCCCTCTTTAAGGGTAGTTTATTCTTGTGATTTTTCAGGAATCCTTGCTGATCGGAAAATTCCCGTGGAGATATTTGATTGAAACGGAGTATTATGACAAACCGTAGCATACCCTTTGTGCCACCGTAAAAAATTTTCAGATCCACCCCCTATTAAGGGTAGTTTATTCTTGTGATTTTTCGGAAATCCTTTCTGATCGATATTTTCTAGTGGAGATATTTCATTGAAACAAAGTAAAATAATTGCAAATCGGATACCCTCTGTGCCACCGTACAAAAATTTCAGGTCCGACTCGTTTAAGGGTAGTTTATCCTCGTAATTTCTCGGAATACTTTGCTGACCAAAAATTTTCAGTGGAGATATTTTATTGAAACAACGTATTATGACTAAACGTAGCATGTTCTTGGTGCCGCCATAAAAAATATTCAGATCCACCCCCTATTAAGGGTAGTTTATTCTTCGGATTTTTCGGAAATCCTTGCTGATCCATATTTTCCACTGGAGATATTTCATTGAAACAAAGTAAAATAATTGCAAATCGGATACCCTCTGTGCCACCGTACAAAAATTCCAGGTCCGACTCGTTTAAGGGTAGTTTATCCTCGTAATTTCTCGGAATACTTTGCTGACCGAAAATTTTCAGTGAAGACATTTTATTGAAACAACGTATTATGACTGAACGTAGCATACGCTTGGTGCCACCGTGAAATAATTTCAAATCCGCCCCTCTTTAAGGGTAGTTTATTCTTGTGATTTTTCAGGAATCCTTGCTGATCGGAAAATTCCCGTGGAGATATTTGATTGAAACGGAGTATTATGACAAACCGTAGCATACCCTTTGTGCCACCGTAAAAAATTTTCAGATCCACCCCCTATTAAGGGTAGTTTATTCTTGTGATTTTTCGGAAATCCTTTCTGATCGATATTTTTTAGTGGAGATATTTCATTGAAACAAAGTAAAATACTTGCAAATCGGATACCCTCTGTGCCACCGTACAAAAATTTCAGGTCCGACTCGTTTAAGGGTAGTTTATCCTCGTAATTTCTCGGAATACTTTGCTGAACGAAAA
Organism: Myrrha octodecimguttata; assembly: GCA_958510865.1. Taxonomy (NCBI): domain Eukaryota; kingdom Metazoa; phylum Arthropoda; class Insecta; order Coleoptera; family Coccinellidae; genus Myrrha; species Myrrha octodecimguttata. The sequence continues at coordinate 1,862,840 of OY294057.1, read as the reverse complement.
TTTTCAGTGGAGATATTTTATTGAAACAACGTATTATGACTAAACGTAGCATGTTCTTGGTGCCGCCATAAAAAATATTCAGATCCACCCCCTATTAAGGGTAGTTTATTCTTCGGATTTTTCGGAAATCCTTGCTGATCCATATTTTCCACTGGAGATATTTCATTGAAACAAAGTAAAATAATTGCAAATCGGATACCCTCTGTGCCACCGTACAAAAATTCCAGGTCCGACTCGTTCAAGGGTAGTTTATCCTCGTAATTTCTCGGAATACTTTGCTGACCGAAAATTTTTAGTGGAGATATTTTATTGAAACAACGTATTATGACTAAACGTATCATATTCTTGGTGCCACCATGAAAAATATTCAGATCCACCCCCTATTAAGGGTAGTTTAGTCTTCGGATTTTTCGGAAATCCTTGCTGATCCATATTTTCCACTGGAGATATTTCATTGAAACAAAGTAAAATAATTGCAAATCGGATACCCTCTGTGCCACCGTACAAAAATTCCAGGTCCGACTCGTTTAAGGGTAGTTTATCCTCGTAATTTCTCGGAATACTTTGCTGACCGAAAATTTTCAGTGAAGACATTTTATTGAAACAACGTATTATGACTGAACGTAGCATACGCTTGGTGCCACCGTGAAAAAATTTCAAATCCGCCCCTCTTTAAGGGTAGTTTATTCTTGTGATTTTTCAGGAATCCTTGCTGATCGGAAAATTCCCGTGGAGATATTTGATTGAAACGGAGTATTATGACAAACCGTAGCATACCCTTTGTGCCACCGTAAAAAATTTTCAGATCCACCCCCTATTAAGGGTAGTTTATTCTTGTGATTTTTCGGAAATCCTTTCTGATCGATATTTTCTAGTGGAGATATTTCATTGAAACAAAGTAAAATAATTGCAAATCGGATACCCTCTGTGCCACCGTACAAAAATTTCAGGTCCGACTCGTTTAAGGGTAGTTTATCCTCGTAATTTCTCGGAATACTTTGCTGACCGAAAATTTTCAGTGGAGATATTTTATTGAAACAACGTATTATGACTAAACGTAGCATGTTCTTGGTGCCGCCATAAAAAATATTCAGATCCACCCCCTATTAAGGGTAGTTTATTCTTCGGATTTTTCGGAAATCCTTGCTGATCCATATTTTCCACTGGAGATATTTCATTGAAACAAAGTAAAATAATTGCAAATCGGATACCCTATGTGCCACCGTACAAAAATTCCAGGTCCGACTCGTTCAAGGGTAGTTTATCCTCGTAATTTCTCGGAATACTTTGCTGACCGAAAATTTTCAGTGGAGATATTTTATTGAAACAACGTATTATGACTAAACGTATCATATTCTTGGTGCCACCATGAAAAATATTCAGATCCACCCCCTATTAAGGGTAGTTTAGTCTTCGGATTTTTCGGAAATCCTTGCTGATCCATATTTTCCACTGGAGATATTTCATTGAAACAAAGTAAAATAATTGCAAATCGGATACCCTCTGTGCCACCGTACAAAAATTCCAGGTCCGACTCGTTTAAGGGTAGTTTATCCTCGTAATTTCTCGGAATACTTTGCTGACCGAAAATTTTCAGTAAAGACATTTTATTGAAACAACGTATTATGACTGAACGTAGCATACGCTTGGTGCCACCGTGAAAAAATTTCAAATCCGCCCCTCTTTAAGGGTAGTTTATTCTTGTGATTTTTCAGGAATCCTTGCTGATCGGAAAATTCCCGTGGAGATATTTGATTGAAACGGAGTATTATGACAAACCGTAGCATACCCTTTGTGCCACCGTAAAAAATTTTCAGATCCACCCCCTATTAAGGGTAGTTTATTCTTGTGATTTTTCGGAAATCCTTTCTGATCGATATTTTCTAGTGGAGATATTTCATTGAAACAAAGTAAAATAATTGCAAATCGGATACCCTCTGTGCCACCGTACAAAAATTTCAGGTCCGACTCGTTTAAGGGTAGTTTATCCTCGTAATTTCTCGGAATACTTTGCTGACCAAAAATTTTCAGTGGAGATATTTTATTGAAACAACGTATTATGACTAAACGTAGCATGTTCTTGGTGCCGCCATAAAAAATATTCAGATCCACCCCCTATTAAGGGTAGTTTATTCTTCGGATTTTTCGGAAATCCTTGCTGATCCATATTTTCCACTGGAGATATTTCATTGAAACAAAGTAAAATAATTGCAAATCGGATACCCTCTGTGCCACCGTACAAAAATTCCAGGTCCGACTCGTTTAAGGGTAGTTTATCCTCGTAATTTCTCGGAATACTTTGCTGACCGAAAATTTTCAGTGAAGACATTTTATTGAAACAACGTATTATGACTGAACGTAGCATACGCTTGGTGCCACCGTGAAATAATTTCAAATCCGCCCCTCTTTAAGGGTAGTTTATTCTTGTGATTTTTCAGGAATCCTTGCTGATCGGAAAATTCCCGTGGAGATATTTGATTGAAACGGAGTATTATGACAAACCGTAGCATACCCTTTGTGCCACCGTAAAAAATTTTCAGATCCACCCCCTATTAAGGGTAGTTTATTCTTGTGATTTTTCGGAAATCCTTTCTGATCGATATTTTTTAGTGGAGATATTTCATTGAAACAAAGTAAAATACTTGCAAATCGGATACCCTCTGTGCCACCGTACAAAAATTTCAGGTCCGACTCGTTTAAGGGTAGTTTATCCTCGTAATTTCTCGGAATACTTTGCTGAACGAAAATTTTCAGTGGAGATATTTTATTGAAACAACGTATTATGACTAAACGTAGCATGTTCTTGGTGCCGCCATAAAAAATATTCAGATCCACCCCCTATTAAGGGTAGTTTATTCTTCGGATTTTTCGGAAATCCTTGCTGATCCATATTTTCCACTGGAGATATTTCATTGAAACAAAGTAAAATAATTGCAAATCGGATACCCTCTGTGCCACCGTACAAAAATTCCAGGTCCGACTCGTTCAAGGGTAGTTTATCCTCGTAATTTCTCGGAATACTTTGCTGACCGAAAATTTTTAGTGGAGATATTTTATTGAAACAACGTATTATGACTAAACGTATCATATTCTTGGTGCCACCATGAAAAATATTCAGATCCACCCCCTATTAAGGGTAGTTTAGTCTTCGGATTTTTCGGAAATCCTTGCTGATCCATATTTTCCACTGGAGATATTTCATTGAAACAAAGTAAAATAATTGCAAATCGGATACCCTCTGTGCCACCGTACAAAAATTCCAGGTCCGACTCGTTTAAGGGTAGTTTATCCTCGTAATTTCTCGGAATACTTTGCTGACCGAAAATTTTCAGTGAAGACATTTTATTGAAACAACGTATTATGACTGAACGTAGCATACGCTTGGTGCCACCGTGAAAAAATTTCAAATCCGCCCCTCTTTAAGGGTAGTTTATTCTTGTGATTTTTCAGGAATCCTTGCTGATCGGAAAATTCCCGTGGAGATATTTGATTGAAACGGAGTATTATGACAAACCGTAGCATACCCTTTGTGCCACCGTAAAAAATTTTCAGATCCACCCCCTATTAAGGGTAGTTTATTCTTGTGATTTTTCGGAAATCCTTTCTGATCGATATTTTCTAGTGGAGATATTTCATTGAAACAAAGTAAAATAATTGCAAATCGGATACCCTCTGTGCCACCGTACAAAAATTTCAGGTCCGACTCGTTTAAGGGTAGTTTATCCTCGTAATTTCTCGGAATACTTTGCTGACCGAAAATTTTCAGTGGAGATATTTTATTGAAACAACGTATTATGACTAAACGTAGCATGTTCTTGGTGCCGCCATAAAAAATATTCAGATCCACCCCCTATTAAGGGTAGTTTATTCTTCGGATTTTTCGGAAATCCTTGCTGATCCATATTTTCCACTGGAGATATTTCATTGAAACAAAGTAAAATAATTGCAAATCGGATACCCTCTGTGCCACCGTACAAAAATTCCAGGTCCGACTCGTTCAAGGGTAGTTTATCCTCGTAATTTCTCGGAATACTTTGCTGACCGAAAATTTTCAGTGGAGATATTTTATTGAAACAACGTATTATGACTAAACGTAGCATACGCTTGGTGCCACCGTGAAAAAATTTCAAATCCGCCCCTCTTTATGGGTAGTTTATTCCTGTGATTTTTCAGGAATCCTGGCTGATCGGAAATTTCCCGTGGAGATATTTTATTGAAACGATGTATTATGACTAACCGTAGCATATTCTTGGTGCCACCATAAAACATATTCAGATCCACCCCCTATTAAAGGGTAGTTTATTCTTGTGATTTTTCAGGAATCCTTGCTGATCGGAAATTTCCCGTGGAGATATTTTATTGAAACGATGTATTATGACAAACCGTAGCATACTCTTTGTGCCACCATGAAAAATATTCAGATCCAACCCCTATTAAGGGTAGTTTATTCCTGTGATTTTTCGGAAATCCTTGCTGATCGGAAAATTCCCGTGAAGATATTTTATTGAAACAACGTATTATGACTAAACGTAGCATATTCTTGGTGCCACCATAAAAAATATTCAGATCCACCTCCTATTAAGGGTAGTTTATTCTTCGGATTTTTCGGAAATCCGTGCTGATCCATATTTTCCACTAGAGATATTTCATTGAAACAAAGTAAAATAATTGCAAATCGGATACCCTCTGTGCCACCATACAAAAATTCCAGATCCGACTCGAAGCTTATGCTACGTTTAGTCATAATACGTTGTTTCAATAAAATATCTCCACTGAAAATTTTCGGTCAGCAAAGTATTCCGAGAAATTACGATGATAAACTACCCTTAAACGAGTCGGACCTGAAATTTTTGTATGGTGGCACAGAGGGTATCCGATATGCAATTATTTTACTTCGTTTCAATGAAATATCTCTACTGGAAAATATCGATCAGCAAGGATTTCCGAAAAATCACAAGAATAAACTACCCTTAATAGGGGGTGGATCTGAATATTTTTTATGGTGGCATAAAGAGTATGCTACGGTTAGTCATAATACATCGTTTCAATCAAATATCTTCACGGGAAATTTTCGATCAGCAAGGATTCCTGAAAAATCACAAGAATAAACTACCCTTAATAGGAGGTGGATCTGAATATTTTTTATAGTGGCACAAAGAGTGTGCTACAGTTAGTCATAATACATCGTTTCAATAAAATATCTTCACGGGAAATTTCCGATCAGCAATAATTCCTGAAAAATCACAAGAAAAAACTACCCTTAATAGGGGGTGGATCTGAATATTTTTCATGGTGGCACAAAGAGTATGCTACAGTTAGTCATAATACATTGTTTCAATAGAATATCTCCACGGGAAATTTCCGATCAGCAAGGATTCCTGAAAAATCACAAGAATAAACTACCCTCAAACGGGAGCGGATCTGAATTTTTTTTATGGTGGCACAAAAAGTATGCCACATTCAATCATAATGTAGCATTTTGATAAAATATCTCGACTGGAAACCTTCGGTCAGCAAATTATTTTGAAAAATTACAAGAATAAACTACCCCCAAATTGGGGTGGATTTCAATTTTGAATATGGTGGCAAGAAGGTGATTCTCGATAGATCTTAGGTTTGCATTATGAGTCTCATATTCTCACTAGAAGTCTGAAATTGACGGTATGATTCCATTTCGGTCAGCAAAGTATTTTTACCCTCAAAATTTCATATACTCCAAAACTGTTTGGTCGATTTGGTCCAATAACGAACTCAGCCGAGATTTTCAGGATCTAAGCCCAACCTGAGAAATTCAAAACTCTAGGTCCTTTCTTTCGAAAGTTAGAACGCACACGGCCGGACGGACAGAATCAAATTTGAGTCTAACCTAGTCGTTTGAGACCAATTTCAGCTCAAAATTCGAGAGTTGCAGACATTGTGACGAGACGATAACGCGTTGTTCCCCAGAACAAGCGCGTAAATACAGTGGAAATTACCGAATACATATTCATTCGAACCGTTAAATAAGAAAGTAAAAGGATAGAAAACCATAGGCGATTGAAAAGCTATCTGTGCAAAATGCCTCCATTCAATGTAGAACGAGAGCATCATTAAGGGGTTACAGGTTCCCCGTAAGTTCAGGTACGATGACGAATGACGACAGAGCGAGCTAATAGCTCTAGGAGCTACTATATCGTTATAAAACAAATTGTATGACAATTGATTAAAACATTTACAGATTGATTGAAGCAAACCCCTTTCCAAATGATGAATTGAAAAAATAGTTCGAGCTCTGAGCGACAAAAACATCGAAAAACGATAAGTGACAAACCCTTGCAAGGGGCAATAAAATAACATCTGGTAGACGGGTGCCACTTTCGGTTGTCAAATAGCCCTGAGGCAATAACAAGGGAATTATTTCTAAGAATTATTCGTTAGAAATGCAAAATATAACAGATACTTTGTTAGGGTTTATAAATTATTTCAATACTATATTCAGGTGCAACGATGAGTGTGACTTAATTTTCTGCGCACAGATAACCCCTTATACGTATTAACCTATAGAAAATAATTTACCTTCATATGGGTGAAATACGATGAGAATATTCTGTAAGTGCGAAACAAGCTCAGAGTTAGAACAAGTATACTGAATATTGGCGTGCATTGTTCATCTCGTAGAGGAACGATAATTCCATTAACAGTTTAGTTTATATTCGAAATAATTTATGGGATTGAAATAGGTTGGAAATGAGACACTAATTCATTCCTTCAAGCGACGTTTCGCGACTGTTTTGTTGCTTCTTCAAGCTTTTTAATATAGAATACTTATGAATAAATCAACATAGTATAGGATTTCAAAAACTTATTTTCCTACCTCGGAAGCAGTTATTTGAATTGAAACAGTATTTTCATCGATATTGAATCGGAAAGATAAACAAAACTGACATATGACGTGACGAACATATGAATGAAATCCTGTTCTTCGATTCTCAGATGAATAACTTTTTGGATGAACAGGAACCACTACCACATCAACACATCAACTGCTTCGGAGGTAAGAAAATAAGTTTTTGAATTCCTATACTATGTTGATTTATTCATGTTGTTTCACTAAGTATTCTATATTAGAGAGCTTGACGAAGCAACAAAACAGTACCTAGCGAAAAGTGAAGAAATGAATTCCAATCCCACGAATTATTCTACATATAAAAATGAATGAAAGGAATACGAGATCACAGTCGAGTGTACTTTATATTGTGATAATAAGATATTTCATAGCTGAAATTTGACGTGCCTATCTTTCAAACATTTTTCGTGTCTTTTGGACTATTCATATTTTAGCGTCACAATAGTGACGTCACACGCAAACATTTTAGAAAACAGTTCGTAAAAGTCGAAAACATAAGTTCGAATACTATTAAATCTTTTATAACTGGTATTTTAGCGCCGTAGCGGTGACACCGGTGACGTCACACGCAATATTATATTCCATTTTAGCGAACTTCTTAATGACGTCATCAGTTCGATGGTCGCCTAAAACGGATTTTCCAGGACCTTCCGTTTTTTGTTGGTTGAAATTGATAATTTTCATCCTCATCAGATTTTGAATGCTTTGTTTTCTTGCTCTCTTCAACGCGTGCGGAATACATTGTAATTGATGAATAATGAAGTAAAAAAAACAAACCTCCATATTTTGAAGATTCATACTTCCATACATTAATAATCACGAAATTTCACTGAAATGAGTGAAATATCAAATAACGCGGGTTCCTTACTCACACAAGCATAATAATCAGCAGCAATAATAAACCTACCTCTCCTTAACCCGGTTTGAAAAGCTTAATATTCTATTAAAGTGAAAATTTTCCTGAAATACTTATCTAACCAACTAAATCAATACAAAAACAGTTCAGAGTTATTCAGCGTTGGTCGTAATCAAAACAAATACAATGTAATATTACGCATCATAAGCCTGAATTCGTATGGTCATGGGTAGCCCAATGGTAGAGCTTTATACTTGCGGCGCAGATTGTCCGGGTTCTATTCCCGCAGCGGACGATTGGTTGGTGTTGGATTTTTCAGGTTGGTGGTTTCTCGTATTTCTGTAGGTGGTTCGTACGTCAGAGTCTCAAGTTGGTGGGTTTCAGGAAGGTTGGTGATGGGGGGAGGTGGTTGGTCATGAGTTTCGTAGTGGGTTGATTCTGTGTGTACTTGAAAAACGCGATTATATTTATAATTTTATTTTTTTACTTTTTGAATATTGGGCCAATATTGGTTTCCAATATTGGGCCAATATTGGTATCCAATATTGGGCCAATATTGGTATTCTATATTTGACCAATGTATATTTCCAATATTGGGCTTATGTTGGTAACCAATGTTGGCCCAATATTGCAAAAGGTCAACATTCTTTATTGGGTCAATATCGGTATTCGATGTTGGGCCAATATAGATATTCAATATTGGGCTTATATTGGTTTCCAATGTTGGCCCAATATTGCAAAAAGTCAACATTCTTTTTTGGGCCAATATTGGTATTCGATGTTGAGCCAATATAGATATTCAATATTAGGCTTATATTGGTGTCCAATGTTGGCCCAATATTGCAAAAAGTCAACATTCATTATTGGGCCAATATTGGTATCATATATTGGGCCAATATGGATGTCCAATATTGGGCCAATATGGATGTCCAATATTGGGCCAATATGGATGTCCAATATTGGGCTTAAATCGGTATCCAATGTTGGCCCAATATTGCAAAAAGTCAACATTCATTATTGGGCCAATATTGGTATCATATATTGGGCCAATATGGATGTCCAATATTGGGCCTATGTTGGTATCCAATATTGGCCCAATATTGCAAAAAGTCAACATTCTTTATTGGGCCAATATCGAGAAACTATGTTGGGCCAATATTTTCACAATATTGGCCCAATATTGGTCCAATATTTGTGTGCTACTGGGGATCATTTACACCAGGATTTTGATGGTCAGATATGGGCGATATGGCTAGTCTTCGAGTTCACTTACTCTTGCATGAAGGATGGTTCATCTATCTAGAGAAGCGATTAAAGAAATAGCAAGGAAATTAAAAAGGAAATACACATAATAGTTTTCTGAAAAAACAGCTTTTGCGAGCATTTTCGAATTCGTTGCCAAAGCAACCTTTTATTCACATATTTAACCCTGCCAAACGCTGCTTCACTGCATAATGAAAAGATTTGGTGATCTTCCTATCACATTATCCTCACGAAATTACATTGGATTACAATTCGATGAAATCATTATATTCAGAAATATCGCAAAAACCAAATTTCAAAATCTACGGAATAATTTTGCGGTTTTCACCCATTTACGTATGAGGACAACCGTGAACACAATAAAATTCGGGAGAAACGACATAGAAACTCGTTATTGTAGAGTACGCTTAAACAGAGGCTTAGACTTTAATTACGAAGTTCGTACGAGTTCGTTGATTAGACATTTGATTTTTCCAATAGTTCCGAAAATAAGAGATAATATCAAATTGAATCCCAGCACTTTACTGAAAAATGACAGCTTGGAGGCTCATGCAGAATTTCGTGAGGATAATATGATTAGAAGATCACAGAATATCCAATTTCATTTCGAATTGTTCTAACCACAAAATCCTCATCGACTTCGCACAATTTTTGTATCAGAATTTCAGAACCAGTTACCAAGTTTAACATTAACAATATGAACATTCGTGCAAAGAAATATAACGAAATACAAAATAAAATAGATACGGTGAAACTGTTCATTTCTTCAGAATCCTCACACTATAAAGTATTTATTAAAAATCATTTTATTTAGTTCCTGTAGACTCTGAAATTCCAAGATGTCGAATATTCAGTGGTTAATTATAACATAAGAATTTTGAGTTCCAATAACGAGGAGAAAAACATAGTTGGTAGATTTATACATTGGTATTATCAATAGAGCCCGTTTACTCTTGGTTTGTTAGATATTTATGACTATATGAGGTTTCCATTGCAAACAGTTGTCATCTATGGATGTAGGTATGTAAATGAACGACATAAGTTGATGTGGTTTACAGGAAGATTTGCATAAGTTGCGGGGGATCTGAAAACATTCTCATGTTATTCCACAACAGTATATAATAATTCAAGTGCAAATAAAACATAGTGTAATTAAGGATAGATCTGGTTGGAAACATATTTTTCACCCTATTTATAGCACTGCAGTAATTATTCACGTTATAATCCCGATACACAGAGAAAAAGATTCTCTTAAATCAATTCGTAACCGCATTCGTTCAAGAGAACGGTGTTCTTGAATAGGTCCAACCAAATATTAGTTGATTTCTGGAAGAAATACTCCTGACCCCTGTGAAAAATGATACTCTTGATGCAAGCCGGATCACGTTTGGTGCAAGTGAGAAATCTCACAACAATTACTGGATATGTTTGCTATATATGTTTCATATTTTTATTCGGAAATACTATGGCTTTGATACGAATGTCAGATTTCTCATTTTTGCATTTGAAATATTTTTCAATTTTTTTCACCAAGAGAATATATTATGCTCGCTGCAATTAGCGGCTCTCAAATACTAAAATGTACGGTATCTCGGAAAGCCTTTCATAATAATTTTTGAAGATATCAATCATAAATAAGTTGCAAATGGGGACAATTTTCTTACAAAAAAGTTTTTTGGGAACAGGGTTTCGAAGATCAGAGAGCAGAAGTCTTTTGAAATAATTTGCTTGGTTACTATGTTTACTCTCGACCTACAATCTGAAATAAAATGTGTAGTCTGGAGTTCACGAATGTAGGTATACATGTGACAATGTTTGTGCATAACACACATGGCATGTACCCACATATTTCAATTCAAACTTTGTTATCGAGTAATCGAATTTAGTCTTAAAACCAACCTTTTCCACTTGACTTTCGAAACTCTGTTCCCGAAAAACTCTCTTGATGCTTATAAGTAGTTCTCCATTTAGACCAAATTCACAATGCACCATCAAAAACACTAATGCACTTGTTCACTATTCACTATGGCGGCCTTGGCGTTGTTTCCTATCTAAATATCTATATGTTCTGCGATTCTACATTCCATACGCGTCAGAATACATTCAATAAGAAATGATATTCTTAATACAAGAAAACTATGATTAGCTAAAATTGTTTTCTAAAGTTAAGAGAACGTATGTTGTGGTTCAACTAAAATCGATTCAAGAAAATTCATGTAAATAGGCAAACAACGATGAGTTGAAAATAGAAGTATATTGTTCAATTTCGAATTATTATTCTTGGAAAAGATTATTTAATTCAGGAATATGTTTATATTTGATTGAAGAGATAATTTTTATCTGTGTAGGTATACATTTTCTTCAATACAGTAAGATTAATCTGAAATGAAGAAACCAGTACTGATAAAAGGTCAACGGAATTCTGACGTATAACATTTTTGCGCGGAACAGCGTGCTATCGCTTTGTCCAAATGTCTGTAATTTCCGACTTTTTAGACGAAAATGGTCTCAAGCAACTAGGTTGAACTCACTGATGACGAATCGCGTGTCAAAAAAGATTATGACCTAGTCAGCCATGGGCACGATAACTGTCGAACGAAGCAAGCTAGCGACTTCGTGATGGTCGTGTCATTGGAAGAATTTAAAAAACAATTTTTTTTTGTGAATATTCGATATTCTGTCATCTTTTTTATCACATTACCCTCATTAAATTCTATATGAACCTTCGAACCGTCATTTTTCGACTAAGTAGTAGATTTCAATTTGATCTAATCTGTATTTCTGGAAATATTGGGAAAATAAAATTTTGAATCCATCAAGTATCAACAAATTGTACGTATTTTCTTCTTATATCTCCAGAAATAACAGACAGATCGGATTGAAACTCGAAACATTATTGTTAAAAAGTGATCCCAACATCTGCGCCAAATTCCATTGGAATCTGAGTAAGTTGTCTTTGCAAAAAATATTTTTTATCAACGAAAATTCGTGGAGTTTTGAATTATTTTTTTACGAATTTTCTAACGTAATGATCCATACGAAGTTTTGCATTACTTTGCGACTTGTTTTCTTCATTTATTCACAAAGTTTCAATCCAATAGGTACTGCATGAGATATCGGGGAGCTAACCTCAAAATTTCAAACGAGCATAACTCCGTAACCATTATGTCGATTTTTCCCATCAACAAACCGAGCAACAAACTTAACTGAGAAAGTAAATCTAACCTGAAGATTTCAAGTCGCTAGTTGCTTTTTTTTCTGAAGTTACAGCACCTAGAGCCTCAACCTAGTCGTTGAGTTCATTTGCAGGAGAAATTTGAAAATTACAGATATTGCGACGAAACGATAACCCGCTCTTCCCCCGAAATAGCGGGTAAAATAAATTTCATTTGATCAGATGAATCTATGGTTGAAATCAATGTACAACTCAAGGACTCACCTTGTATATATTCATAATATAAGGTTGAGGTTAGGGTTCTAGAGTATTTCGACTATATGAAAGTCTAATCGTTATCTATTTTTCGTCCCTCATCGTGAACTTCTGAAGGAGCAAATTATAAATAAAATTCATTTTGATGAAATGTAACAAGCAATTTTGAAACTCACGATATATGGCGTGCCTTCATTAGTAAAACGCAAATCTCATTTCTGCACTTTTCACATTAAAATAATCATTCAAAGACATATATAGTGACGAGGAACACGAAGCAACACAAATTGATTTTTCTAGTTCATCATTATATATAAAAATGAAATTTTTACTGTTTGTACTTTTCTTACTATGGCGCATGACTAGAAAGTGCTGTCAAATGGAGCAAGCTTGAAAAATCCATAAGGCGCTTTCACCGTTAATTAGATTCAGTCATTTTTAAATTATACCGTCAGATAGGATCTGTGCAATAATTTAAGAGATACACCTTTACTTTATAAGCTGTTGATTATGAGTTAGAAGATAATATTCTATGTTGGCACATGTGAGCAGAAAGCTGTATCGGCATTGCCCAGATGTTGTGTATCTAATTATTCATTGAAAGTCTGATTTTCATGGTTATGGCACATTTTAAGGAATATCTTTTTGTTATGGTTTCCTTCCTATACTCCTAGATTAAAGGATAGTCGAAGTTTAAACTATATGAACTGTTTCATGGATGTGTTGTCCCAGCGCACACCTATATGTTTGTTCGCACAGAAAATCTCCGACAAGTTTGTGACACCCCAGTTTCTGATCGATTCCAAACTGTCTGTACAAACATCTCCACTGACCGATGCTGCCAGATAGTTACGATGATGGGTCGTGATTTGTGTGACAGGGCTAATAAACATGGCTTCGTACTACCTGAAACCCTTACATCGTGGTCAAATATCGCTTGTCATTGCTTTACGTATGCAAATGCTTTTAATGCGCACACTCCGCTGACAGGTCTCATTATCAGCCGCAGATGTATTTGCGAACAGTTTACTCTTGGCTTGAAACCGATCAGAAAGCATTGTGCAAACGCGGTTGAGTCAATTGCGCATAATCTTTGACCCGTTCTGGTTTTTCAGAGCAGTGTGAACAAACCTGATAATGCGTCAGTCTTGCGTCGCTCTTATGTAGAACTAATATTTTGCCTAGGGATTGGTATATCTGAACAACATAGAATGAATCGCAGTGGTTACAATCTGATGTGTGAACTACATCTGTAGTCTATCGATTTTACTTTTGTATAGTGATCTTGTAGTTATCAGATTATACCTGCCCACTTTATATTTTTCGCTAAATTACCATACATTGAGGGACTGACCAGAAAATTAATGAAATTGTACGACCAGAAATTTCAGAAATAATGAACATAATATCTAACCAATATTTTAACTGAGTCACACAATGAAACCAAACTGAATGAACAATTTTCGAAAAACTTCAATCCTTGAAGTTCAACATGAAAATGATACTGTTTGTCCGAATAAGTAACACATAAATGGGTAATATTGGTAACTAATGTATTCTAACGATTTTAGAGTTTTATTGGCATCCAAAAAAATTTTTATTCATGAAATGGGTCATATGATTTTCATGTCGGAGCAGTGCTACAAAAACAGTTATCAAGTACATCAATTATTATTATTGATCAAAATATTGTTGTTCAGAGCTCAAAGTTATTTCCGAATACAATAAATTGAGATTAAATGGTTGATATGATTTTCATGTTGGGACAGTGCTTCAGAAACTGACATCGACATGAGTGGAGTTTTTGTAGGCTTTTAAACAGATTTGTAGAGATAGGAGATGTTAAGTATAAAAAAGAAGAGAGGATAAAATCGGCCACTAACGAAGACAAGGAGCTCGAGGCTTTACTGCATGTAACTGAAAATCCACACACAGGCCAATAGGAGCTTGGTGTAGCCTGTAGTATAAGTGAGCGTTCAGTTCAGAGAATTCCCAAAAAGAATAAGTATCATGCCTACCACATTCAGATGCACCAGGCGCTTACCGGTAGCGATTTTGAAAACCGTTTGAATTTCTGTAACTGGCAAGTTTTCAAATTGAACAGAACCCTACATTTTTTGAATTTGTTTTATTCAGTGATGAAGCAACCTTCCACAATTCTGGAGCCGTTAAAAGGCACAATTTTCATTATTACTTTGTAGAAAATCCAAGAATTATAAGGGAAATAGACAATCAACACAGATGGTCATTGAATGTCTGGGGGGCAGTAATCGGTAATCATGTGATAGGCCCTCATTTTTTCGAAGAAAATTTAGATGAAGATGCATATTTGAATTTTATTCAGAACATTCTTCCCGGAATATTAGCACGGAAATACGAAATGATATATGGTTTCAGCATGATTATTCTCGACCTGTGAGGGATTTAATGGACCAACAGTTTCCAAATAGATGGATTGGTAGGGGCGGACCGACAAGATGGCCTGCTAGATCACCGGATCTCACCAAAATAGATTTTTTTTGTGGGGATACATAAAGGGAATCGTGTATGATGAAGTTCGAATAACAGCTTCCAATATGCGAGAGAGGATTGGGATTTTCCGAAGCATTACTCCAGCCATGCTGATGAGGGTTAGTGGGTCATTCAACGATCGGATCGTTTTGTGTTCCAGAGAAGACGGACGACACTTTTAACATCTCTTGGTTCATTAACACAATTTTTCTATGTCTTTTTCAACGCCCGTTTGATTTTATATCCAATATTTGTATAAAATTTTCCCTTCTGATTTCATTTTTCGTGCTTACTGGACGCAGGAGTGAAAATATGAGGTTTTTAACTGTGAACATCATCATGGAAAAAACACAGGGTGTTACATGTGAAAAAATCGAGAAAAAACAATTTGAAATTTTTCATTGATAACGAACACCCTGTATGAGAGAGGTTGATCATTTAGGAACGATAACTAGGCAAATTCTGGAATTAAAAGAAATCCTGATCCAATTCATGTTTCTTTATCGTTTCTGTAAATCGGTGTAGGGATTTTACCGAACTACTGTTTCGTCGAAATTTTGCAGTTTTTTCTGATTGAGATCCGTACCGTTCGAAAAATATCCCTAATATTTTGCATCATGGTATATATATCGAAAAACATTGGAAATATGCAAAAATTTAAGGGGTGTTCCATTGAATAAATCACTCATTTGTTGAATAATTTTATTTGGGAACACCCTGTTTATCAGAAAATAATTTCCTAAGATGCAGAATTGAAAGTACAGAGGAAATGCTTTTCAACTAAATTCCTTAAACGTCTGGTTTGGCAGCTATAGAAGCCTAACGCACTATTGCAGGACCCTGTAGATTCATTCAATTTTTCTTTATGTATCCGTCAAAAATATTCTCCGGTCTTTCGAAAATATTCAATTCGTCTTGTACAGGTAAATTTATCTTATTGAATAAATGCCGTCGACAACCTCATCTTAAACCATTATTCCTTATAAACACGAAAGCCTTAATTCTTCGGGAACAGGGTGCGCCAGACGGCGGAAATTGAAACAAGATTAATGAACAGTTTTCCTATGAGAAGCTAACTCCAGAGTCCCTGGATTTGAGGATTGCGGAACACACAGTAGGAATCACGAGTTAGCGTGACCTTATCGTAAGAAATGGTAAGCTAAGTGAATTTGAATTAATGACTTAAGACAGGGGTGGAGGAGATTTGCACGTGAT
Organism: Myrrha octodecimguttata; assembly: GCA_958510865.1. Lineage (NCBI taxonomy): Eukaryota > Metazoa > Arthropoda > Insecta > Coleoptera > Coccinellidae > Myrrha > Myrrha octodecimguttata. The sequence continues at coordinate 1,846,679 of OY294057.1, read as the reverse complement.
ATTTTCCAATCTCTATCGGAAAAGTCATTCTTCAATGTTCCGAATGAGGTTACTAAGGATGCTAGGATGTTGAAAGTCTGGGTTAGCTTTGCAGTTAACAATGTTTTTTATTTGAATATCAAAGTTAATGATATGGAAGTACCTAATAGACCCAGATACGATTAAATAGTATGTGGTATTTCGGTTTTATTCAATTCTTTTGTGAAGAAATATAATATCTTTCTATGCTTGAAATTAAGATATAAAATATTGCTGTATGGATAATTTTGAAACTTGGAGGTTTTTCCAATCTCTTGAAGCATTAAAAAGGGAAAATCTAGGTATTGAAAAATATGAATGAGAAATTTTTCGGACAAAATTATATTTTTATGAAGAAGAGAATTTGGTCTTTATTTGCTCCGGAAAATTATTGAAATATTTATTAAAACTCATATTAATATTTACACCATAAAAACTATAAGGTATGTTTTACATGCATACGTTGAAAATACTCAGGGTCGAAGAGCAGATTTTCGACTTTATGATTTAAACTGTTAACTCCGCTTGGTATTGATTTGCTTTTCGGAATATGCACATATCTTTAAGCTGTCAGGTCATCCTCCTCACGCGAAGTGAATGTATCGCAAGATTGATGCAGAAGGCATATGTAATTAATCTCAGTTTAAAATTTTCAAATTAGAAGTTAACAAAGTATTCTGAAGATATACCTATTGAAATATTTAAAAATTAATCGCTCAAAATGTCATACGTTGTCGTCCGTATTAAGTTTCTCATGTAGAAATCGTTTTCGCGAATAATGATTGTTTAAACTCTTATTTTTAAGAGAATAAACAAGATGATGTAGGTTCTACAGAGGACGTATGTAGCATTTGTGAACTAATTGAAACTTTTTCGACTGAAGTAGACCGGCGTGAACTTGGCAGCTACTTTTCAGCAGCCAAATTCATTTCAGCAGCCAAATTCATTCCAGCAGCCAAACGACCAGTGGCGTCAGTAGAAATTTCGACAAACGAAGAGATTCGTTTTGGTGGTACAGCGTAAGAACTCGAATGTTGGGTTAATCGACATGTATTTATAGTATTTAAATACCCACGTTCATTTAATGGATAGATAGTCCAGTCATTATAGTAAGTTCACCTCGGAATTCGAGATACCCAGCTTAAAGTCTGCAAGTACTTGTATATTGACTCCCTAATAGTTGTCTCAGACCCTACATATGGTAGGGTGTACACAACTATTAAATTCAAATGTCAAAGGTCACAAAAATCGGTTTCTTGCGCTTTTTTTTGTAAATATCTCATTTCTTATGGGGCATCACTTCAGGTCAGCCGGTGCCTCCGGTCGAAAACGCGCCATATATAGTTGATGAAGAGAGAAGAGAGAATGTTCTTTATTGACTGACACATCAGAGAAGAGCCATCGACTTGGGTCCTTCAGCTCGGTACAATTACACAATATTACATTTCAAAAAAAGAAAAAAAAATAATATTGAATATATAGTGGACCACTGCGACGAAAAATCAAAATAAACAGTTACAATCAGGTGGAAGTGTGAGATTCTCTCATTTTTCGTAAAAGATGCAGGGAACTTTCTATTGGTTCTGGAGTGGTCGTCATTATGGTAGAGGTTCATTCTGTCACCCATTTCTTGAAAAATTTCTCATTCAATTTGTGGAATCTTTCAGATATAGGTTCGATCTCAGTCAATGAGTACAGCAGGTGATTGGGGGGATTATGCAATCTGTTGTTGGGGTGTTTCATTCGACTAATGGTTCTCAGTGTTGTTCCCTTTGCTGTTTCTAAGTTTTTGATAGCTGGTTTTATACAGTTGAGAAAAATAGGATGTACATATTCAAGAATTGGTCTGCAAATTGTCGTGTATATCTTCCTAGCATTTTTTATGGTGAGACCTTGGTGACTTATCACTAATTTGGAGAAGCACTTTGCTCGGGATATGGCCTTCTTCTTCACCAATTTAGTGTGCTGGTTTGTTTAAGTTGAGTTTGTGGTCTAAATTTATACATACGTAGGTATTTTATGGAATGTTGGGTTGTCTTTTGTTCGTTAGACACTACAACTGTTGGAGAATTTGCTGAGGGTCTATGGTTGAATATCAAGAACTGCGATTTTCGTGGGTTGGGTTTTAGACGCCAGGTACGGAACCAATCTTCTGAATGCACTTAAGAGATTTTTTTCATGTGATATGAGGAGGGTTTCATCTGCAAACTGTAGAATATATTGCTGAGGATTTTGGTTTGTTCCAATTTGGAAGATGTCTGCACAGTATATAGGTTATAGAGAAGGGGTCATCAACTCATTTTTAAAAGTTTTTGAGAAACTGACAAATTTGGATGAACTAGCTGCACCATTTGAGGAAGAAAATTATTCGGCCCAGAGATTATTAGAGCGTGGAACTCAAACTTTACTGGCAGTCTATAATGCTCCGAAATCTGTGAGAAGTCCTGATCATCTTCGTTATATGCATTACGTCAAGTCTACAAAGCTTAATAAACCTCTGCAGCTTTCAAATATTACACCAACAAGTGAAGCTGCTCATCAATATTTCAAACGTGTATATTATGAAGTTCAAACTTGGTTAGGGCATGATTTGGAACCCCAGGTATGGGGTTGGGCAATGCGGAACGATTTTCTATCATGACAATTTTACCACCTGTTCCGGAAGATTTGCTAAATACAATTTTCTGCAACTGCAAGAGTGGTTATGATTTGCGATGCGGATGCAGGAAAGTGGGCTTGCAATACTCTTTAGCATGTGGCCAATGTAATGGGCAAGCTTGTCTCAATGCTCTACCTTATCGGAGCGACATTAACGAAGATGGAACCTTTGACCCCGAAATCATGGAGGAACTTGAGATAAATGTCGTTGAAGACGATAATGAAGACCAGTTTGAAATTTACCAGTAGCCAGAAGACGACGAAGAAAAAGATAAATAAAATTATGAATTGTAGTTTTTGTACCCTTTATTCCATTATTTTACTTTTAATAAAAATAAATGTACCTACTTAATGATATTTTTCAATTAATTCATAATTTATTTGTTTTTTTTTCTCATCATGTAAGAAGTTATTAATATCAATTAGGTTAAAACTCAAATATAATTCCTATATTTTCATTAACAATTCTGCAATTACATGGACAGGTAAGTGTTGTTAAATAAATTAATACTGAATAAAAGTGGATAGGTTAGGAAAAAAATTATGAAATATATATAATAGTTAATAAAAATTGACAAATATTTATAATCATTTAATCATCGATAGTTCATCAACTATATAAGACGCGTTTTCGACCGGAGGCACCGGTTGACCTGAAGTGATGCTGTGACCGCGCGCTCTCCGCCCTCTATCTCGAAAACGGTTCACCGTATAAAAAATTTTGTGAAACAAAATTTGTGGAGAATTTTGTATTCTACAATACTGATAAAAAATACAAATAGCAAAAAACCATAAGAAATGAGATATTCACAAAAAAAGCGCAAAAAAACGATTTTTGTTACCTTTGACCTTGAAATTTAATAGTTGCGTACACCCTACCATATGAAAATTCTGAGACAACTATTAAGGTGTCAATATACAAGCATTTACAGACTTTCACTTGGGTATCTCGAATTCCGAGATTCTTACCTAATTTAGGCTTAAATGACTGGACTAAGAATCATTTAGCGATGAGGTACATACCAGTTTTTTCACGGATGACACTTCGAAAATATTAAGACAGGTTCATATTTGGCGCAGTTGTCTTTCAATGGAAATAGAATAACACATCTGAAGCAGATTGATATGTGAGCAGTCTAAGGGGAAGTTATTTCTCGAAAGTTCCACGAATGATGTTTTCAAAAATATTTAGGCAAGCTCATATTTGACATAATTCGATATTGCTGGTATAAATTATAGTATTTGAGTATTTTCCAAAATTTCCTCATTTCCTGAAAAATCTATCCTGTCTAATGATGAAAATTTTTCTTGACGCCAAAAAATTGTTCAGAAGGTGATTCGCTTGTTTTCAAAAGGAGTACTATCGTACATTATGAGATATTCGCGCACTCTTTCCAGTCTTTTTACGCGTTTGTTTTAGGGAACAGCACGTTATCATTTCGTCACGATGTCTGTAATTTTCGAATTTCGAGCTGAATTTAAATCTCAAACGACTGGGTTGGACTCATTGATGAAGAATCCGTGGACATAATTGATTCTGTCCGACCAGCCGTCCGGTCGTGTGCGCTGTGATTCTCGGAAGAAAGGACCTAGAGTTTTGAAATTTCCAGGTTAGGTTAAGATCCTGAATATCTCGGTTGAGTTTGTTAATGGGTCAAATCTGCCGAATGGTTTTTGTGTTCCAGCCATTTGAGATTTTGATTTTTCAAAAATATTGCAATGTGAACAAGAGCGTAAAAGCTGGTGACTTCACGTCAGTGCTTTTCTGAATTTTTTTATCCATATGGCTTATTTTTTAGCGCTTCAAAATGTCTCGATTCTTTCTTTCGACCTCCCTGTTTTGTTGAGGCCAATACGTATCACTGTTGAATATTTTGATATTAAAGTTGCTACAAAAAGTTCTGAATTCTTCGCTAACAAACTGTTTTTACGCGCTTCTTCTGGTGAACAGAGCGATATCGTTTCGTCACAATGTCTGCAGTTTTCGAATTTTGAGCTGAAATTGCTCAAATTTGATTCTGTCCATCCGGCCGTCCGTGTGTGCTGTAACTTTCGAAAGGAAGAACCTAGAGTCTTGAAATTCTCTGGTTAGGTTTTTATCTTGAATATCTCGGTTAATTTCGTTAATGGGCCAAATCTGCCGAATGGTTTTCGATATTTTTCAATAACTGGAAAATTATTTATCTGATCCGAATGATGGTAGATGTACAGTAATATGAAGAATTACCCATAGATAAATTTGAAAAAAAATTATTTCTTCTGAAAATTTTCATATTTCATTCAAATTTCACTGAAGTGTCCAAACTGCCACTTCATAATCGAGTTCTTTCTTTCAGTCCAATCAGATTTCCGGATTTTTCTGAGGAACAAATCGATTGAAAAATTAAGGGGATTGGTTTCAGAAATTCATATATTGAAACAAGCGTATTTCCATTCCGTTTGAAGTTTATTCCTATCGACACCGAAAACTCAAAGACTCCGTTTCAGTCCAATAAGATATGTATTCTTTGAGTTTCCATAATAAGTTCAGATTATTTGTTTGCATCAAAATTTTGCTACATCTACTGGTGACTATACAAAGCATTTACTGGATCCTTCTGTGACAATATGCAGGACAGCGGCGTCAATCGACGTATTACAGTCGTCTGTTCACACTCTATGCGTCATGAGGTGATTCCCTGGAAATTTTATCGTTACTTCCACTACTTCCCCGTAGTGCATGAGCAGTTTATCGGAGTCGTCACTACATAACAACATTGTTTCAAATTTCAGCTGAAAGAAAATTCGTCTTGGAAGATATCGAAAAAAGAATTTGTCTGATTCCTGAGAACTATCGATTTTTCCGAAATAACTCAAAAAATATCGATCCGGTCATGACGAAACTTGGAACTTGATGCGCAAATTCGGGCAAAATTTCTCAATCATTTCATTGGAACAATTCAAAGTTTATAGATTCAGTTAATAAATACCTGATATTTTCTAATCATATGGTTCTGGGCAACAGCGCGATATGGTTCCACCACAATGTCTGTAACTATCGAATTTTAAACCGAAATTGTTCTCAAACGATTAGGTTGGATTTGCTGAGGAAGAATTCGTGATCAAATCAAATTCTTTTCTGCCAACCGGGTGTGCTCTAACTTTCGGAGAAATGTACTAGAGTCTGAATATCTTGGTTGAGTTCGTTAATGGGCGTAATTGACCGAAAGGTTTCGGAGTTATAACAATTTGAAATTTTGAAGGCTTGTTCCAAAATGAATTGATGCGATCAGATGAGTACTTCGTAATAAGTTGAAAAATACCAACGCGCAACATGTTTACAATTTTGAGATGATCCAACCATTAGACAAATTCCAAACAAATGAGATTTTCGAAAACATTTATTCTTCTAGAGACTACTAATCAGATCTGGATGGAATTTGGCACATACCTTGAAGTCAATATTTAACAACTTTTCAACTCGATCACATAAGTATTTCTATCATTTCATGAAATATTTTGATCAAATAGTTAATTTCTTTCATTACGCACTTGTTCTAAAAAATACCTATGTGAGTTTTCCGAAACTGATACGTTACAGTTCTCATAAGCTCATTAATATAAGACGAAATACTAAGTACATGGATTTCAATATTGACATGAAGCTCCAGGAGATTTCAGACGTTATAATCTGTGATTTCGGAAGAGTTTCACGTGGGTGGCCGCCCTAATGCCCAAAATATTCTTCCATGATTCATCCCAGAATATTCCATGGTCCTGCTAGACAAATATACGCCAACCATAGAAAATACAGTCCATATGTAACAAATATGTCAAATATACGAAAAAATGTAATTTCAATAATTAATATCTTCTAAACTAAGAGTTTGCTGGGGTCGAGATTGGTATCGATAGATTTGCTACGAAAAACTACATCTTTCAAAGATCAGGATCAAAATCGAGCACTGCCCGTAAAGCAAGGTTTTACCCAAAAGTAATTATTCATCGAAATTGTCTGTCGACTGTGGCGCAGAGGTTATACTTATTCAGGAAAAACTACGTGGAAGAAGTTCCATAGCAGGTTACATGTATTAATTGATTTTCCTCTAAGCCCCATTTATGGCCTTGCATGTTATGTAAAGAAATCATTAGTCAGCAATGTTGAATAAATTCGTAAAGGGAAAGATGATGGAGTATTTCTTATAGCTTCAAAATTCTGTAATATTTTTGTAATCAGTATTTTTAAAGCTCCTAATACCCTTTGGTATAAAAACTTTTTTCACATCACAAGAAAACGATTTTCATCTCGTTTTTGACGCGAAAGATAGGTCTTCATTTCATTCTTCGAGACGGAAAAGGCGATACAATCCAGATTTGAGCATAGTTTCTCGTGATAACGATTCAAAACCTCTTTTTGTTAATCGTAAGGTTCTCAATGATTTTTCAAGTAGTCAGGATCGTCCAATTTTAATTCGTATAGGAAACGCTCTTCATTTAAGTGCATCTTTACCAAAACTCAGATGGAATTCCAAAAAAGTTCAATGGAATAAATTAAGAGAAAATCGAAAGTGGTATCAGATGATTTCGCCCTTCTTCCACAAATTATTTCAGATTCATTATGGTAGTGAAAGCAGCAGCAATGAAATTCATTCTTAGAGGTTTTCGTCAAAATTATACTACTCGATGGTCGGTTGAAACAGAAACCCCGTACAAGGAGTGTCGGTTACGGTTACGTCTGAGCAATATATTTCCATAAGCACATGGTTCATTTTCGAGAATTATTATTTCTTATTGTCTCTTTTCAGTCCTGGTCATAAATACCTTTTTTCGCATAATTTATTTCTTTGCCACTTCCAGAAAACTTGATGATATCGCTCATTGAAATGGCCCGCGGTCTGTATTGTTCAATCATTTTATGGATATGGATGTCATGGCCCTTAGATGGTAACTTTGAGCATACGCCAAAGTCTGGACAAGAAATCCGCAATTTTCATTTTCCCCGGCCTATACATCACCCAGTATTTATATGGTTGTAGCCTGAGTACCCATCTCTCTATTCGAGCACAAGGATCTGATTTAGACCCGAATAATATCTCCAGAGGCTTATGATCAGTAATGAGATCAAATTCTTTTCCGAATAGAAATATACTGAAATGCTCCACAGACCAGACTAATGCCAAAGCTTTTTGTAAGTCTGGCTGTATTTCCTTTCGCACTCAGTCAATTTTCTCTTTCCGTACTCGATTACGTATGTTGCTTAAAGCCGGATCCAGATGAGTGTAATGGGAACAGGGAATGCAATAAATCACAGGGAGTTTTATGTAACGAGGCAGCGCTCTTTCTGCTCCATCGGGACTCGGTATTCAACTCGAACGCTGACCTTGAGTGCCATCTACACTATTCGCCGAATCGTTTGTCAAATTTTATTGCATGCGCTGTTCGGATTAAACTCATCTTGACACGGTTTTAGAATCTAATTGAACACAGCACCAATTCCAACTAGGCCCGCATCTGCTATGGCCTGTTTTGTCGTTTACATTGTATTTTGGTCAATATTTCCTTCACATCGTTGACAGCGCTAGATTGAGCTTGTTCCCAGAATGTTGAATAAGTTAACAGTTGTGTCTTGTCTTCAAGTCCATATGAAAATTCTCAGTTTACAGATACTTTCCTTCGAATGTAAGAGTGATTGCAGTCGGCCTTCCGAACGATTGGACGTAGTCAAGACATAATCTACCGCCAGGTGAACCTCACTATAGCTGGGTAATAATATACACTGATTTAGTTTGGATCGGTATTAACAATCCATATCCTAGGATGGATGAACAATGCATTTGAAATAATCGATATTAATTTTTTTCAGGTCATTCAATATCGTCACCTTATCCATGCTCCAATTATACTGGCAACAATTAATCATATACAAATCAACAGCAAATAGAACTGTTTGCAATAATTAGAGAATTGAATCGATAACCTTCAACCTCGTGAGGAAGTCTGAGGAATACAATGCCTTTATTTAAGTTTAAGAGCTATATATTCTCAGCATGGCGGTCTCCAGGTCTTGGATGTCGATATAATTCTTTGTGATAACCAGCAAACGCCATCTTTTTCGCTGACCTTTCCTATCTACGGAGTGAGAAGGATTAAGTGATATTGTTTTTAATCCTGTTTATTATTGGTTAGTCATGTTCTAGCCTAAGGATTACCTACACTTATTGTAATGCAGAAAAGTAAATGAATCTGTTTGAATGAGACAACCTTCGACTGAATATTTTCCTTGGAGATTTACTTATAAATTCTCAGAAATTTACTTATAAATCTTCGGAAAACTTCTCATCCTCAAATAATTCTTCTGCTTGAAAAAAAAACAAGAAAAGCACTGCCGTGAAGGCAGCAGCATTTGCGCGCATGTTCAATGGAGATGACCGTTTTGGCAACGAATTTGAACAAAAAAAAAGCGCAAAAGCTGCTGCCTTCACTGCCGTGCTCTTCTATGTTTTTTTTCGATACAGTACTGTATTTCAATTAGATCTAATCTGTATTTTTGAAAATATTGAGAAAAACGTAAACACAATAAATTACGAAAGAAGCAACTTAAAAACTTGATATTCATAGAGAAGGTTTGGACCTCAATTACGAACACCGTATTCGTGAATGGGTAGAATCAACCCAATGATTCCGCAGATATACCCATTCAAAATTTTATTTTCCCAATATTTCCGTAAATGCAGATTAGATCGCATTAAAATACAGTACTTCATCTAAAAATGATAGTTTGAAGGATCCTACAGAATTTAATGAGGATAATATGATGTAAAGATAACAACATATTGCATTTATTTGAAAAAAAAAAATTTTTTTTTCGAATCGTTCTAATGACACGGACATCACGAAATTTTGTACAATGTAGTCCTTCAGCATCTTTGAACTACCTGCAAAGTTTCGTCATGATTGAATCAGTAGTTTTTGAGTTAGGTATACCGATGAAACAACGATATCGAGAAGAAAACCTCGAAATCCAACATATTTTTCCCAATATCTCCACAACTAATAGCCTTATCGAATCTGGTACACTGCTGTGAAATATGAAGTTCGAGGTATAACTGAAAGTTTTTCCGAGTATGAACAATAGTTACGGAAATTTTTTTTTTTTGATTGGGTGACCATACGATTTCAACAAAATTTTGCTCAAAATTGCGCGTCGATGCGCTCCAACTTACCGCCAAGTTTCAATCTAATCGCTTCAGGATTTTCTGAAATATGAGGGAAATAACCTCAAAATTTCAAATTGCTATAGCTCTGAAACCATTGGGTCGATTTGGCCCATTAACGAACTTAACCGCGGCATTCGGATGCGCGAACTACCCTACAAGTTTCAAATCGCTAGAAAGCTTTGTTTGACAGTTGTCGTGTCCACGGCTGGCCGGACAGAATCGATTTTGCCAGCGGATTCGTCATCAGTGGGTCCAACCTAGTCGCTTGAGACCATTTTCGGCTCAATCATCGAAAATTACAGACATTTGGATCAATCGATAGCACGCTGTTTCCCTAGAACAGGCGCGCCAAAATGAATCTAGCAATTACATACAAAAAGCATTTTCACCGATGTTGACCAAACAACCCTCAAAAAACTCATCGAACTTGTCATGTCATCTTCACGGATATACAATCTTTGCCGTCCAACCTGCTCGAACCTACACCTTTAGCACAGCTCCACAAGCCCTCTTCAATTTCCACCTACCAATCATGGCCCTCTCCTGAACTCCCTCATTTGGTAATCTACCATGACTGGCTTGGTATCGATAACATTTTCTTAAAACCTCAACCCTCAATTTTTGCTCCTGACCAGATGTATATACCGACCCCATCCATGCGATGCCGACCCATGGTGTGCAAACTATCTGCCCTCACTAGCCTCTAACAACGAGAATACACTTATAATGGAGACCTACTTTGGCCACTTTTACCGTCACTCTCTCCGACATCATCATCTAACACATTCGCCGAGCTGGCATTTAGTTGCGGCCAGCAACAGACCGTCGAAATACCCACCAGTCACAGAAACGGCCTTACTCCCTCATTTCTTGATTTGGTCTTCGTTTCTGACCCTCAACTTACTTCAGATCTGAAATATTTTCTAACCATTTGTCAAATCTGAACATTTCACCATAGCCGCATAAATACAGTTTCGCTCCTCAATAACCAAAAGCCATCAGTTCAAGTTCAAGACCATTTGCAAGCTGGATTACCAAAGTTATTGAAATGAGCTCGAAATGATTGACTAGGAATAATTTCTTAGGTCTCTGGATGACATCGAGGTGGTGTGAGAAAAGTTTGTTGATCCGTCAACAGGATTGTTGCTCACCATACCCGAGTAGAGAATGTTGGGCGTAACCCTATCAAGCCCTGGATAAACGATCAATGTCTTCGTCCAATAAGAAGAAATAAAGCAGTCTGGCAAAGATACCTGAGATCATTATCGATAGATGACCACATCGCTCTTCGCATCTCCTCCAATCATGTTTCCATGTCACTGCAAAATATTGAAACCTATTTCGAAAACAGTTTGGTATCTTCCAAAAACCAGAAGAAACTCTTCAAATGCCTGAGGTCTATTTCCAACACCGAAGTGAGCATCCCACTAATCAGAAACTTTTTTGATGAGATCAGTAGCAGTACTAGAGAATTCGCAGATGTGCTAGCTGCTGTTTTCTCTCATATTTTTTTGCCCGAATGGCCCGGCCCAAAGCCATCACCAAAGTCACCTCATTCACATTTCTGAAATTCCAATGTTGAAATAACCGAAGAAATTGTTAGCAGACATCTTTCTGTCTTGAACATTATTTCGGCACCTGGTAGTGATGGAATATCTTCACTTCGATGTGCCAGCGCATTTGCAGCCCTTCTCAGTATTATATTTCGTGGATCTTCATCTTCCTCTTTTTTCCTTCCGATTGGCTTTTCTCCTGTGTAACCCCAATGTTTAAAAAGAGAAATAAGCTTTCACCTCATAACTATCGTCTCAGTGGTTTTCTATCGATCGCTTCCAAGGTTTTGGAAAGAATATTCAGCGAGCATATTCTGAAGTTCTCCCTCGAACACCAGATTATACCTGACCAATAACGCGGATTTGTCCCAAGGCACAATAAAAATCTAGAAAAGCACTGACGGGAAGACAGCAGTTTTTACGTGTTTGTTCACATTGCGAAATGGTAACATTTTAATGAAATATAAAATTTAAAAAAAAATATTTTTTTTTCTAATTTTTCCATGGATTATTCTTTTTATTGATACTGTTCATCTCCAACCAAGTTTCATTTCGATCAGATAAATATTTTCGACTCATTGGAAAATCAAAATTTCAAATGGCTGTAGCACAAAAACCATTCGGCAGAAATGGCCCATTAACGAACTCAACCGAGATATTCAGGATCCTAACCTAACCTGAAAATTTCAAGACCCTAGGTATTTTCTTTCGAGACTAAAAGCTCACACGGCCGGCCGGACACAATCAATTTTGACCACGGATTCTTCATCAGTGAAATTTGAAAATTACAGACATCGTGACGGAAGAAATGCGCTGTTCCCCAGAACAAGCGCGTAAAAACCGTATCTCCCTTTCTTCCGACTGCAGAAAGGCGTGGCATTCCGGTAAGCCGGTGGACGTAATTGATCTCAATGAGTAGGGAATTAATGATTTTATTATTGGTGGATCAATTTATTAAGGACTGCAAAATCCTGTTCGCCCGACCAGTTTCGATGACTTATATCATCATTATCAAGAGCTGAGAACAAGACAACTGCAACGAGTTGAGGCAAAATTAAACGGATAAAAAGATATTGATAAAGAAACAATAACTCACGCTGCCGCAGTCTAGAACAGTTCTCCAGTAAGGTCGAATTCGCCGAGACGCATTCTTAAAACATTTTCTGAAAGTCAAAGATATAAGATAAACAGAACAAGACCTTAAACATCGGTGGAACAGCAATACACATGCGAACACATTCTGTCACAGAATTCATAAAATATTTTACGATCAAGATCGAGCAAAAAAACTCAGCTCAGTAGCGGTAAGGCAAACAAAACGCGAGGAAGAATAACGAACATTACAAGTGTGTCATAAATAAACTAAAATTGTTTAAAATATTAACAAAAGTATAGAAAAAGGGGGGGAAAGATAGGCCAGAAGATGAAAGTCACTCTGAAGGCTAAGTGGATGTTGTTTCTCTCAATGCTGGTGTCTCCGATAATATATCGAATTAACGTTGGAAGATGTTTAGTGACAAGGCGTTGAATGCATTCAGTGAATTATCATTGATGTGGCAATATGTTGCTACCTCTTTCAGCACAAATTGTCCTAGCTTAAATTTGGCAGGATGCAAGATCTTGACATCAGAACTTAAGTCGAATTTATGTTTGCGTGTCAACCAAACACAGATTTATCACATCGCTAATTTTTTGACTGCGAAGGAGTTCGGAGATACGCTGTGGTAGAGTGCGTCCTGTTCTACCAATGTGCACTATATTAGTCTCTGTAACCCCACAGCTCTGTTGTTATACAGGTATCTTATCTTTATTGCGTACAAGCATGTTCTGTCAAGTATTGGAAGACTTGTAAGTTACCGTAATGCCAAGTTCCCGAACTGCAAACCTTGGTAGAAATGGGGCATATATATGGAATTTTCATATATTCAAGAGCAGTAACTGTGTCTTGTGCATAAGCGTCTCAATTTTGACGCCTTGGTGCTACAACGGACAGTTCCTGTTCTTCAATATATGTAAATTTTATATCCCATTCCTACCACTGTTGGCAGTTTATTTCGGAAACATGGCATTATGCAGCTTACAAGGCTTCTATTACTTGGTAGACACTTGAGATTCTCCAAACATAGCCTTGATTCAAGTTCTGATGCCCTGATCTTACATCCCCTAAATACAGTTCGGGCAATCTGTGCTGGAAGAGATAGGAATATATTGCCTCATCATTGGTAATTTACTGAATATACTCAACGCCTTGTCAGCAAACATCCTCCCACGATTATTTGATATATTATCGAAGACACTAGCATTGGAAGACACAACATCTACTGAGCCTTCAGAGCGACTTTAATCTTCTGCCTTGTCTTCCCCCCCACTTCCTTTTACACTTTTCTATATTTTGATAATACTTTCATACAATTTTAGTTTATTCGTGACACACTTGTAATGTTCGTTTATCCCCCTTACGTTATTTTTGCCGGAACGCTACAAAACTGAGTGTTTTGCTTGACCTTGAACGTAAAATATTTTATAAATTCTGTGACAGAATGTATTCGCATGCGTATTGTTGTTCCTACCGATGTTATTTTTCATCCGTTCATTTTTGCCTTCTTTCATAGCAGTTATTTAGTTAATAGCTCTTGATATCTTGATAATAATGATATAAGTCATCAAAACTAGTCGAGTGGAAAGTCGTTAATAAATAGATCCACCAATAATAATTAATTACCTACTTATAGTCACGAGTTCAGAGGAACAACATTGATTAATCGCGATTTGTCTCAGGCATTCGACACCTGGGTATCAGAGGAAGACTAGTGGACTGCATAAAGGCAAACCACTCGTATCGCTATCGTTTCGGATGCGAGCTCTCTACAAGTTCTTGGTAGGTTCTTTCTGATGTACTCCAGAGATCCGTCTTGTGTCCACTCCTGTTTTTTTCGTATATTTCTACACCTAAGATCTGATCTATCTCGTTTCGCTGATGACCTTCAAGGTACAGTTTTCCAATTACCAACTGTTCGACACTTAAAGATGACCTGGACAACTCAAGCAACTGGTTTAACAATGGGATGCTTTCTTTCAACAAGTGCTCCATCTTGTTTATGGAAAAAATATCCCCCGTCGTTCAAATAAGAGGCCGTCAGATTCTGGTACCGGTTTCTCAACTATCTGACCTTAGTATCATAGTCTCGGACGACCTCACTACAATGGAATTTAGCAGATATAGGTCCATGCGCAAGATTGTTAAGATTGCGCATATCAAAAGTATTGCCCCAGATTCTACACATTCTCCTTTTCTTAACGAATTAGATGCGGTAAAAACCATTTCAAAGGTCCTATCACTTCAAAAATTAAATGACCGTTGATATTGACTATTGAAAACTATGATGATTCTAAATCGAAAGACTGAAGGAAAAAGACTGTGTCTAGTATTATTTTTAGATTGTATTTTATTATGTTATCGTTTTCTCAAGTTTTTTGCTTCAGTCATTGAAGACGTAGTACATTGAAGAAAGATATTATCTGAAGGTACTATAGAGAAATCTGTATTTTTTAAGATAGTTTTAATCGATGGGGTAACTACTAGAGATATTTTGTGGCAAAAGATTGCCTCCCCTCAGGATCTCCTCAAGATTTCCCCGGATCTCCTTGGATCTGCCCAGCATCTCCTTCAATCTTCCCGGGATCTCCTTGGATCTCCTCGGGATCTCCTCGGATCTCCTGGGATCTCTTTGTATGTCATTGGATCTCCTTATTTCCCCGCATCTCTCCAAAAACCTCCTTCAGATAGTCAAGGGATAAATTCACACGAAGTGTTTGTCTATAGAATATTCTGAGGAATTCAAGCTAGACCCGGTATTATTTGTGGATATTCCAGAAATATTTTTTGAGATTTAAATTGAAAAATCTGGGGTGGAGACGAGTCTCTTTCTCGGTCTCGCCTAACGGCTGATCTTAAACATGATATCTTCCTAAAGAAACCACTCTGAAACTCAAAATTTGTAGAGTAGGTTTGGACGTTAATAACGAAGGGCTAATTCGAATGGGATGAGCAACCCAATGATTCCGCAGATATACCAGTTCAAAATGTTATTTTCCTAATAATTCCAGAGATACATACAGATTGGATCGAACTGAAATTCCGTGATTTATCGGAAAATAACATCCTAGTTTATCCAGAATTTCATGAGAATAAAATGATCAGAAAATCGCAGAATATTGAATATTTGTATGAAAGAAATATTGAATTTGAATTGATTTTTCTTGAAAATGTTCTTATAACAAAATCTCGCAAAAAGTGGAATACGGGCATTTCCAAACTAGGTACCAAGTTTCATTATGATTGAATCAATATTTTCTGAGTATTTCCGGAAAAAACAACGATATCGAGGAATTTCCCAATAGGTATCTTCAAAAATTATTATCATATCAAACAGAAATTTGGTACTGCTGTAAAATATGGAGATCAAGGACGACTTTTAAATAAAATAAATTTCTCAAAAACCATTTTTTACTGTACGATATCAACAAAATTTCATTTAAACTTGCGCGTCGTTATATTCCAACTAACTGACTATAAATCCAAAACCATTTGGCCGATTCGGCTCATTAACAAACTCAACAGCCGCTTTGCAATGTACTACCCACCTCGAAAGTTTCAAGTCGCTAGCTTGGCTCCGTTCTACAGTTATCTTATTGTCAGCCAGAATCGATTTCGACAACGGATTCGTTATCAGTGAATCCAACCTAATCGTTTGAGGCTGCTTCCAGGAAAAAATTCGAAAATTGCAAACAATTGCATAAAAGGATAGCAAATGAAAAAATGAAATGAAAAAATTTTGTTTTCAGTATTCCCTGTATTTGTGAAAAGGCAAAACATCATCATCTCGGCCGTTAGATATCAGAAGATATCGAGAACATGAAATCAACCCAAAGAATAGAGACAATACAGAAATACTGATGTCGGAATCAGATAATCTGAAAAGAAAAATTGAAGAGTTCTCCTGCATTTTGTTGAATGGAGGGAGCATTTTAACTCGTTGTTTTTCAGAAATGAACCATATTTGGCAGAATTTACTGAAAAATAGGTAGAATCAAAATACTTTCATCCCAAGTTAATCTGTGTTGCCGTAATTTTTTGAAAATGTAAATTAGACGAAAGGCTCAAAAAACGAAAAATCAGAAGAAAATAATTCCGAAAACCTTCTCTTTTGTCTGATGAAGGAGTCGAATTTGTTCTCTGAAGCGTTACAGTTCTTCTTGTAGATCGTTTGCATTGTTCCAGTATTGTTCATTTGGCAACTTTTTCCGTAGAAACTCTCCTAGACAAATAGTTGAATCCTGCAATCCGGAAGGCCAAAATAAGCATTAATTTAATACCAAAAGTTAATGATTTTAAGTTCAGCCCTCGAACCCTTATGTAAAGTTAAATTTTTTTTTCGATGATGCATAATAATATGCTGCAAAATATTTCCTTCGAATTCGGTGATGCAGAAATTATTATTTACTACCCCAAAGTTGACGGTTCACCCCTAAATCCCATTTGAAGTGAACATTTTTTCGATAATTTATAAATCTATCGAATATATAAAATCTTCATTTCGCACTGATTAATCAATCCCCTTTCCTCCCATCATACATCGATTCTGTATGATAAAACTGAATCGATGCGGACGCCTCTGGTTTCGGATTTCGGCTGTTTCTGGCGTCTGCACATTTGGCCGCTCACTAAACATCAGTCATATGAATTTTCGCCCCGAGTTTTCAGCCAACGGTCTAAAATAACCTAAAAAGTCTCAATGGACCTATTGAAATATAGACATTTACCAACACCAATATTTTTGATGCAGACGCGGAAAGAGTGAGAAGGACGATAATCACACCCTTTGCGCATGCGCAAGCGACACACAAATCTTGGATCTCTTCGGATCTCCTAATGATTTCCACGGATCTTGGATCTCCTCCGTAAATAGAGCCCGTTCGAAGACCGCAGATTAGTTACGGAAGGTCCCTAGCCACTGGCCACTGCGAACATCTCAAGGAGCTCGAACGCGCCATCCGTCTCCCGTCGGCGGAGCCATCGCTGGAAATCCATTACTGTTTTGACGCGCGTATTTACGGGTAGCCTCGAATTCGGTCTCGAGCGCCTCAACTTTTGAATAAAGAACAACGGAAAGGAGTAAAACGCTTTTCTACTTCGTATATCACTTCGACGTAAGCGCTCATATTGAACTTCCAAGTATGAGTCATGTTAGTTAGTTTCTTCGAACAAAGAAGTCTCGAAAAAACTTGTTCTCTCTTCAAAGTGAAAGGAAAGTCGGCCATATGCAACCTCCATCCCGGACCCC
Source organism: Myrrha octodecimguttata (assembly GCA_958510865.1). Taxonomy (NCBI): domain Eukaryota; kingdom Metazoa; phylum Arthropoda; class Insecta; order Coleoptera; family Coccinellidae; genus Myrrha; species Myrrha octodecimguttata. The sequence goes on along the minus strand of OY294057.1, from coordinate 1,828,910 downwards.
CGATGTGAGGCCTCATGCTCCTTCCTGTTGTTCTTTATTCAGAGGCCTCAACCAAGCACCCTGGCTAGGACCGCCCTACGTTACCAAATGGCCCCCGTCGACGAAATCCATCGGTAGCTTGACACCCGTTTTTTTACCCACTGTGAGGTTTGATATTTGTTCCCTCGCAATATCTGTAGTTTATCCGATATATTACTTTACTCTTTATCGGTGGTTGGATTGGATCCTTCAATGAGCTTTATAATGTTTTAACTATTTTTTGGTTATATGCTGAAATCTTAACGTTTTCTCCTTTAAAGATAGATTTTATTTTTGATGTAAAGTTATGTATATTTGGTAAGGATGCATAATGCTTTTCTATTGTGGTTCCACTTTGACGTTGTTCTCTATTTGTTGGTGTTATATTATATATATTATTATATAGTTTGTTCACCATAGCTCTGAGGTGGCATTTTGTCCCAAAATTTTATAGAGGGTATTTAATTCATCTTGTTTGAAAGTTTCATGACAAAGTTCGATGATCCGTTCCTTCATTTCCATGATGAAGTTAATCTTTATTGTTTATGTTTAATGTTATGGGTTGAATGATAATTTATAAACTTATTGAAGCACGAATATTTTCTGTACCATTTAAGTCCTATTTTATTATTTACTCTATGGACTTTTCTTTCTAAAAAGGGGACTCCCTGATCTAAATCCTGAAATGCTATGGTAAACTTAAGATGTGTAGAGTATGAATTGAAGCATTCTCAGGTGTTATGGATCTCCGTTTCAGATAATACCAATATAAAATCATCTACGAATTGTTTTGTCAGGAAGATCTTGAATTTTAACTTTTTCGAACATTTGTCACATAAGTCGTCCATAACATGTAGGGCCAATATTGGACTCAATGCTGATCCCATCACACAGCCAAAAATTTTATTATAAAATTTTCTCCTGAATGTACAATAGTTGTTATCTAATATGTATGATAATATCTCAAGAAACAACTGGTTGTCAAGGTATGTGTGTTGTTCAATCTTACTCCATTTATTTTCCAGAGTATTTATGATTTTGTTCGTCTCTAAATTTCCGAATAAATTTACAACATCAAAGGATGCCTATCTGTGGTCTTCAGGCAAATCCAAATCGTGCAAAATGGAAAGTATCTTCGCTATAATAGTCAATTTGTCTGTCATATGCCGATTTCAAAATATCTGCCATAAATTGTGCTAACTTGGTCATAGTTGGTACTGGATATAAGAGGCCGTATGGAGTTACCTTGTTTGTGAAGTTATGGGTTTTCATATATTCGTGGACATACTGCGTTTAGTGTTTCCATTTCTTCTGCTTGTGTTCTGTATTATATTTCCTATCATACAGTTTCCAAACAAATTTGATACATGACGTCTGAATGGTTGAGGTTGGACAAAATTTGTGATTATATTTGTCGCTCGTGCTCTGTGTAAATCTTTATTACCTTCAGGTGTTGCCAGCAGCATATATTCTGGATCCGCTATATTGGTATCTATCTTAATGTCATAGTTGGTGGGTGGTGAACTTAATTTAGAGCCTAGTGAAAGGGTTTTTGTTTGATAAGTTTTTTAGCTGGCTATTCTGAACCTCTACCTGATTTTGTTTATTAGTACCTAGGTCTTTAATTTGTTTCATATTGGTTGTCCTTACCTTGTGGAAATTATTCTTGTGAGTGGTCATCAACCTATGGGAGTATTTATCAAGTATAGGTATAGGCAGCTGTTTTATAGCATTCTGGATTTCGACGTTTATTTTTTGAGGAATTGTTATATTGAAGTTTAGCTGTTGTATTTTCAAATTCAGTTTCCTTCCAACTGTTCCTTCATTGAATTTCTTAATTTTTGCGTTCAATCTCTCATTATCGGATAAACTGCAGAGATTGCGAGGAAACATAGAGAAATAGAATAACACTGCACAAATCTGATATCACCACCAACAAAAATAGATATGCCCTAGCCACACATGCACTTATCCGAGATCATCATGAAGATTTGGAAAATTTCAGGATTTTGAGAACGGAGCGAAACTATCATTAAATATCAATGCATGAAATGATACAGATAAAGAAGCATGGAAATGCAATAAATATGAAATCAGACACCCAAAAATTAAGTAATATCTACAGCTACCTACTTGAGAAATCTCAGGAAGATACATACTATGAAGGTCCATTAGATGAGTGAAAACAAAGAGAAGAAGAAGATGAACACAAGTACAGTCGTTTCGTCAGAAGTCAGATGTCACTGAGAAACAGGAAAATGTCAGAAAAATTAATTGCAGAATGAAGGAGCTCATTGTAATTTTCGTTTATTTTTGGAATAACTGGTCAGCAATGTCAAATTTATTCCCTACATGTCAAATTAGTTTGTCGTGTTATGTTTTTGTAGTGTATGCTGATTTCGTCGTCTAATGGTAATTTCGTAGATAACCTCATTTTCAGTAAGATGAAAATATGATGATTTAATGTTCAATATTAATGAGGCCTGTATATTTTCAGAAATCCTGATGAAGCAAATAAAGTTTTCGAAAGCTTGGTTAAGAAAAAAGTGTTCACGTTTACCATCTGAACATTTTTTCTTTATGCGCTATAATCAATTATTTTATACTTGACGATTGACTCTGAATTAAGATATATAGCTCAAAAAAAACGACATGAGTAAAAACAATCAATGTAATATTTCTGCCGACAGCTTGAGACAGTTGAAGTATAATAGATCCGTGATGAGGTTGTCATTTCGAACCGTTTCAGATATATCCAGTGAAAGCAATTTCTGAGTTGATGAGTACTTTCACATTATAATGAATAGACGTGTGGCACTCATGAGGTAGGTACGTAAAATGTTAGGTGAACTTGAAACTTTGCGCGTACTATTACTCCCCATTCCAAATGTAATTTTTTTTCATTTCCAAAATGACCTAATATTTTCGAGGAAAGCCCAATGTTTCGAAATCTGAACGTACCTCGCATGAGTTAGTTGCACACTCTGAGACGAACCTGAGGATGCCTCTTTCAGAGAGAGGGGCTTGAATAATACTCCCTCAATAATAGATTAAACGATTCAAATGAAAGAAATGGAAGGAACTGAGAGATTTGCAATGATAGAAAACAATACCCATTCTCCAAGGAAAATACAAAATAAACGAACTAAATAAAAACTGGTTGAAAGATCTCTTTCAATGCTTAAACTGACTTCCGCGTCTTCAATCAAGTTCCCACTTATTTTCCCTTTTTCATTTTCAGTCTACATCTCACAAACCCTATTCACTCCACTGAAAGGAGCTGCTCTCACGTATTCCGTAATATTCGTTCTACAAGGAGGTCTTCCATTTTCTAATTTCGAAGGGAATAGTTTGCATCCATGTCCTACAAATGACGAGTTTTCAACGATTAATACTCTTCGAATAAAGTTATTTTACTAGTTTATTTAGATTTTTGCCACCATTTCATGCGGATCGCTTTCGTTCAGATTTGCGATGTTATCAACTCTAGGTATAGTCCTCTTGGCGGCTGATTACTGATACGCTTCGCTCATTGGTGAATTCAAATTCAATTCTGATATGTCGGCCACAAATACCAACTTCGAGAAGAATTAACACAGAATTAACAAGATAGATGTTTAAACTCCAAATCTCAGTTGTTCGATAAGTAAAAAGCCATTTGAACTTTTATTCGCAGTAATTTAAAGAAAATTTCTTAGATCTTTATGGTTAGTCATAAATTGCCGATGCCAAATTTCTTGAATCGTTCAACTAGAATATTTCTGCAAATAAAAAACTGAATATGTCACAAATTAAAAATCGTCCAAAACAAAAAAGGGTTAATCGAAAATCAATTGAATTTCGGTTAATTGTTATTTTCGGAGATGTTGACAAAAAATGTCGAATTATTTTTGACTGAATAACAACGAGATATCATTACGACATTTACTAACTATTCAACTACAACAGAGAGCAGTTTCAGTTGAACAAGCATATTGGAATTATCTGAACAATAATTAGTTTATTAGGTATCATCCCTTTCAGGTGAAGTCACAGTTCGATGGCAGATGGATGGGGGTTATTTTTTCTTGAGGTTTCCTGGGATAAATTCTTCAAAGCGTGGCTTCATCAGCTCGTTAATAATTTATTTCAATTTATCATGAAAACAATATCTGACTTGAATACCCTATTTGACAATTTGGATTTATATTCGAATTTTGTACTGAATACGCTCATTTGTAAAAATGTTTCATCCTTCAATTATTTGAGGAAAGATTATTTTCAATTCGTGAACAAATTTTGGAAACCTGTTCTGTTAACGGTCAGCCCAACGGCCGATGCTAAATATAACAATTTCCGACAACAGATTGAAGGATCGACACTGACAGCCCAGCCTTCGATGATATATCAGAATACCGAATGCTGAATTCCTGTAGGGTAAAGTGCACTCAATAATTTCTCAGATATACCAATTCAGAGCTTAATCCTGAAAAATACAGATTGGATCCAAATCAAATCAAGTAATTACTTCATTGAAAAATGAGAGCTCAAAGGTTCATGCAGAAGTTCATGAGGAACCTAATGAAATAATATCGCCAATTCACTCTGTGGAAATAAGTTCTGTTTTTCTGAACTTATTCGAAAGGATATTCCATCCATTCCTAACTCAGAGAAATTACTCTCCTGTTCATCACACAATTTGAATTCCTATATACCACAAATTATCTTCTCCATTCGAACTGATGAAGGTGTGGTCATTTCTGACTGAGAAATATAACGAAAAGATAAATGAAGAGCTAAATACAATTCATGAGGAAAGAAGGCGCCTCAAAAACGAAGAGGGATTTGATTTATGGTTTCCTTTTTGCATAAGTAAATTGCGTGCGAAAATTGAAGCGGTCAATAAGGCACACAAAACGTGTAGAAGGAACTGGATGCTCTGCGGGGGCTGTTCGAGGGTTGGGTTGAAGAGGGAAAATGGTCAAAGTCAGGTACGGAACAAGAAAGAAAGGTATGTCAAGGAAATTTTCGAGGTTATTGTGACTTGTCGGAAAGTGTGAAGAATCAACCGAGATATGTATGATAAAATATCTTGGCTTGTTCGACACTTATTACCCACAGTGCAAGAATGCCTACAGACTAGTTCTAAATAATGTTTCTTATATTGTTTAGCAATAGCGGTATCGTTTCGTCCGTTTTAATACAATTTCGAGCCAAAATGGTGCCAGTGCTAAACTGGGACTCATATACTAATGAACAATTCGATATCAAATTCGTTTCCGTCCGCCCGAATAGAAAATAACTTCAGTAGTAAAATTTAAGGATCCAGCACAAATACGGAGATTTTGTTCGAAGATGACACAAATCCGAAACATAGTTTCCGGAATAAAATATCAGTTAACAATAATGTATTGAATTTTATAATGTGATACGTTTTCTACAGTGAATAGAATTAATATTATTATTATTTTTTCACATAGTTTCCTATGGTGTTGCTTTCTGGGAAATACCGGGTGCGCACCGTCCACCTGAAATTTCCTTTTTGGATGTCTTTTCACTGGTGGTTTCTATAGTAGGTACTTCTCGCACTATATGTTCAGTGCCCATCACAACGGCTTTTTGGTCAACAGGTTTTGTTTTCCAGGTAGTTGTTTTATTGCTTCGCAGGAAGTGTGCGATATTATTATTATAATAATAAAGAAAGACAAGATAAACCTTCGTAATTTCATAACTTAATTAAAAGGAAATATATATAATATTATAATTTCAGGAGAATTTCAATGTATCTAGTTGACATCCACTGATCTCTTATATTATAATTTTCCATTGCCTACATTCCACTTTTTTCGAACCCACAGTAATTTTGTACCCCATTAGTTTGAGAAAGATATTACCTATATTATTTAGTGCCCATTCACAGATTTATTCATGTTTGTTCATTGGAAAGTACCCAGTTATATACAGTTATATGTGTCAGAATGCTGAAAGTTATTTAAATATATGTGGAAAGAACGAGAATACGAACGCCATAGCAGAACAATTTGGGTTTCTGTGAAGATAATGATATCATGTTATATTCTATGCATGGAATTCTATGAACGAAGTTTGGTACCTAAAGATAAAATGAAATTTCATGCCGCAAATACGTCTTACAATATTTTTCAAACTGGGATATTTTCTCGGATATTTTATATCTATAATACGGGAGGTATCGTATTCTATTTATATCATGGACGAGATCACAGCAGAATTAAGTTATATCTATATTTTCGAGATAACTTTTTTATTCCCGTCACATTATAATCCTCTTGAAAGATCTGATATTTTTGATCCATTCAGTGGTCATAAGGAGACCAAGTGCTAATCACATGAGACTACTATGAGCTCGAGTATCAAATAGTATAAACATTTGATCGAAATAACAACGCCTCATTCATGAGCGCTGTAACAACAAATATTTATAAACATTTATAGACACACTTAAAAATCAGTCCTCGCTGGCTGATTATAGGGGAAAAAAAAGCTTCAGTTAGAATGGCCACATATTATGAAAAAATTATTCATACATTCAAAGAGTAATGAGCCGATCTTCCTCATCAATATTTTTTAAACTTCAATCAGCAAACAAATATCGACGCTGGTAGAATTGAAAATTGATTTACATTGCATATTGGACAGATTAACTCCGATTGATTTCACAGCTATACACATGTTTATATTTTCGCATCACAAATGCACGAGATTTCCGCATTTCTGATCGAACAGAATTGTGAAACAGATTGAAGGATTGATGATTCTCACAGTAGCCAACAACATGTTAGAATGAAACCACAAGGTTCACTTGAAGCTTTCGGATTGACATGACCACGATTTGGTTAGGATATATCGAGGAATATATCAGCTTCAGCTCGAAAAGAATTCATATTTTCAAAAACCATTTGTTTCTATTGACACCATCTAGGTTTCAAAAGTAATACTCAAAGAGTTAATTGCAACAATATTCAGAATACCTTCAGCGTCAGGTAATGGGGCTGCTTTTGAAGAAGCTGTCGAAGTGCTTGGTTCGGAATTCTTAACGGTATCATCTACAGTTGGGCTAGACGTGGTTGATTCTACAGAATTGGATTCAATGGGTCTACCAGTTCCACAACAGTGTAAAACTTCATCTTCAGTAAAGATATTCCTGTTCAAAGGCCAATATCACCTACAAGTTTGGAAATCGAAATATTATGGAAAACAGTGACAAAAAAGTCTGGTTTAAATGAAATAGTTGTTTCGAACGACAAGCCGAGGATCAATTGGCTATTAAAGCCGAATTAAGGAATATTTGACCTATATTCTAGGACAACAATTACATTCGCAGTTCTCACAAACAAACATTACTGTTCACAATTTAAAAGAACCTCATCCTGAATTTCTCACACTAAGCTGTTCGGGCATTGCTGAACTTCTTCAATTTCTCAATTAGTGGCACGACATCAAAGTTACAACTCACACCTGATACAATGGATACCGTACTCCCTTACTATGTTTTATTCAATCAGATTATTGTATGCAGTAGTATTACGAAAGATCGATTGATTCAAATTTGCATTATCGATAAGAATACTACATGAAAGACCGAGCTACGTATCAGGTCAGAAAATTTGTGGGATCATGTGAGTATCAGGTCGAGAGCTTCGAAGATAGGTTATTTAAGACTGAATGTTTTCGGACAAGAAGGGCAGACACGTCACTCTATAATTTACGTCCATATTTCATGATAACATTCCAATTAGCTTCATATCCTTATTAGATGATACATTATGCAACAACATAAATCGGAGTAATTTCCAGTCGTGGACGTCGGAAATTTTATAAGACCACTCTGAGTACTTCACAATTTTGAAGACTAGTTGAAAGTTGAATATGAAATATGTTTCACGATCAGAACAAACTAGATGAGCAAATGCTCATGAATGGATTGCGACTTATTTTTCGTACTAAATTTAGATAACTCATTGATCAGTTTTTTATTCGGTAGGTCAGGAGACGATGCATATCAAAATGTCTATGTATCTTTCTTTGATATCAAGAGGGAGCAGAGTGATAATCGTATTCAGACCAAGCTATAAGAACGAATATTCCCATCGGAACTATATCAGTCGAAGCATACAATTTGTTTCATTCGCTAGTTAGTAATCCAGAAACAAGTTACAAGGCTATGTTTCAAGTTAAACATAAGGAAGTCAATGCTCCCGACTCGGCTCCCGATCAACATCTATATCTTTATAAAATGTTTTCTTTCAAAACTTAAAGAATATCAAAATACTATATCGCTTCTCCGGAAGAACAAAGACGTAATTGAAAATCCTGACTACTGTTTCTAGTAGAAAAAAAGGCAACCGTCCCGAATAAGATGAAATTTACTGTATAGAAACTACATTCAATATCAAAGAGATAATTTGAATCGCGTCAATTCAGCATGCCATATGATAGATTCCTTAAAACTCGTTTCCTGAAAAGTTGACTAATCGTCATTTGCGTCTCTGTTCTCCCGGAGAAGCGATATATCATCTAAAATATTCGAACTACTTAATGATCGTAGAGGAAGCAATACCACGTGGTAGTAAATTACAGCTAGGCAACACAGCCACATTTGAATGTAATCGAACCTCGTTTATATCTCAAGGCATAGTTAATACTATGCGCAAGGTCAGCCGGGCGGACCCGGTCTACATGACTCAACGTTGCCTATAGGCGCGTGAAATATTACAATTCGGAGAAATTTCGACTTTTATAGGAGAAAACGGGTTGTCGTTCTGCAGGCTCCAGTGAGTATTTCTGAAATTTTTTTTTGGGATGTACTTGATTCTTTAGCGAGAGTGCGCAATGTTAGTTATATTTCCATTTTCACTACATTTCAGTTTATATTGTCCCGAATATTCTTGAATATAAAAAAGTGGCAACATTGCGCATTCTTACGATTTTTTTCAAAGAACTCTGGCCTCCAGAAGTCACCCCGTTATATTAGGGGTATTGTTTCCTCTTAACGAACGGAGAATTAATATCATATGATATATCTACCAAAGAATAAGGATATAGGGAATAAATAATATTCAGGTCAGATTTTTGCGCGTTGATCGTACTAACTCAGTAATATGTCTACTGAATAGTTGGAAATTAGTTGCCAAGTTGAATTTGGGTAGTCAGGTGGTTATAAAGAATAATAACTCATAGAACTAATATTCACAGGGAGTATTGTGAGCTCAAAAAGTAAGTCCGCTATAGGAGGCCAAAATCGTAATATGAGTCGAACAAATCGGCTCGCTCTAACCCCAACCTCGATCGACATCAGGGCATCTCTTAATTGGTCCTTTTTCTTTATTATGTTTAAGTACGTCCGTTAATTTGCTTGAATTTAATGATTATTCTCTGTTTATCGTCCTCGGCCCTTTAAAGGCTTGATTGTTTTCATAATTGAATCACTGAATAGAGATATGATGGTTGTAATACAGAATGGAAATACTTTCATTAGATAATTTTTTTTCATTGAATTGAAGGTTGGCAAAGAAAAAGAATCTCACCATCATCTAGTATGAGTGTTTAGTAGTTTTCAATTCGATTACGGCAACCTCTGATTAGATTTAAAATAAGGAATGCAATAACTTGTGTTTCATACATTTCGAGAACGAAACTGGGAATTAATGAGATGGTATCACTTTCGAAGAAAAATATTTTGCTTGACAGTTGAGAGAGGTATTAACTGACCAATATCCATCTCAATGAAGGAATGTAAATCCACATAAAAAATCGATGCCCAGAAATCTGGGCTTTGGTCTTCACTCTGGCTTGATCAAATATTTTTTAAGCAGAACCATTCGAAGTGAAAACGATATTTTTCCTCACATATTTATTTTGTTTTTTTTTGGCTAGATACAATAACTTGATCCTGAAAAGCTATCGTATTCTCGAATAGATACAATTAGCATTTCAGCCACGTTTCCAATATTTAGTTGATAGTCCTAGGGGAAAATCTTCATAAGCAATAATATGGTTGAGTTAAATCCACAAAGTCATCGAAGTTTAGATTGACCGAATGATTAAATCGATCATATCGATGGTGATTGAATAATAATAAATTTCAGTTATTAGAATTCAAGAATTGTTAGAATCTTTACTCATCATGCAAACCGAGATGCAAACATAAGCAACACAAGCGTCGGCTGATACATCCTACTTCAAATCGGGATTATTCTCGGGATTATTGCACCGAAGAGTAGAGAGCACCATCCTAAGCATAAGTGTCGCATTTGTTACGCTAATTGACAGCTTTGCGTTTGTCCGGTGTCACTTCTGTCCAAACAACGACGTCCGCATCAGGAATTAAGCCTCAAATAAATAAATTAATCCGTAAATATGCCATTGAGGGAGTTGAGACTCTAATTATTATTAATTATGCAAAAAGAACGTCGAATCATTCTGATGGATGTTCGTATACGTCTGTCACTAATGTATTTTACGCACTGTGTGTTTCGACTATTGCATTTTTTATTGGTGAATCATACTTTATTCGACTATTCGGCTAAAACCAGAAAACTTTGTTTAATTATCATCAGTTGTCTCGGGACAACATTTTGTAGGTATTGGGATACAGGCATTGATATTCATGTACTTTCCATCATTTCGAAAGAGCTATAGTATAGATTTCGAAAACTGATCAAATAATGGACCCAAGATTATTTTCATAGCCCTTATGGCGGCAACTGAACGCTTCATGTTAGTCTCCATGTTAGTATGTCGGTAAATTTTCGAAAATTCATTCATTGGGTTTTTTTATTCCATCATGGAGTTGATGGGCAGTGTTCCGTTTCCCCTTTTACGAAAACATTGCTCTATGTGATCTAGACCGCCAAGACAAGTGAGTCGCGGTCGAGGTGGAGGTGGAGGTACTAGTTGATTGCGGTCGATGCTACTAGTTATGTTGCGGTCGATGGGAGGGTCGATGTGCACAGCACATAAAAAGCAGGTTACCTGCGATGCTCAGTCGAGCTAGAACCACTGCATGCTTGTCAATTTTTGAAAAAATAAATCACAATAACACATTTCTAAGGCTTTTTTTCATGGCATGTGATAAGTTTTATAACTAACGGACAATTGTGAGCTATCACAGGTCAATGAACATTCAAAATGCACAATACAGGCCTCCTTCCTTTTGATTTGTAGAGCTTCCTCAATGTTACCGGTGTGAGAAGAGCCGCCAAAGATAGCAGCCAAAATCTCCGGGAACACCCAAACGCCGAAACCAGTGGCGTCCGCATGGATTCAGTTTTATCATACGAAATCGATGTAAAATGGGGTAACAGGGAAATAAATAATCAGTGAATTGAGGATTTTCGATATTCGATAGATGTATTTTATGAGTAATAAAGGCAACTCGGATATTTATTATTCCAATCAGGCTCGATTCATTTACTACTTGTAAATTTATCGATGTCGACCTGAAATCAATGGACAATGCAACAATATCAGGAATAACTTCATAACCTAATGTAACACGTTTTTCCATCGAAAACAAAACCAGAAGGTAAGGCTAGAATGTTTAACCCCAACTGCCCATCCGAAGTAAAATTTTATTTTCGATAATTCTCAATAATACCCATAAGAATATTTCTTGTGAATTTAATGATGGAGGTACCATATTTTCCCATCGAAATCGAACCCCGAAGTTGAGGGTTGAAAGTTCAACCCCCGAAGCCCATCCGAAGTAAAATTTTCGATAATACAAATAAGAATATTTCGTTCGAATTTGGTGATGAAGGTACAACGTTACAGAAATTTAGGGTTGAAAGTTCAACCACAGAAGCCCATCCGTAGTCAAATTTCATTTTCTATAAGTCTCAATAATATCCATAAGAATATTTCGTGTGAATCGAGGTATGAATTTAGTGATGAAGGTATAACGTTTTTCCATCGAAAACAAAACCAGAAGTAAAGGGTTGAAAAATTAACCATAAAAGCGCACCCGAAGTCAAATTTTATATTTTCCATAATTCTCAATAATACCCATAAGAATATTTCATGTGAACCTAGTGATGAAGTAAAAACAAAAGATATCAGGAATCAGACTTTATTATTCTCTTTGATAACTCCTTCAGCCAACGTTTCGGTGACGAAATTGTCCCTTTTTCAAGGCTAAAACATTCAAAAATTCAGTATGTAAACGTACGGTGAAATCCTTCGTTCACCTTCACACTGAATTTTTGAATGTTTTAGCCTTGAAAAAGGGACAATTTCGTCACCGAAACGTTGGCTGAAGGAGTTATCAAAGAGAATAATAAAGTCTGATTCCTGATATCTTTTGTTTTTATTTGATACAATGGATGATAGCGATAATCAGAACTAGTGATGAAGGTTTCATGTTTTTCCATCGAAATCGAACCCCGAAATTTAGGGTTAAAAGTTAAACCCCAGAAGCCTATCCGTACTCAAATTTTATTTGCGATAATTTTCAATAGTACAAAAAAGATTATTTCGTGTGAATTTGGTGATGAAGGTATAACGTTATCTCATCAAAAACGGACCCGGAAGTGGAGGTTTGAAAGTTCAACTCCAGAAGCCCCTCAGAAAACAAATTAATTTTAGTTTGGATAATCCTGAATAATACCCATAAGAATATTTTTTGTGGATTTAGTGATGAAGGTATCACGTTTTCCCGTCGAAAACGAACCCAGTAGTTAAAGGATGAATGATCAAGCCCAGAGGCCCATCCGAAATCAAATTTCATTTTCGATAATCCCCACTAATACCCATATAAATATTTTGTGTGAATTTAGTGATGAAGATATCAAGTTTTTCACTAGAAAACGGACGCATAAGTTAAGGATTGAAAGTGCAACCCCAGAAATTTTGTTTTCGATAATGCTCATTAATACCCTATAGAATATTTCGTCTAAATTTAGTGATGAAGGAATCTCGTTTGCCCATCGAAAACGAATCCAGAAGTCAAGGGTTGAAAGTTCGACACCAGAAGCAAGTCAAATTTTATTTTCGATAATTAATACCCATAAGAATGTTTCATGTGAATTTGGTGATGAAGGTATAACGTTTTCCCATCGAAAACGAACGAAGTAGTTAAAGGTAGAAAATTCAACCCCTGAACCCCATCTGACATCCAATTTTGATTTTGATATTTTCAATAATACCCTGAAAAGTATTGTGTTATATAGTGTTAATTTGGTGATGAAGGGTTTTCCTATCGAAAAACATGCCAAAAAGTTGAGGGTTGAAAATGGAAGTCCTGATCCCCATCCGAAGTCCATTGTTTCCTCAGAAAATTCATGATTTCACCCTAAAAATATTCCTTCCAAATTGGGTCATGAAGTTATTCCTGATATTTTTGCATTGTCCATTGAATTAAGGGCACCAAAATAAATTTATCAGTAGTGAATAAATCGAGCCTGATTCGAATAATAAATGTCCGAGTTCCCTTTATTACTCATAGAATACATCTATCGAATAATTAAAGTCTTCAATTCACTTATTATTTCCCTATTTCCCCATTTTACATAGATTTCGTATGATAAAACTGAATCTATGCGGACGCCACTGATTTCGACGTTCGGGTGTTACCGAAGATTTTGGCTGCTATCTTTGGACGTTCTTTTCACACCGGTCTCCATGTTAGGGAGTGAAATTTTCCGAATTTACTTCTAGGTTTATTCCTTGTCACTCTTCAGGAAATAATGTACCTACTGTCCCAAGTTGCTATGCTAGAATGCCTATTATATATACACAACAAAAAAATACTTCCTGCCAGGTAGGTACATAACCCCAATGCATAGGCTGAAGAGTTAACAAAATACTCATGTTTTTAATTGGATAAGAATCTTTAATAGACTACCTGACTTGCTACCTGAGCAGATTACTTCGTTCAGTTGTGCAGCATTGAAGAGGAAGATCAAGTCTCTCCTTATCGAAGGAGTTGCGTACACGAGGGACGAATTGTTCGCCTGTCGATTCTAGTCAAAATGGTCAAATACTATATCTTGAGATAACTGTAGTATGTTAGATTTTACTTGTCTTTTTCGTTTGTATTGGTTCATCTCAGTTCATTGAAGATATATTTGTGTATGTGTGTATATATGTATATATATATTTTTTTTTTGACCACCGTCTCTTGACGGGTTTGTTCGGATCGTCGAGGGGTCTCCTACTGATTGAAATGTGTACACTAAATTTCCCCCTTCAAGAAAAAATTCCATTATTTCCCCTTTCATTTCCCTCATTCCACCTAATTTCCCAAAAAAATGCCTGAATTTCCTTCCATTTCCCTCCATTTCCCTCTCAATTCCCTTCATTTCCTTCTCAATTCCCCTTATTTCCTTCTCAATTCCTCTCATTTTCCTCTAAATTCCATTAATTTCCTGTAATTTTTGCCCATTGCCAAGTCAATTCCTCTCATTTTTTTATCATAGTCACATGATTGACCATTGATTAACCAGCAATTTTGTAGAATAACAACTTGCAGAATAGTTGAAACATTAACCGCGTCGTATTGTACAAGAATATTCCATGAAATATATGAAAATTGAAAACACGAATATATATTATACGATATATGGTACCAATGTTGCCACCACGGTTTATGCTCATGAAAAAATCACAAAAAATAATTATTTTATCTGATTTTTGTCACGAGCAAGCGATCACAACGGCGCACCGCATAGCACCACAATGTTCATGAAAGTGAGGATTACAACAATCCATAGAACAGAAATTTTATTTCTCATAGCAAAAAATGAGTAAATGTGTTTTTGTATACATAGATATAATTTACATATAATCGACACAAGCCACCAAGCTCTATGGACCCATAAAAAAAAAATATTTTTCTACGATTTGAAATTCCGGTTTTTTGGCCAAATAAATGTATCTAATTCTTGTTTCAAAAATTTCACCGTATATTTAAAATTTTAGATTAGGGATATCACGCGTCCAACGTACCAATTATCCTCATAGGAATCCACATGATATTTTTCCAATTTTATCTCAATTTCTTTGAAGTTTGGATTTTCACCCTCATTTTCGGTGAAGTGTTCTGCTTCACTGGAGTCATCTACAAGCTTAATGATTTATGCAAAAAAAAGCGCGTTCAATTCATTTCGGACTTGATTCGGTTGGCTTAAACGAACATTTCTGAATAAGACGCGCAGAAATTTTTCATGCTCTAACACATCATCGGAGATATTATTTCAATCGAATATTAGTCTCATTTTTTCCGAGCCTGAATGAGAAATTGGAAATTTAGTCTTCGGTTTTGAGTTTTAAAAAAAATTCCAATTGCAAGGTAAGGATGAATAAATATATAATGCGAAGTATAACTGCCAATTCTTTTACTCAGCCTGCAGATCTGGATACAGAAAGTATCTAGGATGAGGATGAATATGAATTCGGATAATCCGGATAAAATGAAAAACAGAATTGATTTCAGTTATTTGCTGCGATTTGGAAACACAATATTTCAGCCAAGTTAATGGAATGCATTTTAGAGTGCATATGCAATAATTTTTGATTTCATGACTTTGTTGGAAGAAGTACGTAGGTCAACTTAGTCCCCAACTTAAGAAGGCGAGCATACGACAGAAGGGGGGCAAAGGTAAATTTTTCAGGTTTTTCACTTATATTTCAGTCAAGTTAAGAATGAGAAGTTTCGAATCAAAACGAAAACCGATGGAATTTTCCATACATTCTTGTCGGTTTCTGAGAAGAACATTATTGAAAATCGATTATATTCAAAAAAAAGCACCGACGTGAAGTCAGCAACTTTTGCGCGCATGTTCACTTTTGGTGTTATCCTTTGAACATACGCGCCAAATCTGACTTAACGTCGGTTCCTTTCTAGGTTTGTTTTTCGAGTAATTTTGAAAAGAGCTTCTATACAGACGAAGAAAACACGAAATTCGACATATTTTTTCACAATATCTCCTGAAATTATTATCGTATCAAAGTGAAATTTGGCACACTGCTGTAAAATAATGAAGCTTGAGGTATGACCGAAATTTTTCTCGAATATAATGAACAGTTTCCGAGAAAGAAAATTTTCGAAAATAATCTTTTTTCAGTAGTTCTCGAAATAACATTGAAATAACATAAAAACTTCAAAAAGGTATAACTCCGAAACAGTTCGACCGAGTTTACCCAGTAACGAACTCAACCTTCGCATTTTGAAACACAACCAACCCTGAAATTTTCAAATCAATGGGATTCTTCGTACGCCCGTAAACGTGCCTACGGACGGACGGCCGGACAGACTCGATTTTGACACCGGATTCGTCATCAGTGAGACCAACCCAGGCGTTTTAAACCATTTTCGGCTCAATCATCGAAAATAACAGACATTTGGACAAATCGATAGCAGGCCCCCAGAACATGTGCGCAAAAATCATTTAAACTGCCATTTTTCTATCGAAAATTTGCATTAAGTGCTCGGTTGGAGGTTCGATTTCAGGATTTCTGAGAAAAAGGCAGAACAGAGGAGGTAAAGATGATTTTATCGAAAATATCGCTTTGTTAATAACAATTATATGGGCGTTTATTTCAGAAACTGTCAGGAATTGGATGAAGATCGTTTCTGATTTATAAGCGAAAAACCAGAGAATGGTATATTCCCCCCTCCCTTTTGTGGGATGCTTACCTCCTAAGGTCGGAGACTTTTAGTATGTTGACATCCTAACTACTCCCAACCATAAGTCCTGAAGTCTGAAATTATCGCAAATCCCAATTACTTTTACACCCCTCTTTTTAGCACTCACTGACTGGACTAATCTATCGACTCTTTCGATAGATCAGTACTCAGTGAGAAACACCGAGGAAGTCCCGAAATAAAAAAATACAAACATTTATAATGCATTCACAGTCTGAGCCCCTGTATGGAACTTCATACAATATTCGAGGTTATATCTTCGAGTCGACGCATCACGCTCGATATAACGCATGCGCAGAGGTTACTTCTTTCGTAATTCCACTCATTGCCCACTAATTTCCTCTCATTTCCCTTCTTTGCCTACGAATTTCCCCTCATTTCCGTTGACTTTCTCCTCATTTCCACTCATTGCCTACTAAGCTCCTCTTATGTCCCCTCATTTCCTTGTAAGCGTACACTAAATTTCCCCAGTGGGAGACCCCTCGGGTGGAGTCCTACGACGGACCCTGTAAAAATAATATTACGGTTCGAACTGTGCCCAGTATCACTTGCTTCTGGGCAGCCGATGTTATGGATTGGTGAGCCCTAATTTCTCGGTGTTTCCACTCAGGTGCCCCTCCACCAGACCATTACAAGTGGCATCACACTTATCGACTTCAGTGCATAAAGCTCCCTCAGCTGAAAGGCTAGATCTGCGTATTTCGAGATTTTTTCCGTATACGCCTTGAAAAGGTTTTCATCGGCCGGAACGGTGAATATGGAAAATGCGGCTAGAAAAAAAATCTAGAAAAGCACTGTCGTGAAGGCAGCAGCTTTTGCGCACATGTTCAAGTTCATTGCTGAAGCGGTCATCTACATTGAACATGCGCGCAAAAGCTGCTGCCTTCACGGCAGTGCTTTTCTAGATTTTTTTTTAAAGGGGTAGCTCTGCTCACTTGATATTAAGTTAGCAGTGACATTTTACACTTTTGATGTGGTACATTTGGCACATAAGTTTCGTGAAAATATTGGGAAAATAAAATTTTTTATGGTTTTCTATCATTGGGTGAGTTTACCCATTCACGAATTCAGCCTTCGTAATTGAGGCCCAAACTAAGGTCCATACCTCTCGGAACCTACTGTATAAATAGCGAGTCCCCTAGTTGTTTTTTCGGAAGTTATTGTGTTTGGGATCGGACTCGGGATTGGCGTTTAAACGAAATAGCAGTTTTTCAATATTTTCAAGAATAGAGATCCGGCGGTTCGGTGAGGTCAGAACGTGAATAGGAACTGCATTTTCAAGGAATTTGAACCTGGCAACGTCTGCGATTTTTCAGAATTTCACGATTTTTTCTTAGAATTATTAGATCCGTCAAAGTGCAAGGCATATTCTGGTTTTCTGCAGTACCGCGAGAAAACACCAGATATATTTAAATAGGAATTCATTGGAATGATTTGGAACATATTTCCATTAATATAATATAAAATCACGCGCTGTTCCCCAGAACAAGCGCGTATAAACGAAAGTATTATTAGAGTGTTCCCAGGAAAACGACATGATAATAAGCCAATACTAAACGCACAAATCATAATTTTGGATGGGATCACTGATTCCGTGTCGAAGTAGCCTCAAACTTGTCGACCAGTGGCATAATTCATAATCAGAATAGTTTACACGGCGCATTACTCTCTCACAAACACACCAGACACAATGGTCAAAGTCGCACTTTCACAACAATAGACATTGGAGGGTGGGCTTAACACGGCGGTATAGCTGTACACATATTGATTTATGTTTATGAAATTGAACACTAGACCTGTCTAGAATCACAAAGGTGCAAACAACAATATGAGACGGAGATTAACTATATCAATGTCACGTGTAATACAGGCTTAACGCAATCATTATATAATTATGCATTCCATTACAGAGTTCTCTATGAATAATGCACACACTGCGTTGGGAGACATCCAACACGTTGTCGTAGAATTTTTCGTTATGGTGGTTCCGTTATCAGAGGCTTCAAAGGTATTCGAAGACGAAAATCAAACAATTCTCAGTGATGTGTAAGAATAAATAGCGTCATGTCATGAAGTGAATGAATTCATTTCCAAATACATTTTCTTAATAAAACAACAAACATATACATCTTGTAATTCGGACAGAGAACAAAATTCCTCTCGAAACAACCAAGAGTTCTCATGAAAATGACAGAATGTTAATACGGACAAAAAATTAAATTCTCCCAAATTCGCGAAACTTGCAATACATAGCAAGCATAAAGCAGTCAGATATTGGATTAAGTTGAGAAACTAATGATAGAGAAGGGCTATTTCAAATCAATTAAGTATGGAAAGCCTCTGCGCTCAACTCACTATGGTTATTGTATGAACTCAACATAAAGGGACATTGTAAACAATTCATCGACATTTTTCAGATTAAACTTAATTCTCAGTCGGGAAATACTTAAGAGCAAACATTACCACGTGTTGGTAAATTACGGCTCGGCAACACAGCCACATACAAGTTTCATTAAACCTCGTTTATATTTCAAGGGCAATATACCTTCTCGTTGTCGGCCTGATTTAACATTGCCAATGTCCGCGAGAAATATTGGAAATGCGCGAAATTTAGGAGAAACTAGGATGTGGTTCTGCATGCTTCTGTGATTATTTTCGAATTTTTTTTTTGGATGTACTTAATTCTTTAATGAGAATGCGCCAGGTTACTCATTTGTCACTGCATTTCAGTTTTTATTTTTCCGAATATTCTTGTATATAAAACAGTGGCAACATTGCGCATACTCACAATTTTTCCAACCATTTGCACTCAGAAATTTTTTTAAAAAAAAACGAACTCTGGCCTCCAAAAGTCACCCCGTTTTATTCAAAGTATTTTTTGCTCTCAAGGACTTCCAAATTGAACCGAAGCGGTGACAGTATCAAAGTTGAAAAATAAATCATCAGGCACGCCTTTCGAGCGTTTTACCAGGTGTAATAAAAGGCATTCAAACGAACATTAAATGTTTCTGCTTGTTGTTGATTTAATTAGTGGAGTTTTAAGTGTAGTTATCGTTAATGGATTGACTCAGAAATTCCCGAGGAAATGCCACTGTAGCATTCATGTAAGTTCGCATGCGAGTTCAACGTTTCCTATATTTTTGTAGATGGTGAGAAATTTCGTGGAAATTTTATTTATCAAATTTTGGTGGTGATTCAGAAATATTAGTCATCACCGAAATATATAGTTACACCTGAGATTATAACATTTCATTCAAGGAAAATAATAATAATTTTTCACACAAAATTAGTTTCCATTTCAGATTTTCGACAGATAAAGGAACATGTAAAAGTGATTAAGATGTTTTTCAGAATTGAGTGCATTGGCGAATGAACGTTGACCCACAGGCCAACCATAAACACAATTAGTTCGGCGTGAAATAAACCTAAGACTAAGTATTTGTAAACCGGATTCAGTTCATAATAAGATTATTAAAATGAGCAGATAATTGAAGAACTTATTGACCAGTTGATCGATATCGTTGCACTTATGTCACGAAGATGTTGTTAAGGAGTATTAAAAACGCACTTTTAACACGTAAGAAAAATGTATTTTCTTGTATCTGTATTAGCTAACAAGACCGAAATGGTATACAAGTGATTTGCACAATAGAATCTTCCTTCTATATCTTATTCGATAGCAAGGTCGAAGCGACTTTCAACTGAGAAGTTACGATTTTTACAATACAAAAATTAACGTATAAGTCTTGTTTGTAAATTCGAAAGCGAATTGTTGTTTACTATAAAACGGTCAAATGAAGAGTGTCTAAAAACTAACTAAACCCAAATAAGGAAAACACCCTTCTTCACATTTTAGAGGGAGAATATAAAGATTGGCTGGTGTGAAAGAGAGAGCACAAATGTGAAGGAAATTTCCCTAAATGGTCTAAGACGATAAATTCTATAAACTATCACATATAATGTCTGGATTCTTTGAATAACCGAAGTATACCACCCATCAAGCTCCGATTCCTGGAATGCTAATAGCTTGAATTTTCTCTGAGTGTTTTCTGTCATGCAAAATTATACTTTATTGTTGGCTTGCTCTCAAAGCCGGTGTCAATTGATTTAAACCAAAAAATATTGAATTTCGGGCATATTCCTGGGAACCAAAGAACTCATACTCCGACGTTGGAAAATCAAGAAAAGACAATATATCATACAATGCTGGGTCCAGGATACACAACATACTCAATATTGAGCATTCCAGCAAATGTCATACCCTACGCGGAAAATCCAAATGTATCAATTTGACTTGTGTTTTCAGCAAAATGACAGGATCAAGGATCATTTATAGATATTCGTCATATCAAGAAAACATACACGAAATAATATTCGTACCGAATCATTTCCATTCAACAAAGGGTATATTTCCTTGTACTTACATAAAAAACATTTTTCATAATTCTGAAATAGCTGGAATAGATTAGACGAAATAATAGCACCCTGGAACGGGCGTGAAAATTCGCCATATCAGTCAACAGCAAAAATCGAATTGCAGTGTTCAGTGTTTCCCAAACATAATTGTTATTATTTCTACCCTTGTACTCCTACCACAGATGATTATTATAGAACCACGATCTCAAACATCGTTGATACTGACCGCTAGCTCACAGCTTTCATTCCCGCTTTTATTGGCGTGAAATAACCGCAAAGCAAATTTATTGTTCGGATTATTGAGAATAATTGGGGTTAGGACAAGTTTGATCCTCCCGAGTCGTGAAATTTTGTCAGTTGAAAATCAAAAATAGGATTGGCACCAGTCAATCTTCCATTCCAAAGGAACTCTAGGATGGAAAATAATTCGAAAGGTGTATGTGAAAATATAACGCTTCTATTTAGTTCGGACGAAAAAGTTAGGAATATAGAGGTGGGTGGGTACTTGTAGGAACAGTGGTATTTCCGAAGCATTTCTGAGGAAATTGGTCAACGTTTTTGAAATTTTCAGGATCTTATCCATCACAGTCCTGAATTTTTAGATTTAGTGCTTTTCCCTCGGATTTTCTGGAATATGTCCAGAGTTAATCTACTCCAAATGTGGAATGATTACTTTTTTCATTATTAAAGTGTAGCAATCAATACAAAATGATTTCTTTTCTGGTTCAGAGAAGTTTTTCATCAGAATATAGGACCAACACAGTTATTGCTGAAGGATGCTCCGGATTCATTCCAACTAGGAACAATTTGCGCAAGAAATTTCCGCTCAGGAATCCAATATGAAATATTCTTCAAAAGCACCGACGTGCAGTCAGCAGCTTTTGCGACTATGTTCAAATCAGTTGCTTGGACGGTCATCGCCTATTGACCCCACCATACGCATCTTCACAATCTGATGGATAGATGTCTAGCTACAGCTAGATTTTTCTCTTAGTTGTTTCTCTCGTAAGATATTATGTTTACGATCGGCCGTCAGACCGGGCAGAATCCACCCAATGATTCCACAGGTTCTATTCAAAATTTCTTTTTTCCAATATTTTCAAAAGTTAGAATTGACTCGAATTGAAATCCAGTAGGTACTAGATTGAAAATGGCAGATTGAATTTTTTTTCAAATTTGACGATCATCATGAAATTTTGGAACAAGCCGTGCATCAGCATTCATCAATGGTAACAATTTTTCATCGTGATTGGATCAGTATTTTCTGAGTTATTCGGGAGATAAAAGGATACCGAGAAAAAAAACACTCAATTTTACATATCCGGGGACATACCTACTTGGTTTTCCAATATTTCCAGAAACTAAAATCGGACCAAGCTGAAGTTTGGTACAATGTTGTGAAATATACATTTTATGGTCTCTGCGGAAATTTCCTGGAATCTGATAGAAAGTTTCCGAAAAAAAAATTTTTCAGGAACAAGTTTTTCTTCAATATATCGATCCCGAGCCGAAGTACGATTCCAACAAAATTTCGAAACCAGTTGCGTGTCGGTACGCTACAAGCAACAGAGGTTCAAATCTGATAGCCCCAGTATTTTGTGATATATTGAGAAAATAACCTAGAAATTTTAA
This sequence comes from Myrrha octodecimguttata, assembly GCA_958510865.1. Classification (NCBI taxonomy): domain Eukaryota; kingdom Metazoa; phylum Arthropoda; class Insecta; order Coleoptera; family Coccinellidae; genus Myrrha; species Myrrha octodecimguttata. The sequence goes on along the minus strand of OY294057.1, from coordinate 1,806,181 downwards.
ATGAATATAATTTCGCCGATTTCATCGATTAAAATGAAAACTACTAGTGAATTTCACAATGGATATTTTAAAGGATAAACAGTGCGAAATGAGAACATGTTGAGGAAACAGCTAGAGATCACGTTTGCATGCTGAAGCAAGCTTAATAGTGCAAGAAGGAACGTTAAGATGATTTCAGGTAGGAAATCTACTTCTCTTGATTTCGAGCTTGATTTAGCATCTACTGATAACACAGCACAGCAATTCCATTTCGAAATCATCCTTCATAATTCACTAGTTCCCATTGCCCTTATGCTTCAATCAAATTTAAATGGGTCTACATCCTGTGTTTCTGAAAAATGTTTCCTAACTGTAGGTCAAAACTGAATTGAGAAATTAACAACAGTTGTTAGTACCTCGGTTAGTAGAAATAACAACCAAGGAAGGTAATAAAAGAATATTCCATTCAAATAAGTCCCTAGAATTTTACTGCAGACATTGAAATTTAGAATCTTTTTTGGGCAATTCCGACGGCAATTCGAATTTGATTAGAAGCAGATCGGAAAAGATTTGAATTTTCTCTCTCCAATTTTATGCTGGAACCTGTTTAGTTTGTTGTGTTCAGAATCTTTAGGTAGTTCGTCTAAACTTCATGCTACAGAAATACTTACGTGAAAGGATGAGAAAATGAATGAAATCTACAAATTACTTTTGAAATGTTAGATTATGCAATTTTTCAACAACATCGACGAACTGAATATCATTTCATCTCGAAGTTATATTGATACGAGTATACCGGGTATATATATATATATATTCTTTTGAGAACGAGCATTACAATTCTAAGATATATCACAGTGTTAGCAGAGGAAATGTAAACGGGGTACCATACATATTTGCGTATGATACAAGAGCACAGATAAAAACCTCAGGAAAAATTCTGTCTCCCCGCATAAGTGTAGTAATTTGTTTATAGAAGATGGATGGCATCTTTTTCATTTGAAATTAATTTTTTCGTCATCTTGAATTCATTTCGACAAAATATCTTGACATGATATCTGAAACAGAAAGAGGGACAGAAAACCAGAAGGAAGCAGTAAATAATATCACCTACATTTGCTCATGACCGAGAGGGTCTTTCGACCAGGTTCAGTCCTCCAAGCGATGATTTTCAGATCCTCAGATAAACGAAGAACGCTACAGGCCCCTTTATTGGGGAATCATCTCCCATAGATCCATAATTGTTCATTTCGAACTAGAAATCTAATAAAATATCGGGAATAAAGTGAAAAACTTGTGACATGTATTATGTCAGGATGACATAATACAATTTGTCTGAAACATTTTTCTCGATTCATGATAGATGGCGCTGTAATCGACGAAATTCTGCTACGTCCACGACGTTGTTCCTGGGTTACGCTAAAAGCAGTTTCTTGAGAAGTAATTAATGAGTAATAAAAAATAATGGAAAGTTTGTTTTAAGACTAATTTCGAGTATTAACAATGAAAACGTGGTATTTTTATTGTTAATTTATTGCAGAATCGTAAGCATGGGTTCTCAGTGAGAGAAATCGAAGAAATTGAATTTCGTCGATAACAGCGCCATCTATCATGAATCGAGAAAAATATTTCAGACAAATTGTATGTGTTTTTAGCCAAAGATTCCGAATATGCAATAAAAAATAGGGGTTCCTATTTAAGATTTCAAACTTGCCCCCCCTCACCGCCCAGGGGGAGGGGTGGGGGGTTGCTCATTTTAACGTCATTGTACGTCCCCCTCGAAATGACGAAATTTTGATTCTAAACATTTTTTCGTAGTGTGCTTATTTTTCGAGTTATTTGGCTGCCTAAGTTAAAATGGGTCACCCTGTATAAAGAATCTAGAAAAGCACTGACGTGAGGTCTGGAGCTTTTACGCGCTTGTTGAAACTCTAACTGTTAGGAATTCTGCACCTAGTTGCGTGTTGGTCTCGGTGTTGGTAATCTTCAACTGATTACGAAGTTTCAATCTGATTGCATTTGTACGTCTTGAGATATTACGGAAATAACGTTCAAATTCCAAATAACAACGAAATGTAGCACATTTTTTTTTCTTATATCTCCGAAAATAAATATCAGATCGAATTGAAATTTGAAACATTGTTAAATACTAACTCTGAAGTTTGTTCCAAATTTCATTGGCATCTAATAGGTATTTTCAGAGGCAACAAAATTTCAAACATTTTCGAGAAAATTTTGTTTTTAATTTTCTAACACCTGAATTCACACGAAATATTGCTCTTAATTGCGCGTTGGTATCGAAAACTGTCCACAAAGTTTCAATTCGATCGAGTCAATACTTCATGAGATATCGAGGATTAACCTCAAAATTTCAAATGGGCCTAACTCCGAAACCATTCGACTGATTTCACCCATTAACGAACCTGACCGAGATATTAGGACTCCAAACGTAATCTGACAATTTTAAGTTGCTAAGTCTTTTCCGAGGTCTTTTCCTTCGAATGTTAGAGCACATACGGACGGACGGATGTACAGAATTGAATTTGACCACGGATTCTTCTTCAGTGAGTTCAATCCAATCGTTTGAGACCATTGTCGGCTCAAAATTCGAAAATTACAGACATCGTGACGAAAGGATAATGCGCTATTCCCTAGACAAGCGCTTAAAATTGTTGGTTTCAAATCTGACTGTGGCATACAACTGAAAAATACTTATCCGATGAATTGATATCTTGCGTCGAACATGGATTGACCGAACAATTGACTTATTATCGCTAAACACATTCTACGGGCAAAATCGAAATTAGCATTCAAGAATTCTATCCGACTAATGATTATAATGAACTGGCGCCTACACCACTCCATGGAAGACTGTTGAAACCTTGGTTAAAAGGAGCTTCAGGCAAAATAAAATATGGTCTTCTATATGCTCCTTATATCTTCATGAATTGCAAATTATTCGAAATCATTAGTTTATAGTTGGATATTGGGCAACCACAATTGCTTCTTTAGACTGTAATGGTGAGGACTTGTAGTAATTCGATTAAATTTTTTTGAATTTCGATAAATTACAACCACCATATATATAAATTACAAGAAACGTGGAGCCTCGAGCCAAGTGTCTTTATCACGATCTGCCTTGAGAGATCTATTTCAAACACATGCGTTTGTATGTCGTTTGGATCCTGGCTAATGTTTCAGTAGATTACAATAACAAATCGCTAAAAATTCAATCAACGTTCTTAAAAATATTATTTATTATGGGGAGAAAAAATATAAGTAACTTAAAGATATAATAGATACTCGACCATTTCTGTGAAATATTTTCTGTTATCAGTGGTTAATTATTCATCAATAATAATTAGTAATAATTGAGAGGCATATTTTCGATTATTTAACCTAAAAACATTGAACTCCATCTTCATGAAACTATAAGATGTCTTGATTATAGACACATTCAAATGAACCCAAAAATTTCATTCTTACAATTTCCAGTATGTATTAAGGAAACTTTCAGTTTCAACTATTTTCAGATCAGCTCTTTTATACATTAGATGATAATACTTTATGCTTGAAGAGTACATATGGATTGTTGCTCAATTCGGCTATGAAAATCTTGACAAGATGTATAATAATTATTATCTCGGGAATACTCTTCAGTATAGATCGTAGCTATGTCAATTTACCTCGAACATGAAGTAAATCCGTGCTCTGTTTTAATCCCAATGTGTAAGAACAAAGTCACTAAAACAGTCACTTTTTTCAAGACTAACCACAAAAACTGCTTTACGGCGAACAAAAAGTACTAAGTAAACTTGCATGGGAAATGAGATATCGTCTCGTTATTTTCCATAAACGAAATGTAAACACAGATCTGGCGAAAGAGCGCGGCACTAGCGGCGTCGATAGAATCGTACACTCTACTCACACAGAGTTTCATCCCGAACTGAAGCTCTTCAGTTGATCAGCGAGCGCTAGTGCTTCACCATCCGCTTAGGGAGCATGACCGCAAGGCTAACTCCTATTCGCTTCTGGGATTTCTTGGTCTGACAGCAAGCAAGTCCCGCTAATGTTGAAAAAAATGATTCTAGAAAAACAGCAGAACGAAATGAACAGTCATAACCCTACAATATTTATGAATTAGTTTGTTGTTAGATCTAATATGTTTTCATATTTATGATCCTCATGTAATTAACTAAAACAGGATTGAGCTCTGCAAAAGATTATCACAGACATACGTACCACTCATTGACGGCAAAATTGTCGCACCGTTGTGGCATTGAGTTCTCAAATACTATTTGAAATCTCCATGGTTATAGTTTGCAAGTGATCGATATCTGTGACAAACCGTCGACCGTTTTGTGGTTGCGTTGTGGTACGTGTGGGTTAGCCCTGAAATTAACCTTATAAACTCTTCGATGCATAATGAATACAAAAATTGTAATTGTTTTGAAAAATGCCCCCCATCCTTTGGTTGAATCATTCGAGAGATGCTGATGCACAATCATTCATAAAATTTCTTGAAGATCGTGTCATTCAATTTCGTTGCTGAAGCGGCAAACTAACTTTGGCGATATTCTTTTCATATGGTCCTATTAAAATTATGAATGATCCTTGAAGTTATAATTTTTTAATTAAGAGATAGATTTCAATCGGTATATATGGAAAAATTGGGAAAATTAAATTTCTAATGGGTACATCTGCGGAATCATTGGGTATATTTTACTCATTCACGAAATGGGCCTCCATAATTATTTCCAAACCTTCTCTATCAATATCGAGTTGCTAAGATGTTTATTAATTATAGCTCGATGGTTCGTTCAGAATTTTATGAGAAACATATGAAAAGATGATTGTCAAACCTTTTCATCGGGAGGTTAAGGTGCGTTCGGTGAGGTCAATATGTGAAAAAATGACCGCTTTGATAACGAATTTGAAAATGCGCTCAAAAGCTGCTATTTCACCTCAGTGCTTCTCTTCTTGTCTTATTCACTCGAACTGTAGTGCGGATCATACGGATAGGAGATGGAAACTTAGTCTAATATAGACATCAAGCAGGGGTGGACAGAATCAGTACCTGGATGGATGCCGAGGATGAAAAAACCCTAAACTGACGATAAAACACCCCTCGAATTTGTTCACGATGCGTTTTCGAAAACTTGTCAGCATTCATGCGTCCAAAATGACAGTTAGTCCAATCTGATTTGATCCTGGAATTTGTGGGCATTTGTTCTGTTTTTTTTTTTCATCTGGGTTTGAATATTGTCAACTATTAACACAAGGTGTTGTTTTTCAATTTTATAAGGACTAAAATTCCTTACTAACGATCTGGAATTTTGCCCGGGATTTTTTGTATGGTACAGGCTTTTCTTGGAGAATATACAAAGAGGAGCCCTTAGTATGGCTTTGGGATACCATCGACCAAGTTATGATGACCGGCTCCGTATGATGGACTTGCTCAGTTTCGAAGATAGACGTTTACGCGGAGACCACAAAATAACCTATAGAGAGCTTAGAGGATTGTTTTGAGCTGATCTCTCTGATCTTTATAAACTTAACACTTATCGGCGTCTACGTGCTCACGAATTCTAGAAGTACCGAGAAAGTTTTCACCATGCGGCAAAAAAAATCTTCTTCCCAATCGCGTTTTCTATCCGTGTAATCACACAGAAAATAATACTGAGCCTGATATCATTCACCACAGGTGATTAACCGTATGGACATTGGATTGACCAATCACTATTTTCATCGTTATAATGAACGCTAGGCCATCATTCTAATGTATTTATTACATTGTACTGATGATGAAATACATCAATTCAAGGAAATTTGCCTCAGGACAATGTAAAAAATACATTGAATCAATGTCCTGGAAGTGATCAATACTAGGCACGGGCTATCATCACTAAACCTTGTGATGCCAATGGTAATGGATCCATGCTATGTATACATCACATCAATGTATCAGCGCAATTGATTCATGCCCTGGAGTTATTTTAACAATGCTTTAGGTCATCAAACGATGTCCTGATTCCTTATTACAATCATCGTGTTCATCAATTGATGTACTCGAACCTCAATACAATCACCGCGTTCATCAATTGATGTGAGTGCGCGAACCTCAAAACAATCATCGTGCTATTTTTCTAGTTGTATCAAGTTTAATTCTGGTCTGGTCGTATAGCGAACGCATATCGGGAAGATTTTCCTTTGTGCTTGAAGTTGACCAAAACTAGTGCTTTGTGTTCTGACGAGAATTTTAGAAGGTAAGACTTAAAGTATAGAAATGATTTTGTTTTCCCGATGTCATAGATAAAATCTTTTCCGTTATCTAGTTGATATACCGATTTTTCTTTTAATTGTTTTCAGCTAGACGAATGGAATAAGTTCTTAGATCAACTGAGGGTTCATATTAATTTGATTCTCTTGCAGTAGTGCTTCCTTTTTATACAAGACGGTAAAAAATGCTAATTTTTAGATAGACGAGATGCAGCAGTCATGTGGGCACTTCAGGAATGGGGAAAAAATACAATACAGAAAGATCCTATACCATGAAATTTACAATTCGAGAGTGCCTTTCCATACCTTGGAAGAACAACACAGGAAGTGGTGGAAGTGGATTTCGTTTCTTAATTCGAAAAAACAAGCCATGAATCCCGTGACATTGGTGAGGATATTACGAAAATTCAAGAAGTGTGCACATAATTCGACGGTATGAGTTTTTCAATATTGTCAGAGCGATAGATGTGTTCTTTAAACATTTTTCATCTTTTCAATCTTAGCTACCCTACAGAGCGTATGCTGTTTTGGTAATTCATTGAAACTTGTTATTTTTTTGCTTTCAAATTTTAACACTCATATTCTAGAACCCATGATTTATGTGAATTTCTAACGAATGTTGAATACATTTCACAGATGATATCAATTGTTTTATTATTATTTCAGTGACTTAGAACAATAGTCATGTTTCCAATAAAGTTTGTTCAATGATAAACTTCCTATAATCTGATCTTTTCTTACTTGATCATTATGATGCAGGTATGTATTTTTACCATCAAAATTCAATACGAAAAGGAATGAAGGTATGTATATGACCCTATAAACTCGTAAACAGAAATACAAAAGAAGAGATAAGAAAATTCGCTGAAATCAATAGAATCGAAACAACCCAATCCCCAAAAAATATTACATTCGACTGAAAATATAAAAATATTTCATAAATCTGAAAGATATTGAAGAAAAATACAAATCTAAGCTATGTCTGCAAATATATTTATATATGTGTATTGAGGCATTATTCCTTTCACTATTGTTTTATATTAAAAAAATACTAGCACGCCCTATATTGATGTTGTTTGGCATCACGTCAATGTACTGAAGTGATTAGTTGATGTCCAAAATACATTGATACAATGACCGATAAGCCTGAATTCAATGCCCTGGGACCATTGATATAAGGACTGCTGTTTATGAGTCGATGTACTCATGACCTGGTATTAATGTCGTTAATCATTGATACAATGTTAACGGTTATCAAATGCTGGTGATGAATTTAATGCTCTTGGGGGATCGATACAATCACTCGAACATTAAACAATCACCAACAGGACATTATATCAAGGAACTCGAGCATCGTCTGAAAATTAATGTCCAAATACATTGTCGTAAGGCTGAATTTGATTATATTCACATACGTTTTTCGTTCTGTGCAGCTTCCATCTGTGGGGGTGAAGTGTGGTAGTGTAAATTTTTTCTAGGACAGTTTGGACCAAATAACAAACTTAGTTTTAGGCTCAAGAGATGTTTACTGTGTTTATTTTTTTGTGGGTTCAATTTTTGAGCCCTATAGATTTATATCTTGGCTCTCATCATAAATAATAAAAATAATAAATGAATTCCGCAGGAATTGGGTAGAATATATATATTTGTTTCATTATTTTATCAATAAAGAAGATATGTTACAGTCATGTAATAATGAAACCGGTATTTTTTTTCTGTGAAAATTTGTTCTTTAAAAGCAGTTAATCATGCTCCATCGCAAATGAAGACATCAATTGTTGTAAACTATGAAGGTTGTGATACTTTAACATCAATCGAGATTCATTTTCGTATAAAACGCATATATGACTGAACCAACTGTATTTGATTCCAATCCTTGTGGTTGTTCAATTACAATTCGATAAGACTTCCCATCGTTTCAATTGAAAAATTTGGGTTTTATTTTTTACTTCAGTTGCGATTCCTTCATATTAGATAAAATAAACATTATGAATGAGTCCACCCAAGTTCGTTTCCAATACTTGTTGTCGTGCAATTAAAACGTTATATAATGAGGACTCCTATCATAGAATAGAACTGAACAATGGGGTTTTTCCTGAATTCGGATTATTACTGCAAATGCAAATTTGAACATAATTATTATGGGTTTGACTCATCATTTTCCAAAATAACCTTCAGAAAGTATTCAAAATCAGATTTCAAAATTGGGGTTTGGGATTTGCCAGGCATGCACGAAATGACAACGGTGTTTAGAACAATAGCTTTTTCTGCTATAGAATAATGAACTATTTATTCCTATTCTGTGGTACACACTTGTTCTTTGTAAACATGACCGAACAATTTCCGTTTGAGATTTGTCAGTAATATGACAGTCTGTGCTATTCTTTATCTATTCCTTGGTCGTTGTCTTCTACTCTAACCAGATCGAAGTATAGCTATCTCTGTTTTCCTGAGCAAAGTAACACATTTGACGTCCTTTTCTTTCCGAGAAGGGTGAATTCGACGTTCCCATATCGTACACTCAAGACAAATCCCTTTGAATGCAAATCCCCGTTTTTATTTTTCAGTTTTAGGCGATCAAACATTTCTTTAAAAATATAATATTGAAATTATATGTTTGAAATGTGATGTTCTAAAGGTTCTTCATGAAAATTACTGCATTTTCGTTTAATGGAAAAACCCCCATTATTAATTTTGTTGTAAATACTGTTTGGATTATATTCCAGAATGGAACAGATACGAAATTATTCATCAAATAAATAGGACATTAAATTCATTTCAGTTTGTTTACATGCTTATAACCTCTTCAAGCGAGTCCAAAAGCGGCGGAAGTGACGCAATCCTATATCTGCAATCTGATTGGCACTTCAAAGCAACCCAAACGCTTGCGAAAATTCTGATTAGCTCGATTGACGGTCATATACGCATTGAGGTAGCGCATTCACGATTGAGCTTTGGTTGCAGTTCTGGTTAACTTTAAAATGATGTGATTGGCTGGTCGATGCAACTCAGCCAATCAGGAAACCGAAATCGCATTCAAAAAAGAACCAGAACTGGAACCGAAGCACAATCTATAATGCCTATAGATAAATGACGAAAATGGTTTATCTGGTTGGTCTGTGATTCTAGTTGGCTGCGGTAGTTTGCTTCTTGTGTGGCGGATACAAACTCCATAGAGTACAGAGTGGCCGCGTGAAGTTACCAAAAAGTTGTTAGAACAAATTCTGGAACTATTATGAATATTTAGTAACTTATTTTTTCCAATATGTTACATATATAACCTTTCATGCACCATCATGGTTTTTGAGTAATCCCCAATTCTATGGTGGTGCTGACTTCACACTACGCACCAACAATTCAAGGTTGTGGATAAATTTTAATGCCAATAATAAATATCTTATTTGTTCTAATTTGATTTTCTGAAAGAATCTCGATATCTTCAGTAGATTTTTGTTTATCCGCATTCATAATATTTAGTGCCAGCTTCACATTCAACAGCAAAACTTTCTGGTTTCGAAAAAATTTCAATGCCATTATTCGGTCACCAATTTACTTCAATTTGTTCTGTTAAAATTTATTCAATATAATTTTAAGTTTTCGAGTAATTCACTATTGTTTTTAGTGGAGCGTGAATTTAGCGAAAACTGTTCATTTCTATTACTCTATATTTGAGCCAAGAATTTGAACCCACTTCGTTTCAATTTGTTGCACTCGAATGAGATCCATATCATCAGCAATTTTTGAGTTATTAACAATTTCGTGTTTCACAGATAATGCCATATATGAAAACCCTTTCGTATTTGAAGTTCCACCTTCCCATTGACAGTGTTCAGTCCGGCTTCTTCGAAAGAAAGGTAATTATATCGTTAACTTAGTTTTGGGATAATAGGAATGTGGTCTTTAATCAGAAGTGACAAGAGTGCCGTTGCCTTCATTCAATAGAGAGCAAGCCGACAAATCTTTTTCTTCTTTATGAATAATTCGCAGATTCTCATTAGGTTTCTTTCGAAAAAAATTGATTAAAACAGAATATAAGTAGGTTTTATCTCATATTATTACAGAGCCAGATGAAATTCACATTTCATAAGCATAAACAACGTCATTGTGGCTTCATTCTCCGATTACCTACAGACTGATGATTTACACAAAATGTTCTGATAATTAGCGCTTTCAATATTGAGAAAATGCATTCAATTCAATTCATAAAAAAACGTCGGATAATCGAATGAAAATACGTATCACAACGGATAGTCGAATTGAAACCATGAAACATATTTTCGAGAATGAATATTATTTAAATTTTCACGGTTCAACTTTTTTGCCAGTTCAATGAATTTTCCGCGCAAAAATCTCATGTATCCTAATTTTTCGAATCGCAAAAATTGTTTATGGGTCCAAACACTTCCTATTGTATTCGTCGTTAATCGTAATAATTCACAATTTTACATATTTTTTCAGTTTCGATATATTAAGATCTACTCATCTATGTAAAACTCAAAGACCTACCGAAATTTGTTTTGTAGGTCGCCAAAACCAATTTTCGGCTTGTGGTTCTGGATATGCCCCTTTCATAAACTAGGTCATGTTACTTACTTTGCAATATTAAGATTTATACTGGGTTTCCAAACCCAGATTTGTTGTAGGTGCTTTCAAGATCATTTCCCTACTGAGGTAGGTGTCGGAGTTCGTTTACATATTACAGATTGAATTATTATTATTTCTTTTCTGAGGACATTCATACTATCGACGAGGTGTATGAAGAAGAACGAGTAACTTACTGAACCTCGCAATTTTAAGATTTATAAGAGTCTTTTGGGTTTTCCAAACCCCGATTTGTAGTACTTCATTATTTATTACAGGCTGAGAATTAAGGGTGAACTCTTTTGTGGGCTTTCATGGTAATGACGAAGTATTTCTTCTTCATATAATGATTTGTTACCAAATTTTTCCGTCCCCAAAAATTTGAAGATTCGCTATTCTTGTGAAGATTTCCGAAGTTTTGTGTCGCAGTGATTCATCGAATAATTTCATGTACCTACTTGTTTGATGTTAATGTGAAAAAAAGTATTGGTGGAGTATTCTGAAAATTCAAAATGCTACTGTTTTGGTTTTGGTCTAACCCATACGTGAAACTCAATACATGGAATGCACCACATGTGCATGAATATATGGTATATACAAAAACATACTTGATAAATCCCTAACACTTCCACCCTTAATCTATACCTACTAACTAAACTTAATCTATGTCTACTTCCTACTCTCTATATACATATCTATCTGTCCAAATTTCTTAATCTAGCCTATTTATAAGCTAAACGATCAACTGGTTTGATAAGCCTTCTTGGTCTGTTTACTGTTTCTAGAACTTCATTGGTTTGAGCTTTTGGAGAACTACTATCCAAATCACCTTCAGGTTTATCTACAGTTACATCACATTTGTTTGCATTTACAATACTATCACTATTGTCGGTATTTGTATTAACATTGTCAGGAATTGAATTTCGCCACTCATATTTCTTTATTTGATTTACATGTCTTCTCCATGTACTGTTATGCGAACAAGGTGATATGATTTCGTATATATTTCTACCTAATCTACTCTTGATTATTCCTTTCATCCAAAATTGTTTATTCTTTTGATAATTTCTCACTAACACCTCTTCCCCTTCTACAAATGATATTTTACTTTTTCCGCGATAGTATATTTTTTGATTGCGTTGTGATTTCACAACTGAACTTTTGATTCTATCCGGAAAAGGAGGAGATAATAAATTGAACCTATGGTTGACCTTATGTCTGAACATCAGTTCCGATGGTGCCACTCCAGTAGTACTATGTGGTGAATTTCTATAATCGAACAGGAAGTTGCATAAAATTAGATTTATGTCCTTGTTGTTGTTATCGTGCAAACATTTTCTCAACGCATTTTTGACTAATTTCACTGAAGCCTCTGCTGCTCCATTAGATTAAGGGTGATAGGGTGGAGAAAATATTAATTCTATTCTATTTTTGTCTAAAAATATTTTAAATTCCTCGGAGTTAAATTGAGGACCGTTATCGCTAACTAATGTTTTTGGCAGTCCGAATCTAGAAAATGTGTGCCTCAATGCTGTGATTGTCGAACTTGCAGTGATATTGGACATTGGAGAAACTTCGATCCATTTAGAGTGCGCATCCACCACAATCAAAAAATGTTTTCCTAGGAATGGACCCGCGAAGTCAACGTGGACTCGTTCCCAAGCCTTCTAGGGCCATTTCCAGGAGCATAATTCATTTTTATTTGGATTTCTACAGTGAACATTGCACGCCTCACAATTTTTTACTGCATTTTCGATGTCCCTATCAATTAAAGGCCACCAAAAGAAGGACCTTGCTATACCTTTCATTTTCGCTACCCCTATATGAGTTTCATGTAATTTTTCTATAATTTGCTTTCGTAATACATCTGGAATAACCATTCTGTTGTTCCATAGAAGTGAATTTGATTCTACTGTCAATTCAAATCTTTTAATTAGAAAGGGTTTGAACTTTGGCGATCTATATGAATCAGCAGGCCAATGGCCCTTTTTAACAAACCTGATTACAGATTTCAAGAAGTTATCTTTTTCGGTAGCTTTTTGAATGTCCTTGAAAGTTATCTGAAAATCATTAAATCCGCTCAACTTTTCAAAATAGCTACAATAATTAACTTCTTCGACATTCTCCTCATTTTTCAAAGGAAGTCTGCTCAAACAGTCCGCCACATTGTTCTCGGATCTAACGTATTCTATTTTGTACTTATAGTTTGAAAGAATTACTGCCCACCTTCTCAATCTATTGGCGGAAAATTGGGGTATGCCCTTTTTAGGGCTGAAAATCGCTAACAAAGGTTTGTGGTCTGTGACCAATGTGAACTCATTATGGTACAGATACTGATTAAATTTGTTTAGCCCGAAAATAATCGCTAGACCCTCTTTTTCTATTTGCGAGTATTTTTGTTCGCTTTTATTCAATGTACGTGATGCGTATGCTATCGGCTTTTCTCTACTGTTTTCAAAAACATGGCTAATTACGGCGCCTACACCGTAGTTAGATGCATCAACCGTCAACTTTATTGGGACATTGCTGTGAAAGTGGGCCAATACTTGATCCGAAGTCAATTTTTGTTTTATTTTATGGTAAGCTTTATCACACTGCTCAGACCAGTGCCACTTTACTCCTTTCTGTAGTAATTTATATAAGGGATGTAAAGTCGATGATAAATTCGTTATGAATTTACTGTAATATGAAATCAGAGAAACTATGGACTTCAACTGTGTAACGTTTTCAGGAACCGGTGCGTTTTTTATAGCTTCAACCTTTTCGGGATCAGGATGAATGCCTTCTTTGTCTATGATGTGACCCAGATATTTTACTGATTTCAACAAAAACCCGCACTTGTTCATGGAAACCTTCAAACCAGCATCATCCAGTCTCGATAAAACAGCATTTAAGCGCTGTACATGAATTTCTCTATTTGGGCCTGTGATCAATAAATCAACTATAAAACAAATAACGCCCTCAATCCCGGATAGCAGAGCTTCCATTTTTGACTGAAATATGCTAGTAGCTGGTGCTATTCCGTAGACTAATCTATTATAAGCAAATAGTCCCATGTGCGTAGAAATAGTACAGTATTTCTTTGAATCATCATCAATTAAAATTTGATTATATGCGTTAGATAAATCTATCTTACTGAATTCTTCACCTCCTGCTAATTTGGCAAATAATTCTTCAATCCTTGGTAAGGGGTATTGGTTTACCTCCAAATGAGGATTTATGGTTACTTTGAAATCTCCACAAAGCCTGATGCTGCCATCAGGTTTTAGCACTGGTACTACTGGCGTGGCCCATTCAGAATACTCTATTGGAGAAATAACTCCCATTTGCTGCAATCTGGTTAATTCGTTCTCTACCTTCCCTTTGAGAGCGAAGGGTATTTGCCTCGGCCTGCAAAATTTTGGAGCGACAGTATGATCTTTTAATTTAATTTTAGCGACACCTTTATTAAAAGTGCCCAGACCTGGTGAGAAAACGTTTTTATATTTTATTTTAACAATATTTGAAATTGATTCTGCATCAACGAAATTATTCTCCAATTCAAATAAACCTATTGCAAATTTCGATAAAAAATCTCGACCTAATAGGGGGGGACCCCCGTTCTGTACAACAAATATCTGAATAGGTTTTGTAAGTTTTTTATAGCCTACATTGACTTCAATCGAACCTAATGTATTTACTCTGTCTCCATTGTATACTCGTAATTCCTTTGCTGAGGGAACTAATTTATTATTTGAAAAATTCTCTTCGTAACATTTTCGAGAAATACATGAGATGCTTGACCCAGTGTCAATTTGAAATGTATACATTTTATTTTCTATCAGAACATCAATGACGAATGGTTTGTTTTCATCATTCATAATTGCAAAAATTGAATTTTGGTTGTCTTCTAAATAATTGTTAAATGACTTTCTGTTTTTATTATTCTGAAACTGATGGCTTTTTTTGTGTTTCATTGGACATATTGGTGCTAAGTGCCCCTTTTGTTTACAATTATGACAAATGCACTCACGGTATTGACATTCAAATGAAGAATGGTTGCGCCTTCCACACACGTTACAAATGACCTGCGTCGTCGTTCCTCCCCTCTTCTGTGACGTACTTCCTGACGTTCTAGATGAAGATGATTTTCTTATCTGAAAAACTGGTTCCTCTTTTACACAAAATGGTGGATTGTCCTTATCTCGACTGGTCGCTTCTTTGCTGGAGGCAATGCGGATGGCTTCTTCTATTGTGATTGATTTATTTTCTTCAAACAGCCGGTCCATTACTGGTCCCTTGTTGTATCCAATGATAAAAAGATCTCGGAGACAATTTTGTAGTTCACTTCCAAACTCACATTTTGCAGCTAAACTCCTCATTCGTGCAGCCCATTCGTTTGCATTTTCGTTGGATGCTTTTCTCGAATTATAAAATTTCTGTCTTTCTGCAAATACTGAGCACTGTGCTCCGAAATGTTTCGAAAATATTTTCAGTAAATCATCGAATGTCTTCTTTTCCGGTTTGTCTGGCAGGCATAAGTTGAAGATTAATCTGTATGCATCTTCTGACAATAAATTTAAGAATATTGCTCGCCTTTTCCCCTCATCTTGGATTTCGTTGCCATTGAAATAATTGACCAACCTTGGTTTGAATATGCTCCAGTCGTTCGACTTGGCGTCGAATTCACGCAGATGACCAACCAAATTTTTCGAGTCTATGCTCATTTTCCGATTCCTCGTCGCCACTGTTATTACCTTGGGATCTTTGTTAATTTGAACAAACCAAACTTATAATATCGGGAACTTGTGAAATGATAACGGGAAATCTGTACTGTCGTACGTTTAATTAAAAACTGAAACTCAATACATGGAATGCACCACATGTGCATGAATATATGGTATATACAAAAACATACTTGATAAATCCCTAACAGAAACCGTAATTCGGTTTCGGCTACCTACAAATCAAATCTCGGTGAGTCAGTAATTTTTTATAGGAGAAGATACATCGATATAACGAATTTGAAGAAATAGGTATTTGCGATTATGGGATTTTCACGCGGAAACTTCATTGAAGTGGCAAAAAAGTTGAATAGGGCAAATTAATATGATATTCATTCTTTAAAATTTGTGTCATCTTTTTAATTCGACTCTCAGATGTTATATGAATTTTTATTCGATCATCTGACGTTTCTTCATGAACTGATATGAATGCATTTTTTCAGAATTGAAAGCGCTGATAGTCATGGAAGAAAACCTATTCCGTCACCGGAAATTTAGCAGGAATCATATGGATAAGAATATTTCACACCATTTTGTGTGAATCAGTCTGTAGGTAATCGGAAAATGAAGCCACAATGAGGTTGGTTATGCTAGGAATATGTAAATTTCAATCCGACTCTGTGACTATATGAGATAAAACATACTATAATTCTGTTTTTAGTAAATTTTTTTGAACGATATCTTATGTGAAACTGCGAATTATTCATGAAGAAAAATGCTGCAAATTTGCACATTGGTTCATTATTTTGTCCGTTAAATAACGCAATATCATTGATATCTCAACTGAAAACTCATATATTATTCATAACTAATTGCTTTTTCACAACGCAAAAACCAACACTGAAACATTTAAATCTCAATAAATACTCTTGTATAATTGAATAACATTCCCACATGCAGAACGCTGATTGAGTAGCATTTGAAATAATATTTTGAATGAGAAGAGACGTTCCATTAGTCGTTTCACCTCTTTAAAAATCTTACTCTTTTCAACACCACCGAAGTGGTACGTAGAGTAAAAGGCGCACTTTTCTTCATAACTCAGGGACCACTGGTCGGAAATCATCCGGGTGAAAATTTTTGGGTTGAGTTATGCAACAGTGATCAACGTTGAGAGTTTCATGAAAAATCGAATGTAAGTTTCCGAGAAATAATTTTTTTTCCAACCAACCCCCAATTTTGAGTCCTAAGAGTACAATGATCTTGCTGAAAAGCTTGGATTATCAATCTTGAATTGCACACGATTTTTCTATCAAGTTTCATGGATTTCGGTTCAGTGCTTTCAGAGAAAAGCCCCGGAAAACGGACGGCGGACGGACGGTTTTTTTTTATTAGTTCATTGAAGTCACCATACTTCAAAATGTAAACTATGAAATTTTCAGGGGGGTAATTTTGTTTCGGTCGATCAGTAAGGTTTATTATTTTTATCAAATAATAAACCATAACATTTGTCGGTTTGCTCTCCATCGAATAAAAGTAACGGCAATCTTGTCACTTCTGATTCACGACCATCTTCCTATTATCCCACAACTATGTTCACGAAATAATTATCCTTCTTTTGAGGAAGCCGGTCTGAACACTGTCAATGGAAAGGAAGAATCTCAATCATGAATTGGTTTTTAAATATGGCTTTATGTGTAAAACACAAAGTAAGTAATAACTCAAACTCAACTTCATTAAAAACAATATAATGAATCATCCGAAAATTTCAAATGATATTGAATTAATTAATTAAGTGATTGTTTGTGCGGAGTGTGAAGTCAGCACCAAATCATAGAATTTTGGTTTACTCAAAAACTATTATGGTGCATAGAAAGTTATATACGTAACAAATTGAAACAAATAGGTCATTTAATATTCAACATAGTTCCAGAATTTGTTTTATTCACTGTTTAATAACTTCACGCGGCCATACAGGGTTTACTTCGTCGAGCGGCAAATTTCACCCGAAATTTCGCCTTCTGTCTTGCAGCTTCTTAATTTCTTGATGTTAACAGCCCGCAATGCTAGGGCAAGTTTGTAGCAGCTCAACATTATTCACCTATGAAACTACCTAGTATAATCCATCGAAACACCACCGGAATTGAAATAAAATTCAACATCTGCAAGAGGGACGTAAATAATAGCTTATTGAATAGTGAAAGTGAACGGATTAAATCTTTTTTTGCTTTGTAAATTAATTGTCTATTTCGTGAATGTTCATACTAACATGAATTACAGCAGGCCCATCAGCTGTGAGCGGATATAAGTATAAGAAGGTTAATTTTTGATTTTCTCGATTATTCCTAGATAATTTCATAAACCAAAAAACATTTTAATTTATTGATTTCGATAAATGCATTCGGAATTTAGTATGAGCTTGGTTCGATTTTGTTCACACACGGACAAATTAGCAATAAAGTCTCAATGAGAATGTATCTATACATACATATATAATAATACGATTGAAGTTCTTCATTGCGAAAAATCTAGATACAGATTTGATCACATTTTTGAGACGATATTCTGCTAAAATAATTGGGGATGGGATATGTTTCATATAACACAACTGTAGAATTATCTCAAGATCATGCGCTATTCTTCCATCGTATCTAAATAATATAGTAGTCTACAGCTTAAGAAGTGCCCTGAAGAAAACGATGTGTCGAAACTATAACGAAATATTGAAATATATTTTTGGATTACCCCAATAGACGACTTCGGCCCAAGTTGCCAACACACAATTTTCTTCACAAATTTACTTTCACTGGGGAACGGGAATTTCAGGACAAATTCGACATGATAAGGTTCGCTTCATTTATAAATATCCGTAAAAGATGCCTCGGCTCATCAAACAAGACAATTCCTTCCAAATATAGGTTTTTGTCAGGCTGAAATTTAAGTTGGGATTCCTGATTTCATGTTAATAGTGTCAAGTTCTGAAGGATATGTTCCGCAAATCAACTTGGTTATTTCGGTTGCCGGTTTTCCGTTCTGTAAATATGAAATATTCGGTTGGTTTCTGGAAAAAAAGGTTGATAACGGAATTTGATTGTTCAAAAAGCAATCTTTCTGTCACCAGAACATAGACATATTAAGTCTATGCACCAGAACGACTATCAATGTTTCATGGTAACATATCCATAGCATTTAACAATCTTTATTTACCATATAGACCATACTGTCGTTCTGGTGACAGAAAGAACGTTTTTTCATCAATCGAATTCCGTAATTAACCTTTTTTTCAGGAACCAACCGAATATTTTATGTGTACGAAATAGAAAACTGACACTGAAATAATAAAGTAGATTTGCGGAACATATCCTATAAAAATTTGACACTATTTACATGAAATCAGGAACCCCACCTTAAATTTCAGCCAATCAGAGATGATCTTAACAAAACCCTTTTTTGGAAGAAATTATCTTGTTTGAGGAGCCGAGGCATCTTTCACGGATATTTATAAATAACGCGAACCTTATCATGTCAAATTTGTCCTGAAATTCCCGTTTCCCAGTGATAGTAAATTTGTGAAGAAAACTGTGGGTTGGTAACTTGGGCCGAAGTCGTCTATTCAGATAACTTGAAGTGAATATAGTGTATGCAGTGTGTATTTACGAAGTGATATATTTCTTTACTCAAATTCCTGGTTTTTCAGTATATTGAGTCAGTAAAAGGAATAATATCTGGTTAACATGTCTATTCTGTATTTTGGTATGCAGATAGTAGGCCTAGGAGATATATTCAAGGATTTGAAAGCAGAACGAAAACGGATTTATCACAAGAAAGTTTTAAAAGAAAATCACAGAATGAAATCGCAGTGGTTTTCCATATTGAACAACCCAATGTTTTTCAGTGAGAAAATCAGATGGCAATATTTACGTATACCATGAATAAACTCAAGCAAGAATTTTGTAGTAGGTAGCTGAACTGATATTGGAAGCATTCGAGTGAAACTAGGACCATAATACATGGCCTAGCCCAAATATATAGCATTGTTTTTTTGTTGCCATTCATGGCGACACCCAGAACGACTTTTTTCGCCCGCAAAGTTGAAATATTGATTTATAGACATCCGAAAGCTGGCAGTGCTTTTTATGAATCTCATGAAAATAACTCAGATCATAATTGAGGGCTGTTATATCCTGAACACGGAGATTGTTTGTTTTGGACATTTTCTAGATCATAACATGAAGTTGCCGAATTACAAACAAAAACACATCCTGAACAATGATCTAATGAAAAACATTGGCCAACATAGATCCCTTGGGAACTGTACATTTCAAATTTGAAAACGAAGACGATTCGCCATCAATTTTGACGGCCTGGGATCTTGACCCGATACTATGAGGCTATATAATTATTTATCCCTGGATGTGACAGGCCAGTGTTATGAAGTAGAGCGATAAAAAGTTGATGATTCATGAAATCAGAAGCATGTTGTAGTCGAGCAAGATCATAAATTCTAGTGTCTTGATCAATAGACTTGGAAATTTTGTCAGTGAAATTGAACAAGGTCTTGCTGTCGAGATGAACACGTGAAAAAACTAAAACTGAACAACATTTACAAGTTAAACGAACAAAACAAAGCAAACCACCATTATAGTCGATCATATATGATGCATATAGGCATTCTTGAAGGCATTGGTACTGGTAGCGTCAACTATGCTCTTTGGAAGACGAAACCAATGGTGGAATACTCTATTGGGTAAAAAATATAATCTCCGGGGCATTCGAGATGTTTCTCTACCAAGCATGAACGAATGTCCATGAACAAATAGAATTTTTTCAAGTTTTTTCCATAATATTGCATTTCGCAAGATATTCAACCGAAATTTGGCATAGATATTAAATTTTAGAGTTCACACACTTTGACGTGCCATTTCGATTGCAAATTTTTTTCCTGAACACAATGCCTGTTATCCTCCAGAATTTTTTTTGTTGAGAAACTTTTAGTTTGTAAAATTTTGAAAAGAAGCTCTGTTGTTGAACTTAACTCTATGGCCCCTCGTATCTGATTCCGATTTCGGGAAAAAAATTCGAATCCCTCGAAATCCTCAGAAAACTCCGAATTGTCATAAAATCCAGTAAGAAAGATACTGCGAATGAATTCATCATTAGTTTTTATGGATATTTTCTGATCTGTAGCAATGAATCATGAAGATTCTATAAACATTTGCGGTCTCATAATTACGGGCCTTTTTTCCTTGAACTTATGCGAGGAGTCTCCACTCTTTGTTTATATCTGCAAAGAGGGGCAGACTGTATACGATTTCTTCCACTAATTAGAAAACCCAGGAAGCTCAACATACTACACACTTTTGAGAATTTATCGATAGATGGAAGAAATCATTCTGAGAAAAAAAAATTTTGTATTTCCACGAAAAAATATAAAACAAGGTTTTTTATTGCGCAAAAGGTGCTGTCTTCATCTGTAAACAAGACTGCCTGGCCCTAAAAAAAGTCTTTAAGTAGTAGTAATTACGTCCATTTTGGGTCAATATTGTGTCGTTCCTTGTAGGTCATTTGTTATAGGTCAGAAACTGCCTGAACGTAATATGATAGAATGATGACGTTATTATAGGTCACTTCGCTGCTGTGATAGTTGTCTGACTTTGAAAAGCCGTCTATTAGACGTCGAAAATGATGGCGTCTTTTTTCCGTCAATTATGTAACGTCTTTTACAGGTCCTTTGTTAGTCGGAGACATCGTGGACGTAAAATAACGAAAAAATCATGTCAATAACACGCCATCTTAGGTCAGTCCACTACCTGGGTATAAACGGACGGATGGCCGGACAGACAGAATTGAATTTGACAATTCTTTTTCAGGGTCTTCAACCCAATCTTTCAAGACCAGTTTTGGCTCAAATTCGAAAACTAAAGACATCGTGACGACACATTGCCCTGTTCCCTAGAACAGGACTATGCTAGGAAATAATTTTAGGATGCCCGGCCAGGGTTGCCAAGCGATAAATGAGAATAAGATCAATGATTATCATTATATTTTTATTAGATTTTAACAATGTAATATTTCTTTATAACAATAATGAGACGGTGATCATTATTACTTCGATAATTTATTGCTAGGTCATTCTGGCCTTTCAGTGAAAAGAAATGCCATAATGGGTAAGCCGAAAATTCAACATTATTTCTTTTGTTTTCTTCAATAATGTTATTCCAAGCATATAACTCCATTACTTCTAGAGATATTCTTATGGTAGACATATGGCACCATTTTCGCATAAATTTTACTATGTAGTATTGCGACCCCTACTAAATAAGTTGCGTTATATCAATAAATTGTTTTTCAACAGATGGCTGTTGCTAGTGCTAGTACTCTTTTTTTTATGGACGAAAAAAAAATTATAAACTTTTACCTTTCGTTCCCAGATAAATTTTGAATTTATTGATAGAAGATTAAATTTAATAATTGAGGATTCGTTTAATTTCCACTTTTTGGAACAATATTCTTTATTTTATTGCAAATACTCGGTTATTTTTCTGTTATATGTCGGGTTTAGTTCGTCGTATCTAGCCTGTGTATTTAAACGTAGTGTTGTGAATCTAACTGTTGTTTGATTTTGAATTATTTTGAATTTTGAATTTTCAACAGGATCCAATAACAAAAAAATATGAATTTTGAATTTGATTTAAATTTTGCGCGGCTTTCTAACTCTTTCTCAGGTGGATTCTATGACGTGAAATAATATTTTATATAATTTCGAATAATAACATTTAATGAAATAATTTTAAGGAAATTGATTTAAATGCAAAACTTACTAACTACCTAATTCAAATAATTAAATTAAATTTAATTTTTTTTTTTTTAATGTCCTTTTAGTCTCACCCACGGTGTTTTTAATCTATGTCACTTTGTTAATTGATGTTCTTCTGTGGTTCGGAATTTCTGGTTAACCTCCAAAGTTCGTCTTGTTTATTTACTGCGCAATGTGCAAGTTCCAAGTGTTGACTCTTGAAATTAAATTTATCTGGCTCGAATTTTACTTGTTTGGATTTGGTAACTGCTGGTTTTTCCCTTTTGGTAAGTTTATTTTGGTTTTGCTTCAATATTCCATGTTTTTTATTCTTATATGCTTTCAGGATGCCAGTCACTTTGATTCAATGTTGGTTTACTTTGGGTTTCTGACTGGAATATTACGATGTTTCGACAAATTTTTACGAGGATCAGCTACAGTCTTGACGATGGTTAAAAATGTACTAAATTCTCTGTGCTCGAGCTTCGGTATTTATACCTTTTCGGAATTTTCTTCAACATCTTATTAGCCTTGCTTTTAAAGATGTCTTCCAAAAATGATGCTTTCGCAGTTTTCTCTTCAGAGGTAAGTTTTCCTTCTTCGAATCTGGTCTGAAAAATTCGGCCGTATTTTTCTCCGTATTTTGATGTGCCTCTTGCCTATATGATAAATCTCTAATATATAAAATTTTTCAAATTTTCATGCCTAAATGTACAATTTTCTAAGTTGAAAATTTAATTTGCCTAGTATTCTTGAATTTCTACTTACAATCGCCAAAAAATGCTTTCATTATATTAAATAAACCCTATTTCCAAAATATAGCTGCAATTTTGTTCCTTCGGAAACCTGATAACTACATTATATGCAACTTATGGGTCGAGCCATAACTTCTATCCTAAATTTACATTTTCTTTGAAATTCTACATCTAATTTCTACTTGTGATTGCTAGTTCTGTTCAATTCAAACCTATAATAATGATTTTCAACAAAATATCACTTAAATTCCTCATAATTTTCTACTTTATGACTAGATAAGGCAATTTTATAAAATTCAAGGTATTGATACAAATTCTTATACTTTCAGATCATGAGAAGCCTGTTGAGAAGGATAATTTGGAAGGATTATGTGCCCTGAATAAATTATTGAAATATTGGAATGAATTCTCTGGATTTGTTACTGGAACGTGATTGATTCGGACATTTCTTATATCTTATGATAGAATTTACTATGTTTGAGGCCTGGAATTAACTTAATTGTATATTATGATAATAAATGATTGAATATATGCATTTATGTTCATTGGTAAGTTATTTTTTATGTTTCTTAAATACCAATTTAGAAAAAACCATAACAGTAGTAATTCTTTTCCATAAAAGAAATTCAATACCCTTTATTGTTTTCGAGACTTTCGAGAGTCTCGAATAGAGATCGAGGAATTGTCTTCGAGAAGAACATCGAGACGAGAGTTTGTTTATTTCTTGTCTCGAGAAAATGCCTTCGAAAATAGATTTCTCGTCTTGATGAAACCCTAAATCATCATCAAATGGAAAATGTTTTTCTAATCAATAGATAATGGACGGGACTTAAATTCTTCAGAATCGAAATGACTGAAGTTTCTGATAGTTTCATCATTATTATTATTATTATTATTATTATTATTGATACAATAAGAGTAGAGGTATCAACCTATAGATACTCAATTCACCAAAAAAATTGACCTAAGTGAAAAAAAACTGAAACTGAACTACATTCACAAGATGAACGAACAAAACAAAGCAAACCACAACTATAGTCGATCACAGGCATTCTTGAAGGCATTGGTACTAGTAGCGTCAACTATGCTCTGTGAAAGACGATTCCAATGGTGGAATTTTCTATTGGGTAAAAAATATTGTCTCCGGGGCATTCGAAAAGCTTCTTTACCAAGCTTGACCGAATGTCCACGAAGATGGTTCCGGTTCCACTTGAACAGATCCCT
Organism: Myrrha octodecimguttata; assembly: GCA_958510865.1. Lineage (NCBI taxonomy): Eukaryota > Metazoa > Arthropoda > Insecta > Coleoptera > Coccinellidae > Myrrha > Myrrha octodecimguttata. The sequence goes on along the minus strand of OY294057.1, from coordinate 1,781,864 downwards.
CATCTGATCGCCGAATCGACCATGAACGGCTCCAAAGGTGAATATTAGATCCCCTCGTAATCTCCTCTCCTCGAACCTTGATAGCCTGAATATTCCTAGTCTCTCATCATAGGAGGGGCGTAGTGAACCATTGGGAAGTCTGGTAACCTATCTTTGCAGTCGCTCCAGCCTGTTCCTGTCTGCCTGGGAGGAGGGCCACCATGCAGGGCCGGCATACTCCATGATTGGACGTACACAGTATCGGTAAAGGAGATTGAAAGTTCTGGCATAGCAACCTCTGAAGCATTTGAAGAGAAGAAAGGCAAGTTGCTCATATGATCCGTCCAAGTTAGGTCATTCGAGACCATTACCCCATAATCCCTCTGGCATGTAACTGTACGTAAAGGTTGACCATTGATGTTATAGTTCTGGTTGGGGTTATCTTTACCAACACAGAAGTTCTCCTGTTCGTTTATTGTTCGAATTGAAGAGCAAAATTTCACGATGGATGTAAATATCAGAAGGTGAATCTTAATATATGGAAGTATATTGTCGTCAGAGGCTGAAATAATATCGGCCAAAGTTAAGAATTGGTCTGCGATTCTAGTTTGGAGATCCACTCATCGGTTTAGATCAAAATTGTAGAATTGTTTTGCCACATACGTTATCTCTCTGTTGTGACCAACTAATTGATGTTGAAGTTCCCAATACATATTCCCGTACTTGCATATAAAAAATATTCACAAACTATACCTCAAAAGATTTCTAGAATATTTTATATTGCGCCTCCAGACCAGACTTTTCCAATGGACCCTCTTTGGAACATCTGTATCTTTCCTTAATGGACACCCTCACTTATCGCAAACACAAATAACGGAATTGAAACTTTATACACCAATTGTATCAGTTAAAATGGCAATATCAATTCTGACGTCACTGAGCACCAGTATATAAGGAATTGGATTAAATTCCGAACTTTTGCAAAATTCCCAACAAGTGTTCGTGTACTCGAATGGGCTAGCCTTACTTTATCCATCTATATCCGTCCAATTGTGAGCGCGTAAATATTGCACAAGATCTATCTGAAATAATGAGACAGCCTCAATAAAAATTATAGGAGAGCGCTGACGTGACGTCAGTAGCTTTTAGGCGCATTTTCAAATGTGTTGCTAAAGCTGCCACCTTAATAGGTACATATTGATTCCGCTTTTTCAATCAAGTTCTGGATTTCAATCGAAAATGAGATTTCAATTCGGTAGCCTGATGGCCTGTCGTGAACGAAAGAGAAAACTATTTGAAAAATAGCTTTGGGACTTGGTTATGAAGGTCGAGTTTTTGAATTAGTAGAAGCCGCTTAGTAATTGAAATCCAGTGCTTGATTGTAGGATGACAACTGGAAGTTTCATGCAGAAAATCGTGGGGAGTATATGTTACGAAGATCGCAAAATATGGTATATATGTTGACATTTCTCTAAAAATTGCATCGGTGCATTTCAGTTATTTTCAGTGAGTTCAAATTTTTTTGGTTCACCCATATAAATATATGGTAAAATTTCAAATAAGATAAATATTAACACGTTGAGCGCCGCGTGCCCACCGGTGGGCATTTTGTGATTTGTCTCAAGGACCGCGTGCCCACCGGTGGGCACTTCGAGCATTCATTTCAAACTCCGAGTGTCCACTGGTGGGCACGATTCCTATCGATTTGCTCATACTAGTGTATTGTGTGGTCCTAGAGGTAAGTTTACTCGTTTTTGGGTTGGGCAGATTGTGGAGACAAAAAGAATCAGGGCGCATAGTGAACACAAATCATTTTGTTGGAATTTTTTCAGATAATGAACAGAAAAAATGGATTAATTATTTCAATTTGTGCTGTGTTTGAAAGCAAATAAGGCACATCGGCATACTGTTGCAGCCTTCACATATAGTGTTGACTTTCTTCGCATTTTTTGTTGCATATGTAGCACCATGTTGAGCCGAGAATTTTTTATAACAAAGGGAACTTCTCTTTCTTGTTATTCTTTTTGGACCCTCTACTTCTTTCAGCTTATGGTCTTTTTTCCCAGATGAGATATTCGCTGATGTTGCAAGTTCAGCAGGACCAGCCCTTGGCGCGTTTGATGTAGAAAGTCAGTTTCCTGATGCTGAGGGTAGGTTCTGCGGGTCTAAGTTGATTTCAGGTTGGATTTCGGCCTTCAACAATTTCTCTGCAACTTTTTCTCTAAACATCGTAATTTGCAGTTTCTTGTTATTTATTTTGTTGAATAAATGAAGAGCATTTGTTACTACTGTTGCAGTTATGAGATGGAAGACAATTCGCTTCCACCATTTTACAGTACGCCTCAGAAAGGGAGAGTAGGCTGCCATTTGATCCGACAAATCAATTTAGGACTTCCCTTTGTTATAGTCCATTATCATGGTCGGCTTAGTGAGATTTTTTCCTCTGTGGCAATATTCGGTTGTAAAGGCGTCATCTTTGGTGCTGAACATGAGCACATCCCTCTTGTCTTTCCACTTGAGAACAACAATTTTTCATTTCGTCGTGCTATGAGTTCACCTTTTTTGAGTTTGGTTTCGGTTACCTCTACGGGATTATTCTTTCGATTGGTGCGTAAGGTCCCTACCAAATGAGTGTTCCTTCTTATCAGGGTTTTAGCTGAAGCAACACTTGTGTACCAGTTGTCTACGTATAATGTCCTTCCATGATCCAGGAGCCCCTCCATTAACTGACAAACCACATTTTCAGAGAGAGAAACTGCAGGATCTGCCTCTTCTCCTGGGTGAATTTAATAGGCCCAAGTGAACTCACCTTCTACGCAGAGCTTAAAAATTTTGATACCATAACGGTGACGTTTATTGGATAAATATTGCCGAAAAAAAATTCGGTACATTGCTCTCATCGATAAAAACGTTTTCTTCTGATACATATGCTTGTTTGAATTTTGCTTGCGAAGCATCAGTAAATTTCGAAGTTTTCCTAAGCCAATCTCCATATTTCCCGTTGGTATCTCTAGCCACATGCAACATAGTCAAGAGTTTTAAGTGTCCACCGGTGGGCACGCGTTCCAATGATGCAAATTTACTTGGCGGGACGGCGTGCCCACCGGTGGACATTTTGAAAAAAGGGTCAGAATTTAGCGAAAGAAAAAGCATAGTTACTCAAGAATGAGTATTTCTCAAATATTCGTTGAAATACATGAATAAGAAGGTTTGGTCCCAGGGGCATATTTATAATTTTCGATGCGGCGCTCAACGTGTTTAGTTTTTTGACTAGTGCTATAAACGCCATATTTTGGAATTGAGACTTGAAATATCCTTGTGACTATTCCAGCTAGGAGGAGGTCTACTCAAAACTGATGAAGAATTCACACAAGCTTCGCTGGAAAGGTGAGAGGGTCATTGGAGGTATAAACTAGAAAAAATACTATCATATCATTCCCACAGCATTCTCAAGAAGTTATGGAGATGTTATTCAAGTTGGCCGATGTTATGATTTTGAGTACTTCATTGCGCAAAAACGAGTAGTTCATTTACGATATTATACATATTTATGATTTTAGGAGGACCTTCAGGATTACAGCATTTTTCAATTCGATACAAGAGTTCAATTCAATCTAATCTGAAGTTTTGGAAATAATGAGAAATGAAATTTCAGATGGATATATTTACGAAATCATTCGGTGGATTTAACTCAGTCACAATTTCGTGATTGGGGTCAAAACCTACTATATATATATATCTATATCTAGTTTCTAAATTGTTTCATTTGGAAGTTATTGTGTTTACGATCAGCTGTTAGGCTGATTGCAGATACACCGATTCGAAATTTCATTTTCACATTATTTCCGAAAATGGAACCGACTCATACTGAAATTTGTCGTATTGTCGTAAAATATGGAGTTTCAAGTCTGTATAAAATTTTGCCGAAATCTGAGGAACAGTTTAGGAAAAAATTATTTTTCAAGAATACCGTTTTTTTTATTTACTATCTATCTATTATCTACTATCTATTTACCCAATGATATTTTGCCAGCAGTTGAATCTCAACATTTTAAATTATGATAACTTCGAAAACGGTCGGCTGATTCGCCTCATTGACGAACTCAACCGCATTCTGATGGTTAAACTAGTTATCGTGTCCTTAGTCGGACAGAATTGAATTCAGCACAAGATTCGTTATCAGTGAGTCCAAACTAGGTGTTTGATACCATTTTACGAAAAGATTAAAAATACAGATATTTGGACATAGCTATAGCATGCACGCGGTGCCTCAGAACAGAAAAAGAATAGTGGTGAAGATTTATGGTTACCGTGATTGGAGGATAATTTCTAGGTACCTACCAGTTTTTCAGTACCTACCTATAATTCTTATGTGCGAACATAGGGATACATCGAAAATATCTTTTGAAATAAATGAAAATTTTGAATATCTTTTCGGTAAATGCCACAACTTGCTTTTTCATTAATTTTTCTGGAGGCACATTATTTTAAACTGTAATAACTGGATAGGTCTTTACTTTTTGTTTTTCAAAATTATGGAACTTACAATACAAACTATAATCTCTGTCACCATTTATAAAAGTAGAATTTTGATTTCCCGTGTAGAAATAACTAAAATACCAACTAGCTACTTAATTTCTCAACTGTCACCATTCAAAATAATAGGATTAAATTTCAATTTTACTAATAAAAAAAAACTAATTTATCTCATCTTACATCATTCTACTTAAATTGTCCGAAAGGGATGAGAGTTCGTGCTCTATGCACTAGGATAGAGTCTTTTGTTTTAATATTTCTCTGAGGAACAAGAAATCAGGAAAGAAAAACCCAAATGGAGTACACTTATATAAACTATATTCAAATTTCCTTACTTACACAGATCGAGGTGTTCATCAAAATGAAAACAAAAAGGTCAATTTTATCAAAAAATTACTTCAACCAATACTTTAATACAATAAAATTCATTAATTGAACGAGAGGTTTCTCACTATCATGTTTATAACATAACTACAGACAAATATCTCAAATAGACTTTTCGAATCAGTTTTCCTTCATTGAGGAGACATCAGTAAAACCCATCAATTTTATCTCATTGTGTCTTACCAAAAATAGAATGAAAGGAAATCGAAATACGGTGGGTTAATCACATTAACATAGATTTTCCAAAACGATTTACCTTTTCCTTACTAGTAGAAACCTTATTCCAATAGGTGTACCTGAATACCATACACCCCCTCCGACAGTGACCTCTATTCCATGAATACACTATTTCCGCCGCGAACTCAAACGGCCTTCCTACCAAGAATAAAATGAACCCTTCTCTCAAACTCTTACCGGGAGCTACTTCTACGAGTCCCTTACTTTGACTCTACAATGACCGAATCCATCGGTTCCGTACCCTCCTCGGCACACAAAAAAAAAACACAAGCTTCCGGCTTGTCTCTCGCTCGGACTCTCTAATAACCGAATCTATCGGTTCCGTACTTTTCTCAGCACAACAAAAAAAAACTCACGAGCTAACCTCGCAAATGCACTGTCACCAAAAACGCTACTCTACTAGGAAGGAATCGGTTTTTCAAATTCACTATTAACTATTATTGATCAACCCAGCCGTCGAATTTCCTAACATTATTTTGTCCCGAAGGACCGCCCGTTCTCGCGGTACGATCTACATCTTTTTTTTTTCTAGAGCTATTCCCGCCGATCTCCGATATGCAACTGCCTTTCGTACCAAAAAAGTGAGGCTTTCACCCCTCTCAACAATTTCTCTTAGTCAGCTTTTTGAAAGAGAACTTCACTTCTCCCACGTAGGTTAGTCAAAAATTCAACTCCACATTTTTCTTATCTCGAGCTTTAGGTGGAAAATATACTCTTATCTTTCGATACCGGTCTGCACGAAAATTGATACTCGACCTAAGAACAATATTCTCTTTCACGACATCCGGCCGTCTGAAATAAAAACGAAACAATATTCGAAGCTACTTCGTCTCATTTCTTCGACTTCTTATCAACTCTTTTCAGACATCTCAATTCGAAATATATTTCACACGGATATTAAGCTCTTACATTGTTACGATCGAAAACTTGAAAATTTTCTACCCCAGGTATTACATCACTCTCCCCAATGAAAAAGTTTTGGGATTGCAATGCCAATACTTTTCCTCAAAAAAAAAATAAACAAACACAGCAACACAAATAAAAATGAATATTCTTTCTATCTCACATCAGGCATATTAAAATTTGAATACAAAAATTCTGGCAACTCTCAACTCAATGATTACCCCTCGTATATAGTAAATCATAAAATTCAATTCAAATTAAAACAACCTACAAACTAAAGTGGTATGTTCCTTCAAAAACTCAATAATAACATAATGAAAGCAATTACCAAAAGATTCCAAAGCATCCAAAAACACAAAAACAAAATATTAACAAATAGTAGTGAACCTTCATAAGTATACATGTATGAAGGTTTCAATAAAACAAGAATTCATTAGAATTCAAACTGCAACATTATAGGTTCCATAAGGACGAATTTTCACTTTTCCGTATTGACTTCACAGCACATTTCGAAAACACTTTCTCGCACTTCATTGCTGGTGCCTCTCGATGTTGGAGCAAACTTCTGCTGTGGCAAATACCCCTCCATATAACAACTTGCTTCTCCATAAGGGACCAGCCTTCTTCATCTTTGGGAATAACCTTTTGAAAGTAGCCTAAATTAGCAACTCAAGCATATACCGATATAGGACGCACTTCTTCATCACAATTGTCTATGTATTACCAGTATTATTCGTCCACATTAAATTAAATAATTGTTCTGCTCGACGTATAAGCGCACGACACTGCTCTGTTATCTCAGAGTCCGACCTTCGTGGAAACCCGATACGCAAACGTAACAATCTTCGGACCAAATTGTCTTTTTAGCACCGCATCTTCTGGAACCAGTAGCGCAGGGTAGCAATGGACGGATACAGTATATAGGATTATAACATCTGTTGTAATTGATTTTCAAGTCGTCTCTCAGATTCTCTCTCCGTCAATATAATTTATCTTCATCATTTGCCTGTGAAGAATATCTTCTTAATCTCGTACTGGGAACAATTTTCGAGGACTTCTTCTGCTATCTAAGTTCTCTTCTATGGTTACTTTGTTGGACAAAATCTTGTCTTTCTGGTTGGTTCATCATTGTCACTGGACTGTCAGTCCATTATTCATGCTCATGTGCAGTGGACGACTGGGTTAACCAATTTTTCTTCTCCTGGATTCATGGCACATCTACTGGCCAAATAGAATCCCTCAATCTGTTCCTTTGGTCTTCATCAGACCTTACTTAAATTCCATATCAGACTGGGTCTTCATCGATATTTCTTCATTATCAAATTACTATGTCTGTAATTTCCTCGAACTGGTGCACTGGACGAGAAAAATTACTCTTTTGATCTGCCAAACTCGTCTAATGTTTCTGAGGGAATAATACCGACGTGTATTTGCAATCACTCGGTACATTAAGTCCTACATACCCCCGAACTGAACCGAACATCAACTATGAATAACATCAATATGGCACCGTGCGTGTATAAGTCCAACGCAACTAGTCTATTTTTTTTTCGAAAATGAATTATCAATTGTCTTTCAAAAAAAAACTTCGTCCGTCCATTTCACCTATTCCGTTTCGATTCCAAGTCACTCCCCGACGTTGCAGTCGTACAGTTACAGGACTGTAATTTCGGTATTTTCGCACTACTAACGTATTGTAACTTCCGACACTTGGTTGCTAATCTGATGGCCAACAGAAAGGTTATTTCCCTGCCTTGTCTCTATTTCACCTATATCGTGAGTTATGAAAACGAACAAAATAACATAACGAAGAAAAAATTATCTTGCAATATTCAGTGTCTCAACGAAAAAAATCAGAATCATGTTATATATCATCAAGAAAAAAAATATTCATGAAAAATCACAAAATTTCAAAAATTCAAACCATGCCTTACATTCACAGAAAAAAATAATTATTTCTTAAAGTGTAAAAATGTTGAAGGGAACATAACCACCATGAATAATGCTATTATATCCAAAACTCAAACTCAAAAACAAACGAATAAAATTAATTATACCCTATAGTAATTTGCGAAACATTGTGCTCGCCTTCACACTTGTAATTAAGCGACCATAACGCTTTTCTTAATAACTCGAAACTCTAATTATCTCGACTAAAACTTCGAGAACACTTTCAAAAAAAAAATTAATGATAAAATTGAGTTCCTATGGAATCAAAAGACTCAAAAACCGATCTTATGATTGTATTCCAAAATATCTATATCTAGGAGACTTCGATTCTAACTATCACACCTACTAAGTTAAAAAAAGTTTCCTTCGACTGGGAAGACATAAATCTTTCCGATGAATTTGAAAATTTAAATCAAAACGCGAAGCCTGACTTCAATAATTTTGAGGCTCAAAATTCAATCCATCTCGAGAGAGAAATTATTGAATCAACAATAATCTATAGTCACGAAAACAAATCCTTATTCTCTCCAATATTTCTATGAAATCACGTTGAAATTCATCAAAATATCCATAGAGTATTCTATTCGAAAAAAAAAATTATTTTTCCGCACCTGTAAACAAATCGTAATCTTGAAACCATACATAAACAGTTGTTAGTATCATAACTCTCCAATTTCTATACTACGAAACTAATGGAATGTTCTATTCACATTATACCACAAGAATGGAATTTCGATTCACTATCCTAAAATTAATGTCTCATCTCAATTTTGCTGTACGTTGAAATTATTTAAAAAAACTTATTAACTGAACGTCATCCTATAAAACTGATTCGAAAATGTCCGTTTCACTTATTATTTGAAATCTACTATCAATTATCAAACAAAACGCCAAATCACCAGTGAAATTCATCTGTCAGTTCCTGCACAATAAAATCCGCCAATAGAGGAAAACCCAATACTTATCATCATGCATTTCTCGAGAAACACCTAAGATCTATTTTTTCTGAACAAAATATAATATACCAAGTTGACACGTCATCTCATCTCACTCTCAGAGACAAAACCTTATAATCGCTCTAATCTCTCTACTTCTACTCATATATTTCACCTCTTGTGAAATCTCATTTCAGTGCAACGAAAAACATCATATTCCACATATCTCGTGAAATTCTCTTACTCTCGCACTTCGAAAAACAACGTAATTCCGCATACCTATCGGACATTAGCTGGAAATATCCCCATGATTTCCAATACAACTATACATATTCAATTTTCGTATTAACCTATGTTCAGAAAAACATATCTAATCATTCCTCCAAATTTCTACTACCTATCCCGAAAACAAGGCATTATTCCTTAATTCCAAGTTTACTTCTCGTTTGAATCAAAAAAAACTGACATGACCTAAATTTTTCCCTACGAATTCTGTTTCAATACCTTCTAGTAACATTTAGTATATTTGAACCTATTGTTCGAATTTCTACCTTATGCTTTCCGAATGCTTTTAAAAATTTTCTCATAACTTATTCTCATCTATCGTACAAACCGAAACTGTTTCCTAACATTTTTTTTTGCAACTCATTTCCAGAAAAAATACTCAGAATTTCCTAACTTCATGAAATAATTTTTTATTAATCTCTCTTCGATATCAAGATATCCAAAATTTTATTTTGCAATGCTACATTTTATTAAAATGACCATCTTAATCGTTTCGAAATATCCGTACTAAAATTCAATAACTTCCCATGTTCCCGTTCCTTCTCCTCAGAAAAATAAATCAAACAATCCCACACCGCTTGTCACCATTTGTAATAACTGGATAGGTCTTTACTTTTTGTTTTTCAAAATTATGGAACTTACAATACAAACTATAATCTCTGTCACCATTTATAAAAGTAGAATTTTGATTTCCCGTGTAGAAATAACTAAAATACCAACTAGCTACTTAATTTCTCAACTGTCACCATTCAAAATAATAGGATTAAATTTCAATTTTACTAATAAAAAAAAACTAATTTATCTCATCTTACATCATTCTACTTAAATTGTCCGAAAGGGATGAGAGTTCGTGCTCTATGCACTAGGATAGAGTCTTTTGTTTTAATATTTCTCTGAGGAACAAGAAATCAGGAAAGAAAAACCCAAATGGAGTACACTTATATAAACTATATTCAAATTTCCTTACTTACACAGATCGAGGTGTTCATCAAAATGAAAACAAAAAGGTCAATTTTATCAAAAAATTACTTCAACCAATACTTTAATACAATAAAATTCATTAATTGAACGAGAGGTTTCTCACTATCATGTTTATAACATAACTACAGACAAATATCTCAAATAGACTTTTCGAATCAGTTTTCCTTCATTGAGGAGACATCAGTAAAACCCATCAATTTTATCTCATTGTGTCTTACCAAAAATAGAATGAAAGGAAATCGAAATACGGTGGGTTAATCACATTAACATAGATTTTCCAAAACGATTTACCTTTTCCTTACTAGTAGAAACCTTATTCCAATAGGTGTACCTGAATACCATACACCCCCTCCGACAGTGACCTCTATTCCATGAATACACTATTTCCGCCGCGAACTCAAACGGCCTTCCTACCAAGAATAAAATGAACCCTTCTCTCAAACTCTTACCGGGAGCTACTTCTACGAGTCCCTTACTTTGACTCTACAATGACCGAATCCATCGGTTCCGTACCCTCCTCGGCACACAAAAAAAAAAACACAAGCTTCCGGCTTGTCTCTCGCTCGGACTCTCTAATAACCGAATCTATCGGTTCCGTACTTTTCTCAGCACAACAAAAAAAAACTCACGAGCTAACCTCGCAAATGCACTGTCACCAAAAACGCTACTCTACTAGGAAGGAATCGGTTTTTCAAATTCACTATTAACTATTATTGATCAACCCAGCCGTCGAATTTCCTAACATTATTTTGTCCCGAAGGACCGCCCGTTCTCGCGGTACGATCTACATCTTTTTTTTTTCTAGAGCTATTCCCGCCGATCTCCGATATGCAACTGCCTTTCGTACCAAAAAAGTGAGGCTTTCACCCCTCTCAACAATTTCTCTTAGTCAGCTTTTTGAAAGAGAACTTCACTTCTCCCACGTAGGTTAGTCAAAAATTCAACTCCACATTTTTCTTATCTCGAGCTTTAGGTGGAAAATATACTCTTATCTTTCGATACCGGTCTGCACGAAAATTGATACTCGACCTAAGAACAATATTCTCTTTCACGACATCCGGCCGTCTGAAATAAAAACGAAACAATATTCGAAGCTACTTCGTCTCATTTCTTCGACTTCTTATCAACTCTTTTCAGACATCTCAATTCGAAATATATTTCACACGGATATTAAGCTCTTACATTGTTACGATCGAAAACTTGAAAATTTTCTACCCCAGGTATTACAAAACAGTTGGAGGTGAGATTTGGAAAATGAATAATTACTATCCGAATTTGGGATATATAGACCAGGTCTATAATTTTTTAAATCAAAAAAAGATAATAGTAGGATGAAACCAATTGAAAAAATCTAGAAAAGCACTGCCGGAAGGCAGCAGCTTTTGCGTGCATGTTCAATGTAGATGACCGCTTCGGCAACGAATTTGAACATGCCTGATGCCTTTACGACAGAGCTTTTCTAGTTTTTTTTTCGATAAATTACTGGATTTCAATTCGATCTTATCTGTATTTTTGAAAAGATTGGAAACATGAAGTTTTGAATGGGAATATCTATGGAATCATTGGGCGGATTTTACCCACTCACGAATTCGTCCTTCGTTAAAAGCCACAAACCTACCCTACAAATATCGAGTTTCTAAGTCCTTTCTTCCGGAAGTTATTGTGTTTACGCAGTCGACCGTTAGGAAGAAACAACCTAGAAATTCCATATTTGTAGAGAAGGTTTGGACCTTAATTACGAAGGCCGAATTCGTGATTGGGTAAAATCCACCCAATGATCCCGCAGATATACCCATTCAAAATTTTATCTTCCCAATATTTCCAAAAATACAGATTAAATCGAATTGAAATCCAGTACTTCATCGAAAAATAACAGTTCGAAGGTTCATACCGAATTAAATGAGGATAATATTATGAGAAGATCACAGAATATTAAATATTTGAAAAAAATTAATTTGAATTTTTTTAATTGTTTTGATGACACGATCATCACGAAATTTTGCACAATGTTGTCCTTCAACATTTACAAACTGGGTGCGAAGTTTCATCACGACGAAATCAGTATTTTTTGATTTATACCAAAATAACCAATGATACTGAGATGAAAACCACGAAATTCTACATGTTTTTTCCCAATATCTCCAAAACTAATGGCAGTATCGAATTGAAATTTGGTACACTGCTGTGAAATATGAAGTTCAAAATATAACTTGAATTTATCCCGAATATGAATAATACTTTCAAAAAAAATAAATTTTTTTTGATTTATTAACCATACAATTTCGATGAAATTCTGCTTACAGTTGAGAGTCGTCATGTTTCAACTAACTGCCCAGTTTCAATTCAATCGCTGCAGTTGTTTCTGAGATATGAGGAAAATAACATCAAAATTTCAAATTGCTAAAACTCCGAAACTATTCGGCCGATTCGGCCCATTAACGAACTTAACCTTTGTATTTTGAGATGCAACCTTTCCTGAAATTTTCAAGTCGATAGAATCCTCCGTATGCCCGTTATCGTGGTGACGGCCGGCCAACGTAATCGATTTTGACATCGGATTCGTCATCAGTGAGTCCAACCTAGTCGTTTAAGACCATTACAGACATTTGGACGAAACGATAGCACGCTGTTTCCCTAGAACATGCGCGCAAAAAGAAGAGAATATGACAAAATTTAAGGAAAAATAATTTACGGGCGATCTGAGGTTGGGAAGTGGAAGGGGTGAGGTTTTAAGTGTGAAAAGCGGCCTATCTCGATTTCCGGCAAAACTACGAGTCCTATGAAAAAAAAGTTCCAAAGCAGAGTTGTAGGTAATTAAAAGATCTACACCTTTTGTATAACACTTTTTTTGCATTACCTCAAAATTCATTTGAAAGTATAACCATGTTTTTGGTTTTTATTTTTATCTTCCACAAAAACAATTATTTTCCAGAGAAATTCTGTAAAAAAGTATCTTTTTATGTTCCAAATACAGTGTGTAATTCTTTCGATGCAAAACATATATTTGTTCGCCTCAATTCGACTAAATATCGAAAAAGCACCCTAATTTTCAATCGGAAAGTCTCATATCAAAATGTCTACCTTTTCAAAAAAGTTGGTGGGCTTTTTGTTTATTGAAATCTCTACTTTCTGATGGTGTCAAAATTATACAGGGTGGCCACCGGTCGAATCTCGGAAACCGCTTATCCTATAACTTCCGGAAAAAAAATCTAATGCCAAAATCGGCCCCCAAGAAAATGATTAAAAAATATATTCAATAGATTCAAGTTCGTAGTTCTCCACAAGAGGGCGCAATCTACCACTTGTAAAATACAATCTCTTTTTTTGCGAAATATTCTCCAGCTAACAGTGGTAAGGAAAAATAAAATAACAAAATACTCTTTCTATTCAAGAACTTTTGTTTCAGTAATTTTTCTATATTTCCTATTCATTAGTGATGGGATGGATAAACTTTTTTTCACAAAAAAAAACTCTTACTTCTGTATGCGTGAACCGATTTTCACGTTATTTGATTTCGTTGGAAGGCCATCAAAAGCAGATTACAGAAAAATAGGACAACATCATACTGGATGATCCAATTTAAAACTACAGGCTGTTTTATGTCACTTCACCCTATTTTACTGGAGAATTTCAAATGCAGTGCTATGATTCTATCGGACTGAGAATAAACCAAGCATTATCACCTATTGATTTGTTGAAACCGCTGAGAGATATCTTCGGTCATTTCAAAGATATTAATGTTTTCGTAAGTTTTGATAAGTGTTGATCAATCCTGTGAAATTCAGGAGGAATTGAGTTTCTTCATCATCTTAACAATTAGATCACAGGAAAAAACTCATCAAAAATGTATGTCGCTTACAAAACAAGCAGATGTAGATCCAGTTAGCTTAGGCGTTACTGTTTATTTTCGGTTTCTATAGCTGTAAAATTTATTTAGGTCGATTGCAAACTACTAGGTTATAATGCCTCATTATTCAAACGAAGAAGCATATGATATGCTTAATGTTTATTTTATATGTTTGGAAAATGCAGTAGCTGAAAGGGAATATCCGATACGACATCCCGAAGGACATCATTCCAGAAGAGTATTCACAACATTGACAAGAAGAGTGCGAGAAACTGGTAAGGTTCAATATGTTGGAAAATACAATAGAAAACGTAAAAGCCATAATGAGGATAATATCATAAAATTTTGGAATATTTTTATGCTAAACCACATTAAAGCATACGAAAAATTGCAAGTGATTTGGAATTGAATTATTCGCTAGTTCAAAGGATAATATAGGACCATAAACTGCATCCATATCATATTGTCTTGTACCAAGAATTGAAAAAGAGAGATTTTGGTCAACAACTGGACTTTTGCAATTAGTTGAAAGGAATGTTGAACAGCAAACCTAACTCACTTCGTAGAATATTATGTACTGACCTGGCTACTTTTTCTAGCAATAGTAAGATAAATTTACACAACAGGCACTACTGATCATATACCAACCCATAATGGCAAAGGGGAGTCAATAATCACAACCGCTGGAGTGTTCACCTGTCGTGCGGAATTTTTGATGGAACAGTTGCCGGACCATTTTTCTTCGATAGTGTCTTAACGGGACAAAGGTGCTTGAAATTTTAACGGAAGATCTTCCAATTTTTTTAGAAGATATTGCTATCCAAAGCAGGTTAGATATGTGGTATCAACAAGATGGTTGCCCGGCGCATTATGCTGCTAATGTTAGGGAATATTTAGATACAGTCTTCTCAAAGAGGTGTATTGGATGAGGGAGTATTTTTCCATGGCCAACCAGATCAGCGAGCTCACAGTATTAGATTTTTATTTTTGGGGGAGAATAAAGACTTACTTTTCCGAACACTCTCAACTTCAAGTGGGGATATGAAAAATAGATTTCCACAGACAGCTGGAACAGTTTCTCATACTGAAATTGTGGCCAGTGTCGACTCGGCGAAACAAAGACTAAATGTATGTATAGAAAATAATGGTGGACATTTTGAATATTTGAAATGATTAGGTGTAAGGGTTGTTTTCTTGTTTTTGAATGACGAACTATATCAGTCTGCGGTTTCAACAAGTCAAGAGGTGATGTTGCTCGGCTTATTCTCAGTCGGTTAGAATTATAGCATCGTATTTGAAATTCCCCAGTAAAACGCATAAATAGGATGAAGTAACATAAAACAGCCTGTACTTTTTAATTGGATCACCAGGTATGTTGTTGTCATATTTTTCTGTGATCTGCGTTTCATGGCCTTCGGACGAAATCAAATTACGTGAAAATCGGTTCACACATACCGAAGTGAGAATGTTTTTTTGTAAAGAAATGTATATCCATCCCATCACTAAAAAATAGATAATATAGAAAAAGCAGTGAAACAAAAGTTGTTTTATAGAAAGAGTAGATTGTTATTTTATTATTCTTTAGCACTGTTGGAGCTGGAGAATATTTCGTAAAAAATGAGAGTGTATTTTACAAGTGATCGATTGCGCACTCTAGTGGGGAACTACGAACTTGAAAATATTTAAATCATTCTTAAGGGGCCAATTTTGTCTTCAGAATTTTTTTCCGGAAGTTACAGGATAAACGGTTTCCGAGATACGGCCGGTGGCCCCCCCTTAATGAATCACCCTGCACAGGGTGTCCCTGGAAGAATGCGACAAACGGATACCATGAAACAAGGTCATCAAGTAGGACTCATATCAAGGGGTTACAATCGTCTTAGGACTTTCGTTTGGAATATACAGGGTGATATTCATCTGATGAGTGAATTTCAACACTTCAATAACTCTTGAACTAATCGACCGATTGATTCCAAATTTTGAAATTTTGTCACTTTTAGGAGCGCCATATTTCAATATTTTTGAAACTGAATAAACCAGATCCAGACCTGTACGTGAACATTATGATTTTTTTCATTTTGGTAACCACTAAGAATGAATTCATAATAAAAATTCAAAATCTTCGCTTGGCACCGTCATACAGAGTGATCAATAAACATTCTCTTATGAGTGAAATTTCATAGTTCGATGAATATTGAACTCATCCGTGAAATTCAATATTTCGAATTATGCAGTTTTGTCACCCTTAACGACTGCTTTCCTTAATTTTTTCTCAAAATGAAAAACCATATCCGGACTAGGAAAATTTCAGACTTCATATATTTACGGTGATATCGGATCACCTGTACGTCAACATTTTGTTTTTGTTTTTTCATTTTTATGATTGCAAAGAAGCAATCCATCAAGAAAATCGAAAAACTTTGCTTGGCACCATCACAAAGGGTCATCAACAAATATTACCTCTGAAGAGAAAAAATTCAATTTTTTTGATTGGCTTGATTGATATTTTAACCTGTTGTATTTTAGTATAATTATTCAGTCAATTTTTAGCTGTGACGTGAAAAAAACTTAGGCTCAATATTCTAATCAAAATTCAATCAATTCTATTGATTTAAATAGGGCTTTTTTCCTGAAAATCAAAAGATGTATTATTATTTCTATTCTGAAAAGTTTTTATGTCAACAATTAACTTGAATACTGGTGTCTAAGTGGAGAGTTTAGATTAATATATCGGAACCTATCAAACTGGATAATGATTAGATCAAAAAACATCAAATAAGTTGATAATATTTGATCTCAAAAACAATGAAACGAAAACATAAGATATGTGGAAATTTTCAGTTCAAGAATTGCTCCAAATGATATCCCTCCATTTCAATACACTTTTGAGCACGTTGACGTAGATGAAGTTGTTTCACAGATTTCACCAACAAATGCCGTTGACATGTGGGGTCGTGTGTCCTGTGAAATCAAACACGCAATAAAGAAACGGAATAGCCTGTTTATTTTACTCTCGTGTGTTACAACGAAGGTGAATTCGAAAGGCAATAAAATTCTTTTTGTTGAAAGGCACAGGCTAACAATTCTTGTTGTAAATCTCCTTGAGTGTTGATAGGTGATTCCTTGCTGACGCCGGGCCGGGGTCGATCGTGGAGCCAGGGATGCTTAAGTGCCGGCCGGTACTGTCGGGGGCGCTTCCGTCGTCGAGGGTGGTAAAAAACCCAGATGTTCTTGGAGCGCTGAATCTTTTTGAATTTCTTCGCCTTGACAAGGATAACGATGAATGCAGATGTCGAATCAGGAATGCAGCGTACAGATCTTCTTAGCGGTGACGTGAACGGTGAATGCAGATGGAGTGGAGTGATTTTTGAGAGCGGAGCGAAATATATTTATACGATTCCTCGGAGATTTGAATTTCGTGTTTCGACTCCGCCCCTTTCTCTGTCTTTCTTGAAGTGGATGAATTCGCTACACAACTGAAGCTTTTTAAGGTTTGCGAGGTAGCTTCAACCTGTTTGGGAGAGTGTCACGTTTCGTCCCGGCTTAGTTTGGGGGAACTCGTCAGGGCACGCACCAAACTAAGCAGTTTACATGCCTACGTGAGCGTACTTACGAGATCTTGAAAGGATCTACCAGGGACAGCGTGCGCGTTAGCGCCCCTGTACGTTGACCGATGATGTGGCCGAGCGTTACAGGCAGGTAACGTAGGGTACTTAAGAAGCAAGGGATGGTACTGCGCGCGCGACTTAAGTAAGAGCTGAGAGAGGGCGCTACAGACATTTAACATTTAATACTTTCGCAAGCATCAATAATTCTTCGTTGCAGTTGCCCCCTAGTATTGATCTGTACCGCATAGGCTTCTTGTTTATAAGCGCTTCCCATATAAAATAATCCACTGGTGTCAGACCAGGGGATCGAGGTAGCCAAGCCACATGTCCACCTCTGCCAATCCACCTGTTTACAAAAGTATCAGTCAAATATTCGCGCACTCCACCTATGTGAACCTGGCAATTGACCTTGAAATTTTCTCGTGAAAATTTTGTGATCGATTGTACCCGGTAGGTACCCGATTGTACCACAAAAATTTTCGTTTGTACCCCTAACGTTTTCTCTACACAGCCATTATAACTTTTGCACCCAACGGCACCCAAAAAAAAAATTCGAAATTTCCTCATGAAAACTTGGTGAAGGATTGTACCAGGTAGGTACCCGATTGTACCACATTTATTTTTGCTGAAATCCCCATGGTTTTTTCTACACATCAATTCGAATTTTTTTTTTCTCTTCAACTCGTGATTGGCCGATAATTGATGGAATTTTTGTATGAAAATTCTGCGGTCGATTGTACCTGGTAGGTACTCGATTGTACCACAAAAATTTTCGTTTGTACCCCTAGCGTTTTTTTATAAAGCCATTATAACTTTTGAACCCACCGGCAACCCAAAAAAAAAATCGAAATTTCTTCATGAAAACTTGGTGAAGGATTGTACCAGGTAGGTACCCGATTGTACCACATTTATTTTTGCTGAAATCCCCATGGTTTTTTTACACATCAATTCGAATTTTTTTTTTCTCTTCAACTCGTGATTGGCCGATAATTGATGGAATTTTTGTATGAAAATTCTGTGGTCGATAGTATCCGGTAGGTACCCGATTGTACCACAAAAATTTTCGTTTGTACCCCTAACGTTTTCTCTATACAACCATTATAACTTTTGAACCCACCGGCACCCAAAAAAAAAATTCGAAATTTTCGCATGAAAACTTGGTGAAGGATTGTATCAGGTAGGTACCTGGTTGTACCACATTTATTTTTGCTGAAATCTCCATGGTTTTTTTTGTACATCAATTCGAATTTTTTTTTCTTCAACTCGTGATTGGCCGATAATCGATGGAATTTTTGTGTGAAAATTCTGTGGTCGATTGTACCCGGTAGGTACCCGATTGTACCTCAAAAATATTTTGTTTGTACCCCTAACGTTTTCTTTATACTGCCATTATAACTTTTGAACCCACCGATACCGAAAAAAATTTTTTTTGATTATTTCATGAAAACTTGGTGAAGTATTGAGCCATGTAGGTACCCGAGTGTATCATCTCCATTTTTGCTGAAATCCTCATGGTTTTTCGTACACATCAATTCGAAAATTGTTTTCTCTTCAACCCGTGATTGGCAGATAATCGATGGAATTTAGGTGTGAACATTCTGTGGTCGATTTCACCTGGTAGGTACCCGATTATGCCACAAAAATTTTCGTTCGTTCCCCGTACGTTTTCTTTATACAGCCATTATAACTTTTGAACCCACCGACACTCAAAAATAAATTGCAATTTAAATGAAAATGTTTGCTTCCAAATTTTGTGATCGGACATAAATTTAAATTTTTCATATTGTTTGTTCTATACAGTAATTATGAATTCTGTACTTGTCGGCAGCTGAAAAAAATCGGAATTTCTCCGTCAAAATTTGGTTTAGATTTGTACAGAGTAGGTACCTATGTAGGCGAATATCCACCTCATTTCAGTTGAAACTTCCATATTTGTGCCACACAGCGATTCGATTTTTTTGTTCCATTCTCATAGGAGCTTGCAAAAATGGAAAGAGTATTCCATATCTTATAAAAAAAAAACATTATACAATCAAGCATCCATACGGTAATTATAATCCATCATACGATTCTCGAGGAAGAACACGAACATATGATTCCTATGAGCGACAGATAAATTTCCCATTGGGCTGGATGTAATCTTGATATCATCCATTGAATGATGTTTTTTTTTATAAGATATGGAATATTCTTTCCATTTTTGCAAGTTCCTATGAGAATGGAACAAAAAATCGAATCGCTGTGTAGCACGAATCTGAAAGTTTGAACTGAAATGAGGTGGATATTCGCCTACCTAGGTACCTACTCGGTACAAATCTAAACCAAATTTTGACGGAGAAATTCCGATTTTTTCAGCTGCCGACAAGTACAGAATTAATAATTACTGTATAGAACAAACAAAATGAAAAATTTAAATTTATGTCCTATCACAAAATCTGGAAGCAAACATTTTCATTTAAATTGCAATTTTTTTTTGGGTGTCGGTGGGTTCAAAAGTTATAATGGTTGTATGGAGAAAACGTTAGGGGTACAAACGAAAATTTTTGTGGTACAATCGAGAACCTACCGGATACTATCGACCACAGAATTTTCATACAAAAATTCCATCAATTATCGGCCAATCACGAGTTGAAGAGAAAAAAAAATTTTGAAATTGATGTGTAGAAAAAACCATGGGGATTTCAGCAAAAATAAAAGTGAATCGGGTACCTACCTGGTACAATCCTTCACCAAGTTTTCATGAAGAAATTTAAATTTTTTTTTTTGGGTGCCGGTGGGTTCAAAACTTATAATGGCTGTATAAAAAAAACGCTAGGGGTACAAACGAAAATTTTTGTGGTACAATCGAGTACCTACCAGGTACAATCGACCACAGAATTTCCATACAAAAATTCCATCAATTATCGGCCAATCACGAGTTGAAGAGAAAAAAAAATTTCGAATTGATGTGTAGAAAAACCATGGGGATTTCAGCAAAAATAAATGTGGTACAATCGGTTACCTACCTGGTACAATCCTTCACCAAGTTTTCATGAAGCAATTTCGATTTTTTTTTTTGGGGTGCCGGTGGGTTCAAAAGTTATAATGGCTGTATAAAAAAAACGCTAGGGGTACAAACGAAAATTTTTGTGGTACAATCGAGTACCTACCGGGTACAATCGACCACAGAATTTTCATACAAAAATTCCATCAATTATCGGCCAATCACGAGTTGAAGAGAAAAAAAAATTTCGAATTGATGTATAAAAAAAACCATGGGGATTTCAGCAAAAATAAAAGTGGTACAATCGGGTACCTACCCAGTACAATCCTTCACCAAGTTTTCATGAGGAAATTTCGAATTTTTTTTTTTGGGTGCCGTTGGGTGCAAAAGTTATAATGGCTGTGTAGAGAAAACGTTAGGGGTACAAACGAAAATTTTTGTGGTACAATCGGGTACCTACCGGGTACAATCGATCACAAAATTTTCACGAGAAAATTTCAAGGTCAATTGTCAGGTTCACATAGCTTGAATAGTGCGTAGGAGCTCCATCATGTTTCAAGCACAATGTTTCCATTGGTACATTTTCTAACAAACCAGGCAAAATATGTTCCAAAAAATTCTTATGAATTGCTGCTGTCGCCCTTTTACCAAAAATATGAGGACCAATCAAACGATTGTTGTAGATACCGCACCAAACATGAATCGAGAATCTAACGTGGGAATTTTTTTGAATACCTAATTGATTTCGGATTATCCTGAGCATACGTGAAAATTACGGAAATTGTCGATTCCATCCCTAGTGAGTTGCGATTCATCGGTGAACAATATCCGAGAAATCGTTCTTCTGTAACCCATTGTGAAAAATGAGCCTTGGAATTTCATCACCTTGTTCTAATTTTTGTACTATCTGTTGATGATAGGATGCATTCTGGCATTTTTTTTATCGTTTTATGTATTCTGTTTTGGGGACCCTCATCTGTTTGCTTATTCTGCGCGTATGGGTAGATATATGGATTTTCTGTCACTAGTTCCAGGATTGTATTCTCCTCATTTGCACTTTGTCTTGGGGTACGATCAACTTTCATTTAAAAATTTCCTTTCTATAAATCCTTGTGAAAAGCGTATGATCGGGAATTCTGTGGTCAGAGTATTTTCTTTCGGATTCCCTTACCGATTTCCTAGAATTTCACTCACAATAACTATACATGTCAATCATATCCGTATATTTTTCTAGAGAAAAAAGGCAAAGGGCATTTCTGAGTTCGTTAACAGAAGTTACCAAATGGAGCAGCTTTGATGTCATATTTGAATTGGCTATTTTCAGTGATTTACAGATGTAATCAACAATTCACATCATTTTTGACCTACAGGCTGTAAAGAATCTGAAACAATTATCAGAGAGAATAATTGTTGAATTGTGTTTATACGATAGTATTTCCATCGCATCTCACATTTTCAAAAATGAGTCGACAGCGGCATTTCAACGAAATTTAAAATCACAACTCAAATATGTACAACGTTGTACCGAAGTCTTAGTTACTTGTTCTCAAATAAATTATTGATATGAATTATGATGTTACATAAGGCGCACAATATTGAAATAATGTTAAATATGACATCACGCCAATTAAAAAAACAAGTTTTTTTTTCTTCAGAGATGATATTTATTGATGGCCCTATGTAATGGTGCCAAGCAGAGTTTTTTGATTTTCTTGATGAATAGCTATGTGGTGTACCCCGGTTGGGGTTGGTTCGTCCAGTTTGTTTGTACAGGAGAGGGTTGAAAATAACACTCGAAGAACTCGTTCGAGGGTTTAATTACTATGGGTAATTTACTACGGCATGACACATCAATGAACGCTCCGCTTCATTGTTCTCATTCACTGTTTTCATAATACAATAACAAAATATTATATATGTTTTGTCAAGGTGTTCACAAGCATATTATGATAAGACGTGGGAATTCAATATCAGTAGGTTATCCATCTGAGCACGTTTTATGGATGATGCGAGGTTCTATGGACCTTGCTAGTCTTCACGTAATAATTATACAGAGTGTTTAATCTGACATAGGTTACACCTTCCCTCTTTGAGAAAAAAATTTTTTCTACGTAAGCTAAAAAACTTTTTGATTGGCGTCTATCTTCCTAATTACATAATTACATCAGTCTCAAGTTATCTCACATCTAAAGTTACGATTTATTGAATATTTATCTAATTTAACTTAATTCTAATCAAAGATAATACGGTTTCACTGTGTCTTGTGTACCTCTTCGAGTTTGTTTCTGTCCGTTTTCACAATAATGTTCGGGTTTCGCACTTTCACTATTTCGTAGGGGCCGTTAAATAAGGAGTCAAGTTTATTCTCAATGTTGTTGTTATTCAAGAGCACCTTATCTCCTACATTATAGCTTATTTTAGTACAATTTTTGTCGAAACTTTCTTTCCTTTTCAATTTTGTCTTCACCAAGTTTTCTTTAGCATCTTTCCAAGCCGTTTGCAACCTATATTTTAGTTCAAGGGGGGTAATTGTCAAAATTGTAGATTGGATCTACCTGGCTTTTTAAATTTTGTGGAATTCTACTAGGTTTTCCGAAAACTAGTTCGTAAGGAGTATAGAGAGTTGAAGAGTTCACGGTGTTATTATATGAAAAGCACCAATACGGAACCCAGTTACTCCAGTTGTTACTTTCCTTGGCTGCATGCATACGAAGGAAAGTTCCTAAGTGTTTATGCGAATTTTCAAGTGCACCCAGTGTTTCGTGATGATACGCTGTTGAATTGAATTGCTTAATTTTGAGCAAATCACACGATTCACTAAATATTCTTGATAAGAATTATGTGCCTTGGTCTGTAACAACTTCAGCAGGTATACCATACCTTAAAACAAAGTTTCTGCTTCTTTGTTTGGTAGTGGATAACCCTCTACAAACTTGGTTAAGTCGCATTGAATTGTGAGTATATACCTATGGTTCTCGATATCGGTAGGTAACGGACCTACAAGATCTAAAAAAACTTTTTGAAAAGCAGACGAAGCTGTGGTAGTGATTGTCAAAGGTTCTTTCCTAGGTAAAGAATGTTTATGACGTAGACAATTATCACACTTCTTTATAAATTTTTCAACATCTGTTCTTAAGCCGTTCCAAAAATATTCTCTTTTGATATTAAGAACGTCCGATGCCTGCATGTCCACCAGTTGGAAGCATGTGAAAATCATTAAGAATTATTTGTCTTAATTCTTTGTCTTCGATCCGCGTCAAGTCTCTGATAATATTAATTTTCAAGGATGTTCCTAAGATTTCGTTTTTATAATTTGACAACAATTCTATAAATTTCATATTGCTAGCTAGCTTTATTAGGTACAATTCTAATATATCATTTTCTGCGCATAATTTTTCCAGTTTCCTCAACGATGTACCTAAGTCGTACGCTGATCGGATGTTCTGGTTAATGAAAATGACTTGTGAATTCACATTGAATATTAGATTCTCATTGTACTGGACTGAATGTTGATTTTTCAAATTACGAAATTCTTTTTCTGGTAGTGGCCTTAACGCAACACTTTTTGCTGGACGTTTCAAAACTTCGACTACAACAGGGTGATCAATCCTTTTGCCATCGGAGGCCTTCGTCTCGTGTTGCATGGAACCTACTTCATTTTTAGTTCGAGACCTCGTCATGACACTACTATTTTCAACTACTATATTTCTCAATTCTTTGAGTTCTCCTGACTCTAGTTGAATACGTGATGATGCTACCGCTGTGACATTCTCTGAACCTTTTACATAATGAACCTTGAAGTCATATTTTTCTAAAATCAAACGGAATTTTGTTAATCTACTTGAAAGATTAGTCATATTGAACAAATAAATCAGTGGGTGGTGATCTGTTAAGATTTTAAATTTTCGTTCAAACAAATATGGTCTGAAATGTTTGACTGAGCAAACTATCGCTAAAAGCTCTTTCTCGATTGTACAATAGTTCTTTTCCGCTGGATTCAAACTTCGCGAAGGAAAGGCTATCGGATGGTCATTAGAATTTGACAAAACTGAACATAACGCAGATCCACTAGCATTTGTTTTAAGAATGAATTCATTATTCTCTGAAAAATTTGGATATTGAAGAATAGGTGCTGTCAGAAGGACTTGCCCTAAAGTTTGAAATGAATTTTCACAATCTTTCGTCCATTGAAAAACTTTTCCTTTGCGTGACAAGTTGTTCAAAGGTTGAGCGATTTCTGGAAAATTTCTAATAAACTTCCTCTAATAATTAGCTAATGCAACAAATCGTTTAACTTCTTCAGAATTTGTTGGTACAGGATATCTTGAAATGTTATCAATTTTCTCTGGATCTGGCGAAATGCCTTTATCCGAAATGATATGACCTAAATACAACATTTCCTTCTTCAAGAATTCACATTTAATAGGATTCAATTTCAAATTAACCTCTCTCAGGCGTTGTAATATTTTTACGAGATTTTGATTATGGTTTTGCAAAGAATGACCAAAAGCTATTAATTCATCTAAGTAAATAAAACATGACTCGTAATTTAAACCTGACATAGCTATTGTCATGAGCCTCGAGAATGAACTGGGGCTTGTTTTTAATCCCATTCCTAGTCTTTTCATTTGATATTGACCTCTTTCAGTTGTAAATGCTGTATATGGTCTGCTATCGGGATGTAATTCTAACTGGTAATATCCTTTCGCTAAATCCAAATGAGAAAAGTAAATTGCTCCTGACAAGGAATCTAGTATTTCAGTAATGTTTGGTAGAGGAAATTTATCACCCTTACTTTGCTTGTTCAGTAATCGGTAATCTAAGACTACTCGAAATTTCTTAACTCCGTTTTGATCCGGTTTTTTCAGTACGATTAGTGATGGTGAGGACCATTCAGATTTGGCTTCCCCTATAATTTCGTCTTGTAGCATTTTTTCTACTTGTTTATGAATTTCATTTTTCTGTGAATGCGGTAATCTATACGGTTTTACATAAACCGGTTGAGCTTCTGGATTGAGTAAAATTTTTTGACGATATAAATTAGTTACAGTTAAAGGATCACCGTCTAGATGGAAAATATCTGCATATTTGCACACATTTTTTGTACGGAAGTTATTTCTTCCTTGTTTAATGATTTCATATTAATTAAATCTGATATATCATCTACCCTTTTCACTGATATTTCGTTTTTACCATAATTTATAACATCAAATTTTGAAAGACTCTCAAGTTTTGGAAGAAAATTTTTCAATCTTATTTCTCTATCATTCACATTTAACAATCTAATTGGAATTCTATTCTCCTCGGGTTTTGCGATCATTCCCGCGATGATAACACCTTCGCATATTTGTTCATTCAAAATCACACATTCTCCTGATTTCTCCGTAGGACAATAATGAATAATTTCGCATCTTGGCGGTATAATATTATAGTATAATGTTCAACTTTGGATTTCAGTGGAACACCAATTTCTCTACTGTTATTCCCCAATCTTAAAATGAAATTTTCGTAATCAATTACTACTTTGTGTTTTTTGAAAAAATCTGATCCCAGTACACCTTGTATACTTGGATCGAAGGACTTAATAACTGAAAAATTGTGAACAAACCTAGAACTTTTTAAAATAAGTGAAATGGTTGCGGAGCCCATAGAAGATGTGGATCCGCTTATACCTTTAATTTTAATTTTTTCTTTAGTATCTAAATTTTCTCCTCCAGCTGAAAATTCGGGAAATATACAAATTATACTTGCGCCTGTATCAATTAGGAAATTCAATTCTCTATTGTCATACTTCACTGAAACATAATTCAAAGCATTTATATTGTAACTAACATGATTGTTGGTCACGAAAAAACTTATCTACTTCGTGAATTTCTTCTTTGGAAGAATTTTCAGCGAAATATGCTTTGTGTGGTGTCGAGTACCCATTGTTTTTACCATGACTATTGAACTGCTGACCGCGACCTTGACCATTACTCTTTTTCGTCGAGTTGAAATTTTGCTTGTTGTTCGAATTACGGTCACGACCTCGATAAGTATTATGGACAGTTCCTTTTTGATTGTACCCATTACGATTATTCCGATTATTATGTTTGAAATGAAAGACTTTTCGGCTAGATGTTGAATTTGAATTTTTTACAAGTTCCTCTTCCTTAGTTGATGCTACGGCATCCTTGAGGTTATCGAAATTTCTTGATTTCACGATCGTTCTTATTTCAGTATTCCGTAAACCATTCGCAAATGCTACCAATGCAATCTTTTCATTTACTTTGGCTAAAACAGGTAATGCTTCTGGTGTATTATCTGCTTGAGCGATCGTTAAATCGAGACACAATTGTTCGACTAGCTTAGCAAAATCTTCTATCGTTTTGTTGTCTTGTTTCAAGTTATGGAGTTGGGTTGATAAAGCTGCTGGCGAATTCTTAGTTATAATTAATTTATTCATGTCTACCACTAAATCTTCAACTTTCCGATACCCTTTTTCCAATCGTAATTTAGCATTTGGCGTTAATTTAATTTTTAGCACATAATTGATTAAGGAATTTCTGCCTTGCTCATCGAGCATATCCTTATATAATTCAATTGCATCAATTGATTGCATCACAGATTCTTCTGTGTAACTCATAGGTGGCATTAAGGACGATGCCGTCCTCAAATCAAATTTTTCACTCATATTGACTTGCTCTGAATTATCTTCAATAATTTTGGCTCTATAGTAGTTTTCTAGCTGCTCATAGTGATTTTTCTATGTTGCTTGGCAAGGACTCAATGTTTCGAGAAAATTTGTCTCGGACTTGACATTTTCTTTTAATTTCTTGAATTTATATTTTAATTTAGCTAATTCATTGAGAAATTTGTTTACTCTATCGGCTCGTTCCCTACGTTCTCGCGGTTCTTTCTTAATACAATCCAGAAATTTTACGAACACATCACTCAAATCAGTAAATTGTTCGGTATCATCCATTGACAATCAGACATATCAAAAAATTTTACTGACTTCCTTGTGCTGCTGTCACTTATACCAGATCCTGGTGGCTTCTCCTTATTTCGATTTGAACCTTCTTTTAGATCCCCTTCTTGATCTTCCAATAAATGTACATAATCGCACCAACACACACCAGCAGAAATGCTAGTACTCCCAAGATCTCAGGTACAGATAGGGCTTTGTTCTCGGCTGTCGCTGTGGCTGTACCATTCCCAGTCTGGGCAATAATTACCTCTTCCTGTTTGGATTGTCCTGAACCCATCGTAGCACTAGCTAGCTGAGTTGTATACCATTATTGCAACACCATTTACACCTCTCACTGCATTCTGGATATCTTCTGACATTCAGTCAACTGGCAGCATCGCCATGTGGTGTACCCCGGTTGGGGTTGGTTCGTCCAGTTGGTTTGTACAGGAGAGGGTTGGAAATAACACTCGAAGAACTCGTTAGAGGGTTTAATTACTATGGGTAATTTACTACGGCATGACACATCAATGAACGCTCCGCTTCATTGTTCTCATTCACTGTTTTCATAATACAGTAACAAAATATTATATATGTTTTGTCAAGGTGTTTACAAGCATATTATGATAACAGACGTGGGAATTCAATATTAGTAGGTAATCCATCTGAGCACGTTTTATGGATGATGCGAGGTTCTATGGAACTTGCTAGTCTTCACGTAATAATTATACAGAGTGTTTAGTCTGACATACGTTACAGCTACTTTGCACTCATGAACATGATAAAAAAACAAAATGTTGACGTACAGGCTGATCCGATATCACCGGAAATATAGAAAGTCTAAAATTTTTCTAGTCCGTAACTGGTTTTTCATTTTGAGAAAAATTTAAGGAAAGCAGTCGTGAAGGGTGACAATACTGCATAATTCGAAATAATTTCACGGATAAGTTCAAGATTTATCGAACTTTGAAATTTCACTCATAGGGGAATGTTTATTGATCACCCTGTATGACGAGGCCAAGCTGAGATTCTGAATTTTTATGAGCTAATTCTTAGTGGTTACGAAAACGAAAAAAATTCGTAATGTTCCCGTACAGGGTGATCCAATCTTCACGAAAATAGGAAAAGTCTGAATTTTTCCTAGTCTGGATCTGATTTATTCAATTTCAGAAATATTGAAATATGGCGATCGTAAAGGGTGACAAAACTTCAATACTTGAAATCATCCGGTCGATTAGTTCGAGAGTTATTGAACTGTGAAATTATACCCATCAGATGAATATCACCCTGTATATTCCAAACGAAGGCCCTTGGACGATTAAAACCCCTAGATATGAGTCCTTCTTGATGACCTTGATTCATGGTATCCGTTTGTCGCATTCTTTCCGGGACAACCTGTGTACATTACTATGGTAAATTTCCTTAGAAATTATCATTAAGTAGGGCCCAGAACTTGCCTTTTCCCCAATTCTCGATGAAATCCTTTTTAATGGTCTAAAATTTCACGTAGTTCACTCAGGTGTATGAATTATTTGGGAATAGCAATAAATGGGCATCCAATAATTTTAGGAAGATTTCACATTTTCCTAAAATTATTCAAGATGTCTTATTAAATATTAACTTTATTAATTCATTTTGTTGTTAATTGTAGTGGTATACTTCTGCATTTCTGAGAAAATTTACAATAATAGATATTTTTTCACACCATCAGAAAGGAGAGATTTCAACTAACAAAAAAGCCCAACAACTTTTTCGAAAAAGTAGATATTTTGACATGAGAATTTTCGATTGATAATAAGGGTGATTTTTCGATATTTGGTCGAATTAAGTCGAACAATTATATTTTTTTTATCGAAAGAATAACAGTGTCATTGAAACATAAAAAAATACTTTCCACAGAATTTGGTAAAAAAAATTTTTTTTGTGGAAGATAAAAATAGAAAACCCAAAACTTGGTTATTAGAATTTTTCTCATGAATTTTGAGGTTATGTAAAAAAGTAATGTAGTCATACAAAAACAGTAGATTTTTTATAACCTATAACTTCGCCGTTTAACTTTTGTCCGTAGGACTTGTAGTTTTGCCGAAAATAGAGATGGGCCGTTTTTAACCCTTAGAACCTCACCCCTTTCCACTTCCCGATCTCAGATTGCCCGTAAATGATTTTTCCTTCAATTTTAATTATATTCTCCTTCTTTTCCAATGGGTTTTATCCTACTTTTATTTCCTTTCACTTTTTATCATTTTTAAAGGCTTCTACCCTGGTCTAATATACTAGTCAATCTGGCCAAATATTTCACTTTTGAAACCTCCTCTATAATTCACATGAAAATCCGGTGATACGTGGAATTTGATGAAATTATGAATTACATAAGTAAGAAAATATTTCATCGAGTCTTTACAAAGCTCCGTAATATTACAATAACCGTAATGGTAATAATAAATGGGATCAAGGTTTTAAAAAAAATCTAGAAAAGCACTGCTGTGAAGACAGTAGCTTTTGCGCGCATGTTCAATGTGGATGACCGCTTCGGCAACGAATTTGAACATGCCCGTAAGAGCTGCTGCCTTCACGGCACAGTTTTTCTAAATTTTTTTCGATAATTTTCTGGATTTCAATTCGATCTAATCTGTTATTTTTGAAATATTGGAAAAAAATAAAATTTTGAACGGGTATATCTTCGGACCTTCGTAATTAAGCCCCAAACCATCTAGGCCGACTGTAAACACAATAACTTCCGGAAGAAACTACTTAAAAACTCGATATTTGTAGAGAAGGTTTGGACCTTAATCACGAAGGCTGACTAATGATTCCGCAGATATATCCATCCAAAATTTTATTTTCCAAATATTTCAAATATTACAGATTAGATAGAATTGAAATCCAGTACTTTATAGAAAAATAAATAAAATTTCGAAAGTTCATACAGAATTTGATGAGGATAATATGATAGAAAGATCACAGAATATTAAATGTGTATTTGAAAGAAAAAATTTGAAATTTTTTTCCAAATTGTTCTAATGACACGATCATCACGAAATTCTGTTCCTTTGTTTCTCTCAGCATCTTCAAACTAGGTGCAAAGTTTCATCATGATTGAATCAGCGTTATCTGAGTTATACCGACAAAAACAACGATAGCGCGAAGAAAACCACGAAATTTAATTATTTTTTTTCCAATATCTCCAAAACTAATAACCGTATCGAATTGAAATTTGGTACACTGCTGTGGAGTATGGAGCTTTGAGTTCACGCTGAATTTTTTTTTCAAATGTGATGAACAGTCCGCATTAAAAAAATTTTTTTTCGAAAAAAATTAACTGATAGTATGATCCCAACAAAATTTCGCGAGAAGTTGCGCGTTGCTGTACTCTAATTAACTGCCAAGTTTCGATCCAATCGTTTCAGTGGTTTCGAATTATCGCCAAAATAACGTCATTACTTCAAAAGGCTTGAACTCGGCCAGACACATATTGAATTTTTCCCATAGCTCATTTTTGAATGTATTTTTTTCTGCTTGCAGTAATCATTACTCTACTTTTATTTGTTGTCTGGATTATAATCCGATCAATTCTTGACTGAGTATATGAGATAGTTGAGCATGATGTGGATGAAGTACTGATCCAAAATATCTCTTAATTATACTCCATATTATACATAACCTGATGGTTCGGAGAATAACGCACATTTTTTAACAAGGCTTCAGTTGACGAGTAACTCCACGTAAAACCAAACGTATGTGTTGATTAGAACTAGTCATGAACTATTTGTATCGACTAATTAATTGGATATTATATATTATTTGAAATCATTTTCAGCCAAAAATTCAAACGAAAATGTTTTAGCAAGAACGAGTTTGCAAAAATGAAAAAATTCTGAAGAACATTAAAGCTTACCTCTTGAAGCTTCATAACGCATAGTGTGCCAAAATAACATCATATACTGTTATGAATATTTCCTCTCTA
The DNA here is from genome assembly GCA_958510865.1 of Myrrha octodecimguttata. Lineage (NCBI taxonomy): Eukaryota > Metazoa > Arthropoda > Insecta > Coleoptera > Coccinellidae > Myrrha > Myrrha octodecimguttata. The sequence continues at coordinate 1,750,323 of OY294057.1, read as the reverse complement.
AATTCCGCACTCCTGATGCATGTTTTGTTTCACAACATTTCCATCTTCCCAAAACCCCTGAACCGCCTTCTCTTCGTAGCTGAAGAGCATCAGGGGTGAGATTTGAATCCACTTTACGGATTAAATGAGCAAAACTCTGTAAATAGGCTTTGTGCAGGCTATGGCGACAGAAGCAGACAGACGTATCTGTCCGGAAATAAAATCTCAGCCGAGTTCGAGGGTATGCGAATATATTCCTAATTCAGGAATTTTATATTTTTCCCTAGTTTCAATGCAAATAGAGTTTTCCTTATGCAAAACAGACAATTCTGAATATCGTCCTACCACGTTTGTCGGAAGCACTTGGCAAATATATTCTCGACTCATGTATGATAATTCATACGTACGCCCGAAAATATTTTCTCGGTATGCTCTGCTCGCCAAAGTCGAACACTGTAGATTTTATTATTTCGTAATATTTGAGCCAAATATTGTGCCTGATGAGGATGTAATGTTCATTTTATCCAGTGATTAGTAATTTTTCTGGACAGAAAACGTTTAACGGGTTTTATTTCATTTTTGATTGCCAAACTTGTTATCACTAGTATGTTGTCGTCTGAGACTACCATTAGGGGAAACTAGTGCGCCCAGATCTCTCTTAGTGATGGATATACCTAGGCGTAGATCTCATTTAATGATAGATTTACCTAGGTGGTAGATCTGCAGGACGATAGATCCATGTTTTTGAATAGATGAAAGTATTTATTTACACGATAACTTTGCAAAGTAATAAATTAGAGACTCGAAATTTTCGTAGGTTTAATGCTTGGATACAAAGATCAAGTTCAGAATAAACAACATCCGCCTAACGATTTAGTAGATGAACGCTTTTGAAATTTCGTCATCTCGATATTTACAAAAATGAAGACACGATTCAGTCGAAATCCATCTTTTGGATAGACGATGGCGGTGCTCACATTCAAAGACAAATTCCATGGATCAAATGAAAACACTCAGTACTTTGTAAACGACTTACAAACCCATAATACTAAATAGATCTGAATAGCTTGGTTTAATAAATTTTTTTATCACAATTCTATTTTCGGTTATTGGACGCTTAAGATGCCTAAGACGACTATAAACGTAATCGTAACAATCACCCTAATTCAAATTTCATAAAATCCTTAGAAGAAATACAGAGTGTTTCACCATAAACTGGTCAAACATTTATAGCCGTATAGATGACATTGGGAAAGTCATTTTTGCCTTGTGAAATATACCTCGTTTTCGAAGCATAAGCGAGATACAGGGTGTTTAATGTCAACTTTGAGCAATATTCTGATAACTAAGTTATGCGTGACCTTTGAAATAACGGTTTTTGGTCACACCTTAGTATTTTTTGGTGGTCGATTCAATTTTGGTGTAGAATTTATGAAAAAAAATTTCGAAATGGCGAAAAACCTACAAAGCTGGAATTTTTTGTTTTCGGTTGCCATATTGGATAGCATTATTTCAATGTACTTGATTTTCTAAGATTTTCGGTGAAAATTTTTTTCTAAAATTCAAACTCAATTTTTTTTTACATGTCTACAGTGAAAAAAAAATTCTCCTAAAATAATTGAAATCTTTCGAGGTTGAACTCATTTCCATTTTGAACACTGGTGTGAAAACAGAATGAAAAAATATCCATTGGTTTTCATTTTATAGGCTTCCAAAGATCCCGCTCGGAGTACTTAAATAATGTTCATTTAAGAAACTTTTGGCCTTACGGAGGCCAAAATTGTGCTACTGGGCCCCCAGAATGACCTGGATAGAAATATGAATTTATCAGAAAAAAAATTTTTTTTTCAAAAAAACTGTGATGGGATTTGAACTCGCTCCACTTACGGGCAATAAGGTCGCGTATAAATTGGATTTATTCTGATTACAAAGACGTTCGTTATCAAGCAACGGTAGTTCATCGAATGTGACCCGGTTTTCCGAAAGCGGAGAGAATTCGATTCCCACCAGTTTTTCAGAAAATAATTTTTTCTTGATAAATTCATATTTCTAACCAGGTCACTCTGGAGGCCTATTATCCTTATTTTGGCATCTGTAGGGCCACCGCTTTCATAAATAAAAATTATTTAAGTACTCTGAGCGGAGTCTTTGGAAGGCTGAAAATGAAAACCAATGAATATTTTTTCATTCTGTTTTCACCCCAGTATTCAGAATGAAGGTGAGTTCAATCTCGAAAGATTTCAATAATTTTTGGTGATTTTTTTTTCACTGTAGACATGTAAAAAAAGCTGAGTTTGAATTTGGAAAAATTTTTTTCACAGATAATCTTAGAAAACCGAGTACATTGAAATAATGCTATCCAATTTGGCAATCGAATACAAAAAATTCCAACTTTGTAGGTTTTCCGCCAATTTGAAATCTTTTTTCAAGAATTCTACACTAAAATTGAATTGACCACCAAAAAATACTAAGTAGTGACCAAAAACCGTTAAGGTCACGCATAACTTACCACAGTTATCAGAATATTGCTCAAAGTTGACATTAAACACCATGTATCTCTCTTATGCTTCGAAAACGGAGTATATGTCATAAGGCAAAAAATGACTTTTCCAATGTCATCTATATGGATATATATGTTTGAGCAGTTTATGATGAAACAACCTGTATAATGTGAAAAATAATTTCATACAATATTCATGAAAAAAATGAATTTTTTAGTTATACAACAGGGTTTAATGAATATTCATTTTTGAGAACATTTCCTTCATAGTCGTTTGTATCGATCATATAGTCAGATTTATTATGTTCACATTGAAAGGAATTATAATGAATTCCTTCAGTCAGATGTAAAACATTACTGCATTAGGAAAATAAAAATTTTCTGTTCAATTAATGAAGATGACCAATTCATATTTGACATCTAAATTTAATTGAATAATCATGATATAATGTTCTCCATTCAGGATGAATGCAAAACTGCATATTTAATCAATTTTCTGTTTATCGATTATTGATTATGATATCCAAGTATAGTTCAATAGAATGAATACATATTGTAATATGAAAAAATAACAGGTTGCATTCAACACTTCAACGACAAATCCGATTCAACACTGGATTTCTTGCCGAATAATAAAACAATGCAATTATTAGCCCTGGTTCAAATTTTCCTTGAATTTAGGTTGTTCAATATAATTCAATGTGAATCTATCAGTGGAATCAATGAATGCTTTCAGATCATTCAAAACCCATGATTTACTTATTTCAGACACATTTCGATACAAAGGTAAATCATATTCAGCACTGTATTTCCTATTGAATAAAAAACACTGCAATTATTCATCCTGGTTCATAGTTTCCTTATATTTTTAGTACATCAATATAGGAAGGACCTGGAGACTTCTTCTTGTTCTACATTATTCGGTTGAATTTTTCATGTCAATTTATTGATGCTTTCAGATCGTTCAGAACTTACGATTTTCTCATTTAAGACACATTTCCATGCAAAGGTAAATCTTGTTCAATACTGGATTTCCTTCTGAATGATAGAACACTGCAATGATTATTTCTGGTTCTTTTTTGGTACGTCAATATAGAAAGGACCTGGAGACTTGTTTTTGTTCTATATTATTCGTTTCAATTTTCCATTTATTCCTTTTATCAATGGTATTAATTAGATCAGATCATATAAAACTTACTTCCAATACTAAGGTAAATCTTATTCAATACTGGATTTACAGAACACTGCAATTATTAATCCTGGTTGAAATTTTCCTTATATTTTAAGTTGGTCAATATAGGAAGGTTCTGGAGACTTGTTCCATATTATTCGTTTCAATACACCTTCCAAGAATAATTCGTTCCAATACACATCTCAAGAATAACCTCCAAATTTGTTTACCTTCCTTCACTTGAATTTCCTGGGTCAATTTATCAATCGAATGAATGCATCCAGATCGTTTAAAACTTACGATTAACTTATTCAAAACATATTTCGATGCATATTTTCACAAATAACATATATTCGTCTTATGAAATCTTGAATTTGCAACTGTAAAAGTAACATTATTTCTTATTTGACAAATGACAGTACTGACCGATGACCGTGAAGTTTGGTCGTATCTCAAGCCCCGCCCATAAAATGCAGTTATCCGATTGGTCGAATATATCTGAATTTGTGTTGAAATTTCACCATATTCTTGATTTTTTCAAAAATATTAGCAATTCGATTGAGATATCGTTTTTTTCAATGGAAGGTAGGGTGATATTTCATCTATCTATGTGAATTTACCGCTTTCTCCTAACTCTAACGGCTACGAAGGAGATCGCTGATAAGTGGGACGACCTTTTCGACCCAGCGTCACCTTATTCAATTAGTATAGTATAGAACTAAGGAAACCCAGTTGCTATGTTACTTGGTACAATCAGAACGTCAGAAGTTCTAGGACTCAGAATAATTTTACTGTATGTGTCTGAGCAGATATTATGACATAATTAGTATGACTAATTGAAATATGACTCAGTCAAAATGCGCTGTCTTCAGAGGTCATGATGTATTTATTCATTCATTTTAATTAAAAATAAGAGTGTAGGCATATGCCTATGAACTGCTCAAGTAGTACTAAAAATAACAGATCATGAGTAGGGTGAAATAATAAAAATATTATTTTTAGGTGGATCTTAAAACAACGAATGCACTCCTATCAACCTCACCACTATTGATCCCTCCTCAAATTGTCCTGGGTATAATTGAACGAATTCGTTGACGTGCTTCCAACCATTACATCTGAAAGCTCGTTCCATGAATCCAACACTCAGTTATACAAATGCAACACTCATTGAGTTGTTTTGAGTCTCCTTGATAATCCTGAAGCTGTGATCAATTCCTGGTATTCTTTAAACATATCGATTGTACCTTCGGCGCGAAATTCCGTTCATCGCCTTAAATGTGAATATATGGTTACTCCTGTCACGTCTATCCGAGAATAAAGTCATGTGGGTGAGCTTGAGTCGCATGATTCTTAGGGAATTTTTATGTTCCATTTCTGGACATACTCCAGCGAATTCAACTAATGACAAGTACAGCCCACCAAGCTGGTTCCGCGTATTCCATAACTGATACATAAGTTTGCTTACCATCAATAACAACCATGAAGAGTCTTTTGCAGCAGATATGTCAGTTGGCAAGCTTTCGCTGTCACAAAAGCAATATGGGTGGTTCAAGTAAGTTCCCAGATCGCATTGATAGGTGATTGGATTAATATAATAGCCCTCTATGGAATCTGAAATGTGAGAATCATCCTTTTAGATTTGCAGAACGTGACAATTTTTCAGATTCAGAGGATGTAACCATCCAAGACAATAGTCATATATTCTATCCAGATCCTGTTAAAAAATGCTTTGTTCATCAGTGGAAAGTTATACATTTTGTATCATCTGCGTACATTGAGCATGTAGAACGAAAACAGTTTGGGAGATCAGCACTGTATAAAAAAAGTATTTGTTCAAAAAACGAATCCATCGATTTTTTTTGAAGTCGAAACAGGGAGTAGATCTCCCGGACATAAACCTCTGCGAACGTCCCTGCCAAAACATGGACGGTTCCTTCTGAGCTCCTGCATATATCACCAGAATAGTTTATTGGGGACCTATATATACATATACCAAAAAACAAGTTCATGTTAGACTTGTTATTCAAATTCAATTATTAATTATTATCAAACATTTGGGCAAGTTGCTGAAAGGAAGTGAGAAAACGTTATGTGATTATTAAATTCAACTACCATTCTACTATGCCGTTATCAAGGCCAAAAGGACTTTTTGCGTCCCAATAATTTCAGAATCCGTTCAATAATCCTTGGCTCTGTAGGAACATACGGAATAGTCACACATCTGATACATTCGGAAATGGCTTCTTATAGTACAGATTAGTACTTCTTTTACACTTCAGCAATCTCCGTATCACATGGTAGAATGGTAGAAATGCCCTAAAATCGAATCTGAGCGGACTAGCGATATCTCTTGAAATTTGATTGAATCGGATTAAATGAAAATATTTTGTAAATCACTTGTATTTTGCCTGCCATGAATTTACGATATAGATGAATATTTCGCATATTAATGTAGAATATTATGATTTTGTCCGACTTTCTTCCTTGAGTTCAAATTTGTTTGACAAATTTTCAACTTGAAGAAAGAATTGGTCTATATATCATGACTCTGTTATATCCATCTTCCATACACTCATGTACTTGTACAAAATACTCAGAAGAACATTTTCCCTTACCATGGCTTGCATTCTTATTGGAAGTCGAAGAAGGTACAATTATCAATGGAAATGGAAACTGAGATATTCGTGAGAGTATTTTCCTTAAATTTGTTTTCTTGTTGAGTCCAAAGATATCGCTCTGATGAAATCCAACTAAAGGTTTATTCTCACTAAACGTTCTGTAACTTTCCAGCATCCTTCCCGTAAAATATTATAAGGTGTAGATAGATGCAATGAAGTATGCACACTATTCTTCCAGTTTACGTTCCGTCTACATGAAATTCTTCCTACTAAATTTTGACGTAGGTACCTCAAACGGAAGGGATACGGGTAGGTTAAGGAACATAGTATAGTGAGTTAATTCAAACGTACCTTTTCAATGGCATTTGATCAGCACTGTCGACCAGTGGATCACCCGAAAACATGGAATTCAATTTGCGGTACCTAGATATTGTGTAACGCATAAAATTTTTGAAATAACGAGAATGGCCATCGAGTCGAAGAGCAAGTTACAAGACTGTCGTACCCTTTCGAAGAAGTCAGATACAAGGATCACCAAAGTAACTGATGGTGGCATTGAAAAGTATTATCCATTGTATTCAAATAACTCTCGTAAGAGGAGAACAAAAACCACGAAATAACAACAGACAGTTCACCTACTCATCATACATAAAAACAACATAACTACGAATGCTGCTAATATAAAGGAAGGTCTACACTCCATGTAGCTTCGTGAGTAGATGTATAGTCCCCTTTGGAAGATGTGGGAATAAACAGTATCAGGCAGCTGTCAATTTCATCATGTCTTATTCATATACTGCGAAGCGATGCTTTTAACGAACATGAATTTCATGAGGATGGAAACTGAGAATTGTTCAACAATTGTAAGAAATTCAGAGGAAACTGAACAGACCTGTAAATATGTATGGGATATTCACGATAAATTCACCTCTCCTTTTCATCGTTTTTATAGAAAAAACTATACATAAGAGTTGGTTGATTGTGGCTGGATATTGATAGAATGCTCTCAGAAAACAGCATACACAGAAATTTCGCTCGGGTTGAAATACTTGCGTATTATTGAGATAGATTCAACTATTACAGTTTCAATAAGAAAAGTTGGGTTTCAACCTGTTTCACTTGTTCGAAGTGCTGCTTTATTAAGAACTGAAACTATTTTCATCCTACATAAGTTACAAGATATGTACAAACTGCACATGCGTAAACTAATTTTATCCAAACCGTAACATGTCTCCTTCTCTATTTTGAAGAAAATGTTATGATTCCAACTTTTGAAATTACAACAATTCAAAGTAAGTTCATACCTTAAACTATTAACATTTATTTACCATATTTTTCAATCATAGTTCTGTGATTTCATGTCTTTAATATTAAGGTAATTAGGAGCTTTAATAATTCTGCCACTAGATTTTGAAAATGCATTGTTCGTTCCTCAAATTCAACATGAACTGATTTTATTTATATGAGGAATTTTGTGGTGTATCTTTAATTCAATTATATGTGAATGTATTATAAACCTTGATGATTTATTACGTAATTATCTTCTATTTATTTCAACTATATAATCATTCTTTGCCATTTTTACTGAGTATGTTCTTTCACTACACAATTTCGTCATTATTATTCCATCTTTCTATTCATTGGTTGAAACATTTGTCACAAAATTTTTTTTGGAGATATTTCTGATTTCGGCGAATTCCTAGAATTTTTATTATTATATTGTTTCAGTTCATTTTTAACGTATATATGAGGAGTTAGAGGTTTTTCTGAATTTGGTATGCTGTTTCAAATTCTTCTACTATTTGAAAATTGTGATGGGCTACCTATGTTATTGTTCCGAGGAGTATTACGATATTCGAGTAGAGCTAAATAGGGATAGTTACCACTGTGAGATGATTTCTTTGGGATACTTTTCACAGTTCGAATCGTTCGTTCAACAATAAGATTTGATGGATGGTAGTTATTCCAGATTTTTTGTGTATGTCTCAATTCCAAAGATGTAGATTGAGGTTCTGAGTCTGAACAAATTTTTATCGGCATGCCTTATGTTGAAAATGTTCCTTTCATATGTATGATTTCATTAGTTGTAATTGTATTTATGTTAAGATTCGCAATTTCAATAAATTTAAAATAATAATAGACCAAAAGTGAATAATTTTCATTATTGTAGAAAAATAACTCTAATCCGAATTTAATCGAATGTTCTTCAGGAATTTTGTCGTTGATTAAAGGTTTCTTAACATTTTGGTTTTTCAACATCTCGCAAGTTTCATATGTATCACTCAACATATCAATATCTTGAGATAAACCTGGCCAAGATATTAATTGTCGCTCTATATTTCATTTTTCTTCGCCCATATGTCCTTTATGTCACCTATTTGCATCTTCCCTCAAATCTTAAGAAAAAAAATTTATTTACCCTTAAATATCATGTTACCAACAAATGTTAATTCATCTCTGTAGGCTAAATTTTCATTTCTTCATCTAATTAATTTTTCATTCGATTATCCATTTTTTATAAAATTAGTTGATTCTTTTGAATGATTATCACTTCTATTGCATGTTTAATTCTTTCATCTCACTATTAGAACATGATTAATTTTAATTGAAGAGCAAATATGCAAAATCAATATCTTTCATGATTTTTTTTTTCATTTAAAAACGCTCTAGACGAAGCATCAGCAATTTCAAATTCTTCTCCTGGTCCAAAACTAGTTTGAACGAATAAGCTCGGAATTCGAAAACAATTCTTCGCAATCTAGGTGCTGCGGTCTATAATCGGTTTCAATCAGTACATTTTCATTTGCAAACAAATATTGTTGAAATTTTGAGCATATGCCTGTTGTGTTTCTGTTATTGATCTAGATGCATTAGCGTTTATTCTATTCTCTTTTTAACGCAAGAATCCATCACAATTTCATCATTTGGTTCATGAACGTCTAATTCTAGTTCTTCATATGAAATCTTCTCGAGTGTTACGATTTGTGTTGTTCATAATTCCACTGAGAGTACTGAGAGTAGATTCGTTTGGAGTAAATCTTTATAAATATGTTATCATTGCTCAAAAAATTCCAATTTTCTTTTTATTTTGAGGAGTTCTATAAAATTAAATTGCCTTTACTTTATCCCTATCAGACTTCATTCCGTTATCAATTAAAAATGACCCATATACTTAAGTTTGGTTAATCCAAATTTGCATTTATTTTATTTCATTAAATATTGTTTTATCTACAAATATGCAATGCTTTTTCCATTATTGCGTCGTGTTCCTAAATTGTTTTTCTTCCAAAAATCAAAATATCATCTATATATATTTCTATTCCTTCTATGCCAGCCAACAAATTACCCATACGCTTGAAAACTATTTCGGATGAATTACGCAAACCATATGGCAATCTTGAAAAATAACATCTATCACAAAGAATATTACTCTTTTCATCCAATTTAATTTGCAAAAATCCGCTGTTGCAATCTATGTACTGAAATATTCTGCTTCTGACAACTGATATGTTATTTATTCTAATGACGGCCTATAAAAATGACAGAATCTGTTGACTGAATTACTTTTTCTATACGGTCCTCTTTTTCTAATTGAATCATCTTTTGTTCCAGTTCTTTATTCAAGTTAAATGAAAGTTTTCGAACTGGTTGAATGATTGTAGTTACCTTAGAGTCAATTTCAATGTGATATCCATCTTTCAGACATCCAATACCGGTGAATAGATCATCATAATTAGAAAACATTTTCTGATGGTTTTCAAACTTAATAGAAGGTATTTTAGAAATTTGTTCATCATTATTATTTGAATTTTATTACATCTTGTTTTTCCAAAATTTTGATTTCAAAGTACATAACACACGAATTTTGAAATTTTTATCCCTATGAGTTTTAACATTGCCAAAAGATTTATCTATTTCAATGTTTTTGAATTTTAAAAATCATTAAGTGGTGAAATATTAACGCCTGTTGCACTATTATCTAACCTAAATTTTATTGTTACTGAAGTATTGAGAATTATATTTCTATACCACTCAGTTCTGTTCGAAATTTCAGAAATTTCTATTGATCCTAGAAAAGAAGTTTCGTCTGAATTAGTGCTTTCTAAAGAATAAATAATTTTAAATTCACACAGTTTTGAAGGGTGATTGAAGTTATTATTACAAAAAGAGACTCAGCTTTCAATGCTGGGCATTTTCCACGTTGTTGTTGAAATCCACCTCTTTGACAAATTCCTTTCGATGTGACTGTTGTATAGTGGAAGTTTTCCGTCTTGCTTATTGAACTGGCTCCTATGTTTGGTCTTCTGACTGTATTTCTTCTTGGATTTTGACTCGATGATTTTTAATGTTCTTCATCTCCTGTTCTTGATATTTCATTAATGTCTTGATATGAACGTAGTTTTCCAGATGATTTTGAGTTTGTTCTACTGCTTTGCATGTACTGATGGCTGTTTTGAGATCCAAACCAAGCGCTCTGAGTAATCTATATCTAAAATTCCTGTTTCCAATTACCAAAATAATTCGATGAAAAAGGCTGTAAAATCTCCAAATGCACTTTCACACATTTAAGTCCCCTCAACGCATTTACGTATTCGTCAATTATTCAATCGCATTTCCTAATATCTCAGAAAACCATTTGTCTCTCAGATGTCACAGTTAACAGAGGCAGCAGGTAGTTTTCATTTGCTCGATATCTTTGCCATGATTTTCTTGTTATTTTATTAGGTATATCTGATTTTTCAAAAAAACATCAACACAAAAAATTTTTTTTTTCGGTTCTAAATTTTTCAATGCCTCATCAGTTGACCTAAAACAGATCCCAAAAGCGAAGAAATACAATATTGACACAACAAAAAAATATGTTATGAATTATTGTGAGAGATGTTATGATATACTGAAGTAGAATATTATCAGTGATCAAGTTAATTTTGCTTAGTCACTTTGTCAAACAAAAGTACATTTAACTTAAAATTTCTCTGATCGGGCACTTGGCAGACAGACATCCCACCTAGGCTAATGTAGTCGATCTCGAAATTCATTCTAAAGAAAAATAAATTAAATGGCTGATAATCTGTACTTCAGTTTAAAGTGAAATAAAAAAAATAAATTCTGATGGAATATTATTGTAAATTGCGAAATAAGGATCTCCAATGCTTGCTTGTCTTGATGCGCATAAATTTAGAATTTTTGTTTAGAAAATCTAAAGTTATTTGCCAAACTTCCATTAAAATTAATTTCAGACGGAATTTTTGCAATAATATTCATTCCTTCAATATTGCTTATCCCTTGTATAGCAGATGCTGTTGAGGTTGCTGTATTTTGATTTTCTGTATGTCTTGTTTCCCTTGTCACTCTCACTTCACAACAATTCACACAATTCAAAAATCTATAATTTGCCATATACTGTGTAGCGTGTAGAAAGAGAGCTTAGGTATGCAAAAAATATAGGTTAAAAGTAAAGATGAGAATCCTGTGTCGTTCGGCTATTCTGCCTCCAAAGGGGCTTCCAAAATATTGGTACAATTTGCCAGCGCTTGAGACGATTTATCGGAACATCGATAATATCGAGTTCAGGTCTTGCCGAAATGGGAACTCCAATTAAAAAATGTCCGGGTGTAAGATAATCGTAATGAATTTATCATCTGGGGAATTTGAAACGAAGCAAATCGACCTAGAATTCAAAATTCCTCTGATTCTAGTCACAATCGTTTACATTTATTCAAACCACATCTTATGTGCACTATCAATTCTGAGCAAATGGTATTTTACGGATTTTACGCCGGCAACCCCACAGTCCACCCAAGTGAGAAGCATAAGGTGGATTAAAGCACCACTCCATACCACGTATGGCCAAATAGTGAGCAATGTCTGATTTTGAGACATCGAAAAATCCAGTGATTTCCGATATTTTTCTTGCTGCAACTCGGAAAGTAGTAACTTGGTCTTAATATATGTGAGTGAATCAACTTCTTCGTGCAATCAATCCATCTAGGGTACCAAAAAATGACTCTGAGTTTAGATCAGAAACTATCTCTTAATGTAAGGCTTTTGTTAACATACCAACAAATAAGGCGATGTAATATTTGTTCAACGCAGAAAATATTGTGTTTCCCTTCTTTACTAAGGATGGACCGGCGAAATCAACTCCACGATGAGAAAAACATAGACTAGGCTGAACACGATATTCTGGTAAATCAGCCATCGGAGGGGATATTGACTTAGCTACAAAGCGATAGCATTTCCAGCAATTGAATATGCGTTTTCTTATTAAATTCCTAATAGATATAATCCGGAGTTCTCTTTGTATCCAAGATTGTACCAAATGAAGTGCATCGTGTGCAGAATAAATGTGGAATTTATCTACGATCAAAGTTGCCAATCGACTTTTTTTTGGTATAAGATAGGGGTGCTTACTAATTTGTTGAAGTACGAAATGTCTCAAGCGTCCCCCAATCATAACAAGTCCGCCAGGAGATAAAAATGGAGATGAACTTCCATACCGCTTGTAAAATCGACTGGCTAGCCTTTTAATCTGCAATAGTAATACTCAAATATTGGGATTAGGTAATACGTATAGCAACTAACAAGGCATCCAATTATTCCCTGCCTGTTAGACATCCTTACCTGGTGTTTTCTCGGAACGGATGTTTCTGATGAATCTTGACAGGTATGATGACACTCTTTGCAATTTATCGAGACATGAGCACCTTCGAAAATTCGTTGTATTTATTGAAACTGTCAAGTATAAACTGAGTCTGATAAACTGGTACTGCACAGAACAAATCATCAACATACTTTGTCATCAACAAAACCTCAAAAGGAATAGTGTCCAAAATCTTATCAAGTAGATAATCCATTACTAACTTTGCTATCATAGGAATGGCTGATGAACCCATGGGTGAACCAAAAACCTGACTATAAATTCTTCCATCAAACAGAAAGTAGTTTGAGTTAAACAAAAACCTCACAATGGTCATAAAATCCTCTTTTGGGATGGAGGTGTGTGGTGTTATTAAACTCCAATAATAATCTATCGCCTCCACTGCTAAATCTACTGGTATATTACTAAATAGTGATACCACATCGAGACTAATCAGTACATAATCTGGTGGTAACTGAAAGTCATTCATTTTTGCAGCAAATGTGAAACTATCTTTAATAAAGTATTTGTCATTTTCATAATCCACTGACTGCGATAAAATTGAGGCCACGAATGAAGACAGTTCAGATGTAGGTGTATTGATAGAAGAAACTATCGGTCTCAAGGAAAGAGTGGGCTTGTGCACCTTCGCCAAACCATATAATCTGGCTGGTACACAGTTATAATTATACAGCTTTTTTCCTTGTTCTGAAGTGATATGTTTGCTATTAACTAAATTCTTAATAATCGCATTGGCTTTATTCTGAGTAGTCAACGTGGGGTCTCTCTGTAATAGCTTATAATATCGCCCATCATTGAGTAATTCATGAGCTAACCTCAAATATTGTTCTTTGTCCATCAGAACAGTCACATTACCTTTATCTGATTGTAGAACCAGCAGATCTGGATGTTCTTTTAAAAATCTCTTACTATTAATGAATTCTCTATGGAAGGGGTTACTTATAGTATTAGAGCTTCTGAGGTAGTTTGTTATAATGTTTGTAGATAGTGACCTTAAAATATTCTTTTTTTCCTTTTTTTCTTCATCACGTTCCCTTCTGCACTGAATTATGTACTCTATGTCGGCAAGAAGTTTCTGAATAGATAACTCACCTCTTGGGACGTCAATGCAAAACTTTGGACCCAACGAGAGGAAATTCGATACTCTTTCAGGAATCTGAAATGTACTAACATTTTCGATCCAATGTGGTTGAAAGTTTGTTGACTGTACATATTTTTCTCTCAACCTACTTATTTTATTCAAATTGTTAAGTTTAACCCTGTGAAACTCTCTGTTATAACGAATTGTTTGATTCCTCCTAAAGTTTAACAAGATATGCTCAGGTAGAGACCTCTCTAGTCTTTGCCACAGACCTGAAAGCTCTCTCTCATTTTAAGGTCACTGTTGGCGCCCCGTATATTTATTTCACAGTTTTTGTTTTCAATTCGCGTATAAATTAAATGGACCATATGCGTTATTTCCGCGTATGTACATATTATGTTTTCTGGACTCAGTATTCGTCGATCTATGAATGTAATCGATTGGATTATTATTCGTTTCGCATTATTAGATTCTTCCGCCGCTGAAATTAATTGATTTAGTTGATTAGTTTTGTGAAATCACAATTAGTGTGGTGTAACAACGCTCATTTAAAACTTTTGAAGAAGGTTGAGGAGACAACATCTATTCTCCTGTTTCTGGTATCAGTGGGTATATCTTATTATCTTTAATCCTTACTGTTCCTTTCAAGCCTTCCTAATATTTCACCTAGAAAGGTCGTAAGAATACCATAAAACCCACCAGGAATACTACCAGAAATCAAAAGTAAGTGGTCTATTTGGGCATTGAACTGGTTTATGTGCATACATTTCATTTATTTTCGTTTTCCTTATTACAGTCTGCTAAATTTTAACTGGTTGAATTCATTATTGCAAAGGTCTCTTGGATTGAATTTATTTTAATATTAAATAAACCAAGGCCTCAACAGTCACTATCTACAAACATTATAACAAACTACCTCAGAAGCTCTAATACTATAAGTAACCCATTCCATAGAGAATTCATTAATAGTAAGAGATTTTTAAAAGAACATCCAGATCTGCTGGTTCTACAATCAGATAAAGGTAATGTGACTGTTCTGATGGACAAAGAACAATATTTGAGGTTAGCTCATGAATTACTCAATGATGGGCGATATTATAAGCTATTACAGAGAGACACCACGTTGACTACTCAGAATAAAGCCAATGCGATTATTAAGAATTTAGTTAATAGCAAATATATCACTTCAGAACAAGGAAAAAAGCTGTATAATTATAACTGTGTACCAGCCAGATTATATGGTTTGCCGAAGGTGCACAAGCCCACTCTTTCCTTGAGACCGATAGTTTCTTTTATCAATACACCTACATCTGAACTGTCTTCATTCGTGGCCTCAATTTTATCGCAGTCAGTGGATTATGAAAATGACAAATACTTTATTAAAGATAGTTTCACATTTGCTGCAAAAATGAATGACTTTCAGTTACCACCAGATTATGTACTGATTAGTCTCGATGTGGTATCACTATTTAGTAATATACCAGTAGATTTAGCAGTGGAGGCGA
The DNA here is from genome assembly GCA_958510865.1 of Myrrha octodecimguttata. Taxonomy (NCBI): domain Eukaryota; kingdom Metazoa; phylum Arthropoda; class Insecta; order Coleoptera; family Coccinellidae; genus Myrrha; species Myrrha octodecimguttata. The sequence continues at coordinate 1,734,808 of OY294057.1, read as the reverse complement.
TAGATTATTATTGGAGTTTAATAACACCACACACCTCCATCCCAAAAGAGGATTTTATGACCATTGTGAGGTTTTTGTTTAACTCAAACTACTTTCTGTTTGATGGAAGAATTTATAGTCAGGTTTTTGGTTCACCCATGGGTTCATCAGCCATTCCTATGATAGCAAAGTTAGTAATGGATTATCTACTTGATAAGATTTTGGACACTATTCCTTTTGAGGTTTTGTTGATGACAAAGTATGTTGATGATTTGTTCTGTGCAGTACCAGTTTATCAGACTCAGTTTATACTTGACAGTTTCAATAAATACAACGAATTTATTAAATTCACATTAGAAGAAGAAAAAGATAATGCAGTTCCATTTTTGGACACGAAGATTGTAAGAACTGATGATAATAAATTGAAGGTAGACTGGTATAGAAAAAGTATAAGTTCTGGAAGATACATAAATTACCTTTCTAATCATCCAGTAAGGCAGAAGATAAATATGATTTTAGGTATGAAAAAAAGAATAAAAGCCATCTCCCACCCAACATTTGTTATGAAAAATCTTAGAATTTTTGATGAAATTCTACAGCAGAATGGGTATCCGAGGACCTTGATTGTTAGACTCCTTTTTAATACCGTAGATCAGAATGGACGGACGGGAGTTCAGGACAGGAATGATGGTAGACTAGTTGTTGGGGATGAGACACCGAGGGTTGAGGCTGATCTGGTTTCTTTCACATCGTTACCTCTGATACCGGGAGTAACAAGAAAATTAATTAATGTTCTCAAGGACGAGAAGGTGAAGGTGGCAATCAAAAATCAATTCAATGTGAGGAAGCTTTTTTCTAAAGTGAAAGACAAAATAGATTTAACTAAGATGACAGGTGTGGTCTATAACATACCGTGCTCTGGATGCGACCTCAAGTATATCGGTCAGACATCACAACAACTGAAGAAACGGATTTCTCAGCATAGAAGTGATATAAAGAATACAAGCAAGGTTTGTGCCTTGGCTGAACATTGCCGCAGGACCAACCACATTATGGGATGGGACTCGACAGAGGTACTCGAATTCGAAAAAAATTTAAACAAAAGATCGTTTCTTGAAATGTTTCATATTGAAAAATTAAAAAATACCATGAACTCTAGAAGAGATATAGATGGGATGAGTAATATTTACAGCTACTTGATTTCCTATGATTATGATAAGATCAGTCAATGAAGAAGAAGAACAATGATGTAAAAATTGTACTATTTTATTTCTGTGTTCTGTCAGTGTCATGTCTTTCCTGTCATTTGGTTTGTGTCATTGAGAAAGAGAAATTTTAGGCGTAGTTTGATGAAAAGTTTGATTAATTGTTTTTATGTTTCTAAATCACTAAAAATTCATGCTGAGGTGTATATCTCAGAGTAGAAGTTTAGATTCTGGTTTTGATTCTCGAGTTGACAGTTTCAATAACAACCTCAACTATTCGGTAAGCAATGTTGCTCATAGTTTTAAGATCAATTTTAATGCTGAATATGTTTTTAGAGTCCTGATGAAGGATCTGTGAAGATCCGAAACGTTGACGATGAATAAATGAAGTAAACAAAAATTACCAGCCCTTCATTTCCAAAGATCCCGTTATTCTTTTTGAATATATATATATATATATATATAATGTATTAGATAATGATCGCTGGTAATATTATAGTATTAGGTTAAGGGATGTCGATCAATAATAAACAAGATATGTTTACTCTTTATTCATATAGCCAAGCTTTCGAAACCGATTAGTTTCTTCCTCGGGGCAACTGTAAAACAACATCACATTTAAAATTAGGAACATAAACAATCTACATTTACTCACTGAATGCGAGGTTAATCTTTAAGTCATCTACACTAAACAATTTCAAAATAAAATACATATAAGTGGCAATTCAGTCATCTAGGATACAAATTTTTCTACAATTCAATCAAAAATTATTATGTTATTTACGGTAACTGTCAAAGTCACCCATCTACTGGACCATCGAAAAGCGGTTTATTCGAATACTCTAGAAGATATGAATATATTGGGTTTAGATTTTGTGTATCTGTTTTTTTGTTGATTTTACTATTTTGTTTTTTTATATGGATCATCTACAAAATACATCCTTTTCTATAATTCATATTCATATCTAGAATTTTCACATTTTCCAAATCAATCCTGTGTGAATATTTGTTGGCATGGATAGATAGAGCACATCTTGGATTGTTAGTTTTGATGTCACTTTTGTGTAAGGTCATTCTATTCTTTAGCTATTGGCAGGTTTGTCCTACGTAGGTTTCGCGACAGTCTGCACATTCCACTCGTATGCTATATGAATAAAGAGTAAACATATCTTGTTTATTATTGATCGACATCCCTTAACCTAATACTATATTTATATATATATATATATATAGTGGACTCTTTATTCTTCGCCAAGCTTTCGCACTTATTTAATGCTTCTTCAGGGCTTCTACAATAAAGAACAAGTTTTTTACAATAAACAGTTAAATGTATACTTTCTCATTAGACTTACTGAATGTGAGATTTTCACATGATCTAGCATCGAGCTTCAACATTCGTCACAATAATAAAATTTCACATAAACTAAAACATCACAGGTACATACAATATAAATTAGCCACATCACATTGTATAAAATTCATTTCAGATTGATCTGTCATACTTGTTTGTTTACGGTTAATATTCACAGGTTATGTTCTAGTCCTCTGTGGTTATAATTTTACTCAGTGCTCTTACTCTTCTTGGTTTTTCTATTCGTCAATAGGGCCATCATAAAAGTGTATATATTTGGACATTTCCAGCAGGTAACTATATATGGAGCTCAGGTTGTTTGTGTCTGTTTTTTTATTCATAACTTTTTCATTTTTGTTTATGTGTATCATCTCATGGACTATTCTCTTATGATAATTATTTTCTGTTTTTAATATCTTCACACATATTAACCGTAAACAAACAAGTATGACAGATCAATCTGAAATGAATTTTATACAATGTGATGCGGCTAATTTATATTGTATGTACCTGTGATGTTTTAGTTTATGTGAAATTTTATTATTGTGACGAATGTTGAAGCTCGATGCTAGATCATGTAAAAATCTCACATTCAGTAAGTCTAATGAGAAAGTATACATTTAACTGTTTATTGTAAAAAACTTGTACTTTATTGTAGAAGCCCTGAAGAAGCATTAAATAAATGCGAAAGCTTGGCGAAGAATGAAGAGTCCACTTTATTTCCCTCCAAATGACGAGTCGATAAACCCTTAAAGAATCCTTAACTAGATATACTGTAGACTCTTAATATAGTAATATTATATATATATATATATATATATATATATATATATATATATATCTGTGAACAGATATATATATATATATATATATATATATGTTCTCGGGTGTTTTGTATTTTGATTTCCCCTTGTGTTCCCATTGTCTTTTGTATGTGACTTATCCTATACATGTTAATCATGTCTTAAGGGACCAAATAAATTATTATTATTATCTATAATACTAAACGCGTTACAGGCAACACCGCCGAAACCACCGCAGGAGATCAAGAAAAACTTTTGCTAAGAAAGGGGTATTTTCGTGATAATTTTTCGGATATTTTCGGGAAGACTTGGTGTGATATCTGAATGTGATTAGAAAGAGGAAGTTTCGAATTTTCCCGTCCTGTTGATCTTTCATCGCGGAAATATCGAGAGATACTTTTAAAAAATTACTGAAAAGTAGCGAAAATATCGATATTTCCCAAAGGTGCAAAACCACAGGAAAGGATTTGGTCGCTGGGTTCAAGCTTGGTGAAGTTTTTTGGTACGAACAGAAAGACGGAATTGTGGCGTAATGGGCCCCATTTTTCGATTCTCACTTTCGTATTCTTGCAGGAATGATGGAAAAAAGTGACATTTCTACGTTAATCCGGTAAAAATTCGCCATCTCATATTTTTCTGTGGACTCGGCCGAGATCGGCTATCTCCGCCACCTTCGGGCCCGGTTTGGAGGTGGAATCCACTACTGTAGCGATGAATGGCAATTTCCAACTGCGATTTTGTGCCGTTTTTGGTGAAAACTCGAACAAAGGCGGCTCTGTAGTTCGGAGACGATCGGGTACTTCCGTCAATATTTTCAAGCCGAACCGGCGTTATGTCAATTTGTCAATTGTCTTTAACATGAAATATGATCAAATCGAATTTGTCGTCAAAATAGCAATGTGGAAGCTACATTGAAATTGACGAAAATAAAGTTGCATTAAGAAGTATCAATCAATGGTCAATACTGCCTAATTCCAACTCTGACAATGATTTTTTCAAGAAAAAGTCGAGTTATCGGTATAATTTTAGCAAGTTAATCTAACCTTGGAACGCATCCAAGAAAATACTGATTATGCTACGTTTACGAAAGAAAAAAGTAAGTATCACCTACAATTGAACATAACTTAATTTATCACAAGTTTTTCCAGCCGGAATATTATGAAAAAATAGTTATTTTCAGATGTGTCAGATATACTAAATGAACTGGACATTGCAAAGTTTCTGAATCATTAAAGTCGTAAAGTGAGGAATGTTTAGAATGGATTCAAAACTACGATATGAATCAGAATGTTCATCCAGAATTCGTCGAAAAATCATCACATTGCCATAAATATTTGAAATGGTGGAGATCAACTCGACTTCAGAGGTATACGTTATTGTGTTATTTTCCTTCGGCAGATGCATCAAATATGATATTTTTGTAGTTTTGAGATATGTGTGGTTGAAGTGAAATGCCATCCAAACATATACAAGGGAAGACAGCCTTTAAAAGACTTTAGAATGTTATATGGATCTCTCAAAAATCTCATTATCGTCTCCTTGAGAATTCAACATATGTTGAACCATTTGAATTTTATGGTGAGTTATCGAATGGCAATATGGATAATTTCTACTGTTCTGATGAATTGGAAACTTGATCATGGTAAATTTATGTATCACATTCCTAGGCCTAATCAAGCATACTTCGTAGAAGATGGACTATCATCATTATGAAAAAAAGGGAATAGATTTCGAGAAGTGCACAGAAAATAATACTGAGCCTGATATCAATCATCATAGGTGATCAACCGTATGGACATTACTATGATGTATTTCACATTGGGACAATGTCAAAAATTGATTGGAAAAATGAACTTCAGTGATTGACCAACCACTAATTTGATCGTTACGATGAACGCTAGGCCATTATTATAATGTATTTATTGTTGTTTTTATATTTATTTGGAATTTTATTAGTTGGAACTCTGATGTATATGTATTTCTTTACTTGCAGTATATTTGAACTCACACACTTGAATCTCTTCTTTTATTTCATGCACCATCTAATTACAAAAACACACTTCATGTCAACTTGACATATTCATAGAATATTATATATTGCAGTCTTATCACTGCAACTAACACACCCCTCTAAGAGTGCAAATATATAGTTATCAAAAGAATATATGATCTAAACTAATATAAATTAACATCGAAAAATATCCTATCGATTCAAAAACATTTAGTCATTACATTAGCAAATTTTTCAAACTTTGTGGCATTCAAGGATTTCGTCATCGGGTCAGCGGTTGTGAATTTTTAGCCTTCTTGACTAAAGGTTCATGTTCGGATGAACTGCCATCATTCTTCTTATCGCTTAGTTCCTCTTCATCTTCTTCTGAACTGACTGTCTTCTTCTTTCTCCCTGGGGTCTTTTTATTTGGTGCTGGTTTGCGACCTGCTCCTCTTTTTGCTGGAGATTTGGCTCTGCTCTTGTTGTTCACCTTCGAAGTTCGTTTCCGTTTACGAGATGCATCATCACTTTCATCAGAGCTTGGGCTGACCACATCTTCTTCACTGTCCTCTGACTTTGCTTTCTTGCGTTTAGCACCTCTTTGCCTCGACTTGACAGCTGGACGGTCATCATCAGATGGCTGGAATTCCTCATCACTGCTAGAGCTGTCTTCTTTATATGTTGCCCTCTGACCTTTTTCTCTTCTTGATCTTGCTTTATATTTTTCATCACTTGAATAGTTATCACGCGATGAGTAGCCTCTATTATTTGCCCGCACTGCAGCGGTTCTCTTAGGTCGACCTCCTCCAACTACTCTTCCTGAATCCTTAGGTTCTAATAAAAATTCTAATATCTTATCAGCATTATCTTCATCTTTCTCTATTTTGGGTAGGTCAAGCGTCTCACAAATCATTTTCAATTGTTTACTCTCAAATTTAAGTATCTCCTTAATCTTTTTTGCATACTCATCGGAATCCTTCGAGAAGTCAAACCCATCAAATTTACGGATATTCTTTTTGATCAAGTTGGTTTTACCTGGCTCTTTATAGAGCAATTTGTGCAATAACTTAAGATCATCATTCTTAAATCTAGATATCGAAGGATCTATTCTAGGAATATCTCCAAGACAACACTTCTCTCCTTTTACTTGTTTTTCATCTACTGGTTGTCAAGTGTCATTTCTTCTGAGATTATTTTTCTCCTCTTCAATGGCTTTATTCCATTCATGTTTGTCATTTCCTGTGGTACATTCTTTATAGGTCAACATTACCTCTTCTTCACTTTCAAAATCACTCGTATAATCGTCAAATTTGGCAGGTTTTCTTATGTGTCTCCTCGGTCTTTCATTATCAGGTTGGATCTGGTCATTAGTGTCTTCTTCATGCACTATGTTGTCTTCTACTTCCTGTATATTTTCCCGTAATTTATCATTTTTGTTTTCTTCTTCGATCAAATTTTCCAAAGTTAATTCCTCATTTTCAAAGGTATTTCCATCCTCGAACTTGTTTGTAAATTTTATATCTCTTGATGCATATACTCTTTCTGTGTTTGGATTATATACCCTGTATCCATTTGGTGCATAACCTACAAGTATTCCCTTTTGACTTCTGTCTTCCAATTTTCTAAGATAACCTAAGTTATTTTTATAAACTATTTGTCCAAATTCTCTGAAATTGGATAGATTTGGTTTCCTTCCATACCATTTTTCAGCTGGTGTTGTGTCTATTGCTGATGTAGGGCTCCTGTTGAGAAGATATGCTGCCGTCAACACTGCAAATCCCCACATTCGTTTGTTTTGTTTGCTTTGTAAGAGCATAGTTCTGACTTTGCTGATAGTGTCAGGTTAACTCTCTCAGCTTTGCCGTTTAGTTCTGGTGAGTGTGGTATAGTGTAATCTAGTTCAATTCCTGTGTTTTTGCACCATGTCTTTAATTCTGTACCTGTAAACTCACCTCCATTGTCAAGCCTTATCTTTTCAGTTTTCAGATTGAAATGTACTTCACTTTCAAGTATATATTGTTTCAGGTATTCTCTTGCTTCATCTTTAGTCCGTAGTAAATACACTTTCAGAAAATGAGTATAGTCATCCATACAAGTCAAAATATATTCCTCCCTATCATAGGTAGTAGGGGAGATTTTTCCACAAACATCTATGTGTATAATTTCTAGGGGTCTTGTTGCACGAGTTCTTTCTGTATTAAACGGTTTTCTCACAAGTTTTCCTTTGATGCAGGATTCACACAATTCCTCCCTACATTTATCTATTGGGTCGTTTATTCCATCACATAGTTTACGTAGTTTTTTTGAACCGTTACAGTTGAGGTGTCCCATTTTAATATGCCATTTCATCATGTTCGTCATTAATGCTTGTTCTTCATTACTATGCATATCAACTACATAGAGACCATTATTTGGTTTTTCACCAGTAAGAACTATATCTTTGTCTTCATAGTGAATTTTTCCATGTACGATAACAACATGTTTGTCATCGAATACTGCGATGCCTCCTTTTTTTGTTACTTCATTTACAGAGAGAAGATTTTTAGATAAACCTGGAACTGATTAAACATCCGTTAACGTGACATTTGCTCCTTCCACACATCCCTTCGAAGTAGAAATGAGTTTTGCATTCTTTCTTGCACAGCCAATGATATTTTGATCAGTTTCTTTTACATTTGACAATATTCTCTCATCGTGAGTCAAATGATGTGTTGAGCCACTGTCGACTACAAATGTTGAGTCAATTTGTTCAGTATTTTCCTCTATAAGCTGTGCTTCGGTAAGGTAGCTCACTTTGCTATCATAGTTATTCCTTCTCTGGTTTGTTTTCTCATGTTCTGCTTTGAATATGCATTTTTCTTCAGGATGATTGTTCTTCTTACAGTATCTACAAGCATTAAATTTTTTTCCAGCCCAGCATGTTTCAGCTGTATGACCTGTTTTGCTACATTTTTCACAATATTTATTTTTATGTTTTGACTTACAGTCTTTCTGATAATGCCCAATATTTTCACATTTGTGACATTTACCTTGTTTTTTGTTTCTTTCCTTTCTGTTTTAAAAGCAACCCTGTCCTGTTCTTTGGTTCCAAATTGTTCTTCTTCTTTCACTAATCTCGATCGTAGATTCTCCGAAGTTCTCTCACTTGCAGCAGTAGAATCCCATGCACTGCTGAAGTACTTAAATTTTTCTGGTAGGCTCACTAGAATTTTTGTTATTAGCATGTCCTCTTTGATGTCCATCCCTAGGCTGTTAAATCTGAAAGCCATTGTTTGTAGAACAGATGTTTTGCTCATCACGTCTAGCAATTTATTATAACTGAAATTAAAAAAATTCAGCCAGTACTTGATTTTTCGTCTGAACGGTATCCTTTTTATAAATTTTCAGAAGGGTAGAGTACATTTCACTGGATGTATTGCAAGTAAGTATATGGGATTTTGTACTCGCATCAATTGTTCTCAAAAAAATGTGTTTTGCTACAGCATCGTTTTTTAGCCATTCTGCTTTCTTTTTTTCATCTGTCAGTGACTGGAATGTTGTTTTCCTTCGACAATTTCACCCAGAGATTTTGCAGCAAAGAGAATTGATATTTCGAATTCCCACATTGGAAACGAAACGGCGTCCTTCAGTTTTGGAATAGACTCGATTTCTTCCTTTGTTCCCATTGCGTTGCGTCCGTACGAAATGTTACTTTTGTAATTTCAAGTCGTACACCACTGGGCCCGTAACCTGTTGTTTTTATATTTATTTGGAATCGGTATTTTATTGGTTGGAACTCTGATGTATATGTATTTCTTTACTTGCAGTATATTTGAACTCACACACTTGAATCTCTTCTTTTATTTCATGCACCATCTAATTACAAAAAATACACTTCATGTCAACTTGACATATTCATAGAATATTATATATTGCAGTCTTATCACTGCAACTAACATTTATTACATTGTACTGACGATGAAATACATCAATTCAAGGATATGGGCCTCAAGACAATGAGAAAAATACATTGAATTAACGTCCTGGGAGTGATCAATACTAGGCACGGTCGATCATCATGAAACCTTGTGATAATGCCAATTGTAATGGATCCATGCTATGCATACATCACATCAATGTATCAGCGTGCTTGATTTATGCCCTGGAGTTATATTATCAATGCTTTAGGTCATCAAACGATGCCCTGATTCCTTGTTACAATCATCGTGTTCATCAATTGATGTACGCGAACCTTAATACAATCACCGCGTTCATCAATTGATATGGGTACGCGAACCTCAAAACAATCATCGTGCTATTTTGCTAGTTGTATCAAGTTTAATTCTGGTCTAGTAGTACAGCGGATGCATATCGGGAAGATTTTTCTTTGTGCTGGAAGTTAACCACAACTTGTGCTTTGTGTTCTGACGAGAATTTTAGAAGGTGAGTAAGAGTAAGAGTAAGTATAGAAATGATTCTGTTTTCCCGACGTCATAGATAAAATCTTTTCCGTTATCTAGTTTATATACCGATTTTTCTTTCAGTTGTTTTCAGCTAGCTGAGTGGAATAAGTACTAAGATTAACTGAGACATAAATGAATTTAATATGAATTTGATTCACTTGCAGGAGTGCTTTTTTTATACAAGACGGTGAAAGATGCTTATTTTTAGATAGACGAGATGCAGCAGTCATGTGGGCACTTCAGGAATGGGAAAAAATACAATACAGAAAGATCCTATACCATGAAATTAACAATTCGAGAGTGCCTTCCCATACCTTGGAAGACCAACACAGGAAGTGGTGGAAGTGGATTCCGTTACTTAATTCGAAAAAACAAGCCATGAACCCTCTGTTTATGCCATTGGTGGGGATATTGAGAAAATTCATGAAGTATACACATAATTGGATGGTATAAGTTTTTCAATATTGTTAGAGCGATGGAGATGTTCTTTAAACATTTTTTATCTTTTCAATTTTAGCTGTTTCGGTGATTCATTGAATTTTGTTATTTTTTTGCTTTCAAATTTTAACACTCATATTCTAGAACCCATGATTTATGTGAATTTCCAGCGACTGTTGAATAAATTTTTCAGGTGATATCAATTGTTTTATTATTATTTCAGTGACTTCAAACGATAGTCATGTTCCCAATGAAGTTTGTTCAATGAAAAACATTCTATAATCTGATCTTTTCTTACTTGATTATTATGATGCAGGTATTTTTTCCATCAAAATTCGATATGAAAAGGAATGAAGGTATGTATATGACCCTATAAACTCGCAAACAGAAATATAAAAGTAAAGATAAGACAACTTGCTGAAATCAATAGAATCAAAAAAACACAATCCCCAAAAAATATTACATTCGACTGAAAATATAAAAATATTTCATACAAATCTAAGCTAATTTTACAAAATTTCGTTCGAAACAAAAGTCTGCAAATATATTTATTTATGTGTATTGAGGCATTATTCCGTTCATTATAGCTTTATATTAAAAAAATAGTAGTTTTTGATTTGAATCCAAAACACAACCACTATAGGACGCCTTAGATTGATGTTTTTTGGCATCACGTTAATGTACCTAAGTGATTAGTTGATGTCCAAAATACATCGATACAATAACCGATAAGCCTGAATTCAATGCTCTGGGACCATTGATATAAGGACTGCTGTTGATGGATCGATGTACACATGACCTGTTATTAATGTCGTTGGTCATTGATACAATGTTAACGATTATCAAATGCTGGTGATGAATTTAATGCTCTTGGGGGATTGATACAATCACTCGAACATCAAACAATCACCAACAGGACATTATATCAATGAACTCGAGCATCGGCTGAAAATTAATGTCCAAATACATTGTCGTAAGGCTGAATTTGATTATATCCACGTACGTTTTTCGTTCTGTGTGGAAATTGCAGAAATACTATGCAGACTATAGATGGTTTCAATAATATACAGCTGGTGTGGGACAACAGTGTATGATACTGGTCCCCTGATACATTTATTCAAACTTGTGAAACAAGAATATTCAATAGATTCTTTCTATTCACAACAGGTTAATCTTCAAAAATCACAAGTCGATGTAACATTTGATGTCAACTGATAATTGAAATGATAGGACAACTGTGAGTAAAAATTTATCGCCATATTCCCGAAAAGTACGAAAATTTAGACGATCTGCAATAGAAGCGATTTCACGAAGCTCAAGGGATCTTATTTGATCTCGGTGCCAAAGGAATGCTATTTCCAAACCAAAGAAGAAACATAATTCAACAACAAAGAGGTACTCAAGAGTCAACCGATGTTTTTGCCAAAAATGAATGATGGCTTCAATACTACCAGTCCCGATATATTCAAAATTCAACTTCGAGATGTTCCACATGATCAAATCCACATCCTGAAGAAAAAACTGAAGCAATCTTGGGAAACCAACCCCCCCGCAGGAAGCATGGTACATGAGGCTGAAACGACCGAACAACGCCAGGCTTCATTTTTCGCTCCGTAAAGCTCTTTCTGAGGATGGAGAAGTTACAATTCCATAAGGAATTCCCGTAAGATGTATCAGCGGTATCTCAACGTACCCGTAGGAAGTGCTACCGCAGGACCTCTTTATCTATTCAACTGCATGTAGATGTAATAAATTGAGCCATGCGATGTAGTTAGTTAGTTCTGATAATACATTTCTAGTAAATACATATCTCACACTTGATTATTTTTCTGTATCAATAAAAATTGTTTTCAACAACACATCTTAAGCTCTCTAAAACGTAATTCGCGCAAAAATTCGTTGCAAAAACGGTCATCTCCATTGAACATTCGTGCAGAAGCTGCTGCCTTCATGGCAGTGCTTTTCTAATTTTTTTCCAACTGAAGTCGTGTTCCTAAAGCATTTTTTTTTAATTTAGTTGAATTTGCTAGGAATCTTACCATGTTATATGCACAATACAAACTAAGCAAGCCCGATTGCTGAGACAGCCAGGAATCAGGCTCACCTCCGAGAAACATATATTTTTCAATGAATCGGATTAAAATTCTGGACATCTATACTACAGACTGTTCTCTATTGACTGAGGTGAAACAGAAAATTCTATGTCTTCTGGCTTAACCGGATTTGGCCGGAACTTTCTATTTTCTTATATAATGTTATGTATATTTTTATATATTTGAATTCCATGCTGAATTATTAGTGAAATGTCGTGAAGAAATATATAAATGATTTTTTTCTTGAAAAGTTATCGATATATTCATAAAAAACTGCAGAGACTTTTTAACCGTAAAGCATCGAAATCGAATATGCAAAAATATATACATCAAATTATATAAGAAAATCAAAATTCCTTCAGCACTTCCCGAATGAAGTGAAAGTCCATGGCTCACATTTTTCACATCTGTCGATGATAAATAATCATGTATCAATGTGAAAAGTTTCAATACCATCTGACAAAATATTTATTTTTTCGGGAGTGAGCTCAATTCCTGTGAGTCCCGTTGTACAGCCGAGTTTCTGCTGCATTATTACTGCGTAGGAACTGCATAACGAAGTGGCACAGCTGGTGCATTATTGCGCCTGCTTGCACGCCATGTTGCGCTGAAACGTCTTATTTTTGGATTTGACCATTTTTATCTCTTCTTCTGTACGATATTCCCCAGAATCTTCACATAATTTATTTAATTGATTATTGGTAGTTTCTGCTGCCTTGCAGATTTCGAGAGCTTTGGGAAGGTCCAGGTTCTTCGTTCTTAGTAGCCTGTCCTTCACTGACTTGTCCCTGATGCCATGCACCAATTTATCTTTGATAAGAGAGTCGGGTAATTCACCAAAGTTGCAAGTAGCACTTAACTCACGAAGATTCGTAACATATTCGTCGACACTTTCACTGGGTTTCATATCTCTCGATAAAAACATGTGCCTTTCAAATGATTCATTTTTTGAAGGACTAAAATATTCTTCAAATTTTGAAACCACTTTCGTAAATTTTTTACAGTCTTCGGGTTTCTCGAAATTGAAAGTGTTATATATTTTCAGTGCTCTGTCACCTACTTGGTTTAACATAAGGGCACATTTGAATTCTTCGTTTTCTTCATCAGCTTTAGATGCCGTTCAATAAAATTGAAATTTCTGTATGAAGAATTTCCACGCTTCGTAATGGTTTTTGTCGAAGTCCATCTCACCGGGAACACTTATTTTCAGCGACATTTTTATATATTTGGGAATTATGAATATGAATTTCCAAATTTGTCGTTATATTTTTCAGATTATATTTATATTTTCACTGATTTCAACTTTTTTACCGACTGCGCCATGTGCTATTTCTTGATCTTGGATAAGAGGTTATCTAGGAGTACAATTCTGTTTGGTTACTTTTTAACAACTGTCTTTATTGTTCATCTCGTTCTATTTACAATGCCAATCATGGGCATGCGTGATGCCATTCAGTTAACGGTTACAAACAAGGATACGAATACAAATAATATCACATCTCCCCTGTACAAGCATGTGACACCAAACTCAAAAATGAGAATGAAAAAACAAAAATTAATTTTCGAAATCAAATCAAGAATATCCAAACCTTTCAGGTTTGATCATTTCTCTTCCGTATCTAGTCCTATAATTAGAAGATGAAAGATGATTATCTACATTATTATCACATTTAACATTACTATCTATTACAATATCATCGTCAGATATATATCGATCTGTTTCTTCATAATAAGGTTTTAGAAATGAACGATTTTTTTTTTATAACATTAGAATCATTTTCTTTTACATAATATGAATGATTGTTGAATTTTCTCATAATTTTTCCAGGTAACCAAATATCTTTATTCTTCACATAAATTTTATCACCTACAGTAAATGATTTCCAAATTCTAGCATTTCTATTATAATATTTCTGTTGAATAAGTTGTTTATTTTTAAAAAAATTTCTCTGTAATTTTAAGTTAATTCGATGTGGTTTTATGAACTGTGGTTTGACAGGAAGCAGACTTCTTATCTTTCTACTGAACAACAATTCAGATGGTGATTTTATGTTAGAACCAATTGGAGTGTTCCTATATTCTAAAAGAGCTAAATTTATATCAGTATTATCGTAATTACACTTCTTTATTATATTTTTAACAGTTTGTATGTGTCTTTCAATTAGACCATTAGATTTAGGATACAACGGACTTGAAGTATTGTGATCAATATTCCAATCTTTACAAAATTTCTTGAACTCTTCACTACTGAAAGGTTGATTGTCTGTGAATACCTCATAAGGTATACCATGAATGGAGAAAATTGATTTAAGGCTTTTTATTACACAAAATGCTGAAGTGGTTGATATTTTCCTTATTTCTACATATTCAGAAAAATAATCGGTAACAATTAGATACAAACATTTTTTCAATTCAAAGATATCTACTCCAACTTTTTGCCAAGGACCATTTGGAATTGGATGTGGCGTTAAAATTTCTCTAGGATTATTTTTACTGAATCTATTACATGTAGGACACGATAAAACTTTCATTTCTATATCTCTGTTTATACCAGGCCAATAAAGCACTTCAGAAGCTCTTAATCTAATTTTAGTGATTCCCATGTGATTAACATGTAAAATATTAAGCATTTCTTTTCGTAACGTTAGAGGAACTATTAAAGCATTATTTCTGTAAAGGAGATCACCTATTAATACGATTTCATGTTTGATGTTAAAATATAATTTTGAAGAATTAACACATTTTGCTTTCGAGTTAGGCCAACCTTCTTTGACATATTTCATCACATTTTGTAAGACGGGATCTTTATTAGTTTCTATTTGGAATTGTCTCAATTTTTTATCAGATATGGGAAAATTATCAGTCAAATATTTTATCTGTGATTCATATTCATCGGAGAAGTAAATTGTTTCATTTATATTATTCACGTTAATTCTTGAGAGAGCATCTGCGATATACATTTCTTTCCCAGGCTTGAAGACAACATTCAAATCATAAATTTGTAAATCGAGAAGCATTCGCTGAATCCTCATAGGACATTTTATTAACGGTTTCTTAAATATTTGAACTAAGGGCTTGTTATCAGATTCCACGGTTACTGGCCTTCCATATAAGTATTGGTGAAATTTTTTACAACCATAAACTACAGCAACTAATTCTTTTTCAATATGTGCATATATTTTTTGAGTTTCTGTTAAGGATTTCGAAGAATAAGCTATAGGACCACAATTTTGTAACAAAACTGCTCCAACAGTATTATAACTAGCATCTACACTCAATGTTAAAGGTAATTTGGGATCATAGAATTGAAGAACAGGAGGAGTTGACAAAATGTGTTTTAAATTCAAGAAAGCTTTTTGATGCACAGATTCCCATTTAAATATACTGTCTTTTTTCATTAATTCTCTTAGCGGAGCCGTTAATTCTGCCAAGTTAGGTATAAACTTGTGTAAATAGTTTAAAATTCCTAAAAATCTTTGCAATTCTTTCAATGAATTAGGAGCAGGATATGACTGAATTATTGAAATTTTATCATTATCAGGTTCCACACCTTCACTTCCTATAATGTGACCCAAATATTTTATTTTGTTCACTCTGAACTTGCATTTATCTTTATTGAATTTGATATTCAAATCTCGAGCTCTCTTTAATACTCTTCTTAAGTTTGAATCGTGTTCTTCTATAGTTTTACCCCAGGCCAGAATATCGTCTATATAAATTTCCGTACAGCACAAGTCATTAAAACATTCTGTGATTTTTTTCTGAAAAACTTCACTTGAAATTTTTAATCCATACGGCAATCTTAAAAAACAATAACGTCCAAATGGCGTATTAAATGTGCAGAGGGATGAACTTTCTTCATCTAATTCAATATTCCAGAAGCCATTGGTGGCATCTAGTAGTGAAAAATATTTAGCACCCTGCAACTTTAAAGTAATGTCTTCAAACGTGGGTATTTGAAAATGTTCTCTCATTATAGCTTTATTTAAGTCAAATGGATCTATGCAAAATCGGAAATCACCGTTGGGTTTGTTTACTATCACTAATGAACTGACCCAATCTGTTGGCCCAGTAACTTTACGAATGATACCGTGTTGACATAATTTTTCTATTTTACATTTCAATTGAGGTATAATAGATTGAGGAACATTTCGAGCTGCATGTACTACAGGAGGCACTTCTTTATTGACTTTTATTTTATACTGTCCTGGTATGCAACCTATTCCTTTGAATACATCATCATAATCTTTCAAAAATGAAATTGAATTTTCACCAATATTATCTTCTACTTTACACACCATTTGAACAATATTCATTTCTTGAATAGAGTTCAATCCTAGTATACAAGGTCCCTTATTATTGACAATAAAAAATTTCAAATAATACACATTGTTTTTATGATTACATTTTAAATTTATGTGGCCTAATACTTTTATTGTTTCACTTTCTCCCGAATAGGTAGTAAATTTATTATTGCATTTACGAATTGGTATATTCTGAAAATATTTTTTATAAATGATCAAAGGAATTAAATTTACTTTCGCACCTGTATCAATTTCAAATTTTAAATTTGTTGTATCATTTAAACTAAGATTAACATTCCATTCATTCACGTAATTAATTTGAGAAAAAGCATCATTTATTTTACCTATGAATAAGTTTTCATGGCCAATATTGTTTATTTTTGTTTTACATACCCTTTCTAAGTGATTGTATTTATTGCACAATGTGCACTTTTTTCCATATGCCCAGCATTTAGTTAAGGGATGAATGCAACCACATTTTGTACAATAATGCTTTTGTTGGTTATGTGGGTACTTTGAATTTCCAGTTTCATGTTGTTTATTTACAATTGTAGGTTTTGAGGTTGACGGCTGACATGTGACGTTCGTTGATGACGTCGGTTGTTGCCAATGCTGAATCCTTCGATTTCCTGGTCGATATTGCGCCTGCTTGGACGCCATGTTGCGCTGAAACGTCTTATTTTTGGATTTGACCATTTTTATCTCTTCTTCTGTACGATATTCCCCAGAATCTTCACATAATTTATTTAATTGATTCTTGGTAGTTTCTGCTGCCTTGCAGATTTCGAGAGCTTTGGGAAGGTCTAGGTTCTTCGTTCTTAGTAGCCTGTCCTTCACTGACTTGTCCCTGATGCCATGCACCAATTTATCTTTGATAAGAGAGTCGGTTAATTCACCAAAGTTGCAAGTAGCACTTAACTCACGAAAATTCGTAACATATTCGTCGACACTTTCACTGGGTTTCATATCTCTCGATAAAAACATGTGCCTTTCAAATGATTCATTTCTTGAAGGACTAAAATATTCTTCAAATTTTGAAACCACTTTCGTAAATTTTTTACAGTCTTCGGGTTTCTCGAAATTGAAAGTGTTATATATTTTCAGTGCTCTGTCACCTACTTGGTTTAACATAAGGGCACATTTGAATTCTTCGTTTTCTTCATCAGCTTTAGATGCCGTTAAATAAAATTGAAATTTCTGTATGAAGAATTTCCACTCTTCGTAATGGTTTTTGTCGAAGTCCATCTCACCGGGAACACTCATTTTCAGCGACATTTTTATATATTTGGGAATTATGAATATGAATTTCCAAATTTGTCGTTATATTTTTCAGATTATATTTATATTTTCACTGATTTCAACTTTTCTACCGACTGCGCCACGTGCTATTTCTTGATCTTGGATAAGAGGTTATCTAGGAGTACAATTCTGTTTGGTTACTTTTTAACAACTGTCTTTATTGTTCATCTCGTTCTATTTACAATGCCAATTATGGGCATGCGTGATGCCATTCAGTTAACGGTTACAAACAAGGATACGAATACAAATAATATCACAGAAATCAATAGAATCAAAAAAACACAATCCCCAAAAAATATTACATTCGACTGAAAATATAAAAATATTTCATACAAATCTAAGCTAATTTTACAAAATTTCGTTCGAAACAAAAGTCTGCAAATATATTTATTTATGTGTATTGAGGCATTATTCCGTTCATTATAGCTTTATATTAAAAAAATAGTAGTTTTTGGTTTGAATCCAAAACACAACCACTATAGGACGCCTTAGATTGATGTTCTTTGGCATCACGTTAAAGTACCTAAGTGATTAGTTGATGTCCAAAATACATCGATACAATAACCGATAAGCCTGAATTCAATGCTCTGGGACCATTGATATAAGGACTGCTGTTGATGGATCGATGTACACATGACCTGTTATTAATGTCGTTGGTCATTGATACAATGTTAACGATTATCAAATGCTGGTGATGAATTTAATGCTCTTGGGGGATTGATACAATCACTCGAACATCAAACAATCACCAACAGGACATTATATCAATGAACTCGAGCATCGGCTGAAAATTAATGTCCAAATACATTGTCGTAAGGCTGAATTTGATTATATCCACGTACGTTTTTCGTTCTGTGTGGAAATTGCAGAAATACTATGCAATCTATAGATGGTTTCAATAATATACAGCTGGTGTGGGACAACAGTGTATGATACTGGTCCCCTGATACATTCATTCAAACTTGTGAAACAAGAATATTCAATAGATTCTTTCTATTCACAACAGGTTAATCTTCAAAAATCATAAGTCGATGTAACATTTGATGTCAACTGATAATTGAAATGATAGGACAACTGTGAGTAAAAATTTATCGCCATATTCCCGAAAAGTACGAAAATTCAGACGATCTGCAATAGAAGCGATTTCACGAAGCTCAAGGGATCTTATTTGATCTCGGTGCCAAAGGAATGCTATTTCCAAACCAAAGAAGAAACATAATTCAACAACAAAGAGGTACTCAAGAGTCAACCGATGTTTTTGCCAAAAATTAATGATGGCTTCAATACTACCAGTCCCGATATATTCAAAATTCAACTTCGAGATGTTCCACATGATCAAATCCACACCCTGAAGAAAAAACTGAAGCAATCTTGGGAAACCAACCCTCCCGCAGGAAGCATGGTACATGAGGCTGAGACGACCGAACAACGCCAGGCTTCATTTTTCGCTCCGTAAAGCTCTTTCTGAGGATGGAGAAGTTACAATTCCATAAGGAATTCCCGTAAGATGTATCAGCGGTATCTCAACGTACCCGTAGGAAGTGCTACCGCAGGACCTCTTTATCTATTCAACTGCATGTAGATGTAATAAATTGAGCCATGCGATGTAGTTAGTTAGTTCTGATAATACATTTCTAGTAAATACATATCTCACACTTGATTATTTTTCTGTATCAATAAAAATTGTTTTCAAAAACACATCTTAAGCTCTCTAAAACGTAATTCGCGCAAAAATTCGTTGCAAAAACGGTCATCTCCATTGAACATTCGTGCAAAAGCTGCTGCCTTCATGGCAGTGCTTCTCTAATTTTTTTCCAACTGAAGTCGTGTTCCTAAAGCATTTTTTTTTAATTTAGTTGAATTTGCTAGGAATCTTACCATGTTATATGCACAATACAAACTAAGCAAGCCCGATTGCTGAGACAGCCAGGAATCAGGCTCACCTCCGAGAAACATATATTTTTCAATGAATCGGATTGAAATTCTGGACATCTATACTACAGACTGTTCTCTATTGACTGAGGTGAAACAGAAAATTCTATGTCTTCTGGCTTAACCGGATTTGGCCGGAACTTTCTATTTTCTTATATAATGTTATGTATATTTTTATATATTTGAATTCCATGCTGAATTGTTAGTGAAATGTCGTGAAGAAATATATAAATGATTTTTTTCTTGAAAAGTTATCGATATATTCATAAAAAAACTGCAGAGACTTTTTAACCGTAAAGCATCGAAATCGAATATGCAAAAATATATACATCAAATTATATAAGAAAATCAAAATTCCTTCAGCACTTCCCGAATGAAGTGAAAGTCCATGGCTCACATTTTTCACATCTGTCGAAGATAAATAATCATGTATCAATGTGAAAAGTTTCAATACCATCTGACAAAATAATTATTTTTTCGGGAGTGAGCTTAATTCCTGTGAGTCTCGTTGTACAGCCGAGTTTCTGCTGCATTATTACTGCGTAGGAACTGCATAACGAAGTGGCACAGCTGGTGCATTATTACTAAGTAGAAACTGCAATACAAAGTGGCATAGCTGCTGCACCACTTCTGTACAGTGGCTTTACAGTTTGTACGCAGTTTGATCTCTACAGTTTCGAGGCAGTTCAGCGGAACATATACGGTTCGTTTCGATACACGTTCTAATTAGAGAGAGTTTTTACCGAGATTTGTGCTACCCAGGAAGTATTTAAATTTAAAAAAAAAATAGAATTAAATCGCTGTTAAGTCCCTTCATTCCCAAAAAATGAATACTGTATTCAATTTGGAGTTCTCTAATTCAATAGTTTAATTGACTTTCGTAACCCATAATTCAGAAATCTACTTAATTCCATTTAAAGACACCCGAATCTGAGTATTTGTATTTTATACTGAGGACTCCAAATAACACTGCCAGAGTTCAGTAAACTATGCATAAGTTAATGAAGAAGCATCTAGAAGGATCCCCGTAAATACCAATCCTAGCAAGCTTAGTCATCAAAAAATTGAGATCAATTCTATCATATGCCTCAATAGAGTCAGTGTATATCGAATCAACCTGGGTTCGTCCGTCAACTGCTTCCGTAACATTCTGTAAGTACACAATCAAATCATCAAATTATCGATTGAGCGTTTAGAAAAATATTTCAAAAAGGCCTGCCGTGAGGGCAGCAACTTTTGCGCGCATGTCCAATGTAGATGACCGCTTCAGCAACGAATTTGAACGTGCGCTCAAAAGCTGCTGCCTTCACGGCAGTGCTTTTTGAAATTTTTTTATGATAAATTACTGGATTTCAATTCGATCTGATCTGTATTTTTGGAAATATTGGAAAAATAAAATTTTGATTTGGTATATCTACGGAATCATTGGGTGGATTTTACCCATTCACGAATTCGACCTTCGTAATTAAGCCCCAAACCTACTCTACAAATATCGAGTTTCTAAGTCGTTTCTTCCGGAAGTTATTGTGTTTACGGTCAGCCTAACGGCCGACTGCGTAAACACAATAACTTCCGAAAGAAACAACTTAAAAACTCGATATTTGTAGAGAAGGTTTGGAACTTAATATCGAAGGCCGAATTCGTGAATGGGTAAAATCCACCCAATGATTCCGTAGATATACCAAATCAAAATTTAATTTTTTCAATATTTCCAAAAATACAGATCAGATCGAATTAAAATCCAGTACTTCATCGAAAATAACAGTTCGAAGTTTCATACAGAATTTAATGAGGATGATATGATGAGAAAATCATAGAATTTTTTTTTTTCAAATTGTTCTAATAACACGATTATTACGAAATTTTGCATAAAGTTGTCTTTCAGCATCATAAACCTAGCTGTGAAGTTTAATCAGGACTGAATCAGTATTTCTCGAGTTATACCGAAAAAATCAACGATATCGAGAGGAAAACCTCGAAATTTTACATATTTTTTCCCCATTTCTCCAAAACTTATGATCGTATCGAACTGAAATTTGGTACACTGCTGTGAAATTAGAAGGTCAAAGTGTAAATATAATGTTTTTTGGATATGATGAATGATTTTCGAAAAACAAATTTTTTTCGAAAAAAATTTCGAAAAATTTTTTTTTCAAAATTACCGACAACATGATCCTGACGAAATTTGGCTCAAAGTTGCGCGTCGATGTACTTTACCTAACTGCCGAGTTTGAATCCAATCGCTCTGATAGTTTCTGAAATAAAAAATAAAAAACTTCAAAACTTCAAATGCCTATAACTCCGAAACTATTCGATCGATTTGGCCCATTAACGAATTTAACCGCGGCATTCCGATGCGCAACCTATGCTGAAAGTTTCAAGTTGCTAGCTTGCTTCTGTCGACAGTTATCGTGTCTACGGCCGGACAGAATCAATTTTGACACCGGATTCGTCATCAGTGAGTCCAAACTAGTCGATTGAGACCATTTTCGGCTCAATCATCCAAAATTACAGACATTTGGACAAAACGATAGCACGTTGTTCCCCTAGAACATGCGCGCAAAAAGCCATAGTGACAGTCGATAATCGATGTTTTCAAAGTATTGAACAATACATCGGGAATCACACTCCCAAACAGTTTGCAATAAACTGACAACCCGATAACGCCGCGGTAGCTGCTGACACTCTTTTGCTGCCAGAGCTCTTATAAACTGGAACTTTAACAATCCAACCTTCCAAGTATTCGGAAATGTGTCGGAGTAACCAGAATGATTGGGAGGAATTGAGTTCGGATAACATAGTGAGGGGCTCCAATTTTGAACAAAAGTAGAAGGAAACAGTCAAATTCCGCACCCTTATGTACATCTATAGAATTAATTTTCTGCAGCACATTTTCTACAATGAATGTTATATAGTCTTACTCAATGTTATATTGGTCAGATAAGTGATATACTGATTTGGTTCGAATACAGTTCTGAAGTAGGAAGCAAATAGACTGCAAATATCGCCACAATTGAAAATAACTCAATTTAAGTTCTGAAGGAATTTTTTTTACATCAATCGATAAATTTCAAATCGATCGACTATTCCAATTTTATGTTTTTCCAATTTCATAATAATTTATTATAAGCTGCTGCCTTCACGGCAGTGCTTCTCTAGATTGCCATTCCAGAAAAGCGCTGTAGAAGTCAGCATATTTGCGCGAATGGTCAAATTCGTTTCCAATTATTCAATATTTATTAAGTATTTTGGCTATGTTAGTGGTTTCGATACATATCAATGGAATTTCGGTTATACGTGGAAATATTTTCACGTTGTGCTTAGTATTTATGAGCCATGTATTTATGTTTGAATGAAAGCTCATCACTATCCTACATCCACGTGTTGAATTCCGATCAGATCATGTCTGCAATTTTGTAAATATCGGAATGACAAATTTCAAATGCATTCATCTACTAAACCGTTCGGAGGACTTATCCATTCTGAAATCGACATTTGTATTCGATCCTTCAACCTACCCCGAAAATTCCTTGCTCTAAGTTATTCCTTTGCTGAATTATAGTTGTCAAGGTTGGCTGACATTAAAAATTACAATAAAAAATAAATACATGATTGGGTTGCAATCTAGCACGTGGATATACGATGGCGATCCTTCGAATATCAAAATCAATGGCTCATATGAAAATAATAAGTACTACGTAAAAATATCACTACTTCGAATCGAAACTCAAATTTTATGTATGGCGAATTTCGCAAAATGAGGGGAATTCATCATCCCAATACCAAGAACATATCATAAGTATATTGGCTCGAAGGTCGGTGAAAAATCTCATTGAATCCAAAAGATTTTCCAGAACGAAAATCCTTTTCAAGAAAAATTCTAAAATTTTCGAGAAATCCTTTCTGTCGAATTTACTAATAATACGACTCGAAATGAATTTTCGAACAGTTGAGCGAATTCTTATCCGGAACATACTCTATAAGTTTCAAGTCACTAATTCTATTGGTTCTCCGGACATTATCGATTTTCACATCGGATTCTTCATCAGTATTCTTTGAGACCATTTTAGAGAGTAACAGGAATTACAGACATTCCCTCAAAACGATATACCGCTGTTCTCTAAAAAATGTGCGAGAAAATAGATTTCAAAAAATTCTAAACCGAAATCACGAAACGATCGATACACGTTTTCCAAATTTCGTAAGCTTCAACGTATCACGTAGCGGCTTACGATAGTTAGGCAAAAATGTTTCGATATTTTGTAAAATAAAATATCGATTTTGTCTTGAATAGATCATGTTCTACAATTACGGCATTAAAATGAATTCAGTTGGTAGTAAAAAACTCAGTTCCAGCATAATTAAGCAAAGATTCCGGTACCGGGATTCGAACCCGGGCTTCCTGGGAGAGAGCTTAGCCAGGCGTCCTACCAACTAGACCATACCGGAGTTACAGCACCAAGAAGCGCAATTATTTGCATAGTTGCAGGATAATGAACGCTTGACAAAGTGAGTATGAGACTGGATACATACTGCCGCACATATCTTTGATGTTTATTGCCATTTAATTCCTTTCAATTTGAAAACAAATCCTTAAATTAAGTATAGTAATGTTAACAAGGAATGAAAAGAGCTCTAAAACAGATTTTAGTGTGAACTTCATTGCTGAAATGTATGTTCCACTTAGTAACATTCCCTAAACACTCACATTGCAAAATCAACTTGTCGTCAAAAAATCGTCATGTGCAGGTGGGGGGCATTTTTCCGAGAATTAAAAAATTTTTTTCTACATTTATCTTCATCTACGTTGAGTGTTCTTCATTTGGACAAATTTCTATCCGAATATACGATTCAGAAATATTTTATTTTAATTATCAATAAAGTCGGCTACACTCACTTAAAGGGAGTTCCTTATGATATAATCACTTGTCAAGAAAATGCATGTTAACAATTATGTTCATTTTGATTTTGCTCGAAAACTGTTACGAATATCGAAAAAATGCTTCACATAAAAGGTGTTATCCAGAAAAATTAGATTTAGATGAATTTTTCAAAATTTCAATAGGCCAAACAGTTTTCTCAAAAAATAAGAAATTGCGTTTTTAAATCCCATTCACCATGGACGAACGTGGAGATGCGAGTAAGGCTAGGAACATAGTGAAGCGACCGAGAGGTGCGAAGAGGATAGCAGAGAGCATAGAGGCAAATTCAAACACATACATTCGAATAGGGAAGTACATACATAGTGCGGCGGTCCTGAAAGAGGTAGCGCGAGGATAGGGATAGGGAAGCGATTAGGGAAGTTTGTTTTCTCTCATCGCCGCGCGGTTGCAATAAATGAATAAAAATGGATATTGAAGCGTTCATGAGTTCGATATTTGCGTAAAATGCTTTGTGGGATCAAAGTGATTCTCAACATCATAATAGATATGTTTTGGACAAGTTGTTGGTCCAGTTTTTCAATAATTTCGATTCAATTTTTGCTTGCATGTTCTGGAAAACAGCATGCTATCTCTTTGTCCAAATGTCTGTAATTTTCGATGATCTAGACGAAAACGGTCTCAAACGAC
The DNA here is from genome assembly GCA_958510865.1 of Myrrha octodecimguttata. Taxonomy (NCBI): domain Eukaryota; kingdom Metazoa; phylum Arthropoda; class Insecta; order Coleoptera; family Coccinellidae; genus Myrrha; species Myrrha octodecimguttata. The sequence continues at coordinate 1,709,399 of OY294057.1, read as the reverse complement.
TAGGTTGGACTCACTGATGACAAATCCGGTGTCAAAATCGATTCTTTCCGGCCGGCCGCCAGCAGACACGATTACGGTCGTACGGAGAACCCTATCGACCTGAAACTTTCAGGAAAGGTTGCATTTCAAAATATGACGGTCAAGTTTGTTAATGGGCAAAATGAGCCAAACGGTTCCGGAGTAAGAGCCTTTTGAAATTTTGACGATATTTTGACGATAATTCGAAAACTACTGGAACGATTGGATCAAAACTTGGCAGTTTGTTTGACTAAAGCATCGAGCAACTTCTCGAGAAATTTTTTTGAGTTCATACTATCAGTATATTCTGGGAAAATTTTTTTTCCGAAAATATTTTTTTTTGCGAACTGCACATTCGAAAGAAGTTCAGCTCGAACTCTAAGCTCCATATTCCACAGCAGTGTACCAAATTTCAATTCGATACGGTTATCAGTTTGGGAGATATTGGGAAAAAATATATATATGAAATTTCGTGGTTTTCTTCCTGATATCATTGTTTTTTTCGGTATAACTCAAGAAATACTGATTCAATCATGATGAAACTTCGCACCTAGTTTGAAGATGCTGAAATACAACTTTATTGTACAGAATTTCGTGATGATCGTGTCATAAGAACAATTTGAAAAAAAAATTCAAATGTTGTCTCTCAAATACATATTAAATGTTCTGCGATATCTTATCATATAATCCTCATTAAATTCTGTATAAACATTTGAACTGTTATTTTTCGATAAAGTACTGGATTTCAATTCTATCTAATCTGTATTTTAGGAAATATTGCGAAATAAATTTTGAATTGGTATATCTGCGGAATCATTGTGTGGATTTTACACATTCATGAATTCCGCCTTCGTAATTAATGTGAACACAATAACTTCGGGAAGAAACGACTTAGAAACTCGATATTGGTGGAGTAGGTTTGAGGCTTAATTACGAAGGTCGAATTCGTGAATGGTTAAAATCCGCCCTATGATTCCGCAGATATACCCATTCGAAATTTTATTTTTCCAATATTTCCAAAAATACAGATCAGATCGAATTGAAATCCAGTAATTTATCGGAAAAAAAATCTGAAAAAGCACTGCCGTGAAGGCAGCAGCTTCTGCGCGCATGTTCAAATTCGTTGCTGAAGTGGTCATCTACATTGAACATGCGCGCAAAAGCTGCTGCCTTCACGGCAGTGCTTTTCTAGATTTTTTCCAAAATGTAGTCGAAGGTTGCAATAATTGCATAATTTATACGGAATTATGAAAGAAATTTTTCTGGATGCTAGCGTTATTCCTTATACGAATGATGAAATTCACCATCTAATACTATACTAGAATTTCGTGAACACTACAAGTTATTCTACTTTCATTATTTTTCATCAGATACCGGAGTTTCAATGACAAATTTTCCAACAGCATGAATTCATTTAAATCTATTATTCCAAAACGCGCCACCTCTCAAACAATAATCAAACTCGACTGCCGCTTTGCTTTCTTGGTCGCCTCACTATGAGATGACACCTCGTCATCGCCGATACTTTCAGGAACCGCTTTCCTCCCTGCTGTCCTTATCGCACCTCTTGGTCGTTTCCGTAGATAGATCCTCTATCTACGGTCGCTTCACAGATTTTCTATTTCCTACATTTTTCTCCCTACAACAGTAAATATTTTTTCTGTACATTTACATAACGATTCACCTATACATCTTGAGGAGGCTTAATCACCCTAAAAGTGGTTTTGAACATAGAAAACTATATAGCAAAATCCTTGTTATAATATTTTTCTTCGATTACCACTGGGGCTTAATTCATGTAACCAAATAAAAAACCAAAATATACACCAGGATTCCTTTAATCATTCCGCAGACCGAATGATAATACTTCAAAATGGCAAACAAGAATGGCTCCAGAGAACATCGTAGTTAAGAGAAACAGGCAAAACAGATTATATATAACATATTTATGCTCTAGCATGAGCGACACATCAAGGATTAAATCCGTTTCCTCAACAAAAACTTTTGTAGATGCCCAACAAATTGTAAATTGTCGATTCTGTGAGTCAAGGTCAATAATGAGAATTTTTCTGTATATATTATAGGCACTGAGAATTTGTGGTTGATGATAAAAATAGTGTAATGATTTGTGCACATACAGGTTCTTGAACCTAAGTGTATATAATGTAACTTTCTTACCTTTTTTTTTACTATTGAGTCTTTCATTGGAAGTATTGGAAATATATTATATCTACTCGTTCATAAACATAGAACCTGTCACATCTTTGACTGTCATCAATATGTAGATACTTTTGTATCATCAAAAATCAGTAAAGCGCGGAACGAATCGATTTTGGGCTATAATTATAGATTTTACCATCATGAAAAATTCACAATAAAAATAAAATATTTCATTGCGCAAATAGTTATCTCAGCTTTTTATGACTCTGAAGGCTGTGATATCACCAGTGAACTTTTGAATTTGAAAAAAAAATCTGCTGAAAAGTAGGTATCCTGGTTGAATCATAAGTTCAAAATTTAAGTTTGTGATATCTGTTAACGACAAACGAAAATACATAATGTATGCTCACGTTTAGGGAAATTTTAACTTCAACTGCAATTAGCCATTAGTACCTATACTATTATATATATCTCAAGATGTCGGTGCGAAAGGAAGTCGATGCGAGTGCTTCTCTGCAAATATATATTCCTCAGTGCGGTGGCTGTAGGAAATCCATTATTAAAAATTATTGCAAGTGCAGTGTTTGCAACAAGCCCTTCCATCCTGGCTGTGGCGTGAAAGTTAAAAAGTGTTGCGATGTGGAAATTTCAAACTCTATTGTGAATGATCAACCGGGTGGGCCGTTGTCTCCGTTGCCTGTTATTTCTAGTGAGTCGTCTGATAAAGATCTCCTGCTCAAAATAATTTTTGAACTCGAATCTAAGAACAATCTTCTGATCGAGAATAATTCTCTACTCAAACTAAGAATTTCTTCATTGGAAAACGATCAAAGATAACGAAATGAACATGTTAAATAAGAAAAAAACGGTCAACACAAACAGTGGATGTGAGTCACGGTAAGGGAATATACTCCAGTGCATCTGGTACATCGGGATGCGCTGTAACTGGGGATCATCAGCATTTACCGTCGAAGACCGCGTCCCTTGCGAGATCCGCTACTCCCGCTCTTGCCGGTCCGAAAGCCGATGATTCGATACAGAGTACCGGTAGGGAAGTTCGTCGAGGTGCGATTTCTGAGCGGGGTGCACAGTTGACTGCGGACGAGACCATTCACGATTCTCAAAACATAACTGATAATGCAGTTGAATCTGAATGGAAAATCATAAGCCGCAAACAAAATCGTAGACCACGTAAAACCCTGGTTGTTGGCAGCAATTCCGGATCGTCCTCTGTTGAGGGATTGGGAAAACTCAGAGCCTTCCATGTATCTAATCTCAAACCGGATACAACAGTTGAAAATCTACAAAAATTTCTCTTACGTCATATGCGAAAAGTTATCTTCCCGTTACCCGGATCACTATTCATCTTTTAAAGTACTTATTCCGGATTCAGAATACGACAAAGCCCTAGACGGTGCGAACTGGCCAAATTTGGTGAATGTTCATCATTTTTTCGATCGGCGAAATGTTCAGCGGCCTCGAGAATAAACTTTTCTCGGGATATCTACTCTCGGAACGCCGTTGTGAGGCTGATGCATCTGAACGTGCAATATATATCAAACAAACTGCATAGTTTGGAAGTGCTCCTAGATGATAAGGATCCTGATGTACTATGTGTCTCCGAGCATTGATGTAGTTCAGTGAGTGTTGCGTCTATGGTGCTACCTGGTTACAATCAAGCCGATTGTTTCTGTCGTTCTTCCAGGGAGCATGGTGGATCTTTGTTGTACACTAAGGGTAGTCTGGAGGTAAAGAATTTAGGTATCTCTAAGTTCTCTGTAGAGATGCATGTGGAAATCTGTGGCATCAGAATTTCGGCTGAAAATAAGCGCCTAGGCATTCTTACTGTTTATAGACCTTGCTCCGGTAGCGTAGAACTGTTTTTTGATAGACTCTTGTGTGCATTGCAATCTTGTATAGATAATGTCGACTTAGTTTTTTTGTGCGGTGACCTAAACATAGATTTTCTGGGATCCCATTGTAACAGGAAAACACTCCTGAACGAACTGCTAGACTGTTTCGATCTTAAGGTCACATCTCATTGTGCCACCCGTGTTTTCACTAATGTAAATGGTTTCACCTCCATATCCAAGGTAGATTACATGTTAACAAATTGTGACCTTCAAGACTGTGTGGTCACAGTTTTTGAGCCCCATATAAGTGATCATAAAGCAATGATCCTTGATCTAAATTTACAAGTTGATCATTTACCGATCAAAGCAAAATCTATAAGAAATATCAATGAAAATAACCTGAATAACATGGTCAATTGTATGTCCGAATATAATTTCGAGGAGCTCTACTCAGAGACAGATATTGACCTGTGCTTTGAGGCCTTTTATAGTGTGTTACTATATTACTTTGAAATCTGTTGTCCTATGAAAGAGGTCAAAGTGGGAAATTCTCGGAAAAAATGGCTTACGACCGAAGTCAGACAAAGTAAATAGAATCTTAATAATATATACTGGCTTCACTCTGATCTTTGTTCACCATCCACTACTGAAATGTATATGACAGCAAAATACCAACATAATCAACTTATAAAAACAACTTGAATGAAATTTTACAGCTCAGTACTTGACAACTCCGTCAATAAAATTAGAACACCTTGGAATATTGTTAATGAGACTACCGGTAGAGAAAGGATAGGCCGTGATCCGGTTGCTATTGTTGTAGACGGTGTAAAATATGAAGATCCCACCCAGTTGGTGGACGTGTTTGCCAAATACTTCACGACGGTTGCCGAGTCTAAGTTGTTAGCTTGTAATGGCCATGCTTTGTCGGGTTCCTGTACTTCGTCTCCATTAGTTCCTGCAAACTTCTTTTTTCATCCAGTCTCAAAATTTGATATCTTAGATTCGATAAAAAATTTGAAAAATTAAAAATGCTCTGGGCCATACTCCAATTCTACCCGTGTTTTGAAAGCAATTGCTGAGAATATCGGTGAACATCTTGTCAATCACTCTGTTACTTAAGGCAAATTTTCGAATATCCTGAAGGAATCTGTTGTGATACCCGTGCATAAGGGAGGTAAACTTGATGAGAATACGAACTTCCGTCCAATTTCGATCTTGAGCGTTTTATCTAAGATTATTGAGGGAGTTGTGTTCGATAGAATGACGAAATTCCTTGATAAATACGGACTTCTCAACTCGGCACAGCATGGATTCAGGAGGGGTCGCTCAACCCAGTCAGCTGCACATGGTTTCGTCGAATCCGTTTATGAGTGTCTGGATAGCAGATTACATGTGGCTGGTCTGTTTTTCGATCTCTCCTGCGCTTTTGATACTCTATCTCTGGAGTTCATATTGACTAAGTGTTATCACTTGGGTTTCAGGGGTATATTTCTTGATTGGCTCCGCAGCTTTCTCCATGGTAGAAATATGCGGGTTGAAGTCGGGGAATCCTATTCGCGGAAGTTTCGTGTGGGGCTTGGGGTGCCTCAGGGCTCTGTGCTGGGACCTCTTCTATTCTTGTTGTTCGTGAATGACTTGCCTATTCATCTAGCCTGTCTTCTGCTAATACTTTTTGCCGATGATACCTCGGTGGTTGTCTCTGCGCGGAGTCGTGAGGAGCTCCGGAAAGCTTGCGAGGAGATTATAGAGGAATTTGTTAAATGGTGCCGTTCAAATTCACTGGTTGTGAATGTTGGCAAGACGGTCTGTGTTTATTTCGGCCTAAAGAAGGATGTGGAGGATTCGTTTAAAGTTCGATATTTAGACAGCGTAATAACACCTGCTGCATGTACAAAATTTTTAGGTGTCTATATTGACAAGAATCTTAGTTGGACCATGCATGTTGAGGTCGTGTGCAAAAAGCTGAATACTTCTTTTTTTGCTATCAGTAGACTGAAAGATATAATACCTCTCTGTTCCCTCATTCAAATCTATTATAGTCTCGTTTACAGCCAACTGTGTTATAATGTTATCCTCTGGGGTGGTAGTGTAGATTTCAACAGAGCTTTCATCGCTCAAAAGCGTATAATTCGTGCAATTTTCAAAGTTCATCCCAGCTCGTCCTGTCGACCAATATTTGTCAATAATGGATTGTTATCTTTACCATGTATATATATATTAGAATGCTTGCTATATGCCAAAAAAAATGAGCATAATTGGTCTAAACTATCAGGTAGTCATAATCATGAAACTAGGAACTCGCATATTTTACTCATACCTAGACATAAAACACATAAGTTCAAATGTTCTCCAATGTTCCAAGCCATAAAGATGTACAACTCTCTACCCAAATATGTGAAATCCCTAGATATATTACCGTATAAGAAAAAAATCAAGAGTTTATTGTTGAGAAAATCTTATTATTCTGTTAAAGATTTTTACTGTGATTGTTTGGTTGATTGTGACATTTGAATTATTTGTATTACTGACTTGTCCTATACACATTAAATATGTTGTCTTAAAGGACCAATAAAATATTATTATTATTATTATTATTATTACATGCCATAAAATCTTGTGATAGATAGATTCGCCTCTTTTAACAGGTCAATTGAGCTTGCAATGTGAAAGATCCATTTTCTCCAGTGTTGCAAAATGACGAATTCACTCCTTCCTCAAAGTTGATAGACTATAGATTAACTCCAGGCATGGATATTTTGAAACGCAACTGTCTTATTATCCATTACCAAGAAAATGAAGACCAACAATTATTTATCAAGACCAACTAAACTGGATCTTGATGTATACTAGGTAAAATATAGAGAAAGGAAAAATTCTGTTAAAGTTCACACCACCAATCCAACAATACAAATGCCTCCATTCCTGATAACTAAAGCTCCATAACAGCTAATAAATATTTTGAATATTTAAAATATATTAAAATATTTTCTACAAAATTATTTTGGATCGAGCTGGTCCAATATAAGTACGAGTAAGGAAAAGCAAATTTCGTGGCAAGTGTATGCCCTGAAAAAATGTGACAATGGAAATAAATATATACTAAAATTTATTTCAAAACTTCTTCCGGTTAATTATCTCACATCTGATAGTGATAAAACAAGGCAACTTATCAAGTATAACTCAGTTGTAGATTCAGATTTTATATCCCGGAATCTGGTCATTTCAAATACGAATTAAGAAAAAATGTGAATAATATCACATAGAGCTGATACGTCAAATGATAATAAATTGCCAGGAATTTGTATGTTTGTCCACAATTTACAGAAATGAAATCGAATATGTAGGTATATAATGTTCAAATACGTATTGAAAATTTTGAATTTGAATAATAATTTCAACTATACAGGGTGAGTCTTTGACCTTGCAGAATATTTTAACAGAAGATTCTTGAAGCTGAAAGAAACACATTTGTCCTCTACCATTTTTTCCGATTCGGCATAGATAAAAAGATATAGGCATTATAAATTTTCATAATGGGCTAGCCGCCCCTGGAAACCTGAACACTGAAGTTTTTCCAAGCCTAAGATATACCATTCAAATCTTCGAAATAAGCAACTCTGATATGAAAACAAGCGTCAACTTACTTTTTACATTCCAGTTGGCGAAAAAAGTTGTATTTATAGTACAATAAACAAGTTAGGTATTCCAAATTTCGTGGGCGATAAAAGTTGAATATTCTTTTTTTGATTTCATTTTCGATAATGAGGAATTCATCTAGCTATCACTCATATTAGCTTTGAGATTAATCTTCAATTTGTAATTATTAATTTTCTTTGTTTATTTCATTTTCTCCAAGAATTATCAGATTCAGACATAAGTCATTCCAACTTTTATTTTCATAAATAAATAAAACAGATGTATCTAATTTATCTATGAACGTACAAACATTGCCAAATTGACGAACCGAAAGAAAGAACTCTTCGAAATCAAACAACACACAATATGCTAATTCTATGTATACACTTGTATAGTCTATGATTCTGAACTGAACCATAAATCTGTGGCTCCGTGGTTTTAAGGTTATGTCATGGTGATGGGTTGTTATGTTATGAAAGCGCATTTGAAGAATACCTCAAAATAAATACTATCAAAGTTCTGTACATAATTTCAAGAAATTTGGGTCAGCAGAAAGATTGCATTCAAACCAGTAAGAATCCCCATTATCATGGAAAAGTGAGAAGTTAATCAATTATACCACAAAAATTTCACAGATATTTTTTATTTTTGAATTTCTGATAACTCGAAAACGGCGCATCATACGAAAAAAAATTAGGAATACTTTTACTTTCCAAAATGGTCCAAAATTCGTTGAATAGCATTCAAATTATTTTTGAAAGTTGGATTCTTTGAATTTCTGGTATTTTTATGAAATGTTATGGTCATATCAAAGAAACTGGGAGATGTGGATGGAATTTTGTAATCCAGGAACATTCATCGTATCAATAAAAAACTATATGCCAAAAATTACCTCATTCGATGAGATCGTTCGCGAGATATAATCGAAAATTATTTTTTTTATGGATTTTCAACAGTCTGTGTCTTACGAACCAAGCCGAATCGGAAAAAATGGTAAAGGAAAAAAGTGTTTCTTTTGGCCTCAGGAATCTTCGGTTAAAATATTCTGCAAGGTCAAAGACTCACCCTGTATGTAGCAACGAATCGAAAAAAAACTCAAAAAAAATGGACGAACATATTCAAATACATTACATGATTTAAACATTGACATCTTAAGCCGCGTACAGACACGAGAGCTGAGCGGCTTTCGAGGCAGTTGCGAGGCACTTGTGAGGTAGCTCAAAATTAACTTGCCTCGCAAGCCGCTCAGCTCTTGTGTCTGTGCGCAGCTTAAAAATGGGCAAACAACGTGAATGTTACTTGAATGATCCTTAAACTGAGCCTTATGAACGCTTAGATGCATCAGTTCGATTATTTATAGTCCAATACCCGTTTACACGCGAGAGTGTGCCTCACTCGCTTCTCAAGGTTTAGCCACGGCAAATGGGATTCGAAAACACAATTTCCTCTTTTTTGAGAAAACTATTCGGCCTATCGAATTTGTGAAAAATCCACCTGAATCTTATGTTTTCGCTTAACACCTTTTATATGAAGCGTTTTTACGATATTCCTAACAGTTTACGAGAAAATTCGAAATGAACATAACTGTAAACATTCATTTTCATGGCAGGAGATTATATCATAAGCAACTCAATACAAGCGCTTGGTATCCGAGCTTTTCGATAAATAGAATAAAATATTTCTGAATCGTATATGTCGATAGAAATTTGTCTGGATGAAGAAAACTCAATGTAGATGAAGATGAATGGAAAATTTTTCTTGCCAATTTATGAAAAAATTCCCCCCACCACTTTCTGCACACGACAATTTTTTGACGACAACTTAATTTTGCATTGTATGGGTTAAGGGAATGTTACTAGGTGGTCCATACATTTTAGCAATGACGTTCACACGGGGTGATCGACGTACTACAGATTTCAAATTTTGATTCGGATTTCTAGACGTCAGATTTATTATATGATTTTTGGATATGATGATTCGAATATGCTTTCTCTCGTATGACATTGACCATTTTTTTAGTGCACTCACAATATGCAAACAATACATACAGTTTTCTAGTTGTTATTTCCATTAATGGGTTGTCATTAGACGAATAATCATGAGAAATAACTTTTACATATTTCTTTTCAGACAGCAGAAGCTAATGAATATTTCGATTGGACAAACTTGAATCTGCAATAGATAATCGATTCATTGCGCAAGCAATTGTTCATCACATATTTTCAAATAGTCTTACGGATGGTTTCGAGTAGAAAATCAAAATTTCTTTCCGTCTTGCTACTGTAGTATGTACCTATAAATAATAACTTTCGATTGGCATACGATAGACAAGACATTCGGGGGTGCCAACTTCACAAAGTTCTGTCAGTGTACAAATGAAATATTAGGGTGGAAAAAGGAGACTAACGCTTCGCAATCTGAGTGTCCTACTTAGAAAATGCACTTGAATAACTTGCGCTTCCATATATCTCTAGAACAGTGCAAAGAGAAATAAGAAAGATCGACAAACGGACCTTCGATGGACAAACAACCATTGGTTTATGGTTTCAAAATTTGCATCTGATGGTACAAACTTCACACTTTCTGAAATGTTGTTATCATCGATTTATAAGGATTTTGTGGGTTAACAAATTGAATAATACGTTTGACTAAAATATATTTACGTTCGACGAACGATGTTTCTTAAAAAAATACATCTCTGCAATTGGGGTGTCTTGCTTAGATAATATACGTGAAAATCTAATTCTTTCATATCTCTAGTACAGGGTACGGACAAATGAAAAAAAGGAGGTGGAAAAACATGTCACTACTGCGGACCAGCGACCTTGAATTTGTGGTTTCCAACTTCGCATTTGGGGTGCGAACTTCGGACTTTCCGAAGTTTTTTAGTTTTTTTCTGGGTAGAAAAATGAAATACTAAAGTGAATAAAGGTACACTAAATTTGGACAATCTGATTAAAAAAAACTAGGTGACCTGCTCAGAAAACGCACGTGAATAACTTGTTCTCCTATATCTCTTGAACGGTGCATGGACAAATAAAAAACAACGAAAAGTGGATCTACGATGGTGAAATGACCCTGAATATTTCATTTAAAATTCGTTTTTGTGAGTGCCAACTTCAGACTTATTCAATGATCGATTTTTTAAACTTCTGCAGTAGATAAATGAAATAATAGGGTGGACAAAAGGAGACTCACTTTGGATAAACTATCTGTGTCCAAAACAACAATTTTTCGCGATCAGGGTGTCCTGCTCAGATATTGACTAAATAATTCGATTTTTCATATTGCTAGAACGATGCATGGAAAATAAAAAAATTAGACAAACGACCCTGAATTTTCGGTTTAAAAATGTGCATTTGGGGTTGCAAGACGAACAGAAAGATAGACTGGACAAAGGAAGGCTAACGTTGGACAAACGATCTGTGTCAAAAATTCACTTCTTTACAATCCGGATGCCCTGCTCAGATAATTCACGTAAATAACTCACTCTTCCGTATCTTTTGAACGGTGCCTGGACAAATGAAAAAAGGAGTAGATAAAGCTAGACCTACTATGGATAAAGAGGCCTGAATTTTTGGTGTCAAAATCCGCATTAGAGAGTGCCAACTTCGTACTTTCCCAAATGTTTGCTAAATGATTCATATATTTCTGTAGGAGGTCAAAAAAAATATATTTGGGTGGCCAAAAGTGGACTAACAACTGTACGTTGTGTGGCTGTCTCAAGCCGTCAACATAAATATACAATTATATTCTTATTTTGAATAATAATTATAGCCTTTATTTTTTTTACATAAGGTTGTCACATCGATAAATGAAACATTATTTATAACACTCCCTCCCCACTCAATGTAGTACGTTCTAACAATACAAACCATCACATTAACCCTAACAAATGGAAACTTATAAATATCTACTCATAGCCTTTGTGAACAGATAGGCAATTTTATCTTCTGTTTTGATAAACATCAAGTGTATTCTGCCTTCCTTCATTAAATCTTCAAGAACATACCTCACATATTGCATTGGTCGTTGGTAGTTATACTGGTGAATCTTCTGTCGGGGGCATTGCAAAGTTCAGTGCTTTTCATATTTCGAATTTAAAAGCGGAGACAACTGAGGAAAATCTTCAAAATTTCCTGAAGAACCACTTCACGGCAGTACGATGTGAGCGGCTAATATCTAAGTACCCAGACAGTTATTCCTCGTTCAAGGTACTACTTCCTGAATCAGAATATGAAAGGGCTCTGGATGGTTCGGATTGGCCTAACAGGGCAAGTGTTCACCGTTTTTTTGTACCCAGGAAAGCGAATCGTCCAATAGACTGAATGCGGTTAATTTCAAGAAGTTGAAAGTGTAACAGATAAATGTCCAATGTTTAACGAACAAATTGGATCTTTTAGAATTATTTTTGACTGAAATTGACGCTGATATTGTATGTGTTGTCGAGCATTGGTGTAGTCCTGACAGAATTAGGACAATGACTGTTTTTGGTTACCATTTAGCGGACTTTTATTGTCGTCCATATCGTGAGCACGGGGGCTCGATGATATATATAAAAGATGGAGTGAAGATTAGAAACTTGTGGGTGTCAACTTTTTCGGAAGAAATGCACTTTGAACTGAATGGAGTTATTGTGATAACCAACAATACCCGCATAGGTATAATAAGTGTCTATCGTCCCGGTACCGGGAATTATGAAATGTTTCTAGACAGAATGTCATATACTCTTAACTATTGTGCAAAACTGGTTGATGTTATTTCTGTTTGTGGCGATCTTAACACTGATTACTTGAAGGTTGGTTGTATTAACCGTAAGCTATTGATCGATTTGATTGAATGTTTCCAAGAATTACTTCACTAGACCCTACTAGGGTTTTCACAGATATCACTGGTCGCAAATCCATCTCTAAAGTGGACTATATTCTTACAAATTTGAATCTATCCGAGTGTAGTGTAGAGAATTTTGAACCCTATATAAGTGACCACCGAGCTATTTTCCTAGAATTCAATACTCAACTAGATGTTCATACTCAATCCATGTTGAAATTTGTCAGAAATTTGAATGAACAGAATTCAAGCAATTTCATTTTCCACATTAAAAATTGCGATTTTCATGATGTTTGTGAGGGTGGTGATGCTGATGGTTGTTTTGAGGCTTTTATATCCACATTACAACACATATTTGAGTTTTGTTATCCCTTAAAGAAATTAACAAACGGAAGTAATCAAAACAAGTGTTGGCTCACACCAGAGATTGTCCTTGCTAAAAAACAACTCATGCATTTACATTGGTTATGTTCGAATTTTAAGACTTCGGATACCATCAGTCTGTATAGAAAAGCCAAATTATCCTACATCTCAACGTTAAGAGAATCCAAGCGAAAATTTTACAGTGAACTCATAAATAGTTCAGATAATAAGAGCAGGACAGTTTGGTCCATGGTAAATTCTTTGACAGGAGGAAGTGGAGGTGGCCAGTCTGTTGAACTGGATATTGATGGTGTTATGTACGATAACTCTGATGAATTGGCGAACATTTTTGCTGAACATTACTCAACAATAACTGTTTCCTCACTGGACCGTTACAATCAGAATACTTTGTCAACTTCATGTAGCACCTCATGTTCAATGGACACCACGTTCTTTTTCCATCCCGTGTTGGAGTGTGAAGTTGCTGACATCATTAAGTCTTTGAAGAAAAATGAAAGTTCAGGTGCCGATTCGATCTCAGCAAGAGCTCTAAAGCTGATCGGTTCAGAACTCTCGTCATTTTGCTCATTGCCTCAACTTGTCCATCAGCTCTGGCGTGTTCCCTTCAGTCCTCAAAAGGGCCATTGTTATTCCTATTCCCAATAATAAGGAGATACATGAAATTTCAAACTTTAGACCTATTTCTATTTTGAGTACATTTTCCAAAGTCTTCGAGACAATTGTGTTGGACAGGATGATGAAGTACCTCGACAAATTTGATATACTGGATTTCTCTCAGCATGGGTTTCGATCTGGTCGTTCAACTCAAACAGCGGCAATTTACCTCGTTGATTACATCTATAAATGTCTCGATGATGGCTTTCATGTGTCAGGGCTAGATCTCTCTAGAGCATTTGATAGTCTGTCTTTTCAATTCATTCTGGACAAGTGTTACAGCCTAGGGTTTCGCGGTGTGTTCTTGGACTGGCTTCGTAGCAACGTAGAAGGTAGATCTATGCGTGTGAGGATTGAAAATTCATAATCTGCGGAACATATCGTCAACCTGGGAGTACCACAAGCTTCTGTCCTTGGACTACTTTTATTTTTGCTCTTTATCAACGATCTCCCTGTAAATCTGCGGATGATGTTAGTCAACCTGCTAGCCCATCAGGATTCTTCGCTGATAAAGTATTCATTAACTTTATTTGTTGATGATGGCTCAGTGGTAATAAGAGCTCCAGCTTTTGGGGAGCTCCAGAGGCTGTGTGGTGTTCTTGTGGGTTGCTTCGTGGAATGGTGTCATGGGAATAATCTCATGATTAATATCGGAAAAACTGAGTGCATTTATTTCAAATTATGTCAGAGTAATCTCAACCTCTTAATTCACTATTTAAATGATGACATACTGTCTAGAGAAAGTGCTCAATTTCTTGGCATTTACTTGGACAGTGGTTTGAGGTGATCCGCTCATGTCGATTTATTGTGTACCAGGATCAACAGTTCTTATTTTGCTATAAGTAGAGTAAAGGATCTCTTTCCTCCGGAAACACTCAAGAATATCTATTATGGTTTAGCTTACAGCCATTTATCATATAATGTTCTTTTGTGGGGAAATTCTTCGGATGTTGGCAGAGCTTTTGTTTTGCAAAAACGAATTTTGCGTATGATGTACAATATACCTCCGCGTCAGTCATGCAGAGCGTTGTTTGTTGAGAATGGTATCCTTACCTTGTCTTCCATCTTCATTCTCAAATGCATTTAGTATGTGAAAAAAAACGAGCAAAGCATGATCAAGCTGTCGAGCTTTCATACTTATAAAACTAGAAATGAGGGATTGCTACATATACCTAAACATAGGACTGCTAGGTTTGAAATGTCTCCTATGTACCAGTCCATCGAACTTTATCATCTGCCAAATAGTATCAGAAATCTTATTTATAACGAGTTTAAGAGAAATGTTTAAACCTTATTATTGAAAAAATGCTGTTATACTGTAAATGAATACTTGAATGATTGTATCAGAACCTAGTTCGCTTTGCTATTTTGACTTATCCTATGCATGTCCAAAAGGATCAATAAATTATTATTATTATTATTATTCGAAATTCGGGTGAACCAATCGTCTATGGCATTCAAAAGTATAATATCTTCCACCCTTGGCAAAATGCGCAATATTCTGGTGATAATTATGGCTAAAGTCCATAGAATACGAATTTACTTAACTATCAGTAACCGCACAAATCTTATTGATATTGAGAAACTTACACAAACTGTAATTTTTATCATGACATAAAAAGATTTTTTTCAATTCTGGTACAAAAAACACATCGTCTATGTTACTGTCAATCTAATCTGTTCCATCATTGACACTGCCATCTGTCCGAGACCTAGCACTTTTATTATGTCCCCGTTCCTTAAACTAAGGATTTTACGGAAGTTTGCAAAAAGAACGCCAAAAAATAGTACTCGGTCGTTACACATATTTTCAGTGGGTACAGTATCCATTAGCTACTTTGATGACTGATAATTATCACTTTCTGTCACAAAAAACGCATTGCTTCGTTTATTTTCTCTGAAATTGTTTTTCCTGAAACTATATTGGGCCTTATGATGTCCGACTTTACCACAGTAGAAACTTTTCTCAATTTAATTATTATCGTCTTTCATTATTTTATATGCACCCTGAAAATGTCCAAGTTCATCACATTTATAACACTTCACAGACCTTCTTTTCTTCGCAACTAAAGCTTAACGGTGACTGCTGCTCAGATATTTCTGCTTTTTTTCAATCATGCGACTAGGTCATATATAATCTGCTATTCTCCCGGAGCTGATTACCAAGCTTATACATATTGTTTGAAATCATCAATATTCAAGTTATAATAAGTTTATCAAAAATTTTTTCACCCATTTGTCAGAGTTGATTTTGCATTTTTGACAGGAGCATAGACATTTCCATTCCATATTCACATTTATATTGGAAGAAATGTTGTTGTGCAATATGAATACTAAGTATCAATTTTGACACTTTGTACCTTCTTCCACATTTTAGCTGCAGTCGAATCTGAAATTATGTGTATCATGACTTCTGCCAGGACCTTGTTCTCACAGTATAACCCTCGTTCGGAATTTCCAGACACTCCAATTTTTCGCTCCCTCGAATTTGGTCGCAGCAAGCTGACTTTTATGAATCCTGAATAAAACCCTTAGTTTATTGTCTCCTTCTCGATATAATGTCGAAAACGACCACGTGAATAAAATAAATCACTAATTCACTTGGACGTGAAATTATATCGACGTTTTAATTAGGGATGTTCTCAACCCGGAATTTTTTGTCTGGGCTCATAACCTTATGGGTTTTGATTTGGAAAACAATAATTCATTTCACAGTTAACACTTTTTCTAGATTAACCAGACAACGAACATTGACAATTACTACTCAATCGACAGACCTGAATGATGAGTTAGGGTGGATGTGGCCAGCAATTCTAATGACGTGATTTGTTCTACGGAGACATGGTTAAATGATGGTGTAATGGATTCTGAAATGTTTGGTGATGGTTTCGCGGTTTATCGAAGGGATCGGGCAAGCTCGGCAAGTGGGAAGAGTGAAGGTGGCGGAGTCATGATCGCGGTGAAGGGGAGTCTCCAGTCGATTCGGAGGCTTGAGTGGTAGAGTGAAGCGGAGAACCTCTGGATCACAATTACATTGAGGAATAAAAGGAAGGTACACCTTTGTTGTGTTTACCTACCACCGAACGACAATTATGCCTAAACTGCTTCGTAGATAAACTTCATTCTCTCTTCGATTTTATATCTGTGGACACTCTTTTGATCTGTGGCGAGTTCAATATATCTAAGATATCATGGGAATTCAAACCAAATTGTTCTTACTCAGTTCCGAAAGGAATTTTATTGATCCAAGGTAGTTTTCCTTTGTGTTTTCTGTATAATTTATCATTTATCGAATACAATTTCCCTAAAGAATGGAAAAATGCATATGTTGTCCTATTCCTAAGACAGGTGATAAAAGTAATGTAAAAAATTTCAAAACGCACTGCCGTGAAGGCAGCAACTTTCGCGCGCATGTTCAATGTAGATGACCGCTTCAGCAACGAATTTGAACATGCACGCAAAAGCTGCTGCTGCTGCTGCGGCCGACTGCGTAAACACAATAACTTCCGAAAGAAACAACTTAGGAACTCGATATTTGTAGAGAAGGTTTGGACCTAAATTACGAAGGCCGAATTAGTGAATGGGTAAAATCCACCCAATGATTCCGTAGATATACCCAATCAAAATTTTATTTTTTCAATATTTCCAAAAATACAGATCAGATCGAATTGAATTCCAGTACTTCATCGAAAAATAACAGTTCGAAGTTTCATACAGAATTTTATGAGGATGATATGATAAGAAAAATCATAGAAATTTTTTTTTTCAAATTGTTCTGATGAAACGATTATCACGAAATTTCGCATGAAGTTGTCTTTCAGTATCTCAAAACTAGCTGTGAAATTTCATCAGGACTGAATCAGTACTTCTCGAGTTATACCGAAAAAATAAACGATATCGAGAAGAAAACCTCGAAATTTGACAAATTTTTTTCGGATATCTTCGAAACTTATGATCGTATCGAACTGAAATTTGGTACACTGCTGTGAAATATGAAGTTCAAAGTGTGAAAGGACTTTGTTTTCGAATATGATAAATGGTTTCCGAAAAAAAAAATTTTTTGGAAAAAAATTTCGAAAAAATTTTTTTTTCAAATTCACTGAAAATCTGATCCTGACGAAATTTGACTCAGAGTTGCGCGTCGTTATACTCCACCCAACTGCCAAGTTTGAATCTGATCTCCCAAGTAGTTTCTGAAATAAAAAATAAATAACTTCAAAACTTCAACTGCCTATAACTCCGAAACTATTCGACCGATTTGGCCCATTAACGAACTCAACCGCGGCATTCTGATGCGCAACCTATCCTGAAAGTTTCAGAATGCTAGCTTGCTTCTGTCGACAGTAAGCGTGTCTACAGGATATTGAGTAAATGATGCAACTCATGCCAAGAATTTGCTCCACAATGTTGTTGTATGTTCGATATTTCATATACCGTTGAAAGCAAGATCTTAAGCAAGAACTGCTGAAGGAACAAGTGACTTGGCATCAGAGTTCGAGTCAGAAACCAATTCTTTCTTTAACGTAGAATTAATAGGTGATATAAGTCTTCTTCCTTCTCTTTAAATAAAAAAAATAGTGAGTTATAGAATTTCAAAACAACATACACATACACCATGTTTAATAACATATTCTTCATTTTACAGTTAATGAGGCAGTTTCAGAGCCTAAAAGTATTAATGGTGAGCTAAGTTTTGATTATATACGATTGAATAACTGTTTTCAGAAATATATTTGAATATATCTAATTTTTTCTTTATGGGTGATTGACAAGATGGTAAATCATCTGAAGTTGTCCAGGATATGTTGGACTCTTCCGTCCATTCTCATAATTGCTTCCATTCAAAGGAGTCTGATGGAATTCACAACTATAAATATAATTTAAATTTTCTTTGATTTCAGAACAAGAAATAATTGAATTTGATGCTATTTCAAATATTGAAACAAATGAAAATGTGAGTTGATTTAATATTTTTGCTTTTTATTGTTCATAATACATATTATAATGTTGCTTCGAATCATGAGAATGAAGAGGTTTTTGAACGAATTTGAAAATTACTTTGCAGGTGAATAAATGCAAAAATAGGAGGTAAAAACAATTATAATATGGTGAAGCAAATATTGATTTTATTGATCACTAATGATCAAACAAGTAGTTGGTTGGGGCCAAAAGTAAAGAAGCCATGTATCATGAAAGTCACTCAGCTAATCATAAGTGAGTATTTTGTAGTCACTGCCTGTACATTGAAGTAGATATCCCAATATATTAGGCACCAAAATTGATTTCATATTCACCTTGAAAAATATGGGTATTTGAAAGAATATTTTATTAATTCTTTTTATAGGTTAATGTGAACACAGGTGCTCACATTTTTCCATATAATTCCCACACACCAGAGATTTTGAATTATGATTTTCTCCAAAAAAATAAAAACTGCTTTATAATGATCAATACTGAAGAATTTGCAATTGCATCTTGATCTGCCATTCAGTTTGGATAAGTAATTTAAATTATTTTCAGCTTTAGCTGAGAAGCCAGACAGGACCAAAAAAAGAGACTGAATCGTCAATTCTGGCATGGTTGAAAAGGGCAGAGGAGAGGAAAAGTGTGACCTCAAAAAGATTTGATATCAAACAACATATAAATATTGTTTGGAAAAAACTCCTTCTTAATAAAAATTATAAATTATTTTCACTTATTTCCTGGAGGAATTCTGATGGATAATGAATCAATTCATTTCATTTGAAGGAGACAGGACAGGAATATATACAGTGTGTCAATGTGAAAAGCTACAACACTTATTATTTCTGCCCCTATACAAAATCAGTTAATATGCAGTAAGTGGTAATCTTTGGTTGGTTGGGCGGACATTTTGAATTGGTTCTAATCAATTTTCATAATCCCTGTGAGGCTGATGACGGCAACCCCTATAATCTTACATGGGAAGGGGTGTTGAGTGACACCTTGTTTCGAAAGTAATTCGATTGTCTTAAAAAAGACAGTACATCTGACCTCTTTGTTAGTAATTCCGAAAAATTTATAGAAAAAATTTCAATGAAACATGAAAATGTTGAAAAGCACTTTCGAGTTTCATTGCAACTCTTGCTATGAATTTTTCAGAAGTACTTAAAAAAAGGTCAGGTGTATGGCTTTTTTAGAAAGATGATCGAATTACCTTTGAAAGAAGGTGTCACTCAACACCCCTTCTCATGTAAGATTATAGGGGTTGCTGTCATCACCCTCACATGGTTGATAAAAACTGATTGGAACTAACTATATAAAATGTCCCTGTACAGACCAAAGTTTAACCGTTTTTGCATTTTTCCTGATTCTGCATGGGGCGAGATATAAAGGTGGTGCCTCTTCAAACTGACACACTGTAGAATAACCCCTCGATATCTTCATGAGCCCCCAACTATGTCCATGAAAAGCCCTTAAAAGGACGTCTGTAAGATGTCCTATGAATGTCCATTTTAAATCCTAAAAGGCTCTATTATGGACGTCTTGAGGACATCCTGATTATTAACATTGGACGTTCTGAAAACGTCCATAAGACGTCCACGTCCGTAAAATGGACGTTTTGAGGATGTCCCCAATGTCCGAGCTGGACGTTTTAAGGAACGTCCCTAAGACGTATTTGTGCTATCTGGGCCATATTTTCATACATTACATCGCCGTTCCGGAAGAACATCGACGTAATTTCATATTTTTTACAAACCGAGTTAAGAGCAACAGCACTTCGGAAAAACCCTTCTCTATTTGCTACAACGAAGGCATAATTGTAGTAAGACGTTTTGCCGCTAGATTAGCGACTAGAACTCTGGTTCCTGGTAGGGTCACCACCCATGTTGAGAAGGTTGAAGATGAGCGGGAAACTAAGACTGCCCAAGAATCCACATGGCAGGACCAAACCCAAGTCCTGTCATTCCTCACCAATGGTAGCAGACCAAGGCAGACATGCCCTGTCTGCTCCCATCCTCCCACTCCTGACTTGTTAGGAGATATCCTTTTTGTCTCCAAAAACCTACCTCCCACCCCCTTTCTTCCCATCTATCTTCCCGTCTTGGTCTCCTGTTCCGGCTGTAGTCTCGTGGCCAAGGAATTGCACCAGGAAAACGATGCCAGATGGAATCCCGAGCATACCTTGGGACCATTCTGTTATACCAACGCTTCCTGGCTGTCTGTGGTCATGTCTCGCGGGCCAGCGAAGTGAGGGGGGTCTTGGCTTAAAAATCTGGACCGAGAGGAAACAACCTCATCAAAAATTCTGAATCCAAAGCGGGAAACCAGGCTGAGGGATGCGTGGCTAGATAGAAGAATAGTCTCTACGGGTTTCGACCTTGGAGCACCGGGGGGAACTCCATTGTATAAACCCCTTACCTCTGCAAGCGGGGCTCTGCAGAGGTGGACCGATATTCCCTAGCTTCTCGTGAGACCGATTATGGATAAGCAAAACGAAAAACAAAAAACCACCGGAAAAGGAGCGGAGACAACCTCCGCCTCCACATCCGGGCACCCCGAAAAGGGGGAGGTCAGACGACCAAGAAATCGCCTGCCATTTGAGTTGCCTAAACTAGGTCAACCAGGTGGGAGAGACGTTCCACTGAGGAAAGGGCTCAGTGGAGCAGGAGTGCTGAAGTACCTGCGACTCCTCCACCAAGGGCTAGAACCTGGGGAGGCTAGGAAGCAGGCTCTTCAGCGCCCACACCCGGAGGATACTCCGACGGGGAAAACTCAAGGCAAAAGAGGTCCGGAGCAGATCACACCTCCTTCGCGACCTCCGCCGAAAAAGCAGAAGACGGCTGCAGCTAAAACCGGGCAAGCCACTGGTTATGCAGCAGCTGTCAAATCAGGGTTGTCAGCATTCAGGGTAGGAATAGTCCCCAAGGAATACCCTAGGGTTATCATGAGTGCTGAGCAACTCTCCACTTTGGAAGACGCCCTGGTAGAGGAAATGTGCCAAGGCAAAGGAAAAGGTATACACTTCTCTGGCGTCCATTTCCGTAGTGGAATGATGCTAGTGGAGTGTGAATCTGAACAGTCGGCGGACTGGCTCATGAAGTCGGTACCGCAATTGAAATCTTGGGAAGGACCAGAGTTGGTGGCACTTAGCGGAGACGACATCCCAAGTCCCACAAAAATAACAGTATTCTTCCCAAGAAGCCTTGACATGGCACCGGAGAAGATCCTCCGACTTGTAGATTTTCAGAACTCCAACATTAACACTGGAGCGTGGAGAGTGCTCAACTCGAAGAAGGAGGGCGAAGGAACCATCCTCTCGATTGGAATCGATCCCCATTCTGAGGAAGTCCTGAGGAAGGAGGGATGCCACCTGAACTTCAGGTTTAGGCGCATCTCTGTCTCGGGACTTGGACAGAAAAGCGAGCCTGTGGAAGGGTCGGAGATGGTGGAGACGATCTCCACATCCCAGAAACCTGGCTGCAGCGGCTCTGCTGGGGCTCCTGAGGAGACAGAGACTTCCTCTGCATCTCGGGAGACTGAGCGGGGCTGTTCGGTGGCCAGGGATTTGAAAGAGACTTCCTCGAGTACCTCTGAGATGGAACTCGAGGAAGAACGGGTGGAGAAGAAGGAGGGGTCAAGCACCCCATAAAACAAGCCTTCCTCTTCACCAAGGTTGCACAAGTGAACCTGCATCATGCGAGGGGTTCCTCAGCCGTGATTGCAAGGTTGTTTGTGAGGCTGCAATTAGGCATTGCTCTGATCCAGGAACCCTGGATCAACAAAGAAGGCCAAATCAAAGGTTTGGCAACAAAGGAATCAAATTTGATCTATGATATGAGGCAAGAAGCTCCACGTGCTTGTATTCTCATAAACAAAAATATTAAATATATTTGTGTTTCAGAATATATGTCTCGGGATTTAATACCAATCATGGTTCACCTCAATGTTGGGGGCGTTGACCGAGACATCATCATTGCATCCGCATACTTCGCTGGAGACGGGCCAATAACGCCGCCAGAGGAGGTACAGGAACTAGTACGTTACTGCAAAAGCAAACGCCTCCCAATTATAATTGGTTGTGATGCAAACGCGCATAATACTGTCTTAGGAAGCACCAACAATAACCTTAGAGGTGAGTACCTATTTGAATATCTTCTAGCTAATGACCTCGAGACCATTAATGTTGGGACCACTCCAACATTCGTCACGAGAGCAAGGAAAGAGGTCCTGGACGTCACAATAGTAAATTCTGCGGCCAGGAAAAACATTACTTATTGGAGGGTGATGGACGATCCATCACTCTCTGATCATAGGATCATTGAGTTCAGGGTGGAGGGAGATAACACCTATTCCCCTGCGACTCGAAATCCTAGAAAGACAGATTGGTTCCTTTACAAAAACTATCTAAAAGAAAATCTAGAACAAATCGATGCGGATGACCGTCATTTCGATTTGAACTCAAGGGTAGAGCAGGTTAGTAGGGCAATAATGGAGGCGTTCGACTCCAGCTGTCCGCTCACCAAAGTTAAACCAAGTAAGGATGCACCTTGGTGGAACGAGAACCTGTCAAACCTCCGAAAGGAGGTCCGTCGGCTCTTTAATAGGGCAAGACGGAATAACACTTGGCAGGAGTACACCGAGAAACTTACACAGTATAATAAAGAAATAAGGAAGGCCAAAAGGCTTAACTTTCAAGCTTTTTGTGAAAATATCACTTCCTCTCCCATCGCAGCCAGACTTCAAAAAGTCATGGCAAAGGGGGCCACCAACCCCATACTGTCACTTAAAAAGCCAGACGGGTCACACACTGAGGGAGAAGAAGAACGATCGATTCTTCTTCTCAAAACACATTTTCCAGGTAGTGAACCCATAAGCAGTAATGAAACAGCAACCGAGTTCACCAAAAAATCCGGCAAGGATGATTGGGATATTGCTAGAAAGATATTTACAAAACAACGACTGGAATGGGCAATTAGTACTTTTCAGCCGTATAAATCACCAGGAGTAGATGGTGTGTTTCCTGTACTCCTGCAGAAGGGAGCGGAAGAAATTCTTCCCCATCTGCTGAAAATCACAAGAAGCAGCATAGCACTGGGTCAAATACCTGATAATTGGAAAAGGGCAAAAGTAACCTTTATCCCGAAAACAGGAAAAAAAGACTGGACTGATCCCAGATCCTTTAGGCCCACATGCCTAACTTCGTTTTTGCTCAAAACGATGGAGAAGGTAGTAGATAACTACATAAGAACGGAGAATCTGGAGAAGAGGCCACTTCACAACTGTCAGCATGCGTACAGGGCAGGACGTTCTACGGAAACTGCTCTGTATGGGCTGACTGAAAGCATCCAGAAGTCTCTGAACAATAAAGAAATCGCATTGTGCACTTTCCTAGATATATCTGGGGCCTTTGACAACACAACATATGTATCTGTCAAAGAGGCACTTGTAAGGCGAGGAGTAAACCATACCATTATAAAATGGTTGTGCAAGGTGCTCTCGACGAGGACAGTTGAGACATTGGTGGGCAGTCAGACCATCTCTGTTAAAACTACTCGCGGAACACCTCAAGGAGGAGTATTATCCCCCCTCCTATGGAGCCTGGTAGTGGATGAACTATTGCACAGGCTTACGGAGCTTGGCTTCGAATGCATAGGATATGCCGATGACATAGTCCTAATAGTAAGAGGCAAATTCGAGGATGTCCTCTGTGAGTTGTTGCAGAGGGGCCTCAGAATTATTGAGCAGTGGTGCTTATCAGTGGGTCTCAAAATCAACCCAGCAAAGACCACAGTAATTCCCTTTACTCGGAAGAGAAACCTTCCAGCTATGAAGTCCATTTCGGTAATGGTTCATGGAGTCGTTGTAGGATGGAAGTCTGAAGTCAAATATCTGGGAATCACCCTAGATAGTAAGCTTCTGTGGAATGAGCATGTTAAAATTACTGCTAGTAAAGCGATAAGGGCTTTAATGGTGTGCAAAAGACTATCCGGCAAAACTTAGGGGTGTAACCCTAAAATACTGAGATGGATGTACATCATGATTGTAAGACCGATAATAACATACGGGGCAGTAGTTTGGTTTGCTAAAGCAGGGCAGACAAGCACGAGGAAAATACTCGACAAGGTACAAAGGCTTGCCTGTGTTTGCATCACTGGGGCTATGAGAACATGCCCGACTAGAGCACTTGAGGTCATCATAGATCTCAGTCCTCTAAATCTAGTGATCAGAAGGGTAGCCCATGAAGCTATCCTTAGAATCTCTAGGGAAGGTACAGGGAATGAGAGAATCAAAAGTCAGAGAGCATGGTCCTCCCTGAACAAGTACATCTCATTTGCGAGCCTACCTAGTGATGTTATGATTAAAAAAGTGAGCATCGAGAAGAACTTTGACTCAATGCTATGTAAAAGGGAAGAATGGGAAAAGGAATACACTACCCTAAAACTCAAAGCAAATACCGTTAAATGGTATACAGATGGTTCTAAAACCACGACGGGGGCCGGTGCTGGAGTATACGGGCCTAGAACTAAATGTACACTATCGCTAGGCTCCTACTCGAGTGTTTTTCAGGCAGAAATACTTGCTATCGAAAGATGCATAGACATAAACCTGGAAACAAACTATCAAGGGTGTGACATAGTGATCCGTTCTGATAGTCAGGCTGATATTAAAGCACTGAACTCCCATGTCATCGACTCAAAGCTGATATGGGAGTGCCGAAGGAAACTCAATGAAGTAGGCAAGAATAACAACGTCTCCTTAGTCTGGGTTCCTGGGCACTCAGGAATCAAAGGAAATGAAGAGGCCAACACTCTAGCCAGAAAGGGAGCACAAACGCTACCTACTGGCCCAGAACCTTTCTGTGGTATAGGCAAATGTACCTATAAGAAAGAGTTTCTGGAGAAAGAAGGAAATGAAAGAGGGGCACTGTGGAGGAATTCTCCAGGAATGGAACACTCTAAAAAGTTCCTTCGGAACTTTGAAATTGCTAGATCCAAAAATCATCTGGATCTCAGTAAGAATAAGTTACGCCTCCTCACTGGTTTCCTCACAGGACACTGTCGCCTAAGGAAGCACATGATGAGAATGGGCTTATCAGAAACTGACGAGTGCAGATTTTGTGGGGAGGAGGAGGAAACCCCTTTTCACCTGATCGCAGAATGCCTCGCCATTGTGAGCCTGCGCAAAAGATACCTTGGACAGGAGCACTATAGGAGGAATGAGAACTTAGCCTCCTTGAAGCCCTCACAGTTATTAGAATTCATCAGACCTCTAGAGCTGGAGGGCGAGCTGTAGGTTCCGTGCGAAAACAGCTCTGACCAGGGGGCACAATAGACCTTAAGGTCGCAGTGGAACGTAACCCCTTACCAACTATCAACTATCAACTATTTGCCGCTAGATGGTAGTTGCGCCCTTATTGAAATTTGGAGACTTGGAGTTGCGTGTTCGCGTAAACACAGACGCATGCATTAGTTGTGTTAAAGCTTTCGTGAATGACTGCGCATGTTCAGTGCAACACTGTCCTCAGTGGTACTTGTGACCTGCGATATCAGTCTAAGAGGTTTTATTTTGGAGAAACAACGGCGTAAGTGTATTTTGTGTTTATTTATAGTTTCGAGGGTTTCGTTTCATTGAGTCGACAAGGGCTCAATAGTATGTTGTGTGTTTCTTGCTGTATATAACTGCAACATATTTTTATTTGTTTGGTGTAACAGAGATCAAATTGTACTTTCCGTTCTTTTTGCTCCAGATAAATGCAATTGATTTTGCTCATTTTGATGCAACAACGACTCAAATGTTATTTGTCTCTATGTTTCCCCATAAACCTGAGATTTGCTCACATAATTCCTAGGCATAAATGCTCTAAAAGACGTTTTTTTTTCAGCATGTATTGAATAATAGTGTGCAGTTATGCTCCTTTTCATAAGACATTAAGTTCTGTTTCAATTTTTTTTTTCATTTCCAGAAAAATGAACCCCCGAACTAGTAAGATTTTGAAACTCTGTGAAGCTGATAGCTCCTATTCAACTTCAGAATGTACTCTCGTGAAAAACCCTAATGAGACAGACAATTGCAAAATATATTCAAGTAAAATTCCGCGTAGCATTTCTACAACAGCAGATATGTCTGCCGTCAAAACCAATGAATCTAAAGCACTGATTGAGGCATCTATCAGTGAAATATCTAGCTCTTTAGCATTATCAATGACCAGCCAAAATTGAAACAGATACATAATCCAGAATCGAAGTTCCACCAAATTTAACTTGAGAAAAGTAGAAAAAGACTACAAAGAAAATTTCTTACAGAAAAATGGCTTCTCCTCTGGATCAAGTGACAATAATAATCTGGGCTCTTCAAGTGAATCGGGTTCATCAACAGATTATTCGGAATCAGATCCAAAAGTCGACTATTCTATTTCTAATGAGGAAGAAACGAAGTCACCTATAAAAGGAAAGAAGCGACTCAGAAACGTTAATAATTGGAAAAATGTAAAAAATAAAATGTTAAGAAACTCAGGCCGACACTATACATCAAGAACAGGCAAAACTGTCGAGTCAAAAGTCATGAAACCTCCCTGTCTAGATAAATGCATTCTAGTTTGCTCTAAAAAGCTATCAGAGGAATTCAGACAAGAAATTTTCGAAACATACTGGAAGTTGGGAAGCTTGCAACGTCAGCGTGATTATCTGGGTTCATGCGTTGAACAGTTGAAGCTTAAGTATAGACGAATTTCTTCTGCCACACCAAGAAATCCAAACTCTGCATTTTATTTATTCAACAATGGGCAAAAAATATGAGTTTGCAAAACGTTTTTACTCAATACACTGGCTATATCGGAGAAAACGCTCCGAACTGTTGTGCATTGAAAATTATATGGAAATGGCGTTATAGCTGAAGATCGAAAAGGAAAGCATGATAAACACAAGAAAACTGATGAGGAGATTGTGAATTCAGTAAGAGTCCACATCAACTAAGTGCCAAGAATCGAGAGCCATTATGTGCGTAGTGATACTTCTCGGCAGTTTATCGATGGCGGGCTTTCATTGCCGAACTTCACAGACATTATTCTGAAAGAAGAAAAGCTTTGAATGAACCAATGGCAAATTATGACTTTTATGCAAAAATTTTCAACTCAGAATTCAACATTGGATTTTTCAATCCAAAAAAAGACCAACGCTATCTATCTTTGTGAGTCGTACAAAAACGCATCACAGAATGAAAAAGAAAACATGGAAAATAAGTATAACGAACATTTGAAGGAAAAAATTTCAATCTGCGAAGAAAAAGAAAAAGACGAACAGAAAGCAAAAAATTGCGAAATTACTCTGGCTCTTTACGACTTACAGGCAGTGTTGCCTGTGCCTGTAGGTCAATCATTGGCCTTCTTTTATAAATCACGTTTGAATTGCTACAATTTCACAATAGGTTGAAATTTTCTAGCCTTACCATATTTGTAATTTACCAAATGTAATTTTTTTTCAGATAACAGAAATATCAAATGATCAAACGAAAGCTTATTTTTGACACGAAGAAATTGGAACGTGTATTCTTATCTATTTGGAAGAAATTTCAAAAAATCGACCTGGTGCTGACGTCGTTTTTTTTCAGACAATTGCGGAGGTCAGCAAAAAAATAGGTATCTTGTTAGTATGTTACACTTGAGCTACTGTTCTAATGAATAAATTGCTTTTAGGTTCTTAATTGCCGCGTACTTGTATGCCGTGGAAATGTATGAAACCAACTCCATTACGCATAAGTATCTCATACGAGGATATACGCAGAATGAGGGTGATACAATCCACAGCATAATTGAAGGATCTCTCAAGAGGTCAAAAAAGTCAGGCCCCGTCTATGTATCGGACCAGTACATCTCAATTATCCGCCATTCAAAAAAAAAGGAAATCCAATAGAGGTTAAGGAAATGGGATTCGAAGATTTCTTTGATTTGAAGACTTTAAACGATGAAATGAATCTAAGCTTCATCAAAAATGTCAATGGCACCGAATTCAAAATAAATGAAGTCAAAATAATGCAGTTCAAGAAGGGAAATTAGGTTAATGTTTCGTTACTAAACAAGTTATGAACAAAATGATTGGAGTGTAATTAATTTCAAACAGAAGAATAGACGAAAAAGTTCAAGAGAACAGAAAAACGTAAAACTCAAGCGCATTTATAAGAAACCATTTCAATTATCTGAAAAAAAAAGGAGAGATTTGAAAAGTTCGATGGATAGTAATATCATTCCCTCATTTTATAGATATTTTTATGACTCTAGTTTGAAATGATTTTTATTATTGCATACATTCAGGTAACAACTATTGTTTTTTTTATTGCATGAATACTTAAGTTGTGTTGAAGAAAATGTTTTCTTTCGAATGAAATTTTGAATTATGCATATTTCTAGTAATCATTAAGTATTTACAGTGACGCAAATGAATTATTTCATTTTCATCCAAAGGAAACAAGGACATATCTACAAAATCAAAGTAATTTTTAGACTTGAAAAAATAATATGACTTTGATTGAAATGGTATGTTAAACTACTTCCTTGCTTATATAATATACATATATTTCATAGATATCAATCAATTAGTTTTCATGACAGGAACAATTCAAATAAATCTGAATCGTTTTTTCGTCTTCCTGAACAATTTGCTTTTTTGCAGTTGGGCAAATGTTTTTTGGTAACGGCAATATCCAAATATTATGATCGTTTCGAACTAAACTCCGGAATCGCTGGGCTGATTTTTTCCTAAACGAACTGAACAGTCGCATTTTGAGATGCAACCTACTCTGAAAATTTAAGGTCGATAGGATACTCCGTACTCCCGTTATCGTGTCTGGCCGGTCAGCCAAACAACATAAATTTTGACACCGGATTCATCATCAGTGAGTCCAACCTAGTCGATCGAGACCACTTTCGAGAAAAAAAATTAGAGACATTGAACAAAACGCAAATTGATTATAATATTCAGACATTATTTATGATATTGATAAGAATTGTTTCATGGAAAAGCTTGAGCTCCAAGTGATAATAAACTTACATAACCACATGGACGAATCGATAACTCAACAAATATTCCACCTTGATCAGAGCTATTCATTCAATGCATCAAAACATATACACTGAAGAAACGGTTTCCAAGAAGTATGGTTACCGCTGATTCACGGTTTTTACCGATCTTCAGAATCCCTTACCTTGATACACCGCAGAAGAAGACTTTAGGTACGTATCACCTGTTAAATGGAATACTGTAGTATAACTACATACTTACAAACCGCCATCTCTCAGTGGACTCTTGCGAATCTTAACCTTCAAGAATACTTTGATCGATGTGCATTCTATAGTCGTATCAGGACACTACATCGACGATATTGCAGCTTACAATATCTGTCATGACTTGTAACACTCATGTAATTTTCCACAACACGACAACGTCCAAAATTTACAGATATGCCGCTTTTTTGGTGTAGATGTTTTGGTTGATTGGATGATCTGCTCTGATCAAAGTGGAATATTCGCTAGGTTATCGATAGATATTCGGCCTTGTGGTTATGTAAGAGTAATAATAATATTCAAAGACAATATTTTTTGAAGAGACAAAACTATTATCATGAAGTTGATGCTAAACAACTATAACCCCAGAACAGAAAATATACACCGAAGAAAAAGATATTCGTAACCCTGAAATTCTGATTAAAAGTTTCACTGACAATTGCAACAATATAAAATTTCTCAGTAATGATAGCGTTGAAAAAATGCTTTTGAAACCATGGTTTGGAAATAATGAATCTAAAGACTACAACTCAGATGAAACTGATGATGATTATTGTAATTTTGTCGATTGTAAAAAGGAGAAAATAAGGATATTATTGAAAACGACCACAGGCAGCCTAAGCCTGTGACAATCTAGAGCACTGAAACAAGTTATAGCAAAAACAAGGAAAAACATTTCTGAACATGAATTTTCTCCCACTCAGATGATATTCCTAATCAGAAGGTAACAAGACAAACTACTGATGAATGTAAATTTGATAGGAAGTTTGAGAACTGGAAGGATATTGAATTGTTAATATTTATTTATTTATTTATTCACGGGATAAACCCAATTATACAAAAATATGATATTACATAGAGAGAACTGAACTAAATCATACATTCTTTTCATTTCTTACTATGATGAATTGAATAAATCGATTTCTGACCGAAAGGCAACATTGACATTATTCGAGATGCTTTCGAATAATTGAACCAGTAATTCGCATTATTAAGTAGGGCAGGCTCTCTAGTGTTTCTTGGCAGGACACGAAAAACAATCAAAGATATAGCTCCGTCGTCGACAACCTCCCCCCGATAATTCTTGTGAACAGCAGAAGATGGCCACTTGTCCTACGTGTTCTCAAAGTAGGCAAGCGAAGTAAAGCTGTCATATGAGTTGCTGTGAAATTGATTCGGAAAATGCCCATTCAACCTGAAATACAAAGCAGCAACTTTTTCTGAACACTTTCGATCCTGTCAGCTTCCAGCAAAGTATACGGGTACCACACAGATAATGCGAACTCCAATTGAGGTCTAAATAAGCTTAGATATAGATGTTAATTGG
Organism: Myrrha octodecimguttata; assembly: GCA_958510865.1. Classification (NCBI taxonomy): domain Eukaryota; kingdom Metazoa; phylum Arthropoda; class Insecta; order Coleoptera; family Coccinellidae; genus Myrrha; species Myrrha octodecimguttata. Next base: position 1,678,297 of record OY294057.1, on the reverse strand, counting down.
TGTTACTGTCCTTAAATCAATATGAATGCCTCATAATGACACCAAGCATCTTCGAACTTTTACTAACAATTCCTACAATGTGCACACAAGTACACAACACCCAAATCCCTCACGATACCAACCTAACTCAGTTTCAAAAGTTTCAAAATGTATCCTGAACTGGAGTATCTTTCTGAGGAATGGACATATGCCTGCACTTCCCGACATTAACAAAAACTCTGTTAGACATACATCGTTGCACGGAAAAAAATGAATACTTCAGTCAATTAAATATTAATTGATCGAAGTAGATGATAGATTTATATATGAGCACGATTATGGTAAAGTTAGGTCAAGTATACTTTTTATTTGAAATCCAAATATACCCTTTATTTCTTTTTAGTGTAAAATACACTTTTATCCAATACAGTTGCAATCATCAAGTTAAGTATATGGGAAGTTTCTATTTGAGTATACGGTTGAAATTGAAATTAGGATATAATATGTTCTAATTAAATAAAATAAATCACTTGGTTCGAGTGTCTGTATACTCGGATGAAACTCATACTCTACTTAATTCTAGTTTTTCTTTATATTCGAACGAAAACAGTATATGCTCACATAAAAGGAATTATTCCCTTCATAGAAAGAAACACTTTATTTGAAACAAGTATGTCTAATTTCAAATTGAAATGACTTGTTATTTGCCAAAAGTAGACGATATACTCAAATGGAACTTTTATATTCCTTGAAACTGGTTGTGCACTATTTGGAAGGAGAACCTTTTCTACTTGGACTGTAGAAAAGCTGCTTTCAAACCAAGGCTTTCTTCAAGTAGATGCAAGGATATGATAATATGAATTTAAGATTTACTTCATTCTCATTTTGAACGAATGCTTTATTGATTTGAACTCAATATCTACTTCAGTTTGCTGTAAGGAATAAGTCACCTTATTCAAAATTTAACTAATCGTTTATTTCGCAGAATGTATATGTATAGGTACATAGCGAAAATGAAAATGAAAAAAATCACATAATATCATTGTGGAAAAAAGTATAACGTCATATCATATCGGTTGTTCCAAGAATACTGGGTGTTATACAGGGTGTTCAATCAAATTCTAAGCAAATTCTCGTAGATGATAGCTTTACTTATTCTTAACATTTTTGTTCCTATCATCATAGATTTAATAATGAAAAAAACATGCCCTGAAAATGCTGAAAAAAAAATTTGAACGATGTATCGAAGGCCATACGTGCAGAGAAGAACTTCAAGTACAAGTCATCCACAACGATATAAAATCATTTTGGATGTAGCAGCGACTGTCCAAAATAAGCAAACATGGTCGTTTCCTTTGGAGAGCCTGCTCTCTCTGTTCCTCCGGAAATCTGAAAAAAAAATGAATTTCAGAAATTGTTTAGCATGATCAAAAAAATTCATTACCGTAACATAAACTCTTGGATGACTTCTTGTGCTGAAAATTTTCAATAGAATGTTTTTTCTGCACACCGTCCCTCAGGAAAATCAGAACTGGAAGACTACCTTGCATGAATTTCACATCTGATAATCACATATAAATAAGATCATTGCATGATCTGAAGTATCAATTCGAATGGACTTCATTCACAATATTTTTCCATTTAACAAGTGATGATTTTCTCAACTTAAGGAATGAATATTTTAGTTTCTATCATTGAATAAGTGATGGAAAACTTAAAAGCATCAAATGTATATCTGGGAATACAGGGTACATAATTTTTGGCGATTTTCACGTCAATAATGAAATCAAAGGAACATTTTCACTGTTGAGAGTACATATTCATCATTTCTGCAAGTAATGAATGTTCGAAAAATATATAAGTACCCATGAAGTAAGTAAAACATGGTGTGCTCATCTGTGATCGTATTTACCAATGATGATATCACTTTCTTCATTCAAATTAAAAAAAAATAATAATAACACACCATGCTTTGTAAATCATGTATGTACCTAAGGCTACCTTACCTTGAATTCTTTCAGCAATCTTTCAGCAGATTTGCCAATTTTCACTTTCACTCTACGGCATCACAGGTTTTGTAATATTGCGTGCATGCGTCTGAACTCAATGAAGAATGTTTCGACTAATGACGATGGAAGAAGACCCGCGCATAGACTTCCCCACCAATTACGCCGACTCAACACGTAAGAAGGTGGGAATTAGTATATCTCATAATTTTACACTTGGTTTCAGTGTATGTAATGAATGTTATACTTGAAACACGTAGAATATAGTTTTTATAGATATTGCATCATTTTCATTGGTCCTTGTGAAAGCTTGGATTAGTATATTTCATAATATAATACTCAGTCTGAATGGATGTAATGAATTTTATACTTGAAACACGAAGATGAGTTTTGATATCAGATCGTTTCCACGAAAGGCATGAATTAGCATATTCATTCTTAATTATAGTCGATATTAGTTTGAATTTGATCTCAGTGGACTGAGTTGGGTTTCTAATGAAGAATCCGTTGCCGGGAAAAAATTCTGTCCGGGTGTGTTTTTTTTTTGGCGCATCCAGAGTTTGAATTTGTATAAATAGGAATATTGTCTCGAAAAAATGATCGAAAACGTAGCTCATCTGTACCTAATTAAAAAGTTTTAATATAATATTTTTCCTGTCGCTTGGAATATGAAATGAAAACAAATCGATATCTCGCTGTTACCCAGAATATGCTCGCAAAAATTATGAAATAGTTCAGCCTATTTTTTTATCAATAGCTGAAATAACTGTGGATATATGAATTTATTCTTCAAGAAACGAGAGGCGTCAAGAAGCTTATCAATAAATCACTCAATCGATTATACCCATTAACGAACTCAGCCGAGATATTCAGAACCAGAGCCAACCTGATAATTCTCAGATTCTATATCAGTTCTGAATCTTTTTATTACCAACAACTTTGACATCTAACTTTTTTCCATAGTACTTGTTGTTTTGCCTGAAATCGAGTTAAGCCGTGTTCTACCCTTGAACACTCACATCATCCACTTCACGACCTCACATCGTCTCTAAATGATTTTGCATTTAATTTTCGTTATGTTGTCTTCCTTTTCCGATGGATTTCATCCTACTATTATTTTTTTTGCTTCAAAATATTATCGACCCTGGTCTACAAAAAGACTCTGACAACGGATAATTCATCAGGGATTTCGAACTAAAAAATTATAAAAATTCTGGCAAAACGAGAACGCCCTTGCTCTCCAAGAATTATTTCTTGGAAATTCAAATGATATGCAAGCTTTTCCGAAATTTGCTAGGAATCGTCAGACACATGGGTTAAAGCCAAGATCCAATATATATGTCCTGCTTCGTTTTCAGGATTTATACAAAATTGAGAGGATGTACGTAGAACATAGGATTTCACCCATATAAATCGGGATTTCCAGGAGAAGTTTAATAATTCTGTTAATTCCGATATGTTTCAACAAACGTTTTCAATCCCTTTTAATATTTCAATGCAAGAAGCACACATACATGAATGCAAGTCTTTATATGCTCTGAAAGACGATTTAATAAAATAAAATTATATATTCTGTGTCCAATATCAGTCGAATGTCATAGAAAGTTGAATACAATTGTGAACAAAATAATTTAGAAAGAAAGTTTGTGTTTCGCTATCCCCCGTGTATGCACCTGTGGTTTGGCTGGCGGCCAATACAAAATCCAAAATAATTTTAATATAGATGGAGGGTGCAGGATGCAAAGATATATGTATTCAAATAGTATTGAAATAAGTAAACCAATTATTCGCAAGTATTTTATCTAATGAGTGTTTGTGAAGTATTGAAATGAAATAATGATAGCTTTGGAAGTGAACTATCCTATACTCTAATTCAATCTCGTAATATTCTTGATTTTGAGGAATCGACATGTTTCCAGTTATTTATTGTTTTATGAGTACAATAATCTTCATTTTAGTATATGAACCTATAGTTTCATCTGATTGATCCAAGAATACAGAATAACCCGATATTCTTGTTTTAATACAATATAAACTTGAAGTATGTGGAAATTTTCAAGAATATTGTGATTGTTGTTTTGAGAATAGTTTTCTTTCCGTGTGCTCGAGCCTCTCTAGATCAGATTGGAGATTAATCATATCAAGCAGGCAATTGATTACCAGGAAATCCTTCGAGTCAGCGGCGAATAAGAGAAATCTCGCGAACCTAAAGCAAGTCACGATATCGTCAATGTATATAAGGAACAGAATAGGTCCAAGGTAACTGCCCTGTGAAAGACCGAAGGAGACCACTCATGATGAGAAAAAAACAGCTCGAACTTTTACACTTTGGGTACGATGATTCAAATAAGGCATGGACCAGTCAAGTAATCGGAAAGTGATTTCGAATGATAACAGCTCCCTCCTCGAAATTTCATTATCCACTTCATCAAAAGCCTATACAATCAAAGTACTCAAATTCAGATCATCCCTTACCGTCAGTTTCCTCATGATGAAACTATTCTAGGAAAGCCGTCAACAAATCTCATGGTTGAGTTAGACACCCCATTTAGCCTTCGCCGGTACAATTCTTCACGAAGGGTTCTCATGTATTCACGCTGTTTACGAGTGTAGTCTGCTTCGAACCTCGGAGATGGTTGCTCAATTTTGTTCTTCAGTGCGGTTAAGGCCACCTCGAATGTAGCAAATACCAGTTTGAGGGGTGGGGACCTGTTCTCCATCCTCCTTCTCAATCTGAATACCTTGATCACCTTGACATCCGCAATAGCCTAAGACAACAATATTGAACTCTTTCCATAATTATATGTAGTGTGCATATTTCATTTGATTCAATGTTAAGAAAAGAAAGATGACGAATATTCAATTTAAGGATGAAACATGCGTGAGGAATCTGATGAACATGCTCGATGAGGTTCGTCAATTGAGAGACATAGATGAAAGTGCTGAAGTTAAATGGACTTTCAATAAAACATCAGATGGATAATATATCACAGAAACTTTACACCACAATATTCGAGTAAATACAACATTCGTATAGAATTTAAATTGTGAAGAGTAGAGTTTATTCAATAGTGAATAGCTACTTTGATGAACTCTGATATGCAATTGTAGTGCTATGCATACTTGAGAAAGATAACTGCATAGGGTATTGGCATTGGCTAAATACTTGTTGAATGGCTATATAAAAAATAAATCGACTTATGAATATTTCCCTGTAAATGAATTATCATTTCAGCGCTGCTCTTATGTCTTTCGGTGATATGCCTCTTGCTGGAAATTTTGATATCTTTTTCATCTTGATCGGGACTTCTTATCATCTTCACCAGCAATGTTTCTCTCAATCAGGAAATTGTGTGACTACGTCGATGGATGTCCAAATCTGTATCTTTTTTGTTTCCAATTATTTTCAGTGGAATTAATGGTCGCATATACTGAATGTGTCCTTCAAAATGTAGTATGTTGAAGGCAATAAAAGTATTTCGTGAGAAAATTTGTTTTTGTCGACCAGGCTCAATTACAATAAAGGTACATTTGGTATACCTATCGTAAGATATCAATATCGGAATATATGATGTGAAGGTATTACAATTTATTTTTAATTTATTGAATCTTGTTCGATCAGCCATCGCCTTATTTTTTACTTGGATTTATTTATCAATAACAATTTGCGAAGAATCCTTACAGTCAATATGATGAATGATGAATCCACAACGGAAATGTCTCGAGAATACCGAAAGTAAACGAGTATTATATTCGGTATTCGATCAGACTCCCGATCTAAGTGATATTATTGCTTTGCGCATCCTGCCCACCCTAATATAGGTGAGGTACAGGAAAAATAGAGACATCAGATCTGCAGCAATTTCCCAATTTAAATTTAAATATATGACCCTCATCTCGAGGCATTGCTCATCGAACAAGGTGCACATTGATGAGGAGGCACCGTAAGAAAAGGGCCTCGTTCCTGCATGTAACTGGATACGTCCTGTGGTAACCTTTGTGAAACCCTTCATTCTTCCTGGGGGAGGAACAATCAGACAAGAAAGAACCCCGACTAGTCATGGGAAAATTATATCCGATGTGCGGGTGGGTCGCTGTGACACAAAGAATGGAAGAACTTGATGAATATGCAGGGAATTTTATGCGCTTGACTGATGAGACTCTAGAATGTTGGAATTGATTTCTGCTTCGAGACATCTCTTTGAATATTATATCACTAATATGGTGATAGATTTGAAACCAAAGATTTTCCACGTGGGATAATCTCAACAACAAACAACAACAATCAAACAAGTAAAGAATATTTTCCTGGGTGTTTTGTCGTCCAAAATCTTAGGAAAATATGTCTTTATTGAAATAGTATATTCTGTAAAAATATTAGAAATAATTGATTTCAAAATGAATCATCAATTCAACAAAATTGATGTAGAAAGGCACTGACGTGAGGTCAGTAACTTTTACACACTAGTTCAAATTCGTTGCCGAAGAAGTCGTACCTGTTCATGTATTAACCCCGCTAGATGCAGCTTTACTTCCTAATTGCAAGATTGGATGTTCTTTTTCGTATGGCCTTCCCGAAATTCTCTATGAACCTCAAGCTATCAACTTCCGATCAATTCGATTCATTTCAATCCGATCCGTATTTTTGGAAATATTGAAAAAAATAAAATTTACCCATTCAACAATTAGAACTTATTAATGATTCAGAAATCTCACTGTACAAGTATCGAGCCCCTAAGTTAATTCTTCCGGAAATTATTGTGCTTACGGCTAGCCCAGCTGCCGATAGTGAAATAAATAAATTCCAGAAGATTTTATTAAGAGACTTGATACTTGCATTATGAATTAAGGGTTAGAATACGAAGGCCGAATTTGCGAATCCACCCTGCTGAATAGTGACTTCAAGGTCTGCACTGAGTTTCTTTGGAATGTGATGAATAGTTTGGGAAAAAATGAATTTTCAAATAAAATTAGAAAACTTCCGAAAAAAAATATATTTTCAATTTTCTGTCAGTACGATCCTCAGGAAATTTTGCGAAAAATTGCGCATCGGTATTCTACCACAATGTTTGAAGTTCAAATCTGATCGCGTTAGTTTGTTCTCGAGGAAATTACCTCAAAATTTCAAACATTCACGAAATTCGTCATAATTCTTTCCAACATCTCCTTAAAAGAATATCGGAGGAAACTTCAATTTGAGGCACCCTTGCTGAATATTGGCTTAAAAGTTTGTGCTGAATTCGATTGCAGTCTGATTAATGGTTTCCAAAAATGAAATGATTTTGAAGGAAATTTGTAAAATTTTTCCGAAACTATATTTTTTTCTAGTTTTTCAAAATTATACTCCCCAATTCATTTCTCGATATGTTGGCCGAAAGATTTCACATATAGCTCAAAAATCTCAATCTGATAGCGTCAGTAGTTCTTGAGATATTGATGAAATAACCTCAACCTTTCGAACAACAACGAAATTTAACGTATTTTTCCCTATATCTCAGCGAATAAATACCCGATAAAATTAAAATTTGGAATATTGTTGTTAAATATCAACTTAAAGATCTGTGCCTAATTCTTTTTAAATATTATCAAAAGAGCAAAATGTTTTCAACAAAAATTGGGCAAATTGTCGATTGATGATTTCTTGAAATTATTCTAACGACTAGATTCACACGAAATTTCACATCAAGTTGCACGCAGGCGTTCTCCAACTAATTACGAATTTCAAAAGTGATGGCATCTGTAGTTCTGGATATATTGAGGAAAAAATTTTGGAATTTCAAATAACAACGGAATTCGACATAATATTTCCGATATGACCAAAGAAAAATATCGGATCATATTGAAATCCAAAACTTTGCTGTTCGAAATCGACTTCAAGGTCAATACCCAATTTTGGTTTATTATTTGATAAAATCAAATAATAAACCCCCCTGAAAATTTTCCAGTTTACGTTTTGCAGTATGTAGATTTGAATAAACGAATAACAAAAATCCATCCGTCCGCCGTCCGTTGTCCGGGGCTTTTCTCAGAAAGTACAGAACCGAAATCCGCGAAACTTGGTAGAATATACGAGTGTCACTCGGCATTGATCCTCAGAGCTTTTTAGCAGGATCAGTGAACCCTAAGGGCTCAAAATTGGGGGTTGGAGGGAAAAAAATTTTTTTTTCAATAACTTACTACCTAATTTGATGAAACTTTCAATATTCATTATTGTTGCATAACTCAACCTTAAAATTTGTACCCGAATGATTTCCAACCAGTGGTTCCTTAGATATAAAGAAAAACGCTGCAAATTATGGGGTGAAAAACCAATGAGTTATGAATAGTTATACAGCGTGCCAAAAAGTAACGGAACTCGTCAATAATTTTTGAACTAAGAATTATTAAGGCAAATCTCACCCGTCGATTTTGAATCCCGAAAGCAATTTATCCTGTGTTTCTTTGAATTTGATATTTCTCACCCCACTACTTTATTTTTTGAAATTGGAATATATGGGTTGTGATACATCAAATGAAAGGTAATTTGATTACCTACTCAGCGATTCGACTGAAAAAAGAATTTGTTGTGCCGTTTTTCAATAAAAAATTTGGAATTAATTTACAATTTATGATTGGAGAGTACTACTATCAGACCATTATTCTTTAAATAATTATTATTAAGAGAAATCCACGAATCCAAGGATTTGTAATTCCGAAAGCAGGTCTCCCTATGCTCTTTCGAATTCGAAATCTCCCACCCTTTACGCTCCTCACCCCCATACTGTTTCTTTTTTTCAAATATTCATATATGGATTGTGATATATCAAATGGAAGTACATCCCATAGTGAGTGGCGTGACTGAAAAAGAGTTTGCTAAGCAATTTTTTCTTTAGAAAATTAACAATTTGTGATTGGTGTCAGATTCTTTTTCTTAGAATAATAAATATTGAAAGATATCCTCCTCCCACCGATTTCTATTTTCGAAGTTTGAAAAATGCATTCAGTTTCAGAGTTGGAGGTTTATACCCTCAAACCTCAACTGTTTTTTTCGGAAAGATATTGCATGTGATATATCGCATAAAAGGTCATTCGATGATCAATTCAGTTATGTGAACGAAAATGAAAGTTAACTATTAATTCAATATAAATTACAAATCCATGGGTTCGGGAATTTCCCTATTTTCATTTTTTTTTATTATAGGAGTTTGAGAAATGTATGCAGTTTCAAAGTTGGGGGTTTATACCCTTAAACCTCAACAGTTTTTTTCTGAAAAATATTGCATGTGATATATCGCATCAAAGGTCATTCGATGACCAATTCAGTTATGTGAACGAAAATTAAAGTTAAGTATTAATTCATTTTAAATTACAAATCTATGGGTTCGTGAATTTCCCTTAGTAATAAGGTAAGTGTTTTTGAGGCAAAAATTCATGTTGAGAATTATACTGTTAGGTTTTAGAGAAACTTGTAGAGGGCATTCTAAAGAGAACAAATTTTTAACATCATATGGTCTATATGTTTATAGGGTACTCGTTTTCATGAAGGTACTTCCAACAATATTTAAACTGTAACAACACTAGGCGCACAGATACACATACTTGTACCCACGTCACTCTTTAACCTCAAGAGAAAAGTCGCGCTTGTACATGAGCCTAAGGCTATTTCATGCTCTACCCCAAGGGTTTAGGAGCACATCCAACTTGAAAGTTTTCAAAATTACTTTGCATAATGCAATTGTTGACTGTGAACCATATCCTTAGAGTGAATGTTATGAATTTTGTAAAAGTGAATTGTTTTGAGTTATGTATTCTGTTTTTACGAAACCAACCTTATTGTATTTTAATGAGCTTTTGATTGAACAAATATATTATTATTATCATTATTAATTATTAATTTAAAGAATAATGGTCTGATTATAGTACCCCTCTAACTGAAAATTCTAAATTATTTCCTAATTTTTCAATGAAAAACGGCACAAGCAATTCTACTTCAAGCCACATCGCTGAATAGATAATCAAATTACCTTTCGTTTGATGTATCAGAATCCATATATTTCCAGTAAAAAAAATGAAGTAGTGAACTGAGAAATATCAAATTCAAAAAACCACAGGATAAATTGGTTTTGAAATCAAAATTGACGGGTGCGAGGATATTCCTTAATAGTTCTTCGTAGACTCATTATTGACGAGTAATGTTACATTTTTGACAATTGTATAAGTTTCATTTAAGACATCAATGGTATTGGGTTACTTAACTGAGAAAATAATATACCCCTGTGTAAAATGTGCAGCGTTTTTTATAAAGCTGATAAATAGTCGCCAAGAAAAAAAATCAACGAGAATGTAAAAAAATTTCGAATAATTATTTGGAATTTACTCACAAATTGGTCAGAGAAAATTCTGCACTTGATTGCAGGATAGAATTGCTCAACTGATTACGAAGGAAATAACGTCGAAATTTCAAGTACCTAACAACGAAATTCGACATATTTTTTTCTTATATCTCTGAAATTCGAAACATTGATGTTGAATACTGACTTTGAGTTAGGAGCCAAATTTCATCGAAAATTCAAAAAATTTTCGAATAATTTTTTTTTTAATTTCCAACAACTTAACCCAGTTATGGGTTGGTATTCTAGAACTAATTGATTGAATCGATTCACTTTAATCATAACTCGGTAGTTCGGCGGTTCTAGAACGACACAAGAGAGAATTAGAAAGGAACTAAACAGACAATGCTGAGAATAATAAGTGGTATAAGATAGTGGTAAAGTGTAAATTTGCATCGTCGATCCACTTTTACTGGTGCAATATTTTTAAATGTGAAACATGAATACTTATATTGAGGTCTGATAGCTACAAAATACTGATATAAAACGATCATTCAAAAATTTTGAGAAACCCCAAGATGAGTATGAAAAAAAGTTTAAATTCCAACAAGTTGTCGTATATCCCTGTTTCTATCTGAAATGTTCCGATGCTATTCAAAATGAAGAACGTCTCCCCATGTGCTCGATTGTCTTCGTCGTGTAGAGCACTTTGTCTCCGGTTTTGTAACACGCCATGGTACATCCAAGGGACAACTTCGCTGAATATTCATTAGGTTTTTTTCAGTTTGTGCGTGTCCCGGACGCCTACGAGTCCGGATCCTTTTCCCATGACTGAAAAGCAAGCGAACAGAGATCGTTGTCTCGTATTTTTCAATAGACCACGAGTTATGTTACTGAGGATTCATTGTGATCACGTGATTGTAATGACAGATAGAACAATCGATTATTTCGAGCGCTTATTAATTATTAGTTCGTGTCCTGCCTTCAGAGCGAAATATCATTTCTCATGATGAAAAAAATTAGCGGTATTATTCCTAGGTAACTACATCTGGAATGCTGAATTGAAGTTTTCACCGAATGTACTGAAAAATAGATCGAAAAATTCGAATGCTGTCGTATATTGGATTTTGATCGAATATTCGTTGGCCCTTTCAAATCATAAAGGTACTAATTCATTTCTTAGCAATAAGAGGACCATTTCAGGTAGCAGTTACGCCTGAAGTGTATTTGACTACAGAAAAAATTCAAATCGTCATGAAATTTGAACGGAACATTCGAGTTTATATTTTTCAGTCGATCTGCAAGTTTTGGACTCTATTAGAAAAATTCAAAGAGATAATGAAACTTTTTTGAAGAATGCAACACACTGTTTATCTATCAGAAGCATAAAAGCTGAGTGAACAGCGAATTGATGGATGGAATGTTACCGAATATTCGAGAAGATTCAATAATTTTTTTTGAATCAAACAAAAATTCTTTACCTTTCTCATGAGTAGAGTTTGTTGTAATCAAAAATACATTACATCTGGAAACTCATATGTAATAAATATCCAATTTGTTTAGCTCATGTAGTCTACTGGTTCAGTATGAGCCTAGTGGTTGAAAGGTTTAAAATTCAATTCCCAACTAGGAAAGAAGATCTCTAGTTAGAAGTTACAAACCACCTCTCACAGGTGTGTAAACAATGAAAAGTGCATTTCGTAGGCTATGGTGACACAAAAAAACAGTAACAAAGCTTACTGGGAACACAAATGAATCCTACTCACTTGGATATAAGAGATGTTTAAGGGATATTTTTACCTAGGATTTCCAATATAGAGGCTTAGACATTATTCACAATAAATATCATTGCAAGGTTGTGGTGTTAATGGAAAGTCCCCAATTGCTGATATAGCAATCTGCGATATAATATAAATGATTGTCCATTTTTCATTGAGGTAATTAGGTTTACGACCGTAGTCCGGTCGATGTATCGGTATTCCGATTAACTAATAATAAATAATATAATGAGTAGTGTTTGGTATTCACGCAGAAAACTTCCTGAATAAAGGAACTTATCTCATGATTTGGCGATCCTGCTAGGATAAGTAGAATCAGATTGCCTACACTTGATGGTAGCGAAAAGCGAAGAAATTAATAGATGCCATAGATTCCCATAAATTCAATGCTGAAGCTTGAACAAAAACAATGTCTTATAGAATGAATGCACTTTCTCTGATAATTACATCGGAAGAGCTGAACGATATGAATAGGAGCGTACTTGCTGTTTCAACCAGGGCCGGGTTAAGGCATCAAAATACTCCCGAAAATGCAAATTATGAGGAAGCTTCCACAATAGATCAGACTGATCAACCTTATATTGTTGAAGTTCTTAAGAAATCCGTTGACAGTATTGAGTTGGTTATGTAAAAAAAAGATGACCTATCAGTTTTTGATGATACCGAGTCTGTATTGTCAAAAAGGAGTTGTTTGTGTTACGATCCAAAATCGAAGATAATTTATATGAATCCGAATACTCCATCGATAATCTCGTGTATGAATTATTGAGAGTTTTGGAAGAATTTTGTAAAAAAATGAATATTGTAGAGGTAACTATAATAAAGAACGTGTATGATGAGTATTTACTAGAATATTTCATGAAATTTATCGATAAAATCAAATGGACCGGTCCACGAATTTGCGGTATCAAGGATGTGAGAAGAATATTCAATCAAGAAATTAAGAAACTGATTTTGAACGATTTTCATATACTACCAACTGCAGGTCATTCCGTAGTTCGTAAAATGATAAAAATATAAGAAGATATTATTTTTGGCCAGGCATCTCCAGCGATTGTTATTCCTATGTGAGAAAATGCCCAATTGTCGAAAACAGAAATTTAGTAGACCCACAAAAGAGCCTACGGTAATTACATATACTGCTAAATCAGCATTCGAAAAGATTTATTTAGACATAGTTGGTCCTGTAGAAAAAGATGAATATGGTTAAAAGTATATATATTAACACTACAGTGTGATCTCACCAAATTTGTTGAAGCATATCCGTTGATTTATTTTTTAGGTTTTTATGGGTTTTCACTCCCAATATCTGAAAAAAAAAAATTAAATAAAAATTGTTTTTCTCATAAAAAACGCCCTTGCGGATTGCAGTATCAACTATTTGTCAAGGGCAGTTTCTAGCAGAAAACATTGCCTAATGAACAACACAGGAACAATACAAACGATAAAGAAAACGAACTGTGACGTTTCAAAGTACAAATCTGACTCTTTCATCAGACAAAATAGAAATTTCTAAGAATTATTTTCTATTTTGTCTGATGAAAAAGTCAGATTTGTACTATGAAACGTCACAGTTCGTTTTCTTTATAATTTGTATTGTTCCTGTGTTGTTCAATAGGCAATCTTTTCTGCACGAAACTGCCCTTGACAAATAGTTGATACTGCAATCCGCAAAGGCCTTTTTCCCGACAAAAACAATTTTTATTTAATTTTTAATAGTTCTGTTTCAGATATTGGGAGTGAAAACCAATAACCATCAAAGTCTAAAAAATAATGCAAAATCCTCCCAAAATAAGCTTCAATCGATACATATCCGTTGAGATCGAAAGATACTGTAACGGTAGCAAAAGCCTTTGTAGATAACTTCATTTTAAGATTCGGCATACCCTGTGAGATAGCTACTGATCAAGGAACAGAGTTTTTTTCGAGTACGATGACAGAGATCTGTGAATTTTCAAAAATATCACATTTGAAAGCAACAGCATACCATCATCAAAGTAGAGGAGCTTCAGAAAACTCCCACAAGACATTAAATTCGTTTTTGAGGATACAGATGACTAATTATTGTTATGGCTTTTTCTAAATCGGTATTTAAGAAACATAAAAAATAACTTACCAATGATCACAAATGCATATATTCAATCATTTATTATCATAATATACAATTAAGTTAATTCCAGGCCTCAAACATAGTAAATTCTATCATAAAATCTAAGAAATGTCCAAATCAATCATGATCCAGTAACAAATCCAGAGAATATATTCCAGTATTTCAATAGTTTATTCAGAGCACATAATCCTTCCAAATTATCTTTCTCAACAGGCTTCTCATGATCTGAAAGTACAAGAATCTGTATCAGTACCTTCAATTTTATGAAATGGCTTTATCTAGTAAGAGAAGTAGTGAATTATGAGGAATTTAAGTGATATTTTGTTGAAAATTATTATGATAGGTTTGAATCGAACAGAACTAGCAATTACAAGGAGAATTAGATGTAGAATTTCAAAGAAAATGTAAATTTAGGATATAATTTATGTCTCGACACATAAGTTGCATATAACGTAATTATCAGGTTTCCGAAGGAACAAGATTGCAGCCATATTTTAGAAATAGGGTTCATTTAATATAATGAAAGCATTTTTTGGCGATTATAAGTAGAAATTCATGAATACTAGGCAAGTGAAATTGTTAACTTAGAAAATTGTAACATTTAGGCACAAAATTTGAAAAATTTTATATATCAGACATTTTGAAGATAGGCAAAAAAATACGGAGAAAAATACGGCTGAATTTTCTAGACCAGGTTCGAAGAAGGAAAACTTACCTCTGAAGAGAAAACTGCGAAAGCATCATTTTTGGAAGACATTTTTAAAATGCAAGGCTACTAGATGTTGAAGAAAATTCAGGAAAAGTATAAATACCGAAGCTCGAGCACTAAGAATTTAGTCCATTCTTAACCACCATCAAGACTGTAGCTGATCCTCGTAAAAATTTTCATCGTAATATTCCAGTCAGAAACTAAAGTAAACCAAAATTGAACAAAAGTGACTGGCATCCTGGAAGCATATTAGAATTAAATACATGGAATATTGAAGAAAAACAAGATTAACTTATCAAAAGGGAAAATCCAGCAGTTATCAAATCCAAACAGGTAAAATTCGAGACAAATAAACATCATTTCAAAGGTAAGCCTTGGAACTCGCAGTAAATATTCACGAAGATTTTTGGAGGTTAGCCAGAAATTCTGAACCACAGAAGAACAACAAGCAACAAAGTGACATAGACTAGAAACACCGTGGGTGAGTGTAAAAGGACATTATTATAAGTTTTTTTTTAAATTTAATTTAATTAGTAAGGAGAGGTAATTAATAAGTTAAGCATTAGAATCGATCCCCTTAAATTATTTTCATTAAATATTATTATTCGAGATTTTATAAACTGTTATTATTTCACGTCATGGAAACCACCTGAGAAAGAGCCGAGCGAAATTCAAAATTCCAAATTATTCAATATTAAACAACAGTTCGATTCATAACAATTGGCGCCCATCGCAAGGCTTTGTTTTCTATAGGAAATTCGTGTTCATTGAGTAATTATTTTCAGGAATTATAAAAAATTTGATAACCAATATTCACCATTTAAAATTTTAGCAAGAATATACTTGAAAGTTGGTGATATTTGAATAGAATAGACATGGCTACTCATCAAATGGAATTAAGAACAAAACCTATCAGAGAAGAGGAAAAGAATGCGAGTGAACAGCAGAATTTGGACTCAGAAACATATGACATGTTTCTACAGATAATGAAAGCAATAAAGGAATAAATAAGTAAAATGGATGATAAAATGAATGAACAGACACAGAAATTGGAGAAATTTATAAAAGAACAAAGAAAGGAAATGAAAGAAGAATTAGCTACAGTGAAAGAACAAACAAATAAAATAGATGATAAATTATAGAAACGAAAGATTAATGCGGAAATAATAAGAAATGAAATAAGAGAAGGATGTAGAAGATTAGGTGAAAAGATAAAAATAGAAGGCAATAAGACTATACAAGAATTGAACAGATTACAAGATAAAATAGAGATTGAAACAGAAATACAAGAAAAAGATAATATAGAAGAATTAAAGAAATCGAAAGATAAACTAAATGTTGTAACAGAAAAACGGAAAGAATCAATATACGAAACAGAAATTCAAGAAAATGAAACCATTCACGAATTGAATATAATACAAAATACGATATATGACAAAACAGAAAAACAAAATGAAACAATAACAGATACAGAAATGCAAGGAATTGAAATCAGCAGCAAATCCTGCTAAAAGGTATATTAGAGAAGTGATAAAATTTTTGAGAAAAACAACCTCTACAGATCATACGCTCTGTGGAGAAAAATTAGAGAACATTGAGAAATATATGAACTGTGTACCAAGTACAAAGACAGAGGAATGTCCAATTAAACTAATGAAGAATGAAGAGCCAACAAGAAACTGGGAGATAAATGATTACAGACAATATGACCAAATTATAAAAAAGGTGAATAAAAGAATCAGAAGAACAGCAGAAAAGTATATAAAGAAAATGAGAAAAAATTACAAGAAGAAAAGGCGATTCAAGAAGGGAGATTAAGTAGTTGTAAGAGCTTCAAGAAGATCTGATCAAAGGCTTAAGATGAAAGTTGAATGAAATGTATTGTTGCTTAAATGATCGATCCATCATGGTAAATATAGCATCAAAAGGCTTGCTGTTGCCCTCATATCATCATACCGCTGTTTATTTTCGATCCTAACACTACCGTCTCAAAAAAAATGGTTTTTTCATTCACTAGATTCACACTTCAACTATACACCAATATGGAAAGAATTATGATATAATGATCAGCAGATTCATTGAGATTTCATTCAAAATCGCTATTCAATATGACACTGAAAAATCTCATGTCAGAGAAGAAAATATAGATTTATATTACACCAAAGTAAAATTTTGAATTATTTTTCAGATTTATTTTAGGTTTTCACGTCCAATATCTGAAAAAAAAACAATAAAAATTAAATAAATATTGTTATTCATATTGAACGCTTTTTCGGATTACATGAGATTGAAACTATTTGTCAAGGGTTGTTTCTAGGAAAAAGTTGCCTATTGAATAATATTGGAACAATTTAAATGATCAACAAAGTCAATCGTTTCAGGATCTGAATCTGACACCTTCATCAGACAAACGGGAAAATTTGTAGAATTCGTTTTTTTCGATTATTTTCGTTTATCGAGACTTTCGTCGAAATAAGTTACAGTTGACTTTGTTGATCGTTTGCATTTCTCCTATATTGTTCATAAGGCATTTTTCTTCTTGAAAAATTTTTAACTCTGCAATCCGCCAAAGACTATTTAGTCATTATTCTTTTGTCTTTTTCAGATAGTAAAAACCTAACAAACAACTGAAAAATCATGCAAAATCCTCAAAAACTCAAAAAATATCCTTTAATCGACAAAATTTTGAATGATATAATTTTTGTCGTAACTGCCTAATGATACATTTTTTGACTTGGATAACCTTTTGAGTATCAGTTTTGCTCAGAACCCACATCTTATTCCACCTTCCTGTTATAATTAGACTTCTACTCTAAACGGGTGTTTCAAGGTGAATGTCAGCTCATTAAACTGATGGTACATGTGCCCAAGCGGCACTAATTGATTTAGTGTAGGTATCGGTATCCGGTCTTTAAAATATTCCAGGATATGTTTGCGGCACTTAAAAAAGCTTTTGGAGTGGCACTCTCCAAAAGGCCCGATACTTTTCGAGTGCCTATATCTGTATTTCGTCAGGATCCCAGTTCACATCTGGTACGAAATAATTCACAGAACCTCTTATGCGTCTTTGTTCCCTGTTGGTAAATTTGATTAGACAGAATGCCTATATCGATTTCGAACTGAGAGTGAGAAAAATGATTCGAATTCGTCGTATTTCCTGGGGAAGAAGTCGTTTGTTCACCAGTTGGAAATTGTATTGACTCGTGGAACTGTCGCTAGTTCATCCAATTTGAAATGTATCGTGGCAACGGCCACAATTGAATTTGAAATCAGATTCTTCATCCGTTCGACCAGCCTAGTTGTTTGAGACCATTTCCGAAAAAAAATAAAAAATTACAGGCATTTGGTCCGAATGATCCAAACAAATGCATAAACGAAGTTTTCACTGTGGTAAATACCGTGTCTCACAGATATTTAATTCACACGTTACAAGTATTTTATTTGAGTCTCTTCAACTATAATTATATTGAGTCGAGGTTCATAAAATTTTGCATGCATTTTCTCTGATCATACAATATCTGGATATAGATAATAATTTCATTTATTTTCTAACCATAGATCAAAAATATAGCGGACATCCTTCCACATTTCAATGGAACATTCACCTGTTTACCTCTTTTCACAAATATATAATTCTAAAATTACTGAAATTATTTCTCTATCCAATTACTGTATGACTGGAAACTATGAGTGCAAATTTTCATAAACCTTGCCGCAGTATAATTAGAGGTAGAGCGAAGGCTCACCTCTCGCACGAGACTGAACCAAGATACATGTAACTTCTGTCCAAATGTTCAATTTCGAGTAAATACTGTTCAAGTCCTTCTTAATAACGGTGATAATTAATATATTCAGAATTCCAATCGATCCGATAGCAAAATCGAAAATAAAATTTTTAATTTTTTTCCTCATTTCAGTTTTACTTTTCTGAAATTCTAATCAAATTTGCAAAGATGAGCACCAGCTCGTAAAAAAAATCGAAAGTTATGTCTATTTCCGGTTAGACTGGAAGTCATAGACACACTATGTTTAGCTTAGTCGATGGATAATTATCTGTAGTATCAAGGTCCAAAGTTTCAATCCGATATCTTGTTAAACGAAGATTTTTTTGGGGTGAACATGATATTTGTGAAACCTGATATGTATTCATGAAACTAATGAATAGGCTCATAATTCAGGAACACCAGAAATCATTCAGTCATTTAGGTTCTACACAAGCCTTATTCAAAAAAGCTATTTTACTCGACAAGGGGAATTCAATTTCTTAATAAGATCACATACGACTACTGAACAAGTCTGAATATCTAGACTGTGCAGGGTATAAATACGCCGGATTGATTCCTTACTATGAGTTATTCGAAATTTTCCTTCCCTAATGTCTTCGGAGATTCACGTTCGAAGGAGTAGAAAAATTTTAAAAGAAATATTTGGATCTGAAAAAGTACTCGAATGAAATATAATTTCCTGTGGTGCCATCATCAAAAGTTGAACTAATTAAATTAGACAAAATTCGATCAGGACCGTAGCTAGTGTACGCAATGCTCTATCGTAAAACACCATTGTCCTACCTTGAAAAAGCAGAAAAAATATTCCAAAACTTCATAAGGTCCATGGATTTTCTACTGCCCTTCCTTCAATCTCAATTGCTCTATCTCGAAGTCATCTATAGCTACGGCCCTGAATTCGATGTCAGAAAAATTCGGTAGTTTGTGATTTTTTTTGGCAAATCCAATGTATTTACAGTATCATGAATTATTCAGGTAATGAAAGGTTTCTGAATAACCTACTTTAAAGGCTTTACACGTTGTCACGATTTTTCTCTGTAAATGTCCTGACTGATAGCCATTGATATACAAACCCTTTCAAATCATGTTTTCCATACAATCATCTTTTTCATATTTAATGTGTCCAAGCAAGCACTCTGCTCTTAGGGAATAGAAGTCGTTGTATGTTTTCAGTTTGAGAAGGTTGAAATAGCTATTTATGTATTGAGGGAGTTATCAGGATGTTAACTACCGAGGGCTACAGAGTTCAATCCCGAGGGACGTCAGTCCCGAGGTTGTGTCCGAGGTTCTTAACAGTATAGAACTCACGTGATAGATCGTTGATTTAATTTCATACTAATGAAATATAAAAACCAATTTTGTTGTTTTCGAAATCGAACGAACATTGTTTAGGAATGAAGTATATAGACATGATCACCATGGATATATCAACTGACAAGTTTGTAAATATTTGTCAAATTTATTTCTTCGTGGAAATGAATGAGAGCTTAGAAAGCGTCGAGATTTATGGCGATTTTTTGCAATACGCTGAGAAAGCTCGTGCTGTACTACCACCGATAAAGTCGGAACTAAAGTAGTTCATTCTTTATTTTCATTTTATTTTTTATTTTTTATTTTATGAAAGATGGAATAACAAACGGGCGTTTCAACCCATAAACAGTATTCACAAATTTAAATTGAACAAAATCATACAATACAAACTAACAAACTCAAATAAACAATAGTTTACCATGATACAAATTTAAAATTTATATCACATAAAAAAAACACTCATGAGAAAAAATCTTGTAATAACTTTCATTTCAGACATTTTTTAAATTGCGGAAGCGACGTACTAAAGAGATCAGTATCACTGAACTCCGAGTTGAACGTGGTCAGAAATCTACAGATTGGCGAATTTTGAGTTACATTCAAACGACGAAAAGGTACAGCAAAAGTTTCTTTTGATCTCAATCTTCTCTCGGGAACTCTTAAGGAGATCAACTGCAAAATTGAGGGGACCAAAAGGATGCCGTTCAGAACTTTAAATAGGAAACTCATGTCATTGATTTTTCTGCGGTTTTCCAAACTAATCATATTGAATCTAGATAGAGCTTCGGTATAATCATGATCTTTTATATAGAAGTTAATACGGTATGATAGCTATTTGAGAAATTTGTGTTGCACGCTTTCCAGTCGTCTTATATGGCACTCATAATGAGGGTTTCAGGTCGAAGAAGCAAAATTAAGTTTATTCAGAACGAAGGAGTTGTATAGGGTTAGTAAGCTTTTATTAGTTCTGAACAATTTACCATGTCGCAGCGTGAATCCAAGCATTTTATTCGCAGATGAAATGATATTATCGATATGAGGATCAAAAGTTAACTTAGTCTCCAAAATCACTCCCAAATCTCGAGTACTTTCAACTCTACGCAACTGAATTTGATCTATCGTATACACGAACTTCAAAACATTTGTATTCCTCGTAAATGTGATTATGGAACATTTATTAAGGTTGAGAAAGAGGAAGTTCTCCCTGCAACCCTGAGGCACACCCGATGTGCTAATAAAGCTTTTAGATTTCTGTCCTCCTATACATACAAACTGGGATTTCCGCAACACATAAGACCTTACCCATCTCAAAAGATTGCCATTTATTCCTACCTCGGCAAGTCGTCGAAAGAGTACCGAAAGATTGACCTTATCAAAAGCCTTTTTTAGGTCTGTATATATTACGTCGGTTTGATTTTGTGATTCGAATCCATCATGCAAGACCTCAAGGAAACTCACCAAATTTGTTTCCAGATTTCTACCCTTAACAAGCCCGTGCTGATTTTCTAATATCACGTGTTTTATATGATTCGTAAATGGCTTTCAAATGAGAGATTCAAATAATTTGGGGATGGCCGAAAGAATAGCAATAGGTCTATAGTTCTGAACGAGATCCTTCCGGCCCTTCTTATGAACCGGAACAATCTTCGAAAGCTTCCAACGTCGCAAGAAATCTCCACTCTGAAGCGATCGGTTGAAGAGAATAGTAAGCGGTACAGATAAAGATGTGTAACAATTTTTCAAGAATAATGGCGGAATCTCATCGGGACCTGGTCCCTTGTTGGGATCTACCGTTTTTTAAGCTACTTCCACAACCGCCTCAGATAGCGAAATTCCACTCAGGTAATTACTGCCGCAGACTTTCTCCACAAAAAAGGAATGATTGACCGGACACGAAGTTGGTTCGAAGACAGAACTGAAAAAATCAGCAAAACATTCAGAAACATCCTTCGACGATGTTGCTTCAACAGTTCCATCCCTCATAACCGATGGGAATCTATTGTGACCCTTCCTACGAGATATGTAATTGTAAAAGCTTTTTGAGTTTCTTGTTAGCTCCTGCTCTATATTTTCAAGATATTTTTGGAAATCTCTAGAAATGAGTTTTTTCGAAAGATTTCAAAAACAGAATATGACAAATTGCAGTAGCGACTAAAAGTTAGCCGTATTGAAACTAGAAATATGAGTGAAAGTGTGATGTTGGTTTAGTTTCAAGACATCGTATGTATTTTTTCTTCTACATTCTAGTCTGAGTGAATTGATTTATTTTTCTTACAGCGTGAAGTGGTCAATATCAAAATTAATGATGGGAATTTATAATGATACCAATGGAAGTGAGTTTCATGAACTGGAAAATTCGACAATTGTCGGTTTGTTTTCGTGAATAAATTAGAGGGAGTTCAAGATTTATAACAGCCTAGTATAACTCCCAAGAGTTATAACCACGTTTATAGTTACGGTAATTAAGGCTTCATTTGTTTATTTATTGTTTATCAGTGTGAAATGAAATGGTTGAGCACACTTCTTCGTGTTATTATGTTGAAATTCCAATCATGAAAGGATAAAGAAATTCAATAACGTTACTTCCTTATCGATATATTTAGTCTTTCATTATGAAACTGAAAAATATAACGGAAAGTATGTTCGGCGAGTTTCTAGCACTATATCAATTCGTTGAATAATCTAACTCCTAATTCTACCTCGAACCAATAGCACTCAGATATTTCCTTATTAGCTTCTAACTTATTCTTCATATCCCATTCAAATCATACCTCGAATCTCATCAATTAATCATGTCTTCCAATTTCCTTATTATGGCAACGTCATTGTACCTCGTCTGGAAGTGATTATTATTTAATCAAATCCAGGGTATTCCGAACATGTCGTGCCTTTTAAATTGGGGACTAGCACGCTAATTCTTCGAATATCGGCCAGTTTAGTATTCCGATTTGTTACGTGTCAGAAAGTTTGTCTGTGTATCTGCCAATTACGTAGATGGGATAATGTGACCGTTTAGATCAATTATGTCATATTACAGTTCCCCTTCAACAAGTTTGTTGAAGTAGATGGAAGGACTACCTGTGATGAATAGTTTGGGGTTTCACTTCGTCGACGGTGATCAGTAAGGAGTAAGAGAGGTATCAAATATTTCCGAGTAGAATGGACTGTATTCGTCCATATCCTATAATTTCGATATATTCAATTAACTAATTAGATAAATCGCGTTCTTTTGCTTCAGAATCATAGACAACTAACAATGTTCACATCGTAGTTTCACAAGAAACTATTGGATTCACCCTTATGTTAAGAAATCCGAAGAGGTTAATCTTTCAAATATTATTTATGAATACTCCTTTGGAAGAAGGACAGTGAAATGTACAAATGAACCGTATAGCTATATTCACAATGAACTTATATATTGACAATGAGGAAACTAAATACTTAGAAGGTGTCATCTAGACATTGAATGATAAATTGGAGAGCTCCCCCATTTAGCCGATTAATATCGGGTAAATCATCCGATTATATTTATTTTTTTGAATTTTCCAACTGATTTATTTTGTTACCGGAATAACGGTAATGGCTGTAACTTCACGCTCCATCTAGCAGTCAGTTGTTGTATTGTCGTTTTTGTTCTCGTTTTCTCGAAAAGCAAACGTTGTTTTCTGTTTTTATGCGTTTGTTCCGAGGTATGGCGCCTGCGTTTTGCCCTAATGTCAGTAATTTTAGAATTTTGAGCTGGACAAAATTCCTTGGTCAAATTCAATTCTGCCAAGCTGGCCATCTGTCCGTCCGTATATGCAGGGCTGGGCAAAATACATGCTTGGCTTAATTGAAATACAAATTACAAAATACTTTCTTGCGGGTATTTGAAATACAAAATACATTCAAGTCGGGTATTTGAAATATAAAATACAAAATACAGTATTTTGACTATTTGTATTTGAAATACAAAATACAAATTACAAAATACATTTAGGTTTTAAATGTGAAAAGAGGACAACTAATTCAGCTCAGCCATTTTATCGCTAAATAAAAAATTTCCTTTCAGAAACACAAGATTTTTGAATATAGTTTCAGACAAACAGCCTCTTGTTGAGGAATGAATAAAACCTGCTAAAGAAAACAGGTCCTGATGAGCACAAACTTGTGTTATATTAGATGAACACATTTTTATATTAGGATAATGTTCAAGGATGGTAAGCTCTCTGCTCTTATCGTTTTTGGAAATTGACTAACTCTAACTCCATGTTGAAATGACCATTTCGCAGGACCTTTTCTTCCTTTCCATTTGCCAAAAACATAATTGCTAGCAAAAAAACTAGATGAAGCAGATGAACGTTGCGCCATCTGAAGGGAGATTCAGAGACTATTTTCTGTAGAGCGCTCAGCGCTAAATGTATTTGTTCGAAAGTATTTCGAAGATAAAAGTATCGAAATACAAAATACAAAATACTTCAGCGTCAGGTATTTGAAATACAAATTTTCAAGAAGTAATTGAAATACAAATACAAAATACGTATTTGTATTTCAAATACGTATTTCAATTACAAGTAATTGAAATACTGCCCAGCCCTGCGTATATGCTTTAACTTTTAAGGAACAAGTCTGTGAACCACTGAAAGATATCATGAAAAAATTTTGGAGGTGGAGTTTTTTATACGGAATAACATCGGATATTTCGAGCAGGAACAAAAATATGCCAAGATGTGGATAGAGAAAAAAAAAAGGAAATTTTATTTCTGCAAATAAAAGTAACGTCTATTGTGAAAATGATGGTGCAAAATTTTGAAAGTGCTTTCCTCCAATACATTAACTGAAATTTGTTATCAGACAAAATGAAGAAATATATAAGAGCTGAAATAATGGTAAATACTGATGAAATGCAATTATAATATCCTCGATATTCAACGTATGCACCATTACATAATTGATAATTTTGAACACGTTGTAAAATCGTGGTAAATCTGAAAATAATTTTGTTGTTAATGATCTATTCGAAGACCTAGTTGCTCCCAAAATAACCCATGATGAAGATAATTAACGAGATTTGACTAACGAGGAAGGTTTATGGAAATACGAGTGTTGTCTGGCAAACACTTCTTCTGGAAACCTTGCACAGTGCTCCGATTGTTTCATCATATGAAGATTGCCTTTTTATGGAAGGCTTATAGTTGATATTATTTTTTGTTTTTTTCTGGGTTTTCTCTTCCAATATCTGAAACAGAACTATTAAATATTGAAAAGATACACATACAAATAGACAACTAAATTTTTAATCCAATCATCAACTCAGTGTAAAAGCAGGTATCATTAAATCTCTTCATGACAGAGCCTATGTAATCTCATCATTCCATGAGATTCGTCAACGTGAACTAAATTACGTCACATCGTTGCTTGAAGTACATGGATATCCGAGAGAATTTTTAAATAGAACTTTTTCAAATTTAGATAAAAAATCTTCTTCTTATTATCAATCAAATAAACAGAAAAATCATCATGAACAATCCAATTTATTGAATGCGATTCCTTAGGTACATAGACATTCAGAAAAAATCAAAAGAATTGGTGCTTAATTAAATATAAAAACGGTTTCCATATTTGTGAAAAGACATATACAGGGGAAACTTCTCGACCGTTAAATATCAGAAAACAAGAGCGCAAAAACAACTTAAGGAATAAAGATATACAAAAATACTAAATAGCGAACGATATATGTCCGACCATTGGTAATCACATGATAGATTGGGACAATATAAAATGCTGATTGTGGAATCACATAATTTGAAAAGAAGAATTAAAGAGTCCTCTTGCATTATGTCAAATGAAGGGAATAATTTTGCTCATTGTATTTTAGAAATAGACCCTATTTGGCTGCATCTACTTAAAAAAAAGAGGTAGAATTGAAAGTAGTTCAAACCAAATTGATCTGTGTTGCTGTGTTTTCTCGAAAATATCAATTTGACAAAAAACCCAACTCGAAACGAAAAATCGAAAGGAAATAATTCTTTAAATTTTCTCCTTTGTCTGATGAAAGTGTCAGATTTGTAGTCTGAAACGTCACAGTTCGCTTTGTTTATCGTTTGTATTGTTCCTGTTTTGTTCATTAGGCAATCTGTTGTCTAGAAAACTGCCCTTGACAGATAGTTTAATCCTGCAAACCGCAAGGTCGTTTTTCATGAAAATACAACTATATTCAATTTTTGATAGGTATATTTCAGATATTGGGAGACAATACCCAAAAAAACCTTAACAATTATATGAAATCTCAAATTTCAAAATGAGCTTTAATCCATACTAATAGTTGATACCGGAAATTCGCAAAAATAATAAAATCAAACCACTTTTTCCACCTAATCTCTTAAGTCGTCATCCAATTATTCTTTATAAATATTCATATTAAATCGCATTGTAAAATGAGTTAAGGTACAACAAGGTGTAAGTTGTAATTAAAGTCGGTCTGAGCTAATAGTTTTTATGGTTTAACCATTCGTTTTTTTCTTGAATGTGAAAGTGAATTATTGCGTGAACATTCACGCCGTCAAATTTCCACAAATTACTGGATTTCAGTGTTTTCAGATTTGGTTGTTTTCGGAAATATTGTCAGAATAAAATTCCGAATGAATATTTTTGCGGAATCACTGGATAGATTTCACCAATTCAGAAAGTTGACCTTCTTAATTGAACCGGCTCTACAAATATAGGTTCTCATTGTGTTTAACGTGTGATCGTAAATACAATAACTTCCGGGAAAACGAATTATAGACTCCATATTTCTGGAGCAGATTTGAAGTTAATTACGAAGGTCGAATTCATGAATGAGTAATATCTGCGCATCGATTTCGTACATATATTCTTTCGAAATTTTATTCTACCAATATTTTCGGGAACACATAAATATGTTACGGAGTTGAATTCAGGTTGGTTGAAAATGACGGCGTTAAGGATCATGCAAAATTTTGTGAGGAAATGGAAATAAACTGGAGCAATTGCGTAAAAACCCCTGAATTTGCGTAAGTACAGTAGAACTTTTTAACAAACCAACTTAGCAAGAATCAATCGGAGTGTTGATATTCGGTGTGTTTTGATGTTTGCTGGTGACCGTGACAGTACAAACTATTTTCGAGTTTGAAGTATAGAACGGAGTGTGCGGACACTAGAATTAATTTTTCAAGAAATTGCTGATCGTCGGTGTTAACAGAAAGGTATAAAATGGCTGAATAAGGAAAATGAAGTAGAGTAGAGAAATTTTTTGTGGTAGCTCTTTTTGAGTTAGCAATTGAGTTGGACAATTTCTTGAAGGTGTCCTACCGTTGCAACATGGTCGTATTGCTGTACCTCAAGAGATTTCAAGTCATACATTTGATCAGCTGAATGCTGGGCACAGTGCAATATATGAAAAATCTAGAAAAGAACTGACGTGAAGTCAGAAGTTTTCACGCTCTTGTTCAAACTCGTTGCCAAAGCAGCAGAGCTGTGCCAAAGCCTTGTGCTTAGTGCTCGTGAAAGCACTCGAAGCACTTTTGTGCTCCTAAGAACTGTGCTCGCAAGCACTTTATTAAGCCGGTGCTTAGTGCTTGGTGCTTCAAGAATTTTTTGAGAAGGCTTAGTGCTTAGTAATTCGAAAAAGTGCTCCTAAGCACCGCAAACTACTCCCGAGCACCGCAAAGTGCTCCCAAGCACCGCAGTGCTCCCGAGCACCGCAAAGTGCTCCCGAGCACCGTAGGGCTTCGAAGCACTTTTCAGGATTACTAAGCACTAAGCCCTTCATGGACTTGTCGAAACAGGAAAATGTCGGCCTATCTCGTGACTGGAGTAGACAAAGAGAACTAATATATCGGTTGTCTCTGGTGTTTGGAGACATTCGACAAGGAATTCAAGGATCCTCATTCGACACATTTGTGATATACCTATGTGTTTTAGGTTAGATGTGTGCTACTATTATATGAAAACAATAATATGCTTTCAGAGTCAAAGTGTCAAAGCGTACGCTTTAGCTGGGAACATCGAGATAGAATATTTCGTATTCTATCTCGATTATGGAGATATTAGAATTCCGTTCTGAAGATTGTTAGAAAATCTCAAGAAATCCACTGACGTGAAGTCACGTGGATTATACGCATTAAATATTCGTATTCTTATGTCATACATTCCGGTTCACATTTAAAATATCATCAGTTTTTGCGCGCATGTTCTAGGGAAACAGCGTGCTATTGTTTTGTCCAAATGTCTGCAATTTTCGATGATTGAGCCGAAAATGGTCTTAAACGACTAGGCTAGACTCACTGATGACGATTCCGGTGTTAAAATCGATTCTGTCTGGCCAGCCGGCCGTCATCACGATAACGGGCGTACGGAGGACTCTATCAACTTGAAAATTTCAGGAAGGGTTGGATTTCAAAATACGAAGCTTAAGTTCGTTAATGGGCCGAATCGGCCAGATAGTTTTGGAGTAATAGCCATTTGAAATTTTGAGGTTAATTTCCTCATATTTTAGAAACTACTGAAGCGATTGGATTGAAACTTTGCAGTTAGTTGGAGCATAACGACGCACAACTTTGAGCGAATTTCGTTGAAATCGTATGATTACTCAATTTTTTTCTCCTGAAACTATTATTCACAATCGAGAAAAATTTCAGTTATACCTTGAGCTCTATATTTCACAGCATTGTATCAAATTTCAATTCGATACGGCTGTCAGTTTTGAGATATTGGGAAAAAATATGTAGAATTTCGTGATTTTCCTTTCGATATCGTTGTTTTTTTCGGTATAAATCGAAAAATACGTGATGAAACTTCGCATCTAGTTTTGAGATGTTGATGGACAACATTGTGCAAAATTCTGTGATGATCGTGTCATTAGAACAATTTGAAAAAAAAAATTCAAATATTTTTTTTCAAATATTTAATATTCTGTGACCTTCTCATCATATTATCCTCATTGAATTCTGTATGAACCTTCAAACTGTCATTTTTCGATGTAATTTATCGAAAAAAATCTAGAAAAGCACTGTCGTGAAGGCAGCAGCTTTTGTGGGCATGTCCAAGTAACTCCTTGACCGATTATGCCTATAAACGAACTTAGCCGAGATATTTAGATATACGGACGGCCGAACAGCCACAAACATCGATATGGATAACGGATTCATCATCAGGGAGCCAAACACATCAAGTATTGAATTTCAATTCGATGTTATCTGCGTTTTTTTGAGAAATATTGGGAATATAAAATTTTGAATGAATACATCCACGGAATCATTGGGCGGATTTAACCCATTCACGAATTATACCTTCGTGATATGTATACCCCTTCTAAATTTCATATTCCCAGTATTTCCAAAAATAAAGATTAAATCTAATTGAATCCAGTACTTCAATGAAAAATGACATGATTCAAATATAAAATTTGTGGAGCAAAATTTTGAATTTTATTTCAATCTAACTAAACAATCATCACGAAATCGTACGAATTTGCTCATTAGCTTTCGTCAACAAGCCAAACGGGCGATAGTAAACACAATAACTTCCGAAAGAAACAACTCAGAGACTCGATATTTGTGAAGCCTCAATCATGTAGGCCGAATTCGTGACCACTTACCCAATGATTCCGCAGCTTCACACGGAATTTCGTGTTGATAATATGATCAGAAGATCGCAGAATATTGAGTATTTGAAAAAAACCATTTTTTTCAGATTGTTCCAATGATACGATCAGCACGAAATTTCGCACAAAGTTGCAAATCAGCATTTTCAAACTGGTCACCAAGTTTCACAATGATTGATATTGTATTTTTTAAGTTATTCCGGAAAAAAATAACGATACTGAGTAAAAAACATCCAAAATTTCCTCCAAATATTTTTTACCAATGTCTCTGAGAATTATGAACATATCGAACTGAAAATTGGTACACTGCTATGAAATATGGAGCTCGAGGTATAAGAATATTTTTTTCAAATGTAGTGATCTGTTTTCGATCTTTTCTGAAAAAATGTTGGAAAAATTTTTTTGATCTTACTGACGGTACGATCCCAACAAAATTTTGCAGTAAGTTGCGAGTCATTGTGCCCCAACTAAGTGTCAAGTTTCAATATCAGGGAAATAACCTCAAAATTTCAAATAGCTATAACGCTGAAACCGTTGGGCCGCTTGTGCCCATCAACGAACATAACCGCGGCATTCGGAATGCTCGATCTATCCCGAAAGTTTTAAGCCTCTAGTTTGCTCCGTTCGACAGATATCGGGTCCTCGGTTGGACGGCCGACCGAACAGAAAAGACTTTGACACCGGATCAGTTGGTTCAACCTAGTCGTTTGAGACCACTTCCGGCTCAGAATTCGAAAATTACAGTCAAACCAAACACCAAACAAACGATAGCACGCTATTCCCTAGATCATGCGCGCAAAAACGAGTTCGCCGTAGGCCATGCACTCTCTGAGGCATGTCTCTAGGTTCTCATTATTTTGACAGCATATTATTATGGCGAAAACTATATTCGAAAGTAATCGAATGTTGGTCAGTAAGTTTGAAATTTTAAACCGAGAATGTACTAACTAATGAAGAATCCGTAGTCAAAATCGATTCTGTCCAGTCGTAAACACGATAAATCTCAAACGAGAAAAGCTCTGTTTGGGTTCCAAATTATGGTCGGTCCTAGGATGGTTTTCCGACTTCGAGCAACCGAAATGCCAAAATTACAGACAATTGGCTGAAAAAGTCTCAAAGTCGATGTTTCATTTTAAAAAGTGCTTAGTGCTCGGGGCTCGTGTAAACGAATTACTTTTTGAAAGTGCTTGGTAATCGCGAGCATTTCACAAAAAATGAATGCTTAGTGCTCGATATTCCGGAGCACTTTTCGAAAGGGCTTAGTGCTTTGTGCTTGGAGCACTTTCCGTCAGTGCTCGGCACAGCTCTGCAAAGCAGCCACCTGTTCACGTATGGACTCTCCGAACGCAGCTTTTTTCCCTGATGGAAAGGTTTAGCGATTTTCTTTTTTTCATGCAGTCCTCACGATATTCTGCATGAACCTCAGGTTGTTATCTATGATCTTTCGATCAAGTACTAGATTTCAATTCAATCCGATCTGTATTTTTGTAAATTAGGGAAAAATATACATTTTGAATGTATACCTTTATCTATGGAATTTACCCATTCACGAATTCGACCTTCGTGATTGAAGTTAAAACCTACTCTTCATATATCGAGTCGTATCTTCCGGAAGTTGTTTCGTCTATACGGCCGGCCTTGAGAATAACTCATGCGTTCATTGGCGTTCAATCCGATATTTGTTCTATAATTATTTTTTAATTTTTGGAGGTTTTTCAAAACTATATTAATGTTCGTGGCAACTAGATACTTTGAAGTTATTTCTGCAAAATTTATAGACTGACTGTTTTTATGTATCATATTAATGCTTCATTTTGAATTACGAATATTCAATTTATTCCAGAATGGCATATTGTTGTCGATTCTCCCGCAGAATCTCCCTAAGAAGCTATATGCTTGTGCTATAAGTTATTGACCTGTAAACCTGTAAATTGTTGTTGGTTGTTTTATTGAACGGGACCATTGAACGAGACCCAGGTTGAAACTTCGAAATGTGTTGGAGGATACCAAGGCGAAACATGATGCAAAATTTTTTGTGGATCTAAAATTATTCGAAAATTTCAGATGAAAATGTTTATTCGAAGATTTTGGGTCAGATTTCAACCGACTATGGTGAAAACCTTGAAATCGATATTCAACAACAGTTTTCTAAATTTCAATTTGAACCGATGTCAAATTTAGTTGTTGTTCGAAATATTGTGGATATTTCCTCAATATTACTGATGCGAACTGATGCGATCAGATCGAAACTCCGTGACTAGTTGAACAAAACCCCCGAATACTATCAATCGGATTTCGATGGAATTCCGAATCCTTAAAGTCACTAGCCAACATAAATGCTCCAAATTTCAATTTGATCCGCTATTCATTTTAGGAGATATCGAAAAAGAAATATTTCAAATTTCGTGGCTATTTGAAATTTTGAGAATTTTCCTCAATATCTTGAAAAAAAAACGCGATCAGATACATACTTTGTGGACAGTGTGCAATACCGATGAGCAACTTCTTCCCAAATTCCTTGAGGATCATGCAGGAAGAGATAATAATTTTCCACTTTTATCCAGATTTTTTCTTCTTGAAAATTATTCACTAGATTTCAATGAACTTCAGTGTATATCCTGAAGTCACTATCAATCAACATAGTTTAAAATTTTTGGTTGATGAAATATTAATCTTGGGAGATATTGGAAAAAAAATGTCAAATTTTTGGATTGGCGGAACCATTAGGCGGAGTTTACAAAGTCGCTAATTCGACGTTCGTAATTAAACTTCAAAACTACTCAAAAAATTATCAAGTTTCTGGGTAGTTATCCTGTTCACTATCGGCGGTTAGGATGGCCATAAAAACAATAATTTCTGGAAGGAATGACTAAGAGACTGGATATTTGTAAAGCTGGTTTTCAGGAAGGTAGAATATATGAATGGGTTAAATTTACCAAATTATTCCGTAGATAATATATACCCATTCAAAATTTAATTTTAACGAAACTGCAGATCGGATCGAATTGAAATCTAGTACTTGTTCGAAAAATGATAGCTTGAGGTCCAGACAGAACTTCGTGAGTATTTTTTTGGATTGATATCTATCTGCAGTCGACATTATTTTTGACAAAATTCGGCACAGACCTTGGGCTCAACATTTCACAAGAGCGACTCATCAAATTTAAATTTGATCGAGTATTTATTCGCGAAGATATTGGAGAAAAATATATCCAATTTAGTTGTGAATTGAAAATTTTGAGGATATTTCCTCGCTCTATCAAGAAATAATTACGCGATGAGAAACTATACTCCATTCCCTTTTCAGAAGTCTCCTGGTTGGCCATGATTTAGGTCTATCCAGTTTTTGTAACTGAAACCAAGGAAGGTTGGCACTTCTGAAATATCGACAATGTAAACATAATTATCCGAGACGTTGCCATTTCATACATTTAAGACATATCTGTATATTGGTTTATTATTTGATAAAATCAAATAATAAACCTTAGTGTTCGACGAAAAAAAAAATACCCCCTCTGAAAATTTCACAGTTTACATGTAGATTTGAATGAACTAATAAAAAAATCCGTCCGTCCACCTTCCGTTGTCCGGAGCATTTCTCTGAAAGTACTGAACCAAATTCCGTGAAACTTACTAGAAAAATTGTGTGTCGGGATCGATCCTTCAAGCTTTTCAGCAGGATCAGTGTACCCCAAGTGCTCGAATTTGGAGTTTGGGGGGAAAAATCATTTCTTGAAAAGTTATCACCAAATTTTCATGAAACTCTTAACATTGTTTACTGTTGTTATAACTCGATCTCAACTTTCACCCGGATGATTTTCGACCAGTGGTCTCTGAGTTATAAAGAAAAATTCAGAAAAGCTCTGACGTGAGGTAAGGAGCTTTTACGCTTGTTCAAACTTTAACTATTAGAAAAAAAAAATTTGCACCTAGTTGTATGTTCATAATCTCCATCTGATTACGAAATTTTAATTTGATTGCATTTGTACTTCTTGAGATATTGCGTAAATAACATTAAAATTCCAAATAACAACGAAATTTGGCACATTTTTTTTCCTTATATCTCCGAGAGTAAATATCGGATCGAATTGAAATCTGAAACATTGTTGGTAAATACTGATTCTGAGATTTGTGCCAAATTCCACTAAAATCTAATCATCTAATCAACATTTTCAGAGAAAAAAAATTTTTCATCAAAAATAAAAAAATTTTAAAATTTTCTAGTAACTGGATCCACATGGAATTTGCTTTCAGTTGTACGTTGTAATTCTAAAAGTGTCCACGAAGTTTCTATTTGATCGAGGAGTCAATACTTCATGAGATATCGAGGAATTAACCTCAAAATTTAAATTGGACCTAACTCCGAAACTTTCCAACCGATTCAACCCATTAACGAACTCAAACCGAATCTGACAATTTCAAATCGCTGAGTATTTTCCTTCGAAAGTTAGAGTACATACGCACAGACGCACGGCTGGAGGGCCGGAAGGACGGATGGACAGAATCGAATTTGACCACGGATTCTTCTTCAGGGAGTTCAACCCAATCGTTTAAGACCATTTTCGACTCGAAATTCTAAAATTACAGACATCATGACGAACTTATAATGTGCTGCTCCCTAGAACAAGCGCGTAAAAGCGCTGCAGATTTCCAATAATCACGAAAATGAATCATCGCATTCGGTTCTAAGATTGGAATTCAGTGGGATAATCGGTTAACTTTTCATCTAGAATCATATATCTAAAAGTAGATGAAAAGATTAATTACCAAATCTTCTACACACATCGAAGTTTTGTTTTCGTGAAAACGAATGAGTCATAAATAATATAAAGTTTTTTTTTGAGATATCAATGGTATTGGGATATTTAACTGAGAAATTAATAAACCCTTGTGTGAAATTTGCCGCGTTTTTTATATTCATTTTCCAGCTACACGTCACCACAATCACCACAAGGAAGATTTTCAATGAAAGGGGCGTCAAAGAGTTTCTTCCCAATGGTGCACCTAAAAAGAAACTCACCCAAGATTTTATTTCGAAACAAAGATCTGCAACGACAAATTTGGAATTACCATTTGAAAAATCACCATTTTTTGATTGACACACTTCTTTTTTTTGTGAAAGAACATTTGGGAATTAACCAAGAACGTACATCACTTTTCAAAATAATGAAATCAATGGGTTGCAAATATAACAGGGTAAATAAACACAAAATCTAATGTGAACCAAAACATTTTGTTGCAGAGAAGATTGCGTTCTGTGAGAATCTGAATCATCGCTTGAAGGCCAGATCTGGTCTAAGGACAGTCCGGTATCAATTGGAGGTTATATAATTTTATATTTCCTACTAATTTCCTATCTCCTTTTCTGTTGCATAATATATGGTTTCGAGATATTTTGTCAGTCTTAATCCGAAAAGGAAGAAGAAATTTTGTCTTGGAAAAATATGCCCTCTATTATGAATATATCTTCGAAGAAATTCTTATTTCTCAACACTTATGCAGAGGGACAGTATATTTTCAATTCCTCCTGTGATACTATGATGTTATATTGTTTGAGATATCGAAAAACCTAATGCGTAAGAATGGAATATCTCGTGCTGGCATATTTCAAAATTTTGTATATCAAAAACCAATTTTTTCATTATAATCACCGTTTCTCAAGTTTTTGACTTTCATCATTATCTGCTAATTGATATAATAATTAGATTTGTCATTCGAGACGTGGTACTTTGAAATATCAATCTCAAAAGATATTATGTGAAGGAATAACAGAAAAATCTGTATCATTCGAGAACTGTAGAAAGCCTTAATCAAGTAGTCTCTTCTGAATTCAACATCTTTCTGCTAGGAAAATTGTATATATCAGAAGTTTTCACCTGAACCCTTCCAATTGTTTACCTCATCTATATTATTACTGTAGTTATTCTGATTGAAAAACTTCTCGATCAAATAATGTGATTATTTAATGTTGGAAAAACATTTAAATTTTATGCATGAAAATAAAAATTAAACGGTATCTTTTTCAATCCTATTTTTTTCTAATTTTTGATGTTTCTAATGTTTTAAGTGATTAATTCTTTGGTTTTTCTTGTATATTGGTTGCACGATTATAAATCACATGTCAAATTGTCTGATCTGAAGAAATATAATTTTTCTTATTGAAAATTATGTGTGGTTTCATGGTGATTTTCATAAAGGAGTTACAATGAAATTATAATGACATGTTTGAAAGTTCAGCTGGAACGATATCTTCATTTGAGATCATGTTTGGTAAACGATTGCAATAGAAAAACTTTACTCTGTCATTAGGATCCTCTACAATGAAATCACTTCAGTTCCTATCACTAGATCACTAGATTGCATTAGAAAAACTTTACTCTGTCATTAAGATCCTCTTCAATAAAATCACTTCAGTTCCGACCATTATATTTAATTGAGGTTTAACGGTGGGGTTAAGAAGTACCACATTTTCGAACTGTTATATTTCAAGTTGTAAAAGAAGGTATTTAAATGTCTTCTGTAGGATTAATTTTTGAGAATTTGGAAAACTGGAAATTCCATAGGTCCATCTGTTCGTTTAAGAGTTTTAGTGCAGAGTTATTCGAATACTTCTAAATTTTTTGAAATTAACTATCACGAAATAACGAACTAATGATTTCATTATTTTTTGTTGAAATTTCAACACTTGGTTCTTGATTTCCCTCAGAAGAAAATAGCCTAGTTGAATCTTCTAATCAGTTTATACAGTGCGCGTCAAAATTATGGAACAAATTCATTTCCTCAGATGCAAAATATTTGCCTACAAAATCCTGAAACAGGTCAATTTTTGTTTCCTTTGTACCAAATTTTTATGCATTTTTGAAGGGTTTTTGTTGCACCCTGTGCCGTCCCCATCAACCCGCTGAATTTGTTGAATAGGGAAAGTGGATCATGTGGCACTTTTTTGGCAAGGTCTTTGTGTCTTCACTGTCGTGCAGAAATTTTCAAGAAAAACATTTTTTTTTTTGAAAAATTAGTTACTTCAAATAGGTTTTTAGTATGTGCACTTTGTCATGGCTCATTATCTTTGAGACGATGGTACCTGATGAAATTTGTCACCGAATGAAAGTCGGCCATTACAGTTTTGTTCATGCACAACTTTCAACCCCTACGAACCCTTTAATGGAGAAAAAAATGGAGTGACATTGGAAATTTATTTCGGCATTGAAGTTCCACCCGGAGAATCATCGTGCATTACAAGATAAGTTAAATTGAATGTTCAAAATTACCACCATCTTTCTGGATGCAATAATCAAACATTCATAACATTGATAACATCGCGTTGTCATGAATCTTTCTTTGAATTGAAACATTTTATCGTAAAGTTTCAACTTCAGTAGAAACGAACTGAAAACATACCTACTTAAGATCATAACTGCGCAGAATTTCATAGTAAATGGGCCAAGACAAAGTGCACATACTGAAAACCTCTTTGAACTAACAAATTTTTCAACAAAAAAATTTTTTCTTGAAAATTTCTGCACGCTTGTGAAGAAGATACAAAGACCTTGCCAAAAATGTACTTCATGACCCACTTTTCCTATTCAAAACATTTTGAGTGTTGATGGGGATGGCACAGGGCAAAACAAAAATCCTTCAAAAATTCATTGAAATTTGATAAATGTGAAACAAAAATTGTCCTGTTTAAGGATTTTGTTTGCAAATATTTTCTTCTGAGAAAATGAATTTGTTCCATAATTCTGACGAGCACTGTTTACGTGAAATATTTTCATTACAGATTACAGGCGTAAGACGTTCTTCTTAATCTTGAAATTTTCAGTAACAACAGAGAAAAAAAGTTTCTTCGTCATTCGACAGATCTTTCGAAATATTGAATTCACATAATCTCTTCTCGAATTGATTTTTTCCGAAGTAAGTTTACATTCTGAGAAATAAATAATTATTAAGGAAGACCTCTTTGTAGAAAGGACAACGTTGCGTAGTTATCTGACAGGAACTTTGAATAAAGAACAACAGGA
Organism: Myrrha octodecimguttata; assembly: GCA_958510865.1. Lineage (NCBI taxonomy): Eukaryota > Metazoa > Arthropoda > Insecta > Coleoptera > Coccinellidae > Myrrha > Myrrha octodecimguttata. The sequence goes on along the minus strand of OY294057.1, from coordinate 1,640,688 downwards.
AGGAGCATAACGCTTTTCTACTTCGTATATCAGTGAAACATAAGCGCCCATATTGAACCTCCAAATATGACTCATGTTAGTTAGTTGTTTCAGACAAAGAAGTCTCGGAACAAGTTTCTTCAAAGTGAAAGGGAAGTCGGCCATATGCAACATCCATCCCGGACCCACTTTGTGAGGCATTATGCTCCTTCCTTATGTTCTTTATTCAGAGGAGAGAAATATGACTATAACCTAACATTTTCAAAACATACACAGTAAAATGTGTCAGAATATCATGGCCAACCGGGCGACTTTAGGAAAGTGAAGGAAGTATGGTTAGAAAATATCAACGCGCAATGTTCCCCAAGATACAATGAACTTTTCATGATATATATCTTTGACATATTCCTTGAGGATCGTAGGTACGTTTACGAAATGTTTTTTGATAATTTTATATACTTTCGTTGTAAATCATTTTTTTTTGTGAAATTTCTATCGCTTTTTCCAGAATAACTCAAGAACTACTGATCCGATCATGATGAAACTTGGTATAACTAGGTGGCAAATGATGCTGGGTGAGTTTGCACGAAATTCCGTGATGATTGTAATACAAAACCATTCAAAAAAATTCACAATTTTATTTTCAAATACTTCTTCTTATCTAAACTGTTGATCATATCATCCTTTCGGAAATTTTGCATGAACCTGCAAGCTGTCTTTTTATTAACTTAGTTATGAATTTCGATTCAATTCAATAAGGTAGTTTTGGAAATTTTGGGAAAGTGAAGTTTCAAATGGGTAAATCTGCGAAATTATTGTTCTGATTGCGTCAATTCACGAACTCGGTCATTGTTATTACACTTCGACCTTGCTCCTCAATGCGCGAGTCTTATAGTATATTTTTTCAGTACTTTTGTGTTTATGATCGGCCGTCAGACCAGTCGTGAATACATTTTCTTTCGAAAGAAATGTCTTGAAGAATCGATATTTGTGCAGTATTGAATTCCGTAGGGATCTTATATGAACTACTTTTTTCATTTCCCATTTTAACAGATTTGACCCTGGAAGAAAGTTATATGCATTTAAATATTTCTCAATGTGCTACTGTACTAGACTCCTGCCTTCGCAAGTTCACCACAGATATCTCTAATGGTGTTCTCTTTTGCAGAAACACCAATCCAATTTTTGAAATTCAAAGGAACATGAGTGAGAAAAATCATTTACTAACTTAATTCTTATAATTTAGTGCATTTAGCTATATTATTGTAACGAAAACATCTCACTACAATGGACTATTGAAACACTGATCTTCATCTCGATATTCATGCAATATCCAATTTCATTCCACCAGAAGATTATACACAAAATCATACTCGCCCTTTCTCATATTGAAAACTCCATAATAAGCCTTATTTTCATCGAATTTATAAATGAATTATATGAAATCACTCAACCAAAACCTACTTACGCACATTAATTGAAATTTTGAATTCTATGGAAAGTCGGGTCCATGTTCTTATATAAAAATATTGGGTCACAGTAAAATAGATAAATGTTTCTATATATTCTATGGTACGGATAAACGTGGATGGTTCTCAATTTATGGCATTTACTAGCTTAGGGGCGGATCCATAAAAATGAGGCAATTTCTCGGATTTTATCAGATTTTTCATAACATTCAACGTTGAATATTATAAAAAGAATTAAGTATTCTGAAATGATTGAAGATTCTTACAATGACATAAAATAAACTTTATCTGCATTCGTTATGCTGATTTCTTGAAGATTTATGAATCGGCGAGTCTATAACTAGGAAACCGTTTAAAGTAGCAGGAAAGTAGGTACAGAAAAATAGGTGCCATAGCTATGGAAAATTTCACACCAACATTTATCTCATTGGGATTAACCATCTCAGAGATACAAAAGAAAGATTGCATCTTTTTGGTAATTTCAACAGCCTGTATCTTTTTACCGGAACCAAATCTGAAAAAATGGTAAATGAAAAAAGTGTTTTATTTAATGAGAGGAATCTATGGTCAAAATTAATGTACAGCTTAAAGAACCAGCCTGTTTATGCAAAAAAGATCGCCAAATATCTCCATAAATTAGTGAAGCTACGTTGTCGGGGTTTAATACGTGAATAGACGCTTAGGCAACAAATTTGCATGAGTGCATTAAAGCTCCGAACCTCACATCAGTGCTATTCTAGAATTTTTCATTTGGCAACTCGATGTTGTATGTACAATAATGTGCCTTCAAAAAACTTGCGCCATAATTACGGTTTCATTAAAAAAATATAATTTGTCAATTATACATCTATCCACAATGCAATGGTGTGAAATATACAGGGTCTTTCACGAGGAACCTCACCCATATTTATACGGGAAACTACTGAACGTATTTTCATGAAATTCAGCAATTATAAGTATTTCACGATGCTGATGAAATCTAAAATATTTTCAAGGCATGAGCACCTCCGGTTTTTCCTGAAATGACGTCAACTTCCGTTTTTCAAATTAGAACACCATTTTTTTATTGCAGAAATAGATTCCTTAGAAAATTTCAATTTATTTTGATGTAACATTTTTCAGTTTTGGTTGGAAAATTCTCTCTGAGCGGGAAAATTCGAAAAAAAAATCGAAAATAGAGCTCCGCTGAAACAAGAATAACTTCGAGGTTTTTGGATGGAAAATTTTCATTTTTGGGATTTTTCAAGATGTAAGATTGATGTATCCACTTTAGAAATCAAAATCGCGATTCATGATACAGGGGGTGAAAAACTCGCTTTCAAAGTTAGGGATGACTAAATCGTGAAAAATCAATTTTTTCAAATTAGAACCCCATTTTTTTATGGCAGATATTGAATCTACGTTAAAAAATAATGTGAGTGTATGCATCACATCCTTGCCCTGAAGTGGATATTTTCTGAGTTATTCACAAAAAACTGTTTTTCGTCTTGAATTTTCAGCTATTTCTTTTCCCTTCACGCCAAAAAGATGACATTTTCAGGAACTGTTACTTAAACCATGTTTTAGATTTTACTACCCTAATATGCAAGAGAAAAAAGTTACAGGTTGTTCCTAAATAGATGGCGAATTTGGATTCGAATTTGTATCGGAAACCTCTTTATTTCAACTAATCGGCCATCAATTTTCTCCCCAGTGATAAATAAATAATTCCTTATGAACCATATGCAAAAACCTACCATGTTTTACATTATTTTTTTTAATGATAGATATCATTAATTACATCTGCCAAATTCCTCTTTATTCAGTAGCATTTTGTGTTTACTATTAATTTGGTGATAATTCGTATTTAGTTATAAAATCGATCACTATGACTAATTTTACCAATGAAGATTATTTAAATCTCATTCTACTTCATGGAGAATGTAATAAAGTTGTAGATAGAACGATTCGACTGTTCATTGAGAGGTTTCCTGACCGACCCAGACCAACGAGAGATACCATTAACAGAACCATGACAAACTTGAGAAACGTCGGATCTTTCGTTAAGAAAACTACACACAGAGAAAAAAGTGTAGTAGAAGATGAGAACAACGAAATTACAGTTCTTGCATATTTTCGTGTGAATCCTCAAAATTCTCTCAAAGATGCCGAGATTGATCTGGGATTATCTCAATCGAGTGTTTGGAGAATATTAAAAAAACATAAAATGCACCCATATAAATTCAATAGGGTACAGCATTTGAAGGAAACTGATTTCGTCAGGAGAACAGAGTTTTGCGAAGCTATGATGATTCGATTTCAAGAGAATGAAAACTTTTTGGACTGTATAATTTGGACAGATGAATCTAAATTCACAAAGAATGGTTCTTTCAATAGGCATAACAGTCATTATTGGGATGAAGAGAACAACCACCACTTCAGACAATGGAACTTTCAAGAGACCTGGAGTTTCAATGTTTTTTGCTCCATCAAAAATAATGCAATTCTCGATGTTCACATTTATGATGGGACTTTAACTGGTAAGATAGAACACTACACATGTTTGCATTATTTAAAGAATGTTCTCCCTTAGGAGATAGATATTCCGACATATTGACTCAAATAATTGAGCCGCTAGTACAGAACCATAATGACTTATGGTATCAACAAGATGGCGCGCCTCCACACAATTCACTCAATGTGTCAAATATCCTCTACAGGCTATTTGAAGATCGATGGTTGGCGAACAATGGTCCACATCTTTGGCCACCACGTTCTCCCGATTTAACTCCTTTAGACTATTATGTTTGGGGTAGGATAAAAAATATTGTCTACTCAACTTCCCTGACTGATAAAGAGGACTGCATAGAACGAGTCAGAAATGCGTTCAGGTTTGTTAAGATTTTTAGATTCATAGTTTTGAAACTCAATTTGGTTTTTAAACACTTTTGCAGATCTCTTCCTCCCGATGAAATAAGAAGAGCAACGCACGAAGCATTCCTGAGACGTATAAATAAATGTCTAGAAATTAACGGTCAAAACTTTGAGCATCTTCTCTAGTTATAACTGCGAGAGTTTGCCATGGTTCTCCTAATAGTAACTTGAAGTCGGTTTCAAGAAGGGGTGAAAAATCTACAGCATGGTTCAAATAACAGTTCCTGAAAATTTCATCTTTTTGGCGTGAAGGGAAAAGAAATAGCTGAAAATTCAAGACGAAAAACAGTTTTTTGTGAATAACTCAGAAAATATCCATTTTAGGGCAAGGGTGTGATGCATACACTCACATTATTTTTTAACGTATATTCAATATCTGCCATACAAAAATTGGGTTCTAATTTGAAAAAATTGATTTTTCACGATTTTGTCATCCCTAACTTTGAAAGCGATTTTTTCACCCCCTGTATCACGAATCGCGATTTCGATTTTCAAAGTGGATACATCAATCTTACATCTTGAAAAATCCCAGAAATGAAAATTTTCCATCCAAAAACCTCGAAGTTATTCTTGTTTCAGCGCAGCTCTATTTTCGATTTTTTTTTCGAATTTTCCCGCTCAGAGAGAATTTTCGAACCAAAACTGAAAAATGTTACATCAAAATAAATTGAAATTTTTTAAGGAATCTATTTCTGCAATAAAAAAATGGTGTTCTAATTTGAAAAACGGAAGTTGACGTCATTTCCGGAAAAACCGGAGGTGCTCATGCCTTGAAAATATTTTAGATTTCATCAGCATCGTGAAATACTTATAATTGCTGAATTTCATGAAAATACGTTCAGTAGTTTCCCGTATAAATATGGGTGAGGTTCCTCGTGAAAGACCCTGTATAGTGCTTCCGAAATATAACGAATAAATTCAATAGGTATTTCTGAAACTCAGAGTTCTACGCAAAAATCCTCGGACACGTCGATCTTGTTTTAAAAAAAAAAAGGGTTTCTTGACATACGACCCATATTTGTGATGTAATCAATTGGAAATATAAAAAATCTAAAACAGGTAGGTACGCTATCTGTCGCCAAGGCAACTATCAGACAACCATGATTTTTGACAATGTGGACGCGCTCTCTTAATTGACATGGTCGAAATTGGGTATTGCCATTAAAAAAAAATCGATGACGTCATACCTCAAATAACGATCACGTCACAAAAATGGGTCGTATGCCAAAAAGTGTATTCGTTTTGAGCAAAATCGACGTTTCTCAGAATGTTTTCGAGAACCTCTCAGTTTAAGCAATAATTACCTTATTCGTTAATTTTCGAAAGCACTTTATGTATTTCTGCAGCTGCAATATAAGGGAATGAGTAGACATTAATTAACTCAATAGTAAGAACGAATGCGATATTGTTTATTTCATGGAGAGGATCAACTAGACCGTTACTCAGTTTTACGATACTTCTTTATTATATCTCCCACCATTCAGCAAGTGATATTGCTTGCATACAATGAAAAACTTTTTTTTTGTTCCAAAACTCGAAACTATCCTAGGACAGTTCTAGAAAAACTATCCTAGAGTTCTGAAAGCGATGAAACCAAGGCTTGATTCGGGTTCCAAATTCTGGACTATCCTAGAATTTTTCTCGAACTGCACAGAAACGACGAACAGACGTTTCGAGTCCTAGAACTATTTCAGGATGTTTTGAAAACAGTTCAAACTATATCAAAACCCGAACAGGTATAAGGTCAGAAAGAGCGGAGAAAACTAATCAATGTTTTTCAAATTTCATTCAGTATTAGTGATAAAAGGAATACAAACTAGCGGTAGGAATATGATTGACGAAACATCATCGAATATATCGATCTTCTGATGAGTAGGTATAAAAAAAAAACTGTTTCTTCTCATTTTTCAAACAAAATTTATACTTATACTTTAAACTTATATTTGAGTACCCTTCCTCACAATACAGGAATTATTGTATTATATCAAATAATGGAAATGAAAAAATTTTATCATTCTGATTGAACATCAAAAACTCATGATTTGAACGAATACAAACATAACTCTCAAGTAACATGTTGAAATAATCGGATTTTAATGGCATTGTCTCTTCAAAATAACAGAGATATTAGAATTAAAATGGTCAGTACAAAATCAGGAACTCATCATTTATGCTTTCTGAAGAACTATTGAATTCAAGTATATTCATAAAATGCAAGATTTGTTTTCATGCAAATGCTTAGCCAACTTATTTATAGGTTATTTATATCGAATGTTGTCACAACGGTCACGCTGTCCATGCTTCGGAAGAAATCCTAGAACGGTCCCCACTCGAATGCAGGTACTGCTTTCGGATAGTTCTAGAACTGTCCGATGATAATTCTGAAGAAACCCGAACGCCGATCAAGTCGGTCCTGAAACAGTTCAACAAAACCCGAACGTGACCAACTCTACTGCGCAAATTACTGAGAGTCCTAGAACCGTAATTGTTGGAGCCCGAATGAACCTTAAAACTTAAAACACGAATTTAGTTCGGGGTCTCATCGGGACCGTATAGATAAAGAAAACCCGTTTCTGTTCGATGGCAGAAAAGAGTTATCATGATAATGATTGATATAATAATGATCTTAATGATGAACGTAATTCAGAGATGTATTATGCAATAGGTAGATGATTATAGATCTATTTGAAAATTACACATCCCGGGTGTGAACAATGGGAGTAAAATCCATTAGATTATAAACATATAAACCATGAACAGCCACTCCACGCTTGTAAGAACTACCCAATTCGGAAGCATCAGTTCGGACTCTAAAGTCCGAACTCCTTCCAGGGTTCCAGGATTTTTCAAATTCTGAACCGGTTTTGAAATAGACCAAAACAAAAACCGTAATCACGCAAGTTCGAACCATTCTGAAGAGTTCTAAACTAGTACCAAATCAAAGCCAATTCGCGGGTCCAATAACGAACAGATTCTGAACCAACTCCTGTCTAGTTCTGAACCAATTCTGAATTTCTTTCAGCACGAACGTTTACAAAACTGAAGTAGAACTCTTGGAATAGAAGTGAGTGAAGAACAAGGCACTACTTCTTCAAAAGATCCTATACTTCTAGGCATTTCAACAATTTGCAGTAATTCATGGAAATCCTCGTCAATCGATCAGCAAAACATGATCACTTTCACGATCGAGATTCAAAACATTGTACCTATGCGACCGACCTTCGCTAGGGATAAGCTATCATGAATACTCTTCATCTGAATAAATTAAAACTATAACTAACATGAAGTACAATACGCTGTCGAACACATATTAGTAAGAGCAGTTTCCAAAGATCAACAGGCAACTCAAAGATTTCATCGATAATATATAGTTTTGTGTAAACTGCGTTTTCACGAAATATACAAAATTCCATCCAAAACATTGGAGTCGATTTCGAGATAAGGAAAATATTATCTATTCATTATATTTATATTTTTTTGGGAATGAGCAGCATAACTCCTTCCTATCATACAATATGTGTTATCACAGTATAAGTAGAGGAAATGTAAAATTCGCCCAATGGTTCCGTAGCTATACCCATTCAAAATTTTATTTTTTCAATATTTCCAAAAATAATGATTAGATCGAATTGAATTTATCGAAAAAAAATCTAGAAAAGCACTGCCGTGAAGGCAGAAGCTTTTGCGCGCATGTTCAAATTCGTTGCCGAAGCGGTCATCTACATTGAACAAAGCGCAAAAGCTGCTGCCGTCACGGCAGTGCTTTCCTAGATTTTTTGATTTTTTTATTCTGTTGAGAATGAGCAGCATAACTCTTTTTCTATCATACAATATGTGTTATCAAAGTACAAGTAGAGGAAATGTAAACGAAGTACTATACATTTTTACGTATGATACAAGAGCACAAATAAATACCTCAGAAAAAATTCTGCCTCCCCGTATGAGTGTGGTGAAATTGTTGTTTGTTACTGAAGAGCTTCTTTTTTATCAACGAAGCGAAATTTCTTCTTTCCTCTCGATGAAGGTCGATATCTCGAAATAACACCTGGAAACGAGAAAAGAAGACGAAAGAACCAATATGAACTAGTAAATGTTTCAATATTGATTAAATCAATTTGAAGTTCAGAATCCATCTCAAAAATGAATCAGACACCGAATGAATAGCCTCGAAACCGTCGTCGAATGTTTATATTGGACACCTATCAACTAAATGTTCTATTGTTTCCTCTGCTTCTCCGCATTCGCACCGAGTACTTTAGACCCAATTCTAATCGAAGAGGAAACTATTACAATGACCATGATTGGTTCCAAGTCGATTCAAAATGCACCAAATTTTCCTAGGCAGATAAAAACCATGAAGTTTTTCTGAAGGATCGCCGATCAAACCTTTGTTGAAAACATTACTCGAATTCCATTTCGAACTCCAAATTTGTTTTTTCACTTTTCTTGGAGTAAAGAAAATCCATGAAGGCTCACGAGATTTCAATCTAGCAACTTTAGAATCCGGAATATAAGACATGATCGGGAATGAATTCGGATACGAATGATATTTTTCCCAAGACTTTATCACTGCGAACTGTCTACGAATATGGGGCGATACAATATTTGTAAGATCTGGTAACAACTGTACAGGTGTAGAACTTCTGGCTCCACTAATGATTCTCATGGAAACATTAAGTTGTGCATCTATTCTGCTTAGATGAACCAAACCGGACAACAATATTCAGCAACAGAAAAAGCCAAAGCTGTCGTACCCTCAATCAAATAATTATCGCACATATAAGTACAAGATTCCTCTGATTTGTCGCCCAAACTCTGTTATGTTAGAATAGAACCAAGCTAGAACCACTAGTGCTTCCACCAGTACTGCTAGAACCAGTTCGAAATTGACTCGATACAGAATCGATGTACACCACGAACACAGAACTATGAAGAACCGTAACCAATAGTTCGGAATCGTGCGACGAACTAACGCACTTCCTCGAAGTGCGCATGAATTCGGTAATGAACTGGTTCGGAATCGGACCCGTGAACATAACAGAGCAGTTAGAGTAAGAGCTACTGACTTACTGAAGTAATCAATAAACAGAATATACGTATAATGTATATATATATGTCTAAAGATCACTTCCAGGACTGAAACAGCGATTGACTCGATACTTCCAAGACTTTCGATGAGTTCCAAGACGGTCTTGGAAGTTTTTTATATGTTATGGTGAGTTCCAAGACGGTCTTGGAAGTCCATTGTCTTGGAACTATATGATCCTCAGCTCCAATGAAAGCAGGTCTCATTAGAGCTGAGAATCATACACTTCCAAGACACTGGACTTCCAAGACCGTCTCGGAACTCACCATAACACCCTTAGATATAAAAAACAGCTATTCACAAATTTTGGGAAATTTTTGCAGTCGTTTTATTTTAGAAACCTAAAGAAGCACTAACGTGAGGTCAGGGCTTTTGCGCGCTTGTTCCGTTGCCAAGGCGGTCAACTTTACAAGTATTTATGGTCATCACGAAATGCTGCATCAACCTCAAGCTATAAATTTCGATAAAGTACTATATTGCATTTCGATCCAAATTTTTCAATGGGTATACCTCTCTGAAGAATAATTGGCGAATTTAAGAATTCGACCTTATTAATTAAACTGAAAACCTACTCTACAAAGGTATTTCCTTTGTCGATTCTTCCTAAAGTTAATGTGCCTACGGCCGGCCAAATCACTGATAGTGAACAAAATAACTTTCGGAAGAATCTACTCAGTAGCTTGATAATTGAAGAGTTGGTTTGAAGTTTAATTACGAAGGCGAATTAGGGAAAACTATCGAATGATTCCGCAGATATTCCCTCTCAAAATTTTAGTTTCCCGATATTTCCAAAAACATAGATCGAATAGTCCTTCAATGAAAAATGCCACCTTGAAGTTTCAGCCAAATGGGGTCTACAGAAGAATGAGCAAAATAACTCTCTCCATTTAATGCAGGAGGCCTCCTTAATGTTTTTGCTCATTGTTCTGTAGACCCCAGTTGGCTGAAACTTCAAGGTGGCATTTTTCATCTATCTATGTTTTTGGAAATGTCGGGAAACTGAAATTTTGAAAGGGTATATCTGCGGAATCATTCAATAGTTTTCACTCATTCGCCAATTCGGCCTTCGTAATTAAACTCCAAACATACTCTACAATTATCTTGCTACTGAGTAGATTCTTTCGGGAGTTATTTTGTTCACTATCAGTAGTTAGGCCGGCCGTAAGTAAATACTTCAGGAAGAATCGACATAGGAAATATATTTGTAGAGTAGGTTTTCAGTTTAATTAAGAAGGTCGAATTCTTTAATGGGTTGATTTTGCCAATTATTCTCAAGATAGTTATACCCATTGAAAATGAGGGATCGAATTGCGATCTAGTACTTGATCGAAAATTATAGATTGAGGTTTATGCCGAATTTCGTGAGGACCATATGAAAAAATCTGCATTTGGCAAGGTCAATACTTGTATAGACGGAACAAGCGCTTAAAAGCCCTGACCTCACGTCAGTACTTTTCCAGGTTTTTACGCGCTTGTTCTGGGGAACAGCGCGTTATCATTTCGTCACGATGTCTGTAATTTCGAATTTTGAGCCAAAATTGATATCAAACGACTAGGTTGGACTCACTGATGAAGAATCCGAGGTCAAAATTGATTCTACCCGTGCGTCCGTTTGCGCTGTTACTCTCGAAAGGAAGGACCTAGAGTCTTGAAATTTTCAGGTTGGGTTGAGTTCCTGTATATCTCGGTTATGTTCGTTAATGGGCCAAATCTGCCTAATGGTTTTTGTGCTACAACCATTCGAAATTTTGATTTTTAATAACTTGAAATATATCAATCTGATGGAAATGAAATTTGCTTGGAAGATGAACATTGTCAAAAAAAAAAAGAATTATTCATGGAAAAATTCGAAATAAATTTTTTTTTTTTAAATTTCATTAAAATTCCATCGGAATTTCCAAGTCACCATTTGGCAATGTGAACAAGTGCGTAAAAGCTGCTGACTGCACGTCAGTGCTTTTCTAGATTTTTTTGAATCCATAAAGACTATGTTTGGCTTAAAACTTGAAAATTATAGACACTGGGCGAAACGGTAACTTTTTTGTTCCCTAGAACAAGTGCGAAATGTGAGAATTTAACATTTGGCTCAATATGTTTCATTGAATAAAATAAATATCTCAACGAGTTGAAAAGTTGTTAATTATTGACTTCAATATCTCCCAAGACGAATATCCGATCAAGCTGAAATTTGAAACACTGTTGTTAAGTAGTGACAACTCCGATAAACTGCTCATGTGCTACGGGGAAGCACCGATAAAACTTCCAGGGAAACACCTCATGAAACAGAGAGTGTGAACAGACGCCGCTGTCCCGCATAATGTGACTGTAGGATCCAGTAAATGCTTCGACTATTTACCAGTAGATGTCGTGCAGGGTACCGGTATGAAAAGAGCGGCCAAAGATAGCAGCCAAAAGTTCCGGAAACACCCGAACGACGCAACCAGTGGCGTCCGCAGAGATTCCGTTTTAATCAAACGGAATCGGTTTATAATGGGTGAATATGGAAATAATCAGTGAAACAAAGGTTTTACATATTCAGTAAATTTATTCTATGAGGAATGAAGGAAACTCGGACATTTATTATTCGAATCGGGCTCGATTTATTCAAGGCTGGTAAATTTATCGATGTCGACCTGAAATCAACGAAGAAGGCAACAATATCAGTACTTACTTCATGACTTTATTTGGGAGAAATATTTTGAAGGGTGAAATCATCAATTTTCGAGAAAAAAAAATTACTTTGGATGAGAATTAGGGCTTTAATTCTCAACTTAATATTGTGGCACGTTTTTCAATGGGCCAACGTAATATCTTCATCACTTAATTCACACGAAATATGTTTCAGGATATTATTCAGAATTATCGAAAACAAAATATGACTTCGGATGGGGTTCAGGGGTTGAATTTTCAACCCTTAACTTCTGCGTCCGTTTTCGATGAGAAATCGTAAAACCTGCATCACTAAATTCACAGGAAATATTCTTTAGGTAACTATTGAGAATTATCGAAAACAAAATATGACTTTCCAGAAATTCACGTTAGATATTTATGTTTTTGGAAATATCGGGAAACTGAAATTTTGAAAGGGTATATCTGCGGAATCATTCGATAGTTTTCACTCATTCGCTAATTCGGACTTCGTAATTTAACTCCAAACATACTCTACAATTATCTTGCTACTGAGTAGATTCTTTCGGGAGTTATTTTGTTCACTATCAGTAGTTAGGTCGGCCGTAAGTAAATACTTCAGGAAGAATCGACATAGGAAATGTATTTGTAGAGTAGGTTTTCAGTTTAATTAAGAAAGTCGAATTCTTTAATGGGTTGATTTTGCCAATAATTCTCAAGATAGTTATACCCATTGAAAATGAGGGATCGAATTGCGATCTAGTACTTGATCGAAAACTGTAGATTGAGGTTTATGCCGAATTTCGTGAGGACCATATAAAAAAATCTGCATTTGGCAGGGTCAATACTTGTATAGACGAAACAAGCGCTTAAAAGCCCTGACCTCACGTCAGCACTTTTCCAGGTTTTTACGCGCTTGTTCTGGGGAACAGCGCGTTATCATTTTGTCACGATGTCTGTAATTTCGAATTTTGAGCCAAAATTGGTATCAAACGACTAGGTTGGACTCACTGATGAAGAATCCGAGGTCAAAATTGATTCTACCCGTGTGTCCGTTTGCGCTGTTACTCTCGAAAGGAAGGACCTAGAGTCTTGAAATTTTCAGGTTGGGTTAAGATCCTGTATATCTCGGTTATGTTCGTTAATGGGCCAAATCTGCCGAATGGTTTTTGTGCTACAACCATTCGAAATTTTAATTTTTAATATTTTGAAATATATCAATCTGATCGAAATGAAATTTGCTTGGAAGATGAACATTGTCAAAAAAAAGAATTATTCATGGAAAAATTCGGAATAAAATTTTTTTTTGCAAATTTCATTAAAATTCCACTGAAATTTCCAAGTCACCATTTGGCAATGTGAAAAAGTGCGTAAAAGCTGCTGACTTCACGTCAGTGCTTTTCTAGATTTTTTTGAATACATAAAGACTGTTTGGCTTAAAACTTGAAAATCATAGACACTGGGCGAAACGGTAACTTTTTTGTTCCCTAGAACAAGTGCGAAATGTAAGAAATTAACATTTGGCTCAATATGTTTCATTAAATAAAATAAATATCTTATCCAGTTGAAAAGTTGTTAATTATTGACTTCAATATCTCCCAAGACGAATATCCGATCAAGCTGAAATTTGAAACACTGTTGTTAAGTAGTGACAACTCCGATAAACTGCTCATGCGCTACGGGGAAGCACCGATAAAACTTCCAGGGAATCACCTCATGAAGCAGAGACTGTGAACAGACGCCGCTGTCCCGCATAATGTGACTAGGATCCAGTAAATGCTTCGACTATTTACCAGTAGATGTCGTACAGGGTCGATTCAGAAGAATATCTTATGTTTCGGAAAATTCTAAGAATACATATCTGTAGAGTGAAACCGAGTCTTCGAGTTTTCGCTGTCGATTATATTAGAGTAAAATTTCAACGGAATTGGAGGTATGCTTTTCGAAATATATGAATTTCTAAAATAGATTTCCTGAATTTTTCTATTTATTTGTGCCTCAGTAAAATCAGGAAATCTGATTGGGCTGAAATGAAGTACTCGGTTATGAAGTGACTGAAGATTTCAGTGAAATTTTATTGAAATATGAAAATTTTCGTGAAAAAAAAATTTTTTTAACGAATTTTTTAATGGATAATTCTTCATATTGCTACTGTACATATACCAACCATGTCTCATTTCGATCAGAAGAATATGATTAATTGGAAAATTTGACACATTCTGCTACGTATAGCGAGGTACTCATGGTGAAATAAATTATATAGAGCATCTCAAAAAACTAATGTGCTCGATTCTTTCTTCTTCTTTCTTTTAGTAAACAATATCGAAGATTCCTCTTTCTATGTATGCCGTATATAGTTTCAACTTAGCCATTTTGAAGAATAAATATACAAGGTCTCCCAAAAATGAGATATAGTAAGATCCAAGTTTCCAATCGGAAATTACCATATTTCCAATCGGAAACTAAAATATTTGAATTCGAAAATTGCAAAGATTACGTTCTTTTACTCATAGCTAGAAATGTATGTTAAAATAACCAGGTGTTCTAAAGAAGAGCTATAGTAACAGTGTGTCCTGAAAAAGAAATATAGTAAGTTCTATGTTTCCAATCAGTAACCACCATATTTGAATTAGAAAATTGGAAAGATCACGGTTTTTTCAGAACGTCCGATATGAATTTTCACACTGATGATAAAGTTTGGACTTAAGGTCTGTGCCAAAATTAATGTAAATCTGATGTATATTTCTAGAAAAAAACAAATTGGATAAATTTCCGATTTTTTTTTTTTTTTATTTCATTAGTGCCCCAAGTGAGGATGAAAGGAATCAGAGCAAACAATTTATCAGTTGGATAACAGTTGCTTCGAAGAAATAAGTAAATATCTGAAAATTGCTCATTCCTGACATTGAAATATGTCAGTTATCGTTATTTACAGCGAATCGGTTTTTTCTCGTGAACATTTGATGAACACAACAGAGGTATAGGTTATAACGCGCTTGTTCTGAGTAAGAGCGCGTTGTCGTATTATTTATTTATTAACGGTCAAATTTATAATGATTCCAGTACCCCTATCATTAAAAAAAACAAAAGTTTGTGACAACATCAAGGCACTCTGAACCAGCAGCTCGCAATGCTCTATCGAGAAATTGTTAATCGAGTAATTGGTTCTGCAAAATTTTATATTGAATTGTTCCCAAGCTCTAAGATTCCTTTGGGGGACATTCAATTTAACCATTTTTAGAAGGTAAAGACAGTCAATGAAGCTGTGCAAAATCTCATTGACAAGCCTTATTTCGAAATTATGGCGTCTCGTTTCAAGGGATGCGGGAGACAATTAGTTTCGAATGGCCTCGTTTTGGAAGGTTTCAGAAGTTAATCCCCATTTGTACCTTATCCAGCTCAAAAATTTTTTCTGGACCCTTTCAATGGCTTGTTTATATACAGCGTAATGAGGTGACCCTACTACACATCAATATTCCATAATACTTCTTAGATGCGCTATGTACATTGCCTTGATGAAGGACACATTGAAGTCCTGCATATGTCCTTTGAGAAAGCCCAGCACTCTGGAGGCTTTTGATGAAATATATTTGATATGCTCTATAAAACTTGAATTAGTGCCAAGCAGGATTCCAAGATCTTTGACTGTGTTGACCAATTTTAGTGGACAACTGTTTACCGAATAGTTGACCATGATCATTGAGCTGGTACGAAAAAATCGCATAGTCTGGCACTTATCTACACTAATGTCCAGCTCATTCAGGCCACACCAATCAACAATACTGTCAATATCTTTCTGAAGTAATAATGGACAGATTGTTTTGCCCAAATGTCTGCAATTTTCGAATTTGTAGCTGAAAATGAACTTGAACGACTAGGTTGGACTCACTGATGAAGAATCCGTGGTTAAATTCTGGCTGCTCGAATGCGTTCCGAATTTCAATTCGATCCGATATTCATTTTTGTAGATATAGTCAAAAGAATATATAAAATGCCGTTGTTATTTGAAATTTTGAGTAGATATAATGCCTTATTTTCTTGGGAAGTACTGACGCGATCCAATTGAAATTCTGTTATTAGTGAGGTAATACAAACACACAACTCACTGAAAATTTCAGGTGGATCTCATCGTTAGAAAATAGAAAAATATATTAGAAAATGTTCCAAATTCCTGATGAGACATCTTTTTCTTGACTTCCATCTCTCAGATTTCAACCGCCTGTTGTCTACTCTAGTTGGGTTCGTTCGTAGGGTAGATTCTGGGCACAATTTTGCGAATTCTTTAGTTGGTGAAATTCTTCAAATGATTCCAAAAATACACCCAATCAGAAACTTTTTTTCCACGAAATTTCAAAAAATCACATCCGATTGAGCTCAAGCTTCATGACAAATTTCATGCGGTTAAAAATGGAAAATTTGTTTTTATCTGTACATCGAGCAAGGGTGAACAGGTCAGTATGTGGAAGGGTAGATGATCGCTCTGTCTACGATTTTGAAAGAACGAGCGAGAGTACATACTTCACGTGAATATAAAGGCTGTCCCATAATTAGACCGGCAAGCTACTAGTGGATGTTCTAGACATTATTTTAGACACTTTCGACTCGAATCATATAATGCAAAAACGCTTCGCCTGAGCTAGAGCGCTCTAAAGATAACGTCTAGTCAACACTTTTTGTGAATTAAATGATATAACACAAGAGCACCTGTTTTCAAGAAAAAATATCAGAGTTATGAATTATGAATTTTAGGTGACGTCGTTTTGAAGATATGCGACAAAAAGTTTTGCCTGGACTTCATCTTCAGAGAGCTCTGGCTCCTTAACAAAGCTTCAATGATTTGGGACGAATGCGTCCAAAATAATGTCTAGAAACTCCACTAGAAGCTTGTTGGTCTAATTATGGGATACCCTGTTTATAAAAATTCACTAAGGTGCATTAAGAACGTCAGGAATTGACGATTAAAATATGGGCCATCGGTTCAAATTAACACAAATTGCTAATTCGTAAACTGGTGAAATTTTCCCAACGATACCTTAAATTTTCTATAAAAACCAGATCCACACTAAACTGTGGCTGCGCGTTTGTCCAACTAATTTAGACATTTCATCTATTCTTCTTGAGATATTGGTGAAATAATGCCAAAATTTGAAATATTACGAAATCGAAGGTCATTTCTTTCGGAAGTTATAGTGTTCACGACCGGCCTAACCACCGATAGTGAATAAGATGATTTCCGGAAGAATCAACTTGAAAGCATTATAATTGGAGAGTAGATTTAATCGACTTTAATCACGAAGGCCGAATTCGATACAGATCGAATCGAATTAAAATCGAGTACAATGAAAGGTGACAGCTTAAAGGTTCGTGCGAAATTTCGTGAGGACCATATGATTTATCGATCGCCATTTATAAAATATTCCAAAAAAACTATGTTCAAACATTTTTTTGATTGATCTTATCGAACGATAATCACGAAATTTTGCACATATTTACTCATTAGCATTTGAAAAGTACATATTTACCAAGGTGAATGATGATCTGATCAGTATTTTTTTCAATATTCCGGAAAAAGCAGCCATACCAAAAAATTTTACATATTTTCTTTGCAACATCTCCAAAGATTAATAAACGATCGAACTGAAATTTTAAATACTGTGGATTATTCTACAACTACCTTTGAAGTTCATAGTTGATCGCTTTATTTATTCTTGAGATACTGAGTGAATAATCTCAAACTTCCAAATAGCTATGGCATTTGACATATTTCGTTTCCAATATCTCCAGGAATAACCAAGTTTCGATTCGATGAGATTAAAATTTTTCGAGTTATTGAAAAATCAAAATTTCAAATGGCTATAACACTGAAACCATTGAGCGGATTTTAAGCATTAATGGACTCAACAGAGATATTCAGAATTAAAAAACCAGATCAATCTTCAAGACTCTGTATTTTCCTCCGAACGAAAGAGCACTCAAGCCGGCCGAATAGACAGACAGAATTGAATTTGACGACGGATTCTTCATCATTAAGTCCACCCTAGACGTTTGAAACTATTTCGGCACAGAATTAGAAAATTTTAGATTTGTGGCAAAAGGATAACGTACTACTCTCCAGAACAGGGGCGTCGAAAAAAGCAACGCTGGCAACGCCGATTTACTCCCAGTTTTTTTGGAGAGAGAACAAACGACACATAACTGCGCACCTGCATCCATGGTTTTTTTAATCATGGATATATCCAAATTTATTTGATAACCTTTGATGCAGATGTTCCTTTGATGTTTCGTCGCTTCTATGGGCGCTTGCGGAATGAAAAATATATTTGGGATATCGTTATTTCCGGGACATCCTAAAAACCATCCCTTCTCCTGATGAAAATATCTTTGCAGAACATACACCAAGAAAAAGTTGTTAGGCATTCGTATTGCGCATGCGGTACAGTGGTTAGTGGATATTTTTTTCCAACAAAAACTAGGAACATTGTCGATTTTTTTTTCACTTCGTCAATGTTACGATCCAAACAGAATTCTGCAAAAAGTTTCGCGTCGGTATTCTACAAAACGATCGAGTTTCAATCTGATCCCATTTGCAGTTCCTGAGAAATTGAGAAAATAACCTCAAAAATTGGAATAATTATAACTCCGAAACCATTTGGTCAATTTGAACCATTATCGAAATTGAACTTCGCATTTTATGCACACCCTATCTTTTATGTTTTGAGTCGCTAACTCTTTCCGTTTTCAAATCACGGCCTACCGGACGGAATCTATTCTGACATCGGATTCTTCATTAGTGAGTACAATCTAGACCTTTTACGGGAAATATCTCGGAAACTACATAGTCATTTGAGAAAAGCGATAGCACTCTGCCCCTAGAACATGCAAGCAAAAATAAGATCCGAGCCAGTTACCAAGCCTGCTCAGGAAACACCCCATATCCTTAACTCGCACAAGCTTTCAGATCCTGGAGGGTGTTCATGAAGCCTAGGATAATTGGAAAAATACAAAAAGACTATTTTGATTGTCATGGCCAACTACCATAGGTACCAATACCTATATATTGTCATATGCCATTAAACCCTCCAAGTCCATAATCATTACTCTTCGAACGGAGATTAAAGAGAATTTGATCCTAGGCTTCAACCATGGTGGAAATACATATTCTATTTCCACCATGTCTTCAACAAATAATTCACCGATCAATATATTCCACATTCATGAAGCAACCACCCTATACCTTTATACAATATGCATAAAAAAACACTATTTTCAAGATCGATAAATATACCAACCTAAGGTTGAAGAGCTCTTCAATCTTTGGTATCAACCATTTACACCATCTGCTGCAGACTGGCTGCACATATTCGTAATAATATCGTATGACCAAATATTTCATCCACCAGCGTTACATTAGTGATCAAAACTATTTCAAAAGGAATGACATAGCGATTGGTAGATTTTATTTGGAGATTACTTACGAAACTCCAACTCATTGATGGGTAAAATCCAATGATTCCGTAGATATTTCATTTTGCATATACAGGCTGTCCGGTAATCAATATTTATACTGGCGATAGACTAGGTCATGACCACCCAGAATATCGAAAAATTTGTAGGCAAATTCACCGTTTTCGACCTAATTTGGTGGATGCGCCCATGGAAGTTCGAAAGCCTAGGGTTTTTTATGTCGATATTGATAACATAATAGTATTAATTATGCTATTTTGATGTTGTTTGAATGGTGAACCATGTGCACAACATTTCCTATAAAATGATTTCCAATGATACCTCTACAATTGTATCCGTAATCAAATGGTTTACAAGAAAGGTAAATACATTTTGACGCGCTTGTTCTGGGAAACAGCTCGTTTTCTTTTCGTCACGATGTCTGTGATTTTCGAATTTTGAGCCGAAACTAGTCTCAAACGACTAGGTTGGACTCACTGATGAAGAATCCGTGGTCAAAATTGATTCTGTCCGTCTGCCAGCCGTGTGCGCTGTAACTTTCGAAATGAGGTACCTAGAGTCCTGAAATTTTTCAGGTTAGGTTAAGATCCTGAATATCTCGATTAAGTTCGTTAATGAGCCAAATGGTTTTCGTGCGACAGCCATTTGAAATTCAATTTCAATAACTCGAAAAATATTTATCTGATCGAAATGAAACTTGGTTGGAAGATGAACAGTGTCAAAGAGAATAATTATGTGAACAATCGCGTAAAAGCTGCTCACTTCACGTCAGTGCTTTTCTAGATTTTTATATTGAGAGTGAGTTTCAGAAGATGTGAAAAGCTCATCAGCACATAACACACGTGTACATTTATGTGTTTGAAGTTGGCCCAGCACTTTTCGATTTTCAAAACTTTTTTTGTCTCGAATTGTGCGTAGTTTTTCTGCTTCGTGTCGTTGAAATTTTTTTAAATTTCGTACGGTTCTCCAGATATTGCACAAAATGTATTAAGTAGGCCAGCTCAGCACATTTCAAAAAAGTAGATTTTGATTGCTGCTCTAGATTGTGTTGTACATATACTGATTTGTGTTGTCCCCCTCGTTTTCCGAAAAATCAAAAACTAAGGAAAAAGCCCAGCACTTCTGTTTTTTCTTCTCAAAAATTAAATAGAAAAGTATGTGCTACATTTGTGCTGACTTGTGCCATAAATATTTTCCCGATATTGTGTCGGCTTTTCCGAAAAATCGCGAAATTGAAAGAAAAGTTTGACAGCACATTCCTTTTTTTCTGATAAAAATATGAATGAAAGAAATCGTCTCTTATGCAAGCTAACTTATGCCGTTAAAATTTTCACGAAAATCCTGCTGATTTCCCAAAAAAAAGATTTCGAAAAAAATGTTTTCCAATATTTTTTGATTTTTGAATTTGTTTTCTCGAAATGAATTGTGCTAGGTTCGTACTGAATTTGGTTTTGCTGGATTCAGCTAGGTTTGTGCTGCTTCGTGCTGTTTAGATCTTTCTCTTAATCCATACATTTTAGAGACATTCCACAAAATGTATGAAAAAAGATAGCTGAAACTTCAAGAAAAAGTGGGTGTCAACGGCGGAAATAGATTGTGCTATCCGCATACCGAGTTGTGCCGTTCGAATTTTTCCGTAAAGCGCGCCCTATTTCTCAGAAATAAAAAATCAAGAAAAAAATTAGCTCAGCTATTTTGGTGTTTCGTAATGGTCGGAAACATACAAAGAAAATTGTGCTCCTTGTAATCTTATTTGTTTCGTTGAAATTTTCACAGAGATCCTGCTAATTGTCCAAGAGAGAAAAATTCTGGAAGAAAAGCGGACTAGTACTTTCGTACTTTTCTCTGTCGCAAGTTGTTTCATTTGGTTGTATCACATTTGCTCGACTTGTACCCGTCAGATTTTCAGAAAAAATATCTCAACTTTTCCTTCAAACGGTGGAAATTGGATTGTTAATTGTTTGACACACAGTATACATGATAACCGGCATGAGATTAAGACCATTGGAAACCGCAACTAGAAGGCGTTCTATTTGGATCAAATAAGAGGATGTTTGATTTACTTCCATTTGGTGTTGAATAGTTACTTCTATCAAATTACGCTTCGGCTTTTGGAAAGATGTGGCTTGGCCCTACTTTTCAGTCCTTCGAAAGATTATGCACTAGTCAGCGAATGTGTGAAATAGAATAAACGAAAAATACTCATTTCCTCCACTTCTCTGGATTGTTTTTCCCCAGTCATTAGGGTACTCTTGAGAAGGCAATCTTCACAGAGCCCAGATTTATTTGTATTCGAGTAACTTTCGGTGATTGTTACAGGAATCGGTCAAAATTAAATTCTTCCATGTATAGATGTGTAAAAAAGTAGTTAAGTAGAGAAGTGAAATACCCACAACTATATTAAAAGGTGCCGCGCACGCTTATCGTAGTATGTCGGTCGGCTTATGCTATAAATCATCCAAGAGCGTAGTTGGATTTCGTGGTGGCTTCTTTCATATTTTCCACGGTCCGAAGCTCAAGCCTGTTTCACTGTATATTGATATGCAAAAAATCTGCTGATTATTTCTAATTTCCACAGTTTGAAGGAAAATTTGAGATTTTCTTTCTGAAAATCTGACCGGTACAGGTCGGCACAAATGTGGTACAACTAAATAAAACCACTTCCGACAGAGAAAAGTTTGAAAGTACTAGTCCTACTTCCTTCCAGAATTTTTCTCTTTTGGAAAATCCGCAGGATTTCCGTAAAAGTTTCAACGAAACAAATAAGATTACGTGAAGCACAATTTTCTTCAGATGTTTCTGATCATTACGAAACACCGAAATTCCTGAGCCCATTTTTCCGCGCATGTTCTATGGAAACAGCGAACTATCGTTCTGTTCAAATGTGTGTAATTTTCGATTATTGAGCCGAAAATGGTCTGAGACTAGGTTGGACTCACTGATGAAGAATCCGGTGTCAAAATCGAATCTGTCCGGACACGGTAACTGTCGAACGGAGCCAGATAGCGACTTGAAACTTGTAGGGTAGTTCGCGCATCCGAATACCGCGGCTATTTTAGTTGATGGGCCAAATCGGCCGAACAGTTTTAGAGTTATAGTAATTTGAAATTTTGAGGTTATTTTCCTCATATTTCAGGAACTACAAGAGCGATTCGATTTAAACTCGACAGTTAGTTGCAGCATAACGAGGCGCAACTTTGGGCAAAATTTCGTCGAAATCTCATGGTCACTCAATTCCAAAAAAATTTTTTTAAAAATTTCTTCCGAAAAATTTTTTTTTCTGTAACCATTGTTAATATACGATAACAATTTCAGTAATACCTTCCGTTCCATATTTCACAGCTGTGTGCCAAATTTCAGTTCGATACGGCTATTAACTTTTGGAGATATTGGAAAAAAATATGTAGAATTTCGTGTTTTTCTTCTCGATGCATGTCGTTGTTTTTTTTTGGTTAGCTCAAGAAATACTGATTCAATCGTAAAGCAACTTTGTAGCTAGTTCTAAGATGCTGAAAGATAACATTGTGCAAAACTTCGTGATGAACGTGTCATTAGAATGATTTAAAAAAAAATTTCAAATTTTTTTTTTAAATATCCAATATTGTGTAATTTTCTCATCATATTATCCTCATCAAATTCTGTATAAACTTTCAAACTTTCATTTTTCGATGAAGTACAGGATTTCAATCGGATCTAATCTGTATTTTCGGAAATATTGGGAAAATAAAATATGAATGGGTATATCTGCGGAATCATTGGGTGGATTTTACCCATTCACGAATTCGGCCTTCGTAATTGAGGTCCAAACCTTCTCTACAAATATCGACTTTCTAACTTCCGGTAGAAACGACTTAGAAACTCGATATTTGTAGAGTATGTTTTGGGCTTATTTACGAAGGTCGAATTAGTGAATGGGTGAAATCCAACCAATGATTCCGTAAATATATCCATTCAAAATTTTATTTTTCCAATATTTCCAAATATACAGATTAGATCGAATTTAAATCCAGTAATTTATCGAAAAAAAATCTAGAAAAGCACTGCCGTGAAGGCAGCAGCTTTTGCGCGCATGTTCAAATTCGTTGCCGAAGCGGTCATCTACATAGAACATGGATTTTTGTGGATAGCACAATCTATTTCTGCCGTTGACACCCACTTGTTCAAAAAGTTTAAGCTGTCCTATTTGATACATTTTGTGGAATATCTCTAGAACCGTATTGAATAAGGGAAAAATATAATAGATGTTGTAAACATTCATTTAATTTCTAACGTGCTGGTCCTAGGAAACGAAAGCGTAATCATGTTGCATTCATGTCTGTTATTTTCTAATTTTGAACCAGAAGTCTTGAACGTAAGCCTTTTTATAAAGGTGCGTACAGACAGAACAAATCTTCCTATCGTAACTCCGTCGCGTAACAAGTCTGGACGGCATTGCGTAACAGCGTATCACCGTAGCAGAAACATCGGAGAGTCCCGTAACTTTTTCTGCACGTTTTTTCAAATTTTCTTTAACTTAGTAATGCTTGTATATAGCACACAAGCAAACGTTCACTGTTCTGTTGTGAAGATGGAATGGCAGAATGCTACGTTTATAAGATACGCAACGATGTATATTGATACACTACATTTGTTAACACGCCGTATCTTCTATGCGTAACAAAAAATTGTAACGCGACGGCGTAACACTACGAAGTTTTGTTCTATGTCTGTACCTTAAGAAATCTGTGGACAAATTCAAACATTTCAACGAACGGTCCAGCTAGCCCAAGACACTGCAACTCTTGAATATGCATGGAGAGCCGGTATGGATATTTTCACATTAGGTGCAGAAACTTAATATGTATATTGGGTGATTTACACTATTGTTCCCTCAAAATCTCGAAAAATTCTGATCTGATCAAAGTGGAATTCAGGTCGATAATCTCCAAATGGTCGGAAACATACAAAGAAAATTGTGCTCCTTGTAATCTTATTTGTTTCGTTGAAATTTTCACAGAGATCCTGCTAATTGTCCAAGAGAGAAAAATTCTGGAAGAAAAGCGGACTAGTACTTTCGTACTTTTCTCTGTCGCAAGTTGTTTCATTTGGTTGTATCACATTTGCTCGACTTGTACCCGTCAGATTTTCAGAAAAAATATCTCAACTTTTCCTTCAAACGGTGGAAATTGGATTGTTAATTGTTTGACACACAGTATACATGATAACCGGCATGAGATTAAGACCATTGGAAACCGCAACTAGAAGGCGTTCTATTTGGATCAAATAAGAGGATGTTTGATTTACTTCCATTTGGTGTTGAATAGTTACTTCTATCAAATTACGCTTCGGCTTTTGGAAAGATGTGGCTTGGCCCTACTTTTCAGTCCTTCGAAAGATTATGCACTAGTCAGCGAATGTGTGAAATAGAATAAACGAAAAATACTCATTTCCTCCACTTCTCTGGATTGTTTTTCCCCAGTCATTAGGGTACTCTTGAGAAGGCAATCTTCACAGAGCCCAGATTTATTTGTATTCGAGTAACTTTCGGTGATTGTTACAGGAATCGGTCAAAATTAAATTCTTCCATGTATAGATGTGTAAAAAAGTAGTTAAGTAGAGAAGTGAAATACCCACAACTATATTAAAAGGTGCCGCGCACGCTTATCGTAGTATGTCGGTCGGCTTATGCTATAAATCATCCAAGAGCGTAGTTGGATTTCGTGGCGGCTTCTTTCATATTTTCCACGGTCCGAAGCTCAAGCCTGTTTCACTGTATATTGATATGCAAAAAATCTGCTGATTATTTCTAATTTCCACAGTTTGAAGGAAAATTTGAGATTTTCTTTCTGAAAATCTGACCGGTACAGGTCGGCACAAATGTGGTACAACTAAATAAAACCACTTCCGACAGAGAAAAGTTTGAAAGTACTAGTCCTACTTCCTTCCAGAATTTTTCTCTTTTGGAAAATCCGCAGGATTTCCGTAAAAGTTTCAACGAAACAAATAAGATTACGTGAAGCACAATTTTCTTCAGATGTTTCTGATCATTACGAAACACCGAAATTCCTGAGCCCATTTTTCCGCGCATGTTCTATGGAAACAGCGAACTATCGTTTTGTTCAAATGTGTGTAATTTTCGATTATTGAGCCGAAAATGGTCTGAGACTAGGTTGGACTCACTGATGAAGAATCCGGTGTCAAAATCGAATCTGTCCGGACACGGTAACTGTCGAACGGAGCCAGATAGCGACTTGAAACTTGTAGGGTAGTTCGCGCATCCGAATACCGCGGCTATTTTAGTTAATGGGCCAAATAGGCCGAACAGTTTTAGAGTTATAGTAATTTGAAATTTTGAGGTTATTTTCCTCATATTTCAGGAACTACAAGAGCGATTCGATTTAAACTCGACAGTTAGTTGCAGCATAACGAGGCGCAACTTTGGGCAAAATTTCGTCGAAATCTCATGGTCACTCAATTCCAAAAAAAATTTTTTAAAAATTTCTTCCGAAAAATTTTTTTTTCTGTAACCATTGTTAATATACGATAACAATTTCAGTAATACCTTCCGTTCCATATTTCACAGCTGTGTGCCAAATTTCAGTTCGATACGGCTATTAACTTTTGGAGATATTGGAAAAAAATATGTAGAATTTCGTGTTTTTCTTCTCGATGCATGTCGTTGTTTTTTTTTGGTTAGCTCAAGAAATACTGATTCAATCGTAAAGCAACTTTGTAGCTAGTTCTAAGATGCTGAAAGATAACATTGTGCAAAACTTCGTGATGAACGTGTCATTAGAATGATTTAAAAAAAAATTTCAAATTTTTTTTTTAAATATCCAATATTGTGTAATTTTCTCATCATATTATCCTCATCAAATTCTGTATAAACTTTCAAACTTTCATTTTTCGATGAAGTACAGGATTTCAATCGGATCTAATCTGTATTTTCGGAAATATTGGGAAAATAAAATATGAATGGGTATATCTGCGGAATCATTGGGTGGATTTTACCCATTCACGAATTCGGCCTTCGTAATTGAGGTCCAAACCTTCTCTACAAATATCGACTTTCTAACTTCCGGTAGAAACGACTTAGAAACTCGATATTTGTAGAGTATGTTTTGGGCTTATTTACGAAGGTCGAATTAGTGAATGGGTGAAATCCAACCAATGATTCCGTAAATATATCCATTCAAAATTTTATTTTTCCAATATTTCCAAATATACAGATTAGATCGAATTTAAATCCAGTAATTTATCGAAAAAAAATCTAGAAAAGCACTGCCGTGAAGGCAGCAGCTTTTGCGCGCATGTTCAAATTCGTTGCCGAAGCGGTCATCTACATAGAACATGGATTTTTGTGGATAGCACAATCTATTTCTGCCGTTGACACCCACTTGTTCAAAAAGTTTAAGCTGTCCTATTTGATACATTTTGTGGAATATCTCTAGAACCGTATTGAATAAGGGAAAAATATAATAGATGTTGTAAACATTCATTTAATTTCTAACGTGCTGGTCCTAGGAAACGAAAGCGTAATCATGTTGCATTCATGTCTGTTATTTTCTAATTTTGAACCAGAAGTCTTGAACGTAAGCCTTTTTATAAAGGTGCGTACAGACAGAACAAATCTTCCTATCGTAACTCCGTCGCGTAACAAGTCTGGACGGCATTGCGTAACAGCGTATCACCGTAGCAGAAACATCGGAGAGTCCCGTAACTTTTTCTGCACGTTTTTTCAAATTTTCTTTAACTTAGTAATGCTTGTATATAGCACACAAGCAAACGTTCACTGTTCTGTTGTGAAGATGGAATGGCAGAATGCTACGTTTATAAGATACGCAACGATGTATATTGATACACTACATTTGTTAACACGCCGTATCTTCTATGCGTAACAAAAAATTGTAACGCGACGGCGTAACACTACGAAGTTTTGTTCTATGTCTGTACCTTAAGAAATCTGTGGACAAATTCAAACATTTCAACGAACGGTCCAGCTAGCCCAAGACACTGCAACTCTTGAATATGCATGGAGAGCCGGTATGGATATTTTCACATTAGGTGCAGAAACTTAATATGTATATTGGGTGATTTACACTATTGTTCCCTCAAAATCTCGAAAAATTCTGATCTGATCAAAGTGGAATTCAGGTCGATAATCTCCAAATGGTCGGAAACATACAAAGAAAATTGTGCTCCTTGTAATCTTATTTGTTTCGTTGAAATTTTCACAGAGATCCTGCTAATTGTCCAAGAGAGAAAAATTCTGGAAGAAAAGCGGACTAGTACTTTCGTACTTTTCTCTGTCGCAAGTTGTTTCATTTGGTTGTATCACATTTGCTCGACTTGTACCCGTCAGATTTTCAGAAAAAATATCTCAACTTTTCCTTCAAACGGTGGAAATTGGATTGTTAATTGTTTGACACACAGTATACATGATAACCGGCATGAGATTAAGACCATTGGAAACCGCAACTAGAAGGCGTTCTATTTGGATCAAATAAGAGGATGTTTGATTTACTTCCATTTGGTGTTGAATAGTTACTTCTATCAAATTACGCTTCGGCTTTTGGAAAGATGTGGCTTGGCCCTACTTTTCAGTCCTTCGAAAGATTATGCACTAGTCAGCGAATGTGTGAAATAGAATAAACGAAAAATACTCATTTCCTCCACTTCTCTGGATTGTTTTTCCCCAGTCATTAGGGTACTCTTGAGAAGGCAATCTTCACAGAGCCCAGATTTATTTGTATTCGAGTAACTTTCGGTGATTGTTACAGGAATCGGTCAAAATTAAATTCTTCCATGTATAGATGTGTAAAAAAGTAGTTAAGTAGAGAAGTGAAATACCCACAACTATATTAAAAGGTGCCGCGCACGCTTATCGTAGTATGTCGGTCGGCTTATGCTATAAATCATCCAAGAGCGTAGTTGGATTTCGTGGCGGCTTCTTTCATATTTTCCACGGTCCGAAGCTCAAGCCTGTTTCACTGTATATTGATATGCAAAAAATCTGCTGATTATTTCTAATTTCTAATTTGGACGGCATTGCGTAACAGCGTATCACCGTAGCAGAAACATCGGAGAGTCCCGTAACTTTTTCTGCACGTTTTTTCAAATTTTCTTTAACTTAGTAATGCTTGTATATAGCACACAAGCAAACGTTCACTGTTCTGTTGTGAAGATGGAATGGCAGAATGCTACGTTTATAAGATACGCAACGATGTATATTGATACACTACATTTGTTAACACGCCGTATCTTCTATGCGTAACAAAAAATTGTAACGCGACGGCGTAACACTACGAAGTTTTGTTCTATGTCTGTACCTTAAGAAATCTGTGGACAAATTCAAACATTTCAACGAACGGTCCAGCTAGCCCAAGACACTGCAACTCTTGAATATGCATGGAGAGCCGGTATGGATATTTTCACATTAGGTGCAGAAACTTAATATGTATATTGGGTGATTTACACTATTGTTCCCTCAAAATCTCGAAAAATTCTGATCTGATCAAAGTGGAATTCAAGTCGATAATCTCCAAATGTGTGCGAAATTTCAGCTTGGTCGAAAATGTATTTTGGGAAATATTGGAAAAAACTATGGGCGGACCCAACCCACTATTACCCATTAGTAATATTTCTATTCGAAATTCGTTTTTCCATCATCTACTTAAATACTAGTATGATCATATTGAAATCATGCACTTGGTTATTCATATCATATGTTCCTCACGAAATTTTGCATTATCCTTCACGCCATCATTTTCCAATTAATTAACGAATTCAACATATCATTGAGTGGATTTTACTCATTCATGAATACGTTCCAAACTTCCCTTTTGACCGATCCTTAATACAATATCTTTCAAAGAATCACCTAGGCTCCTCTATATTTTTTGTACGTCAGGTGTTGGCCTAAATTTGAATGTCAAAATCTTCAATAGGGATTCCGTAGAAATGTCCGTTCGAATTTTGTCTTGATTCAATGATACTATAAAGTATTCAACTACTCAACTCAACTACAAGTTGAATACTCAATGATATCACTGTTACGGTTCGCTTCGCTGTTCGCTAACAACTTACAACCATATTCAATAACACACAACATTTAATTGTATAAAGTATACACTCGTTTACAGTGACTCTATACTTGTATAGAGTATAGTGTATAGTCATTGTAACTGGGTTACAGTGACATATTACCAATAATAATATATTATAATAGTTGAGTTCCGATATTCCCAATCAGTACTGGCCAGTATCAGTAATAACGCTTCGTACTGATACGAACAGTTACCAAAGCAGTGCCAGTAAAATCGACTGTCAAAATTTACTGACAAGTACTGGCCAGGAATATCGGAACTCAACTAATATAGTCACTGTAAACCAGGTTACTGTGGGGCGGCCTCTGATTCTGACGGGTAGTTCTTTAAATAACCCAATTACAGAGATGTATCTGATCTTGATTCTGTAACAACTACCACAATATATTAATATTGTCAGCAAAAAAGTGTTAGATGAATATAGTCACGAAAATTTGACACTGGGTGTTGCCAAATCATCAACTCTATGGATTTTTGTATAACTCATTCATTTTTCGAATTAAAATGACTATATTCCAGATGAAAATCAAACATTTTCCAAAATTTTGAAACAGAAGGTGCAATTCAGGTCCGAAGTCGTTTCTATGGTGCATTCGAATTATTTCTGCGTAAGTGTTTAATATCAAATCTCAGAAAGAGCTGAACATACTGTGACCCGATCGAAAAGGACTTCTTCAAGGTGACCTTGATGAATTCGATAAATATACAGGGTGTCCGGTAAACCTTAAACAATATTTATACAGGTGATAGTCTAGGTCATGACCACTCAGAATATCGAAAAATTCGTAGGTAGAATCTTCACTGTTTCCGAGATAATCTGGTGGATGCGCCGATGGAAGTTGGAAAGCTTAGGGTTGTTCATGTTGATATTAACAACATAATACATATTCGTCATAATTGTCAGATCCAAATACTACAAAATGTCAACTGTGAGTTTTTCTTGGGGGGAAATTTTGTTTTTTTTTTGATCGATCACTAAGGTTTATTATTTTAATCCATCAAATAATAACCTAAAATTGATATTATTCTGCAAAAAATGGGGATGAAATGACATAATTAAATTCTACCTATTATTATTCTTGTAACTTTCACCCCATTTTCTGAAAAAAGTTATTACCACGTGAATGTGATCATTCATGACAAAAATATGAGCACTTTGTCCACTCTCTAGAATTGTATGAAACATGCTCTGATTATTGCTGGAAGGGGTGATATTTCCGTTGCAATAGAATGGGCAGATATTCTGGTCTATCCCAAATTTTCACAATTTTTAAGAAAAAATTCTTCTGTTCAGAATTTTTCGGAATGAAATGATGAAATAATGATTATTCATAATGAATTCATTTGCTCGAGAGTTCTCGGTGAAAAAAAAGATTTCAAATCTTCTTCTAATAAAAATCTTCTCAAACCAGAGATTCAAGCAATAAATTCCATAAACAAGTTAGAAAAAATTGTTCAATTGTTTTCTATGTGTTCTGATGCCAAGATGACATACTTCCAAGGACTTTTTTGAACATGCTTTGCCACCGACCCAACGATGAATATCCATTTGGATATACCAACTCAAGATCAAGTGAAATTAATTACATTATTGCAAGATTGGTTTAGAGTCTCCAATCTATTATTGATATTGAGTAAATTAGAACCAAATATTATCGAACTTGTGATTCAATAATAACTTCCGATTTCGTATTAGGAATTGACCAATCTTTAAGGAAGGTAGACCGAGTATTTCTGGCCCATTAGTTTGACAATGTTTGGGTTTGATGTACTTTGTACAATGTACGTGGCATCCTAGAGCAATCTTTTGATAAACGTCACTTGGGCTTCATGATAGAACAAGTTATTTGCTATATGTCGAATCGAACAAATCACCCTGTATATTCTCAATAGAGACCCCCAACCATAAACAAAACATTGTTTCGAGACTGCCTTGACTAGTGTAAACTCATCCCAAAATCTGACGGTCTCCTCCGGAATCACCCTGTATGTTACCGAATCAACCTATATAAAATGAAATACCATAATTTCCTGACAAATATAAAGAATTGTTCGGGAACTCAATGGTCAACCGTTCAATTGAAAAAAAAAATGAACATGAGTGCACCATTCTATAGATTAACTTATATATGACCGAATCAACCTATACACTATGAAATCAAGTAATTTCCTGAGTAAATATAATGAAATGTCTTGGAATTCCATGGTCAACCGTATAATTAAAAATTTGTGAACACGAGTGAACGGATTCCGAAATTTTGACGACCATTCGATAGAGTACCTTTTATATGACCGAATCAACCTATAAACAATGAAACCCAATAAACTGCTGAATAAATACAATGAAATGTCCTGGAATTCAATGGTCGATCGTATAATTGGAAATGAATTTACATGAGTGAATGGATTTCGAAATTTTGACGGCCATTCGATAGAGTACCTCATATATGACCGAATCAACCTATAAACAATGAAATGTACTAAATTCCTGAATAAATATAAAGAAATGTCCTGGAATTGAAGGGTCAACCGTATAATTGAAAATAAATAAACATAAGTGAAAGGATTCTGAAATTTTGACGACCATTTGATAGAGTACCTTATATATGACCGAATCAACCCATATACAATGAAATGTACTAAATTCCTGAATGAATATCATGAAATGTCCTGGAATTCAATGGTCAACCGTTTATTTGAAAATAAATTAACATGAGTGAACGGATTCCGAAATTTTGACGGCCATTTGATAGAGTACCTTATATATGACCGAATCAACCTATAAACGATGAAATGTACTTAATTCCTGAATAGATATGAAGAAATGTCCTGGAATTGAAGGGTCAACCGTATAATTGAAAATAAATGAACATAAGTGAAAGGATTCTGAAATTTTGACGACCATTTGATAGAGTACCTTATATATGACCGAATCAACCCATATACAATGAAATGTACTAAATTCCTGAATAAATATCATGAAATGTCCTGGAATTCAATGGTCAACCGTTTATTTGAAAATAAATTAACATGAGTGAACGGATTCCGAAATTTTGACGGCCATTTGATAGAGTACCTTATATATGACCGAATCAACCTATAAACGATGAAATGTACTTAATTCCTGAATAGATATAAAGAAATGTCCTGGAATTGAAGGTTCAACCGTATAATTGAAAATAAATGAACATAAGTGAACGGATTCCAAAATTTCGACGACCCTTCGATATAGTACCTTATATATGACCAAATCAACCTATATACAATGAAATCGAAAACGGTCTTGGAATTAACCGTTAGACATATATATATATATATATATATATTATCAAAAAAAAAAAAAAAAAAAAAAAAAATGTATACGATAGATAATAATCTGTGTATCTAAACTACCGTTTTGGATCATTTCAAACGATAGAACAATTGTGAAGATGATTGAATAGAAAACAGAAAAGATGAACGAATCAAGACGCGATATTCATGTTAATAAACCCTTATCAATTTTCACGAATTCCTTGATTAACAGCTCAAAATTTTGATAGTCGATGAATGAAAATAATAATAATAATAAAGTTTATTGATCCATCAAACGTTTCTGGAACGCTTTGGTCTAAGTGATTTACATTCAAATCTCTAATATGACAAGCTCGATAATCATTTCATCATACCGTAAATATTCAACCATAGCCAAACAAAGTTACCGACCGACGAAATCCAGAAAGTCACATTAAACTTTATATCTCGAGTGGCGACTGAAACAATTCCCCAGCTCGCCAGCCCCATAGATCAGTTTTCGATAACGGGGACCCCATCAACGGTGGTGCTTGCATTAAACGCGTTCTAGGGTTCCGGTTATGAGGATCATTTTTAAAACCCTCCGAAGTTTGTAAAATGGCGACTACGGGACGCTACCTTACTGGCAACTTTTACGACATGGTCCAATAACGTCGTAAAATAGGGACAAAAACAGGAAACGATTGATGGATTCGTCCTACGAAAAAGCTTGAATGTTTTTGCGCAGTTAACTGTAATAGATTGAGAATTTTCGTACCATTATTATGCTAATCATTCTGTTCGAGTTGATTCATTCTAATCCGAAGATGTCGATTTATTTTCTTCGACCACTGAATACATGAGAATGTTTCTGATTGATTTCCAGGAGATTTATATTGATTAGATTATACTGAGAAGACAGCAAGTACCCATCATCCCCACATCTCACAAAAATCCTCCTCATCTGAATTCTGATACAATCGAAAGGGTAGAATTTGCCAAACTGAAATAAAAATAAATGGTGGATTGGAGTTGCGTTCATGAACTTACACTATAGGAGTAAGGATATGTCATATCAGAACTTCATTCTGCAAACTTTCAATGGTGAATAATGTTAAATTTTAAAAAATCTCCAGACTTGTTCGATTCTAGTTATGTTTTGAATAAATGAAACAATTTCTCGATTAAAAAATGATGGAAACAATAAAAATCCTCATACCCTTTCAGGAACTCGTCAATGAGTAGAGAAAACTGAAAATTTTAAATCAGATAATCTTAAACATGGAAGATGAGGCTGGTATACTAAGAAGATATATTTCTGCTCAAAGTCTCTTCTGAAGAAGATAAAAATTTCAAACTGTTATGAAAATCAAATTCTGTATAATATATTTTCATTCATCAATCAATCTCAGATTGAAGAATACCCAATTGTATTATGTTGTTTCATTACAAACTAGGCTCCAAAGTACAAACTAGGTCGAATAAAGTCATCAGTTTCATAAAAAATATACATATTCATGATGAAATGGAAATGAAAACAACAAACTATATGAAAAGATGAAGAATGAAATGAGAGTGAAAGTGTTCATAAAACTTTTGATTGAGAATACATAAAATCCACACAGCATGTAATATTGCAGTGAAATATTCCTTAATAGTTTTATAAGAGATTTCACTGAAATAATTACGAAAGGTTTGAGTGATATTCCCGGCAAGAAAATTTCCGAAAAATTGTCAGAATATTTCACTAAGATTACGTAAATATATCATTTCCTCCGAATAATTCATAAATTTTTGGTGGAATTTTCGACGAAATATTCATGAAAGATATTTGCAATATCATAGGTCGAGGGTTTTCTGAAGGGTGACAAATATATATGTGCAAATATTTAATAGACTTCACAACCAATATTCTGCAGGGATAAATATTGAATATTTCCGAAAAAGATTTTACTGAAACATTTGCGAAAGGTTTTGGTAATTCTCGAACCATTGGTCGAATATTTCCTCAATAAGACATATATGCTTCATTAAATTTTCCTTCAAATAATTCATAAATATCATATGAAATATTTTTAGAAATATTAATGAAAAATTTCGTAATACTGAAAAGGTTGAGAAATTCAGATCTGAGTTTCTATACGACTAAGAATATTTTATACATTTCTGAAAAATGATTTCGCATATTTTAGTTCTATTTCAGTGGAAGATTTCCAATCACAAAACTGAGAGTGGATATATTTCATGGAATGTTTTAGGAAATGTTTTGGAAAAATATTGTGACGAGTACGACCCTGTCTGTGCTAGTATATTCCCGAAAACTCCAGTGCATGAGTCACCCGCTTTTGAGAGTGTTCCGGTAATCGCTGGAAATTGCACGGGCGATATAAGGGCAAGCGCGGAGCAGCCCAGAGACTAATTCAGCAGAGTGATTCGTAGCGGAAAGTGTTCAGTGAAAATAAATTAGTGTGGAAATAAATTGTGCACAGACTTTGATAGAATGAATTGTTCAGTTATTGGAACAGTAGCGTGTAAATAAGTGTAAATAAATAGCTCAATTATTTTGAACGTTTTGATAAACGAAGAAAACGTTACATTGGTGTCAGGTGTGGTGTTCGACATTGCTCGAATTGAATAAATAAATTCTATCGATTCAAATCTAAGCCAGTAACTAGAAGACTGCAGAGCGCAATTTAGAGGCAGGCGATAATGGAATTTTTGAATAAAATGAATGAGAAAATGGAAGAAAATTCTCAGAGAATCAATTCTCGGAATAGCAATGAATTGGTGAGTCAATTTTCAACCAAATTGGATGAGAAAATGGAAACCATTGAAGATGAAATGAAGAAAGGAATGGACGAGGTGAATGAAAAATTTGATAAAGTTGACCAAAAATTTCACGAAGTTCATGAAAAAGTTGACGAAGTTTATGAAAAAGTTGACGAAAAATTTGACCAAGTTTATGAAACAGTTGACGGAAAATTTGACGAAGTATATGAAGAAGTTAACGAAAAATTTGAAGGAATAACAGGAATAATTGAACAACATTCTAAAATAATTGAGTACCTGAAAAGAATGTCCATTGGAGAAGAATGTCCATTGGAAAAGATTATCCGGCTTCATGGCCCTATGGCAACATGAAAATGGAAAATAACGGCGAAAGTGGAAAACTGAAGATCAAGCCTCCGACATTTGATGGAAAAGTCCCTTGGTCGACATATCAAAAACAATTTGAAGCTGCTGGCTGGCAAACAGTTGGAGCGATAACGAAAAAGCCACAGCATTGATAATAGCTCTACGAGGAGAGGCACTCAACATTCTGCAAACGATTCCGGAGAGCCAACAGGCCGGTTATGAAGTTCTCACATCGAAACTTCAGATGAGATATGGTGATGCTCATTTACAATAAGTTTATCATGCCCAAATAAAGAACCGGGTGCAGAAAACAGGAAGAAACCTCCAGGAGTTTGAAGCAGATGTGGCTAGATTAGTCAGGCTGATTGGACACGGGGTACCAAAGTACCATATTTCTGGTCGGATAGGTACTAAAGGACTCTCGCAGAGCCAGAAGAATACTGAAGAGCTGGTGACCCTTCTCATCTAAAACTGTCTAGATCTTTACCCTAATGAACTAGCCGAAGTGAGAAAACTGATTCGGAAATTCTCCGACGTCTTTACCACTGACGAAAGGATCGGAAAGACCGATATTGTGCAGCATAAAATCAATACTAGTGATGCACAACCCATCCGACAGCACCTTAGACGTCTTCCTCTGGCAAAAAGAGAAGAGGCTGAATGGATCATGGAGGACATGGCGAGAGAAGGTGTCATCGAACCATCCAATAGTCTTTGGACGTCGCCTGTAGTGTTAGTGAGGAAAAAGGATGGGTCCACCAGGTTCTGTGTAGACTATAGGCAACTCAATCAAGTTACAAAGAAGTACAGCTATCCCTTACCGAGAATTGATGATACACTGGATAAACTCTCGGGATCACTTTGGTTTTGCACCTTGGATTTGAAAATTGGGTATTGGCAGGTTGGCTTAGATCCAAGAGACAAAGCGAAAACTGCCTTTAGTATTGGAACGGGTCTGTGGCAATTTAAAGTGAGGCCCTTTGGTTTATGCAACGCTCCGGCCACATTGGAGCGTTTAATGGAAACAATATTGAGAGGACTCTCCTGGAAGACTTGCCTGGTTTACTTAGATGATGTAATAGTAGTGGGAAAATCATTCCAAGACCACCTACACCACCTTTTCGAGGTTTTCCAGCGACTTTGTGAAGCTTACCTAAAGCTGAGTCCGAAGAAATGCAATTTATTCCGAAAAGAGGTGAAATATTTAGGACACGTAGTTTCTCGAGGGGGCGTGAAAGTTGATCCGGATAAGATCAAAGCAGTACAGGAATGGCCTATACCGAGAGACAAGAGTGAATTGCGAAGTTTCTTAGGCTTATGCAACTATTATAGAAGATTCGTATATGGATTCGCCAACGTTGCCAAACCTCTTAAAAAATTAACAGAGGATGGACAGGAGTACATATGGTCCCATGATTGCGCTGAAGCCTTGGCACAGCTGAAGAAGGCTCTGGTCACAGCTCCAGTTTTAAGCTACGCAGGAGCTGAGGGGAAGTTTGTGCTCGACACGGATGCTAGTAATTCGGCCATCGGAGGTGTTCTTTCACAGGTACAGGATGGACAAAAAAGAGTCATAGGGTATTTCAGTAAAGTCTTGTCAAAGCCAGAACGGAATTACTGCGTGACCAGAAGAGAACTTTTAGCAGTCATCAAGTCCGTAGAACACTTCTACAAATATTTGTACGGAAGGAAATTTCTGTTGAGAACGGACCGAGCTGCTTTGAAATGGCCAAATGGATTGAAAGACTGCAGGAATATGACTTTGATACCGAACATAGAACGGGAGCTACCCATCGCAATGCCGATGCGTTATCAAGAAGGCCTTGCCCCAAGGATTGCAGCTATTGCTCACGTGTGGAAGGCAAAGCCGATGTGAAACGGACCACAGTAATTGAAGATGATTGGCTACCCCAAGAAATACAACGAGCACAACAAGAAGATCCAGACTTGAAAGTAATCCTGAGCTGGAAGAAGAGTGGTAGACGACCTACTTGGGAAGAATTATCCAGACTGAGTCAAAATGTTAAGTCGTTTTGGGCACAATGGGGAACGTTGAAGATCGATAAAGGTCTTCTGAAGCGTTGTTGGGAGAATGACGACGGATCTGAACAGAGGCTTCAGTTTATTGAGCCGAAGAGTCGAGTGACAGACGTTTTGACCAGACTACATAATGGAAATTCAGGGGGACATTTTGGGATTACTGAGACGCTAGAGAAAGTCAGGCAGCGGTTTTTTTGAATAAACTGCAAGAAAGACGTTAAAGACTGGTGTAGAACATGTAAAACTTGTGCTGCAGCTAACGGCCCTTATGGCAAAGGGAAGGCTCCAATGAAGCAATATAACGTCGGATCTCCCATGGAACGAGTTACGTGTTGATTTTCATCACGCGACAATTTCAAATCCAGACGCCGTCTCCGCCTATGTTCTCGCCCAGGTGCGGTATTCTCAGAGCATCACATTTCCCTTCGTTGTATCTGCGACGAATAAGATGGAAATATGTAGATTATTATGAAGGAAAATGAGACAAATAATATTTAGGGTATTCAATTGTGTTGGCTAATCTGAAGTTTTGAATTAACGTATTCTGATTGATTTGAATTATCGGCACAAAAACTGGTCTTGACTCCATCTTCTACTGGTGAAATTCGTGAATGAAGGCGACTTTGATTTTCCTGAGTGAAAAATTGAGGAATTTGAGTATTCTTTCCATATTTTGGGATTATTTTCCTTGGAAATTTTGGAGTTCCTCGAATATTACCGATTTCTGTATCGTATTTGAGATCTCCAACGTCATCAGACGGATTTATTGACTTCGTTCTATAATTTTACCAACTTGGACAGTGAAATCAGAATGAAAGTGTCCATATCCATACTACCCCGGTTTGAACCATAAGCATTATTTCCCGTGAGGGACCACTGGAGCTTATTTGACCCTCTCTTCCATCATAAAGAGGTAACCATATTTCAGATTAGTTTGAATACCTGATTGTGACAAGAACTCCATTTTCATCCTGGTTTCTTTCTCGCATTTCTTTCAGGGTGCTCGTAATACCCCCCTACACTGCTAGTACTGTTATATCATAACAGTTAATGAAATGATGTAAATGAGCATCTGCTATATTGTGTACATATATGTATATAATTATGTTTTTAAGGGAAGAAACCTTGTTTTTAAAAAATCGACTTTATTAACTATAGGAAGCGTTTACAATCTATCTGATTACTCTCTGACTAATATCTCCTCGAGATTCACTGGGTTATCGTATTTAATACATCGGTTTGTCTGAACAAGCATAAATTCATGTGGGAAATAATATTTGCAACTATGCAACTCTAGTGTTCTCATATGGAGATTCTTATTAGGAAATAAGTATTGTGTATTATAGGAAAGAAGGGTTGGTATTACCTAACTCCTCCCCATTTTGGTTAAAGGTATCACCTTGTGGTGTAGCTTTAAAATTGAAATTTTTGAATTTTTTAAGAAATTTGAAAATTGAATAAATCACAATTATTGTTATTATTGTTATCATAAAATAGAAAAAATATGAAAATGCAATTGGTTGAAGACTCCATTGGTCCAAT
Source organism: Myrrha octodecimguttata (assembly GCA_958510865.1). Classification (NCBI taxonomy): domain Eukaryota; kingdom Metazoa; phylum Arthropoda; class Insecta; order Coleoptera; family Coccinellidae; genus Myrrha; species Myrrha octodecimguttata. The sequence goes on along the minus strand of OY294057.1, from coordinate 1,601,074 downwards.
TCTTCTAATTTTATATCTCGGATGTCTTCTTTCATCAATTCTTCTTTCGTGTGGTCCTGGGAAAGTCGTGTGAATTCTGGTAAAATAATAAATTTTTCTTCACTAATCGAAGTGGCTGGAACAATTTCTTTTTCAGTGTTATTAATGGTACATTCAGTTCGTAAAATAGCTATTTCTGGTATGAAATGGTACTTTGTCTGTTGAGGGCATTTTTCTCTGATTTTCCCATTTTTGATTGAGAGAATACTTCCATCTTCCAATAATTTCAAGTCTCGTAGTGGAATTCTTCTAACTCTTGGGCAATTTTCGGTGTGATTTTTGAGGATATTCTTCATACATTTCGGGATTTCTTCTAATGAGTCTTGATCGCATATGTAGTCGTTCTCTACTGGATGGCAATGATTGGTAGACCATTTCAACTCTTCTTCTCGTGAGAGCAAATAGGGATTGGTATAAGGAAGGGATTCGTTATTTTGTGGAATATAATAAAACTTGTATAAATCATATTGTTCTTTATAAACTAATGGAATCGATATCAAAAATAATAGAGTTTTGTTTTTGAAAATTACTTTCGTATGACATAATTGGTAGTAATCTTTCAGATGATGAACTGGTATGATATTTTCATTCTTGATCAATTCTGAGAATTTGGAATATGGTAAAACTGATTCATGTAACAAATGTAACCTTGCAAAACTTACAGCTGTCTGTATTTCATCTAAAACATTTTTAATTTCTTTCAATTCGAACATCAAAAGGTGCATTTGTTGTACTTCTTCTAATTGCGGTACAATTTGAAACAATTTGAGGTTTTCGGACATCATTTGGAATTTATTGATAAATTTATTTTTAAGATCGTTAACTATTACAGCAATCTGTTTTTGATTTCTAATTAATTTTTCTTCGTTATTTTTGATACTTTGAAAATAGCTTTGATATAAGGCTTCATCGTCAGAATCTAACGTTCCGAATAGAAATTTTGAAATTTTTCCTCCTAGGTTAACTAATCCTCTTTTGAATCGTACTTTCTGATTCAAGAGTTCTTCGAGAGTGTTAATGTTTATTTCATTTGAATGTCTCAAATATCTGTAATTTGTGGTTTGAGCAAAGTTCAATTTCGAATTTTTGTAGTTATTTATTTCGTTTTGATAATCGCAAATGATGTCTTCTATTTTGTTGAGATCTATGTGATAGATCAGTTGTAAATTCTTATGACTCAAATAAGCTCTTCCTAATAAAATGGGTAGTATGTTATTTTGGATTTGGATAATTTCTAAGGATATTGAAAAGGTGATAATTTTAGATAGTATCAGAAGTATAATACATCGATCCATTTTGAATCTGTAACAAAATTTTGGAACTAGTTCTTTCTTTGTTTCAAAATTTTCTTATGATAAATGTGTTTGTTTTTCTTATCTTGAATACGATTCTTGTCAATTTCAGTTGCATCTATATTTTTGAAAACAGGATCTAATTTTCGTGTAATTGGGTTTTTGATGTAAGTAGGATTTTTGTTCAAAGGGTGATCTTCTTTTGCTGATCGTTTCTCGTTAGTTTTTTCTAAACGTTCGATATTTTTTTGTCTGTTTTGTTCCAAATGTTTCGAAATATCGTTAAGGTTTTCGACTTAATTTTTGACATAATTTTGTAATTTTTCATTGTGGGTCTGTTCAATTGGTAATGAGTTATTCAAATCTGCTTTAATGATTTGCATGGGTGTCATCTCCAAACTCGAATGATTTGAGTTATTATAACTCAGTAATGCTTGGGAAAGTCTATTTTGAAAAGTTAAATTTTTCTCTGCAATTGTTCTCAATTGTTCGATTAATGTTGAATGAAATCGTTCTACTATGGAGTTGGAATTTGGATTATAGTTTGTTATGTAATGAATTTCGATCTTATGTACCTTACAAAAATCTTGAATGACATTATTCTTGAATTCTATACCGTTGTCACAAGTAATTTTGTTGGGAGTACCATAATGGCTGAAGTAAATTAACAATTTATCTAAAATTTCTGATCCTGTTTTTTGTAATAAGGGGTAACATTGTCCTAGTCTAGAAAAAGAGTCAACGATACTTAAACAATGAGTTTGATTAAATCTTATAGTATCGCAGTAAATGTGGGTAAATGGTTTTGATCCGATTGGGTTAGGTCTTAATTGTAATTTAATTGGGGTGCGTTCGTATTTACTTTTTTGACATAATTCACAAGAGTTGATATAATTTCGAACATCTTTATCCATATTCGGCCAATAATACTTCTTTTTTAAACTTATCAAATTTTCTGGTAATCCGCGATGGATGGTTTTTGTTTCGTGAAATTGTTGGATGCGAAGAAGTTGTTCTTCTTTATCTTCTACGTCTTCTAGAAAAATTTTGGAAATTTTGAAATCGAATGTTTTATAATCAAACTTCTCTTGCAAAATTCTAATCAGAGGTTTTTCTAATTCCTCGGAAATGAAATACAAAGTATACGATCTTTTTCTTTGAACGAATTCTTTGATAAATTTGATTAGGTCATTTTCAATTTGGTTTATGGAAACTCTAAGTTTATCTCCAAAAATTTTTGTTTTCGTTACTCTATAATTTGGGGCTGTTTTGAAAATAATTTGAAGGGTAGCGGAATTCAAACTTCTTTCTGTAAATGGTAGTTCTAAAATAGGATTTTCTATATTACTGTGAACAGTCATGTTTTCCGTTTCGAAATCAATAATATTTTCGTTTTCATGTTCATTTGGGTCTTCGGTTGGGTTATTTGAATTTAATAAATCTAAACAATCGTCTAATTCTTCTGTTGTCACTTGATTAGCAATGGAAACTAAATCGTCTTCTATATCATTAATTTCAATGTTGTTTTCCTCAATTCTAATTCTCGAAAGGGCATCTGCGTTATTTGTGGAACCTTTTTTGTATTTAATTTCGTAATCAAATTCCTCTTGTTTGATTCGCCATCTCATTAAACGTGAATTTGGTTCTTTCACAGAGAATAACCAACATAAAGGTTTATGATCGGTGTAAATGGTAAATTTTCTTCCGAATAAATAGGGTCTAAAATGTTGACATGACCAGACGATAGCTAATAATTCTTTTTCTATCGTACTGTATCTAGTTTCAGCGTCGTTTAAAGTTCTGCTCGCGAATGCAATCGGTAGATCACTTGGAGGATTACCTTGAGATAACACTGAACCTATCGCGTAACCTGATGCGTCTGTCGTGAGAATGAATGGTTTATTGAACTCGGGATAACTTAATATGGGGTCATTCAATAAATTTCGTTTACAAATTTTGAATGCTTCAATGTAATTTGGATCATCGATGTTGATTTTTGCATCTTTTTTGAGACAGGAAGTAAAAGGTTTTGTTAATTTCGCAAAATTTGGTATGAACTTTCTATAATAGCCTACTAAGCCAAGGAATGATTTAATTTCTCTTTGAGTTTTTGGAATCGGAAAATCGATAATAGCTTTTAATTTGTTTGGATTCGGCTTAATTCCGTCTGATGTAATTATGTGTCCTAAAAATTCTATTTCGGTTTTAAAAAAATGACACTTGTCTGGTTGTATTTTTAAATTGTCAACTCTAAGTGCTTCTAAAATATTGTGGATATGGGCTAGATGTTGTTCTTCGGTTTCAGAAAATATTACTACGTCATCCATGTAAACGTAACAAATTTTTCCTATATAATTCCTCAAAATTTTGTTCATTTGTCTTTGGAAAGTTGCTGGGGCATTTTTGAGTCCGAAAGGCATTCTTAGAAATTCGTAGTGTCCGTTTTCCACAGTAAATGCAGTTTTTTCGATTGATTCTTCATCAAGTTCAATTTGGTGAAATCCGGAGGCTAAGTCGATTGTGGTGAAATATTTTTTGTTTCCTAATTTATCAAGTATGTTATCAATTTGTGGCAAAGGATACTTATCGTCTATAGTTTTGTCATTTAGTTTTCGGTAATCTATAGCCATGCGCCATTTTGTTTTTCCGGATAGGTCTTGTTTTTTGGGGACAATTACGACAGGAAAAGACCATGGGGAATTACTGGGTCTGATGATTTTTTTCTCTAACATATCTTCGATCTGATTTTGAACCTCTTGTTTGTGTATTTCTGGGTATCTATAAATTTTGCAATGGACAGGGATTTCATCGGTTGTTCGAATTTTGTGTTTTATCGTACTTGAGAATTTAAGGGGTTGTCCTGGTAACTGTAAAACATCTTCATTTTGTTGAAGTATTTTCATTAACTGACTTCTAATTTTCGGTTCTAAATGAGATAGATCAATGGGAATATTTGAGGGGTTTTGGCAAACTTTTTGGTATTTGAAGGGAATTTGGCAATATTCATTGGTTAGTCTTTGATTTTTGAAATCTAAATTTAATCCGTATTTATTTAAGAAATCTGCTCCAATTAATCCGTCCTAGTTTTTGTGGAATTTATACAAAATGAATGGATGAAAATCATCTACTTGAAATTCTCTAAATACAGGCATTAAAACTTTTTCGTTTGATGTTTCTTGTTTCATGCACGCGGTTAAAGTTGTCGGTTCATTGAAAATATTGTTTGGAAAATTATTATAGGCAAATTTAGGGTCTACTAAACATACTGAACATCCGCTATCTATCAAAAGTTTACATCTTGGATTTTCAAATTCGATGTAGGGTAATTGGTTTTTATTGTCAAGTGCAGAATTTAGGTCAATGAATCGTTCTGGGCTAGTTCTAAAAAAATTTTCTTCATTATAACCATCTGGGTTTAATTGTGAATTTTCGAAATATTCATCTGAATAATTTTGTGGTTCAATATAATCGGTTTTCAATTGTTCTGAAGTTGTTTCATAATTATCTGTATAAATTAATTCTGAAGTTGGTTCAATATGGGTTAATTCTTCGAAAGTGAAATTGGGATTTTGATAATTATTTCTTTGATTGTAATTTTGGAATTTCTTTTGTGGATTAACCTGATATTGGGTTTAATAATTTTGTGGGTAGTTCCTGGTCTGAATAGACATTTTCTCAGGTGGGGTTTGTATTCTTTGATTAGGGTTTGGTTTGAAAACATTTGTTTGAGGCTTCGATGAACTAGGGCCAAAAACTTGTTGGTTAGTTGGGAAATATCGGTTTACTGGGCGTTGTTGCAATTGAATAGGTTGTGAGGGGAAATTTGGATGATTTTGATTTAATTGATTGTGATTTGAATAATTCATTTGAAAATCTGTAGGAATTCGTGGTGTATGAAAGTAGTTAGTTGGGACTTGACGTCTATAATTTTGAGTATTTGGTTTCTGTGAAATTTGTGTTTTATAGTGTAGGAAAGGTTGTTGATAATAATAGAAATCTTGCCTGATGAAGTAACCATGTCGTCGTAATTCATTATGCCGTGACCTCTAAGGGCTGTTCTCAATTCCGGGTTGATATTATACAAAAGAACTCGCGTTGCTACTCTAGAAGCGATGTTTTTCTCTTGTTCTTTTTCAGTGATACTCAATTCTGATAGTTCAACTTGGTAATCGTATTTATTTTTCAAATCGACGATTTTTTCTAAGAAATCTAAATCATTTTCGTTTCGTACTCGTTGGGCATTTTGGAGATCCCAAAATAGTACGGTTAAACTAATTTTTTCTTCGAATTTTAATTTTAAAAATTTTCTCAAATCTCTCCAATTTGAAGTAATTCTTTCGTTACTACTAACTATTTCGCTAGCATTTCCTATTAATTTACTTTTTATGATATCTATAGCTGCTTCATTCAAAATTGCATCATTTGATGAGAATCTACTGTTGAATCTATCGCAATGATTGATAAATCGCGTAAGATTTGCAGGGCTGCCATCAAATGGAACGATTGATGGGGCAAAAAGATTTATTAGTTTCATTTTCTCAAAAACATTATTACCGTCTTGGGTCATTTTGATTTCTTTAATTTTTAATTTGGATATTGAATCAATTAAAATATTTACGGGGTCAATCTTGATCGATTAAAAATTCAAAACTTATGAACTAGGTATTTGCAAAAAAAAATTATACAAGTTTTACTCTCAAAACTGTAGGGAAAAGAATGGATATTATGGGTTTTTTAACTTTTGGGCCAGGTTAATGACTGGGGAAATAGAGTACAGGAAATTGCTTTTTCTCACCTCCCTGAAGTCCTTGAAGATTTTTTTGTTGAAGTCGTCGAAGGGCGCTACTCAATCGATCGGGGCTTCTGGTTTCTGTTCCTTTGTTCGTGGTTGTACCTTCGCAGTTGAAACTGTTAGCCTTTGAAGATTCTCCGTGGATCTCTTGAATTTTTGGGTCACACTTTTCTTCTTTTCAAGACTGGCACAATCCCATCACCTCGTCGCCAATTATGTTTTTAAGGGAAGAAACCTTGTTTTTAAAAAATCGACTTTATTAACTATAGGAAGCGTTTACAATCTATCTGATTACTCTCTGACTACTATCTCCTCGAGATTCACTGGGTTATCGTATTTAATACATCGGTTTGTCTGAACAAGCATTAATTCATGTGGGAAATAATATTTGCAACTATGCAACTCTAGTGTTCTCATATGGAGATTCTTATTAGGAAATAAGTATTGTGTATTATAGGAAAGAAGGGTTGGTATTACCTAACTATATACATTTTTGGTATCGTATTATTACTATTCAAATCTAGATGCGAAGTTTTCTTTCTATTTTTGTTTTTTATTTAATACTGGTGTAACCTATCCATTCCTGCTTTGTGTTTTCCGTGGCCCTCTTGTGTGTCTGTTAGTCACCGGCTATCGGCCCAGCCGTTGTGAAGGGTGTCCCTGTTTTTCCTATTTTCACCAGTATATTTTAAAAGTTAACTTGTTGCCCATTATGGCATGTATGAAGTGTAATGTCACTATTAAGGTGGGGGTGGATAAGGTTGTCAAGTGCGATGGCTGTAGTAGACCTGTACATCTCGCTTGTTCTGAGCTTACTGCAGCAGAATTGAAATGCTTTGACTAACGGTCGAATGCGAAAAGACGAGTAAAATACCTCTGTGATGAGTGTGAGCAGGGGCTTCATCAGATCCCCCAGATCTTTCAGTTAATTAATGAGCTGAGGGATGAGATACGCGAGCTGAAACAGGCTGGTGCGGTGGATGTTTCCGTGACACAGTTGCCTGCGCCGGTACCATCGAGTGAACAGGTGATTGCGGAAGTTCTTGAAAGAACAAAACGTGCTAATAATGTAGTAATTCATGGCAGCTCTGAGGGGGGCTCCGGCAGGCTGGAACAGGTAAGGGAGGACGTGGCGCTTGTGCAGTCGCTGTTGAAGGAGTGTAATATTCCTGATCAAGTTGTTACTCCCATTAGACTCGGAAAATTCGATCCCACCAAACAGGTACGATCTCGTCCCATGAAGGTGCGTTTGTCTTCCCCGGAGTTGGTTCCTATGGTGTTGCGCAGGTTTCAGAAAATCAAGGATAAATATGCGGAAGTATTCATAACTCCGGACAGAACACCACAGCAGGTGGAGATGTTTAAGGCCGTTAACGCTGAGATGGAGCTGCGCGTGGCCGAGGGTGAGACTGGTCTCAAAATAAAACATGTAGGGGGTGTTCCTACGATAGTGAGCTCTGGCTCGAAAAACTAGTGTCTTCCAACAGGATTATTTCTTCTGTTTCGGCCGGTGAGCGTCCGGGTGTTTCTATTTATTACCAGAACTCTAGGGGGCTCAATTCTAAATTACCTCAATTTTTCAAATCAGCCTGTGAATATACATATGACATTATTTGTATCGGTGAGACGTAGCTTAGTGACTCGGTGACTGATTGCGAGATAGTTCCGCCGGGATATAGTGTGGTGCGTTGTGATAGACAGTTTCTCAGGGTCAACAGATCTCGTGGAGGGGGAGTGCTGGTTGCACTTTCAGATAATATTTCTTACAAAACGTTGAATACTGAATTCTTGACTGATCGTGTTCCGCTGATTGACGTGGTTTTGTGTCAGTGTACTCGACCTTACGATTTCATCATATGTGTGGTTTATGTTCCTCCTGATATTGCTGTCTTTCAGCTCGAGACCTTCACATCTGCCCTTGAGATGAGCTTTCTTGGAAAGACGGTCGTATTAATCGGCGATCTTAATATTCCCAATTTTAGTGTTGGGCCTTCTTGTCCTAATTCGGTGCTGTTCAAAAATTTTTGTGACCTCCTCAAGTTGCAGCAGTTCAACTTCATCTACAACAGAGACCAAAAATTGCTTGACTTGGTCCTTGCAGGAGATACTGTCGAGGTGTCTGTGGCTCATTCTGAGTCGCCCTTTGTCCCGGAGGATCTGTATCATCCCGCGCTGAGCATGACTGTGAGCCGAAGCTCCTTTGAACGCCAAATAAATTTTCAAACACGCAACAATACGTTTTATAACTTCAGGAAACCTGATTTTCCGGCCTTGCGTTGGTCGCTCGGTACCGTTGATTGGAATATTCTCCAAACATTCAATAATGTTGATGACGCTCTGCGCTATTTTTATGATAAATTGTTCGAAATCATGAAAGATCATGTACCTACTGGAACTTATACCTCTGGGAAACGCTGCTTTCCAGTGTGGTTTACTCCTGACTTGAAGCGCAACATCCGATTAAAGAATTATTATCGTTCAAGATGGCGGTCCACAGGAAGAACTAAATATCTCCGAGATTTCAGGCGTTTGCGGTCGTTGGTCAAGTCTGGAATTTCTTCGGCGTACGACGATTACTTGGCTGAGGTGCAAGGTGATTTGGAGTCAAATCCTTCCTCTTTCTGGGGATACATCAACCATAGGAAGAGTGGCACAAGAATTCCTGTTGTATTTCATAGCGACGGAAGATCACATGACGATCCAAGAGATATAGTCGATTTGTTCGCAAAGCATTTTTCAAATGTTTGTATGCCAGACGCAGTCGGGGATTATAGCGGAACTCATTTTTCCCAATTCCCTCCAGTTGTCTTACCCTCTATAACTGAAGATGAAATAAGATCTATTATGGATAAATTTCTTGATAAAACAACTGCTGGTGACGATCGGCTACCCTCATTTTTCATCAGAAACTGTAGCTCGGTGCTTGCTGAGCCTCTACATCGCATCATCTCTGTCAGCTTGCGTACTACCATTTTTCCCACCATTTGGAAGAGAGCCCGAGTAGTTCCGATATTCAAAAAAGGCGATAAATCACAAGTGGGGAACTAAAGACCAATTTCTGTACAGTGTAACTTTGCGAAAGTATATGAAGAAGCTTTATACGCTAATATCAGTCATAATGTTAGACCACATATATCAGCAATGCAACACGGTTTCATGCGGGGCAGGTCTACGGTCACGAATTTGGCAACATTGTCGCAGTTTATCGCGGAGACTCTGGATGAGGTCAGGTCGACGTTATTTATACAGACTTTTCACGAGCCTTCGACTCGGTTGATCACCGTATGTTGCTGAATAAACTTTCTTTTTTTGGCCTCAGTCCAGCATATGTCGACCTGATGAGATCTTACTTGGAGGGAAGAATGAGTCAAGTGTTCTATAATGGCTTCAAGTCTTTCGAATTTTGTCTGTCATCTGGTGTGCCACAGTGATCTAATCTTGGACCATTGTTATTTATAATTTTTATCAACGATCTTCTGGCTCTTCTCAGTTGCTTAGTCTTGGCCTATGCAGATGACTTCAAACTTTACCTGAGGATACGCGGAATTGCTGATTTAGAGCTGCTCCAGTCCAGCTTGGAGTTAGTTAATGTTTGGTGCTCGCGCAATGGACTCATTTTAAATATACAAAAGTGTTTTAAGGTGACTTTCACGAGAAGGTTACGTCCTCTCACCTTCAATTATTCTATTGGTGATTGTCTTATCGCTAGTGGAGATCGGTTTCGCGATTTGGGGGTGTTATTTGATTCGACGTTCAGCTTTGTTCCTCACATCGAGGAGCTTTGTTCTTCGGCTAGTCGATCTTTAGGCTTTGTGTTCTGGTGTTCCAGGGAGTTCCCTGATGTCTCAGTCCTCAGAATTCTCTATTTTTCTCTTGTCGTCAGCAAATTAGAGTACGCCAACTTGGTTTGGTTTCCGATATATAGTTCCCACCTAACATCACTTGAACGCATTCATAGAAAATTCTTGAAGTGTGCTGAATATAGAAAGACCGGCAGGTATCCTGAACGTGGTTCGGATTTGTCGGAGATCATGCGGGAAATGCGAATTTCAACGTTGCAGGACAGACAGAAGCGACAGTGCGCTAAATTTGCACAAAAGCTTGTCACTGGAAGAATTGATTCACCTCATCTACTGTCCAGGGTTGACATTCGTGTACCAAGAATTGAAACGAGGACCACATCAACTTTTCGACTCCCTAAACCTCGGACTAACATACTTGAGCAAGCTCCGGTCTATCGATTGTGCAGGGCTGCTGATGCACTTAAAATTAATTTGTTTTTTTAGTTATGGGCGGTTATTGTTTATCGTTGTATCATTGAATGTGTAATTTTGTTCGAATAATTGTTCATATTATTCATTGTCAATATGTTACCCTGTTATTGGGAAATTTCCTGTTGGGTAAAATAAACTATTATTATTATTATTATTATTATTATTATTATACATTGTGCGCCATATATAGGCCTATATACGGAGAAAATAGTAGAAGTAGTATTACCAGTTTGCCGAAGATTAAAAACACTAATATCATTTTCGTGATTTTAATGATAAATTATTCCTACTGAGTGGAGTTTAAATCACGTGGCACCCTTTTCTACATCCTCAAAGAACCTACCCCCCTCTCCACTGAAGTGCGGGACCACTCAGCCACAGTTTTAGTTTTTTTTTTATATAACATGTGGAAAGTTTATCACAGAGTAGCTATCGACATCGCGGGTCCCTTTACCGAAGCAGATCACGGAAACAAGTACATTTTGGCAGCAATGGACTATTTAACCAAATGGGTGAAAGCGTACGGTATTCCTAATAAAGAGGCTGTTATTATTATATAGACTGTTACTTCCATCAAAGGGGCTACTGTAGAAATGGTAACGATTGCAGATTTCACCACGGTCCTCTGAGGAATTCATGGAATCTGTTCTGGGATAGAACAGGCTTAAGGAGGGGACAGTGTGACGAGTACGGCCCTGTCTGTGCTAGTATATTCCAGAAAGCTCCAGACGTGCATGAGTCACCCGCTCTCGAGAGTATTCCGGTAATCGCTGAAAATTGCACGGGCGATATAAGGGAAAGCGCGGAGCAGCCCAGGGACTAATTCCGCAGAGTGATTCGTAGCGGAAAGTGTTCAGTGAAAATAAATCAGTGTGAAAATAAATTGTGCACAGACTTTGATAGAATAAATTGTTAAGTTATTGGAACAGTAGAGTGTAAATAAGTGTAAATAAATAGTTTAATTATTCTGAACGTTTTGATGAACGAAGAAAACGTTACAATATCACAATACTGGGAATTTCGATATGGATTATTAAAGTTTCCAGTCAAAAAATAATACTATGCTTCATGAATTATGTCACCATAGCTAAGTTTGTAAAAATAATAATAATGATAATATTTATTCAAATTTTCAATTACATTTATAATATCTTTCAAAATTTTCCATATGAATAACATTTTCTCATGTCCAAAACAAAAGGGTTTTGCAGGATTGGAAATATCTTATAAATATGTAAATGTACAGTATATCAGTTTGAGGAGCAACCACCCTCCATTCCAAAAAAGGGTTTGTAGGGATACATTTCATATTTCGTTAAAAAAAATGTTTCAACAAGAATGTAGAAAATTTTTGAATACCTACTTTACTTTACAATGTTCTATATCTACGATCCTCACGAAATGTTGCATTCAGTCGTGCGTTGTTTTCCCTAACTAACTTCATTGTTTAAATCTAATCGCGTCTGTTCATTTTGAGATATTGAGGTAATATCCTCAATCTCTCAATTTCTCCGAGAATGAATATCGGCTAAAAGTCGAAGCACTGTTTTTAAATATACACTGATCACTTCTATAGTTATCGAGATACTGAGGAAATATTCTCAACATGATTTTTTTCCTAATATCTCCGGAAATGAACATTAGATCAAATTGAACCTTAGTTAACTTCGAGGTCGGAAGTCGGTTTATGAATTCAGAAAAAAATTTTTTTTCGATCAAGTTGTAAAAAAATATAATTTTCGAGAAAAGGTTTTTTTCGAAATGTTTTGAGGATTGGATTCGCATGAAACTTGTCAATTAGTTGCGTCTTGATATCCTTATATCTCCAAAAGTAAACATCTTATCGAATTGAAATTTGAATTGATTTTGTTGAATAATGGTTTTGAGGTCTGTGTCAAATTCCATTGGAATCTGATAAACGCTTTCCGAGAAGAATAAATTTCAACGAAAATTTCAAACATTTTCGAATAACCACTTTTGTAAAATTTTCTAACCACTTGATTCATACGTAATTATGTACCGAGTTGCGCGATGGTATTCGAGAACTAATCACAATGTTTCAATCCGATCGAATCAGTATTTCGTGAGACATTAGGAAATTAACCTCAAGATTTTATATAGACTCCGAAACTGTTCACTCGATTTTGCCGAACAACGAACCTAACCGAGATGTTCAGGCTCTAAAACTAACCCGAAAATGTCAAGACTCTAAGTGTTTTCTTTCGAAAGCGCACACGGGCAACGGACATAATCAAATTTGACCACGAGTTTTTCATCAGTGAGTCCAACCTAGTCTTTTAAGACCAATTTCTGCTCAAAATTCTAAAATTACAGACATCGTGACGAAATGTTAACGCGCTGTTCCCAAGAACAAGCGCGTAAAAATGAAAAAATATCTAATTACTTCGGATTTTTTGCGGTGTAATTTTTGTTCATTTTATCTGTATCATCATCATTGAATGATTATGTATTTTAAATGAAAACAATTTCGTGAAACGGAAAATTTTCAGACCGAGCAATTATGATCTCAAGTGAACAATCGGATCGTCAACGAGGATGAATTACCCTGAGTCACCTCTTGCATTCTAATTTACATTTACTTAACCGAGGTCCCGAGTTGTGACGAACATTTTGAGTTGAACATTGTGAATGCAGAATGCACCCCTCGCTGTCGCCTGGCTGTTCCGTCTTACGGTTCTGGGTCATTCATATTTCGTATTCAATTCTTGATGTGTGTGTAGCGTGTAGGCATGTAAGGATGTGATCAAATATATTCTTAGCGTAAGTGAATTTCATTCTGTTATATTCTCACTACTGGGTAAGTACCTTATTTTGCGACAACTACTTTAATTTAACAAAAATTTACATATTCACCATGTGATATGAAATCTGCCTCAAAAATGTTTGCAACAATTAGGCGGGTTTTAAATAATAATACTTTGTCGGTTCTCATTAAATAAGGGTTGATATGGACCTTCAGTTATTATAAGTCTTTTCATTTTGAAATATTGAAAGTTCAAAACCATTGCCATAGATATCTATAAGACTTTTAGAATATGAATATATTCTTGTTATAAGAAGTCACCTCGCTCTCGAACAAAAATGAAATAAAAAAAATCTAGAAACGCACTGACGTGAAGTCAGCAGCTTTTACGCGCTTGTTCACATTGCGAAATTGTGACTTGGGAATTTCAGTGAAATTTCAATGAAATGTAGAAATTTTCAAAAAAAACAATTTTTTTATCGAATTGTTCCATGGATAATTCTTCTTATTGACACTGTTCATCTTCCAACCAAGTTTCATTTCGATCAGATAAATATTTTTCAATTATTCGAGTTATTGAAGAATCAAAATTTCAAATGGCTCTTTTTCGTTTCTTCTTCAAAGGAACAGTTTGCCGAAAAATTCCATGAAGCACCCAGCAGAATTCCTCACATGCAATGTTGGGATCCGATATCGAAGTAATAAATGACCAATCGAGTTCAAAATCATCCTTCACATCAATACATAATCTGCTCTTCTGAAGTTGTATTCCCTGAAATAATCTCCATTTATATCAAGGTTATAATTACTCGTTTTCACAGCATCAAGTATAACCAGAAATGGGGGATGATCAGAGTCATCAAGGAACCGCATAATTCATTTCACAAAACACATTTGAGAACACCAGATGCAGCAACCTATTGTTAGCATTGATCTGCGAATTGTACTTGTAACATGTCCAAAACACTCGAAAAAACTTCAAGTGTTGAAGTTCTCGGGTCGAAAATGGACGAATGAACAAACTCCGGAGCATTGAAATCCCCAAATATTTAAAGTTGACAGTCATTAACTATATCTAGTGACGAGAGAGCTTCAAAGAACAGATCATAGGACGTAATGTCAATTTTAGGTGGAATATACACACCAAAACTAACAATTTCTTTGACCTCAACTGTATCGAGCAGCCAACTACATCAGTAGTTGGCACCGATTGGTGCAACATTGAAAGGTCCACTCGCTGGGCATGCAAACAATTCCTAAAAGCCGGAAGGGTACACCCTCCTGCCGCCGCATTCGCAGCAACTCGATCTGTGTCTCATCTGAATAGATCCACTACACTAACTCCACTGACTTCCAATAGTCAGTGCAGCTAAGTGTAGTTGAGTGTAGTAACAGATAACAGAATGAGTGAAGTAAGTGTAGTTCAATCTATTCTATGATTCTTACAGAATACAAATATATGATAGACCATAGCTGCCTCGGTGGTGCAGTGAGTTAATATCTTGCTTGTAGAACCGGAGTTACTGGGTTCGTATCCTGACAAAGGGTATGTATATTGTGTTAAGTTTGGTGTTGGTAAATGTTTGTGTGTCTTCAAATAAAAAGTCTCTAGTTGGTATGAATCTGAATCAATGCCAATGTATAAATGTAAAATTGAAAGCTTGTCTGAATGGTGGTAGTAGCCGAAGACACATAAAGGAGTGAATAAATGAATGATAAATGATTTCAAGCGAATCCAAGATGAAAGAATTCTATGCTTCTTTTGTTTTCGCTACCATTTCGAGGATCTGTCGTAAAATTTTTTTGAAGTCATCACGGAAAAAATTACATTTTGAATAACGATATGATGAAAACTAATTTTGTCCAAACAAAACACGGAATCGGCAACTATTCCGGAAACCCATGTCTCACTCAAACATACAATGTCACAACCACTACACAAAACGGAACAATAAAAGTCATGAGTCTTAGAATTTAGTCCGCCAACGTTCTGAGAATAGCAGAAAAGTGTGGTATCACTGTAACTGGGTGATACTAGTTCGAAAAATTCACGATCTTAGGAATACATCGGAAAAATTTTACCGTAACATCTTCACCATTCTTCATTCTCATCTCAGTATCATCCCCCAACTCCCTGAAGTAGTTTGCCTGTCTTGGGGTCCAATAATTTGTGATTTTCAAATGAGATAATCAAGAATCCCTCCTGAGATCCTAGGACATCCTGAGCAACGCAAGGGGCTTCGAAAGATGGGAGAACATATGTAGTAAGTTGAATACCAACGCAGGATTTAATACAAAATTTCGTGAGGATCGTTAATAGCTGTGAGAAATATGTTGAAAAAGTATTCGAAATTTTGTTTTGAAATTTTTTACTGGAAACTATTCATTAGATTTCAACAAAAACGGCAAAAACCAAGAGTCAGTATTTTACAACAGTGTTTCAAAGTTCAGTTTGATCCGATATATACAGGGTGATTCCGGAGGAGACCGTCAGATTTTAGGATAAGTTTAAACTGGTTAAGACAGTCTCGAAACAATGTTTGGTTCAATGTTTGGGGTCTCGATTGAGAATATACAAGGTGATTTGTCCGATTCGACCGATTTGACTTTTTTAGTATAGCTCATTCGATTTTAATGAAATTTTCATCGAAGTTCAATATTGATGAGTACATTCATTAATTGTAAAAAAATTTTCCAGAATGAGCGGTTGTTATTGTGATAATTCCAGGTTAATTGTGCACGTCGAAAAAACACCCTGTACATGGCGTTTCCAAAACCATCTGTTTACGGCTCTACTATAATGAGTTATTATTTGAGAGTTCCTAATTTTTTTGGCACACTTCTAGTTTTCCGAGAAAATATTATCAAAAAAAGACAATGTCGAAATTTCGCTCAAATCGATTCTACTTTTCTCAATAACTTTGGTATGGCTCATCCAATTTTGACGAAATTTGCAGTGTAGAACAATCCGAATGAGTACATTCAATAATTGTAACAATCTCTCAAAATACCGGGTTGTAACTGTGATAACTTCAGAATTTCAGATTAATTGCGTAGTTGAAAAAAAACCCTGTACATTGATTTTCCAAAACTTTCTTATTTGTTTCAGATTCTACAATAATATGTCATTCTTCAGAGGTTTTTCATTTCTTTGGTACACCTCCAAGTTTTCCGAGAAACAATGTTTGAAGAAGAGCATAATCGAAATTTGGCGCAAAAGCAGTGAGAATATTCTGCACTAGGTAGTAAAGCTGTATATTCGAAGGATGCAGTTCTTAAGTTCTAAAATATTCTTTTCAGATTCCAAATTCATATTTAATTGCTCAAATTCTGTATGGAATCATTCAATTCAGAATATATTTCGAATTTGAAGAGAATATTTCAGAAATGACGAACAACTTTCCATTCTTGGACAATACAGCTTTCCTACCTGGTGCGGAATGCCCCCACTGCTCGTGAGCCAAATTTCGATTATGCTCTTTTTAAAATATGTTTTCTAGGAGAACCGGAGGTGTGCCAAAGAAATTGAAAACCACCTCTGAGTAATGACATATTATTGTAGAATCTGAAACGAATGAGTAAGCAATGTACAGGGTGTTTTTTTTTCAATTGCACAATTAATCGAAAATTCTGGAGTTATCACAATAACAACCCTGTATTTTGAGAGATTGTTGCGACTATTGAATGTCCTCATTCAGATTGTTCTACACTGCAAATTTTATCAACATTGGATGAGCCATAACAAAGTTATTAATGAAAGAAGAATCGATTGGAGCAAAATTTCGACATTATCTTTTTTTGAGGAAAATTTTCTCGGAAAACTAGAAATGTGCCGTAAAAATTAAAAACCCTCAAATAATAACTTATTATAGTAGAATCGTAAACAGATAGCGCAGTCTAGTAAACGCGATGTACAGGGTGTTCTTTCAACCTGCACAATTAATCTGGAATTATCTCAATAACAACAGTTTATTTCGAAAAAAAAATTTTGAAATCAATGAATGCGCTCATCAATATTGTAATTCGCTGAAAATTTCATTGAAATCGAATAAGCCATACCAAAGTTATATTCCCAACAGAGCCCCAAACCATAAACCAAACATTGTTTCGAGATTGTCTTGACTAGTGTAAACTTATCCCAAAATCTGACGGTCTCCTCCGGAATCACCCTGTATGTTCGGAGATATTGAAAGAAAATATGTCAAATTTCGTCGTTACCTCCCCGCTATTGTTGTTATTTACAGAGTAACTCAAAAAATACTTAAATAATGGAAGGTTATGCATATTGTGTTAAGTTTAGTGTTGGTAAATGTTTGTGTGTCTTCAAATAAAAAGTCTCTAGTTGGTATGAATCTGAATCAATGCCAATGTATAAATGTGAAATTGAAAGCTTGTCTAAATGGTGGTAGTAGCCGACGACACGTAAAGGAGTGAATAAATGAATGATTAATGATTTTAAGCGAATCCAAGATGAAAGAATTCTATGCTTCTTTTGTTTTCGCTACCATTTCGAGGATCTGTCGTAAAATTTTTCTGAAGTCATCACGGAAAAAATTCCATTTTGAATAACGATATGATGAAAACTAATTCTGTCCAAAAATATCCGCAAATACAAAACAAAACACGGAATCGGCAACTATACCGGAAACCCATGTCTCACTCAAACATACAATGTCACAACCACTACACAAAACGGAACAATAAAGGTCATGAGTCTTAGAATTTAGTCCGCCAACGTTCTGAGAATAGCAGAAAAGTGTGGTATCACTGTAACTGGGTGATACTAGTTTGAAGTATTCACGATCTTAGGAATACATCGGAAAAATTTAACCGTAACATCTTCACCATTCTTCTTTCTCATCTCAGTATCATCCCCCAACTCCCTGAAGTAGTTTACCTGTCTTGGTGTCCAATCCTTCGTAATTTTCAAATGAGATAATCTAGAATCCCTCCTGAGATCCTTGGACATCCTGAGCAAGGCAAGGGGCTTCGAAGGATTGGAGAACATATGTAGTAAGTTGAATACCTACGCAGGATTTAATGCAAAATTTCGTGAGGATCATTCATAGCTGTGAGAAAAATTTTGAAAAAGTATTCGAAATTTTGTTTTGGAAATTTTTTACTGGAAACTATTCATTAGATTTCAACAGAAACGGCAAAAACCTATAGTCAGTATTTTACAACAGTGTTTCAAAGTTCAGTTTGATCCGATATATACAGGGTGATTCCGGAGAAGACCGTCAGATTTTAGGATAAGTTTAAACTGGTCAAGACAGTCTCGAAACAATGTTTGGTTTATAGTTTGGGGACTCGATTGAGAATATACAAGGTGATTTGTCCGATTCGACCGATTTGACTTTTATCGATAATTTTGGTATAGCTCATTCGATTTTAATGAAATTTTCAGCGAAGTTCAATAAAAACGGTCGAATCGGCAAATCACCCTGTATATTCCCAACAGAGACCCCAAACCATAAACAAAACATTGTTTCGAGATTGTCTTGACTAGTGTAAACTTATCCCAAAATCTGACGGTCTCCTCCGGAATCACCCTGTATGTTCGGAGATATTGGAAGAAAATATGTCAAATTTCGTCGTTACCTACCCGCTATTGTTGTTATTTACAGAGTAACTCAAAAAATACTTAAATGATGGAATTTCGAATGGCTTTATGAGGTTTCATTGGGTGTTTTTATCAATTCGCGAATTCGGCTTTCGCAATTGAACCGGTTCAACAAATATCAAGTTTCTAAATGGGTTTTCATTTCACGGTTGGCAGTTAGGCTGATCTAAACCTCAATCACATCCGAAAAAAACGACTTAGAGACTCTATATTTTCACAAAAGGTTCGCGGGTTAATTAGGAAGGTTGAATTCGTGAAAACTTGAAATCCGTGCCAATGATTTCGAAGATATATCCATTTGAAACTTTATTTTCTCAGTTTTACCAATAATACAGATGTGTTCGAATCAAAATTCTGCACTTGCTCGAAAATGACGGCGTGAGGGTTTATGCAAAATGTCTTGAACGAATGACTACGAATGTGAACAAGAGCGTTAAAGCTCCTGACCTTAAGTCAGTGCGTTTATAGGTTTTTTCTATTTATATTCAGGTTTTTTCTTGGTTTCCCTCCCAAGATCTGAAGAGAACCATTAAAAATTCAATTAGAATTGTTATTATTAGAAAGTGCCCTTGAGGATTGCAGGATTGAAACAATTTTTTAACGGCAGTTTCTAGGAATGAATCTGCGTGACGAACAAAATTGGAATGATGCGAACGATCAACTAAGTGAACTGCCACGTTTCACAGACAAAGAAAAAAATTTACAGGGATATTGTCTTTCGATTATACTTTTTGAGAGTTTCATCGAAATTGACATCCTCAAGGAACCACAGCAAAATACATTCATTTGATGAAAAATTTCCCAACTCTACTTCTCTTTTTCTAGCAAATTCAGTCCGATATGATCTATAAAACAATAAGCAAAATCTAATTTTTCATTCAGCAAAATATAGAAGGACTCTTCAATTTTTTTTAGCTTATCTGGTTCCAATCGATCAGTATTTTCGTATTATCCTTGTTCGGATTTCTTCCGCGAAGGGCTGATAGCGTGGGAGTAGTGACTAGGGACGCGACGGGTCAGTACGTCTTCAGATCTCGAGCGAGAGACATTTCTTTCATACTCAGAAATATTTCATGTACAAACTTCATAAAGAGTTCATTGTAAATATAGTAAATATACAGTCCATAGTATCATAATAAGGGTTTTACATTCAAGAAGCATTAACAACTACAATTTCCTATAAAATCTGGCCCAAATGCAGCCCCAGTACGATAAATAGCGCTAAAATTCAATATCGAAATAAAGTTGAAACCAAACAAAAGGTATTTTTCACGTCAAAATACGTATGTTCATTTTGTCAACAATCACACAGAATTTTCAAATGTCCTGGTTTTCAAAATTTGTCGATAGCTTCGCGAATGGATCATGTCCAGAAAGCTAAACTATGTGTCAATTGTTTAAATTCAGGACATACTGTAGATAAATGCAGATTCGGAGCATGTAAACTGTGTTCTATCAAACACAATAGCTTGTTACACTCAGACAAAAACATTTTTTCACAAGATGTTGCGAATAATTCTAATAATATAGCAAATACATTCACCACACTTACCAGCTATGTAAGTGCAACAAGCCATACTTTATTGTCCACTGCTATAGTAATTGTGCAGGACAAGCATGGTATAGCACATAGGTGCAGAGTTCTCTTAGATAATGCTTCGGATTCGGGTTTTATTACAGAGAAATTATGCAACAATTTGGGATTGACAAAAACTAATGCAACCATTTCGATTATAGAAATAGGTTAAGTTTTATCAACGATCAAGCATAAATGTGAAGTTGACATTCAGGCCACTCATACAGGTTTCAGAGCCACATTGTCATGTCTAGTTATTTCGCAAATATGTGACCACACGCCCACTCATTTTATCGATTCATCTACATTGAAGATTTCCCTCAAATATTCATCTTGCTGATCCGCATTTCAATAATCCATCTTCCACTGATATGTTGATAGGAGCTAATTTGTTTTGGTCTCTTGTATGTGTTCGACAAATTAGGCTTGGGCATAATTTGCCAATTCTTCAGAAAACCCGGTTGGGATGGATAATATCAGGTCCTACTGGCACATCTTCAACTCGTAGATTTTCTCATTGTTAGAAATTCTGTGATTCAGGATCAACTTGAAAAATTTTGGGATGTTCAAGAAATGGACTTTTCAACATGCCCATTGTCAAAGGAAGAAACTGATTTCGAAAATCATTTCGTTCCCACCATTCGAAGACACGATGACGGCAAGTTCATTGTGTCAATTCCCTTCAAAGATAACATCGATTTATTAGGCAGTTCGGAAGAATATACAAAAAGGCGATTCCTCAGTCTTGAACGGAAACTTCTGGCAAATTCAGATATGCGTCAAAAATATATTTCTTTCATCGAGGAATATATAGAACTTGAACACATGTCGAAGGTTCCGCTAGACATTCAGTCGAGAATTGTGAATTTTTTTCCGCATCACGGTGTTATGCAAGAAAGTAGTTTGACAACCAAACTACGGGTTGTTTTTGACGGTAGTTGACCTACAAGCAATGGAGTATCCCTCAATCAAATTCAGATGGCAGGGGCAAATATTCAGGATGATTTTTTCTCAGTTATTTTTGGGTTTAGGTAATTTTCGTTTGTAGTTTCATCAGATATTGAGAAAATGTACCGTTGTGTATAGATAACTCCAGAACAGAGGTCGTTACAAGAGATATATTGGAGGTCAAACCCTTCTGAACCATTGCAAGTTTTTCAATTTAATACCTTTACCTACGGAACAACCAGTGCTTCCTTCATTGCAATTAGATGTTTGCATCAATTAGCTATAGAATCTTCTAATACATTTCCCGCTGCATCAAAGGCCATAAAACATTCGTTTTATGTTGATGACCTTTTGCATGGTGCAGATTCCGAATGAGAGCTTTCAAGAGTATGCTCAGATGTTGCAAGTATACTACAGACGGCAGGCTTCATATTGCGCAAATGGAATTCTAATAATCTTAATATCATCAGAGAAATAGGCGATTCTCAAATTTCGACAGAATTATTGAAACTTGGTCCAATGGAGAACTCGAAAACTCTTGGCATATATTGGTCGTCTAATTCAGATCTTTTGTGCTACAAAATTGTATCACCCGATATCAGAAAAGCGAGCATGAAAAGATCAATTCTCTCAGGAATTTGACAAATTTATGATCCACTTTTTCAGCATAAAAATCTCACTTCAGAGGTTATGGGCGGAAAAAGTGAAGTGGGATGAGTCAGACACATTCAGAGTGGGTCAAGTTCAAGAATTAAATACCCCAGTTGAATTCTCTTCAAATTCCTCGTCACGTTAGATTCCGAAATAGTATTCGCAGCGAGTTACACTGTTTTCGTGATGCATCCAAGGATGCCTATGCAGCATGTATATATATATATATAAGGAGTATAAACCAACAGGGCGAAATCATGTCACAGCTTTTTCGTGCCAAGTCTAAGGTTGCACCCCTCAAGGTTCTCACTATTCCCAGACTAGAGCTTCAGGGAGCTTTGATATTATCAAGATTAGCGAGGAAGGTTAAAACATCCTTATATATTGAATTCGATGACATTACATATTGGTGTGATGCTACTATTGTTTTTGGCTGGATAAGGACAGCCCCAAACCTCCTCAAAACGTTTGTAGCTAACAGAGTTTCTGAGATCCAATCAAAAACTGACATGTCGAAATGGCGGCATATTGGTTCGAGGGATAATCCAGCTGATTTCGCAAGTCGTGGTGTGAGACCTGTTATGTTGTTGATATGCCAGCTCTGGTGGCACGGGCCAGCTTGGCTATCAGAATGCTCAGAAAAGTGGCCATCTCAGTCAGTCACTTTTTCTGAGGAGCTCCCAGAGCTGAAGATGACAGTCACCACTTTGGTATCCCACAATGAACCATTAAATTTTCCTTTCCAAAGTTTCTCCAATTATCGAAGACTTGTTCGCAGCGTGACTTACTGTTTTCGTATTCATAAATACTACATAAGTAGTGAGTAAGATTTGCGATTCTCAAGATTCATTGATTTTGCATTTATATATAATAAATATATAGTTTTTCAACTTTCGTAAGTCTACATACCTAGTCGGTAACATTTGCAATTTTCACGTTTTATTGATTTATTTTCTCTTAATTCAGTAAAATGGCAGAATTAGCTCCACTTGTAGCCAAAAGAGTTGTTTATAAGGCACAGCTTACACGATTTGCAACGTTTCTTAATTCATTCAGCGAAGCATCCAGCACAATTCAATTAAAAAAGCGTTTAGAGAGAATTGAAAATTGCATCTATCCAGAATTTCCTGATATTCAAATGGGAATTGAAATTCTATATAATTCAGTCGATCAAACAAATGAAAGAACTGAATTTGAAAACAGTTATTTTGATTTGGTTTCTCGTGCTTCAGAAAATAGCGATGTGAATTCAGTACAGTCAGGAGTTTCAAGTAACATTAGCACAAAAAATTCACCTTTATATTGTGTCAAATTACCGACCATCCAGTTAACTACATTTCAAGGTGCATTTGATAATTGGCTTGAATTCTATGATACATTCGAGTCGCTCATCAATTAAAATGATCCAATCAATGATGTACAAAAATTTCATTATTTGTTATCATGTGTTGCGGGTGAAGCTTCGCGAGTCATAGGTGCATTAGAAACTTCAGCTGCTAATTTTGATATCGCTTGGGGTTTGTTATGTGATAGGTATAATAACAAAAGACTGCTCATTCACAACCACATCCAGGAATTATTCAATTTGCCATATGTAACGAGGGAATCATCTGCTCAATTGAGAAATTTGATAGATAATATCACTCAAAATTTGCGTTCACTTGAATACCTTGAACAGGCAGTTGATCAATGGGACCCTCTTTTGATATTTATGATCACAGAAAAAATTGATTCTTCCACTAAACGGGAGTGAGAAGAACGCACTCGAAATTCAGGACAAGACCCAACACTGGAAAAACTAACAAAGTACTTGAAAAACAAGGCCAATCCTAATCTATCATTTGATTTCGAATGGTGAATGGTCGAACATACCTACATGGTTCGTTATTTGGGATATTTGTATGTCTATTTCTAGGGCTGTTTTTGTGTTCTGAGTTTCTAGTATCCAACGGTGATGATGTTCCCTCCGTATAATTAAGTCTTTTCACAAATATGGGGAAGTCTATAAAAACTATTTTATGACTTCTGTTTCTCGTTAATTGGTTCTGTTTAAGTTTAAGTTTAGATCTCTAATCATTTTCGATTCGAAAACCATTCTTATATTGAATTTAGCACGAATTATTTTGGTTTTTCTTGAACACTCAAAGAAATTCACCAGGATTTACAACAGGAATTCGGTGACTTCTACAGGAAATTCCCCCTATATAAGCGACAGCAGGAATATTTGTTGAATTTACGTGACAATTCCTGTCGTTCAATTCCTCTAGAAATAACAAGATTCAGATTAGTTAATGCAACCAAACTTCAGTTTGTCATTTCAACAGGAAAATAATAATGTGACGGAAACCGGAATATACATGACTATTTACAGAAACGTAACATTGATTCAACTGGAATATTCTAGTTATTTTAACGAACTACCTCACTTTTAGCGGAGCTGTAATTTCGATCTAACAGGAATTTCCTGTTCAATAAACAAACTAGATGGTTGTATTCCAAGCTTCAAACTTCAGTTTCTACAAGAATTTCCAGTAATGAACAATAAACTAAACAGGAAATACTTTACTCATAACGGAGCTGTAGTATCGATTTAACAGGAATTTTCCGTAGTACTAGTAAGTTGTATTCGAAGCTTATAACCTGAGGTTTTACAGGAATCTTTTCCAGTTACCTAGTATTTAGCAGGAATTTCTTGCATTTCCTATTGAAATATTTACGTAGTTTTGGCAGTAATTTCCATGTGCATTCAAGATTTCTTTCCATGGACTTTTACTGGAAGATTCCGGTTAGTTCTACCGTGAAGCATTGTTGCAATTTAGGGTACTTCCTGTCAATATCGAAGTGCTTTTTCGTACAGGGTGTGGCGAAACAGACAGTGCAGTTTTGAAAAGCTATTAAGAAAAAACTACGGTACTTACAGAAATACGATTTAGTTAATTTTCTTTAGTACATCATGCCGTTTTATGTGTCAAGTTTTAAAAATGACATCAGAAAGATTATGGGCGCCAGCAGCGATACATTGATGAAGGTGATTTCTGAAGTTTTCGGCTTTAGACCACAGAAAAAAATTACATATATTCAAATCCGGTGCTGCTGGTAGCCATCATCTTTCTGATGGCGATTTTCAAACTTGACACATAAAACATGCCGTTTTACTTAAGAAAATCAACTGAATCTTATTTCTGTAAGTTACATAATTTTTTCTTAACAGCCTCTCAAAACTGCATTGTCGGTTTCGCTGCACCCTGTATGAAATAGCACTTGAATATTAAGAGGAAGTACCCTTAATTGCAACAATACTTCAACTAACCCGAATCTTTCTATAAGTTGCGTAGTTTTTTTAGTAGCCTTTCAAATCTCCTATTTTAATTACGGAATACCTATAAAACACAGTAGGCACTTCAAATATAGGTCGGGTATGATTAGGTCCATTGATTCTAATCGGGATGGCATCCAGGTTGTACCTTTTTGGCTCCTTCAAACGCTACTCAAAAAAAGTAAATTAAATTAAAATTATGGCTCTACAAGAGATTTGGATGAAAAGAATGGGTTTCACAGAGTGGAAAATCACCGTATCAGTCACATTTCCTTCCTACTACTAATTTTATAACCTCATGCATGTTTTGAAACTATTTATATTTCAATGTGTGTTCTACTTCATTTTTTTTTGTGTGTTCAATACGATTTATGTTGTTACCTTCATTATGTTTGGCATATGAAATCTACGGTTCGCAACACTTGTATGCTTATGTGTTGATTGACGAGTACTTCAATATACGTTGTTTTAGTGAGAGACACGTTACAGCTAAACAACTTGAAATAATGAAATATACTTACTTCTGAGTATTTCGGCGTAATTGACAAAATCCCATCCTCTTAAATAGCCGCCGACATCATCCGCGCTGGCTGCCATTTCCATTGATTCTATAGATTACCCGATTGGAGTATATATTTTCTCTTCCTCCCCATCTTGACTTTGATCTAAGCCAAATACAATAGGGGCCAAATCATATAAATAATCAGCAGCACTTGATGCATACATAACTATTTTTCCGATAAATGGCAAAATGCACAATAACTGCACTTGTACAGAAGAATGGCGAATACCACAACTACATATGCGTGTTCGAACAACCAACGAACCAACACAAACCGCGTCTTACCCAGAGTAGCGGATTGATTCTGGCGATTTAGAGGAATTCTGTTAAAATCAAAGTTCTGACCTGTTAGAACAGTAGCGTCGATCGTAGAGATAACAGGAATAATATATCATTGATAATCTGAATTTATGTGAGAAATACGGAATATTCCTGTTGAATTTAATGGGTCCATACTGTTAATCATACAAATATTGTTGAGTGTATATTACGAAATGATTATATTTTACTAGATATTCCTGTAACATTTACAATGTTTTATTCCGGTTGCACTTATGGTTCCGAACTACGTATGTTTTACAGTCGTGGCTCGTAAATATGGCAGAATATTTTTCTATATACACAGGAAATATTCCTTATGAATTAAAGGTACAATATCATTGCTAAACTTACTGTTCTTCCTGTTCATACGACAGAAGTCACTTGTACCGGAATCAGCATGTTAGATTTCAAGTGCAGATTGTTCTCATAACATTCTTTTTCTGTTGTAGTGATAATAATTGCGTTTGAACAACAGGAATTGATTTAACCGGAATTTCCCGGAGTTCTTTTTTCTCAGTGAAAGGTTCCGAATATTAGGAATCAGAGCTGTCGAAGATACTTTGAAAAAGGATATAGATATTAGATAAGTTACATTTTTATAGAGTATCCGAAGTTACTTTGAGTATCCAGATACTCTTCAAAAACAACGAACTCAGATACGTATCTTAAAGTTCCTTTTTTGAAAAGATAAGATACTTTTTAAGTTCCTTCATATAAGGTTGGAGTTTCATATTGTTTAAGATGAAGTAATGTATTTTTATTTTCTTGACTTAATCAGTTTACAGAATGGGAGAATTTGTATGATCAAATTTTACTGACGCCAGAATTGGAGATTGGAATTTTTACGTAAGATAGCCTTGAAGCAACCTCCTTAAAATACAAGAACCTCAAACAAACAATGAATAATTCAAAGAGTTATAGATAACAGTTCATTCACTCATTCAGAACAAAATTCAGTTTTTTAATTCTCACCATTCGAAGAAAAAGTGGAGAGTTCTTTCTGAAAATTTGTCTGGCATAAGTCTGTATCAATTAAGCACTACTATATCGAAAGATTTTTGACACATGAAAACGAAAGTGCTGGGCTAACTTTTTTCCAAAATCTTTTTTTTTCAATTAGCAGGATTTTCGTGA
This sequence comes from Myrrha octodecimguttata, assembly GCA_958510865.1. Classification (NCBI taxonomy): domain Eukaryota; kingdom Metazoa; phylum Arthropoda; class Insecta; order Coleoptera; family Coccinellidae; genus Myrrha; species Myrrha octodecimguttata. The sequence goes on along the minus strand of OY294057.1, from coordinate 1,573,782 downwards.
ACAATTCAACCTCAAGAATCATCTCACGTATATCACAAGTTTTGGCATATGAATTTTCATTACGAAAAAAAGTGCTGGGCCAACTTTAGTTTCAGATTCGCCATTTCTCGGGAAACCCGACAAAATTTTGTAGAAATCGTACAACTTAGTATATGTATAGTATAATCTATTCCAGCCGTTTGGAACCCAGTTTTTCGGAAAGAGCTGTGCTGGCCTATTTTGGACATTTGTGGAATAAATTGGGCTGTTCATGGTGGTTGGTCTGGCATTGTTGTGTTTTTGTCTACATCTGGAATAGTTCTATTTATAAATTGTCTATAGAATATCCATTTTATTCAAGAAATGATTCGACTTGAAGTTTCAATCAAAATTCCGTGAGAACCATACCAGTGGAAAATCTATCTAGATATCAAGGGGTGATTCTGAAATTTTTCGAAAACTCTGGATATGGACCTGAATTTTTACTGAATCAAATCTGCAAATTGCATTTTCCAGAAAACATCTTGCATATCCGCAACGTGAGGTGCTGTCATTGAATATTATTTTCAAACTTACATAGATTTCTTGTATGCGTTCAAATATGTGTTTTTATCATTGATATAAAATAAATTCACCCTGAAAATTTGTGTTGATATTTATTAGGTTTCGGAAGGAAAAATAGACGAAAAGTGAAAACAGAAAGAGCTCTGATGGACTGGCGTCAAATTACAATGTCTCTTATCTGGCAGATATCAATGAACGAATAAAATGGAAATATATGGAAGGTGTCCGGATTTACTCATCCGAAGTTATTATAATGACTAACCTAGGGGGTGTGTCCTAAATCTCATATAGGGAAGTGATAACTCTTTTTCGCTTTCACTTCCTTTCTTTTTCAGTACAGGAATTTTTACTTTTTTCAGTAGATATGCAATTTTGCATGACTCCTAAAAAAATTCGACTACTAGTATCCAGAATGAAGAAATAATATCTTACTGGGAAATAACTGATTGGAACGAAACATCGAAAGGCTGCAACACACCCATGCCCCAACAAAGCAATGTCATAAATCTGCTCCGTATCTAATAAGCTAACACCTACAAGTTGAATTAAATTCGAGCTGTTTTCGTTCCGAATTCCGATAGCTTTGGCTGCAATTTGGCGCAACCCAACGCCCACTGTGGCTTTTGTTCTTATGATTTCATTACAATATAATTTATAACTATCGTCCGACCGAGAGCAACATTATTTTTCGAGCACTGGTCCTCGACACATAACAACATATGACTTACAGCGGCGGATAATTCGAAATATTATCAAATTTCTTGTTTGCGTTGTTGATAACCTGTCAAATGGTGGCCGGAATTTCGACTTCATTATAATAAGTTATTGCCTTCGGATGATGATGGAAATATATATCTCAGATTCTCCTTGGGACATCGGGGAAGGCCAAAAGGAAATGTATTCTTGTTTCCTGTGTGTTCCAAAAATATGTATGTTTGTTACACGAGTTCAAAGAGATCCTTGATGAGATGAATATGTGTAGCCGTTTGGAGCATAATAACGAAGTTCGTGTTCATGAATGGGTGAAATATACCGAAAAATTCCTCCATCAAAATATTATTTTTTCAATGTTTCTAATAATACATATTCGATTGAACTGAATTTGGTGCACTGTCGTCGACAATTGACTTATTGGTTTACATCCGATCTTAACTGAGCTTTGTGTGGTATTCTGGTATTCTACATTTGAAAACTAACTACAACGTTGAAATCTGTTCATATCATTTTTTTTTGACATATCCAGAAAATCACCTCAGAACTTAGAATGAGTATGAGTCCGAAACAGTTGAGCAGATTTTGCCCATTAACGAACTCAACCAAGAAATTTAGGAATCGAACCTACCCTGAAAAGTTGAAGTTTCTGAGGCGAACGTTGGGACGGGCAGGATTGGATTCAACCATGGCTTTTTCATCGCCGAGTCTAACCGAAATATTTTAAGACCATTTTCAGATCAAAATTCGAAAATGTCACATTTGTGCAAAATGATTCCGCTCTTGATTCCCAGAATAAGCGCGTAAAAATATGTATTTCTATTTTACGTGCCTCTTACAAGAAACGTTATCATTATGTCCATATCTATGCAGTTTTTGAACTACGAGCATCTAATGGTTTTAAACTACTAGGTCAAAATCAGTGACCCGTAGACACATTCAATTCTGCCTGAACATTAGGTGCTCTAACTTTCGAAAAGAATGACATGAAAAGCTCAAAATTACCGGGTTAGTTTTGTCAAGATTCTAGCGGTCGCCCCGCCATGGGTGAAAGCATAGAATGGAAAAATATTATAATTTCTCTATTCTTCTGTGGTGAAAGTAAGCATGCGTATTGACATAAAATCCAAATAACGGAGGCGAGAAATATAAAATACAGACAATCTAACCTAACCTAACCTAACCTAACCTACCATTTCAAAGATTGTCTGTATTTTATATTTCCTGCCTCCGTTATTTGGATTTTATGTCAATACGCATGCTTACTTTCACCACAGAAGAATAGAGAAATTATAATATTTTTCCATTCTGTGCTTTCACCCATGGCGGGGCTACCGCTAGAATTTTCAGTAGTTTCGGAGCCTAAATATATCGGTTATGTAAGTAAATTGTCATAATCCATTCAATGGTTTCGAAGCTATAGCAAGCCAAAATGAGGATATAATATAGGTAACTCCAAAAATACCGCTCCGATCGAATTGAAGCTTAGTTTGCAGTTATTTAGTACCATTATGGAGCTTTATAAAGAATTTGATGAGGATTTTTTTACTAGGAAAATTCGAAACAATAATATTCAAGGGGTTTGATATCTCAGAAACTATTTGCTACATGCTGCCGAAATTTTGTGAACACATATTGAGCATCCTGAGTTATATGATACTCGGAGACGTGTGACAAAAATCAAGGTTTTCGGTTTATTTGATGATAACAACAATGATGAATAATTAGAATCATGTTAATGATAATTATAGAAATAAAGATAAAAATAATTATCATTATAATAATGAAAATTATAATAGCCAGGACAATACCAATCATTATTGGCGCCTTGAGTGCAATACCTCAAGATCTGAAACAATATCTAAAAATCCTCCACATTAACAAAATATACAACGATTAGCTACAAAAAGCATCGCTATAAGGAACCGCATATACTTTGCGATGATATCTCTAATCATCCTGGACTCTAGGAAGGAGTTCAATGATTTGAAGAAATGCCAAATCCAGCTAAAACGTCAGGCGGCAGTGCAATACCACAATACAATGTTTTTACAAATCTTCAAAACTTGAGACAATACAAGCGGGTTTTAGGCCCGAAATGTATCAACTTTTCACAACAATATATCCAGATATGATTCCTAGAGTAACTGAGACTGATGATGATGATCAAAAGAGAATGTTACTAACCAAGAACAAAATACCAGCAGAAATACTGGAGAGGATTAAGACAAAAATAGCATAAGAGCTGGACAACAGTTCTATACAAGTTCCGACTCCTGTATCTGAAAGATCACAAGCACAAATCAAAGTCAAACCAACAGTAGATCATTTAAACAATTACTATCACTACTAACAGAACATGAATCTGACATCAGAAAAGAGTAAAACAGAAGAACAACTTAAAGAAGAAATAATCAGATGGGAGGGTTCGCACCCTAACAACCGACCTCTCCTACCAAAGGTCAATTTCAAATTCGGATAAACAGAATTATATCAAAAAACAGGGTTTTGACAGTCTAGAAATTCCAACCGAAAAATGAGCTCCGTATTTTATTTTACAGCCTTCTTTACATGTTTCGGCTCTGAACGGCCATCTTCAGAATACAGGTATGTAACAACTGTTTGAAAAATGTTTTGATTACTTTTCGAGATATGAGTGAATGATTATAAATGAAAGACTTACTGAGGGAGCAAAATACTTTTCGCGACCACCAATAAAGTCGCCAGATTCTCGTAACAAAATATATTAAGGTGACTAGCAAACTAAATGTGAATCAAAAACAGGAAACGTTGTTGTCCCTCAGTTCTAGAAAAAATTCTTCCCATACAAATCCTTCAACCCAAGGGACGTTTAACCTCATTCAATCAGAAATGGTGTATTCGAAAAATGAAATTATGAGTTGAGAAGAGAAAGCAAATATTCCATCGTTTTCTGGAATTTAGCCGGAATACAAGCTATTCCAAATGGACCTCTTGTGTAATGAAACCCTTGTGGGTTGAAATGATAACTAGATCTTTCGACTTTTCATCTGAGCAAACTTGCGTGTTAGCATTGGCCAACTCAAGTTTGGTGTATTCTACTGCCCCCTGTAACGTACCAAATAGTTTCTCAATCCGCGGAAGTGGATATTGATCCACTTCAATAAAGGGGTTTAAGGTAACCTTAAAATCCCCACATATCCGTACCGAACCATCCTTTTTTGATACTGGAACAATAGGCGATCCCCAACTGATTAATCTATTTAACTCAACCTAAACCTTTTCCTTAATTGCAAAAGGAAGAGGACGAGCGCGGAAAAATTTTGGTGTTACATCGTCTGTTTTTAAATTTATTGAAATAGTGCCTTTGGTAAATTTGCCCAAACTAGCCTCAAAAACAATTTTCAAATTTATTGAAAAGATATTGAGAATCTGGATAAAATTCAATGGAATTATTATCGAAAATATTCAATTCAAACAGGCTAAAAAAATCACGTCCTTACAGAGCAGTTTAAACTACATGTATGTCCAAATTATGTTATTTGTTCTGAGAGGAAATGCATTAAATAAAGATGCCTAATGAAATAATATGATTACGGTTATACTAACTAAGTATTTTTTCTGTTTTTACTTAATTTATGTTTCGAAAAATTATCGAAATAATATTCCCCAGAAATCACTGTGAAACTAGAACCGGTGTCTAAATTGAAAGTATAAGAAATTTCATCTATAAAAATTTCAATTAAAATAGGTCTAGTATCTGAATCTAAATTGAATAATGAATTCAACCCAGTTGATTCCAAATAATTTTGATATCTTCGGTGATAATTTTTTGATGACACATTGGAGCTAAATGCCCCTTCTTATTACAAATATGACAGATACAATTTCTGAAAGAGCACTCTACTAATGCGTGATTCCGTCGACCACACACGGTGCATTTTCGAGACTTTTCAGAGTGAGAAAGTTGCTGTGACTCTGTCGCTATCCAGCCATGTTGTGACGAAGATGGTCTCGTCCCTGCAGCGCCACCTATGGGAAAACCATGCGTGCGTCCCTTGACGGCTGGATTCTGCCTGCGATTAGAGAAAGAAAAATGCAATTCTGTCTATTTCTTCAGGATATTATCCAAACTGCAACTCGAAGAAGTTGGTTGAACCACTGATTTTATAGAAGATACTTCCACTGCTTTTTCGAAAGTTAGAGTTTTTTTCCCTCCATCAGCCTATCTCACACTGGACCTTTATTATATGTAACAACGAAAGTATCTCGCAATATTACCTTAATTTCGTCCACTTCCAACTGACATGGAGCGACTAAACTTTTTTTTCGTGCGGCCCATTTTTTGGGTGATTCATTCTGAGAATTTTTCGCGTTGTAGAATTCGAATCTTGCACCAAAAACACTGCAACTCGGTTTGTAATACTCGGTGAGCCGTTCAGCCAAGTTCTTGTAAGTTTTTGATGGTGGTTCTTTCGGAATGCACAGGTTATAAAAAAGTCTATTAGCATCTTCACTTAAAATAATCAATGCAATGCAATGCAATCAATGATATTGCACTTTTTCGATTTTCGTCTTCGATCTGATTCGTCACAAAATATGATTGTAATCTCTTCTTGAATATCTACCATTCTGAATTTTCAGGGTTGAATTCACGTAAATGTCCAACGTGATCCGTAGCCATGTTTTTTTATTAAGGTTCACTAAAAAATCCTCGTCTCCACTTGTATCTGCTTGTTTCAAAAGATATATATATTTATATATATATATATATATATATATATATATATATATTTATAGTACGACTGTTAGTGAACTAATATATTTATATATATATATATATATATCAACAAAAAAACCCAATTACCATATAATGGTGTAGGGTATTCCATTTCAACTTAATTAAAATTCAGTATATACAAAATCAAAGTATTTCATTTCTATGTACAAATTTGGTCCACAGTTTCTTATCCCTAGCCATATTCCTTGCTTCATTCCATGTTTGTCCTCTCCTATTAATTATTTCAGTGATTGTTTCGTTCCACGTCAGCTCTGGTCTTCCTCTCCTTTTCCTCTTTTGAATTCTAGCTTCCCATATCTGTTTAACAGGTCTCTCCACATTTGCTCTGTTCAAATGTCCCCACCAGCTAAGTTGTCTTCTTTCTACGAAATCATGTATTGGTTCAATCTCTAGGTCTTCACGTATTCTTTCATTCCTTATCTTATTCATTCTGGTTACGCCCTTTACTCTTCTTAGGTATTTCATTTCTACTGCTTGGATTTTACTTTTCTGTTTATCGTTCAAGGCCCATGATTCGCATGAAAATGTCAGGGTAGGTCTATATATTGCTCTATACACGTTCATCTTTGTCCTTTGGGAAATTTTCTTTTTACCTATGAAACTCTTATTCATCGTATGGTACAATTTAACTGTGTTTTCTATTCTCTTATTAATTTCCACATCTTGTTTTCCCTCTTCATCTATTTCAACACCCAAGTATCTGAAATTTTTCACCTGTTCTATTGTTGTTTCGTCTAGCTCTATATTAAGTTCTTCTGAGTTTCCTATCACCATAACTTTTGTCTTGTCTTTATTTATTTCCATTCCATACTTTTTGACAACTTCATCCCACATCCTCATATTTCCCTGCAAATCGTCTCTTCGTCCAGTAATCACGATAATGTCATCTACAAAAGCACATTCTGATATTTCCACCCGCTGCATATTTTTGTGTCCTACGTGAAATTTTTTTGTTCTTCTTGTGCATTCCTTTAAAATCTCGTCCATGAAGATAGTGAACAGTACCGGACTCAAACTTCCTCCTTGCCTTAGTCCTGTTTTTGTGTGGAATGTTTTTGATGTTCTATTGTGGCTAACAATCCGGTTTTTATTCAATCTATATATATTCTTTATAATGCAGATCAATTTTTTATCTATTCCTCGTTTCTTCAGTATTGTCCACAGTTTTTCCCTGTTCACTTTGTCAAAAGCTTTCACCAGATCAATAAAGCCCAAGTACAATCTTCTATTCTCTTGTTTTGCTTTCTCGCATAATATCTTCATAGTGAATATATGATCTTGAATACTCCTTCCTCTCCTGAATCCACTCTGTGTTTCTTCCATTGTTATCTCTATTTTCTGTCTTATCTTTTTGTCTAATATTTTCTCGTAGAGTTTCATACCTGTACTCAATAAAGTTATACCTCTGTAGTTATTACAATTATGTTTGTCTCCTTTCTTATATATTGGAACTATTAAGGCTGTTTGCCAATCCTCTGGTATCATTTCATCTTTCCATGCTTTTTCAAATATCTCCAGCAATGTGTTCAATCCTATTCGTCCCAAGTTCTTAAGCATCTCTGACGTTATTTTATCACTTCCTGGAGCTTTTCCATTTTTCAATGATGATATCGCTTGTTTCAGCCCATCCAGAGTTATTCCCTCAAATTCTCCATCTTCAATATTTTCTTGCTGTTCGTATGTATCTTCTACCTCGCTATGTCCCCCATCCAGTAGTTCTCGAAAATGCTCTCTCCATCTATCCATTATTTCATCGTCGCCCCTCAATAGAGTTCCTTCTTTATTCTTTATATTTACGCTTTCATTCGTTTGTCTATTTCTTTGTGCTTTCAGGACTCCATAAAACAGTTTTTGGTTAGTCTTGAAATCGTTTTCCATTTTTTCACCGAATTCTTCCCATTTTTCCTTTTTCCGTGACAATATAAGTTCTTTGACTTTCTTTCTTTGGTTTTTATACTGTTGGTAATTGTCTGTAGTTCTTTCATTCAAGTATATTCTCCATTTTTCCTTCTTCATCATCACTTCAGCTTTCAGTTATTTCGTCCACCATGCTGTTTGTTTTTTCTTACTTGTTTTCCTGTAACTTCCACAAACTTTTCTTGCTGATTCTATAATTATATTTTTGAATTTAGTCCACATGTTGTCAAGTGAAGAGCCTTCTTGTTGATATCTTTCTTGCTCGAATCTCCTTTCTGTTTCTATTTGGTATCGTTCAGCAATTTCTCTGTTAACTAATTTGTAAGTTCTCAGGCATTCATGTTCCATCTTTTTCCCCTGGTTATTTCGGTTGTTCGTTGTACTAATTCCATCCATTTTGACTTTAGCTATCACTACGTAATGGTCACTGCCTATTTCTGGTCCTCTTCTTACTCTTGAATCTAAAACAGTTGATCTAATTTCTTTTTGAACCAATATATAATCTATTATCGATTTCTCTCCCCGGCTACTAACCTCCCTTGTGTATCTATGGATATTTTTATGTTCAAAAAGTGTGTTGGTTATTAACATAGAATTAAGTATACAGAAGTTAAGTAGTCGCTCACCGTTATTATTCCTTGTTTCTTCTCCAAAGGGCCCCATTACTTCTTAATACATTTTGTCTCTTCTACCTACTCTGCCATTGAAGTCTCCCAAGATAACAATTTTTCCTTTCGCTTCTTCCGTAATCTCTGTTAAGTTCTCCCAAAATGTCTCTTTAGTTTCTGAGCTGTCATCTTCATTAGGCCCATACACCACTATTATTGTTGTTATCTCGTTGTTTCCACCTTTAATTTTGTGACGACCTTTTCTCGGGTTTGTGTGACTAAACGGTTTTGATTTATTTTCTCGGGCGCCAGTTGCAAATTTTGGTCCAAGGTTGCAACTCCTTGTCGTACACTTCTCTGTCCTTCCCAGGTAGCCTTTACACAGTTGGAGAAGGGTTCGGTGCAATCTAAGATCTTAGCGATTGCTTGGTGGTAATTTCTTTGTTTGTAGAGAAGACCAATATCACAGGAATGAAACTCACACTCTGTATGTACAGATATATTACAAATTTTCACGGTGTCACTTACACTGTTGACCACAATTATATTTACACAAAGAGCTGTCTGATGTTGATTGTCAATGTGTCTCAACTTAATATGATATGAACAGTATTAATATTTACACAATATAAGAAATGATCAAAGCAATGAAATAATATGCAGTTAGATGTTAACAAAGCGGAAATATGTAATCTTGAACTAAGCAGAACGGTGTACGGTAGTGAGGAATGAGATGAGCGAGCAGAGCAGGTGATAAGAGCGGTGAAAAATGGCGGTATCGACAAATTGGTGAATGACGGACAATGAGAGCATATAATGAGCAAATACAAGTGAGAAAGCAGTAAACAGGCAGGGCCGGCTTTGACTACGGTATTGACCTGTGTTCCAAGAAAAACAAGTTGGTCAAAATGTCTTCAACAACGATGAGTGTGCGGCCTGAAGGGCGCACCCACTTCAATTTATAAACGTCACGGCCAACTAGATCGACAGTACCTCCGTGTCCGTATTACCGGTTCAAACCCTTAATACTAGGTTGAATGGTTCGCCCGAGCTTAGCCCAGGGCGTTCGACGCAACCCAATAAAAGAGGAAATTCCGGAAATAATGTCGATCTACTCCAAAATACTGTCGAGTATGACTAACCAAAATACAAGGCCGTGACGACAGAGCACTCCGTAAAACTAAAAGGAACTATCGGGAACGTTCCGTTAATTCAAACCCGAATCACCGTCTGTATCTTTCGCCCGTGCTAAGCCCAGAGCGTCGGATACAACCAGATAATTCGAGGATAACTCAGGTACAGTACCACCTTGATTCAACCCCTATAGAAGGGCAATCGAACAAAGGTTGTAGGCAATGTCCCTTACAACGTTCCCGAAAGCAATCCACAAATGACCTGCCAAAATGTTACGCTAGTGCTCCGAATTACAGAATGAACAAATCAGATATTTCAGAAACGTCTCGCTAATTCAAACTCGAATAACAGCCTGTATCCTTCACCCGTGCTTAGCCCAGAGCGTCGGATACAACCAGAAAATTCGAGGAATAACTTGGGTCCAGTACCACCTCAATTCAACCCCTGGGAGGGCAATCGAACTAAGGTTGCAGGTAATGTCCCCCACAACGTTCCCGAAAACACCACAAAAATTATCAGCTAAAATATTACGGCAGTATTCCGACACACGAAACGAACAAATCGGATATTTCAGAAACGTCTCGCTAATTCAAACTCGAATCACAGCCTGTATCTTTCACCCGTGCTTAGCCCAGAGCGTCGGATACAACCAGATAATTCGAGGAATAACTTGAGTCCAGTACCACCTCAATTCAATCCCTATGGGAGGGTAATTGAACGAAGGTTGCAGGTAATGTCCCCCACAACGTTCCCGAAAACACCACAAAAATTATCAGCTAAAATATAACGGCAGTATTCCGACACACGAAACGAACAAATCGGATATTTCAGAAACGTCTCGCTAATTCAAACTCGAATCACAGCCTGTATCTTTCACCCGTGCTCAGCCCAGAGCGTCGGATACAACCAGATAATTCGAGGAATAACTTGAGTCCAGTACCACCTCAATTCAATCCCTATGGGAGGGTAATTGAACTAAGGTTGCAGGTAATGTCCCCCACAACGTTCCCGAAAACACCACAAAAATTATCAGCTAAAATATAAAGGCAGTATTCCGACACACGAAACGAACAAATCGGATATTTCAGAAACGTCTCGCTAATTCAAACTCGAATCACAGCCTGTATCTTTCACCCGTGCTTAGCCCAGAGCGTCGGATACAACCAGAAAATTCGAGGAATAACTTGGGTTCAATACCACCTCAATTCAATCCCTATTGGAGGGCAATTGAACTAAGGTTGCAGGTAATGTCCCCCACAACGTTCCCGAAAACACCACAAAAATTATCCACCGGAATACCAAATAATGCAGCTACACTATTACCCGACTTGTATTGAACGGAAAATAGAAATGGAACACAGGAAAATATACAGAAATCAAACGGAAAGCCGATTAAAGCCCAAAAGGTTCTTACCAGGTAAAACACCACTTTCACTCACTGCCTTTACGGTAAGAGAAATAACTCGAGTCTACTTAAACTCAGAAAAGAATTGAATTTTGAAGAAAATGTAAAATCTTGGTTTATTCGAAAAATACTCGGAAGAAAGCGACTGTATAGCTCGAAATACTCTCAAAAAGTTGCCCATTCCGTCTGGACAAGTCCTTTTATAACTTCGGAAAAGTGGGGATGTCACATGTCCAAAATTTCGAGAAATTTCCTAGAGTAGGATGTTTTACGGTTCCCTGATTGGTTCATTCAAATTCCTTTGTTCTCTGAAAGAATTATACAGCGGGTCACGTAAACACGCGTTTACCCGTTTTTCATACAATTCAATCTCCGAGACCGCCGAAAACATGTGAAAAACTGCGATAAGCGATAAATCGCCGAGTACGGCATGGTTTTTATACATAGGACGGAAACTGAAAATGCATCGAAATAAATCTGATCGAATTATTCCTTTTGATAGGAAATTTCTCAAAACGAAATATAATTAATTTGACAATTCTTAAGTGATGAAAATCACTTAGTTGAAATAGGTCGGAGATTGAAATGCATCGGAACAGATTTGAAGTAATAATTCTTTCATTCCTGTTAGGAAATCTCCCGAAACAAGTGAAACAAAATGATTGATTTTTTTAGTAACGAAAATCACTTCGTTACACACCCCCCTTTCCTCCAAAAGAAAAGAAAACTGAAGGTTTTCTTTTCTAGCATCACCTTCTTACCCCTGCTCTGTCACCCTACACCTATTAGCAAAATACTGAAGAAACTCCTGGCCGCAGCGTCACCAGTTGCGGAAATTTCGACGTCGGAGTGACCCCCTAGACTTTGGCCGGACTTGTTTGATGGATTGCTACTACCTTGGTCCTTGGGCTTCAGTTCTTGCGTATGACCCTACGGTCGGGATATCCTTATCTGAAAAATACTAATAATTACGTATACAGTCTCTTAGCTACTGAGCTTTTCGGGACGTTCTGAACTTCCAACGGCCAGGATGACAGACGGACAGGCGGCTCCTTCTTGCGAAGGCAATAAACGGCGGTACGGATTTATATGCTCTCTGGGGTTAACGGATTACGGGTTATTTGTGCTCGTCGATGACTCATCGAGACTTTCATCTCCACGGAACGGTTTGAGATCTTTTACGTGAATATTTCTGACGTATTTTCCAGACGTGTCCTTGAGGTCGTAAACCACTGGGGACACAACTCTTACAACGGTATACGGTCCGGCGTATTTGGCGGCCAACTTAGATGCAAAGCCGTCCGCCGCCGAAGATAGTGGGTGTTCACGGCGCCAAACCCTATCTCCTATCCTGCATGACCATTCTCTCCTCCGCAGATTGTAGTAGCTACCTTGTTGGTTGAACGCTTTCGCCAGCTGAATTCGAACGAACTCATGAGTTTCCCGGAGTCGCTTGACACGCTCAGCGTATTGGGTCACGCCTCGTACGGTGGGTTCTTCAACGGGCTCTCCACTGCTCCCGTTAACTGACTGAAACCTACGGTTGGTTTTCGGAGACCGGAGTTCCCTTCCAAAATTCAGGAACGCTGGTGTGAACCCTGTTGACTCATGTTTCGCCGAATTCAAGGCGAAAGCCAATTCTCCTACGTGTTCGTCCCAATTACGATGATCTCCTTTGCAAAACTGGGCTATCATCGTCTTGATGGTCCGGTTCGCCCTTTCAACGGGGTTGCACTGAGGTGAATATACGGGTGCGAATCGATGACGGATTCCGATGTCCTTGAGGTTTCCCTTAAACAATCTTCCATCGTATTGGGATCCATTGTCGCTGATCACGGTTTTGGGGCAGCCAAACTTCAGCACTACTTGATCGTAAAAAGGCTGGAACACTCCCTTGCCGTTGGCCGCCCGGAGGGGCCTGCACTCGATCCACTTGGAGAAACGGTCTTGAAACATAACAAGGAAGGTATTACCCTTCTTGGAACGAGGGAGTGGGCCAATCAGGTCGGTGCTCACGGTATTCCATGGTTCACTGATCGTATAGGGTTGCATTTTCCCCGACGGTTTCTGCTGGCTAACCTTATACTTTTGGCACTGCTGGCATTTTCTGACGTATTTCGCCACTTCGCGGAACATCCCGGGCCAGTAGTAATTCTGGGCCACCCTGGAGATGGTTTTGGCAATCCCCATATGACCAGCTACTGGTTCGTCGTGGTTCTCCTGAAGTATGGATTGATGGTTTTCGGTCGGTATGCAAAGTTTCCACGGCGTTCCCATTTCTGGTTCGGTGTAGTCATTAGAGCTCCAGAAATGTCGATACAACTTTCCATCTTGAATACGGTAATCTGGAAACAACTTTGGGTCCTTCGAAACTTCTCGGTACTTTCTTGCATACCACGGACACAACACCACATCTTCAGCCAGACATGATTCCAGTTGGTGGGGTAACCGGTCCTCAGAAAGTGCATTCGGCGGTACGGCCGACGGATTCAGGGGAGTAGTTAACGGTTCCTTTCCCAGGAAACATTGTGCCGTACGGAAGTCGATTCTAAAATCGTGAGAAGACAGCAGGTCCATACCTAAGATTAGGTCCATAGGTAGTTGTGGGACCAGAAACAATCGTGCCGCTATCAGTTGACTTCCAATTTTCAATTTCGGCTCAAAAACTTCTTTGACAGCAACGCAGTTCCCATCGGCTACGGTAGCCGACATCTCGTTAACTCGAATCTCGGTTATCCCTGCATTTCTGCATTTTCTAGCCGTCTTTTCACTCAAAAAAGACCTCGATGCTCCGGTATCCAGCAAGGCACGGAAAGGCTCATGTCCTATGTGAACGATGACTATCGGACGGTTCTCTCTGGCCGGCTGTTTCGGTTCTCTTGGGGAAGTTTGAGATGGGAACTGCCTTCTCCCCTGGCCAAGGCAGCTCCGTTCTAGTTTTCCGAACACCTGCAGTCTCTCGAAAGGATCCCCTGTCGTCCACATCGAGAACAAAACATCCTAGGCGAAGATCGGCACTCTCTTCTCATGTGTCCGGTCTTTCCACATCGCCAGCATTGGATTCCAGAGTCCTTGAACTGAACCCTCTTCGTCCCCGGCGAGTTAGTCTCCTGAGACCTAACCTCCTTGGAACTAGGCTCCTTCTTCACCCCTTTCGGTTCAACAGCCTGAGGTAGTGACTGTCTCGTAGGCGAAGACGGCGGTATGGGCGGGTTCTCCGCCTGATATGCGGCATTTACGGCTAGGTTTTTGGTAGATTTCGACTGAGGTCCTTGGTACACCAGGTGAGGTTCGTCGATGAATCCTTTCCGGTCCGGAGGTGGCACATAATTGTCGGCCTGCCACTGAACTAGCTCGAACACCTTTCCCTTATCCAACAACTGCTTGTAAGTCTTCGTTTCCTGGAAGGCCAGTGCTGTTTGGAGGGATGGTAACAGACGCTTCTTGATCATGAGGATCTGATCTTCTTCGGACGGGCGTCTGGCGGTCAATTTCAGGAATAAGTTCTGCATCCTGGTAACGAACTGTAAAAGTTTTTCCTCCTTGCCCTGCGTTCGTTTCCTAATTTCATCCAAGAGGTTTTCCTCATAGTCCGGGGGGAGGAAAGCTTCACGTAGTTGTTCCTTGAAGTCGTTCCAATCCCTGAACGAACCTCTCCTCGGGACGTACCAGTCCTTCGCATCACCCTTCAGCAGTTCGAAGATGGATTCGAACATGTGTTGGTGGCTGACTTTCCTGGTTTCTGCCAGTTGTTCTACTTCTTCCAGGAAGGTATTCACGCTAGTGGTTCCATCGAAATAAATATACCATTTGTAGACCGGGACGGACGGGTGGTCGGCCAGACGGGTGTTTGTGGCATTGGTGTCGGTTCCACTACACACCTGATCGATCTGACTGGCGTCTGTTGAACAGCTCCGGTGGTGTTGGTGTATCCTCCGGTTCAGTGCCCCGTTATCCACGGTCCTGTCGACGGGGTCTGGTCGAAGTAAGGTTTCAGTTTCGGCGTTAAACGAGCAATCTGATTCCTCCGGTGCCAAGAATGGAAAAAATATCCTCCTGGTAGATTCGGCCGCGACGGGCCTACTCCTTCGGATTCGAGTACGCAGAGGACTAGTGAGGTCCAGTCGTCTTCGGACTGCTTCGCAAGCTCGTTCCCTCAGTCGTTGGAAAAAGTCAACAGACAATCCAGTCTGTTGGGTTTCCTGCTGAACGGATCCGGCGGTAAGGAGGTCCTCAATTCCCGTCTCCTGACGACTAAATTCCCGGGGTTCTTCAAAAGTAATCAGCTCGACTTCCTGTTTCCTCCGGGAGGTGACCTCAGCTCGGCCCGATTCCCCACTGAACTCTCCCAATTGTTCTGGACCACCCTGCCTAGCCTCGGCCAGGGTCTTAGCATCCTCCAGCATCTCGTAAACTTGATTTACGACACCCTTCAGATCGTCCAACATGTCCTGTCCCTCAATCGACGTCGGTTTGATCTGGCCAATACGGTTTTGGACATGGACCAATCGGCTCCTTATGCGGGATTCCTCATTCACGGCATTCTCCTCGTCGAACTCTCTAACTTCTTCAACCAAGCAACCCAATATTCGGTTAACACTGCACATTTCCTCTTCAAGGTTCCTGGCTGAGGTACGGAACGGCACTTTGTTAGCTAACACCTTGCGCAGTTCGGCACGGTTTTCATGGACGGTCCTATGGGCCTGGCAGCCTCGGGCTTCGAGTTCCCAAACCAACTCCTCGGCCCTCAGTCTATTCACCTCCATGTCTGCTCCTCTACTCCTCAGTTCTCCTTTTGCACTGCCTCTTGTCGAAAGAAATTAGGTCCCTGCTCGGGCGCCAATTTGTGACGACCTTTTCTCGGGTTTGTGTGACTAAACGGTTTTGATTTATTTTCTCGGGCGCCAGTTGCAAATTTTGGTCCAAGGTTGCAACTCCTTGTCGTACACTTCTCTGTCCTTCCCAGGTAGCCTTTACACAGTTGGAGAAGGGTTCGGTGCAATCTAAGATCTTAGCGATTGCTTGGTGGTAATTTCTTTGTTTGTAGAGAAGACCAATATCACAGAAATGAAACTCACACTCTGTATGTACAGATATATTACAAATTTTCACGGTGTCACTTACACTGTTGACCACAATTATATTTACACAAAGAGCTGTCTGATGTTGATTGTCAATGTGTCTCAACTTAATATGATATGAACAGTATTAATATTTACACAATATAAGAAATGATCAAAGCAATGAAATAATATGCAGTTAGATGTTAACAAAGCGGAAATATGTAATCTTGAACTAAGCAGAACGGTGTACGGTAGTGAGGAATGAGATGAGCGAGCAGAGCAGGTGATAAGAGCGGTGAAAAATGGCGGTATCGACAAATTGGTGAATGACGGACAATGAGAGCATATAATGAGCAAATACAAGTGAGAAAGCAGTAAACAGGCAGGGCCGGCTTTGACTACGGTATTGACCTGTGTTCCAAGAAAAACAAGTTGGTCAAAATGTCTTCAACAACGATGAGTGTGCGGCCTGAAGGGCGCACCCACTTCAATTTATAAACGTCACGGCCAACTAGATCGACAGTACCTCCGTGTCCGTATTACCGGTTCAAACCCTTAATACTAGGTTGAATGGTTCGCCCGAGCTTAGCCCAGGTCGTTCGACGCAACCCAATAAAAGAGGAAATTCCGGAAATAATGTCGATCTACTCCAAAATACTGTCGAGTATGACTAACCAAAATACAAGGCCGTGACGACAGAGCACTCCGTAAAACTAAAAGGAACTATCGGGAACGTTCCGTTAATTCAAACCCGAATCACCGTCTGTATCTTTCGCCCGTGCTTAGCCCAGAGCGTCGGATACAACCAGATAATTCGAGGATAACTCAGGTACAGTACCACCTTGATTCAACCCCTATGGGAGGGCAATCGAACAAAGGTTGTAGGCAATGTCCCTTACAACGTTCCCGAAAGCAATCCACAAATGACCTGCCAAAATGTTACGCTAGTGCTCCGAATTACAGAATGAACAAATCAGATATTTCAGAAACGTCTCGCTAATTCAAACTCGAATAACAGCCTGTATCCTTCACCCGTGCTTAGCCCAGAGCGTCGGATACAACCAGAAAATTCGAGGAATAACTTGGGTCCAGTACCACCTCAATTCAACCCCTGGGAGGGCAATCGAACTAAGGTTGCAGGTAATGTCCCCCACAACGTTCCCGAAAACACCACAAAAATTATCAGCTAAAATATTACGGCAGTATTCCGACACACGAAACGAACAAATCGGATATTTCAGAAACGTCTCGCTAATTCAAACTCGAATCACAGCCTGTATCTTTCACCCGTGCTTAGCCCAGAGCGTCGGATACAACCAGATAATTCGAGGAATAACTTGAGTCCAGTACCACCTCAATTCAATCCCTATGGGAGGGTAATTGAACTAAGGTTGCAGGTAATGTCCCCCACAACGTTCCCGAAAACACCACAAAAATTATCAGCTAAAATATAACGGCAGTATTCCGACACACGAAACGAACAAATCGGATATTTCAGAAACGTCTCGCTAATTCAAACTCGAATCACAGCCTGTATCTTTCACCCGTGCTCAGCCCAGAGCGTCGGATACAACCAGATAATTCGAGGAATAACTTGAGTCCAGTACCACCCCAATTCAATCCCTATGGGAGGGTAATTGAACTAAGGTTGCAGGTAATGTCCCCCACAACGTTCCCGAAAACACCACAAAAATTATCAGCTAAAATATAAAGGCAGTATTCCGACACACGAAACGAACAAATCGGATATTTCAGAAACGTCTCGCTAATTCAAACTCGAATCACAGCCTGTATCTTTCACCCGTGCTTAGCCCAGAGCGTCGGATACAACCAGAAAATTCGAGGAATAACTTGGGTTCAATACCACCTCAATTCAATCCCTATTGGAGGGCAATTGAACTAAGGTTGCAGGTAATGTCCCCCACAACGTTCCCGAAAACACCACAAAAATTATCCACCGGAATACCAAATAATGCAGCTACACTATTACCCGACTTGTATTGAACGGAAAATAGAAATGGAACACAGGAAAATATACAGAAATCAAACGGAAAGCCGATTAAAGCCCAAAAGGTTCTTACCAGGTAAAACACCACTTTCACTCACTGCCTTTACGGTAAGAGAAATAACTCGAGTCTACTTAAACTCAGAAAAGAATTGAATTTTGAAGAAAATGTAAAATCTTGGTTTATTCGAAAAATACTCGGAAGAAAGCGACTGTATAGCTCGAAATACTCTCAAAAAGTTGCCCATTCCGTCTGGACAAGTCCTTTTATAACTTCGGAAAAGTGGGGATGTCACATGTCCAAAATTTCGAGAAATTTCCTAGAGTAGGATGTTTTACGGTTCCCTGATTGGTTCATTCAAATTCCTTTGTTCTCTGAAAGAATTATACAGCGGGTCACGTAAACACGCGTTTACCCGTTTTTCATACAATTCAATCTCCGAGACCGCCGAAAACATGTGAAAAACTGCGATAAGCGATAAATCGCCGAGTACGGCATGGTTTTTATACATAGGACGGAAACTGAAAATGCATCGAAATAAATCTGATCGAATTATTCCTTTTGATAGGAAATTTCTCAAAACGAAATATAATTAATTTGACAATTCTTAAGTGATGAAAATCACTTAGTTGAAATAGGTCGGAGATTGAAATGCATCGGAACAGATTTGAAGTAATAATTCTTTCATTCCTGTTAGGAAATCTCCCGAAACAAGTGAAACAAAATGATTGATTTTTTTAGTAACGAAAATCACTTCGTTACACACCCCCCTTTCCTCCAAAAGAAAAGAAAACTGAAGGTTTTCTTTTCTAGCATCACCTTCTTACCCCTGCTCTGTCACCCTACACCTATTAGCAAAATACTGAAGAAACTCCTGGCCGCAGCGTCACCAGTTGCGGAAATTTCGACGTCGGAGTGACCCCCTAGACTTTGGCCGGACTTGTTTGATGGATTGCTACTACCTTGGTCCTTGGGCTTCAGTTCTTGCGTATGACCCTACGGTCGGGATATCCTTATCTGAAAAATACTAATAATTACGTATACAGTCTCTTAGCTACTGAGCTTTTCGGGACGTTCTGAACTTCCAACGGCCAGGATGACAGACGGACAGGCGGCTCCTTCTTGCGAAGGCAATAAACGGAGGTACGGATTTAGATGCTCTCTGGGGTTAACGGATTACGGGTTATTTGTGCTCGTCGATGACTCATCGAGACTTTCATCTCCACGGAACGGTTTGAGATCTTTTACGTGAATATTTCTGACGTATTTTCCAGACGTGTCCTTGAGGTCGTAAACCACTGGGGACACAACTCTTACAACGGTATACGGTCCGGCGTATTTGGCGGCCAACTTAGATGCAAAGCCGTCCGCCGCCGAAGATAGTGGGTGTTCACGGCGCCAAACCCTATCTCCTATCCTGCATGACCATTCTCTCCTCCGCAGATTGTAGTAGCTACTTTGTTGGTTGAACGCTTTCGCCAGCTGAATTCGAACGAACTCATGAGTTTCCCGGAGTCGCTTGACACGCTCAGCGTATTGGGTCACGCCTCGTACGGTGGGTTCTTCAACGGGCTCTCCACTGCTCCCGTTAACTGACTGAAACCTACGGTTGGTTTCCGGAGACCGGAGTTCCCTTCCAAAATTCAGGAACGCTGGTGTGAACCCTGTTGACTCATGTTTCGCCGAATTCAAGGCGAAAGCCAATTCTCCTACGTGTTCGTCCCAATTACGATGATCTCCATTGCAAAACTGGGCTATCATCGTCTTGATGGTCCGGTTCGCCCTTTCAACGGGGTTGCACTGAGGTGAATATACGGGTGCGAATCGATGACGGATTCCGATGTCCTTGAGGTTTCCCTTAAACAATCTTCCATCGTATTGGGATCCATTGTCGCTGATCACGGTTTTGGGGCAGCCAAACTTCAGCACTACTTGATCGTAAAAAGGCTGGAACACTCCCTTGCCGTTGGCCGCCCGGAGGGGCCTGCACTCGATCCACTTGGAGAAACGGTCTTGAAACATAACAAGGAAGGTATTACCCTTCTTGGAACGAGGGAGTGGGCCAATCAGGTCGGTGCTCACGGTATTCCATGGTTCACTGATCGTATAGGGTTGCATTTTCCCCGACGGTTTCTGCTGGCTAACCTTATACTTTTGGCACTGCTGGCATTTTCTGACGTATTTCGCCACTTCGCGGAACATCCCGGGCCAGTAGTAACTCTGGGCCACCCTGGAGATGGTTTTGGCAATCCCCATATGACCAGCTACTGGTTCGTCGTGGTTCTCCTGAAGTATGGATTGACGGTTTTCGGTCAGTATGCAAAGTTTCCACGGCGTTCCCATTTCTGGTTCGGTGTAGTCATTAGAGCTCCAGAAATGTCGATACAACTTTCCATCTTGAATACGGTAATCTGGAAACAACTTTGGGTCCTTCGAAACTTCTCGGTACTTTCTTGCATACCACGGACACAACACCACATCTTCAGCCAGACATGATTCCAGTTGGTGGGGTAACCGGTCCTCAGAAAGTGCATTCGGCGGTACGGCCGACGGATTCAGGGGAGTAGTTAACGGTTCCTTTCCCAGGAAACATTGTGCCGTACGGAAGTCGATTCTAAAATCGTGAGAAGACAGCAGGTCCATACCTAAGATTAGGTCCATAGGTAGTTGTGGGACCAGAAACAATCGTGCCGCTATCAGTTGACTTCCAATTTTCAATTTCGGCTCAAAAACTTCTTTGACAGCAACGCAGTTCCCATCGGCTACGGTAGCCGACATCTCGTTAACTCGAATCTCGGTTATCCCTGCATTTCTGCATTTTCTAGCCGTCTCTTCACTCAAAAAAGACCTCGATGCTCCGGTATCCAGCAAGGCACGGAAAGGCTCATGTCCTGTGTGAACGATGACTATCGGACGGTTCTCTCTGGCCGGCTGTTTCGGTTCTCTTGGGGAAGTTTGAGATGGGAACTGCCTTCTCCCCTGGCCAAGGCAGCTCCGTTCTAGTTTTCCGAACACCTGCAGTCTCTCGAAAGGATCCCCTGTCGTCCACATCGAGAACAAAACATCCTAGGCGAAGATCGGCACTCTCTTCTCATGTGTCCGGTCTTTCCACATCGCCAGCATTGGATTCCAGAGTCCTTGAACTGAACCCTCTTCGTCCCCGGCGAGTTAGTCTCCTGAGACCTAACCTCCTTGGAACTAGGCTCCTTCTTCACCCCTTTCGGTTCAACAGCCTGAGGTAGTGACTGTCTCGTAGGCGAAGACGGCGGTATGGGCGGGTTCTCCGCCTGATATGCGGCATTTACGGCTAGGTTTTTGGTAGATTTCGACTGAGGTCCTTGGTACACCAGGTGAGGTTCGTCGATGAATCCTTTCCGGTCCGGAGGTGGCACATAATTGTCGGCCTGCCACTGAACTAGCTCGAACACCCTTCCCTTATCCAACAACTGCTTGTAAGTCTTCGTTTCCTGGAAGGCCAGTGCTGTTTGGAGGGATGGTAACAGACGCTTCTTGATCATGAGGATCTGATCTTCTTCGGACGGGCGTCTGGCGGTCAATTTCAGGAATAAGTTCTGCATCCTGGTAACGAACTGTAAAAGTTTTTCCTCCTTGCCCTGCGATCGTTTCCTAATTTCATCCAAGAGGTTTTCCTCATAGTCCGGGGGGAGGAAAGCTTCACGTAGTTGTTCCTTGAAGTCGTTCCAATCCCTGAACGAACCTCTCCTCGGGACGTACCAGTCCTTCGCATCACCCTTCAGCAGTTCGAAGATGGATTCGAACATGTGTTGGTGGCTGACTTTCCTGGTTTCTGCCAGTTGTTCTACTTCTTCCAGGAAGGTATTCACGCTAGTGGTTCCATCGAAATAAATATGCCATTTGTAGACCGGGACGGACGGGTGGTCGGCCAGACGGGTGTTTGTGGCATTGGTGTCGGTTCCACTACACACCTGATCGATCTGACTGGCGTCTGTTGAACAGCTCCGGTGGTGTTGGTGTATCCTCCGGTTCAGTGCCCCGTTATCCACGGTCCTGTCAACGGGGTCTGGTCGAAGTAAGGTTTCAGTTTCGGCGTTAAACGAGCAATCTGATTCCTCCGGTGCCAAGAATGGAAAAAATATCCTCCTGGTAGATTCGGCCGCGACGGGCCTACTCCTTCGGATTCGAGTACGCAGAGGACTAGTGAGGTCCAGTCGTCTTCGGACTACTTCGCAAGCTCGTTCCCTCAGTCGTTGGAAAAAGTCAACAGACAATCCAGTCCGTTGGGTTTCCTGCTGAACGGATCCGGCGGTAAGGAGGTCCTCAATTCCCGTCTCCTGACGACTAAATTCCCGGGTTTCTTCAAAAGTAATCAGCTCGACTTCCTGTTTCCTCCGGGAAGTGACCTCAGCTCGGCCCGATTCCCCACTGAACTCTCCCAATTGTTCTGGACCACCCTGCCTAGCCTCGGCCAGGGTCTTAGCATCCTCCAGCATCTCGTAAACTTGATTTACGACACCCTTCAGATCGTCCAACATGTCCTGTCCCTCAATCGACGTCGGTTTGATCTGGCCAATACGGTTTTGGACATGGACCAATCGGCTCCTTATGCGGGATTCCTCATTCACGGCATTCTCCTCGTCGAACTCTCTAACTTCTTCAACCAAGCAACCCAATATTCGGTTAACACTGCACATTTCCTCTTCAAGGTTCCTGGCTGAGGTACGGAACGGCACTTTGTTAGCTAACACCTTGCGCAGTTCGGCACGGTTTTCATGGACGGTCCTATGGGCCTGGCAGCCTCGGGCTTCGAGTTCCCAAACCAACTCCTCGGCCCTCAGTCTATTCACCTCCATGTCTGCTCCTCTACTCCTCAGTTCTCCTTTTGCACTGCCTCTTGTCGAAAGAAATTAGGTCCCTGCTCGGGCGCCAATTTGTGACGACCTTTTCTCGGGTTTGTGTGACTAAACGGTTTTGATTTATTTTCTCGGGCGCCAGTTGCAAATTTTGGTCCAAGGTTGCAACTCCTTGTCGTACACTTCTCTGTCCTTCCCAGGTAGCCTTTACACAGTTGGAGAAGGGTTCGGTGCAATCTAAGATCTTAGCGATTGCTTGGTGGTAATTTCTTTGTTTGTAGAGAAGACCAATATCACAGAAATGAAACTCACACTCTGTATGTACAGATATATTACAAATTTTCACGGTGTCACTTACACTGTTGACCACAATTATATTTACACAAAGAGCTGTCTGATGTTGATTGTCAATGTGTCTCAACTTAATATGATATGAACAGTATTAATATTTACACAATATAAGAAATGATCAAAGCAATGAAATAATATGCAGTTAGATGTTAACAAAGCGGAAATATGTAATCTTGAACTAAGCAGAACGGTGTACGGTAGTGAGGAATGAGATGAGCGAGCAGAGCAGGTGATAAGAGCGGTGAAAAATGGCGGTATCGACAAATTGGTGAATGACGGACAATGAGAGCATATAATGAGCAAATACAAGTGAGAAAGCAGTAAACAGGCAGGGCCGGCTTTGACTACGGTATTGACCTGTGTTCCAAGAAAAACAAGTTGGTCAAAATGTCTTCAACAACGATGAGTGTGCGGCCTGAAGGGCGCACCCACTTCAATTTATAAACGTCACGGCCAACTAGATCGACAGTACCTCCGTGTCCGTATTACCGGTTCAAACCCTTAATACTAGGTTGAATGGTTCGCCCGAGCTTAGCCCAGGTCGTTCGACGCAACCCAATAAAAGAGGAAATTCCGGAAATAATGTCGATCTACTCCAAAATACTGTCGAGTATGACTAACCAAAATACAAGGCCGTGACGACAGAGCACTCCGTAAAACTAAAAGGAACTATCGGGAACGTTCCGTTAATTCAAACCCGAATCACCGTCTGTATCTTTCGCCCGTGCTTAGCCCAGAGCGTCGGATACAACCAGATAATTCGAGGATAACTCAGGTACAGTACCACCTTGATTCAACCCCTATGGGAGGGCAATCGAACAAAGGTTGTAGGCAATGTCCCTTACAACGTTCCCGAAAGCAATCCACAAATGACCTGCCAAAATGTTACGCTAGTGCTCCGAATTACAGAATGAACAAATCAGATATTTCAGAAACGTCTCGCTAATTCAAACTCGAATAACAGCCTGTATCCTTCACCCGTGCTTAGCCCAGAGCGTCGGATACAACCAGAAAATTCGAGGAATAACTTGGGTCCAGTACCACCTCAATTCAACCCCTGGGAGGGCAATCGAACTAAGGTTGCAGGTAATGTCCCCCACAACGTTCCCGAAAACACCACAAAAATTATCAGCTAAAATATTACGGCAGTATTCCGACACACGAAACGAACAAATCGGATATTTCAGAAACGTCTCGCTAATTCAAACTCGAATCACAGCCTGTATCTTTCACCCGTGCTTAGCCCAGAGCGTCGGATACAACCAGATAATTCGAGGAATAACTTGAGTCCAGTACCACCTCAATTCAATCCCTATGGGAGGGTAATTGAACTAAGGTTGCAGGTAATGTCCCCCACAACGTTCCCGAAAACACCACAAAAATTATCAGCTAAAATATAACGGCAGTATTCCGACACACGAAACGAACAAATCGGATATTTCAGAAACGTCTCGCTAATTCAAACTCGAATCACAGCCTGTATCTTTCACCCGTGCTCAGCCCAGAGCGTCGGATACAACCAGATAATTCGAGGAATAACTTGAGTCCAGTACCACCTCAATTCAATCCCTATGGGAGGGTAATTGAACTAAGGTTGCAGGTAATGTCCCCCACAACGTTCCCGAAAACACCACAAAAATTATCAGCTAAAATATAAAGGCAGTATTCCGACACACGAAACGAACAAATCGGATATTTCAGAAACGTCTCGCTAATTCAAACTCGAATCACAGCCTGTATCTTTCACCCGTGCTTAGCCCAGAGCGTCGGATACAACCAGAAAATTCGAGGAATAACTTGGGTTCAATACCACCTCAATTCAATCCCTATTGGAGGGCAATTGAACTAAGGTTGCAGGTAATGTCCCCCACAACGTTCCCGAAAACACCACAAAAATTATCCACCGGAATACCAAATAATGCAGCTACACTATTACCCGACTTGTATTGAACGGAAAATAGAAATGGAACACAGGAAAATATACAGAAATCAAACGGAAAGCCGATTAAAGCCCAAAAGGTTCTTACCAGGTAAAACACCACTTTCACTCACTGCCTTTACGGTAAGAGAAATAACTCGAGTCTACTTAAACTCAGAAAAGAATTGAATTTTGAAGAAAATGTAAAATCTTGGTTTATTCGAAAAATACTCGGAAGAAAGCGACTGTATAGCTCGAAATACTCTCAAAAAGTTGCCCATTCCGTCTGGACAAGTCCTTTTATAACTTCGGAAAAGTGGGGATGTCACATGTCCAAAATTTCGAGAAATTTCCTAGAGTAGGATGTTTTACGGTTCCCTGATTGGTTCATTCAAATTCCTTTGTTCTCTGAAAGAATTATACAGCGGGTCACGTAAACACGCGTTTACCCGTTTTTCATACAATTCAATCTACGAGACCGCCGAAAACATGTTAAAAACTGCGATAAGCGATAAATCGCCGAGTACGGCATGGTTTTTATACATAGGACGGAAACTGAAAATGCATCGAAATAAATCTGATCGAATTATTCCTTTTGATAGGAAATTTCTCAAAACGAAATATAATTAATTTGACAATTCTTAAGTGATGAAAATCACTTAGTTGAAATAGGTCGGAGATTGAAATGCATCGGAACAGATTTGAAGTAATAATTCTTTCATTCCTGTTAGGAAATCTCCCGAAACAAATGAAACAAAATGATTGATTTTTTTAGTAACGAAAATCACTTCGTTACAATTTCCACTGACAATATCCGCTCGGACCAATTTTTCCAACCATTTATACTCCCAGATATTCCATTCTCTATTAAACATCCTACTCCTGCTTTTGCTTTAGTATTTCGATCCACTCCGCTATATATTAACAAATGGCCGTTTCTTGTCTTCATTGATCCTTCTCCCTTTTTCTTTGTTTCCGTTATTGCCAAAACTTTAAGTTCCATTTGCTCAAATTCAGTCTCAAGTTCATTTTCCTTTCCACTTAAACTTCTCACATTCCATGTTGCTATCCTCCATACATCTCTTACGCTCGTTCTACCGTCTCGTTGTCCTTTATTCTGCTCAGTCGTAATTTTTAATTCCGTTCCTACCTTCATCCTCCTCAATAGTTTTTTGACATTGATTTCTCAATTTTTCCTATATCATAATTCCATTTAAAGTGCACATTGTCTATGATTAGCTTCTGAAAACCCACTTTAACATTCCTACCTCTTCCTCTCTCTTCCTTGGCAGCCGATCTTAGCTTTTCCTGTATCTCCCTTTGTACCTTCGTCATATCATCGTTTATATAAACTACTTCATCCGTATAGTTCTTTAGTTTATTCTTATTTTGCATCAACTTCATTTTTTCCGACGTATTCTCCAATTCGATAAGGTAAGTTTTCACTCCTATTTTCCTGGCAGTCTTCAAAAGAGGCTCTATCTCCATATTTTTCTTGAAAAACTGACTCATTTTATCCTGTATTGAGTCTTGTTGGATTTCATTCATAGTTAGACCACTGACCACTACATTATTTCTTCTTTTATCTCTATCTATAATCTCTAGTCTAGAATTAATCATCTTAATTTCGCTTTTGAGATTTTCGTTTTCTTTCTTTATTTGTTCATTTTTTTCTCTCAACTTCTTCATTTCTGTCTGGTAACTCCGCTGTTCAGATCTTATCTCCTTCATTTCCCGCATCATATTCTCCATCATTTCCATCATTCTATCCATTTTATCATCCTGAGTATTTCGTTTTTGTTTTTGTGGTGTTCGAAAAATTCTTCTGCTTTTTGTAAATATTTCCTCTTCGTTGTCTTCTTCCCTTCTTCTTTTCCCTTCATCACTCGTATATTCCTCGTCATTTCTCATCTTGATATTTCTATTTCGCGATTTCGAATTAAACCTGAGTCCGCCTCTGTCAACTCCGAAATCCAGCTCTCTTATCTGCGGCGATAACGTTGTTTATCACTCACACCAGCTGCTTTTTCTATCGATGTTATATTTCTATGTCGGGTTGCAATATCAAAATAATCACTGTTTTGCAAGTTTACATTCCACCCAAACTAAAATCCTCGACTATTCTCGCCTAGTGCACAAACAACAACTATGGTATTCTCTGTTGAAAATAATTTCTCGCTCGTAATTTTCGATTATATCGAGTTTTATTACGGAGCTCCGAATTAGCATGCGCACAGATAAGATACTAAAGCCTTCAGATTTCAACTCAAATTTGTTTCTATAAAAAGATTGAAATGTTTTTTTCACGCCGTATAATTTGATACTACTTAGTTCTATACACATGCTACTGAATTTTCACATGGAAATGCTAATGGTCATGCGCAATAGAGTAGGGGCAAATTTTAATTGTTTTAGAATATACTAAAAATAACAATAATAATAATAATAATGATAATAATAATAATAATAATGAAAATAATAATTACTGTAGACATGTTAGACCTGCCAGTGGTCTCTGATGCTCAAAAAAAGGATCAGTGGGCACGAAAGGAACTTCACGGTCGTCACCATCATGACATTAACCAGCCCCACATCGACAAAGATGCATCTAATCGATGGCTAACAATCGGACATTTATTTGGCGAAACAGAGGGTTTCATGATGACAATCCAGGACCAGGTGATTAATACCAACAACTATAAAAAGTTCATTACTGGGGATACAACTCTCATATCAGATAAATGTTGAAAATGCCATCAGAAGTCTGAAACAATTCAGCATATAACATCTGGCTGCACAAATTTGGCCAATACGGAATATCTACATAGGCACAATCAGGTATGCAATATAATACACCAGAAGATAGCTCACAAATACGGCCTCTGGGACATCTACACACCGTATTACAAGTACCAGCCACCACCAGTGCTAGAAATCGCTTCTGTCAGGCTCTACTACGATCGGTCTATTATCCCCGACAGAATGGTGACGAATAACAGACCAGATATTGTTGTGTTTGACGGGGAGGCTTAACACGTGTCCCTGGTTGATGTTGCAATCCCTAACAACAGCAACATAACTCAAAATCATCTAGAGAAGATGAATAAGTATGCCGATTTAGCAATAGAAATACAACAAATGTGGCATGGTCAAAGTGTAGAAATCACCCCAGTGATCATGTCATCTACTGGTCTCGTTCCAAAAGCCCTCACTGAAGGACTCAACAAGCTGGTGCTGCACAGGAACACCTATATCGAGATCCAGAAGGCGGTTATCCTGAACACTGCAGGTTTAGTGACCGACACTAACCCTTTTGATACTCATATACCTGGGGTTGGTGGAAAAAATCCAGTCTAGGCTGAGAAAAGAATGAAAATAATAATGATAATAATGATAAAAATAAAGCCCAATTCCTAAGTGAAGTACTAAATGAAAAAACTAAAATTCCGGAAATGACAAACGACCATATCACAGAAAAAACTCTAGCCGATCAGATGAGCAAAATACACAATTGGAAAGAGCCAGGACCTGATAAGATACAAAACTACTGGATCAAAAAGTTCAAGATGCTCCATCCTAAAATTCTTGAACTCATTAACGAAGTCATAAGGGACCCCAGCAAAATGAACCCTGAAATGTGAAAGGGATAACCTACATTAAACCCAAGAATACCAACACAAGGAACCCCGCTAACTAAAGACCTCCCTCAATACCATTTATAAGTTGATCACTGGATACATAAATCAATCAATACAAGAACACTGTACCAACAACAACATACTAGCAGAGGAACAACAAGGAAGTAAATCAAGAACGCTGGGTTGCAAAGAACAGCTAACCATAGACGCAGTAGCTATGAATCGAGCGATACAGAAGGAACGAAATATGTACACATGCTTTATAGACTACGTCAAAGCATACGATAAAATCTCGTATACTTGAGTAATACAAGTATTACACATCTACAAGATTCACCCAACATATATAACATTCATCATGACAGTCATGGAAGAATGAAAAAGAAAAATTAGTCTGAAAACAAACTCAGCCAGCATCACCAGCAAGACATGCTCATCAAAAGGGGAATCTTTCAAGGAGACAGCCTAAGCAGTTTACTATTTTGTCTATGTCTCAACCCTCTGTCAGTAATTCTCAAAAAAAATGTGAAAGGGTTCAGAATCAAGTCACCGAAAAGCAAAAATGCACAAATTCTGAACGAGACTTAGAAAACGCAATAAAAATAACGGAAAATTTCAGTTCGGAAATCAAGATGGAATTTGGAATACAGAAATGTAAAATTCAGGCAATAAAGAACGGTAAACAAATTACAGATCCATTATACACAACAACGAAAGAAAACGGAGAAATCACACCAATTGAACACAACTAATATTATAAATACCTAGGCTTTGTACAGAGTGAGGCTATTGAACATACCCACGTTAAGAATAGAATCGAGAAAACCTTCAAAACAAGACTCCACCAGCTCCTCAAAACCCACCTGACCTCAAAAAACTTGACGAAGGCAGTCAACACATATGCAATTTCCGTCCTCAGATATACTTTAGGAGTGATCAAATGGACACAGACTGACTTACAAGAACTAGAAAGACTCATGAGAACATCATACATAAAGTTCACTAAACACCACCCGAGAAGCTCCAAGGAAAGGATGAGTATTCCACGAAAACTAGGACACAGACTAATCGACATCCAACATCTACACGATGAGCAACTCAGCAGCATGAAACACTACTACTGGCAAAAAGAAACCTGCTTAGAATTGCTCAAAGCTGTCATTCATGCAGGTCAAAACTAAACACCATTGAACCTGTGTAACCGTCAACCCACGAACCTCAGTTCCTCGGAAACAAAGATAGAGACATGAAGAGGCAAACAGCTACACGGAAGATACCCTGGCGATATAGACCATGATTTTGTCGACGTTCAAGAGTCGTTCAAATAGCTAACCACTGGTAGACTCTTTTCAGGGACTGGGGGCTTCTTTATGTCAATACAAGACCAAGTTGTAGCTACGAAAAACTACAGAAAATATATTATCAAAGAAGAAGGAATGACAGATGATTCATGTAGATGGTATCATAACGCTACACAAACCACCCACCATATACTTGCTGGATGCACAAAATTCAGTCAGTCAGAATATACAGCCAGACATGATCGAATGGAAAAATTTTTACATCAAGCAATAGAAGGGAAACTCTTAAACCAACTACCTGAAAAACAATAATGGAAATATAACCCTAAGCCAGTGTCAAAAACAGAGGACTATATCCTGTTCTGGAACAGGTCCATCCAAACATATCGAACAGTAGCCAACAACAGACCAGACACGACGGTATGGTTGAAGAAGGAGAAACTGTACACCTAATAGACTATGCAATGGTGAACACCCATAATATACAGACAATATTTAACGAGGAGAAGCAGAAATATTAAGCACTGGCCCAAGATATAAAGGAACTATGGTAAATAGAAACCGTGAAGATCCATCCTATCACATCTTCATCAACGGGTGTAGTACCGAATACCGTAAAGAATTATCTTGAAGAATTAAAGACCTCGCAGACCATACCTACCAACACTGAGGTCGGCAGCCTCTCTGTTGTGTCACTTGTTGCAAAAAGGAATAGATACTCTGGCGTGGTGGAGAATCAGGTTGACCCCACTCGGAAACGTCATTAAGTTATGCCTGCAGTGGGCATCGATGAAACGAGTGACATCGTCCCGCAGAACGAAAACACCACTAAGCAGAACCTGGAATCGAAAGAAGATTATATATCGCACAATAACGACGATTCAACCTCTGAAGGTGCTACCGGAGCTATAACCCAGCTCACCCAAGAGGAAACAGGAAGTAAGAAACGGTTGAAATGGACCTAAGAGATGAATAAGTACCTTTACTGAACTTGAAAATTAATAAAATGGAAACAGATAAAAGACCATACAGTAATGAACTGCACAAAATGATTGAGAAATTTAATGAGCTCAAGGACAAAACACGTCAAAATATACTGAACCAACGACGACAATTATTTACATCTAATCGCTTAGATATGGCTACGATTCAAGAAATAATGAGACAGGTTGAAATAGAATTACACATGAATGATTCTGAGGAGGAGGAAAATTGGTCGGGGGAGAATTCAACCAGAGAGGAGAATGGACAAGAGGAATAGAGGGAAGAATTCGAGAAGAAAAAAACTGCCTCGAGAGAAACTGGAGTTTGTACAGAGGACTTGATCAATTAGCTAGGCCAAAACTACAAGAACTCATCACCAAAAAAGAGACCGGACACATCATACGGCGAATGAATCAAATTTTTAGAAGAAAAAATATAAGTTTATGACCTGAATGACTATCTCGACATTATTTACTCAGGAGCTGAAACAACTATTGAACTTCATTGACAGAAAATGAACCAACAGAAGCAGAATACTGGTATGGAACAGAGAAAACCAATGTGGGAGGTGAAAATCGGAAAAACATAGAAGAATTGAGAAGATCAATCGGACAGTTTGAACAATTCTCAAAAACAGAAAACCCTCAAATGAACTTAGAAATAAAACTGAAAAATTAATGAGTAAACACGAGCACCAGGAAAAC
Source organism: Myrrha octodecimguttata (assembly GCA_958510865.1). Lineage (NCBI taxonomy): Eukaryota > Metazoa > Arthropoda > Insecta > Coleoptera > Coccinellidae > Myrrha > Myrrha octodecimguttata. Next base: position 1,541,887 of record OY294057.1, on the reverse strand, counting down.
AGTTCAGCGTTCCAAGTTCTGGACAAACTCAAGCAACGGCTCTTTGTGTACGCTAACAGAATAGGGAGATACAAATAATCACACCAGAGGCGTCAACACAATAATTGGTTTCGTACTAATCAGAAGAAATTCTACCGCTCCTTAGTAACACCTGCAAAGGAAGCACAAGGTGAATACCCCAACCCAGAAGATATAGAAAACGTCTGAAAAGAAATCTGGCACAAAAAAAACACATAACGACAAAGCCAAATGGCTCACGGAAGGGAAAACGCTTGTGTCTAAAATACCAGTTATGCTGTATGACACTATCACCGAAGCCGATGTTAAAACTGCGTTAACTAAAGCTCAAAACTGGAAGGCAGCAGAACCGGACAGAACTCATAACTATTGGCCAAAGAAATTCCACGTAACACATCGAAGTCTAGCAAACCTATTAACCACAATCCTACAAAACCCCGAAGAAACACCAGATTTTCTCAGCACTGGTGTCACTTACCTACTTCCAAAGACTAGCCAACCTGTTCAGGACCCCGCTAAATACAGGCCAATAACGTGCCTGCCCACACTGTATAAACTGCTGTCTGGAATTATCTGCAACCAGATCTACGAACACCTAGAACTACATCAAATTCTACCAGAAGAGCAAAAAGGCTGTAGGAGACACAGCAGAGGATGCAAGGAGCAACTTATTATAGGATCCATCATAACCCAAGATGCCAAACGAAGAAAGAAAAACCTCTTTGTAGCTTACATAGACTACAAAAAAGTGTTTGACAGTAATCCACACTCATTACTGATTGACATGCTGAATCTATATAAAATAAGCCCCACTATAATCACCCTTTTACAACATCGTATGATCAAATGGAATACAACTATACAAACAGAAAACAGAAAAACAAATAAACGCAGGTAAGATTAACATAAAGAGAGGTATTTTTCAGGGTGACTCTTTAAGCGCTCTTTGGTACTGTATTAAACTGGCTCCATTATCCAGAATGCTCAAAAAATCCAAACAAGCATTCGCTCTTGAGAACGGACAAAGATTCGACCACCTAGCATACACGGATGATATTAAACTGATAGCAGGCACAAAGGAAGGATAAGACATACTTCTCAAGATCATGAAAAAATACAGAGTGCGGACACAGGGATGGAATTTGGCCTCGGAAAATATAAAATAAGCGCAATGGATAGGCTGGAATGCTGGTCAGAGCATCCATGTTTTCATATCGATCAAAACCAACTCATAGAAAATATGAATAAAGATGAAGCTTATTAATATCTAAGACTAGAAGATCAAGCTATAGGAATAAGGCGGAAGAAAATGGAAGAAATCCTCACGGAAAGGTTGAATAGCAGGGTCAGAGCAATTCTCAAAACCCAATTAAGAGGACAAAATTAACATTTTCGCCAAACCAGCTGTCACATGCAGCTTTGGTGTTATCAAATGGACTGAAACTGATCTGCAACCACTCAATAGAAATATCGGAACATTATTCACCAAATACAGAGCCAGACACGCTAAAAGCTCTATTGTGAGGTTTTACCTACCTAGGAAAAGTGTAGGAGGAGGAGTTGTCGATCTGAAGGAAGCCCATTAAAAACAACTGGGGGACCAATGACATTCTTCCGAGATAAAACCAAGGTCTCAAATTATCATCTGAACATAAGCTCTGCAGATAGAAAACTGATACCTTTGAATTTAGCAGATATTGAATATGCACCACTAGTGGAAATCTATGATAAAGAAGAGAAAATGCAACAATGGAGTGGCATGGAACTGAACGAACGATACCCAACGAATGTCTTCAACCAACCCCATACAGACGCACAGGGCTCAAACGCATGGTTAGGAAAAAGTAATCTCTTCGCTGAAACAGAAGGCTTTATAAGGGGAATACAGGATCAGGTTATAGCCACCTTGAATCACAAAAATCTATTGTCAAGGACGGAGCAATAATCAATTATAAGAGTAGATTATGTCATTTTAAATCCGAATCGATAGAGCACATAATAACAGGATGCTCTACACTTGCGCCCACTTAATATGTAAAGAGTTATGACAATGTGGCAAAAATAATACATCAAGAACTTTGTCTCGAGGCAAAACTGGCGGAAGAATTTTCTCCATACTACAAATACTTGCCCCATGCAGTAATAGACACGCCAACCTTCTTCTTCCTCCTCTTAATTCAGGCTGTAGGGCCTGTAATTTCCAATTCAACTCTTTCTTGTGAGATGGATGTCCAGGAATCTTTTCATCTTTTGGAGGTCGTCGGGTCTGTGGTCGACCATCCCGTGCAATTTTCGCTACCCTGCTCAGATCCATTCTGTTTATGTGGTCGTTCCATTCTCGTCGCCGCTTTCGTCCCCATCTAACCACGTCCTTGATCTCACATTCCTTTCTTACATCACTGCTTCGCTTCATATCTCTGAGTGAGTAGCCCGCTATACTTCTGAGGGTTTTCATTTCTGTTGTTCTCAGGATGTTTTTTGTCTTTTGGTTATCAGCCCGAGTTTCTATGGCGTATGTTAGTACAGGTCTTATGCAGGTTTTATAAATCTTGGTTTCAGCTCGGGTATTCATGAACTTATTATCCCATATCACCTCTCTCAGGGCACCGGATATTCTGTTGGCCCTATATGCTTGGTCTCTCACTTCGTGGGTTCTATTCTGGCTATGGGTAAGTTGCACTCCCAGGTATTGAAACTCCATTACTTGCTCAACAGTGTTATCTTCAATTACCAGTTTACATCTTATGGGTTCCTTAGCGATGACGAGTCTTTTAGTTTTCGTAGTAGATATTTTCATGTTGTATTCTGCCGTTTTCTGATAAAAAGAGTCTCTGCAGGTCATCCTCGTTTTCAGCTATGATGACTGCGTCATCTGCGTAGCATTTGATTTTTATTTCGCCAGTAGTGAGCCTGTAACCTCTACCTGCCTTCTTGACATGAGTGATGATCTCGTTCTTGATGATGTTGAACAATTGAGGACTTAGAGAGTCTCCTTGTCTTATCCCAGATGGTGTTGGAATTTCTTGGGACAACTTCTGGTTGAATCGTATGTGGGTGCTTGTATTGAGATTCAGTTGTTTTATAATATCCACAATAGTCCCAGGTACTCGTTTCCTCCTCAGAATATTAATAACATCTCCCAGTTTTACTCTATCGAAAGCCTTGGTAAGATCGATGAAACACATAAATGCGGGCTTGTCATACTCTATGGCTTTTTCGATGATCTGTCTGACGATGAAGATAGCATCTATGGTCGATCTGTTCTTCCTGAATCCCTGTTGTTCCTCCGCAATTGTCATGTGTTCACTAAGCATTGTTTCCAGGATTTTCGTGAACAATTTCATGGTTGAGCTCAGCAGTGTTATGCCTCGGTAATTTTCAGAATATTTCTTGTTGCCTTTCTTGAACACTGGTATGGTTATACTCTTCTTCCATTCCTCGGGTATCTTTTTAGTTTTCAAAATTTTGTTATACAGGGCAGTTAGTTCTTCCAACAGTTGGGGACCTCCGTTCTTCAATAACTCATTTGGTATGTCATCTAGGCCTGGCTTTTAGTTTTCTGGATGTCTCAGTTGTTAATTGAATTGGTATCTCAATAGGGTCGGTATCTTCTACAGTATCGTCAGGAATGGTTTCGGCCTAGTAAAGTTTCTGAAAATAGTCACTCCACTCTGTTTCGTCTATCTGTTGGGTTTGTGTGTATTCACTAATGTCCTGCTTCCTTCTTCTTATCATTCCCCAAACTTTTCTCTGTGCACCGTACAGGTCGTGCTCCATGTCGGTGGTGAACTTCTCCCAGTATTTTCTCCTGATATTCCTTATTTCTGAATTGACTTTATTTCTTATTGGAAAGTAGTTATCTCAATTTCCAGGCGTTTTGTTGCTTCTGTATGACAAGTAGGCATTCCTTTTCTCTTTTGCGAGCTCTTCGACCTCTGATGTAAACCATTGTTTGTAATGACATTTTGTATTTATGCTGATTTTTCTTTTGCCTAGAGCTTCTCCTGAGGCTACTATGATGTTCGATCTTATTTTCTCTCCAGCAGCTTTCCACATCGTCGTGCTCCTCAATCCAATTTTCACCAATTTTCTGTGACAGACGAACCATGTAGAGATATTTTGTTGAAGAGTCTTTGATTGATTCGATGTTGAATTTTTCCCTGGCGACAATGGTGCTTTTTCTCTTTTTCTGTAAACTCATGCGTAATCTACAGAGAACTAAAAGATGGTCAGAACCTATGTTAGCTGAAGTTAGAGTTCTCGTATCTAATATTTGAGTTGGATGTATAGCTCGGTTTGATATTATATAGTCGATTACCGAGCTCTGTCCTCGAGAATTCTGCCAAGTGATTTTCTGTTGTGGTTTGTGTCCAAAAACGCTGTTATTTATGCGCATGTTGTAGCGAGTGAAAAAGTCAATTAGGGCTTCTCCATGTTCATTTATGTGGTCTTCGTTGAATCGATGTTTTATATTGGGTATAATACTATTTCCTATTCTAGCATTCAGATAACCCATCATGAGAAGTTTTTCTGTTCCTGGTACCTTCCTCACTTCTGTCTCCAAGGCATCGTTGAACGAATCTGTTTCCTCCTTGCTTTTACCAGTATCTGGCACATATACACTGGGTCTCTAGGCTATCTATGTCATTGATGCTTCTTAATAGTGGTGGTAATATGTCTTCATTGGGGTCTTGAATTATTTCGTATACTTTTCTTGATGAGTTGATTTTGGGAATTGCAGGCCTTGTATCAGGGTTTGTTTTGTCATAAAGGGAGGGAATATTCAGGAAAATTTCTCTCGTTCGAGCATCAGCATCGTTCGGGTTTAATTGAAGTGATAGTGAGAGTGTATTCAAGATGTCGGCGAGTGAAGACGAAGAAACAGAGCGCTCTTCGAATAAATTAAACAGTGAAGCAGTAAAGCATAATTTATGTGATTATTGCAACAGAAAAGTGGTTGACCCATTGAATTGCATTAAATGTAATGCAATGCTTCATAAGTCATGCTGGAATAAATCCAAGAAATCTTCTACATCGAGTTATGTGCACTTATCGAATTCAGAAATGGAGGAAACAACATCAAAATCCGTATCAACACCTATTGCTGAGAATAATTTTGAGAATGAATATCTGAGGATACAGGTAAAGCTTCTGAATGAATTGTTAATTGAAGTTAAAAGCAAAAATCTTATATTGATGAAGAATAATGAACTTCTGATTGATAAGATTAAATATCTAGAAAGTGATAAACATACACAAAAAATTCGAAAACAAGGTTTTTCAAACAAATCAACATCACTTCTCAACAACATCCAGAAAACAGAAACAGAGAACTCATCTGTCACATCCGCTTCAAGTTCTGTGCCTGCGTCAACGCCATCAATTTCTGTGCTTGCGTCAACTTCAAAGGAAGTAAACACTACCGAGTTTGTAAATACGGAAAATAAAAATTCAAATAATGATACTAATAAAAATAATGATGAACAACAATGGAGCACTGTAGTGAGTAGAAGAAATAAAGGAAGACCACGCTTGAATTTAACGATGGAGAATAGTTTGGATGAGTATAGGAATAGACAAACGAAAATGGTTACATGCACTGGAACATCTGAAGTGAATACTAAACTGAAAGGGGCTATTCGTAAGAAATGGTTATATGTGGGTAGGATCGCAGGTACGGATATCTCAGAAATTGACATCAAGGAGTATATATCGGACCTACAAGTAACAGAAATTGTGGAAGTTAAAAAACTTCCTACAAAAGGAGAAAATTCTGCCTTCAGTGTTGGAATACCGGATGATGCTACATTAGATGAACTTAGCAAGCCTGATTTCTGGCCAGCTGGTGTTATATTAAGAGAATTCAACTTCAAAAATTTTTTCCGGAGACCCCTGGAACAAAAAGTAAGATAGATAAACATATATGTCTCGTACATCAAAACATTCAGGCAATTGGAACTTCTTTCTTGAAGCTACAAAGTTTACTATCAAATCATAATGTGAATATAGCTTGTATAACAGAGCATTGGAAATCGGAAGAAGAACTTGGATGTTATGTACCTAGTGGATTTATTTTGGCTTCTTCCTACTGTAGGAAAAAAGGTCGTCATGGTGGATGCGCAATTTTTGTTGAGGAGGGTATGGATCATACGCGGAGATCTGATTTTAACATTTTAAATGAACCTGGATGTTTTCAATGCTGTGCTTCCCAATTGGTTATTGATGGCAGCAAATTTTTGATAGTGTGTATCTACAGGCCTAATACGTTACCTAACATTGAAGTTTTCTTCGAGAGGTTCAATACACTACTAGATCAATGTCTTTTAGAAAATGTAAATCTTATTGTAGCTGGTGATTTCAACGTTGATATTTTATCCCCAACGAATGATTGCAGGACATTTCTAGAAATTTTGAATTCGTCCAACTTGCAACTCACAACAAAAGAACCAACAAGAAGAACAGAATTTACTGCAACATGTCTAGACAACATTATCACAAATATCGAGGGTAAAACTACAGTTATAGAGGAGCACTTATCGGATCACTCAGGTCAGAAATTCATTTTTAACGTTACTTCCTTCAGTCAAAACACTACACAGAATAAAAAGAAAGTTAGACAATATAGAGAAGAAAATCATCTAATTCTTAAGGGAATGTTAGAAGACATTGACTGGTCCAATTTGTATTTAATGCCTGAAAATGACGTCAACAAAATGTGGGATATATTTTTTGTTCAATTCAAGAGTATGTTTGATAAGGCTTTTCCACTCAAGACGGTAAACATCAGAAAAAGGGGTATATTCAAAAATACTAGCGAAATTCAATCACTTAAGGATGAACTGGATTTATGGTTTGTATTGTCTAGATATAGGAGTGAATTTTTAGATTATTATAAAAAACTTAAACAATCCTATGACCTGGCACTGAGCTCCCAAAAGAGAATTCATTATAAAAGCATCATTGATAAAGCGGACAATAAAACTAGAGTAGTATGGAATGTTATTAGAGAAGTTACCAACCGAGGTAAAAAGCCTATTGCTCAATACCCTCCAAAAATTATGAATCAAGGCAACACTGATAAAATATGTAGTTTAGCAAATGAATTTAATAACCACTTTACCAGTATAGCAGCAAAGCTTTCCTCAGGTTCTAATACAGATTTTCGGAGTAGGAGAAATGTATCAAAATCGTTTTACTTATTTGAGGTGGATGAAAATGAGATCATTTCTACCGTGAAAGGAATGCAGAATAAATTTTCTGCTGGATACGACGATATACCTCTTAATGTAATAAAACATCATATATCAGATATAGTCAAGCCACTATGCTACATTATAAACTCATCCTTTAAAACTGGAATTTTTCCTGATTCACTGAAAACAACAATTGTGAAGCCCTGTCACAAAAAAGGAGACCCAGAAGACCTCACCAATTATAGGCCCATTAGCTTGATCACATCTTTTGCAAAAATATTCGAGAAAATTCTTGCTAATCGATTACTGAACTTCTTCAAGAAATTTAAAGTGTTATCTAACAATCAACATGGTTTCACAAAAGGTAAAGGTGCAGAAACGGCAGTGTTCGAATTTACCCAAAGAATTTATTCATCTCTCGAAAAAGAAAAAATTCCAGCAGGGCTATTTGTTGATCTTTCGAAAGCCTTCGATTGCGTTAATCACAAATTACTTTTGCAGAAATTAGAGAGGAAGGGTGTTAGAGGCATACCTTTACATCTCATAGAGAGTTACCTGAGCGGTAGAAAACAGGTTGTAGTTCTGGACATAAGGAATGAAAAATTCTTTTCATCGGAAGAAACCGCACTAGCTGGAGTACCTCAAGGTACTATCTTAGGACCTGTTCTGTTTATAGTTTACGATGATGATCTACCAGAGGTTTTGGAAGAAGACGTTGATGATGTCCATATCCCGGAGGTTGTGGAGTCGGAAACAGCTGATTATCAAGAACAGAGTGAATGGGATCTAAATGCGTACTTATATGCCGATGACACCAATGTTATTGTATCTTCTCATAACATAGGTAGTGTATCAGAAGGCCTAACATCTGCTGTATCAAAGATTGATGAATGGTGCAACTCTAACTCATTAACACTAAATTCGAATAAAAGCAATATTATGTACTTCGCCAATATTAGATCAAACTCAACTTTTCCACAGTGCATCAACCTTAATGACACTAGCATATCACCTAGCTCAAGTACTAGACTACTTGGAATAACAATAGATAGACACCTAACTCGGGCAGAACACTGTAGTATATTGGCATCTAAATTAAATTCAGTAATATATACAATGAAGGCTATCAGAAATCAAGTGGATGTGAACACATTAAAAACTATCTATTACGCAAACTTCCAATCACTATTGTCCTACGGCATTATTTTTTGGGGATCTAGTTCACAAGCTGAGCATATATTGATTATACAGAAGCAAGCCATTAGAACCATGTTCAATATGAAATTCAGATCATCATGTAGAAGTGTTTTCAAGTCAAACCATATTTTAACTTTGCCAGGGCTGTACATTTACCGTACATTACTGTTTTTTCGCAAGCATCCACTTTATCTGGAAGAATATAAAAATAACAACTCGACAAGGAGAATTCACGAATATTTTTTTCCAATTCATAAATTTTCGATCACTGAACGAAGTACTTTGTATATGGGTATAAAATTGTATAATTCTCTGCCAATTGTCATAAGATTTATTTCTGATTACAATGCATTTCGTAGGGCACTATTTGTGTTTGTATTGAATTGTGAGCCATATTCCATCGAAGAATTTATAGATTTTTGTAAAACATAATGGTAGTTCCAAATTGATTATTTCCCGTGGTTTGCTGTATTGGTTGTTTGTTTTTGATTTTGACTGGTTTTCATTTCATTATTGTAATTGTATAATGGTGATTTTGAGAATAAATGATGTAATTATTATTATTATTATTATTATTATTATTATCTTCTGAGTCTATAGTTTTATTGTTCGCAGAGTTCTCTGCAGTATTGTCAGAAAAAGTATTATCAGGATGAATGGTATTTGTGGATATGTTGAGATCTCCAGCTATTTCTTCTTTTATGATTTTACGTCTTGTCACTGAGATCAAGTTGTTCCGATGGATTACTCGTACCCGATCGGATAGTCGCTGTTCAGTTACCTCATAGTCCTTATGTTCTTTCGTAAATATTGGGTGTAGTCTTAACCTGTATCCAGTAAGATCAGTTTCTAAGAGTGTAACTCTGTAGTTTTTGTGTAATAGAGCTTCATTTATTCGATTTGACGATTTTTTACGCACTCTTGATCGACCAGTCTGAGTGAGAGCTGCAGCGGTAGGTGCATTCTGATCACTTGGTGATCTTTTTGTGATGTGACACATATTGATGTAATTTTTTAATTGGTCGATATCGGCTATAGCTTCTTCGAGTAACCCAGGGGTGGGTAGCCTAACCAATCTCTTACTGGTGGCTGGAATATTATCACCTCCAGCACCAGCTCCAGACGTGTCCTGACTCCTCCCTGGCGGTAGCATCGAATTATTATTTCTTCTTGTTTTCACCATGTTGAAGGGTTTGCCTTTTATACCTACGGCTAGATTTGGCTCAGCTAACTCGGGTTTGCCAGGCCCATGACATGTCCCAGAGCCCCTGAGGGCTTATTATTATTATTATTATAATTATACCGTCTACATGAATCATCTGCCATTCCTTCTTCTCTGATGATATATTTTCTGTGGTTTGTCGTAGCTACAACTTGGTCTTGTATTGATATGAAGATGCACTCAGTCTCTGGAAAGAGTCTGCCAGTGGTTAGCCATTTGAACGACTCTAGAACGTCGACAAAATCATTGTCTATTTCGCTAGGGTTATTATTGGTATTATTGTTACAATTATTATTATTATTCTTATATGTTCGATGACTGCTTTGCAGGTAAGTATTTTGGCACGGCTTTTTTGCAGGTGCTCAAAATTTTTCATTTTCTTTCAGGGTGTCACTTTGAGAGCTTTCCGAGCTAAGCTACAGGTTCCAAAAAATAGCTAATTTCTGCAGTATGTTATATATTTTAGGTGGTAAGTTCAGATCTTTGAGGTAACTGTGGAGTTTTGTTGGGATTTTTCCTGTTGGCCTACAATAGTTGGTAGTATATTTACTTTTCTTGTTTCCAGGTTGTTTTCAGTTCAGCAGCGAGTGGAATGTATTCTCGAATTTTCTCAGCATGCTTTTCCTTGATGTTATGTGATGCAAGGATGGCGATATCAATGAGGTCAGTGTGTTTATATATTTTTTTTCTTGGTGAAATATATCTTCTGGTCTATTGTGTTGTACTGTGTAGTCAGTTTATATTGTTCGATTCCAGTATGTTTTATGGTTTGGCCTGTCTAACTCCGCCTTCGGTGTGGACTGGGTGGATTGAGTAGCTCAGCTAGCATCGAAGCCGGTCCCAAGCCCGGATAAAGGAGGAGGGTTGTCAGGCGAGGTTGGCAGCCTACCTGACATAAAACAGCCTAATAGGTCTCTTGCATGTAACACGAATTATCATATTTGCATGTTTTTCTCATTCTATATCCATACAAAATCATAATGTATGATATCTCACACTCCAACAATTCGCGAATTTCGAATAATTCGGTATTAAAAATCGTCAAATAGGGACGCAAAACCAGAGTGGGTGAAACGTGGTAGTTCGCCTCCTACGTCACTCGTTATTCCACGATGCCCCGATCGATACAGCTCGACGCTGTCTATTGGCTTGCTAGACAGAAAAGTATACGACAAGAGGGAGAGAGTCGATATATCCCCATACGTCACGGAAACCGCGAAGCTTCGTCCGTTTAAACAACCGACTTGCGGAGCAAAATTTAAAATGGCATTTTCTCGTTAAACATTTAAATTTTTGATGGCGGAGAAAGTTTTCAGTGGTCTTATGGATAGAATATTTGATTCAAATGATAAAAAAAATTCATGCAAGAGACCTATTGCTCACAGATCCAATACTCAGCCTCGGATTCGGATGGATAACACTGCAACAGACTTGGCGAGAAACAGGAACAAGAATAAGGAAAATTCGGAGAAACAACAATGGAGAAGAAATACCATAAGAGTAGCCTGCTGGAACATTATGTCTTGGAGTTCCAAAGATATCGAAATACTTATGGAGATAAACCAACACCAAATCGACATATGCGCATTGTCTGAGACGAAGCGCAAAGGCAATGGGACTATCAAACTACCTGGATACGTGCTAGTATACAGTGGAGTAGCCAAACCCAAAAGAGCAGTTGCGGGAGTGGGATTGTTGGTATCAGAAAAATACGAGCACTCTATTCAAGATATACAGTATGTGAGTGAGAGAATTCTTGTAGTGTCATTGGAAACTGGATCGGAAAAACTCCACATACTGACAACCCTCCTCCTTTATCCGGGCTTGGGACCGGCTTCGATGCTAGCTGAGCTACTCAATCTACCCAGTCCACACCGAAGGCGGAGTTAGACACGCCAAACCATAAAATATACTGGAATCGAACAATATAAACTGACCACACAGTAAAACACAATAGACCAGAAGACATATTTCACCATGAAAAAACATATATAACAACACTGACCTCATTGATATCGCCATCCTTGCATCACATAACATCAAGGAAAAGCATGCTGAGAAAATTCGAGAATACATTCCACTCGCTGCTGAACTGAAAACAACCTGGAAACAAGAAAAAGTAAATATACTACCAATTATTGTAGGCCAACAGGAAAAATCCCAACAAAACTCCACAGTTACCTCAAAGATCTGAACTTACCACCTAAAATATATAACATACTGCAGAAATTAGCTATTTTTGGTACCTGTAGCTTAGCTGGGAAATCTCTCAAAGTGACACCCTGAAAGAAAATGAAAAATTTTGAGCACCTGCAAAAAAGCCGTGCCAAAATACTTACCTGCAAAGCAGTCATCGAACATATAAGAAAAATAATAATAATTGTAACAATAATACCAATAATAACCCTAGCGAAATAGACAATGATTTTGTCGACGTTCAAGAGTCGTTCAAATGGCTAACCACTGGCAGACTCTTTCCAGAGACTGAGTGCATCTTCATATCAATACAAGACCAAGTTGTAGCTACGAAAAACCATAGAAAATATATCATCAGAGAAGAAGGAATGGCAGATGATTCATGTAGACGGTATAACTATAATAATAATAATAATAATAAGCCCTCAGGGGCTCTGGGACATGTCATGGGCCTGGCAAACCCGAGTTAGCTGAGCCGAATCTAGCCGTAGGTATAAAAGGCAAACCCTTCAACATGGTGAAAACAAGAAGAAATAATAATTCGATGCTACCGCCAGGGAGGAGTCAGGACACGTCTGGAGCTGGTGCTGGAGGTGATAATATTCCAGCCACCAGTAAGAGATTGGTTAGGCTACCCACCCCTGGGTTACTCGAAGAAGCTATAGCCGATATCGACCAATTAAAAAATTACATCAATATGTGTCACATCACAAAAAGATCACCAAGTGATCAGAATGCACCTACCGCTGCAGCTCTCACTCAGACTGGTCGATCAAGAGTGCGTAAAAAATCGTCAAATCGAATAAATGATGCTCTATTACACAATAACTACAGAGTTACACTCTTAGAAACTGATCTTACTGGATACAGGTTAAGACTACACCCAATATTTACGAAAGAATATAAGGACTATGACGTAACTGAACAGCGACTATCCGATCAGGTACGAGTAATCCATCGGAACAACTTGATCTCAGTGACAAGACGTAAAATCATAAAAGAAGAAATAGCTGGAGAACTCAACATATCCACAAATACCATTCATCCTGATAATACTTTTTCTGACAATACTGCAGAGAACTCTGCGAACAATAAAACTATAGACTCAGAAGATATCACTTCAATTAAACCCGAACGATGCTGATGCTCGAACGAGAGAAATTTTCCTGAATATTCCCTCCCTTTATGACAAAACAAACCCTGATACAAGGCCTGCAATTCCCGAAATCAACTCATCAAGAAAAGTATACGAAATAATTCAAGACCCCAATGAAGATATATTACCACCACTATTAAGAAGCATCAATGACATAGATAGCCTACAGACCCAGCTCGAATCAAAAAAGAAACAACATGGCTTCATAGGCTAAACAAAAGAATTGAAGAAAAAAGAAGTGACAATTCAAGATGGAACGAATACTTGAAAACTAACAATCCTTTTACAAGAATCGAGCATAAATTCAACTCAATTCTAAAGAAATGCAATACACACTCCAAATACGAGAGCAACAACGAAAGTTGTGTTAAACCTACCGCTTGTTGTTACTGTAGATTGCTTCGTATCTATTTTCCGCAGGCACTTTCGCTTCATCCCAGCTTCCACCGCATGATTCCGTATTTAGCTTTGCTTACTTTACCATTTTCACTCATTCCGTGGAATTCTAAAGGTTCGTACCCAGGCACCGTTTTAAATGCATGTTACATCCCGCTTCTGCTTCCGCACCGTTTGCTCACCCTTTCACCCTGCATACCATTAGCATGTACAAACATTCACCGAATAGAGGTTTTATTATTATTATTTCGTGTTTTATTTTCCTGGATAACATCTTGACATACCTACTCAGAGACAGAGGACTACTCCGACTTCTGCGAACATCCCAACCCTGGACATAACCTTTACTGATTGTAGCTCCCGGACCCCTGTGGGATACCGCCCACAGGTACCGAGTGTCCTCAACACTATAAACTAGAGGTGGCGCCCGAGGTCTCTATTTTCGGAGGAAAAGTTAGCAACAAATGGAGACACTGAGGGAAAGGACGTCACAAATGGCGCCCGAGCAGTGAACTTTGTTCGCAGATTGTTGCTGAAATCCGCCGAAATATCCCTGACGACTGGATGGAAAGAAGGAGGAGCAAGTGCAGAAGAACCGAGGAACCAACCCGTTCTGGATCTACCACCGAGCATCTGGACGAAGCTTTGGAGATGAGTGAGTACCGATTACCGATCCGATCTAATTCCGACCGCAATCCGACCGCATTCCGACTGCATTCCGACCGCAATCCGACCGCAATCCGACTGCATTCCGACCGCAATCCGACCGCATTCCGACCGCAAACCGACCACAACCCGACTGAAATTTTCCAGAAACAAGATTCAACGGATCAGGAGGACATCAAAAAATGTCGAGCCAGACTAGGAGTTGTAGTGCGCAGGATCATGGCGAACTCCCACCACCGACATCAGAGGGGTAAAGTGATATATAAGGAGTCGTCCAGAAGAGGAGAGGAAAGTAGCTAATTCGCGAAGGAAGAAGAAGCAAGTGATTCAAATTCTGTACCGACCTACGACTACAAGTGAACAAGAACCGTAAAGATGACCAGCAACGCTGAAGGAACCCTACCGACACCCACCGCAGAACCCAGCACCAGTTGGATCTACAAGCTGAAGAAGGAAGAGCTGGAGACAGAATTGGACAAGTTCCGCCTCAATCCAGAGGGGACCGTAGAAGAGATGAGGAAGAGGCTCACCAGATTAATAAAGAGTGGACAGGCCACACCGAACCCGTCAACCCAGGCAGGACCACCAGCATTTCCAGTGGTGCCACCATTGACCGTGAACACATCCAGCCCTGCCAGCACAAATCACCCCGAACCGATCGATTTGCGCAAGTACGGCGTCCACTCCAATGGTACAGGAGATCCGGCCGCATTTCTGGAAGGATTGGAAGAGATCCGCACCCAATTACACTTGGACCCGCAAAAGATCCTGGCTGGAATACCGCAGGTTCTGACCGGAGACGCATCCCTATGGTTCCGGAATAACAAGCGAAGCTTGGCGACTTGGTCTACTTTCATCGAAGCTTTCAAGACGTTCTATTTTCCGACAGACTACTACGTAACCTTGGAGGAAGAAATCGGCCGACGCCGCCAGAAGCCTGGAGAAGCCGTCACAAAGTACATAACGGACCTCCAGACGATGATGAGGAGACACGGAGGGTATGACGAAGCACAAGAATTGTCAATGCTTCAGAGGAACCTGTTACCCGATTACCGGCAAATGCTTTGGAGTCAAGGAATCAACGACATATCCACGTTCCTGAAGAAGGTCCGTGAAATAGAGACCCTGAAGGCAGAAATCCGATGCCAGAATAGGACATCTGCATCACATGAATCACCAAGCGGATCAGCAACACCTAACTGACCACGGCCAGCACATCAAGTCAGATCAGCCCCCCCGACCAGGTCCTTGGTTTGCTGGAGATGCGGACAAGCAGGCCACGTAAGGGGCGACTGCCGGAATCCATCAGTGATATTTTGTTCCAGATGTGGAAGAAAAGGAGTGATGAGCAAGGATTGCGATTGTCCCAGACCGGAAAACTGAAGGCACTGTTTGTTGCGAGGCCATACCCGACCCTTGTACCCTCCGCCTCGTGTGCCACCGCCGAACTTTATGTAGACCGCCGCCCTCATCTGGAAGTCGAGATATTGTGGAAGAAATTCCGAGCCTTGCTGGACACTGAAGCCTCTAAGTCCTACTTTGGTGATGCCGTGAGGGACCTATGTAAGGTTCAGAAGCTACCCACAATAAAGGAGAAGATGCCGAACGCACTCTTGGCCGATGGGAGAATAGTAAGAATAACGTTTGCCGTAGATATCCCGCTGAAGACCCAGGAGGAAATAATCCAGATGTCACTCATGTATCTACCCCGAGCAAATCATGATATTTTACTGGGAATGGATTTCCTGATTCAGAACAACGTTCAGCTACGTCCGGCCACGGGTGAAATCCTACTTAACAAGAAAGTGCCGCATACCCAGGGTGTGAACATGATTGATGAAGAGAGTGTGACGGACCAGTGTACAACCCCCAACTTGGAGCTGACACCGCAAGAACAAAAACGGCTTCAGGCATTTTTGTCGGAGGAACTGGCCCAGTTCGAACGCATTAAAGGAACGACACCTTTGGTAGAGCACAGGATCCACCTCCTGAAGAAGGAACCGATAAAGCAGCGCTACCGACCCCAAAATCCGAAGATGCAGAAAATCATCAATGAAGAGGTAGACCGAATGTTAGCCGAAGGAATTATTGAACCTTCCAATAGTCCTTGGAGTAGCCCGACCGTCGCTGTTAAGAAGAAAGATGGAAAACCCCGTTTCTGTATCGACTTCCGACAGGTGAACGAAGTTAGCCGTAAGGATGCATACCCACTACCGTACATCTCCGCAATACTAGACCGTCTCCAAACCGCGAAGTACATCTCCAGTATAGACTTAAAGCAAGGCTATTGGCAGATTCCACTTGCAAGAGAGTGCCGACCGATCACCGCCTTCACCGTACCCGGTCGTGGACTATTCCAGTTCAAGGTTATGCCTTTTGGGTTACATTCCGCCGCCGCAACTTTCCAACGGTTGTTGGACTGTATTATCGGACCAGACATGGATCTTCGGGCATTCGCCTATTTAGATGACATCATCGTATTAGGAGAAACTTTTGAGGAGCATTTAGATAATCTGAGGGAAGTGTTCCACCGTTTACGAGCAGCCAATCTCCAACTCAACCCTGAGGAATGCGAATTTGGGAAACGTTCTCTTAAATACCTGGGACACGTGGTCACATCCAAAGGAATTGGCACTGATCCAGACAAAGTCGCAGCGATCTTGAAGATGAAACCACCGACCACTGTCCGTGCTTTACGACGTTTTTTGGGAGTTTGTTCCTGGCACCGGAGATTTATACCCAATTTCTCAAGGATCGCAGCACCTCTGACAAGTTTACTCAAAAAAGGTAAAAAATGGTCATGGTCCGACGATCAACAAAGTTCATTTCAAGAACTCAAGAAGTGCCTCACAGAGTCACCAGTACTAGCCTGCCCCGATTTCAGCCGACCATTTCAGTTGCAAACAGACGCTTCGGATGAAGACTTAGGAGCGGCTCTGCTACAACATCAGGATGGACATGACCGTATAATTGCCTACGCTAGCCGCACATTACAGGCTGCTGAACGAAATTACTCCGTAACCGAAAAGGAATGTCTCGCCATCGTATGGGGTATATATAAATATATATATATATATATATATATATATATATATATATATACATCCCTAATCATTATGGACTCTAACCATATTCCAACCTTATGGCCTCTCTGTGATGGAGATGTGGTAGCTTCGTACAATTTCATATATATTGAATAAAAATGCATTTCCTGCACTTCTGTGCAAACGAGAATACCGTAGCATTAAAATTGAAACATACGATTCTTCATCAATGTCCTAACATTGTTACCTCTCTACGACTTGCTATCATTAGCGCTTCCTGTATACAATATTCATTCGAACTGCGTACATTGAAGACTCACATGATGTACATTAAGGCGTCATCCAATGTTGCCAAATGTGGTCAGTCTACATTCTGCTCTCTGAGAAGACGTAATACTGTTCTTTTCATTAAATGACGTAATTTTTTAAGCCGAATGAATTGAACCTCGTTCAGATGCTACGGTATTCGAATTTATAGCTTTGTTGATGATATTGAAAAATCGAAATAAAAGTATTCTTCTATAGTTGCATTGAGACTGATTTGGAAAATCCTTTTTAATCGGGAGATCCTGAAAATTCGTATACTTTATTCGAGCATATGTTCCTTACTCATAAGCCAATTTTTTTTTCGATTGCTTTCAGTATTACTTAAAGGAAGTACTATTCGATCATAACATATACAGATTGTTCCATAAAAACATGGACAATTTTTCAGCTGTAAATCAGAATTTTTCTGTTGTGAATTTGAAAGCTAATATCTTCCCACATACGACCAGATATTTATAGTAAAATCATACAAGGTGGCTCAGAAATTCAATATGTATAATCATCCTTTTATCGCAATCAGCGACCAGCAGTTTTATTGGAAGATTTCGAAGGTTTTTGCTTCCACATAAAAAAGTTACGGTGAAATATGCAGGGTGTCCCTGAAAGACAACTTGCATAATTAACTTATTGATAAACTTATTTCGACTTCTTAGTACGGCTTCGTGATGGACCTATTCTTACTTGAAATGTACAGGGTAACGAAAACAACCTAGAAAAACACTGACGTGAAGTCGGCAGTATCTGCGCGCATGTTAAAATGAGATGATCGCTTTGGCAACAAATTTGCACATGCACTCAAAATCTGTTGACTTCACGTCACTGCTTTTTCAGGTTTTTTTACTTATTTCGGTAAAAACGAAGATACCGAGGGAGAAACCAAGAAACTTGACATATTTTTTCCCGATATCTTCGAAAATTATGATCGTATCCAACTGAAAGTTGGTACACTGCTGTGAAGTATGGTGCCTTTATTATCAGGCAAATTATTTTTTTTGAATGTGAGGAACAGTTCCAAAAAAAATTTTTAATCAAATTTACCAACAGTGGGATCTCAACTGAATTTCGCAAAAAGTTGCGCATCGTTATACTTCATCCAACTTCCAAGTTTCAATCCAATCAATTCAGTGGTTCCCAAATTAACACTGAAATAACTTCGAAATTTCAGAAGGCTCTTACTACTAAAACGTTCGGCAGATTTCGCCCATTAACGGACATAACCGTCGCATTTCAAAATACATCCAACCCTGGTCCTTAGGATTCTTCATACGACCGTTATCGTGCATGCAGACGGCCAACCAGCCAGAATCGATTTTGACACCGGATTCGTCATCAGTGAGTCCAACTTATTCGTTTGAGACCATTTTCGGCTAAAAATTTGAAAATCACAGACATTTGTGCGAAACTATATCTTTCTGTTCTTTTAAACATGAGCGCAAAAATATAAAACTGATGGTATTTTCAATTGATTACTTTCATATCCTTATCGGAAAATTGCAAAAGTCATATCCTTCCTCAGACGACAAGTACATACAGGGTATCCCAAAAAATTAATTTGCATAATATTCTGATTTGTTAAAGTATTTTGATGATTCCTGAAGCGATTGTCTCGATGAGGTTTTCAGGGGGTGTTATTTAAACATAAAATATACAAGACATCCAAAAAAGGGAGATGTTTCTTTCAAATGGCAAGCAAGATTTTTGCGTGCATATTCTAGCGAACAGCGTTGTATCGTTTTACCAAATTGCCGGTAATGGTAATTTTTCACCCAAAAGTTAACATTAGAATCAAAACTTCAATTTTCAGTCTCATCAGCTCCTCATTTTCGGAGGTGTCGGGATTGAAATATAACGAATTTTGTCCTTTGTACTGAACCGTTTTTATTTTTGGAATAACTGATCATGATGAATCTAGGAAGCAGAACAGAACAAATTTTTTTTTTTTGGATATTTCATATTTTGTTAACAATCAGCCTTGCGAAATTTCGCATGGACCCTCATGCTGTCATTTTCCAATCAAGCACTGAATTGAATTCGATCCGATCTGTGTTTTTGGAAATAGTAGGAAAATAAAACTTTGAATGAGTATTTCTACGAAATTATTGGGTGAAATTTACAACTTCGCTGATTCGGCCGTCGTGATAAAGGTTCAAATATTTTTTTATTCACTACACAAGTATTAAGTCCCTTAGTTGTTTCTTTTGGATGTTATTGTGTCTGCGATCGACAATTAGACTCACTGTTATAACCATTACTTCCCGAAGAAATTACTTGAAAAATCGAATATTTGTAGATTAGGTTTCGGATTTAATCACGAAGGTCGAGTTCTTCAATCATTCAAATCCGCCTGGAGATGCCTTAGGAATAAACCTATTCAAAATTTGATTTCCCCAATATTTCCAAAAAAACAGATCGAATCGAATAGAAGTTAAATACCTACTGATCGAAAATGATAGCTAGAAACTCTTAATGCAGAATGTCGTGAGGACCATATGAATAGAACATACCAAAATCTTTCAATCAAGAAGTAGAACAGCGTTTGGCGGGCTCAATACATGAGTAGGTAGGCTGAATACGAACGCAAAAGTTACTGTCCTCACATAAATCCTTTACTAAAGTTTCCATTGGAATGTTAGAAAAGCAGTAGCCTTTCAAATGGAGAAGATATTTATGGTGAAATATATCGGTTAATTCGAATAGTTCACTTGTGTACTTACCTATTCCAATGAGTTTTCGTGTTTTGTTTCCGCTGCTTTCATTTCAGAGCAAAATAAGTAGGTTCTTTCAAAAAGCAAAATTTTACCTCTATAATTTTGAGTCTGCACCATTCTTATTGTTGAAGTGGTGGGGTCGCACCCTACTTGTATCGAGAGGGAAACTATATATTTGGTATAGCATCGATTTGTTTTAAAATTTTATTTTTACTCAAGGCTGATGGTAGACACAATAACTTCCGAAACAAACAACCTAAGAATTCGATAATGCTACAGCAGGTTCGGACCCTAGTTACGAATACTGGATTCGTGAATGTGTAGAATCCACCTAATGATTCCGCAGGATCAAAACTTTAGAATTTCAAAATTTGCTTTCTCAATATTTCTAAAAATACAGAGTCGATCGAATTGAAATTCACTAATAAATAGAGAAAAGACAGCTTGAAGGTTCATGCGGAATTTCGTGTGGAACATTTGATTAGCAGATCGCCAAGTTATAATATTAATAGATTTGAAAAATATGTATTTATCAGTTGATCCAATCAAACTATCATCACGCACAAATTTGTTCATCGGTATTCGCCAACTAGTTATCAAATTTCATTGAGATCGGATCAGTGTTTTTTTCGAGTTATTTCGGATACATCATGATAATAATAATAATAATATTTTTCAATAATATTTTTCTTCTCAACGATACCTAGAAAACAACTTAGAAATTTTACATATTTTTTGCAATATCTTCGATCTACGATCAAACTTATACCGATTGAAGGATATTTGAGAGGATTTTGCATGTTTTTATGTGATTTCGAGGTTTTCACTGAAGAAAAACTATTGAAATCAAATAAAAATTGATATTTGTAAAAAACGCCTCTGCAAATTGCGGGATTCGAACTATTTGTCAGGGAAATGTTCCTGGAAAAATTAATGCCTAGTTAACAATAACGGAATAATGTAAACGATGAAAGAAGTGTACTGTTACGTTTCGAAGTCAATATGTGACCATCACCAACACGAAAATTTGTAGAATTATTTTTTCACGAAATAATAAAAAAAAATTAAAACAAAGTTGATAGCTTCCATTGTTTCGATATTGTTCATTACTATACAACTCTATTTCTATCAACTGCCTTGACGAATAATTTGTAACCCGCAATCCGCAAGGGCGTTCTTCTTCAGATGGCAACATCAAAACATTGAAAACCCTGAATGGGTTGTTGAAGTAACAGAAAATTATTTCTGCATTACTTGAACAGACTGGATTCATTTAAAGAAAACATTTCCATTCAGGTATGCATTGCAATTAAATTTTGAGCTGATTATCAAGTCAAGTATTATTACCAACTATGTTTTTTTGGGTATGCCGATTGATTCCAGGTGAGGATTTTTTTCCAGCAAATCTTCATTTTTTGATAACTATTTGTGGTTATTTTTCATGAAGAAAGGGTCTAAATCATAAGTGATCGTTAATTTAGCCATATATCATTACCCTTCAATGTATCTCACAGTTATCAGAAATATCCCCTGTGTCAATACACAGTCCATCTACTACGTTGGCCTTTTAGCCATATTGTACCTGCTTATGGAAGTGTCAAGGTGCCTATATACTGAACTACAACACAGAAACACATCAAACTGAACTGAACTGAAGAAAGGTCTATTTATTTATAACAATCAAATCAAGTGCACAAAATATACTATCTTGATCATTAAAAATTCTAGAAAAGCACAGTGAGGAGCTTTCACGCGCTTGTTCGAATTTGTAGCCAAAGTAGTTTTCTGTTCACATACTGAACCCGCCAATAGCAACTTCACTTCATGAAGGAAAGATTAGTCTTATTTTTATATGGTGGTTTTGAAGAAATTTTGCATGAACCTGAAGCTACCATTTTTCGATTGAGTAGGAAATTTAAGTTCGATCCAATTGAAAATATTGGAGAATAAAACATTTTTAAATAGAAACCTTCATCTACAGAATAATTTGGCGATTTTAACCCATTTACATATTTGACTTTCGAAATTAAACCGAAAACGAAGGCCGAATTTTCAAATTTTCATTTTCTCAATATTTCTAAAAATGCAGATCGTAGCGAATTAAAATCCAGTACTCCAGTTCAGATCTGATCTAGTTAGTTTTTCATGAGTTATTAAGTAACCTCAAAAACAACCACGAAATTTTGCATATACCTTTCCAATATCTCCTGAAATAAATACCATATTATCAAACATTTTAAACAATTTCGCCGAATATTTTTTTGGAATTTGTGCCAAATTCATTGAACTCTGATCAATGCTTTTCAAAAATGCAATTTTTCCCGAGAAAAATTTGAAAAATTTCCAAATTTTTTTTCATATTTTACCATTAAAGTTATCATATTACGCGGCAGTATTTCGAAACAAGTTACGTAGTAACAATCTGATCGCCCCATTATTTCTTGAGATATTAGGCAAATAACCTCAACATTTCGAAGAATATCGAAATTTACATATTTTTCCCTATATCTCCGTGAATAAATATCACAACAATGTTTCTATATGGTCGGTGCCAAATTTCACGTAAATCTCATCAATGACCCCGAAGAAAGAATATCCAACAAAAAGTGATTTTTTGAAATTTCTGAACGACTAGATCCACACGAAATTTCACATCGAATTGCACGTTGGCATTCTCTAACCTATCACAAGGTTTCAATCTGATGGCTTCTGTACTTCTTGAGATATTGAGGAAATTACATCAAATAACAAAATTTGACATATTTTTTTCAGTTTCTTCAAAAATGAATATCGGATCGAACTGAAATTTGAAATATTGTTGTTCAATACTGACGCTCAGGTATGTGCCGCATCTCATTTCAATCCGATCAACAGTCTCCGAGGAAAATATCCTAATAAACATTTTTTTCAAATTTCTAACGACTGAGTCCCACATAATTCTCAATTTGTTGCACGATGGTATTCTCGAACTGATTACAAAGTTTCAATCTGGTAGAGGCATTAGATAACGGTAAATTAACCTCAAAATTTTATGTTGGTATAACTCCGAAAGTTTTAGGACTATAACGCCCACCAACGAAATTAACCGAGATATTCGGGCTACAAAACGAACCAGAAAATTGAAATAGTCTAGTTCCTTCCTTCAAAACTTAGAGCATACTTATACAGCCAGCCGGACGGACTGACGGACAGAATTGAACTTGACCACGGACTCTTCATCAGCGAGTCCAACCTAGTCGTTTGGAACCGTTTTCGGCTCAAAACTAGAAAATTTCAGACAGTTAGACAAATCGATAATGCTGTTTTCCAGAACGCTCGTGTTGAAAGTAAGTATATCAGACCAAAATATCCCATAAAATATAAAATCACAAGACAATTCCTTTCCTTTTCCCCATGCATTTCAGAATATTGTTAGTCCTCCAGCAGTCTCTTTCAACTGTCAAAACTTCTCGTAACCTTTGAGGAAACAAATTCAAAATTATACATTTTTTTTCAATATCTCTGAAAACGACCAACAATTCATGTATGCGCTCAATATTCTCCCGAATACATTTTTAGTCATCCGAACTATGGATTATATAAAAAATCTTGAGATCGCTGTTGAAAAGCAGCTTTCAACCCTCTATCGTATCATCATTTAATCATAGACACAATTTTGCATGAACATTCACGCCAATATTTTTTAACCAAGTACCTATCGGATTTCAATTCCATCAGATCTGTATTTCCGGAAATAGTTAGAAAATAAAATTTCAAATTGATACATCTGTGAAATAAAAGGTATGCTTCCACACGTTCATGATCTTGACCTTTCCGTTTTAGCCCTACAAAATTCCAGTCTCTCAGCCATACATAATTCTACTGATATATCCTTCGAAATTCTACTTTCGCGATGTTTTTAAATATACAGAACTAATCAAACTCAAACCAAGTAACTATTTGAAAAAGAATGGCGTGAAGGTTCATGTGCAATTTAATAAGAATCATAGGATAAGAAGGTCGCAAAATAGTTTTTCAAAAATTGAGCTGCCTGATCGAATCTACTAAATAACGAATTTCCATAATCTCAGTGAAAAGTACCTGTAAACCAGCTACATATTTTTTTTGAAAAATAAACGACAATTTTTGCGAATCAATTCTCCCGAAACGTTAAATATCCCACCAGCGGAATGCGAGCTTATTCCAATTCAGATCCTCTATGAGAATACTCCCAGCGAAGCGATGTTCGATATACGTTGCAATGTTGCCATCTCAAAGAGTCCTCAATATGCCCGACATGGTACTCGATATACTCCATATGTATATTCCATCCACGCCCCTGGCGGCAAAGTGCCGAACTAAAAATATGCGAATTTAACAAATTCCGTACATTAGTACCTCACACAAAAACGTTAATAGCGCTGTTATCTTAAAAACTGGGGTTGATTTATGCATGGTATGGAGTTGGGTTTTTCTCCTTGGATCTAGAGATGTGCACCATTATCGAATCGATGGCCTGTACGAGGAGAAAAAGGCGAAAACATTAGGGCGTCAGATATACTGAGTCCGTAATTCGGATGAGTCCGTTGTGAATGGAGTTGGCATTGATACTGGGGCCGTAATGATACAAGGATATATATATATATATATATATATATATATATATATATATATATATATATATATATATATATATATATATATATATATATATATATATAGTGGTCTAATCCACGCATCCGGACCCAATACGTTATGCAGGCTACCTAAGACCCACCCGATCCAAAATACCTAGACGTGTATATAGAGAAGAAATAAGCTTTTTGCAAATATAACTCATCAGGTACCTTGAGAGGGGAAAGAATTTTTTTTCATCGAAAAAAGTTGCATAGTCAATATTCTTCTTCGAGCCAGAAGCTTTCCGCCATCATCTCATTCCCACATTATACAAATGAGCACTGTTTCACAACGTTTTCGGTCCCAGCAGTGTTGCCAGATCTTCGGGACTAATCACGTCGATAATATTATATAAATGGGTCCGACAAGGATGATGTAGTAGTATTTATCGTCTTTCTATATTATCTATGTTAGAAAATGCACTAGAAGTGTCTTCTGGTTTTTACGCGCCTGTTCTAGGGAACAGCGCGTTACCGTTCCGTCACAATGTCTGTTATGTTTTGATTTTGAGCAGAAAAAAGACTTGAACGATTAAGTTAGACTCCCTGAAAAAGAACCCGTAGTCAAATTTTATTCTCTTCGTCCATCGGTATGTGCTCTAACTTTCGAATGAAGTTAGCGACTCGAAATTCTCAGCTCAGGATTGGAGGGCAAATATATCAATTAAGTTCGTTAATGGGAAAAATCAGCTTAATTGTTTCAGAGTTATGCCTATTTGGAATTTTTATGTTAGTTCTTTAATACCTCAAGAAGTAGGTACTGATATACGATCAGTTTGAAACTTCGGAATTAGTTGAGATAACCAACGCGCAACTTCGTGCGACATTTTCGCGCGCATATTCTGGGGAACAAAATGCTTTGGTTTCATCCGAATGTCTGTAATTTTCAAGTTTTTTCCTGAAAATGGTCGCAAACGACTATCTTGGAGTTTTTGATATCGAGTCCAGTGTCAAAATTGATTCTGTCCGGCTAGCTGACGATACGATAACTGTCGAACAAAGCGAGCTAGCGACTTGAAACTTTTAGGTTGCGTCGCGCATCTAAGTTCTGCAGCTAAGTTCGTTAATGGGACAAATCGGTTGAATGGTTTCTGAGTTATTGTCATTTGAAATTTTTCAATTAAATTCCTGATATTTCAGAAACTGCTCGAACGGTTTAATTGGACAGATAGTTAAA
This sequence comes from Myrrha octodecimguttata, assembly GCA_958510865.1. NCBI lineage: Eukaryota > Metazoa > Arthropoda > Insecta > Coleoptera > Coccinellidae > Myrrha > Myrrha octodecimguttata. Next base: position 1,515,932 of record OY294057.1, on the reverse strand, counting down.
GTCAGATAGGGTTTAAAGTCCAAATAGGTTGGTTGAGTTCGTTGATAACTGTTATCACTTAGATGCTTTCGGAGTTAGGCCTCTTTGAATATTTGTGGTTAATTCCTCCATATCTCATGAAGTATTGACTCGATCAAGTTGAAACTTCGTAGATAGTTTTGGACTACCAATGCGCAACCTAGAGCAAAATTTTGTGTGGATTCAGTTGTTCAAAAAATATTTTTATACGAAAATTTTCAAAATTTTTGATGAAAAATTTTTCTTCTGAAAACTGACTAGATTTCGATGAACCTCAGCACGAACTCCTAAGTCAGTATTCAACAAAAATGTTTCAGATTTCAACTCGATCCGATTTTCAATTTCGGAGATATAAGAAAAAAAATATGCCTAATTTCGATGGTCTTTGAAATTGTAACGTTATTTCCGCACTAACTCAAGGAGTACTGATGCGAAGAGATGTAAACTCCGTTATCATTTAAAGAATACCAACACGCAACTAAGTGCTCTGATTCAATAGTTAAAAAATGAAAAAAAGATATTTTAAAATTTTCCACATTCTGTTGAAACATTTCTTTTTCAGAAACTATCGAACGATTTCTATGAATTTTGGCATTCGCTTTGAGGTCAATATTAAACAAAAATATTCGAAATTTTAATGTGACCCGCTATTTTTATCGGAGATATAAAAAAAAATTTCAACTTTCGGTGTTAATTGAAATGTCGGATTTCGGTGCTGATTGGAATGTCGCGGTTATTTCCTCAATATGGCAAGATATATAGATGCCATCAGATTGAAACTCTGAAGTTAGTTGAAGAAAGCCACCTGATACAAAAATGGATATATGGATATAGTCGTAAGATTTTTCTTGAAAATCATCATTCGAGAATTCTCGTCATTTTTGTTGAAATTTTTTTTCGGGGACTATTGATAATATTTTAATGAAATTTGGTACATACCTTGAGGTCGATATTGACCAGCAATATTAATGATTTCAATTTTATTCGATATTCATTTACGAAAAAAAGTATGTTGAATTTTGTTGTTATTCGAATGTTGAGGTTATTTTCTCCATATCTCAAGAAGTACTGACGTGATCAGATTGACAATTCTTAACTAGATTGAAAATACTGCCGCTCAACATTACGAAAATGTCTTGAGGATCATAATTGTGCAAATTCTGTTGACAAAAATTGGTTTTCGGAAACCATTAATCAGACTACCATAAAATTTGGCACCAACTTTCAAGTCATTATTCAGCAAGAGTGCTTCAAATTTCAGTTAGATAAGTTATTTGTTTTTGGAGAAGAAATATGTGGTTCTTTGGAATTTTTGGGTAATTTCGTCTATAACTCAAGAACATCCAACGCGATTAGATTTAAACTCCGTAGAAAGTTTTAGAATACCAATGCGCAATTTTAGCGAAATTTTTTAGGGATCGTACAGGTAGAAAATTTTTCACGAACTATTCATCAAATTCCAGAGTGATTAAGCGAAGACCTTGAGGTCACTATTCAGCAACATTCATCAAAATGAGGTCACTCTTCAGCAACATTCTTCAAAATGTCAGTTCGATTGTATATTAATTTTCGGAAAGATTTGAATAAAGATTATTAACTTGTTTTGTTCTATCCTGAATATCATTGTTATTTTCGGAATATTTCAAGAAATCCTGATCTGATGATCATGAAACTTGGTAACTATATAGTTGTGAATTGCTGATCAGTAAATTTGTGCAGATTTTCGAGATGATCCTCAAATTAGATCAATAAAAAAATCCTCAAATTAGAGCAATAAAGAAGATTTCAATATTTTTTTCAATTAATTTGTAGATGGCGGCCTGGTAATCATATGGTCCTCACGAAATTCCGCATGAATTGTCAATCTGCCAAAAAAAAGTAACAACTAAAATGTGATTCTTTCTTGACTCATCCTATACACATTGTTGTGTCTTGAAGGATCAATAAAGTATTATTATTAATATTTTGATTGAAGTATAGAATAATAATTCTCTACGATTTGTGGTTTTTAAAATATTGGAATAATCAACTTTTGATGCAATCAATTGGCGTATTCTATCAATCCGCAAATTCGGCTCCCGTAATTAAACTCTATACCTACAATGCAATTATCAAGTCTCCAATTAGGTTCTTCCGGAAGATATTTTATTTATTATCGGCGGTTAGGGCGGTCGTAAAAACATTAACTTCCTAAAGAAACGACTAAGAGACTCGATATTCGTAGAGTAGGTTTTCTGTTTAATTACGAAGGTCCAATTAGTGGATTGTAAAATTCGCCTAATGATTTCGTAGATTGAGGAACCCATCCATTCAAAATTCCATTTTTTCACTATTTTAAAATATATGTGCGTTTGGCGGGGTCGATAAGTGAACAGGTGACAGGTGCTTTGGCAACGAATTTGAATAAGCTCCCGACCTCACGTCAGTGCTTTTCTCATTCTTTTAGGTAATAATTTCAGCTGGGCACACTTAAGGGTCTTGAGACGTCGATGTACTATTTCGAACCAAAATATATCTCCGCGAACATTTCCGATTCTGCTTTGTCGTCAGACCATCTGGACTAAGTATTTGTATTTGTTATTTCTTTTTTCTCAATGGGTAACTCTGAGAATACCTACCGGTCGGATTGAATTGTTGGTTGGAATATGAGTTTGAAGTACTGACAATAGGACTGATGAAAAATTTCATCAGGAATGTATAACCAGAAGAATTATGCGAAACTTAAAATTTTATATACAGGCTGCTTCAGAATACGATGTTACGATGTGAATCCCTACGTCATTAAAAAAAAAAATCTATGTTCTGAAACTCTTTATTTTTTTGCTACAGGCAGTGAAATTATTGTGAGAATACTCAGAAGAATACATAATATTTTTCCAGATATATATTGGCCTCTGCCTTGTGACAAATTTCATCTAAATTCTGATGAGAGAATGATTCGTTTAATCATTCTCTCATCGTAACTCTTACATCAGAATTTAGATGAAATTTGTCACAAACAGAGGCCAATATATATCTGGAAAAATATTATGTATTCTTCTGAGTATTGTCGCTATATTTTTTTTTCAATGAGAAAATGGCAAAATTATGGACAGAAATTACCAATTTGACTATCTTCAGGCGATACATGCGCACGTACAAAAATTATTCGTGGTCGGCTTCCCAATATCTCAAGAAATACGATCAGATTGGAGGTTTGTTATGATGCGATCAGATTGAAGCTTTGTAACTACTTGAAGAATTGAAACCGTCAACTTAGTGCAACATTTCGTGAGGATCCAATTGTAGGGAAATTTGAACAAAATTGCTTCTCGGGAAGTTATGTCGGACCAAATTGTTTGTTTCGGAGCCTTTTAATTAAATTTCAATGAAATTGGGCACAAAAACTTCTGAAGCATCCTTCACTATTCTCGGAAATCACTCTACACTTATCAAGTCTCTAAGTTGAGTCTTCCGGAAGTTATTTCCTACTCTTTTAGCGGTTAGATCATAAACAAACAAATCACAAAAAGAAACTACTTAGACACTTGATATTTGTATACCAGGTTTTCGGTTTAATCGCGAGGGTCGAATTCGTGAATGAAATAAATTTGCCCAATGATTCTGTGGATTGAGGTATTCATACAAAATTTTTTCAATAGGATCGAATTGAAATTTAGTAGTCGATCCAAAAATGATGAGGTTTATGCAGAATGTCGTAACGACCGTATGGTAGTATAGCTGAGTTTGGCGGGGTATACGTAAATAGCTGACAGCTTTGGCCTATTTGGCAACGAATTTGAACTTACGCGCAAAAGCTGCTGCCTTCACGGCAGTGCTTTTCTAGATTTTTTTTATATCTGCGAATGTAAACTTGGAATGAAATGAAATTCGAACCACTGCTGTTGAATGTCCCTTCAAGGTCTGTTCCTTATCTCGAATCTGGTTTTGAGTCTGCAGCTCAAGAAAAATGTGGAATTGAAATAAATTATTTTTTCATTCTCTAACGACAAGACCACAAGAAATGTAGCTTCAATTAATGGGTTGGTATTCTCCAACACTAAACTATGTGAAAATGTTATCACATTGGAACTTCATTGATTATAGAGTAACTAACCTCAAAATCTCATGCTGGTATAACTCCGAAACTGTAGGGCCAATTCAGCCCACTAAAAGAATCAACAGAGATTCAGACTTCGAACCAAACCTAAAAATTTCGAGACTCCAGCTCTTTTCCTTCAAAAGTCAGAGCACAAACGGATGAATTGACAGTACAAGCACATAATTGAATTTGATCACGGATTCTTCAGTCCAACTTAATTGTACCATTATCCGCCCTGAATTCGATTATTTCAGACATTGTGACGAAACGATAAGGTGCTGTTACCCAGAATAAGCGCGTAAAATCAGAGTCGGATCTAGGGCGTAGTGTTGGAGGCATAACAATAAAAATCACAGATAATAATTTTACACTTATCGACCGCCATACGGTTCTCGATCCACTATCTGGGACCCGCTCGAAGATCATAAATTATCAAGACGTTTGCGTCCGAGGCTAACGGATAGACGAACCCACACCTGGCTAAATTCTTCTCTTTTTTAGCATCTGGGAATTGAGTTCTCAAATATATTTGAAAACTGAATGTTCTGGGGTTATAATTTTTACTATGTGCAATATGGTAATCTTCTAAGCACACCTGGAAATTGTTGGTGCTGGAGAAGAAATTTAAATTTAATCAGTCTTATTCAACCCGTTGAATGAATCTCTATTACTTCGAAGTTAATTATCGAGTCAACATGATATTGACTATTTATGGCATGTTTGGTATGATTCCGATCGAATCGTGACTATTTAGATTTTAGATGAAGAATCATTCGGTGGATATTGGTAAAAAATTTCGCAAGGATTACAAGCTGACTCAAAAATATATTTTATGAGCTTTATTGACTGAGATGTGTTACCACCTGGAAAACCTGGGGAAACGTAGATTTATAGTTCCCGTTTGCGTGTGGCTTGTTTAACTACATATCCACTTATTAAGTGATCACCCACTCAGGGCCTGTAAGGCTTATAATTTTTTGGTATTTCTGAATGCAAATTATTCAACATCCGTATACTCAAAATCAAACGGATTGTTCGGGAATCCTAAGAAATCCTAACGAAAAGTAAAATTTCAAACAACAGCAATGATAAATGAAATCATGTGGAATCTCCTGACTGCTTGTCAAGGCTACTTTCAATATTGAAGATCAATTGCGGTCCGGAAATTAATCACAAATAAGTCGAAAGTACGAGCCTCACAAATAACCGTCTCATTGTTAAATATCTGAACAGTAAGCTTGTGATAAAAACTTTGCAATTGCTGCTTCTGGACGAAACCAGAACAGATAAAACCATTTTTTGCTCGAATTTGTCACATAACATATTGACAAGCTGTTCCTGAGAACAAGCGCGCAAAAATATAATAATGCTCCATATACTTCACTTACGCAGATAATATCATTTTATCGGTTGAATTGAGTAAGGCACTACCGTACCATATTCTTCACGAAATTGTATGAAACGCATTGCAATTCGATATTATCCCTTGGTACTTTGAATTGTTTACTAAGGAAAATTCGCATCCACTTCCTCAGACCACAAGCTATTAGCTATCTCAAAAAATATTAATCAGTATTTTAAAAAAAAGCTCCTCAAGTCAATATTTTCCAACATTTATCACCATATTTTGAACAATTTACTTGAATAAATGATATATTTTAACATTCTCAATATTCGCTCTATCAATTCGTGTAAGCCGCATGACAATGCGTTCAGTCGTTTTCGAGTTCATCGTCACCAGACAGAAATAAGGACAATTCAGTCCAAGTTGCCAATCCACAAATTTCATCCAAATTTACTATTACTGGGGAAGGAAAATTTCGAAAAAAATTTGAAATTAGGCTCGCGTTAATTATAAATATCCGTAAAAGATGCCTTGGCTCCTCAAACAAGATAACTCCTTCCAAATGTAGGTTTTTGTTAAGGTCATCTCTGATTGGCTGAGATTCAAGTTGGGATTCCTGATTTCATGTTAAAAGAGTCAAGTTTATATAGGATATGGTTCGAAAATCAACTTGGTTATATCGGTTGCCGGTTTTCCGTTTAGTGAAAATGAAATATTCGGTTGGTTCCTGAAAAAAAACTAGAAAAGCACTGACGTGATGTCAGGAGCTTTAACGCGCTTGTTCCATTGCCAATCGGTCATCTATTCGAGTATTGACCCTGCCAAACGCAGATTTTTTCATATGGTCCTCACGAAATTCTGCATAAACCTCAAGCTATATTTTTCGATCAACCACAAGATTGCAATTCGATACAAAATTTTTAATGGGTTTAACTACCTAAAAAATTAATGGCGAATTCAATACATTTAATAATTAAACCATCTCAATTAAACTGAAAAAAATATATTTTTCGAAAAAAATTGTGAAAATTTTTTTTTATTTACTGACAGAACGATCTCGAAATTTCGCAAAGGTTGCGCGTTCTTATACTCCAACTAACTGTCAAGTTCAATTCAATCGTTTCAGTAGTTTCCAGATTATCACACAAATAATCTCAAAATTTCGAAGGGCTGTAACTCCGAAACCTCTTGGCCAATTGACATTTTGTAATGCAACCTAACCTGAAAGTTTTAGGCCGATAAGATTTTCCTTAAGCCTGTTATCGAGGATACGGACAGCCGGCCAAACTAATCGATTTTGGCACTGGGTCCGACCTAGTCATTTGAGAACATTTTCTGCTCAAAATTCGGAAATTACAGACATTTGAACAAAACGATAGCGCGCTATTCCCCTAGAAGATGCGCGCAAGAATAACAACGCTCAACTGATCACGAAGTCTCGTGTAGATCTAAATATAAGAAAACTTCTGTTGAAAATATATTTTTCTCGGAAATTATCGATCGAATATCGGTCGAATTCGGCAGGGACCTTAATATCAATACTCAACAAGAGTTTTTCAAATTTCGATTTGATCCTTTATTTATTATCGGATATTCAGGGGAATCCATCTCAAACTTTGTTGTTTTTTGTACGTTAGAGGATATATCTATAATATCTCGAGATGTACTAACTGAGGCGATCAGATCGAAATTATTGAACTTGTTGACGAATAGCGTCACGTTACATATCAAAAATTGTCATGTGGACTGTAAAGGTGAAAAATTACTTAGATATTTGGGGAGGTATTTCGATTTGATAATTTTCAGCGCCTGTAAAAATAAGAATTAAGATCAAATGCACTGTGTAAACATGCCATTTGAGAATCATTTGGATTAAATCTGAAAATTACTTTCGAGTTAGGATTCTAAACTTTCAAGAAATATGATCAGATTGAAGCTTCGTATTTAGTTGAAGACTAAAACGCGCAACTCACTGCGACATTTCGTGAGAATCCAATTGCTAGAAATTTAAAATAAAAGCTCTTCGAAAATTTCACAAATTTTATTGAAACAAATTGTTTCTTGTGGAGACTATCGATCAAATTCTGATGAAAACAGGCACTCGCATTGAAATCAATAATTAACAGCAGATCGGCTTCAGAAATCAATCGATAAACGTATTCTACAATGATCAAGTCTATCAGTTGATTCTTTCAGAAGCTATTACGTTTGCGATCGGTGGAAAGACTGGCTGTTAACAGAATAACACCTATAAGGAATGATTCAGAAACTCGATATTTATAAAGTAGGTGTGGGGCTCAATTACAAAGGCTGAATTCGTGAATGTGTTGAATTTCCTCAATGTTCGGTAGATATGAACATTCAAAATTATTGTAACTTTGTTATAAAAGTAGCAGACAATAAATAATCCAAATTCCCAATACTTCTCTATTTATTCAAACAAAGATGGATGATAATATTTCACGTGCACATTCAAAATTAAATTTTTCCAGCGAGTATTTTCAGAATTAAATATCGGATCGGATTGAAATATATTCCTCGACTAAAAAATGATAGCTTGAAGATTCATGCAGAACTTTGTGATTTATAACCCTATAGAATGAAGATCTCCAAATTAGTCCATGAGGAAGTAAAGCTGCCTTTGAAGGGACCAATCATCTGAATATGCAGTCGATTCTTTTTCCAACGAATTTGAACAAGTGCGTGAAAGCTCACGTCAGTGCTTCTCCAGAATTTTTAATTCTCGAACTCTAGTCATCTCGGCGAAATGAATGAAGTGGTCTGAGTCGGTGCCACAGCATAGTAGGTTCGTATGCGTTTTCTGAATCGTATTATACTGTATGTCAAGCAACTATACATTCAAATATTAAGATCTGATCGGATATTTCGAAATAAATATGTTTCACTACGACGACTGTCTAGAACAGGTCTGTAAACGTCTTTCGTGAGTGCCGTATTAGGGCTTGTACACGTCTTTCGCACCTGACGTTCTGGGGTGTGTATTGTGAAGAATGGAAATATACAGCTATGCAGCTGTCGAAAGGCTGCGTTGCCATATTTATGGGCTCAAGACGTTGGTGTTATAGTAAAATGATATACAAAAACTTGGTGCCGAAGGCAGCGCCCTCGCACTGGCCGATCCCTGAAACTTTCTGTATATTTTGAAGAGTATGTAACGTTACAAAACGCTCCACTGTCGATTTCAGTTTCCATCGCGAGATTACGTCATACTAATAATTTCAATTCCAATCGCAAGCAAAAACGCCCTACTCAAATTATATGATCGGTCGCTAAAAAACGCTCTTCGCTTTGACGGTTGAGTGTGTGTTTCGCATGCGCGACCCCAAGTCGGTCTTGCCGATGGAAAGTTCTTTCTTTTTACCGGTAGGAAGTTGTAGATTAAACACCTTGCTAGAGTTTAACGAATAAACGAACTTCGTAATCCATTAACATCGTGGAATTTTGAAGTTTTATTGTTTCTTATAAGACGTCTATTCAAAAGGCGGTAAGTACCTACTACGTATATCCCGACCAATATTTTTTGCTTTTGTGAATGCCAGGTTGTGATTTCTGATTCATTTCATTCCATGCAGGTTACACAGCTTAACATTTTCCTTTGTATGATATTGTGCATTTGATTTCTTATCTCATTCTTATTATCGAATAACGTGCTCTTATTCCTGAGTTCTAGATATTTCATCTCATATTTATTAACTTGTAAATTGTTTCAATAACGTCTAGAGTCGCTGGGAATGAGATCACGGGTTACAAGCACTATCTTATTGTTTTGAAATTTGCAGTCTTTGTACCGGGGCTACCGCTCACTAAATCATCTTTGTACCGGGGCTGTCGCCCACTTAACCATCTTATCACCGAGCTACCGACTACTGGATTATCTTTTTACTGGGACTAATGCCCATTTGAATATTCTACTGCCGGACCCAGAGTTTGACTGGATCATCTCAGTACTGGAAGCAATCATTACTGGATTATCTTAATACTGGAGCTGATTATGACTGGAATACCTTCATTTCGAAGCTAATTATCACTGGAATATCTTAATTCTGGACTTTATTCTGGATGGAATCTTTTGAAATTGGACTGCCTGGATAATACCTGTATTTTGAAGGATCATACCACCGGATCCTTACTTTTAAGATAAGTGCTTCTTCGAATCGCGGATCTCAGATTCATTGTACCTAAATTTGTGTTTGTAAATAGCAATTTTAATTGTAAAATTGAAATAAATAGATAGGGAGTAAGAGGTTGCATCGTTACCACCAGATTAACGATTAAGGATACATTCAGGAGTTAATTTAATTTCACTGGCGCCCAACGTGGGGCCACGAGTAACTTTTTTTTGAGTAACATTTTTCCCTGAGTGTGTCTCTGTCGTTTTTTCTGGTTGTGAAGATGACTTCGTTGTGAGTCTGAGCTCCGAGATTGAATGTTTGATATTACTATCTTTCAACTTTTACCTTGTTGTTATCTTATATTAGTATTGTCTGAATAACTGAATCATGAATCCCGATAACTTTAAGTCTCACAAATTGAAATATGGACTTCATTCTAGGTACCTTTAATGCTTGGTAGGCCTGGTTGATGGTGGGCTTAGTTTTTGGAGCTATCATACGCTTGGGAAGTTGACCATCGACTATCTGATGGGTCAAAGCAATTATTATCGTCGGTTTATTGGTGAACGGTTGTAGTGTGTTCGTGTGATGGTAATTTGTTGTTCGTAGTATGTCTGACTAGCAAGGAGTATGAAAATTATCACGCCCACCAAAAGTGGATTGTTCTATTTCTTGTTATGTGTGACGAAGGCAGTTATGTTTTTGGATGGAGGTGATGATTGGTCGTTTTCTTGTGTATCTAAATTTCCTACTACCTTTTCCCCTTTTCCTATTTAAGGCAAGTGTCGGTCTGTCTGGTGCAAATATTTATTAGTTTTTTTCTTTTGGTTTACATGACGATTTCGTGAGGATGGCGATTAATCTTTCGAGTTTAACGCAGCTATGCAGTGCCTTGAATGGAAATTTGAGCGTAGTCTGCGGTTTACTTTGAAGTTTTCTCGGGCCTTCGATTCGACAATTACCGTATCATTTTCCTTATGCCTGTAGGCAATTACCGTGTCTTACGACAACTACCGTATCTTATCGGTTCTTATGACAATTACCGTATCTTATCGTGTCTTATGACAATTACCGTATCTTATCGTGTCTAACGACAATTTATCTAATGCCGGTTGGCAAATACCGTATCTTTTGTGTCTCGGACACCTATCGTATCTTATGCCTGTGGGCATCTTATCTTTTAATATTTTGAAGTTTAGAGCGGCTATGCAGTATCTTGATTGAAAATTTGGCGTAGTTAGCGATTTACTTTGAAGTTTTCTTTAATCTGTGAGTCTCACAACGTATCTTTTAATATTTTGAAGTTTAGAGCGACTATGCAGTATCTTGATTAAAAATTTGGCGTAGTTAGCGATTTACTTTGAAGTTTTCTTTGATCTGTAAGTCTCATAGAGATTATTTTTCTTGCATTTTTGGATGCAGTTATTATTTGTACCAACGGGCGGACACTTCTCTTTCTCTTTCCTTACCTGTTGTTTGTATCTATCCCTATTACCTATTCTCTATTACCTATTTCCTATTATCTATCCCTATTACCTATTATTTATCCCTATTACCTATTTCTATTACCTATTTCCGCTTCCTTATATCGAACCTACTTTGTGATTTGTAATCGCTGGCGCCCAATCTTATCTTTTCTTTCCTACGTATTTCCGGGAGTGTTTTTCCAATTTATTCTCTACTTTCAATATTTTCGCATGTTGGGAATCACTTTCTAGGAGAGGCCTGCTTGGGGAGTGATCTTTAATACACCTTTAACATCTTCTGTCAGATAAATTAGCTTTAAATACCTCTTGATATTATTGGATACATCATCTTCACATACATCTTTAACACCTTCAGTGAGATTAATTAATTAGCTTCAAATTTCGAGCTTTGAAACTTGGAAAACCACCTCGGGATATCAATAGTACCCTGTTTGATAATATGTTTTTTTTTTCTCCTCGATTCCTTCCTTCCCTTCCACAGTTTCCTAACAGTTTTGTTTTTTATCTGCATCGTGCCACTTGTTAGACTTCATTGCTCCGGGTAGAAACATCTTTATCTTGACTACTGCTGCCTACCGTTTATAACTTTATCGATTTTGAATACCTCAGTCTGGATGATTTCGGGATTTGATTCGTGTAGACTACCTTACCTGTCGATTAGTCGATCTTTTCTTATATCTACACGTCTTGACTCCTGATTTTATCTTTCGACTTCTTCACCTGTACGACGATTATTACCTAACATTTTTATGTTACTTTATCCTTGTCTTTCAAGTTGCGATTCCTTATTGTTTGCCGTGTAAATTTCATGTAAATTTATGTTTCAGTTATGCTGTGTGACCTGCAAGATTAACTTCCCTTTCATCCATTTGGCTTAACTTTCAATTTGGCATTTAACGTTAAATAACATTATTTTTCTCATAGTAACTATTCTATTTTTCAAAATTAATCGAAACCTATTGGCTTTACATTCTTCTAAAAAAATTTCTTCAACATTTTTTTTCCTGGTAAGTGGTGTGTGTAACGTTACAAAACGCTCCACTGTCGATTTCAGTTTCCATCGCGAGAATACGTCATATTAATAATTTCAATTCCAATCGCAAGCAAAAACGCCTTACTGAAATTATATGATCGGTCGCTAAAGAACGCTCTTCGCTTTGACGGTTGAGTGTGTGTTTCGCATGCGCGACCCCAAGTCGGTCTTGCCGATGGAAAGTTTTTTCTTTTTACCGGTAGGAAGTTGTAGATTAAACACCTTGCTAGAGTTTAACGAATAAACGAACTTCGTAATCCATTAACATCGTGGAATTTTGAAGTTTTATTGTTTCTTATAAGACGTCTATTCAAAAGGCGGTAAGTACTACGTATATCCCGACCAATATTTTTTGCTTTTGTGAATGCCGGGTTGTGATTTCTGATTCATTTCATTCCATGCAGGTTACTCAGCTTTTTTTTTCATTTGTATGATATTGTGCATTTGATTTCTTATCTCATTCTTATTATCGAATAACGTGCTCTTATTCCTGAGTTCTAGATATTTCATCTCATATTTATCAACTCATAAATTGTTTCAATAACGTCTAGAGTCGCTGGGAATGAGATCACTTGTTACAAGCACTATCTTATTGTTTTGAAATTTGCAGTCTTTGTACCGGGGCTACCGCTCACTAAATCATCTTTGTACCGAGGCTGTCGCCCACTTAACCATCTTTTCACCGAGCTACCGACTACTGGATTATCTTTTTACTGGGACTGATGCCCATTTGAATATTCTACTGCCGGACCCAGAGTTTGACTGGATCATCTCAGTACTGGAAGCAATCATTACTGGATTATCTTAATACTGGAGCTGATTATGACTGGAATACCTTTATTCCGAAGCTAATTATTACTGGAATATCTTAATTCTGGATGGAATCTCTTGAAATTGGACTGCCTGGATAATACCTGTATTTTGAAGGATCATACCACCGGATCCTTACTTTTAAGATAAGTACTTCTTCGAATCGCGAATCTCAGATTCATTGTACCTAAATTTGTGTTTGTAAATAGCAATTTTAATTGTAAAGTTGAAATAAATAGATAGGGAGTAAGAGGTTGCATCATTACCACCATATTAACGATTAAGGATACATTCAGGAGTTAATTTAATTTCAAGTATAACCGTAATTTCGGACCCGGCTGAAAATGCACCCCCTGCATCCCCCAACCTCCCTGAGTACCGTGGTATGGTCAGACGTTTTCAGACCCGGAGCCGGATCTTACAACGTCACTTTTGGCCTGAAAAGGCGGTGAGGTATAACGTTTTGGGTCTGTATGTGCGGTCAAACAAATCTGTATATTAATATATATATATATATATATATGATATGGATACATTTTTGGGATTTTATTCCGTGTAGAAATAATCGACATTTAAAATGAGTTTATTTCAACGTTTCGACTACAATCTCAATGTGTCTTTTTCAAGAATATGTGATATACTGGTTTCAGTTGCATTCAGTTCTTCTTCGTCTTAGATTATATCGCGGATGTACTTCTCGTGTTTCATTGGTGTCATCCCTACCGCTCCGAGGCTGCGCCCTGCTTCGGTTTCCTTCAGATGAACGTTTGTCGTCGTGTTGATAACTGGCGGACCCATGCGAATATTTAATAATTGCAGCTCTCCAGCTCGCAGATAATGTCAAAGCGTCGTCCCTCTTATTCATGTTACTTCGTTATTATGTCATCCTGACATAATACATGTCACAAGTTTTTCACTTTATTCCCGATATTTTATTAGATTTCTAGTTCGAAATGAACAATTATGGATCTATGGGAGATGATTCCCCAATAATGGGGCCTGTAGCGTTCTTCGTTTATCTGAGGATCTGAAAATCATCGCTTGGAGGACTGAACCTGGTCGAAAGACCCTCTCGGTCATGAGCAAATGTAGGTAATATTATTTACTGCTTCCTTCTGGTTTTCTGTCCCTCTTTCTGTTTCAGATATTATGTCAAGATATTTTGTCGAAATGAATTCAAGATGACGAAAAAATTATTTTCAAATGAAAAAGATGCCATCCATCTTCTATAAACAAATTACTACACTTATGCGGGGAGACAGAATTTTTCCTGAGGTTTTTATCTGTGCTCTTGTATCATACGCAAATATGTATGGTACCCCGTTTACATTTCCTCTGCTAACACTGTGATATATCTTAGAATTGTAATGCTCGTTCTCAACAGAATATATATATATATATATATATATATATATATATATGTTACTTCGTTGTTCAATTTCAATTGCTTCTCTCACCAGTCGTTTCTGATACATTTCGATGTTAGCTAGTTGTTTTGAACTTTCGAAATCGATGGCATGACCTGTACTTTTCACGTGTTGGACGAGAGAGGATGTTGATACCTCCTTTTTCACATTTTCACATTTTCACATAACAATGTGAGAAAGGAGGTATCAACATCCTCTCTCGTCCAACACGTGAAAAGTACAGGTCATGCCATCGATTTCAAAAGTTCAAAACAACTAGCTAACATCGAAATGTATCAGAAACGACTGGTGAGAGAAGCAATTGAAATTGAACAACGAAGTAACATGAATAGGAGGGACGACGCTTTGACATTATCTGCGAACTAGAGAGCTGCAATTATTAAATATTCGCATGGGTCCGCCAGTTATCAACACGACGACAAACATTCATCTGAAGGAAACCGAAGCAGGGCGCAGCCTCGGAGCGGTAGGGATGACACCAATGAAACACGAGAAGTACAGCCGCGATATAATCTAAGACGAAAAAGAACTGAATGCAACTGAAACCAGTATATCACATATTCTTGAAAAAGACACATTGAGATTGTAGTCGAAACGTTGAAATAAACTCATTTTAAATGTCGATTATTTCTACACGGAATAAAATCCCAAAATGTATCCATGTCATATTTCCATCCGTGAAAACATCAAACTTAACATAATATATATAAATATAATGCATAACTCATTGGTTTCTCACAATACAGAAACCAATTCCATGAAATAATTCATGTGAACATTGAAATCTCAATAAATACACTTGTATAATTGAATAACATTTCCACATGCAGAACGCTAACTGAGAACCAAAATTCAAAATAATATTTTGAATGAAAAGAGACTTTCCACAGTCGTTTCACCCCTTAAAAAATCTAACTATTTTCCACAATTATAGAATTTCGTGTCGGTATTCTACAACTGAATATGAACTTCAAATCAGATAGGGTTTGCCCTTTCTGAGATATTAGGAAAATAACCTCAATATTAAAAATGGTCCCGAAATTTTTTGCCAATATCTGCACAAATAAATATCGGTCAAAAATGAAATTTGAAACACTTTTTCTAAATGTTGACTCTGAAACCTGTACTAAATTTCATTGAGCTTTGATGAATATGTATCCGAAAAAAAATGTTTAGAAAAATTTCGATATTTCGAATTCAATTTTCACGAAATTTTGCATTGAATTGAGTGTCTATATTTCACAATTAGTCATGATGTTTCAATCCGAACGCGTTTGTATTTCTTGACACTGAGGAAATAAACTCAATCTTTCAAACTAACACCAATACGTTAAACAAAATTCAAAACTTTCCGCTAATATCAAATGTGTAGATGTGATTTCCACTAGGATTCTGAAAAATATTAATTAAATGAAAAAAAACTCAACCTTCCTGTGCAATTGATCTGAAAAAAAAATTTTACACAGCAGATATCTGATTCACTTGATTCACAAAGTATCCACCTCACCAACTGAAAAACAAAAGTTATTTCCAAAAACATTTCTGTAACAATTAAATATATCGTGAACCTCATCAGGTTGAATTCGAAAAAATAATTCTAGATAATAAATTTCGTTCGTTGTTATCGTTGTCAGATACACTCAACCAAGAGGGCGTCAAATCCAAAAGTCTGTTTGATGTAAAGACGTGAAATTCAAACAAGTAGTATTCCGACAACCAGATGATGATACATGCGGATGTTATTGATTTCTTTGCATATTATATCCTCCAATTCGATTTATCATATAAATGCTCATTATTTTTTATATTCACGCTTATTTCAAACTGTCAGTACGAAAGATTTTGGATGTCGATTGAAACCACTAACGGATATCCACATGTTGACGATAATCGTACTACTCCAACCGAAATTGATGGAAACCTCCGATCAACCGAATTTTTTGGAAATCTGCATTATTTTAAATTACGCTACTTAATTCGCGTTCTGCATGTAAAAGTGTTATTCAGTTATGGAAGAGTATTTATTGAGATTTCAATGTTTCAACTGAACTTTTTTATGGAATTGGTTTTTGTGTTCTGAGAAACCAATGATTTAAGAATAAAATAAAAGTTTTATTCAAGATATGAATGAGCTTCATTCATTTAATCTTAAATCCCGTAATCCGCAGGGTGATTTCAATGAATTTGATTCGATTTTCAGTAGTTATGTTTAAGATATTGGGAGAGAAAACCCAAAAATATTTAATCTGAACTACTTACGCTTATGGGATTGTCAAGAACATCGATGGGGCATTTGCAAATTGTGTTTATAAAATAATAACGCATCCATTAAAAATTTCTCGATATGTGTTAAAAATTTGGTAATCAACATTTTTATCTACTTTCAGATGTATGATTTTAGATGAAAAGTAAACCGATTATTTCAGTGAATTCCAATCTTAGAACCGAATGCGATGATGTCATTTTCGACATTATTGGAAATTTGCAGCATTTTTCTTTATAACTCAGGAACCACTGGTTGGAAATCATCCGGGTGAAATTTTTTTGGCTTATTTTTGCAACAGTAATCATCGTTCAGAGTTTCATGAAAATTCGGTAGTAAGTTTCCGAAAAATAATTTGTTTTTTCCCCCAACCCCCTTTTTGAGCCCTCAGGGTACACCGATTCTGCTGAAAAGCTTGGAGGATCAATCCCGAGCGACACACGATTTTTCTATCAAGTTTCACTGATTTCGGTTCAGTACTTTCTGAGAAAAGCCCCAGACAACGGACGGCGGACAGCGGACGGACGGATTTTGTTTATTAGTTTATTCAAATCTACATACTCCAAAACGTAAACTGTGAAATTTTCAGGGAGGGTTGAAAATTTTTTTTCTTGGTCGATCACTAAGGTTTATTATTTGATTTTATCAAATAATAAACCAAAAAGCGTGAAATTTTATAATAAGGGTTCCAAGTAAGTGTTTAATTAGCGGTCTATTATGAAATTTTTATTTCTTCAATGACATATCTATTACAAGGTGGTTGGTGCAAGTTTGATGCCCAGCTAGCACCTACCAGGTATTCTCAGTCTACATGAGGGTGTAAAATTTGAAAATTAGGTAAAAAATGAGTGTTCAATTAAGAAAACTTATTCTATAAGTGCGGAATAAGTTCCGAATCAGGCGGAATGAATTAATTTCTGAATATTCTGTTAATACTTTATTACCATATTAAATTTTCTATTCACACCAGTATATCTCAGAAATGAAAAATACGTGAAATTTGCAAATGAGGGTCTACATTAGTATTTAGTTAGAGCTTCACTATGTTATAATAATTTCTTCAACAGCATATCTATTACTCGATGTGTTCTGCTGGCTTGATGTCAAGCTAGTCCAAATACTTGTCAAAAAATTTTCCGAAAAATCGAAGGTTGTTCTGCTAGCTTTACCGAGGTGCACAGGGACTAGCTCAGCGGAGTTATTCAAAGCGGGATGTGATCAATGAAAATAAATTAGTGTGGAAATTAATTGTGCACAGACTTTGATAGAATAAGTTGTTCAGTCATCAGAACAGTAGTGTGTAAAAAAGTATAAATAAATAGTTTGATTATTCTGAACGTCTTGATAAACCAATAAAACGTTACATTGGTGTCAGGTGTGCGGTTCGACATCGCTAGAATTGAATAAATGAGTTTCATTGATTCAAATTTATGCTACTGAACAACAAGACTTCAGAACGCAAAGGAGACGCAAGCGATAATGGAATTTTTGAGTAAACTCAATGAGAAAATGAATAAAATGGCGGGAAATTCTCAGAAAATCAATGAGAAAAAGGTAGAAAATTTTCGGAAAATAAAAGAAAACTGTCAGAAAATCAATGAAAAAATAAAAGAAAATTGTCTGAAAATGGAAGAAAATTCTCGGAAAATGGAAGAAAATTCTTGAAATAGCAATGAATTGGTGAGTCAATTTGCAAGTGAATTAGATGAGAAAATGGAAACTTTAAAAAAAGGAATGAAGGAAGGAATGGACGAAGTAAATGAAATATTTGATAAAATTGACGAAAACTTGGACGAAGTAAATGAGAATTTTGATTGAGTTGACGAAAAATTCGAAGAAGTTCATGAAGAAGTTAACGGAAAATTTGAAGAAATAACAAGAATAATTGAACAGCATTCTAAAATAATAGAGTCCCTGAAAAGAATGTCAATTGAAAAAGATTATCCGGCTTCATCACCCTATAGCATCATGAAAACGAAAAATAACGGCGATAGTGAAAAAATTAAGATGAAGCCTCCAACATTTGAGGAGAAAGTCCCATGGTCTACATATCAAAAGCAATTTGAAGCTGCTGCGCTAGCAAACAGTTGGAGCGATATAGACAAAGCCACAGCATTAATAATGGCTCTACGAGGAGAGGCAGTCAACATTCTGCAAACGATTCCAGAGAGCCAACCAGCCTGTTATGAAGTTCTAACATCGAAACTTCAGATGAGATAGGGTGATGCTCATCTACAAGTTTATCATGACCAAATCAAGAACCGGGTGCAGAAAACAGGAGAAAATATTCAGGAGTTTGAAGCCGACGTGGCTAGATAAGTCAGGCTGGCTTACCCAACCGCTCCAGACAGCTTCCTGGAACAGCTATCAATCCAAACCCTTGTAAATGGAATCAAGGACAGTAAAATACAACAAGCTCTGAGACTTGCACGCCCTAAAACCATGGATGATTCTTTAGCTGAGGCTCTAGTATTCGAGGCAGCGAAGCAGGCACCGCATAGAGGACACGCTCGAGTGAGACAATCCGAAGAAATAGACCGACCTGTTGAAGAAATTACCAGAGAAGAAGTCAGCAGATTATTGAGTACTGAGAAAAACTGTGCTGTGTGCTGGTACTGCAATCAAAGTGGGCATATTAAGCGAAATGGCTCACAAGGTAGAAAGAGAGCCAAAGACGGAAAACGAAAAAGGACCGGTGATAAGGGGCAAAAATCTACACAAGCTGTAGATGCCACTGAAGTGATAATCCGAGGAATTATGTCCACGGATTTATCCAGCATAGTTGTTCCCAGAAAGATAAATGGTCGACATGTGTGAAACTCCTGGTAGACACTGGATAGACCAGAACCATTGTGCGTCCAGGAATAGTTAAAGGATGTAAGATTCGTCCAGCTATGATCAAACTTCGAACTGCGTCTGGACAGGAAATACCAACTTATGGATCGGTTGTCTCCACTATTGAATTGGGAAACACGACAGCGAGGCACGAAATTCTAGTAGCTGAAATCACGGAAGAGGTTATCCTGGGATTAGACCTTGTTAAGAAACTTGGATGCCAACTGGATATGAAGAGTGATGTTCTTCGGCTGGAGAGTGAAGAGATCCCTTTCAATGATGTGGATGACAAGATATATCGGATTTGATTGACCGAAGACACCACGTTGCCAGGTCGAACTGAACGCATAGTGAGTGGTAGATGTGATGACGTTACGAGAAGTGGCTGCGTTAAAATGATCGAGCCCTGTGACGAAGCAATCCTAGCTAAAGGAATGTTACTGGGGAAGACATTGGTATGAATAACAGACAGTATTCCCATCCGATTACTCAATGTCAACAGGTTTCCAGTCACCCTGAAGAAGAACACTTTAATTGGACACGGGGTACCTAAGTACCATATTTCTGGTCGGATAGGTACTAAAGGACTCTCGCAGAGCCAGAAGAATACTGAAGAGCTGGTGACCCTTCTCACCTAAAAATGTCTAGATCTTTACCCTAATGAACTAGCCGAAGTGAGAAAACTGATTCGGAAATTCTCCGACGTCTTTGCCACTGACTAAAGGACCAGGAAGACCGATATTGTGCAGCATAAAATCAATACTGGTGATGCACAACCCATCCGACAGCACCTTAGACGTCTTCCTCTGGCAAAAAGAGAAGAGGCTGAATGGATCATGGAGGACATGGCGAGAGAAGGTGTCATCGAACCATCCAATAGCCTTTGGACGTCGCCTGTAGTGTTAGTGAGGAAAAAGGATGGGTCCACCAGGTTCTGTGTAGTTTATAGGCAACTTAATCAAGTTACAAAGAAGTACAGCTATCCCTTACCGAGAATTGATGATACACTGGATACACTATCGGGATCACGTTGGTTTTCCACCTTGGATCTGAAGAGTGGGTATTGGCAGGTTGGCTTGGATCCGAAGGATGAAGAGAAAACTGCCTTCAGTATTCGAAAGGGTCTGTGGCAATTTGAAGTGATGCCCTTCGGCCTATGCAACGCTTGAGCGTTTAATGGAGACTATATTGAGAGGACTCTCCTGGAAAATTTGCCTGGTCTACTTAGATGATGTTATAGTAGTGGAAAAGTCATTTCAAGACCTCCGACCCAATCTGCCCGAGGTTTTTCAGCGTCTTCGTGGAGCCAACTTGAAGCTAAGTCCAAAGAAATGCAATCTATTCTGAACAGATGTGACATATTTAGGACACGGAGTTTCTAGAGGAGACGTGAAAGTTAACCCGGACAAAATAAAGGCTGTACAGGAATGGCCTATACCAAGATAAAAACTGACAAAAGTGAGTTGCGAAGTTTCTTGGATTTATGTACTTACTAGAGAAGATTCGTATCTGGATTCGCCAACGTTGCCAAACCTCTTACAAAATTAACAGAGGATGGGCACGAGTACAAATGGTCCTATGATTGTTCTGAAGCCTTCGAACGTTTGAAGAATGGTCTGGTAACAGCTCCAATTTTGAGCTACGCAAGAGCTGAAGGAAAATTTGTGCTCGACACGGATGCTAGTAATACAGCCATCGGTGACGTTCAGGTTCAGGATGTACAAGGAAGGGTGATAAAATATTTCAGCAAGGTCTTATCGAAGCCAGAATGGAATTATTGCTTGAGCAGAAGAGAACTTTTGGCAGTCATCAAGTCCATAGAACATTTTTACAAATATTTGTACGGAAGAAAATTTCTGCTGAGAACGGATTATGCTGCTCTTAAATGGCTCTTGAGTTTTTAGAACCCGGAAGGACAAGTGGCCAGATGGATCGAGAGGCTGCAAGAAAATGACTTCGACACCGAACATAGAACGGGAGCTACCCATCGAAATGTCGATGCGTTATCAAGAAGACCTTGCCCTGAGAATTGCAGCCATTGCTCACGTGTGGAAGACAAGTCGATGTGAGAAGGACCACAGTAATGGAGGAGGATTGGCTACCCCAAGAAATACAACGAGCACAAAAATACACAGACTTGAAAGTAATCCTGAGTTGGAAGGAGAATGGTAAACAACCTATTTGGGATGGAGTATCCAGACTGAGTAAAAATGTAAAGTCGTACTGGCCACAATGGTAAACGTTGAGGATCGATAGAGGTCTTCTGAAACGTTGTTGGGAGAATGACGATGGATCTGAACAGAGGCTCCAGTTGATTATTTTTCTTGCATTTTTGGATGCAGTTATTATTTGTACCAACGGGCGGACACTTCTCTTTCTCTTTCCTTACCTGTTGTTTGTATCTATCCCTATTACCTATTCTCTATTACCTATTTCCTATTATCTATCCCTATTACCTATTATTTATCCCTATTACCTATTTCTATTACCTATTTCCGCTTCCTTATATCGAACCTACTTTGTGATTTGTAATCGCTGGCGCCCAATCTTATCTTTTCTTTCCTACGTATTTCCGGGAGTGTTTTTCCAATTTATTCTCTACTTTCAATATTTTCGCATGTTGGGAATCACTTTCTAGGAGAGGCCTGCTTGGGGAGTGATCTTTAATACACCTTTAACATCTTCTGTCAGATAAATTAGCTTTAAATACCTCTTGATATTATTGGATACATCATCTTCACATACATCTTTAACACCTTCAGTGAGATTAATTAATTAGCTTCAAATTTCGAGCTTTGAAACTTGGAAAACCACCTCGGGATATCAATAGTACCCTGTTTGATAATATGTTTTTTTTTTCTCCTCGATTCCTTCCTTCCCTTCCACAGTTTCCTAACAGTTTTGTTTTTTATCTGCATCGTGCCACTTGTTAGACTTCATTGCTCCGGGTAGAAACATCTTTATCTTGACTACTGCTGCCTACCGTTTATAACTTTATCGATTTTGAATACCTCAGTCTGGATGATTTCGGGATTTGATTCGTGTAGACTACCTTACCTGTCGATTAGTCGATCTTTTCTTATATCTACACGTCTTGACTCCTGATTTTATCTTTCGACTTCTTCACCTGTACGACGATTATTACCTAACATTTTTATGTTACTTTATCCTTGTCTTTCAAGTTGCGATTCCTTATTGTTTGCCGTGTAAATTTCATGTAAATTTATGTTTCAGTTATGCTGTGTGACCTGCAAGATTAACTTCCCTTTCATCCATTTGGCTTAACTTTCAATTTGGCATTTAACGTTAAATAACATTATTTTCCTCATAGTAACTATTCTATTTTTCAAAATTAATCGAAACCTATTGGCTTTACATTCTTCTAAAAAAATTTCTTCAAAATTTTTTTTCCTGGTAAGTGGTGTGTGTAACGTTACAAAACGCTCCACTGTCGATTTCAGTTTCCATCGCGAGAATACGTCATATTAATAATTTCAATTCCAATCGCAAGCAAAAACGCCTTACTGAAATTATATGATCGGTCGCTAAAGAACGCTCTTCGCTTTGACGGTTGAGTGTGTGTTTCGCATGCGCGACCCCAAGTCGGTCTTGCCGATGGAAAGTTTTTTCTTTTTACCGGTAGGAAGTTGTAGATTAAACACCTTGCTAGAGTTTAACGAATAAACGAACTTCGTAATCCATTAACATCGTGGAATTTTGAAGTTTTATTGTTTCTTATAAGACGTCTATTCAAAAGGCGGTAAGTACTACGTATATCCCGACCAATATTTTTTGCTTTTGTGAATGCCGGGTTGTGATTTCTGATTCATTTCATTCCATGCAGGTTACTCAGCTTTTTTTTTCATTTGTATGATATTGTGCATTTGATTTCTTATCTCATTCTTATTATCGAATAACGTGCTCTTATTCCTGAGTTCTAGATATTTCATCTCATATTTATCAACTCATAAATTGTTTCAATAACGTCTAGAGTCGCTGGGAATGAGATCACTTGTTACAAGCACTATCTTATTGTTTTGAAATTTGCAGTCTTTGTACCGGGGCTACCGCTCACTAAATCATCTTTGTACCGAGGCTGTCGCCCACTTAACCATCTTTTCACCGAGCTACCGACTACTGGATTATCTTTTTACTGGGACTGATGCCCATTTGAATATTCTACTGCCGGACCCAGAGTTTGACTGGATCATCTCAGTACTGGAAGCAATCATTACTGGATTATCTTAATACTGGAGCTGATTATGACTGGAATACCTTTATTCCGAAGCTAATTATCACTGGAATATCTTAATTCTGGATGGAATCTCTTGAAATTGGACTGCCTGGATAATACCTGTATTTTGAAGGATCATACCACCGGATCCTTACTTTTAAGATAAGTACTTCTTCGAATCGCGAATCTCAGATTCATTGTACCTAAATTTGTGTTTGTAAATAGCAATTTTAATTGTAAAGTTGAAATAAATAGATAGGGAGTAAGAGGTTGCATCATTACCACCATATTAACGATTAAGGATACATTCAGGAGTTAATTTAATTTCAAGTATAACCGTAATTTCGGACCCGGCTGAAAATGCACCCCCTGCATCCCCCAACCTCCCTGAGTACCGTGGTATGGTCAGACGTTTTCAGACCCGGAGCCGGATCTTACAACGTCACTTTTGGCCTGAAAAGGCGGTGAGGTATAACGTTTTGGGTCTGTATGTGCGGTCAAACAAATCTGTATATTAATATATATATATATATATATATATATGATATGGATACATTTTTGGGATTTTATTCCGTGTAGAAATAATCGACATTTAAAATGAGTTTATTTCAACGTTTCGACTACAATCTCAATGTGTCTTTTTCAAGAATATGTGATATACTGGTTTCAGTTGCATTCAGTTCTTCTTCGTCTTAGATTATATCGCGGATGTACTTCTCGTGTTTCATTGGTGTCATCCCTACCGCTCCGAGGCTGCGCCCTGCTTCGGTTTCCTTCAGATGAACGTTTGTCGTCGTGTTGATAACTGGCGGACCCATGCGAATATTTAATAATTGCAGCTCTCCAGCTCGCAGATAATGTCAAAGCGTCGTCCCTCTTATTCATGTTACTTCGTTATTATGTCATCCTGACATAATACATGTCACAAGTTTTTCACTTTATTCCCGATATTTTATTAGATTTCTAGTTCGAAATGAACAATTATGGATCTATGGGAGATGATTCCCCAATAATGGGGCCTGTAGCGTTCTTCGTTTATCTGAGGATCTGAAAATCATCGCTTGGAGGACTGAACCTGGTCGAAAGACCCTCTCGGTCATGAGCAAATGTAGGTAATATTATTTACTGCTTCCTTCTGGTTTTCTGTCCCTCTTTCTGTTTCAGATATTATGTCAAGATATTTTGTCGAAATGAATTCAAGATGACGAAAAAATTATTTTCAAATGAAAAAGATGCCATCCATCTTCTATAAACAAATTACTACACTTATGCGGGGAGACAGAATTTTTCCTGAGGTTTTTATCTGTGCTCTTGTATCATACGCAAATATGTATGGTACCCCGTTTACATTTCCTCTGCTAACACTGTGATATATCTTAGAATTGTAATGCTCGTTCTCAACAGAATATATATATATATATATATATATATATATATATATATATGTTACTTCGTTGTTCAATTTCAATTGCTTCTCTCACCAGTCGTTTCTGATACATTTCGATGTTAGCTAGTTGTTTTGAACTTTCGAAATCGATGGCATGACCTGTACTTTTCACGTGTTGGACGAGAGAGGATGTTGATACCTCCTTTTTCACATTTTCACATTTTCACATAACAATGTGAGAAAGGAGGTGTCAACATCCTCTCTCGTCCAACACGTGAAAAGTACAGGTCATGCCATCGATTTCAAAAGTTCAAAACAACTAGCTAACATCGAAATGTATCAGAAACGACTGGTGAGAGAAGCAATTGAAATTGAACAACGAAGTAACATGAATAGGAGGGACGACGCTTTGACATTATCTGCGAACTAGAGAGCTGCAATTATTAAATATTCGCATGGGTCCGCCAGTTATCAACACGACGACAAACATTCATCTGAAGGAAACCGAAGCAGGGCGCAGCCTCGGAGCGGTAGGGATGACACCAATGAAACACGAGAAGTACAGCCGCGATATAATCTAAGACGAAAAAGAACTGAATGCAACTGAAACCAGTATATCACATATTCTTGAAAAAGACACATTGAGATTGTAGTCGAAACGTTGAAATAAACTCATTTTAAATGTCGATTATTTCTACACGGAATAAAATCCCAAAATGTATCCATGTCATATTTCCATCCGTGAAAACATCAAACTTAACATAATATATATAAATATAATGCATAACTCATTGGTTTCTCACAATACAGAAACCAATTCCATGAAATAATTCATGTGAACATTGAAATCTCAATAAATACACTTGTATAATTGAATAACATTTCCACATGCAGAACGCTAACTGAGAACCAAAATTCAAAATAATATTTTGAATGAAAAGAGACTTTCCACAGTCGTTTCACCCCTTAAAAAATCTAACTATTTTCCACAATTATAGAATTTCGTGTCGGTATTCTACAACTGAATATGAACTTCAAATCAGATAGGGTTTGCCCTTTCTGAGATATTAGGAAAATAACCTCAATATTAAAAATGGTCCCGAAATTTTTTGCCAATATCTGCACAAATAAATATCGGTCAAAAATGAAATTTGAAACACTTTTTCTAAATGTTGACTCTGAAACCTGTACTAAATTTCATTGAGCTTTGATGAATATGTATCCGAAAAAAAATGTTTAGAAAAATTTCGATATTTCGAATTCAATTTTCACGAAATTTTGCATTGAATTGAGTGTCTATATTTCACAATTAGTCATGATGTTTCAATCCGAA
Source organism: Myrrha octodecimguttata (assembly GCA_958510865.1). Classification (NCBI taxonomy): domain Eukaryota; kingdom Metazoa; phylum Arthropoda; class Insecta; order Coleoptera; family Coccinellidae; genus Myrrha; species Myrrha octodecimguttata. Next base: position 1,489,546 of record OY294057.1, on the reverse strand, counting down.
CGCGTTTGTATTTCTTGACACTGAGGAAATAAACTCAATCTTTCAAACTAACACCAATACGTTAAACAAAATTCAAAACTTTCCGCTAATATCAAATGTGTAGATGTGATTTCCACTAGGATTCTGAAAAATATTAATTAAATGAAAAAAAACTCAACCTTCCTGTGCAATTGATCTGAAAAAAAAATTTTACACAGCAGATATCTGATTCACTTGATTCACAAAGTATCCACCTCACCAACTGAAAAACAAAAGTTATTTCCAAAAACATTTCTGTAACAATTAAATATATCGTGAACCTCATCAGGTTGAATTCGAAAAAATAATTCTAGATAATAAATTTCGTTCGTTGTTATCGTTGTCAGATACACTCAACCAAGAGGGCGTCAAATCCAAAAGTCTGTTTGATGTAAAGACGTGAAATTCAAACAAGTAGTATTCCGACAACCAGATGATGATACATGCGGATGTTATTGATTTCTTTGCATATTATATCCTCCAATTCGATTTATCATATAAATGCTCATTATTTTTTATATTCACGCTTATTTCAAACTGTCAGTACGAAAGATTTTGGATGTCGATTGAAACCACTAACGGATATCCACATGTTGACGATAATCGTACTACTCCAACCGAAATTGATGGAAACCTCCGATCAACCGAATTTTTTGGAAATCTGCATTATTTTAAATTACGCTACTTAATTCGCGTTCTGCATGTAAAAGTGTTATTCAGTTATGGAAGAGTATTTATTGAGATTTCAATGTTTCAACTGAACTTTTTTATGGAATTGGTTTTTGTGTTCTGAGAAACCAATGATTTAAGAATAAAATAAAAGTTTTATTCAAGATATGAATGAGCTTCATTCATTTAATCTTAAATCCCGTAATCCGCAGGGTGATTTCAATGAATTTGATTCGATTTTCAGTAGTTATGTTTAAGATATTGGGAGAGAAAACCCAAAAATATTTAATCTGAACTACTTACGCTTATGGGATTGTCAAGAACATCGATGGGGCATTTGCAAATTGTGTTTATAAAATAATAACGCATCCATTAAAAATTTCTCGATATGTGTTAAAAATTTGGTAATCAACATTTTTATCTACTTTCAGATGTATGATTTTAGATGAAAAGTAAACCGATTATTTCAGTGAATTCCAATCTTAGAACCGAATGCGATGATGTCATTTTCGACATTATTGGAAATTTGCAGCATTTTTCTTTATAACTCAGGAACCACTGGTTGGAAATCATCCGGGTGAAATTTTTTTGGCTTATTTTTGCAACAGTAATCATCGTTCAGAGTTTCATGAAAATTCGGTAGTAAGTTTCCGAAAAATAATTTGTTTTTTCCCCCAACCCCCTTTTTGAGCCCTCAGGGTACACCGATTCTGCTGAAAAGCTTGGAGGATCAATCCCGAGCGACACACGATTTTTCTATCAAGTTTCACTGATTTCGGTTCAGTACTTTCTGAGAAAAGCCCCAGACAACGGACGGCGGACAGCGGACGGACGGATTTTGTTTATTAGTTTATTCAAATCTACATACTCCAAAACGTAAACTGTGAAATTTTCAGGGAGGGTTGAAAATTTTTTTTCTTGGTCGATCACTAAGGTTTATTATTTGATTTTATCAAATAATAAACCAAAAAGCGTGAAATTTTATAATAAGGGTTCCAAGTAAGTGTTTAATTAGCGGTCTATTATGAAATTTTTATTTCTTCAATGACATATCTATTACAAGGTGGTTGGTGCAAGTTTGATGCCCAGCTAGCACCTACCAGGTATTCTCAGTCTACATGAGGGTGTAAAATTTGAAAATTAGGTAAAAAATGAGTGTTCAATTAAGAAAACTTATTCTATAAGTGCGGAATAAGTTCCGAATCAGGCGGAATGAATTAATTTCTGAATATTCTGTTAATACTTTATTACCATATTAAATTTTCTATTCACACCAGTATATCTCAGAAATGAAAAATACGTGAAATTTGCAAATGAGGGTCTACATTAGTATTTAGTTAGAGCTTCACTATGTTATAATAATTTCTTCAACAGCATATCTATTACTCGATGTGTTCTGCTGGCTTGATGTCAAGCTAGTCCAAATACTTGTCAAAAAATTTTCCGAAAAATCGAAGGTTGTTCTGCTAGCTTTACCGAGGTGCACAGGGACTAGCTCAGCGGAGTTATTCAAAGCGGGATGTGATCAATGAAAATAAATTAGTGTGGAAATTAATTGTGCACAGACTTTGATAGAATAAGTTGTTCAGTCATCAGAACAGTAGTGTGTAAAAAAGTATAAATAAATAGTTTGATTATTCTGAACGTCTTGATAAACCAATAAAACGTTACATTGGTGTCAGGTGTGCGGTTCGACATCGCTAGAATTGAATAAATGAGTTTCATTGATTCAAATTTATGCTACTGAACAACAAGACTTCAGAACGCAAAGGAGACGCAAGCGATAATGGAATTTTTGAGTAAACTCAATGAGAAAATGAATAAAATGGCGGGAAATTCTCAGAAAATCAATGAGAAAAAGGTAGAAAATTTTCGGAAAATAAAAGAAAACTGTCAGAAAATCAATGAAAAAATAAAAGAAAATTGTCTGAAAATGGAAGAAAATTCTCGGAAAATGGAAGAAAATTCTTGAAATAGCAATGAATTGGTGAGTCAATTTGCAAGTGAATTAGATGAGAAAATGGAAACTTTAAAAAAAGGAATGAAGGAAGGAATGGACGAAGTAAATGAAATATTTGATAAAATTGACGAAAACTTGGACGAAGTAAATGAGAATTTTGATTGAGTTGACGAAAAATTCGAAGAAGTTCATGAAGAAGTTAACGGAAAATTTGAAGAAATAACAAGAATAATTGAACAGCATTCTAAAATAATAGAGTCCCTGAAAAGAATGTCAATTGAAAAAGATTATCCGGCTTCATCACCCTATAGCATCATGAAAACGAAAAATAACGGCGATAGTGAAAAAATTAAGATGAAGCCTCCAACATTTGAGGAGAAAGTCCCATGGTCTACATATCAAAAGCAATTTGAAGCTGCTGCGCTAGCAAACAGTTGGAGCGATATAGACAAAGCCACAGCATTAATAATGGCTCTACGAGGAGAGGCAGTCAACATTCTGCAAACGATTCCAGAGAGCCAACCAGCCTGTTATGAAGTTCTAACATCGAAACTTCAGATGAGATAGGGTGATGCTCATCTACAAGTTTATCATGACCAAATCAAGAACCGGGTGCAGAAAACAGGAGAAAATATTCAGGAGTTTGAAGCCGACGTGGCTAGATAAGTCAGGCTGGCTTACCCAACCGCTCCAGACAGCTTCCTGGAACAGCTATCAATCCAAACCCTTGTAAATGGAATCAAGGACAGTAAAATACAACAAGCTCTGAGACTTGCACGCCCTAAAACCATGGATGATTCTTTAGCTGAGGCTCTAGTATTCGAGGCAGCGAAGCAGGCACCGCATAGAGGACACGCTCGAGTGAGACAATCCGAAGAAATAGACCGACCTGTTGAAGAAATTACCAGAGAAGAAGTCAGCAGATTATTGAGTACTGAGAAAAACTGTGCTGTGTGCTGGTACTGCAATCAAAGTGGGCATATTAAGCGAAATGGCTCACAAGGTAGAAAGAGAGCCAAAGACGGAAAACGAAAAAGGACCGGTGATAAGGGGCAAAAATCTACACAAGCTGTAGATGCCACTGAAGTGATAATCCGAGGAATTATGTCCACGGATTTATCCAGCATAGTTGTTCCCAGAAAGATAAATGGTCGACATGTGTGAAACTCCTGGTAGACACTGGATAGACCAGAACCATTGTGCGTCCAGGAATAGTTAAAGGATGTAAGATTCGTCCAGCTATGATCAAACTTCGAACTGCGTCTGGACAGGAAATACCAACTTATGGATCGGTTGTCTCCACTATTGAATTGGGAAACACGACAGCGAGGCACGAAATTCTAGTAGCTGAAATCACGGAAGAGGTTATCCTGGGATTAGACCTTGTTAAGAAACTTGGATGCCAACTGGATATGAAGAGTGATGTTCTTCGGCTGGAGAGTGAAGAGATCCCTTTCAATGATGTGGATGACAAGATATATCGGATTTGATTGACCGAAGACACCACGTTGCCAGGTCGAACTGAACGCATAGTGAGTGGTAGATGTGATGACGTTACGAGAAGTGGCTGCGTTAAAATGATCGAGCCCTGTGACGAAGCAATCCTAGCTAAAGGAATGTTACTGGGGAAGACATTGGTATGAATAACAGACAGTATTCCCATCCGATTACTCAATGTCAACAGGTTTCCAGTCACCCTGAAGAAGAACACTTTAATTGGACACGGGGTACCTAAGTACCATATTTCTGGTCGGATAGGTACTAAAGGACTCTCGCAGAGCCAGAAGAATACTGAAGAGCTGGTGACCCTTCTCACCTAAAAATGTCTAGATCTTTACCCTAATTAACTAGCCGAAGTGAGAAAACTGATTCGGAAATTCTCCGACGTCTTTGCCACTGACTAAAGGACCAGGAAGACCGATATTGTGCAGCATAAAATCAATACTGGTGATGCACAACCCATCCGACAGCACCTTAGACGTCTTCCTCTGGCAAAAAGAGAAGAGGCTGAATGGATCATGGAGGACATGGCGAGAGAAGGTGTCATCGAACCATCCAATAGCCTTTGGACGTCGCCTGTAGTGTTAGTGAGGAAAAAGGATGGGTCCACCAGGTTCTGTGTAGTTTATAGGCAACTTAATCAAGTTACAAAGAAGTACAGCTATCCCTTACCGAGAATTGATGATACACTGGATACACTATCGGGATCACGTTGGTTTTCCACCTTGGATCTGAAGAGTGGGTATTGGCAGGTTGGCTTGGATCCGAAGGATGAAGAGAAAACTGCCTTCAGTATTCGAAAGGGTCTGTGGCAATTTGAAGTGATGCCCTTCGGCCTATGCAACGCTTGAGCGTTTAATGGAGACTATATTGAGAGGACTCTCCTGGAAAATTTGCCTGGTCTACTTAGATGATGTTATAGTAGTGGAAAAGTCATTTCAAGACCTCCGACCCAATCTGCCCGAGGTTTTTCAGCGTCTTCGTGGAGCCAACTTGAAGCTAAGTCCAAAGAAATGCAATCTATTCTGAACAGATGTGACATATTTAGGACACGGAGTTTCTAGAGGAGACGTGAAAGTTAACCCGGACAAAATAAAGGCTGTACAGGAATGGCCTATACCAAGATAAAAACTGACAAAAGTGAGTTGCGAAGTTTCTTGGATTTATGTACTTACTAGAGAAGATTCGTATCTGGATTCGCCAACGTTGCCAAACCTCTTACAAAATTAACAGAGGATGGGCACGAGTACAAATGGTCCTATGATTGTTCTGAAGCCTTCGAACGTTTGAAGAATGGTCTGGTAACAGCTCCAATTTTGAGCTACGCAAGAGCTGAAGGAAAATTTGTGCTCGACACGGATGCTAGTAATACAGCCATCGGTGACGTTCAGGTTCAGGATGTACAAGGAAGGGTGATAAAATATTTCAGCAAGGTCTTATCGAAGCCAGAATGGAATTATTGCTTGAGCAGAAGAGAACTTTTGGCAGTCATCAAGTCCATAGAACATTTTTACAAATATTTGTACGGAAGAAAATTTCTGCTGAGAACGGATTATGCTGCTCTTAAATGGCTCTTGAGTTTTTAGAACCCGGAAGGACAAGTGGCCAGATGGATCGAGAGGCTGCAAGAAAATGACTTCGACACCGAACATAGAACGGGAGCTACCCATCGAAATGTCGATGCGTTATCAAGAAGACCTTGCCCTGAGAATTGCAGCCATTGCTCACGTGTGGAAGACAAGTCGATGTGAGAAGGACCACAGTAATGGAGGAGGATTGGCTACCCCAAGAAATACAACGAGCACAAAAATACACAGACTTGAAAGTAATCCTGAGTTGGAAGGAGAATGGTAAACAACCTATTTGGGATGGAGTATCCAGACTGAGTAAAAATGTAAAGTCGTACTGGCCACAATGGTAAACGTTGAGGATCGATAGAGGTCTTCTGAAACGTTGTTGGGAGAATGACGATGGATCTGAACAGAGGCTCCAGTTGATTGTGCCGAAGAGTCGAGTGACGAACGTTTTGACAAGACTACATAATGGAACTTCAAGTGGACATTTTGGCATTACTTAGACGCTAGAGGAAGTCAGGTAGCGGTTTTATTGGATAAACTGTAAGAAAGACGTGAAAGACTGGTGTAGAACATGTTGAGCTTGTGCTGCAGCTAGCGGACCTTATGGCAAAGGAAAGGCTTCAATGAAGCAATATAACGTCGGATCTCCCATGGAACGAGTAGCTTTCGACATCTTGGTCCCCTTTTCCGGAACAGATTACGGAAACAAGTACATTTCGGTAGCCACGGATTATTTTACCAAATGGGTGGAAGCGTTAGGTATTCCTAATCAAGAGGCAAGTACGCTTGCTGATAAATTGGTCAAAGAATTCTTCTACAGATTTGAAAATCCTATAGAGCTGCATTGTGATCAAGGCCGAAATTTCGAGTCTTCGTTATTCCAAGAAGTTTGTGAAAAATTGGGCATCAATAAGACAAGAACTACACCTTTGCATCCCCAATCCGATAGCATGGTCGAACGAATGAATAGGACCATGGAAAAACATCTAGCCAAAGAAGTCTCCGATCACCAGCGGGACTGGGATGAGTATTTGCATCTATTCACCATGGCATATAGATCTTCGGCCCAAGAATTTACCAAGAAAACCCCAGCCAAAATAATATTCGGCCGAGAAATAAGACTACCTTGTGACCTAGAGTTTGGTTGTAAGCCTGGAGAAGATGTAGCCGGGGAGGACTACGTCTGTAAATTGAGGAGTAAACTGGATTACATTCATGACAAGGTGCGCAATGAAATGCAGCAAGCAAGTGATCGGATGAAAATGCGCTATGACTTCAAGGCTAGTAAAGGAGGGTTCACTGCAGGAGATCTCGTAGGTTTAAGTAACCCGCAAAGAAGAAGACGATCTTCACCGAAACTGCAGAGACTGTGGAAAGGACCGTATGAAGTTATGAAGAGGATAAATAATGTAGTGTGAAAGGTCGTCCATTTCAACCGATTGGCTCATCGGGGTTCCGGCGAAAGAAAATGACGATTTTCAGGAATTCATGAATAGCTATGGGGAACGCGAGTTGCACGGTCTGGCGTCACACAGGAAGTTCATCAATACCTGTTTACAGTTCCCGAGGAATACTCTTTTGCTCATTGTGTAGCATCGGATCTAAGGATGAGTAGGGGAATAGCAAGAGTATTCAGAAATAAATTTGGACGTCAAGAGGAACTGATGAGACAGCAGCCCAGAATCGGAAAATGCCTGAGACTGAAGTCAGAGGGACGGTTTATTTATTACGTAGTCATCAAACAATACTCATATCAGAAGCCCACCTACCAGAATTTATGGACAGCACTGCATGGCTTGAAAGAAGACCCTCAATGCTTTGGGATTAGGAAACTAGCTGTTCCCAAACTAGGTTGTGGACTGGATCAACTGAATTGGCTGGTTGTGCGAAGCATGCTTGAAGTAGTCTTCCAGAAGACAGGTATGCAGATCTTGGTATGCAATTTCAACCCAAAGCAAATCGAAAAGCCCAGCAAAACCGTTGATTGTTACTCCCATCAGAAGGGCTACTGTGGAAATGGGGATGATTGCAGATTTCGCCACGTTCCTCAGAGGAATTCATGGAATCTGTTCTGGGACAGAACAGGCTCAAGGAGGGGACAGTGTGACGAGTACGGCCCTGTCTGTGCGGGAGTGTTCCCAGAAGCTCCAGATGTATATGAGTCACCTGTCTCTTTAGAATCTTCTCGTAATCGCTAGAAATTCCCCGAGTGATTCAAAGTCAAGCGTGGAGCAGTACAGGGACTAATTCAGCCGAGTTACTCAAAGCGGAAAGTGATCAGTGAAAATAAATTAGTGTGGAAATATATTGTGCAAAGGCTTTGATAGAATAAGTTGTTTAGTTATTAGAACAGTATTGTGTAAATAAGTGCAAATAAATAGTTTGATTATTTTGAACGTTTCAATAAACCAAGAAAACGTTACAGTAGTATGCTGGTCTAGTCGTACAAAGTGGAGCGGAGAGCAAAGCGGCGATATTCCTCCGGTAAAAGAGCGAAACGTGCGAGCAGAGATCTAGCCATAACATAGTGAGGAGTTCTAGAGTTAAGCGATAGTTCGACTACTATGTTGCCATTCGAAACCTCGTCAGTCGAAATGTGGTATTGGACTCAAAGCAATCGTGATGGAATTCATTCAATTCATCAATAGTGTGGTATCCACGGTGAACTTCACCATTTAGCTGAGGAGCTAAGAGAAGATCCCGTTAAATTGTAACAATATCTTAGAATGACTGTGGACAGTTTCGACTATTTGCTTGGACAAATTCAGAACAAGTTGATCGCGAAATGGATAAATCCTTAGCCCAATCATAACAGCTGTTGTTAGAACAATTTGAAAAAAAATCAAATTTTTTTTTCAAACATTCAACATTCTGTGATCTTCTGATTATACTATCCCCATTAAAATTATGTATGAACCCGTCTTTTTCGATGAGTAACTAGATTTTAATTCGATTTCATCTGTATTTTTGAAAATATTGGGAAAATTAAATTTTGAATGGGTATATCTACGGATAACGAAGGTCGAATTCGTGAATAGGTAAAATCCGCCGAAACCTGATGACTTCACATCAGTGCTTTTCTAGGTTTCAATCTCATATCGCTGGAAGTGTACATCAAATCGAATTGAAATTTGAAACGTTGTTTTTGAATACTGATTCTAAGGTTTTCGCCAAATTTCGTTCAAATCACTTACCAAGAAAAAAAGTTTTTCATCAAAAACTTGAAACATGTTCGAGTAAACATTTTCAATACGTTCAACTGGATCCACACGAAATTTTGCATTAGGTTGCATGTTGGTTTTCTGGTACTAATTACAAAGTTTTAATCGGATCGAATAAGTACTTCATGAGATATGAGGAATTAACCTCAACATTTCATATTAGTCCGAAACTATTCGGCCGATTTTGCCCAGTAATGAACTTGTCCGAGATATTGAAGCTCTAAAACTAACCTGAAAATTTCAACACTCTAGGTCCTCTCCTCTGAAAGTTAGAGCACTTACGCACAGACTGTCGGACCGTCGGACGAACAAAATTGAACTTGACCACGGATTCTTTTACAGAGAGTCTAATCGTTAAGACCATTTTCGGCTAAAAATTCGAAAATCTCAGACATTGTAATGAAATGATAACGCGCTGTTCCCCAGAACAAGCACGTAAGAATAATAAACCGAAACAGATAGGTACCAAGAAGAAATCATGATGATAATAATAATCAGAAAAAAATTAAAACTGGAGGAACAGCGATAATTTCTGTAATTACAAAATATGTATAAAATATGTAATTACTTACTTCAATTCATAGGCCACTTCATCCCACAATTTATCTTAAACAAATCGATTGTGGTGTTGGGGTCTTTTTGATTCGACAACTGTTTCCTCTTAATAACTTCACTAATTAATGATTCCACGTTCATTTTTCCACTGTAAAATTCATCTTTCAAACGAAATATTTAAGAATACGGGTGGGTTCATGTGAGCGTGCGAGAGGCGAAATCAAACAGGTGGTCGTATTGCGGTATCTTCAGGATACGCTTCACTCTGTTCATCTGCAATCCTGCAGTAGTGTTTGTTTTTGCCGCTTTGCTCTTTACTGGATGCTCTTTGCTCTCCGCTCCACTCTGTACGTACCCTTAGGCTATAAATCATTCAAGAGTCGACGAGTTGGATTTTGTGGCGGCTTCTTTCATATTTTCCACGTTCCAAGGTCCAGCCAGTTCCAAAAATTCAAAGAATCTGCTGATTATTTTTAATTTCCACAGTTTGAAAGAAAAGTTGAGATCTCTACTCTGAAAATCTGACCGGTTCAAGTCGGCACTACTAAATGAAACAATTTTCGATAAAGAAAAGTACGAAAGTACTAGTCTGACTTTCTTTCATAATTTTTCTCTTTTGGAAAATTCGCAGGATTTCTGTGAAAATTCCAACGAAACAAATAGGATTACGTGAACCATAATTTTCTTCATACGGTTCCTATCATTACGAAATACCGAAATTGCTGAGCTAATTTTTTCTTAATTTTTTATTTCTGGGAAAGTGGACGAACTTACGGAAAAATTCGAACGGCACAACCCGGTGTGTGGATAGCACAATCTACTTCCGCCGTTGACACCCACTTTTCCAAAAAGTTTTGGCTGTCCTATTTCACACATTTTGTGGAAAATCTTTAGACCCGTATGGAATAAGACGAAAATTTCAATAGCACAAAGCAGTACAAACCTAGCTAAATTCAGCAAAAAAAAAATTTTTAAAATCGAAAAGTACTGGGCCTACTTCACACTTATCTGGGCGGTCCATTTTGTACATTTTGTGGAATATCTTGAGAACCGTCTGAAATGGAAGAAAAATTCCAACGTCACAAAGTAGTACGAACCTAGCACAATTCAGTCAAAAAAAAATCGAAAATCCTGAAATATTGGACAAATTTTTTTTCGAAATCTTTTTTTACGGAAAAGTAGCCAGATTTTCGTGAACATTTCAACGGCACAAATAAGTTCGCATAAAAGACGAGTTTTCATATAAATTTTCATAAAAAAAAGAATGTGCGATTTGCCGGGAAATCCGACAGATTATCGTGAAAATATTTACAGTACGAGTCAGCTCAAATGAAGCACTACTTTTTCACTCATTCTTGAGAAGAAATAACAAAAGTGCTGGGCTAACTTTTCCCTAATTCCTTGATTTTTTGAAAAATTAGAGAAACTTTCGGAAAAATTCGAACAGCTCAACTCAGTATATGTATAGCACAATCAAAATCCACTTTTCCGGAAGGTGCTAGGCTGGCCTACTTTATACATTTTGTGCAATATCTGGAGAACCGTACGAAATAAAAAAAAATTCAACGGCACAAAGCAGCACAATTCTAGCATAATTCAGGACAAAAAAACTTTTTCGAAAATCGAAAGGTGCTGGGCTCCTCACCATAACCGCATAAAAATTGTATTGAAATGTCAAGGGGATATTTAGAATTCAATACTCAAAGAGTAATCTTCGTTCTTGCCTTTATCGCTTTTTAGGCAGCTGTGAATCCACTTCATGACTGCATGCATCTACTGAAGACGATCTTGTTGTCGAGAACATTTTTTTCACGATTGTCGACGCGCCACTCAAGGCACCACTCACTTTTCATGCTGTGCAGTAAGAGCACGCCAGCCAAATTTAAATACCCCAGTCAACGAATATTAACACTGGTCGTTTCTATGAAGCGGTATTTGAGTTAATCCTCCCTTCCATAAGGAGGATGTATAGGAAGCGAACTTGGTTCCATTCATATTGAGCGATATTCTGGTTATTAAACGTCGCAGGAATTAGTCGGTGTACAAACATCTGTTCCAATATTGCCGCCAAAGTAAATTCGAGCTAGTCGATAAGCCGACAAAATTTATTGACTCTGCAACTCAGGGAAAGGCTGCGAGGGAATCGCATACGACTCTCTTATGGTTCTTAAATTTTTTGCAATTAATTTTCCTAATGTGAACGGCTCAGGATTTATTACACGTTTTTAGCGGTCACCCATTCACGTAAAAATGCCGCCCAACGCAGTTTCACTTGGTATGATTTTGCGGTCTTTCAGTCATATGATTCTCACGATATTCTAAATAAAACTCCAAGCTATAATTTTTCAACCAAGTTTTAGATTTGAACACGATCCAATTTCTATTTTTGAAAATATTGGAGAACTGAGAATTTGACTGAGTATATCTTAGGGATAATTGGACGCATTTCACTTTCCTCGTAAATAAGCTCCCAACATACTACACAAATATCAAATCTCCAAATCATTCTGCTCTTGGTCAGCCTGCGGATCCTTGATACAATAACTTCCGGAAGAAAGAGTCCCGATATTTGTAGAGCAGATTTAGTTCGAATTCGTAAAAAAGTAGAATCCTCACCATTATTCTGCAGATATATCCATTCGAAACTTCACTTTCTCAATATTTTTGAAAATGCAGATCGGATCGAGTTGAAAATGCAGATCGGTACCTGCTCGAAAAAGTATAGCATAGGTTCATGCAGATTTTTGTTAGGATCATATGGCAAAATCTTCTTATCGAAAGTAGAGCTGCTTTATGAAAGTTCTTAAAGGTCCTATTTCTCTGAAACTCATTTCAGGTACCAGATTTCAATTCGATTTGACCTGTTTTTTTGTAAAAATTGGTGTATTATAATTTGGAATGGGTGTATCTAAGGAATCATACGACGGATTTTTTCTTTCCATATTCGATCTTCGTAACTAGCTGAAACACTACGCAACCCACAGCAAAATGAATTATTCAAATAGAGAAACAGAGAAAGGGGAGGATTATGAGAATACTTTTTTCGAGAACCTGTATATTAGATATTATTTATTTATTATATATATTCAAAGCTTTTCATGTGGAAAAAAGCATATCTTTGCTGTTTCTCAATACGATTATAGTGGGAGCCATTTAAGACTTCGATTATATTTTATTTTTTAATGGGACACCCTGTATATACAATTCTCAAACAAGGCCATATTGAAGCTGCACTGAATCCAGGAAAAATACATCATCCTTTTATATTATCAATTCATAGAGCTGTTGAAACAGCCCGCTGAAATGATACATTTTCTAAGTAGTTTTCAGTATTTTCGACCAATCGATTCATTGGCAGAGCTGTCAGATTACCGCAACCCAGGCACCAGAGAGAAGTCTACAGGCTCGTACTCATGAACGTGTCGAAAAATAAAAATCGCGCGATTTTTTTGCCCAATGTCAGTAATTTGTGGCTGACATCTGTCATTACGAAAACGCGCGATTATTCATGAAATGTCACATTTCAAATTATATGAATTTATTTCCACGTGGATCTGGTTCTTCAACAAGTCTAGTAGTTGGTTTTATACCTATATTTTTCGAAGGATTGAATTAATAGACGCTTTTGATTCTTTGGACATGCACATAGCTATCGAATAAATTATTTTCGCTGGAATCAGTTTGTTTTGCAAAAATCATTTTTTGAGGTAGATAGCTAAATCAATTTAATGATTTATCATGAGTAGAAGGAGACATTTTATTTCGCGTTGGTGTAAAAAGACATTAAATTACATGCATATTTCAAACTGCCACATATCGTCACTATATGATTGCAATTGTATATTAATAATAATAATTCTTCTTATACAATAGTTTGAAAAAATACTCTTCAATATACTTATAATTCCTCATCCATTGTACAACCCCTTATGACCAAGAACTTATTTTGTTGACGAGTGCCTATAATCATGACAGAGGAGTATGAGCAATCCCTTGAATGTTTTGAATATCCCGTCATTTTCTTGAAGTTGAAATTATTGAACTACAAGAAATGAATCGCGCGATTTTGGCGGGAGAGCATCTGACAACTCAAATGTCATCGCTTGAGCGACAAACGCGTCCATCAGTTTGCGCCTTAAAAGGGTAAGGACACAACGAGCGCCGACGCCGGCGACCCTCGCCCAGACCATAGGCTGGAGCATCGCCTGGTGCATCGCCTGGAGCATAGTATGGTACCCGGTATCCTCTATCATACATCGTAGTACCATTTTGAAAATGATATCATTTGAATGATGAATTTTCATAGGTGTTTTAATAAGCTTGTACATAATTTATTCGATTTCTGTTTAATTGCGGCTTAATACATCAACCTTTTTGCATCAGTTGACAAATCAAACAATGTTTGGTTTGAATTTATCTTGAATTTTTTAGTATGTACTTGAATATGTTCACAAGTATTCATATTTTGTCTGTTGAATTGTGAATAAATACACACTCATCCGTATTTTTTATTTAAGGATAGTTTGAGAGGACTTTGCATTAAATATTTCAGGTTTTATTAGCATTAGTGGATAAACCAGTTATGTGAGTCATTATTCACGTTTTTCCTGAAATTATCACTCCTTCGCATTTAAAGTGAGCAGAATTCCGTTAGCCCTCATGAAATTCTAAATTTGCAAATATTTAGATGATCATCGGTTCTTGGCTAGAAAAAATTCGCGAATAGTAGATACCCTGTGAGTTATTCACTAGACATTTTTTCCCTTTCACTGCTGCGAATTTCGTCAGTATAGTTTTCCATTCCCTACATTCCACCCATTACAACGGTGAATATTATTTCGGTAAATTTATATTACGATTTTACCCATGCACCTTCTTCATTCAGCCCCGAATATACACTACAAATATCGAGTCGTTTTTTCGGAAGTTACTGTAATTCTGATCGGCCTAACGGCTGAAATCGTGAATGGGTAAAACCAACCTATATTGTATAGAATTGAAATGATGGAATAATAATTGTTGATGCTGAACTTCATCAGGAAATACGAAAAAAATATGTATTGTTTTTTCTTCAAATAGTTCTAATGACAATCATCACAAAATTTTGCATAAAGTTGTGCATCAGTATTTTTCTCATTTCATGAGACACTAAATAATAAAATGTTATTGCGCTCATGCACTTGGGAAAGGCGTGCTATTGTTTTGTACAAATTTCCAAATGGTCTCAAACGACTCACTCAAACACTGATGTCGAATCTGGTGTCAAAGTCGATCCTATCCGGCCGGCTAAGAACACTATAACTGTCGAACGGAGCAAACAATCGATTTGAAACTTTCAGAAAAGATTAGGCATCATAATGGGCCCGAAAAGTTTGTGAATGGGACAATCGGCCAAATGGTTTCAGAGTTATAGTCATTTTAACTTTTGAAATTATTTCTTCAATATCTCAATTACTATTTGGCGGTTGGATAAAAATATGGAAGCAAATATTTGCCAAATTTCATTGAGAACGTATGGTTAGTGAATTTTAAGAAAAAAATCGATCAGTAAACTGAAAAAAAGATTCGCAGTTTTCTCGAAAAAATTTTTGTTTCCGAGAACTATTTCTCAGATTCCGACGAAATTCTGTACAGAACTCAAACTCTTTATTACACAACAGTTTACCAAACTTTGATCCGGATTCAGTTTTCTGAGGTATTTGGAAAAATTATGTCAATTTGCGAAAAATTTTTTTCTGGAATATTTCGGGGAAAAATTCTTTCAGAGAGAACTTGAAACTTGCATTTCATAACAGTGTACCAAATTTAAGTTCGATCCAATCTCAGTTTTCGGAGATATTGGGAGAAAGTATGTTGAATTTCGTGTTTCCCATTTATTTATTATTTTCTGAAGTTATTGTGTTTGCGATCGAGAGGACAATTGTAAGCACAATATCATTCAAAAAAAAACGTCTAGAAACTCGATATTCTCAGATTAGGATTAGGGCTTGATTACGAAGGTTGAATTGGTAAACGGGTGAATTCCGCAAAATGATTCGAAATTTTATTTTTCTAATATTTCCAACTGAATAGATTGTATCTAATTGAAATCTAGTACTTGATTGAAACAAAATTGAGTTTTCAGAACTGATCGGGTAATTTACCCAGGCTATTCAAATGTCAGTTATTGAAAGCCCTATCTGTCAATTTGTCAATTCAAACTTATCCGCGTAAGTGGTCGGGTGAGTTTCCAAAACCCCAATTGAAAGTCTAAAAAATCATGCAGACTTCCATTTGGACCGTATAAAAAGAAGAACGCCATATATTTTCATAAAGGAAACAGAGATGCGTTTAGCAGGGTTAATACGTGGAAAGACGACCGCTTCACCAATGAATTTGAAGATGCGCACAAAAGCTGCTGACTTCACGTGTGCGATTTTCTAGAAATTTTTGTTAGTAAAATCGCTTTATTCACCTGATACATCATATCCCTGGGCAATTTCCTTCCCTCAAAATCAAAAGGTTATGACAATTTTTTGCCTTTTATTCCGAAAAGGATCGAGAATGTAGCAACGGTTTTTCAGCAACGGTTTTTAAGAACTGTCTTTAATCGTATCTGAGTGAAAACAGCCGCTACAATAAGGTGCTTTTTGGAAAATATCTATGGGGTGAGTTGAATGAGCTTCATTCAAGATAATAATTTGTCACACCTAATTAATCCCCCCAACCACCCCCTAAAGTGAAAAATAGCGTTTTCCCCAAAACGACCGTAGCTGGAGATTTTTTGGTGGAAATCGTTCACTTCGAACCCTCTGAACACGTTCCATATAGTGAAATAATTTGTGACCCCTTAATAACCTCCTCAAACGCCCCCTAAAGTTGAAAATATCGCTGTCACTGAAACGACCGTTGCTGGCAATTTTTTGATGGAAATCGTTTATTTCGAGCCATATGAACACGTTCCATATGGTGAAATAGTTTGTGACCCCTTGCTAGCCCCCTCGAACGCCCCCTAAAGTTGAAAATATCGCTGTCACCAAAACGACCATTGCTGGCGATTTTTTGATGGAAATAGTTCATTTCCAACTCTATGAACACGTACCATATAGTGAAATAATTTGTGACCCCTTAATAACCCCCCTAACCACCCCCTAAAGTTGAAAATAGCGTTATTCCTAAAACGACCGTTGCTGGAGATTTTTTGATGGAAATCGTTTATTTCGAGCTCTATGAACACGTTCCATATAGTGAAATAATTTGTGACCCCTTAATAACCCCCCTAACCACCCCCTGAAGTTGAAAATAGCGTTATTCCTAAAACGACCGTTGCTGGAGATTTTTGATAGAAATCGTTTATTTCGAGACCTATGAACACGTTCTATATAGTGAAATATTTTGTGACCCCTTAATAACTCCCTCAAACGCTCCCTAAAGTTGAAAATATCACTGTCACTAAAACGACCGTTGCTGGAGATTTTTTGATGGAAATCGTTTATTTCGAACTCTATGAACACGTTCCATATAGTGAAATATTTTGTGAACCCTTAATAACCCCCTCAAACGCCCCCTAAAGTTGAAAATATCACTGTCACTAAAACGACCGTCGCTGGCGATTTTTTGATGGAAATAGATTATGTCGAACTCTTTGACACGTTCCATATAGTGAAATAATTTGTGGCCCCTCAATAACCCCCCTAACCACCCCCTAAAATTCAAAATAGCGTTATTTCTAAAACGACCGTTGCTGAAGATTTTTTGATGAAAATCGATTATTTCGAACTCTATGAACACGTTCCATATGGTGAAATAATTTGTGACCCCTTAATAACCCCCTCAAACGCATCTAAATTTGAAAATATCGATGTCACTGAAACGACCGTTGCTGACGATTTTTTGATGGAAATCGTTTATTGCGAGCCATATGAACACGTTCCATGTAGTGAAATAATTTGTGACCACTTCATAGCCCCCCAAACGCCTTCTGAAGTTGAAAATATCGCTGTCACCAAAACGAACGTTGCTGGCGATTTTTAGATGGAAATAATTCATTTCGGACTCTATGAACACGTTCCATATAGTGAACTAATTGTGATTCCTCAATAACTAACCTAACCGCCCCCTGAAGTGTAAAATAGCGTTATTCCTAAAACGTACGTTGCTAGCGATTTTTTGATGGAAATAGTTTATTTTGAACTCTATGAACACGTTCCATGTAGTGAAATAATTTGTGACCCCTCAATAACCCCCCTAACCACCCCCTAAAGTTGAAAATAGCGTTATTCCTAAAACGACCGTTGCTGGAGATTTTTGATGGGAATCGTTTATTTCGAGACCTATGAACACGTTCTATATAGTGAAATAATTTGTGACCCCTTAATAACCTCCCTAACCACCCCATAAAGTGTAAAATAGCGTTATTCCTAAAACGACCGTTGCTGGAGATTTTTTGATGGAAATCGTTCATTTCGAACTCTGTGAACACGTTCCATATAGTGAAATATTTTGTGACCCCTTAATAACACCCCCAAACGCTCCCTAAAGTTGAAAATATCGCTGTCACCAAAACGACCGTTGCTGGCGATTTTTTGATGGAAATAGTTCATTTCGAACTCTATGAACACGTTCCATATAATGAAATAATTTGTGACCCCTTAATAACTCCCCTAACCACCCCCTTAGGTGTAAAATAGCGTTATTCCTAAAACGACCGTTTTTTTATGACAATCGATAAGTGAGCGTTGGCCTTTAACCGGCTAGTGGAAAAATGGATAATCTTGGATCCAATGTAAGTGTGTCTGTGTACTTGTTTTCCCAGTTACAGCAGCAGGAAATATATTTTTTTTAGTTAGAGGTGCTGTTCAGGTGAGTTTATATATGTAGTTCATATCGTAAATAAAGGTGCTATTGTTTAATTCCAAACTGAGAACTGTAACAGATTTTCATTGTTGAAAATATTTTTCTAGTGGAAGTATTTGGAATCAGGCTCACCTCGAATTGAAAAGTTGTTCATTGATTCATTGTACAGAAATCTTCCTAATGACTGTAGTGAACAACATTTTGTTCTAGGTGCGTGTACGACATCTGTTTTGAATGAAATTGATGTGGCTTTCTATTTCATCATACTATGAAAGTCTATAATAGCATCGAAAGAAAAATAAAATTTGAAAAAAATGGCTGAAGAAGAAATAAATCGCTGAAGAAGAGTAAAGTCACTAAGTATTAATTAAAATTCTCAATATGAATATCTATTTCTACCTTTTTTTCGATCAATTATATTATTTCCACTTCAAAATTGACGGACCATCAGTAGGACAGGAGTAGCACGTATTTTTCTTGTCCCTATCTGATATCGATATATGATATTTTCGTGGCGAGCCTGATTTCTGTGACAACCGGTATTATCTTTTCTATTTTGAGAAATGAGGCCCTGTTAAATATTAGTGAAGAATAAATTCCATATTTCAAGTGTGCCAGTATGTAACTCGAAATATTTATTTATTAAGGAAAGAGTATCTGCTCCAGTCTGAGTGATTTCTGAAAGAAAATGAAGTCCCTGGCTGAAAGAGAAAAATATAAAAATTATTTGGCGATAAGCCTGTCTCCTTGTACAACATATACTTTATTGCTTGCAAAAGGGCCGCTTTCAAAACAAGCTACCCTGTTGATTATTAACACGTCCTGTTTACGTAGTTTTCTGTTAAGTAGGCAAGAGTGAGCTTTGGGTTGTTTGGTCTTTTCATTCTACTACTAGAAACGTAGTGATATCAGAGATTCTGATCCAGTCGTTGGTTGTGTCATCTTTGGAAGTCGTCAGTAACTGAGTCTGAGTGAAAATTTAAGTGGGTTCATTCCGACTGCTGTAGATAAAAGGAAAAGCCACGTTTTCCAAAAACATTTCCAGAAAAGGTAGCTATTTTCTTATCTGTTACAATAATTCTAACTCGAATAAAATCGAAAATCTTGGTCATCTTACGCATTCACTTAACATGTTGCAACTAATGATTATAATTAGATGAAAAAACACTCCTTTGAATTTTGAAACTCATATTGATTTTTCATCAAACAATATTGTTTATCAAACCATATCGAATTGTTCGTTCAATTAGCAAATTTAGCATGTATATAATATCATTTTTGCGCGCATGCTCTAGGGGAATAGCGTGCTGTCGTTTTGTCCAAATGTCTGTAATTTTCGATGATTGAGCCGAAAATAGTCCCAAACGACTAGATTGAATTCACTGAAGACGAATCCGGTGGGAAAATCGATTCAGTCTGGCCGGCCGGCCGTGGACACGATAACTGTCGAACGGAGTGAGCTAGCAACTTGAAACTTTCAGGGTAGGTCGCGCATTGGAATGCCGCGGTTAAGTGCGCTAATGGGCCAAATCGGAATTGTTTCGGAGTTATAGACACTCGAAATTTTTTTATTTCATAAACTACTAGAGCGATTGAATTCATACCTGGCAGTTAGGTGCAGTATAACAACGCGCAACTTTGAGCCAAATTTTGGCAAGATCAGTAAATTCGAAAAAAAATTTTTTTTCGAAATTTTTTTCCAAAAAATTTTTTTTTCGTAAATCATCCGAAAAATAATTCAACTCACACTTTGAGCTTCATATTTCACAGCAGTGTACCAAATTTCGATACGATTATAAGTTTTGGAGTTATCGGGAAAAAATATGACAAATTTCGCGGTTTTTTCTCGATATCGTTGTTTTTTTTTGGAAAACTCGAAACATACTGATTCAATCCTGATCAAACTTTGCAGCTAGTTTGAAGATGCTGAAAGACAATTTTATGCAAAATTCCGTGATGAGCGTGTCATTACAACAATTTGAAAAAAAAATTTCTGTGATTTTCTTATCATATCATCCTCATTAAATTCTGTATGAACCTTCGAACTGTAATTTTCCGATTTCAATTCGATCTGATCTGTATTTTTGGAAATATTGGGATAATGAAATTTTGAATTGGTATATCTGCGGAATCATTGGGTGGATTTTGCCCATTCACGAATTCGGCCTTCGTAATTAAGGTCCAAACTTTCTCTACAAATATCGAGTTTCTAAGTCATTTCTTTCGGAAACGGCCGACCGTAAACACAATAACTTCCGGAAGAAACGACTTAGAAACTCGATATTTGTAGAGTAGGTTCGGGGCTTAATTATGAAGGTCGAATTCGTGAATGGGTAAAATCTGCCCAATGATTCCGTAGATATACCCAATCAAAATTTTATTTTTCCAATATTTCCAAAAATACAGAATAGATCAAATTGAAATCCATTAATTAATCAAAAAAAAATCTAGAAAAGCACTGCCGTGAAGGCAGCAGCTTTTGCGTTCATATTCAAATTCGTAGCGGTCATTTACATTGAACATGCGCGCAAAAGCTGCTGCCTTCACGGCAGTGCTCGTAAAAATCAGCTACCCATAAGTTAGAAACAAAAAAAAATCTAGAAAAGCACTGCCGTGAAGGCAGCAGCTTTTGCGTGCATGTTCAAATTCGTAGCGGTCATTTACATTGAACATGCGCGCAAAAGCTGCTGCCTTCACGGCAGTGCTTTTCTTGATTTTTTTTTGTTTCTAACTTATGGGTAGCTGATTTTTACGAGCTTATTCTGGGAAACAGCACATTATTGTTCTGCGCAACTGTTATTAATATTCGAATTTCGAGACAAAAATGGTTGGACTTACATTCCGGTTGGCTAATAGCCCGTCTCCGTATGTGCTCTACCTTCCGATGAAAAACTCCCAGAGTCTTGAAATTGCTGGAAAGGTTTGAATCCTGAATATCTGGCCAAATTATGAGCTGAATCCGCCGGAGAGTTCTAGCGTTATAGCTAGCTGAGTTTTTTTTCTATCGAATAGAGACTTAGTTTGTAGATGCATGACATCAACTGGACGATACATGAAAAATTTCATAATAAACAAAAATGTCGAAAATATTCATATTTCGGAAACGATACTTCCGAGTCACTTGAAATTTCGAACTTCCTCGATATCTGTAGAGCAGGTTTGTGGCTGACTTACGATGTACGAATAAACGAAGGGTTAATATGCGCCCAATGAAAAAACGATTCGGAATGGAATCAAACACTAGGATATAAAATTTTAGTACTAATAGTTTCCAGAAAAGAAATATTTTGAAAAAATTTTTTTTTTGATTTATTGACAGATCGATCCCAACAAAATTCTGCTGAAAGTTTCGGTCATAATGATTCAATTAACTGCCAAGTTTCAGCGATATCGCTGTCAGGGAAACAGGGAATTAACCTCAAAATTTCACTTTGCTAAACTCCGGAACCGTTTGGCCGATTTTCTCCACTAATGAACCCAACCTTCGAATTTTAAAATACAGCCTAACCTTGAAGTTTCATGTCGTTACGATTCTCCGTTGATGGGATCCTTCTCACGTCCGTAATCCAGGCTCGCCGGATGGACAGGATCGATTGTGACACTGGATTCGTCATTGGCGAGTCCAACCTAGTCGTTTTAGACCATATTCGGCTCAATCATCGAAAATTACAGACATTTTGACAATACGATAGGACGCTGTTCTCCAGAAGATGCATGAAGAAATGAGAGCTTGGAGGTTCATACAGAATATCGCGAGGATAATATGATTAGATTGTTTTATATCTAGGTAAAGCTGCGTTGGGCGAGTTGAATTCGTGAATGGGTTACTGTGTTGGCTTCGAATTTGAATATGCGGTCAAAAGCTCGTTACTTCACGTTAGTGATTTAATGTAATGTAATTTTCATGATACGCGCATTATACTAGCATTCGTTATTAGGATTGTTCCAAGGGACGCCAAAACCGTAGAATGAACGGTCCACCACATGCGTACTAGACTACAGGCATCCACCAAACTACGCATGTGGTGGTCTGTTCACTGTATTGTTCGACTTTGTTAGAACAAACTCATTACTTCATCATTTTCAAAACAAAATATTCTGAAAACAGTACACGGTATCTAGTTTTACTAATTCTAATTTATCGGCGTGAATGTGAATAGTGTTTAATTTGACATATATAGAATAGAATATACATAGAATATATTTCTTAGACGACCGTGTACGAAGCCTGTATAGAAAGCCAGCTATAAGAGTCAGTTGTAAAATAAAACTCATGCGATGTGTCAGATGTAGGCAAATTTGTAGTTTCTTGGTTATTAAAAGATGAATGAAAATCAGTATAACTCATATACAATTTTGTACTTGTCAACAGAATCGAAATTGCAGCACCCTTTGGATGTGTGACTTCTAGATGATCCCTTCCTGCAAATACTTGGTTTCCAATGCATTCAAATATGAAACCTGGCAGACCTTCCCGAGTTGATGAGAAGGCGTTAGGCTCGTTCTTCAGAAGTACTTATCGAAATTATTCCTACGAAGATTTGAGACTACTTCCCCTTTCGAGCCCAATAATACAACATTCTTCTCTCATTTTGTTTGGTGACATAAACAAGTGGAATTGCAAAGCTATTACCACATTCATCAGAAGGAATAGTAGACAATTTTCATCTTGCCTCAAACAACCCCAGATAAAAGTTTTACAAAATATTGTGGTTAAAACAATGTCAACCAATTTCTTCTACGCCAAATCCAGACAAAATGCGAACGTAAATGATATTGAGGATAGCGCTTCGGATACCAGTTCGCCAAAAATATCCCAAATAGAACATTCGAATGCCGAATATGATTTCAATGTGCGTGATTCTTCGAAACGTGATCATTCATCAGATGGCATTAACCCTCCGTCGGGCGCAGTCGGCCTAAGAGGCCAGTGATATGCTTATTCTTATGTACCTCCCACTCCGTTCGGCTGACTGCCTCCCCTCTCCTAATAGTTTATCGCCATTAGGTACCAAGTAGAATCCCCTGGTTCAGTTTATCGCAAGTGTCACACGAACAGTATAGAACCTTAGTGGCTTGTGAGGCCGACTGCGCCCGATTACGTTATTATTGTGAAGGTAAGTTTTACCGAGATATTTTAATTTCTTTTTGTTTATTTTGCTGAATTCAATCCTGTCAGCGTGGAAGTTAATCTATATCTATATATACACGTGCTTTTTTGATGGTGGCTTTACAGGCCGAGTGCGCCTGATAACGTTATATCGGAGACTAATTTCACTTTAACTCCATTTGGTTTCAGATTATTTGATGAAATGGCCAGAAAATTGTATAGTTTTTCTAATCCCAAAGATGTTGAGGAATTGAGACGTTTCCTTGACGATGATACTGCTGATGATCCGGCTTTATATGAGGATTTGGGTGAAGAAAGTGACATTGCTTCTAACGATGAAGTAGGAGAACGAGAAGAGAACTCGGGAACAGAACAAGAAGACGATGGAACATCCGAGGAGGAGAAAGAAGAAGAGCAAGTGTATGACATTTATCTCGGAAAAGATCAAACGACAAAGTGGACCAAGAAGCCAAGTCCAGCGGCTTTTCGTCGTACACAAAGGCAAAACATTATAACACATCTCCCAGGTGTAAGAGCAGGTGCTAAAAATGCAAAAACCATCCTGCAATTCTGGGAATGTTTGTTTGACACAGAAATTTTGACATTGATTGTCAAGTACACCAACCAATATATCGAATCCGTCAAAGTAAAATTTGCCAGAGAGAGGGACGTAAAAGAAACGGACGAGATTGAAATCAAGGCGTTCATAGGATTATTGTATCTCGCTGGTGCTTATAGAGCGAACCGCCAGAGTCTGGAAGAGATGTGGGGAACAGAAGGGGATGGAATTGAGAAATTTGGACTGGTAATGAATTTAAAACGATTCAAGTTCCTCATACGATGTATTCGTTTTGACGATCTCACAAGCCGGGCACAGCGGAAGGAATATGATCGTCTTTGTCCAATCCGGGAAGTATTCCAGAGTTTTGTTCAGAACTGCCAAAAAAACTTTATACCTGGGGAAAATGTCACAATTGATGAGATGTTGCCAGGTTTCCGCGGAAAGTGTGCATTCAGACAATATATACCCTCGAAACCTTCAAAGTATGGTATAAAGTTATTTGCCTTAGTTGATGCCCGAATGGTTTATACTTACAATATGGAAATATACCCAGGAAAACAGCCTGATGGGCCTTTTGCATTCACTAACAATCCTAGTGAAGTGGTGAAACGATTGGCCTCACCTCTTTTCGGTACAGGACGCAACATAACCGCAGACAATTGGTTCACAGACATAAATCTGGTGAATGAGTTGAAAACACAAAAGCTGACATATGTTGGAACAATCAGGAAAAATAAAAGAGAGTTACCACCGGACTTTGTAAATATAAGAGGACGGGCTCAATACAGCAGCAAGTTCGGCTTCAATAATGGTAACAGTCTGGTGTCCTATGTACCAAAGAAAGGAAAAAATGTTATTCTTATTTCATCACTTCGGGAAACCGATGCGATTGATGAATCGACAGGTGAGAAGAAGAAGCCAGAAGTAATTACTTTTTATAATTCGACCAAAGGGGGAGTAGACACAGCAGATCAAATGGCCTCAACTTTCAGTGTGAGCAGAAACACAAGACGTTGGCCAATGGTAATATTTTTAACATGCTTGAATGTGGCTGGCATAAATGCTCAAGTGATTTCGATGGGAAATGGATTAGAACAGCAGAAGAGGAGGATTTTTCTGAAATCCTTGGCCAACCAACTCATGACCGGTCAACTAGCACGGCGAAGTCTTCAAAAAAGTGGAATGCCGAGTCAGTTGCAAATCCGCCTGAAAAGATTCTTACCGCAGGAAGAACGTGAAAAACCCTCCCTATCACTACCTCCTAAAAGACGTAAATGTGTTATGTGCAGTTCTGCTAACAATTTCAGAAGAAT
Source organism: Myrrha octodecimguttata (assembly GCA_958510865.1). NCBI lineage: Eukaryota > Metazoa > Arthropoda > Insecta > Coleoptera > Coccinellidae > Myrrha > Myrrha octodecimguttata. The sequence continues at coordinate 1,464,226 of OY294057.1, read as the reverse complement.
GACAAATTATGAATGTAAAAAGTGTCAGGACCCCATCTGCCTCAGTCATGTAAACTCTCTGTGCCAGAATTGTTATTTGGCAGCTAATTTGGAGAACTTGCAGAGCGTTTCTACGTGCGAAAGTATTGTCCAATGATAGTTACTATTTAGAAAGACCATAATTCAACTCTTTTATATAATATTTTCAATTCAATATGAATTTATCTCAGTCGAAGTAAAAATTAGATTTTTCGACTTGCTTCCTCATTTTATTGAATAAAATTTTCATTTTTTGAAGAATTTGATTTTTTTTTCTTCCTAGATTCCAGTATAGAGTACTTGACCATTATTCTACTTCAAAATTAATAAGGGTAAAGAAAAAAGTGAGTGGCCTCTCAGGCCAGGTGCGCCCGATTTCGTTTCAGTCAGAGGTGCGCCCGACGGAGGGTTAAAGGATCTTCGAATATTCCGAATGAACGCATTTCTTCAATAACATATTTTGAGCATATGTCAACATCCAACGAATTTATCCCTAATTCTTTACTGCTATTGAATCAGGACACCATCAAAAAAGATCATGTATTACCTAAGCAGTCAATAAATATGAAAACGAAAAGTTGGCCTATCAAAAACTATAATGATTGCAAAATCTATGAAGGTTCTTTTATTGTGATAGCAGACGAAATGAAAGGTGTATTATGCAAAGGAAAACTCACTAATGGATATGTATATTTGTTGACCAAAAAAACCTTTCTTTATGTCAATTATGTTTGTGTTATTAATTTTAGATCCGAAAGGTATATTAAATTGAAGGATAATTACAAAATGTATGCTTATTGTTCACATAATTGTAAAAAGTTTATTTATGTGATAGAGAAAATTCACTCGAAATGCGATCATCAAGTAACTGTTTTCAGTTCGTCATTACACTATAACCATTTAGAAAGTGTCACTCGATATCTAAAGGGAGTCGAAAGAAAATTGGTTATGAGAAGTTTGAAAACTTCTAAACCTTCTACCTATAGAACAAAGACTGTTCTTAAATCGGCCCCAAAAATTCTTTCAGAAGGGAATTCACAAGACATCAATTCAGATGCTGTTATCAGAAAAGTAAGGTCCCAACAATTGGGAAGAAACGACAGGGATGAAGATGACCTAATTGATTTAATTTTGATGCAAAGAATTAATACTGCCTATATAAAAGAAGTCCGAAAACCTTTTCATGTACATATGATCAGTAAACGACAATTGGAAATTCTTTTCAGATGTGGTAAGGACGGTAATCGACCCATTCTACGTTTAGATGCCACTGGCAACGTGGTGAGAAAACCGAAATTTGTGGTTTTTTTATTAGGGCGGAGTTGTTCGGACCGGCTTCAATGATAGAATCATTCCAATAATGGAACTAATGGGTTGTCGGCACGATTCTGTGTCTATAGGCGTATGGTTCTCCAACTCTCACTAGAGTCAGCACCTTGTCGCGATGTGAGGGCTTGTAGTACTGCAATGAGTCCTGAACCTTAGCGACTGGAACTCCGGTTCCTGGTAGGGTTACTACCCATGTTGAGAAGGTTGAAGATGAGCGGGAAACTAAGACTGACCAAGAATCCACATGGCAGGACCAAACCCAAGTCCTGTCATTCCTCACCAATGGTAGCAGACCAAGGCAGACATGCCCTAGCTGCTCCCATCCTCCCATTCCTGACTTGTTAGGAGATATCCTTTTTGTCTCCAAAAACCTACCTCCTAACCCCTTTTTTCCCATCTCTCTTCCCGTCTTGGTCTCCTGTCCCGGCTGTAGTCTCGTGGCCAAGGGATTGCACCAGGAAAAACGATGCCAGATGGAACCCCGAGCATACCTTGGGACCATTCTGTTATACCAACGCTTCCTGGCTGTCTGTGGTCATGTCTCGCGGGCCAGTGAAGTGAGGGGGGTCTTGGCTTAAAAACCTGGACCGAGAGGAAGCAACCTCATCAAAAATTCTAAATCCAAAGCGGGAAACCAGGCTGAGGGATGCGTGGCTAGATAGAAGACTAGTCTCTACTGGTTTCGACCTTGGAGTAACGGGGGGAACTCCATTGTGTAAACCCCTTACCTCTGCAAGCGGGGCTCTGCAGAGGTGGACCGATATTCCCTAGCTTCTCGTGGGACCGATTATGGACAAGCAGAATGAAAAACAAAAAACCACCGGAAAAGGAGCGGAGACAACCTCCGCCTCCACATCCGGGCACCCCGAAAAGGGGAAGGTCAGACGACCAAGAAATCGTCTGCCATTTGAGTTGCCTAAACTAGGTCAACCAGGTGGCAGAGACGACCCACTGAGGAAAGGGCTCAGTGGAGCAGGAGTGCGGAAGTACCTGCGACTCCTCCACCAAGGGCTAGAACCTGGGGAGGCTAGGAAGCAGGCTCTTCAGCGCCCACACCCGGAGGATACTCCGACGGGGAAAAGTCAAGGCAAAAGAGGTCCGGAGCAGATCACACCTCCTTCGTGGCCTCCGCCGAAAAAGCAGAAGACGGCTGCAGCTAAAACCGGGCAAGCCACTGGTTATGCAGCAGCTGTCAAATCAGGGATGTCAGCATTCAGGGTAGGAATAGTCCCCAAGGAATACCCTAGGGTTATCATGAGTGCTGAGCAACTCTCCACTTTGGAAGACGCCCTGGTAGAGGAAATGTGCCAAGGCAAAGGAAAAGGTATACACTTCTCTGGCGTCAATTTCCGTAGTGGAATGATGCTAGTGGAGTGTGGATCTGAACAGTCGGCGGACTGGCTCATGAAGTCGGTACCGCAGTTGAAATCTTGGGAAGGACCAGAGTTGATGGCACTTAGTGGAGACGACATCCCAAGTCCCACAAAAATAACAGTATTCTTCCCAAGAAGCCTTGACATGGCACCGGAGAAGATCCTCCGACTTGTCGATTTTCAGAACTCCAACATTAACACTGGAGCGTGGAAAGTGCTAAACTCGAAGAAGAAGGGCAAAGAAACCATCCTCTCGATTGAGATCGATCCCCAATCTGAGGAAGTCCTGAGGAAAGAGAAATGCCACCTGAACTTCAGGTTTGGGCGCATCCCTGTCTCAGGACTTGGACAGAAAAGCGACCCTGTGGAAGGGTCGGAGATTGTGGAGAAAAACTCCACATCCCAGAAACCTGGCTGCAACAGCTCTGCTGGGGCTCCTGAGGAGACAGAGACTACCTCTGCATCTCGGGAGGCTGAGCGGGGTTGTTCGGTGGCCAGAGATTTGAATGAGACTTCCTCGAGTACCTCTCTGATGGAACTCGAGGAAGAACGGGTGTAGAAGAAGGAGGGATTAGGCACTCCATAAAACAAGCCTTCCCCTTCATCAAGGTAGCACAAGTGAACCACCTGCATCATGCGAGGGGTTCCTCAGCCGTGATTGCAAGGTTGTTTGTGAGGCTGCAATTAGGCATTGCTCTGATCCAGGAACCCTGGATCAACAAAGAAGGCCAAATCAAAGGTTTGGCAACAAAGCAATCAAATTTGATCTATGATATGAGGCAAGAAGCTCCACGTGCTTGTATTCTCATAAACAAAAATATTAAATATATTTGTGTTTCAGAATATATGTCTCGGGATTTAATACCAATCATGGGTCACCTCAATGTTGGGGGCGTTGACCGAGACATCATCATTGCATCCGCATACTTCGCTGGAGACGGGCCAATAACACTGCCAGAGGAGGTACAGGAACTAGTACGTTTGCAAAAGCAAACGCCTTCCAATTATAATTGGTTGTGATGCAAACGCGCATAATACTGTCTGGGGAAGCACCAACAATAACCTTAGAGGTGAGTACCTACTTGAATATCTTCTAGCTAATGACCTCGAGACCATTAATGTTGGGACTACTCCAACATTCGTCACGAGAGCAAGGAAAGAGGTCCTAGACGTAACAATAGTAAATTCCGCGGCCAGGAAAAACGTTACTTATTGGAGGGTGATGGACGAACCATCACTCTCTGATCATAGGATCTTTGAGTTCAGGGTGGAGGGAGATATCACCTATTCCCCTGCGACTCGAAATCCTAGAAAGACAAATTGGTTCCTTCACAAAAACCATCTAAAAGAAAATCTAGAACAAATCGATGCGGATGACCGTCATTTCGATTTGAACTCAAGGGTAGAGCAGGTTGGTAGGGCAATAATGGAGGCTTTCGACTCCAGCTGCTCACCAAAGCTAAACCCAGTAAGGATGCACCTTGGTGGAAGGAGAATCTGTCAAACCTCCGAAAGGAGGTCCGTCGGCTCTTTAATAGGGCAAGACGAAATAACATTTGGCAGGAGTACACCGAGAAACTTACACAGTATAATAAAGAAATAAGAAAAGCCAAAAGGCTTAACTTCCAAGCTTTTTGTGAAAATATCACTTCCACTCCCATCGCAGCCAGACTTCAAAAAGTCATGGTAAAGGGGGGCACCAACCCCATACTGTCACTTAAAAAGCCAGACGGGTCACACACTGAGGGAGAAGAAGAACGATCGATTCTTCTTCTCAAAAACACATTTTCCAGGTAGTGAACCCATAAGCAGTATTGAAACAGCAACCGAGTTCACCAAAAACTCCGGCAAGGATGATTGGGATATTGCTAGAAAGATGTTTACAAGACAATGACTGGAATGGGCAATCAGTAATTTTCAGTCGTATAAATCACCAGGAGTAGACGGTGTGTTTCCTGTACTCCTGCAGAAGGGAGCGGAAGAGATTCTTCCCCATCTGCTGAAAATCACAAGAAGCAGCATAGCACTGGGCCAAATACCTGATAATTGGAAAAGGGCAAAAGTAACCTTTATCCCAAAAACAGGAAAAAAAGACTGGACTGATCCCAGATCCTTTAGGCCCATTTGCCTAACTTCGTTTTTGCTCAAAACGATGGAGAAGGTAGTAGATAACTACATAGGAACGGAGAATCTGGAGAAGAAGCCATTTCACAACTGTCAGCATGCATACAGGGCAGGACGTTCTACGGAAACTGCTCTGTATGGGCTGACTGAAGGCATCCAGAAGTCTCTGAACAATAAAGAAATCGCATTGTGCGCTTTCCTAGATATATCTGGGGCCTTTGACAACACAACACATGTATCTGTCAGAGAGGCACTTGTAAGGCGAGTAGTAAACGATACCATTATAAAATGATTGTGTGAGGTGCTCTCGACGAGGACAGCCGAGACATTGGTGGGCAGTCAGACCATCTCTGTTAAAACTACTCGCGGAACACCTCAAGGAGGAGTATTATCCCCCCTCCTATGGAGCCTGGTAGTGGATGAACTACTGCGCAGGCTTACGGAGCTTGGCTTCGAATGCATAGGATATGCCGATGGCATAGTCCTAATAGTAAGAGGCAAATTCGAGGATGTCCTCTGTGAGTTGTTGCAGAGGGGCCTCAGAAGTGGTGCTTATCAGTGGGTCTCAAAATCAACCCAGCAAAGACCACAGTAATTCCCTTTACTCGGAAGAGAAACCTTCCAGCTATGAAGTCCATTTCAGTAAATGGAGTTGTTGTAGGATGGAAGTCTGAGGTCAAATATCTGGGAATCACCCTAGATAGTAAGCTTCTGTGGAATGAGCATGTTAAAATTACTGCTAGTAAAGCGATAAGGGCTTTGATGGTGTGCAAAAGACTATCCGGCAAAACTTGGGGGTGTAACCCTAAAATACTGAGATGGATGTACATCAAGATTGTGAGACCGATAATAACATACTGGGCAGTAGTTTTGTTTGCTAATGCAGGGCAGACAAGCACGAGGAAAATACTCGACAAGGTACAAAGGCTTGCCTGTGTTTGCATCACTGGGGCTATGAGAACATGCCCGACTAGAGCACTTGAGGTCATCATAGATCTCAGTCCTCTACATCTAGTGATCAAAAGGATAGCCCATGAAGCTATCCTTAGAATCTCTAGGGAAGGTACAGGGAACGAGAGAATCAAAAGTCAGAGAGCTTGGTCCTCCCTGAACAAGTACATCTCATTAGCGACCTAGTGATATTATGATTAAAAAAGTAAGCATCGAGAAAAAGGGAAGAATGGGGAAAGGAATACACTACCCAAAACTTCAAAGCAAATACCGTTAAATGGTATACAGATGGTTCTAAAACCACGACGGGGGCCGGCGCGGGAGTGTACGGGCCAAGAACTAAATGTACACTATCGCTAGGCTCCTACTCGAGTGTTTTTCAGGCAGAAATACTTACTATCGAAAGATGCATAGACATAAACCTGGAAATAAACTATCAAGGGTGTGACATAGTGTTCCATTCTGATAGTCAGGCTGCTATTAAAGCACTGAACTCCTATGTCATCGACTCAAAGCTGATATGGGAGCGCCGAAGGAAACTCAATGAAGTAGGCAAGAATAACAAGGTCTCCTTAGTCTGGGTTCCTGGGCACTCAGGAATCAAAGGAAATGAAGAGGCCAACTCTAGCTAGAAAGGGAGCACAAACGCTACCTTCTGGCCCAGAACCTTTCTGTGGTATAGGCAAATGTACCTATAAGAAAGAGTTTTTGGAGGAAGAACAAAATGAAAGAGGGGCACTCTATAGAAATTCTCCAGGAATGGAACACTCTAAAAAGTTCCTTCGGAACTTTGAAATTGCTAGATCCAAAAATCATCTGGATCTCAGTAAGAATAAGTTACGCCTCCTCACTGGTTTCCTCACAGGACACTGTCGCCTAAGGAAGCACATGATGAGAATGGGCTTATCAGAAACTGACGAGTGCAGTGTGGGGAGGAGGAGGAAACCCCTGTTCACCTGATCACAGAATGCCTCGCCATTGTGAGCCTGCGCAAAAGATACCTTGGACAGGAGCATTATAGGAGGAATGAGAATCTAGCCTCCTTGAAGCCCTCACAGATATTAGAATTCATCAGAGCTCTAGAGCTGGAGGGCGAGCTGTAGGTTGCGAAAACAGCTCTGACAAGGGGGCACAATAGACCTTAAGGTCGCAGTGGAACGTAACCCCTTACCAACTATAACTATTACTATGGCTCTCCAAATTTAAATATTTTTCAGAAACACATAGTAAAAATTGGCCGATTTTCGCCGGAGTTGTCACGGATTTCAGTTCTGTCCTGATAAACGCTGTGATGTTGTACTTCAATAGGATGTATTTGGTGGACTACCTTCAATTGACATATTCAATAGTATCTACAAAAACTAATATCCATTCGAAGAGGTTCCAAAGTATAACTCCGGTATTCATTTTTTGCTCACATTTTTTTAAATCATTGTAGAAGACATAAAAAAGGCATCGTTTGATGAATCTGTAACAAGGAACATCAAGGAGATAATGGCAGCCTCTTTCAATTTTACCTCACTTTCGTCTTTGATAAAATGGTTCGAAAGTCTTGTTGTGATACTGTGCTCGCCGAAGAACAATTCATATGTACAGGCGGCGAAGATGGATCTCCTTGGTATTTATTGTGATGGGAAAGAATTTGAAGCAGAATTTAAATATGTTGAATCCCTTGAGGAACCTAGACCGAAATATCCCCTTTATAAGCATAGCCTCTTTTATTCAGAGAGAAATATATAACTATAAAGCATGAAATCAACAAACAAAATCGATCTGGAAAATTAAATGAAAATTACAATGAAGATTACCTACAGAAAATTTTGAGGAAATATATACCATATTTACCCCTATGGACGAGTCTCATATCTGGTAAGAGACAGAGTAATGCTGCTGTCAAAAATTGGTTTTCGGTAGTGAAGCATTTGGTTCTGGAAGACCTAAAAAACCAAAAAACTAGTAGGGTAATCAGATTAATGAGGAGACGAATTTTGGCTGTCCATAAAGAAATTATATTGCATGTCCCCAAACAGGGATGCACATCGATAAGCAAAGTAAGGAAATATGGCACTGGTAAGGAAATTTCAAATGTGAGAAAAAATGTTGAAACATCAAGTAATGCAACCGCTAATGAGTGCTACACAAGTGAAATGGCAGTAGAAGAGCAGTGGAAAAAAAATTACCGGCAAAAACAAATAACTTCGAAGGAACATCCATTAAACGGACGCTCAAAAAAATGAGAACCGAAAACATTTTTTCGGCATCACAAAAAAATAGGAAAGGTGGTCTGAAAAATGTTAACAAAGGCTCCATTCCTAGAACAAAAAAAGCATTAAGTAGATCAGAAATCAAAAAGAATGTATCTGAAAGAAATAAACCTTCAGATAGAAAAGCGGTGGTCGATGACACACAAGAAAAAAAGCCAACAACACAAATATGGATGAGAGACATGTACCAAAGACCTCAGTACAAAAAAAATACACTTCCATGAAAATAGACTTGTTTGCAATGAAAAATTTCACGAAAGGCGTGACGAATATGGAAACTATCTGGTTGTAAAGTTTAACGATGGAATTTCCACAGAATTGAAATATGAGGATTTTAAAACCCTGTACGGTAAACAGTGGTTAACTGACTTTGCCCTTACCTATTGTCTGAAAACAGTATTGAAAGGAAATACCAACAAAATGACCAACTACCAACTATAAAATACCAATCAAACATATGCAATATGTAATAATTGTGATAACATAGTCGAGGAATTTTTTGAAGATATCCCAGAGATATCGGAAAATTCAATATTTTTCCTTCCAATTATTATTGGGACCGTGGCAAGTCGGAACCATTGGGTATTAGTGATAGTTAACTTCATCTATATTGATCCAAGAGGATCATCACGGTTGAAAGCCCTAGAGTTCTGGTAAACATTTTGCCAGTACAATAAATTCAAGAATACCGTGATCCACTCTAAATTCCATATAGAAGAAAAAGATCATATTAAACAGAGGGATAGATACAATTGCGGGGTGTACATAGTATATTTCACATGGGCTTTGATGAATGGAATAGATTTGTTGAAGCCAGCTCATATGGATGATTATAGATGTGCCTTGAGACAATAATTGTTGAGGAGTTCAGATATTTGCCAAAATAATTTTTGTTTTATCTGAGGACATGGAAATGAACCTTCAGACTACAGTTGTGAAGCTTTTATGAGGAAATTTCACAGCGATTGTACCAGTTTTCTAGATATCTGCCAACTCTGCGAACATTATTTCAGAACTGTTAAAAATGTAAATTTCTAGAACAATAATTTATTTAGTCGTCCACAAAAGTTGGAAAAAGTGTATTTCAGTTCAACTAACGAAATGCAAACGACACTTCGATTGAAATATTTTCCTGCAGTATTCACCATGAGATGAAAATATCGCTTAAAAGTCATTGATAAAATATGATATTTTTATTGTCTGTATTCTATAATATATTGTTAAAGTACCTCAGACTAAACTCTCTACATAACAAAATATGACATTACTTCAAAACTACGAATACGAAATATTCCACAAGATCTTGAAGGTGTCCAAACATCCCCATAGTACTTCCTCGGAATTGCCTACATTTGTTTCTATAATAGAAAAATATTGTTAATAATCTCATCTTGTCGTGAAATGCTGATGAAAAATATAATGAGCTTTTGGGCCAGTTCATGCATCACAGTCTTAGTCATAAGCAGTCAAGCGTAAGAACAATGTTAAACCTGTTAATTTTGAAGGGTGCATCTATGCAGCATGGTCATCAGCATAAGGACCATTCATGAACCACAGTGTTATGTAAGACCGTGATTTTTAAACTGGCCCTTTGAATGGGCATTCTCAGTAAAAAATTAATTTGTCCTTTCATCCGCATTTCCTGGAATAAAATACAATAAACACTCATCAAATGCAGGTCTCGTTAGAAATATGAATCAGATAATTTTGTTTACATAAATGCTGCTGTTTTAAATTGATCTTGATCTAATCTTTCCTAGTTATGATATTCACCAAATGTTCGCTCGAAGTGACAAGAAACCTCCTATGTCCAAAGAAATACCTTTGGCACACCATGTTCAATATATAACCAACCTCACAATACAACAAATAAATTACATTGAAATGTGCAATTACATAGAGGAAAATGAGCAGTGATTACCATATAACCCCTTATTTATTCTATATATTCTCAGGTTTTCTCTCTGTTCATCTCAAAGTAGGTAGGGGTCCCAAAAAAAATTCACTTATTTCTGGAAAATATTGATGTTAATATATAGGTCATTATTTATTCACGAGTCATCGGTTCAAATGGACATATTTGTAGTTGTTAATGTAACTAAAAAAGTAAATCAGAAAAAATAGTGTTATCTATACCAAATTAATTGTACTTACCACGCTAAGTTCCTGAACATCAACGAAATATATGTTCATATGCTCTTCCTCTGACAATAATATGAGATTTCGATTCAGATCGTCATCGATTTTAGATTAATTACAGAGAGAGAAAAATTTACATTAATTATTTATTTTTATTCTTGACTTGTCAAAATGGAAATATGAATGGAAGGTTGACAAATGACAAATCAGTTTTTGGACTCAACTCTAAATATGTGTCCAGGTTATAATTATTCGAACACGTTCTGAGGACGTTCACAAAAGCTTTTCGCTAGAATGTTCGAATTACTCCTAAAAATATACTACAATGTACTATGAATATTCTTCAAGAATATTCTGAAGATGTTCGAAACATCATCTGATATGGATATCTTTTTCGAATATCCTGAGAACGTTGTTTAAAGGATATTTCTGTAATATTCTATATATTCTACGAAGATTCGTAAAACATTATGTTTGAATATTCTAAAGTATGAACATTTAGAACCTAGATATCACATTCTATGAATGTTATGTGCTATCTGGGAAAGTTGAAAATATCGCTGTCACTAAAACGACCGTTGCTGTCGATTTTTTGATGAAAATAGTTTATTTCGAACTCTGCGAACACGTTCCATATAGTGAAATAATTTGTGACCCCTCAATAACCCCCCTTACCACCCCCTAAAGTGAAAAAGAGCGTTATCCCTAAAACAACCGTTGCTGGAGATTTCTTGATGGAAATCGTTCATTTCGAACTCTATGAACACGTTCCATATGGTGAAATAATTTGTGATCCCTCAATAGCCCCCTCAGACGCCCCCTTAAGTTGAAAATATCACTGTCACTAAAACGACCATTGCTGGCGATTTTTTGAAGGAAATCGTTTATGTCGGGACCTATGAACACGTTCCATATAGTGAAATAATTTGTGACCCCTTAATAACCCCCTCAAACGCCCCCTGAAGTTGAAAATATCGCTGTGACTAAAACAACCGTTGCTGGCGATTTTTTGATGAAAATCGTTTATTTCGAGCTTGTTGAGCACGTTCCATGAAGTGAAATAAATTTGTGGCCCCTTAGAAACCCCATCAATTGCCCCTACAGTGGAAAACTCCTGTTGGCAGATATTTTTTGACGTGAATTGTTCATCATATAGTGAAATAATTTTCGTCGACTCGAAAGAATCTCGCACTCGCTAAAACGTTTGTTTCTGGCAATAATTCCATGTTAATTTTACGCTTGTGATTTTCACACGTTTAACATTGCACAGTTGAAATAAGGATGTTTATTGGCAATAACGAAGTAGGTGTCAGTTCGACCTGAAGGATCAACCGAATATTGATAAAAATATATTTTAATCTTCTGGTAAACAACATGCTCAAAATCACAGAAAACAAAGTTAAAACATTCGTTAGATAATCTGAAAATACAACAACAAAAAAAAAACTTCGAAAATTTTCAAAAAATAGATCATCTCATCATGTTTATTATTAAATATCCCAAAAATATGATATTTTTGGGATATTTATAAAAATGTGATTCGGTAATGAACATGATGAGATGATGTATTTTTTGAAATTTTTCGAAGTTTTCAACTTTCCCAGATAGCACATAACATTCATAGAATGTGATATCTAGGTTCTAAACGTTCATACTTTAGAATATTCAAACATAATGTTTTACGAATCTTCGTAGAATATATAGAATATTACAGGAATATCCTTTAAACAACGTTCTCAGCATATTCGAAAAAGATATCCATATCAGATGATGTTTCGAACATCTTCAGAATATTCTTGAAGAATATTCATAGTACATTGTAGTATATTTTTAGGAGTAATTCGAACATTCTAGCGAAAAGCTTTTATGAACATTCTCAGAACGTGTTCGAATAATTATAACCTGGACACATATTCAGAGTTGAGTCCAAAAACTGATTTGTCATTTGTCAACCTACTTCCCTTTCATTGGTTTCGTGCGTCGTTTGACATTTGTCATACGTTGGAGGTAAAACAACCTCACTTACCCGCTTTGTTTATGTTATGAAGTACAGCATTTTCAACAATTTCAGGATAAATTCACAAGTTAGAATGATTTATATTAATAGAATTGGTGAATAACTAGTCCTAGTTATTGTTTCGTTGTGAAATACAACATAAATACACCGAGAGACGAAGGAATCTGATTTTTCTGATATATTGTAGTGTAGACTTTATATTTGAATATTTGCATTTTTGACCCATTCCCCTAAGTTTTATTTGGTATTGGAAGAAATAGAATACTATGTGAACTATCCCAGAGAAGGCAAACATCCTATATTCACGCCATAAATTGAAAAAACTGTTCTGACAAAGTAACAAACTATTGTAGAGTTTGTTGGAGGCATTTCCACACTAGCTGGGGACTTATATTAGACTATCTATTTAATTTGTTCTGTTTAATAAGTTCACTCATGATGAGATAAGTATGATAAGAATATTTCGTGTTTGTTATACACATTTCAAGAATTGTATCTTCTCGACACTACAATAGCTGGCGTTATGAATGGCAAACCCATCCTGGTTATGGGTATGGTTACCACTCGCATCTCCACATGATATATAAATGCATTTCGTTATGTGATAGATTTGTCAAAATATTGCATGCATTTTATAATAATAATGAACCAGATAACTTTCTCTGTTCTCAACCGAACACGTTCCGATGTGGCTCGACTACTCAAGGATGGAACTTTTACATTTTGTTGTTTGTGATATGTTTCGAATTGACCTTCTTGTCAATTATCAAAGATAATGAAAGCCCTAATGTTGCATCTGCATAATAAAAAGCATTTTATATGGATAGTAAAGAATTTTTTGAGGATGAATCGAAATTGGTGTTCAAGGAAAAAATTTCACATGAATTATTTTATTTGTTACATATATTTAGTATAATAAATATATAATTGAAGATTATGATAGCACTGACATAGCAACTGTAGACCAATATTGTAATAATTTGATAATTTGCAACATAGAATGTTATTTGAAATAGTACTGAGAAGTTCTCTGGAACCCATGTTTTTTCCATTCCATACATTTGTTGGATTTCATTCTGCTGTTTATTTTCAGGAATAAATGAGCCAAACATTTTACTGCTTCATTTTCAATAGTTATATACCTATAATAAATGCTATCTCTTATGTGGATACTCTAGGCTTTAGAAGACAAGGATAAATACTGAAATTTTCATTTAAATCGTTTTGAACGATTATCATCTGAGATTGAATATCAGTTAATCGGATCCATTATCACAAAATTTCACTTGTAAAATTAATAAAATCACTAAAATCTCCAAATAATTGCTCTACGCCAATGTAAACAAAGCGAATGTATTCCTTGGTCTCTCGGTGTATTTATGTTGCATTTCACAACGACACAATAACTTGGCCTCACGGGTCTAGTAATTCACCAATTCTATGAATATAAATCATTTTAACTTGTGAATTTATCCTGAAATTGTTGAAAATGCTGTATTTCATAACATAAACAAAGCGGGAAAGTGAGTTTGTTTTACCTCCAACGTATGACAAATGTCAAAGGACGCACGAAACCAAAGCTGAATTCTGGCGTTAAAAATGAAAGCAATTTTTTGAAAGATCTTTCGTAATGACGTCATCAGTTCGATGTTCGCTAAAATGGATTCTTTCAAAACCAGAAACGTCAACTCCGATGACAGATTTTTGTAATTTTAGGGTTAATATTTGTTTGCTTACTACAGTTCTTGTTCCACGCTTGTTATTTGGAAATAGTATTGAACCATTGAGTTTTCAAAGTATTATTTGAATATGAATGAAATATTATTTGAAAACTCAATGATTGAACTGAATTTTCGTGTTTCGGTGTTAGTTGTTCAAACAAACTGTTCTTCCAATATTTGGATATAATGGATTTTGTTATTAATATTATTTTCAAGTTTCAAGGCGAAGAAAATATTTAAAAATATTATCTTTATAACCAATGGAGATATCAAATTGTAAATTTGGTACCCAGGGTATTATCTCTTTTGAATGACCAAGGATACACTGCTGCATTTATTAGCTGAAGTCACTTGTGGTGAAAGACAATTCATAGGGGGAGAACAACGGATTACTCTGAAAAAATGTGTTCTGATATTGCTTTGGTGGTTTGGCAAAGGTGACACTTTAATATCAGTAAGTGACCGCTTTAACGTAGCTCCATCTTCTGTTGTAAATTCTACTGAATATTTACAATCCAAAAAATTCTTCAATCATGAGGAAAATATGTTTCATGGCCTACATCAGAGAAAGCAGAAAATATTTAATCTGGTTTGAGATCAAAATGTGGTTATCCAGGTAATGATTCGAAATGATGATTGATATACTCTTTGATTGAAATAATATTGTTTTCAGGAGTCATTGGAGCCATAGATGGGTGAAATATTCATTTCAAATGTCTGAACAGGAAAGTTATATTGATGAAAATAGGAATCATTCCATCAAACTGCAGGGAATTGTTACTAGTAAAAAATTTGTATGCATATAATGGTTGGCTTCCCAGGATCTGCATGCGATAGCAGAATGTTTCAGTTTTTCCATGTTTATACAATATGACAAAATTTTATACTGAAAGTATTGCATAATTCAACAATGTGGACAGATGTAGAAAATAAGGGATTATTAAAAAAATGTTTTTTTGAATATTATTATCTCGTAGGTGATAAAACCTATCCTCTGAAGAAGTTATCGCATTATAATTAAATTCTACTTTCCTGAGAACCACGATCCATTAGTAAAAGATAACAGAAACATAATTTTGCTTTTAGCAAAACACCAGTAGTTGTGGAACATGCGTTACGGATACTCAAATCTAGATGGAGAATTCTGAATTTTGTCAACGTGAATTCAATAGGAAAGATTATAAGGATAATTTGAGGGGTTATTCTGTGATGAAAATTAAGGTGAAATTTTTTGAAGAACCTCACCCTGGAGTATTGTTTTTCTTTTTTATTTTCCCTGTATGTTAGGCAGACGACACGAAACTTGGTAAATATTATTTATTAATAAAACTACACATTTTGGAATTTTTATATTCTGAAGTATGCTTAGAAGGGGTCGAGGATAGTCAACCCCTAAGATATTTTTTTTTCCTGAAACTTTTTTTTGGATGAAAATTTTCATTCTGAAAAAATTGCTTAAAAGCCCAATTCATTCAATAACTTTTTTATCTCTAAAGTTTTCACAAAAACTCAAGCATTCACGAGAAAAACATAACCCATGTTAAATAGCATTTTATTGAACAAGAGCCAACCAACTTATGATTCTACTAGGCTAAGACTTTTACAACTAAAACAGTAGCGAACAATGAGTAAAAACCGGTCGAATATCTACAATACAATTATAATAAATGTTGAAAATGATTGCCTTCAGCTCCAAACAAGCATTTACTCTTCTTCTCATTGAAATTCGTATGCAATGAAGTTTTCGAAAAACTTGTCGAGATAAAAAAGTCAGTAAATGGATTGGGCTTTTCAAGCATGTGGTTTTAATAGAAAAATGTGTATCCGGAAAGGAAAAATATCTCTGGGGTTGACTAATTCAACCCCTTCTAAGCATACTTCAGGGTTGAAAAAATTCCAAATTATGTAGTGTTATTGACAAATAATATTTACCAATTCGAAGGGGTGTAACTTTTCCAGGGGGAGGTTTTTCAAAATTTTTCATACCAAATACTCACCTTGAATAACTCTTCAAAGAAGGGACATTTCCAGAACAGCTAAAAGAAGCACTGATCAAGCCAGATTTCAAGAAAGTAAATATCAATGATTATGGAAATTACAGACCGATCAGATTATTGCCAACATTTCCGAAGATCTTTGAACAGGTGTTCTGTAACCTCCTTATCGATTTTCTCATGGACAATGCAATATTCTCAGGACGCAAACATGGGTACCATAAAGGCAAATCAGTAAAAAGAGTGATCTATGATTTTGTGAAGAAAATCATTGAAGCATTCGCAGATAGTAATCTTTTGGTTTGTTCATCAATTCAACAAAAGCCTATGGTTTCCTTGACAGTACACTCTTAATTGAAAAATCAAGAAATTATAGAATAGGTGATAGGAGAACACAACATAGAAATATGAATAGAAAATCACATTGAATATTCCAATAAACAAGAAATAATTTTAGTAATACCACAAGGAAGTGTAGCAGGCCAATCTTCTTCATATTATACTTGGTATGCAGAGAGCCCTACAATCTGGATGATTGCCTGAGATGATCTAGGCTGGGTCCTTTTTTTTTGTGAACACAATTTCACTTTCTTTTCTTCAATGTATGCGTGTATATTTTGGGGATGATTTGAAATAAAGGTTATTATTATTCAAAAGAGATAATAAAGTTCATTATGGCATAGACATGCCATACGAAAAATGTTTGAAAGAATTTTGGCGAGCCTATCTTTCAAACATTTTTCGTGTCTTTTGAACTATTTCTATTTTAGCGTGACAACAGTGACGTCACACGCAACATTTTTTGAAAACGGTTCGTAAAAATCGAAAGAATAGTTCGATTACTGTCAAATCTTTCATAACTGGTATCTTAGCGTCGTAGCGGTGACGTCACACACAATATTTTTTGAAAATAGTTCGTAAAAACTGAAAGCAGAATTTTCCATATTTCAAAACATCACTCTGTCGACTGTGATTATATTAGAGAATCCAACGACCTGTCAAAATAATCCCACGTGGCGCTTGGAGGGCAAACAAATTTGTTTACTTTGTAAACTAGTTCTATTTTGGAAGCTTTTTCAGAGTATTTCACACTGATTGGTGTATAATATCGTTTAGTTTTATTGAAAAATATAGTGAATAGTGAGAACTAAGTGAGAAAAATGCCTGTAACATGTATAATGGTCAATTGTGGAAGCCCTTTAAATCGGGACCTTAAGAGTACCTACTGTGAAAAGCTCTTTGCATTACCCTCAGAGTAACTGTTACTCTGAGGCATTACCCACATATTAACGATCTTTCAAGGAAACTAAGGGAAATGTGGTTAGCAGCCATCAAGAGGGAAGATCTAACTGAATCAGTCATTAGAAACCGAAGGGTCTGTAGCAGACATTTCACAACAGGTAGGTACCTAAAAAGAAAATAGATATTTCTGTATTTCTATATGAGTGTAACTGATGTTTGATATTACAGTTTTATACAAGCTTGAAGGATAAAGCATATGTGTAAATGTTGTACTCTATTTCAGTTTATGTAAAGCATCCTATTTCCAATTCAAACTTATAATTGATTAAATTTGTAGGAGAATCTAGTGCTTTGAGTGATGAAAATCGTCCAGATTGGGTCCCATCACATCACCTGGATCATCAATCTAGTCCATTCTAAACGCAACTGTGATGTAAATCTAAATTTGCGGCAGACAAAAGAATGAAATTAAGTCATGAAGTATATGGACCAAGCAAATAGGTAATGTCCTAAGGAAGAAGTTGTGATCTGCAAATTGTAGTCTTATAAGACATACGTAATGAAAAAATTTTCTATTTTTCAGTTTAATGAAGAAAGTGATTTGGGCGATACTGAGCAGGCATAGTGGAAGCATGGTGCTACATAAACAGACGTTACAATGACCATGTTGGCTACAAAACTTGAGCAGCTCAACTTTGCCTCGTTGAAAATCAGATTTGGAAAAAAAGCTAAAAACACTCCCCTGGGACTGATGAGAATTTCAAAATTGTATATAAGTGGGAATATTTCTATACTTCATACATCATTTTAAGCGTTGTAGTTTCTTGGAAATCGTGATCCACATATAAATCATAATAATTTTTAAGTGAAGTTATTCGTTTTGTAATTCTAATAATGTTTATTTTGTTATGAGAGTACCTATGTTTCAGTAATAAAAAGAATATTTGAAAGAAACTAAAATGTGTTGTTCTGTATTTATTCACTATTAACTTCTCTGAATAAGTACTCTGCATGTTGAAACACCATAACATTTCGTTTTAACACTTAAGATGAAAGAATAATTATCCAAAATGCTCAATAAATACAATAAAATTAGCTTGAAACCTCAGCGCAAAATGCAACAAAACTTTTGTTTGCCCACCAAACGCAATATTTGAGGTTAAAAAGTCACGTGGTTTGAATTGCCTAATTGTGGTTGTGGTTATGTTGTTTGTTATGCTCTTTGAAGAAGTTGTTCTTCATTGAGAGGTTATTATCGTTATTTTGTACTGCATATATTATGCATTTGTGAAACTTTGTAGGAAGGAGGCATTAAAAAAATGTCGGTTGTTGCATATTTTCGGCACATTCAGGTAAAAATGAGATACTGTTCATCATTCGGATGGCAGCAGTGCGAATTCAAGAACGATGTCTAGAGTAAAAATTGGAGGTAGATGAAGAAACTGGGACGATTGCAAGGTAATTTTCCTTTAAAAGTTCTCTATATATTTCTTAAGATGTTCTTCCAATATTTCCTTTCGTTTTCGTTTAAGGTCCAACGTTTTTTGCTGACTTCGAAAGGGCCTTGAGTGTACCAGAACAACAATCGCATGTAAGTAACATTTGGAAGAGATCCAATTGCTCAACTGAGGAGGATAACCGGCCAACCCTCGTGGGAAAAGAACACCCAAAAGATTTGACGCAGTTGGAAGGACTGTGAGGTCTGAAAAGATAAAATATGGCAAGATTTCACGAGCTTTTAGTTCTTGCCAATGATGGAATTATTCAAGTACCAGAGCATTGAATGCAGAGAACAGATAGCCCAGTTGATAGAAGTGTTACTAGAAAAAAAACATCAAGGAACAGGTCAACGGATAGTGACGATTAATTTTTCAGCAAGTTTAATTGTAATATTTGTGAATATATTCACGATTTTTTCAAGATTAGTTTTTTTTGTGTTTGGAGTCCGATACGTTTCCATCAAATATTTTTGATTGGTGTGATAATTTATTTTTCATTATTTTTGTGCATATTTTCATTCCTACACAAATTGAAATCATTCAAGTTAAGTTTTTTGTTATTCGATATATTTCCATCAAATATTTTTTATTGGTGTGCTGATTCATTTTTCATTATCGTTGTATGTATTTTTATACCTACACAAGTTGAAACCATTCTAGATCTGTCCGAAATAGGAGCACTGGACAAATTCTCACAGTATGTAATTTTACTGGAGTACTTATTAATCTGGTGCGCTTATTTCAGACTGTTCTAGGGTTTGGCTTGTATATTATTTACTATTCCTGGATTATTTACTCCCATGTATCATATCTTAATACAAAGTATGTAATTTATTTCATTTTTGAACATTTTGACTGATGTGTTATTAATAAAGTTTTTTATTATGTTTTTTACTTCTATTGTTTTATTGAAGAACGTTTTCAGTATTCAAACTGGTTTTTTATCATAAGCCTACTCGATAAATATTTTCAGGGTTGCCTTCACAAACTTACTGCCAAATGTACTCTGTCTTTATGAAATAGGTATTTGCGAGGTTCAGAAACTTCCTACGAGTAAACTGAGTGTACTCTAGAGTAAGTTTGTTAATGCCACCTAGGATTGAGAAATTATACCATTTATTAATGAAAACATTTAATTTAGAATGAAGTACTATATACCATCTGTACAGCATGTCAATGCCACAATGAACTATATTATCTCTTTTGAATAATAATAATAACCTTTATTTCAAATCATCCCCAAAATATACACACATACATAGAAGAAATGAAGTGAAATTGCGTTCACAAAAAAAACGGTCCCAGTCTTGATCATCACAGGCAATCATCCAGACTGTAGGGCTCTCCGAATTCCAAGTATAATATGAAGAAGATTGTGCGTGCTTCACTTCCTTGTGGTATTCCTAAAACTATTTCTTGTTTATTAGAATATTCTTTGTGATGATGACTTCATGGAAGTAGGAGGTTATCCATTTCAGTGCTGATCCACCTATTCCATAATTTTTCAATTAAGAGAGTACTGTCAAGGCAATCATAGGTTTTTGTTAAATTTATGAAGAAACCAAAAGCCAGAGTTCTATCTTCCAGAAAATATCGATGATCTGTGAAACCGCATTCTAGCAGGGTGTGGAACAATAAGAACATTTATCATAATTGTATTGTAGTTATTCGACCGGTTTTTGTTCATTGTTCGCTACTGTTTTAGTTGTGTTTTTCTCGTGAATGCTCGGGTTCTGGTGAAAACTTGTAAAGATAAAAAAGTTAGTGAATGAATTGGGCTTTTAAGCCATGTTTTTTTAAAAGAAAAATTTTCATCCAAAAAAAACTTTAAGAAAAATAACTATCATAGGGGTTGACTATCCTCAACCCCTTCTAAACATGCTACAGAATTGAAAAAATTCCAAAATGTGTAGTTTTATCGATAAATAATATTTACCAAGTTTAGTGTCTTCTGCTTAACATACAGGGAAAATAAAAAGAGGAACAATATTCCAAGGGGAGGTTTTTCAAAAAATTTCATACCAAATACCCACCTTAATTTTCATCACAGACTAACCCATCAAATTATATTTATAATCTTTCCTATTGAATTCACGTTGACAAATATCAGAATTCTCCATCTATATTCGAGTAACCCAAACGCATGTTCCACAACTGCTTGTGTTTTGCTGAAACATTCTACTATCGCATGCAGATCCTGGGAAGCCAACCATGATATCAATAAAAAAATGTTTACTAGTAACAATTCCTTGCAGTTTGATGACATGATTCCCGTTTTCATCAATATAACTTTCCTGTTCAGACACTTCAAATGAATATTTCACCAATCTATGACTCCAATGACCCCTGAAAACAATATTATTTCAATCAAAGAGTATATCAATCTTCATTTCAAATAATTACCTGGATAACCACATTTTGATCTAAAACCAGATTAAATATTTTCTGCTTCCTCTGACGTAGGCCATAAGACATATTTTCTTGTGGTTGAAGAATTTTTAGGATTGTAAATATTCAGTAGAATTAAGAACATAAGATGGAGCTAAGTTGAAGCGGTCACTTGCTGATATTAAAATATCACCTCTGCCATGCCACGAAAAGCAATATCAGAACACATTTTTTGAGAGTAATCGGTTGTTCTCCCCCTATGAATTGTCTTTCACCACAAGTGACTTCAGCTAATAAATGCAGCAGTGTATCCTTGGTCCTTCGAAAGAGATAATACCCTCGGTACCAAATTTACAATTTGATATCTCCAATGTTTATAATGAAGCTTTTGAAGATTTGCGAGGTAGCTTCAACCTCTTTGGGACAGTTTCACGTTTCGTCCCGGCTTAGTTTGGGGGAACTCGTCAGGGCATGCACCAAACTAAGCCGTTTACATGCCTACGTGAGTGGACACCCCTTGTGAGGACCACAAGGAAGTGTACCAGACCGTTGGGGATGAGCGTATATCCGAGATCTTGAGAGAGTCTAACCGGGACAGCGTGCGCGCTAGCGCCCCCTGTACGCTGACCGATGATGTTGGCCAAGCGTTACAGGCAGATAACGCAGGATACTTAAGACGCAAGATGGTACTGCGCGCGCGACTTAAGTAAGAGCTGAGAGAGGGCGCTCGCTACAATAAAGATAATATTTTTGAATATTTTCTTCGCCTTGAAACTTGACAATAATATTCATAACAAAATCCATTATATCCAAATATTTGAAGAACTCTTTGAACAACTAACACCGAAACACGAAAATTCAGTTCAATACTATTTCCAAATAACAAGCATGGAGCAAAAACTGCAGTAAAAAAACAAATAACCCTAAAAACTTAACCCTAAAATGACAAAAATCTGTCATCGGAGTTGACGTTTCTGGTTTTGAAAGAATCCATTTTAGCAAACATCAAACTGATGACGTCATTACGAAAGATCTTTCAAAAAATTGCTTTCATTTTTCAACGCCAAAATTCAGCTCAAAAAATTCATATTTCCATTTTGACAAGTCAAGAATAAAAATAAATAATTAATTATAAATTTTTCTCTCTCTGTAATTAATCTAAAATCGATGACGATCTGAATCGAAATCTCATATAATATTATTGTCAGAGGAAGAGCATATGAACATATATTTCGTTGATGTTCAGGAACTTAGTACAATTAATTAAGTACAATTATTTTGGTATAGATAACACTATTTTTTCTGATTTACTTTTTTAGTTACATTAACAACTACAAATATGTCCATTTGAACCGATGACTCGTGAATAAATAATGACGTATATATTAACATCAATATTTTCCAGAAATAAGTGAATTTTTTTGGGACCCCTACCTACTTTGAGATGAACAGAGAGAACTGAGAATATATAGAATAAATAAGGGGTTATATGGTAATTATTAATTACGCAGGTTTAAATAAAAAGCTACCCTTAGTGATATAGTTAGATTTTTTCTTTACTCGAATCACCCTTAGTACAGATAACAACCTTAACATGTGCTTGTTCATATTCGACTAATTATCGATGGCTGCATTGATCGATACATTATAAACATCAGCGCCATCTACTAGGCAGTTGCTCAGATATGATGTATAGTGAATTGCCTAACAACACCTTCCCTCAATTCTACAATAATAATTAATTTCACAAACATTTAGTCTTTTTCTAAAATATTCAAACTTTAGCAATGATAAAGCTTTCTTCATTATGTCGGCTATTTGTTGATCAGTAGGCAAATACTTAATAATAAATTTACCAGAATTTACATGATCTTTCACAAAATGATGTTTAACATCTATATGTTTAGTTCTCTTAGTTTCGTAAGTGTGAGCCATTTTTATACAACCTTGGTTGTCTTCATAAACAATAATTGGAAATACAGGCTTAATAATTTCCTCTAATAGCTTATTAACAAAAAGACATTCAGACATACAAGATGACAAAGCTAAAAATTCTGCCTCGCTACTTGACAGAGCTACTATCGACTGTTTCTTAGAATACAAGCCTATGACATTGCTGTTTATCAAAATAATAAAGCCGCTGATACTCTTCCTGTCATTTGTATCACTTGCAAAATCAGAATCCACGTATGATACCGAATTTACTTCTGACATTTCCTCAATATTGTAACATAAACCAAAATTTTCAGTAAACTTTAGGTATCGAATAACATTTTTTAAATGTTTCCAATGATTTTCTGTGAAACAGTTTTGGAATCTACCAAAATATGAAACAACGAAACATAAATCAGGTCTAGAACCTAGCATAATGTACATAAGACTACCAATTAATTCTCTATAGGGTATCTTAGAATCAAAATTTTCAAAGCTTTTTACAAGGTTCAATTTTGGTTGAATTGGAATTTTAGATATCTTACAATCATTCATACCAAAATATGATATTACCTTTTTAATAAGACTTTTCTGACTAATACAAATTTGATTGTTTTGTTTTACAATTTTAAGACCTAAAAACACTATTTTTTCACTAGTTAAATCTCTTATGTCAATTATTTTCATAAGCTCACTTTTAATTCTATTCAGATCTGAAAAACTGCTTGAAAACAAAATCAAATCATCTACCCATATCAAAATATACGTTGTACTATTAAAATATAGACATGGATCAACATGAGATCTCTGAAATTTAAGATCCAGTAAAATACAGTTAATACACTCATTCCAACATTTTGGACTTTGACGTAAGCCATATAAGGCTTTAACTAGTTTACACACAAGATCTGGAGATTTCACTTTCAAACCTTCTGGTGCTTTCATATACACTGGCACTTCTAAATCACTTTTTAAAAAGGCTGATTTCACATCTAATTGATGAATGTGTTGATTCTTACCAGCTGCAACTGCTATTAGCGTTCTCAGAGTCAACATTCTTGCAACGGGTGCATAGACATCTTCTTCTAACGACGATTGCTGATAACCTCTCGCAACAAGACGTGCTTTCTTCTGTGATTTTCCATCAACTTCCTTTTCAGTGAACACCCATCTTGAGTCAATTATTTCCACTTTTGGTGGTGGTGTCACCATCTCCCATGTTCGATTTTCTACTAACGATTTGAGTTCATCATCAATGGCCTCTTTCCAACCATTACCAATTTCCACTGCTTCTTGAAAACTTGATGGTATTTCGAAAAGAAAATTTCCTGCAGACAGAGCCATCATGAGTTCGACATCATATTCTTCTAGATGTTTGGGCACTTGCCTATTACGACGACTTCTACGTAGAGCCACAGGTCCTACTCCTTCATCTTCGGTTTCATCATGTTCAGAGTTATTATTAACTATACCTCTTACATTGTCACCTGTCAATTTATACGTAGAATCAGTTGTAAATATAACAGGTTCGATGGTCCTTTCGTTAACAAAAATTCTTGAAACATTTGATGTCTTGAACATTTCATCAAATATAACAGACCTTGAAGTTACTACCTTATTTTTACTTGGGTCGTATAATCTGTAACCATTATCACAGTAACCAACCATTATCATTTTCTTACTGTGAGAAGCAAGTTTTCCAGTACGATCCTCTTTAGGTATATGAGCATGTGCTGGATAGCCAAACAACCTTATCTTTCTCAGATCAGGCTTAAAACCATACCATACCTCTGCTGGAGTCAGACCTCTGGGCAACACAGAGTTTGGTGTTTTGTTGTTCAGATATGTGGCTGTTAGGACAGCTTCGCCCCAAAACTTCTTATCTAGTTCTGAGTCAAATATCAAACATCTTGCCTTGTTCAGGACTGTTCGTCCAAACCTCTCACTCACACCATTCTGTTCAGGATTTCTGGGCACTGTGTAGACTATTTGAATCCCCTTTGTCTCACAAAAATTTTTAAATCCTTCTGATGTATATTCGCCACCATTATCACATCTGATGTTTTCTACTTTACGTTCAAATTTTGCCTCAACCATTGCTATATATTTACGAAAATATTTTTCTACTTCATCTTTTCTTTCCAGTAGATATATCACTGCAAAACGACTATAATGATCGATAAAAGAAACAAAATAGTTCTTACCATCGTGTGTGGGAGGGCTTATTTTTCCGCATACATCACTTGAAATGCATTGAAGAATTCTCTCGGCTTTCTTTTCTTCTGGTACACTTTTCAAAAATGGTGAACGAGTTTGTTTTCCCTGAAGACAAATTTCACATACTGTTTTCGAAGGAAACTGGGATGAATGACCCATACGTCGGTGCCATAACTCAGGATCATCCTCGGTAGTGACCATAGCTGTTTTTGCGCGCATGTTCTAGGGGAACAGCGTGCTATCGTTTTGTCCAAATGTCTGTAATTTTGGATGATTGAGCCGAATGTGGTGTTCCCTGTCAAGGGGTTGGTTCGTCCAGTTGGATTGTACAGGAGAGGGTTTGGAAATAACACTCGTAGATCTCGTAGAGGGTTTAATTACTATGGGTCATTACTACGGCGGACCCATCAATGGATTCTCCGCTTCGTGTTCTTACTCACACTCACACTGTTTTCATAATACAATAACAAAATATTATATATGTTTTGACGGGTTTGTTTACAAGCATATTATGACAACAGACGTGGGAATTCAATATCAGTAGGTAATCTATCTGAGCACGTTTTATGGATGATGCGAGGTTCTATAGACCTTGCTCGTCTTTTAATAATTATACAGAGTGTCCACTCTGACATACGTTACACCTTCCCTCTTTGAGAAAAAAATTCTACCTAAGTTAAAAAAATTTTTGATTAACATCTATCTTATAAACTATTTATATACTATAACAATAAAAAGATATGATTGTTATATTTAAACCTTGAACTCACTCAACCTATTTGCATGGAGAGGAAACTGAAAGACTGGATTACTAACCAATCCAATATATTAATCTTTCACAAATATCTACACATTTTTACAAACAATTTCTGAGCTCAGATTATAGAAATACAAGGAAAGTAACACTTATCTAAGGGTCGACTAGAGCATGTGTATTGGTGGTCGAAGATCTCAGGTCGTAGGCCTTTTTAATCCAATTTTGGTTTGTACTCTTGAACTGCTTGGTATCACAGGTGGAATTGCAGGTAGTTACGCAAGTTGGTATGTCCTTGGCAGATAATGGTTATAAATCAGGTGAACAGGTACTCGGTATCCAAAAGATGAGAACCCAGATAGTAAGGTTCCAAAAAGTTAGATTCCAGGAAGTGAAATTCCAGGAAAAAGTCAGTTTCCGGGAAGTTAGATTCCAGGGAAAGTCAGGTTCCGGGAAGTTAGATTCCAGGGAAAGTCAGGTTCCGGGAAGTTAGATTCCAGGGAAAGTGCTAGAAAATTCGAACAAAATTACCACATGTTCATTTGTGTTGGCTTTACCCTCCAGTCCATCTTCCAAAATTTTAAGAGAATGAACAATGACAAAATTCAACTAAGAAAAATATATAGACTGGAAAATAATCCACTTGAAGATCAATAAGATATGAACAGATAAACTATATGAGTCGCAAAATCTCCTGGCCACAATCTCCCAAAATGGCGTTCCTACATGTGACGAAATATCGGAAAAAGCAAATAAAATTGATATATTAGGTCATTCAGAACAGTTAAATTAAAAGTACTTACCCCTAATACTTAATATTAGAGCACACAGGTAACAATTTCTCAAAATCAATGAGAATACTAAACTCAATTAATCGATATTGATCGTTAATATAAAATCGATCTTTGCACCTTGAAAACTCTGCCAGAAAAGAAAGAAGGAAGCCGAACCAAGGAACTCTCAGGCGCACCTTCGTCAGACGCGATTGCGCAACAGTATCGAGAACACAGAGTTCGATATGTGTCAAGTAAAAATTGACCTACTGAAGTGTTTAACTACTACTTCGTTTATATTATTGTTAAAATGTACTTTTAAACCGTTACACACACCCATTACCCCCCAAAAAAAAATTACTATTTTTTTTTTTGAAAGATCGTTAAAGAATCTGGCAAAGTATTCAACTTGCAATAAAAAAACTGACCAGGAAAAGATGTGAAATAAATTTTGAAAAACTGATTTTAGAGCTTAATTCGTCACTTCGGAGAGATTGACACCAAGACATTCTGCTGAAAAAGAAAAAAACATTTTTAATGAGAAAAAAAAAACGTGCAATATGAAAACAACTTTCTTCAACAACAGTAGTAACAGTTAGACACCAGAGATACTAGAAAGTGACACCTCATGAGCCAGAATACCAATTATAAGATATCGTGAGCAGGTTCAACAGTTGTTCGTTGACCATATCAAATAGTGCGATAATGCGTAATAATCAAGTCCAGCAAAATCCTCGTATATTTGATGCTCAAATCTACCCAAATGATAGATCAACCACACTATACTCCAACCAAAAAAATAGGTTTTTTTTTAAAAACAAAAGGTGAAGGACTCTTGGTCACTGAAGGCCAATTCCCGAAGGAAAAGGGATAAAAGAACTACAATTCATTGCAGAACTGTCATCCGACCAATTGTCAAAATCATGCCCAGGCGTACACCATATCGTCAATGCAAAAACTAATGATCAAATCATAAAGGGACGATAAAATTTTCCATTCCAAAAATAAAAGAGAACGACGCATAGGAATTCCGAGGAAAGAAAATTTCAATCGAGATTGAAACATTCCTTCGCTCTTCACTACTCCCGCATAACTAAAACAAAATATGTTATCATTAGTCCGGAACAAAAACTAACAATAACGGGCATGGAGGTTTATGAATTCGAAAGTCTCAAAACCACAAAAAAACTTCCATCATCCTCAGCCGGTTTCAGCGGACAGAAGACGATGTCAAATCCGGTGAAATAAAAGATAAACGTCCAAATCGAGAAGTTAAGTCAAAGCAGGTAATAGATAAGTGTCAAGTTCGATAAGTTATGTCAAAATAGGTAATTTAGTCGTGTCGTAATAGGTGACTAAGCATGAAAAGTAGATCCGATATAACGCACAAAGATAAGTTTCAGGTTCGATAATAGTTCGAAATAGGTTCGAAATAGGTAATAGATAATTAGGCAAAATTGACATGGACCAATCGATCTCAAATAGATAGTCAAAAGATATGCATGAAAGGTAAGATACAACCGATGTATCGAAACAATCCATCAGATAGATAGAGAAAATATGGTTCACGACAATTTTCCATTCATAAGTATAAACGTAACACGGAACACGTAAGGATCAACCACCAATTCAAAAATATGCAGAAAAATGTTACAAGATCTTAGTCAATTTCGAATGATAGAATGGTTGTTAAATCTATTTGTGTATGTGTCTCAACTATGTGCATGAGATCACTTCCCAACCCAAAGCTCTCATTTCGAAGTGAATTTCAGAAAACCAACTAAGTATATCCAATCTGAATTACAGAAAAGTTGTTGATTCTGAATGTGTGCATGTCTCAAAAAAAAACGTGAAATAGCGATTGAACCTCCGAGATTTTCTGACACTACCGAGTATTATGGAAAATAAACAAAAATAGGGCGCCAGTAGATTTTCTAAAAATCTACAAAATAAAGGGATCAAAATATATCATGATGTCTGTAGATTTTCACAATTCACTATGTCTCAAGGACACAAATACAAAGAAAAAAAAGGATCTCGGGACCCACAAATTACATAAATACTCCAAAGCACATTCGTGACTACGCCAAATTTAATCTGACGATTCTGCATAATCACAATAAGCTCCAGACAGATTAACTGGCAATTCATAAAGCAAACGTCATCTCAAATGACAAGATAAAGGTAAGACAGCGTCATCTAAAATGACAAGATAAAGGTAAGATAAGGTAGATAGCGTCATCTCAAATGACAAGATAAAGGTAAGGTAACGTCATCTCAAATGACAAGATAAGGATAATATAAAGGAAAGGAAACGTCATATCAAATGACAAGATAAGGATAATATCACTCTTGTGATGAAACACAGCTATACTGCAAAGATAGTCACTAAGAGTGAGTAGGGAAGGTACATGAATTGCCATTAAAAAAAAATATATATTGGTCCAATATACAGACATCAAGATAAAAAAAAAAAAAAATATAATTGAAACACGAGATAGTTATAGATAAGAGGTAAGTCAATATCAGATAAGATTTTAAGTAGAATTTAGTTACTGTCATTATCGGATTCATTCTGACTAAAGAAATTCACTGTCATCATCATAGATAAAAAGTTCCACATAACCGAGTACAATAATCCACATTTGGTGAATGCGATAACTTTCACACACACAGTTTCCATAAAGATCAACATTAAAAAGTTAGACAAAAAACAACAAGTTACCATCACACAAACACACTAAAATTATTCACGAATAAACCGACGATAACAATTGCTTTGACTCATCAGATAGTCGACGGTCATCTTCCCAAGCGTATGATGGTTCCGAAAAGTAAGCCCACCATCAACCAGGCATCTGACTCAAAAAGATCTGAAGCTGACTCAAAGAGATCGGCATCCGTACAACCACGAGAAATTTTCAAAGTATCGATCAACTCAAGGAAAGGCATCAAAGGTTCCTTGCCAGAAAATTTTTTGAAACTCCATTTATAAACAGGAACTTTCTTAGAAGAAAAAGCAGATATATTTACATCTGAACCTTTAACTGGGGTCGAAGTAATTGGCCTAATAGATGGTGAAGTTTGTTTGTCAAACTCCGATTCTAAGTCTATTATTTCCAACATAATTTCTTTTTTTCCTATCTCGCTCTTCATCTGACTCTGGTGCAATTCTACGCAACCTATGCGAGCAATGAGATAACCTATCAGTGATTCTTTTAATTTCATTGTCAGAAGGTGTAACAGACAATTTAGAAATAACATTTTTTAAATCAGTAATCGACAAGTTCAATTCATCAAAAGATGCCTTGATCGGATAATCATCCTTAATTTCTACAAAACTGCGATCCCCTTTTTCCTGTGCTAACAAACCCCTCAAAAGTCTACGTTTTAACTCTACTGTAGGTGGAATTTCCTTACCAATTCTAATAGTAAGTTCATAAGCAAGTTCATGAGTTTTCAAGTTATTTGGATTCATTGCGGCTACTATGGTTGAAGAAAATAAAATTCAATCAAATGAAAATCAGAAAATTCAACAAGATATCACCCAAAGTATCATCGGTTCAGAGCTCAAAAATCCATTCTCCCCTCCAAGCAAAAGTGAGAGTTCAAAGCAAGAAAAAACACGTTATTGCGCCAATTTGTATAACAATAAAAAGATATGATTGTTATATTTAAACCTTGAACTCACTCAACCTATTTGCATGGAGAGGAAACTGAAAGACTGGATTACTAACCAATCCAATATATTAATCTTTCACAAATATCTACACATTTTTACAAACAATTTCTGAGCTCAGATTATAGAAATACAAGGAAAGTAACACTTATCTAAGGGTCGACTAGAGCATGTGTATTGGTGGTCGAAGATCTCAGGTCGTAGGCCTTTTTAATCCAATTTTGGTTTGTACTCTTGAACTGCTTGGTATCACAGGTGGAATTGCAGGTAGTTACGCAAGTTGGTATGTCCTTGGCAGATAATGGTTATAAATCAGGTGAACAGGTACTCGGTATCCAAAAGATGAGAACCCAGATAGTAAGGTTCCAAAAAGTTAGATTCCAGGAAGTGAAATTCCAGGAAAAAGTCAGTTTCCGGGAAGTTAGATTCCAGGGAAAGTCAGGTTCCGGGAAGTTAGATTCCAGGGAAAGTCAGGTTCCGGGAAGTTAGATTCCAGGGAAAGTGCTAGAAAATTCGAACAAAATTACCACATGTTCATTTGTGTTGGCTTTACCCTCCAGTCCATCTTCCAAAATTTTAAGAGAATGAACAATGACAAAATTCAACTAAGAAAAATATATAGACTGGAAAATAATCCACTTGAAGATCAATAAGATATGAACAGATAAACTATATGAGTCGCAAAATCTCCTGGCCACAATCTCCCAAAATGGCGTTCCTACATGTGACGAAATATCGGAAAAAGCAAATAAAATTGATATATTAGGTCATTCAGAACAGTTAAATTAAAAGTACTTACCCCTAATACTTAATATTAGAGCACACAGGTAACAATTTCTCAAAATCAATGAGAATACTAAACTCAATTAATCGATATTGATCGTTAATATAAAATCGATCTTTGCACCTTGAAAACTCTGCCAGAAAAGAAAGAAGGAAGCCGAACCAAGGAACTCTCAGGCGCACCTTCGTCAGACGCGATTGCGCAACAGTATCGAGAACACAGAGTTCGATATGTGTCAAGTAAAAATTGACCTACTGAAGTGTTTAACTACTACTTCGTTTATATTATTGTTAAAATGTACTTTTAAACCGTTACAATACATCAGTCTCAGATTCTCTCAAATATATAGTTATGCAATACTGATTATTATCTAATATAACTTATATACATATCGTAACTTATTTGGTCTTAAATCTACAATTTGATTATGTGATATGTAACTTTTCACCTAATCTTTTATTTACATATTTCTAATACTATATTTACACCTATTTACCGAATTCTAAAATTATATAATTCAAATCAACTTCTTCATAGTTGATATTCATAAGTTTTTCGAAGGTTTTAATTTGTTGCCTTTACCAATTTTTCTTTAGCATCCTTCCATGCATTCTGTTATCTTAACTTTAAATCAATAGGGTATCTTATATCGAAATTGTAAATTGAATCGACCTGGATAATTCGATGTTTCGATGTGAATTCTACTTGGTTTACCAAAAAAAAGTTCATAAGAGGTATAGAGAGTTGAAGAGATCACGGTATTGCTATTCGTAACGCCCTAATAAAGAATCCAATTGCTTCAAATATTACTTTCTTTAGCTGAACTTACACGATTCACTAAAAATTTTTGATAAAAATTCTGTGCCTTGGTCAGTAAACTATATCTCATTACTTAATTTTGAAAGAAAATAAACTGTCTCAATTCTTAACCTTTCACTCGTTTCGCGTCTTCAATAATGTTCGTCTTTGAGGGATATTCCTAAGATTTCGTTCTTACAATTTGACAACATATTCATAAATTCATATTGCTAGCTAGCTTGAATAAGTACAATTATTCTAAAATGTTATTTTCTGCGCATAATTTTCCCAGTTTCCTCAACGATGTACCTAAGTCGTACGCTGATCGGATATTCTGGTTAATGAAAATAACTTGTGAATTCACATTATTCACATTCTCATTGTACTGAACTGAATGTTGATTATTCAAATTACGAAATACTTTTTCTGAAATTTACCATAACTCAATACTTTTTACTGCATGATTCAAAACTTCGACTACAACAGGGAGATCAATCCTCTTGCCATCGGCAATATTCTGCAATTATGCACTAGTGATATCAGTATCTATTGAAACATTAACCTTATTCTGCCCTACTTCATAATTACATAATTCAAATTCATTAATGTTCAAATGATTGAAAAATGAAGTGTCATTAGGCATGAAAAAAAATTGTTCGACCGCATAAAAGTTTGTTGGATTCTCTGCGTATTACGCTCATCGTGAGAATTATTATTGTTTACATCAAGACTGCGATGAACCGACGTTGACCTTGCACTTGATTTAATTTCGCTGATTCGAAATTTTGCTTCCTATAAAAATTCTTTCTGAGGTGACGACCTCGTGTTTGGGACATTTACCGTTTGGATTATTTATCATTTGCAAATCTATCTTCAATTCTCTGGTTACTCTTTTTTCAAAGGAATTTCACATTTTAGCTCGATTTAATTTTGGAAAAAAATGATCCGAAAATATTTTCCTTTCCGATTACCCATTTTTCACTGGACAATCTAACTGCATCGATAAATTGATTAATCGATTCCTTATTGCTATCTTCACCTGGCAATAAGGAGGCAGTAATCAAATACAATTTCTTACCCATGCTTACTATATCTCTGTTACAAGAGAGAAAAAAAAATTGTTGAAATTGAATAAGTAATTTTTGCTGGAGAAAATTTGGTTGCGGCTAATTCCTAACTTAATTATCATTCACGTTATTCATTGAATCAAAATCCGTTGGATAATCACTAATGGATAAAAAAAAACTTATGATAGCAATAGAACCCTCATCAAAAAAAATTATCATTATATCACCAAGATTGAAAGTCTTACTGGTTTTTTTTTTCACCTTAATCACTTCAATGGCTTCTACGGCTTCTCTGAAGGAATATTTATGTGATTTTTCACCAGTCGTCATGGCATCTTCTGATTCCAATTCACGCCTTGTTCTTCTTACCCCAATTAAGGAATTTCAATTCTACACCAATTAAGGAACAGGATCATTCCCAGGACAAACATCTTCGTCTTCTGGCTAGGGATGGCTGGAACCCATGGTACCATAGAATGGAAATATGTTGGAATCACATACCATCGAGGAAAAAAAATTATCTGGCCCTCTTACTTCATTCTGGATCTCCTGACATTCAGTCAACTGGCAGGATCGCCATGTGGTGTTTTAGTTAACTGGCAGGATCGCCATGTGGTGTTCCCTGTCAAGGGGTTGGTTCGTCCAGTTGGATTGTACAGGACAGGGTTTGGAAATAACACTCGTAGATCTCGTAGAGGGTTTAATTACTAAGGGTCATTACTACGGCGGACCCATCAATGGATTCTCCGCTTCGTGTTCTTACTCACACTCACACTGTTTTCATAATACAATAACAAAATATTATATATGTTTTGACGGGTTTGTTTACAAGCATATTATGACAACAGACGTGGGAATTCAATATCAGTAGGTAATCTATCTGAGCACGTTTTATGGATGGTGCGAGGTTCTATAGACCTTGCGCGTCTTTCAATAATTATACAGAGTGTCCACTCTGACATACGTTACACGAAAATGGTCTCAATCGACTAGGTTGGACTCACTGATGACGAATCTGGTGTCAAAATCGATTCTGTCCGGCCGGCCGGTCGGCCGTAGACACGCTAACTGTCGACAGAAGCAAGCTAGCATTTTGAAACTTTCAGGATAGGTTGCGCATCAGAATGCCGCGGTTAAGTTCGTTAATGGGCCAAATCTGTCGAATAGTTTCAGAGTTATAGGCAGTTGAAGTTTTGAAGTTATTTATTTTTTATTTCAGAAACTACCTGAGATTCAAACTTGGCAGTTGGGTGGAGTATAACGACGCGCAACTTTGAGCCAAATTTCGTCAGAATCAGATTTTCAGTGAATTTTTTTTTTTCGGAAACCATTTATTATATTCGAAGAAAAAGTCCACTCTCACTTTCAACTTCATATTTCACAGCAGTGTACCAAATTTCAGTTCGATACGATCATAAGTTTCGGAGATATCCGGAAAAAATGTGTCAAATTTCGAGGTTTTCTTCTCGATATCGTTTATTTTTTCGGTATATCTCGAGAAATACTGTTTCAGTCCTGATGAAATTTCACAGCTAGTTTTGAGATGCTAAAAAACAACTTCATGCGAAATTTCGTGATAATCGTGTCATCACAACAATTTGAAAAAAAAAATTTCTATGATTTTTCTTATCATATCATCCTCATCAAATTCTGTATGAAACTTCGAACTGTTATTTTTCGATGAAGTACTGGATTTCAATTCGATCTGATCTGTATTTTTGGAAATATTGAAAAAATAAAATTTTGATTGGGTATACCTACGGAATCATTGGGCGGATTTTACCCATTAACGAATTCGACCTTCGTAATTAAGCCCCAAACCTTCTCTACAAATATCGAGATTTTAAGTCGTTTCTTCCGGAAGTTATTGTGTTTACGGTCAGCCTAACGGCCGACTGCGTAAACATAATAACTTCCGAAAGAAACAACTTAGGAATTCGATATTTGTAGAGAAGGTTTGGACCTAAATTACGAAGGCCGAATTCGTGAATGGGTAAAATCCGCCCAATGATTCCGTAGATATACCCATTCAAAATTTTATTTTTCCAATATTTCCAAAAATACAGATTTGATCGAATTGAAATCCAGTAATTTATCAGTAAAAATTTCAAAAAGTACTGCCGTGAAGGCAGCAGCTTTTGCGTGCATGTTCAAATTCGTTGCTGAAGCGGTCATGTACATTGAACATGCGCGCAAAAGTTGCTGCCTTCACGGCAGTGCTTTTTGAAATTTTTGTTCTATTAAATTTAAATTTTACAAGGTATAAATTTCCAACGAGTGAATCTTTCATAATGATGGTTTTATCTCTCATTACTTTGACAGTTCTTTTCTCAAATAATACAGAGAATCCTTTTTCTTCCATTCGTTCGACAGAAAGAAGATTGTAAACAAGACCTTCACAGACCAATACATTATTCAGCTTTATTGGTTTCGTGCGTCGTTTGACATTTGTCATACGTTGGAGGTAAAACAAACTCACTTTCCCGCTTTGTTTATGTTATGAAATACAGCATTTTCAACAATTTCAGGATAAATTCACAAGTTAAAATGATTTATATTCATAGAATTGGTGAATTACTAGACCTGTGAGGCCAAGTTATTGTGTTGTTGTGAAATGCAACAAAAATACACCGAGAGACCAAGGAATACATTCGCTTTGTTTACATTGGCGAAGAGCGATTATTTGGAAATTTAAGTGATTTTATTCATTTTACAAGTGAAATCTTGTGATAATGGATCTGATTAACTGATATTCAATCTCAGATGATAATCGTTCAAAACGATATATATGAAAATTGCAGAATTTATCCTTGTCTTCTGAAGACTAAGAGTATCCACATCAGAGATAGCATTTATTATAGGATAACTATTGAAAATGAAACAGTAAAATATTTGGCTCATTAATTTCTGAAAATAAACAGCAGAATGAAATCCAACAAATGTATGGAATGGAAAAAATATGGGTTCCAGAGAACTTCTCAGTACTATTTCAAATAACGTTCTATGTTGCAAATTATCAAATTACTACAATATTGGTCTACAGTTGCTATGTCAGTGCTATCATAATCTTCAATTATATATTTATTATACTAAATATATGTTACAAATAGAATAATTCATATGAAATTTTTTCCTTGAACACCGATTTCGATTCATCCTCAAAAACTTCTTTACTATCCACATAAATTGCCTTTTCATCATTCAGATGCAACGTTAGGGCTTTTATAATCTTAAGTAATTGACAATAAGGTCAATTAGAAACATATTACAAACAACTAAATGTAGAAGTTCCATCCTTGAGTAGTCAAGCCACATCGGAACGTGTTCGGTTGAGAACAGAGATAGTTATCTGGGTCATTATTATTATAAAATGCTTGCAATATTTGAACAAATCTATCACTTAACGAATTGCCTTGATTGGCTTTATATATCATATAGAGATGTGAGTGGTAACCAATCAGGATGGGTTTGTCATTCATAACGCCAGCTATTATAGTGTTGAGAAGATATAATTCTTGAAATTTGTATAACAAACACGAAATATTCTTATCATACTTATCTGATCATGAGTCAACTTATTAAACAGAACAAATTAAATAGATAGTCTAATATAATTCGTTAACCAGTGTGGAAATGCCTCCAACAAACTCTACCATAGTTTGTTACTTTGTCAGAACAGTTTTTTCAATTTATGGTGTGAATATAGGATGTTTGCCATCTCTGGGATAGTTCACATAGTATTCTATCTCTTCGAATACCAGATAAAACTTAGGGGAATGAGTCAAAAATGCAAATATTCAAATATAAAGTCTACACTACAATATATCTGGAAAATCGGATTCCTTCGTCTCTCGGTGTATTTAAGTTGTATTTAATAACGAAACAATAGCTAGGGCTAGTTATTCACCAATTCTATTAATATAAATCATTTTAAGTTGTGAATTTATCCTGAAATTGTTGAAAATGCTGTACTTCATAACATAAATAAAGCGGGTAAGTGAGGTTGTTTTACCTCCAACGTATGGCAAATGTCAAACGACGCACGAAACCAATTGGCAAGCCGATGTCTGTCGCAACATTAAGAGTTCCAATCTTATTTGCTTTTACACCTTCACCCACTTTGGCCACGTTTATATTGTGAAAAGCATTTTTCAGATCAGTCCAGGGTTACCAGATCAGGGGATTTTCCCCAAAAATGAGGGGATTTTTTTTTCCTTTGGGGATTTTTTGGGTATTTTTTTTTCTGGGGATTTCTTCTGGGGAAAAAAAACCTAACTGGGTATTTTCAGGGGATTTTACGTCTTGGACAACTCGACTCGAATTCAGCCTAGTGGTCTGATGAATTTTCCCGTTCTTGATTAGAGAATCAGAAAAACTTCATTTTTCGGATTTTTTGCGAATCCGAAAACGATGTTATGACGAAAGTACCGATGTTTTCAAGATTCATAACAGACATAGAGGGAAACCAATAAAAGTCTCACCATCGACCGTCCTTTCCGATCTTCAATACAGTATATTACCTCTCATTATTATGACGGTTATGAGGATAAACAGTTACAGATAAACAAGTTCCATTTTGCGTCGGCTTTATCGGCACCTCTGATTGAAGGGTAGTGAAATTCCCCAATTTATTTATGATCCACACTACAGCTTCCGTCGGCATTGTCGGCGTATTGAATTCCGGAAAGTATTAACGAAAGTGATCTAAAATATTTTTGGATCAGTAAAGTGGTGATTTTTGAATTCATCATCATTCCCCACGAAATAATTTATTCGTATCATTTTGTATGTCATGACGAAGTAAACTAGCAATATATACATTTATTGTTGTTTTTGTATTGAAAAGTTCTGCGCAAAAATCCCTCTTGGACATGTTTGCAAGTGTGGATGATAGCTAGCTAGTTTTTGCATTTTATGAAATTTTGCCATATTTTTTCAATAAATAGCATTTTATTCAGTGAGTGTTTTATGAAACCTAACTGGTTATAAGAATTACTTTCTTTCATTTGATAAAAACTAATTACGTTCTAGTTTTTGATTTTGGGGATTTTTCTTTGAAACAGTTCATTTTTGGGGTATTTTGAGACCTACTGTAGATATTCGGGAACAAATATTCAGTAAATACCATAATTTGAAATTATAATAATAATAAAAAATAAATTGGGGATTTTTTTTGAAAAGTCTCGAAATTAGGGGATTTTAAAATTTCGTCTGGGGAAATCCAACCAAACGTTCTGGCAACCCTGGACCAGTCATATTCACTTCATAACCAGATTTCACTAAATGTGAAGTTGCTCCACTATCAATAACAAATTGAATTTCTAGGTTATCTGTCATACCACAAAAATCTATGTTCGCTGTTATTACTTCTTCTTCTTCTTCTTCCCTTATATGTGCCGGGATACTAAGTCCATCTACACATCTTCGAGTATTTCCTGCTGACTCTATCAGAAATGGGTCTTGACTTGGTCAATAATCAGCAGGGTTTCAGTTTCAGGGGATTTCTCATCAATAATTGTCTTCCATGTGTATGATCTATGATTTGCTATTACTGACATAAGCGTTTTCGACAATATTTGAGGTTATGTGTCATCTGCCAGATGATCTGGGGAGAAGACATGACAAATACATCAGGATTTGTTAGTATTCTTAAACATGTCGATCAGAATCTTCACAAACTCATGTTGGACGCTGATAGGAAATTCACTATGGTTCTTATCAAGAGAATATAATCGTCGAAGATGATTTCCCACAAGTTGAGTGGAAAGTGATATCGTCCATGTAGTAACGACTGTAAATCGGTATACAACCTATTAATATTCACTTTATTGTCTTCACAGGCAAAGAAAACATGAAAAAGATCTCCTCTTTCTCCACAATGACATAAGGGGGTTTGCAAAACTCCCATTTTGAATAGATGAGACGGGCAACAGCAATGTAACGATCTCATTCTACAGATGGTAGTGATATATCTTCTCGGAAGTAAAATTGAATTGAACCAAGAACTATAATTCAGGAAGTCCTTTTTATTCATTTCAACATAAAATTTACCCTTCTGTTGACCTTCTCTCTTAAACTGAGTTTTCCATCTTTCCCAAACTGTTAGTTTAAATTTAGGCCAAAATTCTCTGACATCCCCTTTAATAGGCTCACAATAATCCAAAGTTACAGACTTTTTTGCCAAGAGATCCGCCCTTTCATTACCGTCGATTCCCGTGTGACTCGGAACCCAGACCAACTTAATCGAGTAACCTTTCCGATCTAACTCGTACAAATTCTTTCTTATTTGCAATGTCAAGTAATCGTTAGAGGAATGTTATCTCCAATTAGTAATTTTCTCCAATGCACTCTTGGAATCTGATATTATTATTGCATGATAGAAATTCTTTACTTCTATCAAGGAAATTGCCCTATCTATTGCCGTCATCTCAGCAGAGCAAATTGAGAAATAATCTGGGAGACGTTCATAACTTGTAATATTTTCTTCCGAGTATATACCCAACCCCACTTAATCGTTAACCCTGGACGCATCCGTGAATATCTTCTTGTAGCCTGGGAATAGTTAATTGCATTTAGAGAGAAAGTGATACGTGTTAATGTCGTCTTTCTTCAAATTGAGATTATAAAAATCGATCTTGAAATAATGCACGCTTATATCGAAAAGGAAGCAGGGAAGATGCATGCTGGAAAATATGTTTTCTGGGGATGAGATCACATTAAATGCTTCAACAAGAGGATGATTAAATGATCCTATCCAGAAATGATGTAGGGATGCCATAAGCTCTATAAGAGGAATTACTTGGTTATCTCTAATCCTAAATTGTATTGACAGAAATTTTGTAGCTAGCCAGATTCTTCTTAAATTTAGTGGCAATTCTTTAGATTCCGCTAAAATAATATTAATTGGAGTGGATATCATATATCCCAACGCTGCTCGAAGAGATGCATATTGAACTATATCTAGTTTTCTTAGTAGTTTCTTGGAACATCTAGCATAAAAAATACTACCGTGATCCAGATGCGAACGAACTATGGACTTGTATAGAATCGTCAAGGTTGAGGGATGGGAACCCCACCAAGTTCTAGCTAAGGACCTAATAATATTTATACCTTGCGTGGCCTTCATGCAAATGTTATTAATGTGTTCTGTCCATTTCATATTACTTTGTAGGGTGACCCCTAAATATTTAATTGAATCCACCCAAGGTATATTCGAATTGAAAATCCTCAACGGAGCAAGATTAATCCATTTTTTGGATCTATGACAGCAAAGTGCAGAAGATTTCTCCGATGATATTCTTAAACCCTTCCCCAAAGACCACTCTTCTAATTGGGATAATGCAGAGTTCATGGACTCATATGCGGTTTTAAACTTAGTTGCTGATACATACATTATAAAATAGTCTGCATATTTTAGAGTTTTAATTTCCTTTTTTTTATGGATTTTCCTAGATCCTTAACAAAAAAGTTAAATAAGACGGAACTGGCCGGGGATCCCTGTTCTAAACCATGGTTTGCCTGTTTTGGACCCAATAACTCCTTTGTCATTGGATCCACCAGATAAATGGAACGTTCCAGAATCAAGGCTTCAAGTAAATTTACAATATTGTCAGGAATACCCTCAAGTTTCAGAATTTCTTTTAATTTGTGAAAATTAACTGAGTCATATGCCTGTTTGATGTCCAAGAACACTACTACAACATATTCGTTTTTAGCAAAAGAAGAATATATGGTTGATGTGAGAAGAGCGAGTGCATCATTCACAGACTTTCCCTTTCTGAACCCCATTTGAACTTCATAAGAAGGAATATTCCTCTCATAGATTCTTTCCAGCCTAGTGGCTAGGACTGAGGACAAAATTTTAGTAAGACAAGAATTTAGAGCTATTGGTCTATGACTAAGTGCACTATCAGGCGATTTACCTGGTTTACATATGGGAACAATTACTGATTCCTTGAGGGAGCCTGGTATATTGGGAGAATGCATGTTTTGATTAAGTATTCGTAGAAAGATAATTTTGGCAGAGGAGGGCAAATTCCTCAACACGCTATATGTTATGCCGTCCTTTCCTGGGGCGGAATCTTTTTTCGTGTTCAGAACAAATACTAATTCATCCAGCGAAATGTCTCGAAAAGGAACAGGATCAACCTGGGATAGGGATGTTAGGTAGGAGGAGGGGATGAGAGGAGGACATAGGAGATCGATGATTTCTTGACCACATGAGTTATTGGGTCTTCGAATTGGTTTATGTAGACATCCAAATCTAAATCTGTTAATACCTTCCCACATTTCAGAACTATTTTTAGGAGATAAATTTTCGCAAAAGCTTTGAAATGCGGATTTTTTGGCTTTTTTTATCTGGAGTTTTGCCTGAGCTTGAGCTCCCTTGGCCTCAATGTAATTTTCCAAAGTTGGATAGGTCAAAAATCGACGAGAGGCAGATGCCCTTGATTCAACTACGCCTGTCAGGTGCTCATTCCACCACTGAATTTTGTATTGAGATCTAATTTTGCTGAACTTCTTTTTAATGGGAATCGTTTGCTCCGCTGAACGAATTATTAAGCTTTGAAAAATTTCTAAATTATACTCCTCAAGAGGATCCAATAATTCAGCCACTTTACTTTGGAAATTTTCCCAATTAGCTTTTTTGACGTTGAATTTTCTCGTGCTGTACTTGACTGTAGAATTATTTGGAAGAGCTATTTCATTGCTTTTGATAGTTATAGGTAAGTGATCACTATCACCTGGATCCTGGGACACAGTCCAGTTTAACTTATTTCTAATGTCACTAGAACAAAATGTTATATCTGGAGCACTTCGACCGACTACGGTAATTCTCGTAGGGGAACCGTCATTCAGAAAGCAAAGATCATTCTCTAAGAAAAAAGCCTGCAGAGCTATCCCATTTGAATTAATAGCTCCCGGTCCCCATACAGGGTTCTGAGCATTGAAATCGCCGCCTATTATATATGGGTAGCATAGTTTTTTCAAAATATTCAACCATATCGTTTTATCAAACTTAATTCGTGGAGGAGAATATACATTAACTATTGTCAGGTTATTAATTTTTATTCCTTGTATTTGAAATAAGTCTGTGGAGAACTGATTCAAAGAGGGAATAGTGGAGTATTTAATATGATGTTTAACGAGGGTTGCTAGCCCCCCTCCTCTTTGAGATCTATCCACTCGAACGTTAGAATACCCTGGTATTCTAAAATCTGTGTCGTGATCTAACCAAATTTCTGACAACAAAATTACGTTGCGGTTCAACTCTTGAATTCTCAATTTTTAATTCTCCCTATTTGATCTGTTATTACTTCTTCTTCTTCTTCCTTTATATGTGCCGGGATACTAAGTCCATCTACACATCTTCGAGTATTTCCTGCTGACTCCATCAGAAATGGGTCTTGACTTGGTCAATAATCAGCAGGGTTTCAGTTTCAGGGGTTTTCTCATCAATAATTGTCTTCTACGTGTATGATCTATGATTTGCTGTTACTGACATAAGCGTTTTCGACAATATTTGAGGTTATGTGTCATCTGCCAGATGATCTGGGAAGGGGACATGACAAATACATCAGGATTTGTTAGTATTCTTAAACATGTCGATCAGAATCTTCACAAAGTCATGTTGGACGCTGATAGGAAATTCACTATTGTTCTTCTCAAGAGAATATCATCGTCGAAGATGATTTCCCACAAGTTGAGCGGAAAGTGATATCGTCCATGTAGTAACGACTGTGAATCGGTATACAACCTATTAATATTCACTTTATTGTCTTCACAGGCAAAGAAAACATGAAAAAGATCTCCTCTTTCTCCACAATGACATAAGGGGGTTTGCAAAACTCCTATTTTAAATAAATGAGACGGGCAACAGCAATGTAACGATCTCATTCTACAGATGGTAGTGATATATCTTCTCGGAAGTAAAATTGAATTGAACCAAGGACTATAATTCAGGAAGTTCTTTTTATTCATTTCGACATAAAATTTACCCTTCTGTTGACCTTCTCTCTTAAACTGAGTTTTCCATCTTTCCCAAACTGTTAGTTTAAATTTAGGCCAAAATTTTCTGACATCCCCTTTAATAGGCTCACAATAATCCAAAGTTACAGACTTTTTTGCCAAGAGATCCGCCCTTTCATTACCGTCGATTCCCGTGTGACTCGGAACCCAGACCAACTTAATCGAGTAACCTTTCCGATTTAACTCATACAAATTCTTTCTTATTTGCAATGTCAAGTAATCGTTCGAGGAATGTAATCTCCAATTAGTCATTTTCTCCAATGCACTCTTGGAATCTGATATTATTATTGCATGATAGAAATTCTTTACTTCTATCAAGGAAATTGCCCTATCTATTGCCGTCATCTCAGCAGAGCAAATTGAGAAATAATCTGGGAGACGATCATAACTTGTAATATTTTCTTCCGAGTATATACCCAACCCCACCTTATCGTTAACCCTGGACGCATCCGTGAATATCTTCTTGTAGCCTGGGAATAGTTCATTGCATTTAGAGAGAAAGTGATACGTGATAATGTCGTCTTTCTTCAAATTGAGATTATAAAAATCAATCTCAAAATAATGTACACTTATATCGAAAAGGGAGCAGGGAAGATGCATGCTGGAAAATATGTTTTCTGGAGATGAGATCACATTAAATGCTTCAACAAGAGGATGATTAAATGATCCTAACCAGAAATGATGTAGGGATGCCATAAGCTCTATAAGAGGAATTACTGGGTTATCTCTAATCCTAAATTGTTTTGACAGAAATTTTGTAGCTAGCCAGATTCTTCTTAAATTTAGTGGCATTTCTTTAGATTCCGCTAAAATTATATTAATTGGAGTGGATTTCATATATCCCAACGCTGCTCGAAGAGATGCGTATTGAACTATATCTAGTTTTCTTAGTAGGCTCTTGGAACATCTAGCATAAAAAATACTACCGTAATCCAGATGCGAACGAACTATGGACTTGTATAGAATCGTCAAGGTTGAGGGATGGGAACCCCACCAAGTTCTAGTTAAGGACCTAATAATATTTATACCCTGCGTGGCCTTCATGCAAATGTTATTAATGTGTTTTGTCCATTTTATATTACTTTGTAGGGTGACCCCTAAATATTTAATTGAATCCACCCAAGGTATATTCGAATTGAAAATCCTCAACGGAGCAAGATTAATCCATTTTTTGGATATACGACAGCAAAGTGCAGAAGATTTCTCCGATGATATTCTTAAACCCTTCCCCAAAGACCACTCTTCTAATTGAGATCATGCAGAGTTCATGGACTCATATGCGGTTTTAAACTTAGTTGCTGATACATACATTATAAAATCGTCTGCATATTTTAGAGTTTTAATTTCCTGAGTTTTTATGGATTTTCCTAGATCCTTAACAAAAAAGTTAAATAAGACGGAACTGGCCGGGGATCCCTGTTCTAAACCAAGGTTTGCCTGTTTTGGACCCAATAACTCCTTTGTCATTGGATCCACCAGATAAATGGAAC
The DNA here is from genome assembly GCA_958510865.1 of Myrrha octodecimguttata. NCBI lineage: Eukaryota > Metazoa > Arthropoda > Insecta > Coleoptera > Coccinellidae > Myrrha > Myrrha octodecimguttata. The sequence continues at coordinate 1,419,644 of OY294057.1, read as the reverse complement.
GTTCCAGAATCAAGGCTTCAAGTAAATTTACAACATTGTCAGGAATACCCTCAAGTTTCAGAATTTCTTTTAATTTGTGAAAGTTAACTGAGTCATATGCCTTTTTGATGTCCAAGAACACTACTACAACATATTCGTTTTTAGCAAAAGAAGAATATATGGTTGATGTGAGAAGAGCGAGTGCATCATTCACAGACTTTCCCTTTCTGAACACCATTTGAACTTCATAAGAAGGAATATTCCTCTCATAGATTCTTTCCAGCCTAGTGGCTAGGATTGACGACAAAACTTTAGCAAGACAAGAATTCAGAGCTATTGGTCTATAACTAAGTGCACTATCAGGCGATTTACCTGGTTTACATATGGGAACAATTACTGATTCCTTGAGGGAGCCTGGTATATTGGGAGAATACATGTTTTGATTAAGTATTCGTAGAAAGATAATTTTGGCAGAGGAGGGCAAATTCCTCAACATGCTATATGTTATGCCGTCCTTTCCTGGGGTGGAATCTTTTTTCGTGTTCAGAACAAATACTAGTTCATCCAGCGAAATGTCTCGAAAAGGAACAGGTTCAATCTGGGATAGGGATGTTAGGTAGGAGGAGGGAATGAGAGGAGGACATAGGAGATCGAGGATTTCTTGACCACATAAGTTATTGGGTCTTCGAATTGGTTTATGTAGACATCCAAATCTAAATCTGTTAATACCTTCCCACATTTCAGAACTATTCTTAGGAGATAAATTTTCGCAAAAGCTTTGAAAAGCGGATTTTTTGGCTTTTTTTATCTGGAGTTTTGCCTGAGCTTGAGTTCTCTTGGCCTCAATGTAATTTTCCAAAGTTGGATTGGTCAAAAATCGACGAAAGGCAGATGCCCTTGATTCAACCAAGCTTGTCAGGTGCTCATTCCACCACTGAATTTTGTATTGAGATCTAATTTTGCTGAACTTCTTTTTAATGGGAATCGTTTGCTCCGCTGAACGAATTATTAAGCTTTGAAAGGTTTCTAAATTATACTCCGCAAGAGGATCCAATAATTCAGCCACTTTACTCTGGAAAATTTCCCAATTAACTTTTTTGACGTTGAATTTTCTCGTGCTATACTTGATTGTAGAAGTATCTGGAAGAGCTATTTCATTGCATTTGATGGTTATAGGTAAGTGATCACTATCACCTGGATCCTGGGACACAGTCCAGCTTAACTTATTTCTAATGTCACTAGAACAAAATGTTATATCTGGGGCACTTCGACCGTCTACGGTAATTTTCGTAGGGGAACCGTCATTCAGAAAGCAAAGATCATTCTCTAAGAAAAAAGCCTGCAGAGCTATCCCATTTGAATTAATAGCTCCTGGTCCCCATACAGGGTTCTGAGCATTGAAATCGCCGCCTATTATATATGGGTAGCATAGTTTTTTTAAAATATTCAACCATATCGTTTTATCAAACTTAATTCGTGGAGGAGAATATACATTAACTATTGTCAGGTTATTAATTTTTATTCCTTGTATTTGAAATAAGTCTGTGGAGAACTGATTTAAAGAGGGAATAGTGGAGTATTTAATATGATGTTTAACGAGGGTTGCTAGTCCCCCTCCCCTTTGAGATCTATCCACTCGAACGTTAGAATACCCTGGTATTCTGAAATATGTGTCGTGATCTAACCAAGTTTCTGACAACAAAATTACATTGGGGTTCAACTCTTGAATTCTCAATTTTAAATTCTCCCTATTTGATCTTATAGATCTGATATTCCATTGAAGTATGTTCAACATATAAAGAAGTTAAAAAAGAAGAGAAAAAAAAAACTATCCAAAGAAAGGAATGTAGAACTATTCTTATTCAGGGGTGTTAGAACTGGTCTTTTGTAGAAAAGGTTCTAGTGTGGATATCAATTTATTCAAGTTATTTCTTAATTCAGTAAAGTTACCTGACGACAGACTCTTTGTAATCATATTGTTGATGTGATCTGGGCGAAATATTTCTGAAGGATAAGAGATTTCAGTGTTGGATGATGAAGCTAATGAATATGAAGTAGTTTCCAGGATTGGGGTAGTAAGAATATAGATTGTGAGATATGAGTTGTTGCTGATGAGTAGCTTTATCATATCCCGGAGGGGATGGTAACCTTCTTCTCTTAGCGATTTCTGAGTATTGAGATGTGAGCTCTCTTGAACTCAATAGGGTTCTTCGATTATGAACTGATACGATATTGTCTCGTGTATTTTTATTGATAGATGATTTATTTTGAAGATTGGGAAAGACTTGAGGGTGTTTGTGTATATTTACATTGGTAGATGCATTCGAGGTTTCTTTGGAGGAGTAGGATTTTGGACATAACTTAACCGCTTCAAAATAGGATATATTTTCGAGTGCAATGATGGTGTTTATTTGTTTTTGTCTATTGAATTCGGGACAAACACGATCTGTGGATGCATGTTTACCCTCGCAAAAGACGCATTTATTTAATTCTTTTTCCTTATTCGAACACTCTTTTTCTGAATGGTGTTCTCCACAGTTTCTACACCTTTTCTTTCCGTTACATCCAGAAATTACATGTCCATATCTAAGGCAATTATAACATTGGATTACTGGTCCAATGTACAAAGAAATTCTGCGGATGCATCCCCAGATGGAAATATACTCGGGAAGATTTTTACCTTCGAAAGTGAGAACCCATGAATTGGAAGAAACATATTTGACTCCCTCATCTGTTTTCGTCCTTCTTTTGAGGTTTCGAGCAGATAATATTTTCAGTTTTGAATCAGAATATTTTGAAATGTCATTTTCTGAAATTTCATCTCCAATATTTTTTACAACTCCCCTGCATGTGACCATTCTAGAAGGGACGTATATATCTATACTCTTGTCTATTTTAAATGGGTTGTTTTCAAGAAACGAATTGGCACTAGGAGCAGTTGTAAACTCAATACAAATTCTATTTTTCCTTTTTTAGTGATATTTTTTATGCCGGAAATTCTTTTGTTGAAAAGTTGTTTCCCTAAATTCATTGGATGAATGTTGCCTATATTTTCATTTGACTTCGATTCTATAATTACTATGTACGGACCAGAAGAAGTGATTCAGTACTTGAGCCTAATTTTATTTTTATCAGCGAATTTATTAGTGTTTGCCACTTTTTTGTTTTCACCTGATATTTCAGATATTTTTTGGGAGAGGTTGAGAATTTCTCTCATTAATTCTTCATCATCTGAAAATTGGTTCTTTATTGATTCTAGTTCCCTAGTTAAGAGGGATACGATTGCGGAGGAAAGAGGAGATGCATTTTGTTCTGATCTCTCCACGATATTTTCATATGTTCTCTTTGACATAGGAGTTAAATGGTTGTATATAGAGCCATCCGAATGCACCGAAGAGGAACCATCAGGTTCCCCTTGTATGTCCCAATCCATCCCTTCTCTGAGATCAGTTAGGGGAGGAGTAGGACATAACTTAATACTTATTTTGAGATTGAGAAAAGAAAATTAGAAATTAAAGTTAATTCTGATCGACTTTGCGCAGACACTTAACTTACCCCGGACAAAATACTATCACAATACACTCCAATTGGAATAGGAGGGACTGTAATGATGAAAATTAAACCCAAATAAGAATACAGAAATGAAAAATAAACTCTATTTGACAATTAATTAGTCTAAATTATGGAAAAATGAAGGAGTATCGGAATGACGTGTGGCACGTGGAACGGTTAACCTCTTAATCCTGTTATTACTTGACTTTTGTCAACTTCTGTGACGAAAGTTATTTCTTCTTCTTCTTTAGCGACATTTGCACTACTTCGTTTCGGACACTGTGATTTCATATGTCCAAATTGATGACAGAAATAACATTTACCTCTAGCGGCTTCATCACGTACCTTATGCTGACTTTGTTGACGAAATCCACCTTTATAATTTCGTTTTTTCACATTTCTGGAATTGAAACTTGCAAAAGCTACACCCGGACCAGGGTTATTTCCAGAATTCTTGATAATACGCTCCTCTTCTGATAGTAGCTTATTCTTCACAAAATCCAGTTTTACATTACTTGGATCTGAACTGAATAAGACATCTATTGATGTCACAACCGCTTGGAATTCATCGGGCATCGCTGACAACAATTGCACTATCACTTCTTGTTCGTCCATTTTACCACCAGCATATTTCAAGTCACGATATGTTTTTTCAAAGTCGGTTAGAAACTCATTCAGTGAAGTTTTTCCATCAAAATGCATATTTCTCAACTTCTTCTACAATTGCACTTGATTAGTTATACCGGATTTCACGTATATGGATTTAAGAGAGTCTAACATATCCTTAGCAGTATTTTTGTCCATAATGCCTTCCAGGATATTATCTGCTACACACTGCACTATTATATCACGAGCAGTAGCGTCCCTCTTGGAAAACTCTACATAACCTTCTTCAGTCTGTTTTGGAAATGTTTCTGTGATAACATCCACTACAGAATATCGCTGCAACGCTCTGGTAACACGAAATTCCCAGTTAGAATAATTTCCGGTACCTTTAAATGGTTTCACATTGACTACCTGTTGAGTCGCCATTTTGCACGCACACTGTTTTCTCGAACTAAGTCTTTTAACCGATTTTCCCGAATAAGTCTTTACCAACTAAATTCACTCACTTGGTTTCTGGGCCCATAACCTATTAATTACGCAGGTTTGAATAGGAAGCTACCCTTAGTGATATAGTTAGATTTATTCTTTATTCGAATCACCCTTAGTACAGACTAGTACGCGCCCAGATCTGCCTAGCGATAGATCAATCTTTACTGTAGATCTACTTAAACGATACCTATGTAGGAAGCGCCCAGATCTACCTAGCGGGTAGATTTGCCTTTTTGAGTAGATTAATTGAATAGTTGACTGAATTATTAAAAACGAAGCACACTGGTTATAAATTTACAAAAAATCAGAAGCTAATGTAAAATTCGATCACAGTAATCGTCTATCCTCCACCTGAATTTTGACCAAATCGTGTATGTATTTTTGTGAATATTGAAATGATGAAATTTCAAATGCGTTCACCTTCTGAACCGTTGGGCGGATTTTGTTCATTCCGAACTTAACCTTCGAATTCAAACTTTAAACCTCACCGGAAAATTTCGACTGTTTAAGTCATTCCTTTGCAAAGTTATCGCCTTCGGCCGTCTGTAAACACGATAACTTTGCAAAGGAATAACTTAGACACTCGAAATTTTCAGGGCAGGTTTAAAGCTTGAATTCGAAGGTAAGGTTCGGAATGAACAAAATCTGCCAAACGGTTCAGTAGATGAACGCATTTGAAATTCCATCATATCAATATTCACAAAAATACAGACACGAATTAGTCAAAATTCAGTTTGAGGATAGACCCTAAACGTGGCTCCACATGCAAACATAAAATTGACTATAAAATGAAAATTCAATTTCTCAAAACGACACCAATAATACTAAATAGATATATCATCGCATGAAAAATTCATATTTCAACATTGTACAACGTTAAAAAAAAAATTCTTGGATAAAATCCAAAAATTTTCACTATTCCAATTCAATATTCACTAAACATATGCATGTTCATTTTACAGGAATTTCCAATGTCTCAAATTTTCTGAATTTCAATATTTCTAGTACATAACTTTTCGACCGAAAATCACCAAAGCATGAAGTAATATTCATTTTGTGAAGGAATTACGGTATTATGAACATTTAAGTTTTCTGTTTCATTAATGGAGATGACCAATTCATAATTGACATATTAACATATGATTGAGTAACCAAGATTTCATGTTTTCCAAACAGGACAAATGCAAAACTGCATATTGAAGTAATTTTTTATTTATCGATTATTAATAATGATAATAGAGTATAGTTCAATAGAATACATTGGATGATACAAAAAAATTCCAAAAAAAGATAATTGAATGAATGACTTCAAGTAAACTTGTTCATTAGAGAAGTGTGTCAGGGGTTTATGTGAAGAATTCATCAGGTATGTTGCATATTACGATTCAAGAAGTTTCACATTGTTTTCAAACAATATCTGCATAAGCCTCTATATACCATCTTCTATCTTGATGTTGTTGGTGCAATTCCATTTGTAATTTTTCTAAAAATAGTTTCAGAAAATGGCAGATATCCTGTGAAATACACAAAATTATCAAGATTTCCTTGCAGGATAGATAAATTTCACTTCAGAATATTTCATCTCATTTCATATAACGCATACATTAGAAATTATACCCATATACAGAAAAATTAGTAGTTACTTGTAGGTGGTTATGAATTTCAACTTAAAAAAGCTTTATTCTCACTATACATTCAGTAATCTTCCCATTTCGTCTAGGGAAAATATTATAAGGCGTAAATTAATTGATGTATCCTTCCCGGTTATGTTCCATCCCCATGCCATTTTTGCCAACCAAATTTTGATGTAGCAATATGGAAGGGATACATGAGTGTTACGGAACATATACTGAGGTTCAACCTTAATTCCCTATTGTGAATATAAAATTTAACACGTTTCTTGATAATGTAATCTTCTTACTCACACTTCTATTATCAATTGACATCAAATGTTACATCGACTTGTGATTTTTGAAGATTAACCTCTTGTGAATAGTAAGAATCTATTGAATATTCCTGTTTCATTCACAATTATGAATAAATATATCAGGGGTACAGTATCATACAGTCTTGTCCCACACCAGCTGTATATTATTGAAGCCATCTATAGATTACATAGTATTTCTGCAATTTCCACTTCTAAAAATCTATTGAGTTCCCTTTTTTTTCATAATGATGATAGTCCATCTTCTACAAAGTATGCTTGATTAAACCTAGGAATGTGATACATAAATTTGCCATGATCAAGTTTCCAATTTATCAGAACATTAGATATGATCCATATCACCATTCGAATACTCACCATATATTGAATTCTCAGGGGGACGATAGTGAGATTTTTGAGAGATTCATAAATTATTCTACAGTCCTTTGAAGGCTTTATTCCTTTGTATATGTTTAATGCTTGGATGGCATTTCACTTCAACAACACGACCTCACATATCCTAAAACTGCAAAAATATCATACTTGATGCATCTGCTAAAGGAAAATAACATAATAATGTATACCTTTGAAGTCGAGTTAATCTCCACCATTTCAAATATTTATGGCAATGTCATGTTTTTTCGACGAATTCTGGATTAGCATTCTGATTCTTATCGTAGTCTTGAACCCATTCTAAACATTCTTCACTTTATGACTTCAATGATACAGAAACTTTCCAATGTCCAGTTCATTTAAAATATCTGACTCATCTGAAAATAAATATTTCCTCATGATATTCAGGTGGAAAAAACTTGTGATAAGTTAAAGTATCTTCAATTGTAGGTAATACTTAGTGTTTCCTCTCGTGAACGTAGCATAAGGTTATAATAACTTGCTAAAATTATACCGATAACTCGACTTTTTCTTGAAATAGTCATTGCTAGAGTTGGAATTAGGCAGTATTGACCATAGTTGATACTTCTTAATGCATTTCCATTCGTTACCAACTTTATTTTCGTCAATTTCAATGTAGCTTCCACATGGAATGCTATTTTGACAGCAAATTAGAATTGATGTTAATGACAATTGACATAAACATAACGCCGGTTCGGCTTGAAAATATTGACGGAAGTGCCCGATCTTTGCCGACGGTCAAAGCCTACGATGCTTAAGTTTTCCGCGAAATCGACAGAAATTCGAAGTTCGACGTTGCCATATATTCACTGTCGCAAGAAATTCTACCTCCAAAGCGAGCCCGAAGGCGACGGAGATAGCCGATCTCGGCCGAGTCCACAGAAGAATATGAAATGGCGAATTTTTACCGGATTTTCCTAGAAATGTCACTTTTTTCCATCATTCCTGCAAGAATATGAAAGTGGGAATCAAAAAAAGGGTCCCGCTACGCCACAATTTCGTCTTTCGTCTTTCTGTTCGTACCAAAAAACTTCACCTAGCTTGAACCCAGCGACCGAATCCTTTCCTGTGGTTTTGCACCTCTGGGAAATATCGATATTTTCGTTATTTTTCGGGAAGTTTTTAAAAGTATCTTTCGATTTTTCCGAGATGAAAGATCAACAGTACGAAAAAATTCGAAACTTCCTCTTTCTAATCACGTTCAGATATCACGCCAAGACTCCCCGGAAATATCAGAAAAACTCTCACGAAAATACCCCTTTCTTAGCAAAAGTTTTTCTTGATCTCCTGCAGTGGTTTCGGCGGTGTTGCCTGTAACGCGTTTAGTATTATAGACTAGTACGCGCCCAGATCTACCTAGCGATAGATCAATCTTTACTGTAGATCTACTTAAACGATACCTACGTAGGAAGCGCCCAGATCTACCTAGCGGGTAGATTTGCCTTTTTGAGTAGATTAATTGAATAGTTGACTGAATTATTAAAAACGAAGCACACTGTTTATAAATTTACAAACAATCAGTCGCTAATGTAAGATTCGATCACAGTTATCGTCTATCCTCGAACTGAATTTTGACCAAATCGTGTATGTATTTTTGTGAATATTGAAATGATGAAATTTCAAATGCGTTCATCTACTGAACCGTTTGGCGGATTTTGTTCATTCCGAACTTAACCTTCGAATTCAAACTTTAAACCTACCCGGAAAATTTCGACTGTCTAAGTCATTCCTTTGCAAAGTTATCGCGTTAAACACGATAACTTTGCAAAGGAATAACTTAGACACTCGAAATTTTCAGGGCAGGTTTAAAGCTTGAATACGAATGTTAAGTTTGGAATGAACAAAATCTGCCAAACGGTTCAGTAGATGGACGCATTTGAAATTCCATCATCTCAATATTCACAAAAATACAGACACGATTTAGTCAAAATTCAGTTCGAGGATAGACCCTAACCGTGGCTCCACATGCAAACATAAAATTGACTGTAAAATGAAAATTCAATTTCTCAAGACGACACCAATAATACTGAATAGATATGAAATCGCATGAAAAATTCATATTTTAACATTGTACAACGTTAAAAAAATTTCTTGGATAAAATCCGAAAATTTTCACTATTCCAATTTAATATTCACTACACATATGCATGTTCATTTTATAGGAATTTCCAATGTCTCAAATTTACTGAATTTCAATATTTCTAGTTCATCCCTCTTCGACCGAGAATCACCAAAGCATGAAGTTATATTCATTTTGTAAAGGAATTACGGTATTATGAAAATTTAAATTTTCTTTTTCATTAATGGAGATGACCAAATCATAATTGACATATTAAAATATGATTGAGTAACCAAGATATCATGTTTTCCAAACAGAACAAATGCAAAACTACATATTGAAGTAATTTTTTATTTATCGATTATTGATAACGATAATAAAGTATAGTTCAATAGAATACATTGGGTGATACAAAAAAATTCCAAGAAAAGATAATTGAATGAATGAGTTCAAGTAAACTTGTTCATTAGAGAAGTGTGTCAGGGGTTTATGTGAAGAATTCATCAGTTGATAGCCTTCATCAGGTATGTTGCATATTACGATTCAAGAAGTTTCACATTGTTTTCAAACAATATCTGCATAAGCCTCTATATACCATCTTCTATCTTGATGTTGTTGGTGCAAATTCATTTGTAATTTTTCTCAAAATAGTTTCAGAAAATGGCAGATATCCTGTGAAATACACAAAATTATCAAGAAAACCTTGCAGAATAGATAAATTTCACTTCAGATTAATTTCATCTCATTTCATATAACGCATACATTAGAAATTATACCCATATACAGAAAAATTAGTAGTTTCTTGTAGGTGGTTATGAATTTCAACTTAAAAAAGCTCGATTCTCACTATACATTCAGTAACCTTCCCATTTTCTCTAGGAAAAATATTGTAAGGTTTAAATTAATTGATGTATCCTTCCCTGTTATGTTTCATCCCCATGCCATTTTTGGCAACCAAATTTTGATGTAGCAATATGGAAGGGATACGGGAGTGTTACGGAACATATACTAAGGCTCAACCTTAACTCCCTATTGTGAATATAAAATTTCATACGTTTCTTGATAATGTAGTCTTCTTACTCACACTTTTCTATCATTTCTATTATCAATTGACATCAAAGGTTACATCGACTTGAGATTTTTGAAGATTAACCTCTTGTGAATAGTAAGAATCTATTGAATATTCCTGTTTCATTCACAATTATGAATAAACATATCAGGGGTACAGTATCATACAGTCTTGTCCCACACCAGCTGTATATTATTGAAACCATCTATAGATTACAAAGTATTTCTGCAATTTCCACTTCTCAAAATCTAATGAGTTCCTTTTTTTTTCATAATTTTGATAGTCCATCTTCTACAAAGTATGCTTGATTAAACCTAGGAATGTGATACATAAATTTGCCATGATCCACCATTTCAAATATTTATGGCAATGTGATGTTTTTTCGACGAATTCTGGTCTAGCATTCTGATTCTTATCGTAGTCTTGAACCCATTCTAAACATGCTTCACTTTATGACTTCAATGATACAGAAACTTTCCAATGTCCAGTTCATTTAAAATATCTGACTCATCTGAAAATAAATATTTCCTCCTGATATTCAGGTTGGAAAAACCTGTGATAAGTTGAAGTATCTTCAATTGTAGGTAATACTTACTGTTTCCTCTCGTGAACGTAGCATAAGGTTATAATAACTTGCTAAAATTATACCGATAACTCATTGTTAGAGTTGGAATTAGTTAGTATTGACCATGATTGATACTTCTTAATGCATTTCCATACGTTACCAACTTTATTTTCGTCAATTTCAATTTAGCTTCCACATAGGATGCTATTTTGACGGCAAATTAGAATTTAGTGTTGGGAATGACGTACAAGAGCCGGCTCATTTGTCCCGTACAAAACACAGAAATGTCAGATCGCCTCACCGTTTATAAATGTAAGACTTCAATCCAAATTAAATAAAAAGATCTGTTACTTCCTAGTTCGTTCCAATCCAAATGTCATATCATCGATTGATTGCTCTGTGGTCACATTGTCATGAAAGATTATTCATTTGATTTGAGCTGAATTTTGGCGAGCCTCTCTTTCAAACATTTTTCGTGTCTTTTGAACTATTCCTATTTTAGCGTCACAACAGTGACGTCACACGCAATATTTTTTGAAAACAGTTTGTAAAAATTGAAAGAATAGTTCGATTACTGTCAAATCTTTCATAAATGGTATTTTGGCGTCGTAGCGGTGACGTCGCACGCAATAATTTTTGAAAATAGTTCGTAAAAATTGAAAGCAGAATTTTCCATTTTTCAAAACATCACTCTGTCGACTGTGATTATATTGTGGTTATGTTATTTGTTATGCTCTTTGAAGAAGTTGTTCTTCATTGAGAGGTTATTATCGTTATTTTTTACTGCATATATTATGCATTTGTGAAACTTTGTAGGAAGAAGGCATTAAAAAAATGTCGGTTGTTGCATATTTTCGGCACATTCAGGTAAAAATGAGATACTGTTCATCATTCGGATGGCAGCAGTGCGAATTCAAGAACGATGTCTAGAGTAAAAATTGGAGGTAGATGAAGAAACTGGGACGATTGCAAGGTAATTTTCGTTTAAAAGTTCTCTATATATTTCTTAAGATGTTCTTCCAATATTTCCTATCGTTTTCGTTTAAGGTTCAACGTTTTTTTGCTGACCTCGAAAGGGCCTTAAGTGTACCAGAACAACAATCGCATGTAAGTAACATTTGGAAGAGATCCAATTGCTCAACTGAGGAGGATAACTGGCCAACCCTCGAGAGAAAGGAACACCTAAAAGATTTGACGCAGTTGGAAGGACTGTGAGGTCTGAAAAGATGAAATATGGCAAGATTTCACGAGCTTCTTGCAAATGATGGGATTATTCAAGTACCAGAGCATTGAATGCAGAGAACAGATAGCCCAGTTGATAGAAGTGTTACAAGAAAAAAAACATCAAGGAACAGGTCAACGGATAGTGACGATTAATTTTTCAGCAAGTTTAATTGTAATATTTGTGAATATATTCACGATTTTTTCAAGATTAGTTTTTTTGTGTTTGGAGTCCGATACGTTTCCATCAAATATTTTTGATAGGTGTGATAATTTATTTTTCATTATTTTTGTGTATATTTTCATGCCTACACAAATTGAAATCATTCAAGAACATTCTTCAAGTTAAGTTTTTTGTTATTCGATATATTTCCATCAAATATTTTTTATTGGTGTGATGATTCATTTTTCATTATCGTTGTATATATTTTTATACCTACACAAGTTGAAACCATTCTAGATCTGTCCGAAATAGGAGCACTGGACAAATTCTCACGGTATGTAATTTTACTGGAGTACTTATTGATCTGGTGCGCTTATTTCAGACTGTTCTAGGGTTTGGCTTGTGTATTATTTACTATTCCTGGATTATTTACTTCCATGTATCATATCTTAATACAAAGTATGTAATTTATTTCATTTTTGAACATTTTGACTGATGTGTTATAAATAAAGTTTTTTTATTATGTTTTTTACTCCTATTGTTTTATTGAAGAACGTTTTCAGTATTCAAACTGGTTTTTCATCATAAGCCTACTCGATAAATATCTTCAGGGTTGCCTTCACAAACTTACTGCCAAATGTACTCTGTCTTTATGAAATAGGTATTTGCGAGGTTCAGAAACATCCTACGAGTAAACTGAGCGTACTCTAGAGTAAGTTTGTTAATGCCACCTAGGATTGAGAAATTATACCATTTATTAATGAAAACATTTAATTTAGAATGAAGTACTATATACCATCTGTACAGCATGTCAATGCCACAATGAACTGTATTATCTCTTTTGAATAAAAATAATAACCTTTATTTCAAATCATCCCCAAAATATACACACATACATAGAAGAAATGAAGTGAAATTGCGTTTACAAAAAAAACGGTCCCAGCCTAGATCATCACAGGCAATCATCCAGACTGTAGGGCTCTCCGAATTCCAAGTATAATATGAAGAAGATTGGGCCTGCTTCACATCCTTGTGGTATTCCTTAAATTAATTCTTGTTTATTAGAATATTCTATGTGATGATGACTTCATGGAAGTAGGAGGTTATCCATTTCAGTGCTGATCCACCTATTCCATAATTTTTCAATTAAGAGAGTACTGTCAAGTCAATCATAGGTTTTTGTGAAATTGATGAACAAACCAAAAGCCAGAGTTCTATCTTCCAAAAAATATCGATGATCTGTGAAACCGCATTCTAGCTTGGTGTGGAACAATAAGAAACTCAGTAGGCATATTTCTTCACATACGCATTCCAATGAGGAGAAGAGTAAATGCTTGATTGAAGCTGAAGGCAATTATTTTCAACATTTATTATAATTGTATTGTAGTTATTCGAGCGGTTTCTGTTCATTGTTCGCTACTGTTTTAGTTGTGTTTTTCTCATGAATGCTCGAATTTTTGTGAAAACTTGTAGAGATAAAAAGTTAGTAAATGAATTGGGCTTTTAAGCCATGTTTTTTGCGCGCATGTTCTAGGGGAACAGCGTGCTATCGTTTTGTCCAAATGTCTGTAATTTTGGATGATTGAGCCGAAAATGGTCTCAATCGACTAGGTTGGACTCACTGATGACGAATCCGGTGTCAAAATTGATTCTGTCCGGCCGTCCGTAGACACGATAACTGTCGACAGAAGCAAGCTAGCTACTTGGAACTTTTAGGATAGGTTGCGCATCAGAATGCCGCGGTTGAGTTTGTTATTGGGTAAAATCGGTCGAATAGTTTCGGAGTTATAGGCACTTGAAGTTTTGAAGTTATTTATTTTTTATTTCGGAAACTACTCAAGCGATTGGATTCAAACCTGGCAGTTTGGTGGAGTATAACGACGCGCAACTTTGAGCCAAATTTCGTCAAGATCATATTGTCAGTAAATTAAAAAAAAAAAGTTTTTCGAAATTTTTTTACAAAAAAATTTTTTTTTCGGAAACCATTAATCATATCCAAAAAAAATTATACTCACACTTTGATCTTCTAATTTCACAGCAGCGTACTAAATTTCACTTCGATACGATCATAAGTTTTGGAGATATCGGGAAAAAATATGTCAAATTTCGAGGTTTTCTTCTCGATATCGTTGATTTTTTCGGTAATACTCGAGAAATACTGATTCAGTCCTGATTAAACTTCACAGCTAGTTTTAAGATGCTGAAAGACAACTTTATGCAAAATTTCGTGATAATCGTGTTATTAGAACAATTTGAAAAAAAATTTCTATGATTTTCTCATCATATCATCCTCATTAAATTCTGTATGAAACTTCAAACTGTTATTTTCGATGAAGTACTGGATTTCAATTCGATCTGATCTGTATTTTTGGAAATATTGGAAAAATAAAACTTTGATTGGGTATATCTACGGAATCATTGGGTGGATTTTACCCATTCACGAATTCGGCCTTCGTAATTAAGGTCCAAACCTTCTCTACAAATATCGAGTTTCTAAGTTGTTTCTTTCGGAAGTTATTGTGTTTACGCAGTCGGCCGTCAGGCTGACCATAAACACAATAACTTCCGGAAGAAACGACTTAGAAACTCGATATTTGTAGAGTAGGTTTGGGGCTTAATTACGAAGGTCGAATTCGTGAATGGGTAAAATCCGCCCAATGATTCCGTAGATATACCCATTCAAAATTTTATTTTTACAATATGTCCAAAAATACAGATATGATAGAATTGAAATCCAGTAATTTATCAGAAAAAAAATTCAAACAGCACTGCCGAGAAGGCAGCAGCTTTTGCGCGCACGTTCAAATTCGTTGCTGAAGCGGTCATCTACATTGAACATGCGCGCAAAAGTTGCTGCCTTCACGGCAGTGCTTTTTGGACTTTTTGTTATTGCGCGCATGTTCTAGGGGAACAGCGTGCTATCGTTTTGTCCAAATGTCTGTAATTTTGGATGATTGAGCCGAAAATGGTCTCAATCGACTAGGTTGGACTCACTGATGACGAATCCGGTGTCAAAATCTATTCTGTCCGGCCGGCCGGCCGGCCGGCCGTAGACACGCTAACTGTCGACAGAAGCAAGCTAGCAACTTGAAACTTCCAGGATAGGTTGCGCATCAGAATGCCGCGGTTAAGTTCGTTAATGGGCCAAATCGGTCGAATAGTTTCGGAGTTATAGGCAGTTCAAGTTTTGAAGGTATTTATTTTTTATTTCAGAAACTACTCAAGGTATTAGATTCAAACTTGGCAGTTGGGTGGATTATAACGACGCGCAACTTTGAGCCAAATTTCGTCAGGATCAGATTGTCAGTGAATTTAAAAAAAAATTTTCGGAAACCATTTATTATATTCGAAGAAAAAGTCCACTCTCACTTTCAACTTCATATTTCACAGCAGTGTACCAAATTTCAGTTCGATACGATCATAAGTTTCGGAGATATCCGGAAAAAATGTGTCAAATTTCGAGGTTTTCTTCTCGATATCGTTTATTTTTTCGGTATAACTCGAGAAATACTGTTTCAGTCCTGATGAAATTTCACAGCTAGTTTTGAGATGCTGAAAGACAACTTCATGCGAAATTTCGTGATAATCGTGTCATCAGAACAATTTGAAAAAAAAAATTTCTATGATTTTTCTTATCATATTTTTCAATTAAGAGAGTACTGTCAAGTCAATCATAGGTTTTTGTTAAATTGATGAACAAACCAAAAGCCAGAGTTCTATCTTCCAAAAAATATCGATGATCTGTGAAACCGCATTCTAGCTTGGTGTGGAACAATAAGAAACTCAGTAGGCATATTTCTTCACATACGCATTCCAATGAGGCGAAGAGTAAAGGCTTGTTTGAAGCTGAAGGCAATTATTTTCAACATTTATTATAATTGTATTGTAGTTATTCGACCGGTTTTTGTTCATTGTTCGCTACTGTTTTAGTTGTGTTTTTCTCATGAATGCTCGAATTTTTGTGAAAACTTGTAGAGATAAAAAGTTAGTAAATGAATTGGGCTTTTAAGCCATGTTTTTTGCGCGCATGTTCTAGGGGAACAGCGTGCTATCGTTTTGTCCAAATGTCTGTAATTTTGGATCATTGAGCCGAAAATGGTCTCAATCGACTAGGTTGGACTCACTGATGACGAATCCGGTGTCAAAATTGATTCTGTCCGGCCGGCCGTCCGTAGACACGATAACTGTCGACAGAAGCAAGCTAGCTACTTGAAACTTTTAAGATAGGTTGCGCATCAGAATGCCGCGGTTGAGTTCGTTATTGGGCAAAATCGGTCGAATAGTTTCGGAGTTATAGGCACTTGAAGTTTTGAAGTTATTTATTTTTTATTTCGGAAACTACTCAAGCGATTGGATTCAAACCTGGCAGTTTGGTGGAGTATAACGACGCGCAACTTTGAGCCAAATTTCGTCAAGATCATATTGTCAGTAAATTTAAAAAAAAAAGTTTTTCGACATTTTTTTACAAAAAAATTTTTTTTTCGGAAACCATTAATCATATCCAAAAAAAAATAATAATCGCACTTTGATCCTCTAATTTCACAGCAGTGTACTAAATTTCACTTCGATACGATCATAAGTTTTGGAGATATCGGGAAAAAATATGTCAAATTTCGAGGTTTTCTTCTTGATATCGTTGATTTTTTCGGTATTACTCAAGAAATACTGATTCAGTCCTGATTAAACTTCACAGCTAGTTTTAAGATGCTGAAAGACAACTTTATGCAAAATTTCGTGATAATCGTGTTATTAGAACAATTTGAAAAAATAATTTCTATGATTTTCTCATCATATCATCCTCATTAAATTCTGTATGAAACTTCAAACTGTTATTTTCGATGAAGTACTGGATTTCAATTCGATCTGATCTGTATTTTTGGAAATATTGGAAAAATAAAATTTTGATTGGGTATATCTACGGAATCATTGGTTGGATTTTACCCATTCACGAATTCGGCCTTCGTAATTAAGGTCCAAACCTTCTCTACAAATATCGAGTTTCTAAGTTGTTTCTTTCGGAAGTTATTGTGTTTACGCAGTCGGCCGTCAGGCTGACCATAAACACAATAACTTCCGGAAGAAACGACTTAGAAACTCGATATTTGTAGAGTAGGTTTGGGGCTTAATTACGAAGGTCGAATTCGTGAATGGGTAAAATCCGCCCAATGATTCCGTAGATATACCCATTCAAAATTTTATTTTTACAATATGTCCAAAAATACAGATATGATAGAATTGAAATCCAGTAATTTATCAGAAAAAAATTTCAAAAAGCACTGCCGAGAAGGCAGCAGCTTTTGCGCGCACGTTCAAATTCGTTGCTGAAGCGGTCATCTACATTGAACATGCGCGCAAAAGTTGCTGCCTTCACGGCAGTGCTTTTTGGACTTTTTGTTATTGCGCGCATGTTCTAGGGGAACAGCGTGCTATCGTTTTGTCCAAATGTCTGTAATTTTGGATGATTGAGCCGAAAATGGTCTCAATCGACTAGGTTGGACTCACTGATGACGAATCCGGTGTCAAAATCGATTCTGTCCAGCCGGCCGGCAGGCCGGCCGTCCGTAGACACGCTAACTGTCGACAGAAGCAATCTAGCAACTTGAAACTTCCAGGATAGGTTGCGCATCAGAATGCCGCGGTTAAGTTCGTTAATGGGCCAAATCGGTCGAATAGTTTCGGAGTTATTGGCAGTTCAAGTTTTGAAGGTATTTATTTTTAATTTCAGAAACTACTCAAGGTATTAGATTCAAACTTGGCAGTTGGGTGGAGTATAACGACGCGCAACTTTGAGCCAAATTTCGTCAGGATCAGATTGTCAGTGAATTAAAAAAAAAATTTTCGAAAACCATTTATTATATTCGAAGAAAAAGTCCACTTTCACTTTCATCTTCATATTTCACAGCAGTGTACCAAATTTCAGTTCGATACGATCATAAGTTTCGGAGATATCCGGAAAAAATGTGTCAAATTTCGAGGTTTTCTTCTCGATATCGTTTATTTTTTCGGTATAACTCGAGAAATACTGTTTCAGTCCTGATGAAATTTCACAGCTAGTTTTGAGATGCTGAAAGACAACTTCATGCGAAATTTCGTGATAATCGTGTCATCAGAACAATTTGAAAAAAAAAATTTCTATGATTTTTCTTATCATATCATCCTCATTAAATTCTGTATGAAACTTCGAACTGTTATTTTTCGATGAAGTACTGGATTTCAATTCGATCTGATCTGTATTTTTGGAAATATTGAAAAAATAAAATTTTGATTGGGTATATCTACGGAATCATTGGGTGGATTTTACCCATTCACGAATTCCGCCTTCGTTATTTAGGTCCAAACCTTCTCTACAAATATCGAGTTCCTAAGTTGTTTCTTTCGGAAGTTATTGTGTTTACGCAGTCGGCCGTTAGGCTAACCCTAAACACAATAACTTCCGGAAGAAACGACTTAGAAACTCGATATTTGTAGAGAAGGTTTGGGGCTTAATTACGAAGGTCGAATTCGTGAATGGGTAAAATCCGCCCAATGATTCCGTAGATATACCCATTCAAAATTTTATTTTTCCAATATTTCCAAAAATACAGATTTGATCGAATTGAAATCCAGTAATTTATCAGTAAAAATTTCAAAAAATACTGCCGTGAAGGCAGCAGCTTTTGCGTGCATGTTCAAATTCGTTGCTGAAGCGGTCATCTACATTGAACATGCGCGCAAAAGTTGCTGCCTTCACGGCAGTGCTTTTTGAAATTTTTTAAAAGGAAAATTTTCATCCAAAAAAAAGCTTTAAGAAAAAAAAATATCTTAGGGGTTGACTATCTTCAACCCCTTCTAAACATGCTTCAGAATTGAAAAAATTCCAAAATGTGTAGTTTTATCGATAAATAATATTAACCAAGTTTCGTGTCTTCTGCTTAACATACAGGGAAAATAAAAAGAGGAACAATATTCTAAGGGGAGGTTTTTCAAAAAATTTCATACCAAATACCCACCTTAATTTTCATCACAGAGTAACCCATCAAATTATCTTTATAATCTTTCCTATTGAATTCACGTTGACAAATATCAGAATTCTCCATCTATATTCGAGTATCCCAAACGCATGTTCCACAACTGCTTGTGTTTTGCTGAAAGCGATTACTTCTTCAGAGGATATGCTTTATCACCTACGAGATAATAATCTTCAAAAAAATATTTTCGAAATAATTCCTTATCTTCTTCATCTGTCCAAATTGTTGAATTATGCAATAACTTTAGTATAAAATTTTGTTATATTGTACTAACATGGAAAAACTGAAACATTCTACAATCGCATGCAGATCCTGAGAAGCCAACCATGGTATCCATAAAAAAATGTTTACTAGTAACAATTCCTTGCAGTTTGATGAAATGATTCCCGTTTTCATCAATATAACTTTCCTGTTCAGACACTTCAAATGAATATTTCACCAATCTATGACTCCCATGACTCCTGAAAACAATATTATTTCAATCAAAGAGTATATCAATCTTCATTTCAAATAATTACCTGGATAACCACATTTTGATCTAAAACCAGATTAAATATTTTCTGCTTCCTCTGATGTAGGCCATGAGACATATTTTCTGGTGGTTGAAGAATTTTTGGGATTGTAAATATTCCGTAGAATTAAGAACATAAGATGGAGCTACGTTGAAGCGGTCACTTGCTGATATTAAAATATCACCTCTGCCATGCCACGAAAAGCAATATCAGAACACATTTTTTCAGAGTAATCGGTTGTTCTCCCCCTATGAATTGTCTTTCACCACAAGTGACTTCAGCTAATAAATGCAGCAGTGTATCCTTGGACATTCGAAAGTAATAATACCCTCGGTACCAAATTTACAATTCGATATCTCCAATGTTTATAAAGATAATATTTTTGAATATTTCCTTCGCCTTGAAACTTGACAATAATATTCATAACAAAATCCATTATATCCAAATATTGGAAGAACACTTTGAACAACTAACACAGAAACACGAAAATTCAGTTCAATACTATTTCCAAATAACAAGCATGGAGCAAAAACTGCAGTAAACAAACAAATAACCCTAAAAACTTAACCCTAAAATGACAAAAATCTGTCATCGGAGTTGACGTTTCTGGTTTTGAAAGAATCCATTTTAGCGAACATCAAACTGATGGCGTCATTACGAAAGATCTTTCAAAAAATTGCTTTCATTTTTCAACGCCAAAATTCAGCTTTGATTTGGTTGCCATGTCATTTCATTAGACGAGCCTACTCTTTTGATCGAGTAATCTAGTCGATATTACAGAATTATGTCTTGATATTTACGTATGAAGAAAGAGTTCAACAATGTGAGGTTATGTAATATTTTATGTTGTATTTCAGGATCTCTAAGAATGAATTGAAAAAATTTTAAATCTTAGCAGAGAATATAAAGGTATACAGTGATTTAAACAATGCCAATGGGGTTTCTCCCAAAGTTATCGGGTCATTCTACCCTTCCTTTAATTCAATCTATATCGAACACTCTTACGAATTCAATATGACCATTTAGGACAATTAGGCTAATTATTGGAATGAATATGAATTAATACTTCCGTTCCGAAATTTTTAGAGAATGTGTTTTCACCTTGATCATTCAATATTAATTATCATAAAATAAAAAAATCATCAATAATCTTTCAATATTCAAATCCTGTAATGTATTATTGTCATGTCATGATCTAAGATCCGAGTCAACCACACGAATCACGAATTAGTAAGACAAAGACTGCATCTTCTGAATAGTTTGTAAGAGATCCACTGAAATGTAGGTGTCGCTTCATTGAACTATCGGGTAAAAATTTGTCCGGCTCATTTGAACCGGCTCACTGTACCGGCTCAGTTCGAAAATTGAGCTACTCTTACAAAGTCATTTTGAAGTCATGTCATACCCAACACTATAGAATTGATGTTAATGACAATTGACATAAACATAACGCCGGTTCGGCTTGAAAATATTGACGGAAGTACCCGATCTTTGTCGACGGTCAAAGCCTACGATGCTTAAGTTTTCCGCGAAATCGACAGAAATTCGAAGTTCGACGTTGCCATATATTCACTGTCGCAAGAAATTCTACCTCCAATCCGAGCCCGAAGGCGGCGGAGATAGCCGATCTCGGCCGAGACCAAATCCTTTCCTGTGGTTTTGCACCTTTGGGAAATATCGATATTTTCGTTATTTTTCGAGAATTTTTTAAAAGTACCTTCTGATTTTTCCGCGATGAGAGATCAACAGTACGGGAAAATTCGAAATTTCCTCTTTCTAATTACGTTCAGATATCACACCAAGACTTCCCGGAAATATCAGAAAAACTCTCACGAAAATAACCCTTTCTTAGAAAAAGTTTTTCTTGATCTCCTGCAGTGGTTTCGGCGGTGTTGCCTGTAACGCGTTTAGTATTATAGATAACAACCTTAACATGTGCTTGTTCATATTCGACTAATTATCGATGGCTGCATTGATCGATACATTATAAACATCAGCGCCATCTACTAGGCAGTTGCTCAGATATGGTGTATTGTGAATTGCCTAACAACAGTAATCACTGCTCATTTTCCTCTATGTAATTGCACATTTCAATGAAATTTATTTGCAGACAAAAATTGGAATCAAATGATAAATCTGAAGCTGTTGTATTGGTTGGTTATATATTGAACATAGGAGGTTCCTTGTCACTTCGAGCGAACATTTGGTGAATATCATAACTAGAAAAGATTAGATCAAGATCAAGATCAATTTAAAAGAGCAGCATTTATGTAAACAAAATTATCTGATTCATATTTCTAACGAGACCTGCATTTGATGAGTGCTTATTGTATTTTATTCCAGGAAATGCTTGACTGCTTATGACTAAGACTGTGATGCATGAACTGGCCCAAAAGCTTATTATATTTTTCACGACAAGATGAGATTATTAACAATATTTTTCTATTATAAAAACAAATGTAGGCAATTCCGAGGAAGTACTATGGGGATGTTTGGACACCTTCAAGATCTTGTGGAATATTTGGGTGAATGATTGTTAGTGCTTGAATAGGAAATAGCAGACTGTATGAAAAATTGAAAATGGCTATCACTGAAAATGCACCACAAATCTTAGTAGACACTTACCCTCGGTAATGGTTATCCTATACTCCTTCCAAGGGGATCCCCTATTGCCTGGAACTCCACCAAAACGTATGAAAGTCCCTTTTGAGGAAAATTTGGAAATTCGCATAAAATCACAAGAAAGCAAAAGTAGAAGCACAACGTTCTCTCAATCGATCATCCCGATTGATTGTTGAAGAGGATCATCCTCCTAGCATGCGCACAGTGCCCCTCCAAGACCCGTGCGGTGGATATGCGCGCTAAATTTAAACCAAAAAATTAAATACTTGCACTAACAATGATTATAAAATTTGAGTCTTAAAGCTTAAAGTAATTTTAGTATAGAACCAAAGTGATTGAATGATTGTTTTGAGTACAAATTTCATGATATAATAATTACATTTTCAGTCGTTATCCAAAAAATCCTGTGGTGTTTTAGTATCCTGGCAGGATCGCCATGTGGTGTTCCCTGTCAAGGGGTTGGTTCGTCCAGTTGGATTGTACAGGAGAGGGTTGGAAATAACACTCGAAGATCTCGTAGAGGGTTTAATTACTATGGGTCATTACTACGTCGGACCCATCAATGGATTCTCCGCTTCGTGTTCTTACTCACATTCACACTGTTTTCATAATGCAATAACAAAATATTATATATGTTTTGACGAGTTTGTTTACAAGCATATTATGATAACAGACGTGGGAATTCAATATCAGTAGGTAATCTATCTGAGCACGTTTTATGGATGATGCGAGGTTCTATGGACCTTGCTCGTCTTTTAATAATTATACAGAGTGTCCACTCTGACATACGTTACACCTTCCCTCTTTGAGAAAAAAAATTTTTTTTTACCTAAGTTAAAAAATTTTTTGATTAACATCTATCTTATAAACTATTTATATACATCAGTCTCAAATTCTCTCAAATATACATATAGTTATGCATTACTGATTACATTAGTATTATCTAATATAACTTATATACATATTATAACTTATTTGGTCTTAAATCTACAATTTGATTATGTGATATGTAACTTTTCACCTAATCTTTTATTTACATATTCCTAATACTATATTTACACCTATTTACCGAATTCTAAAATTATATAATTCAAATCAACTTCTTCATAGTTGATATTCATAAGTTTTTCGAAGGTTTTAATTTGTTGCCTTTACCAATTTTTCTTTAGCATCCTTCCATGCATTCTGTTACCTAAACTTTAAATCAATAGGGTAGCTTATATCGAAATTGTAAGTTGGATCAACTCGGATAATTCTACTTAGTTTACCAAAAAAATTCATAAGAGGAATAGAGAGTTGAAGAGACCACGGTATTGCTATTCGTAACGCCCTAATAAAGAATCCAATTGCTTCAAATATTACTTTCTTTAGCTGAACTTACACGATTCACTAAAAATTTTTGATAAAAATTCTGTGCCTTGGTCAGTAAACTATATCTCATTACTTAATTTTGAAAGAAAATAAACTGTCTCAATTCTTAACCTTTCACTCGTTTCGCGTCTTTAACAATGTTCGTCTTTAAGGGAATTTCCTAAGATTTCGTTCTTATAATTTGACAACATATTCATAAATTCATATTGGCTAGCTTGAATAAGTACAATTTTTCTAAAATGTTATTTTCTGCGCATAATTTTTCCAGTTTCCTCAACGATGTACCTAAGTCGTACGCTGATCGGATATTCTGGTTAATGAAAATAACTTGTGAATTCACATAATTCACATTCTCATTGTACTGAACTGAATGTTGATTATTCAAATTACGAAATACTTTTTCTGAAATTTACCTTAACACAATACTTTTTACTGCATGATTCAAAACTTCGACTACAACAGGCAGATCAATCCTCTTGCCATCGGCAATATTCTGCAATTATGCACTAGTGAAAACATTCACCTCATTCTGCCCTACTTCATAATTACATAATTCAAATGCATTAATGTTCAAATGATTGAAAAATGAAGTGTCATTAGGCATGAAAAAAAAATTCTTCGTCCACATGAAAGTTTGTTGGATTTTCTGCGTATTACGCTCATTGTGAGAATTATTGTTGTTTACATCGAGACTGCGATGAACCGACGTTGACCTTGCACTTGATTTAATTTCGCTGATTCGAAATTTTGCTTTCTATAAAAATTCTCTTTGAGGTGACGAACTCGTGTTTGGGACATTTACCGTTTGGTTTATTTATCATTTGCAAATCTATCTTCAATTCTCCGGTTACTCTTTTTGTTTAAGGGTTTTCACATTTTAGTTCGATTTAATTTTGGAAGAAAATGATCCGAAAATATTTTACTTTCCGATTACCAATTTTTCACTGGACAATCTAACTGCATCGATAAATTGATTAATCGATTTCTCATTGCTGTCTTCACCTGGCGATAAGGAGGCAGAAGTCATCAAATACAATTTCTTACCCATGATTACTATATCTCTGTTACATAAGAGGAAAAAAAATTGTTGAAATTGAACTAGTGATTTTTGCTGGAGAAAATTTGGTTGCGGCTAATTCCTAACTTAATTATCATTCACGTAATTCATTGAATTAAAATCCGTGTGATAATTACTAATGGAAAAAAAAACTTATGATAGCAATAGAATCCTCAACAAAAAAAATTATCATTATATCACAAAAGAAAGTCTTACTGGTTTTTTTTTTTCACCTTAATCACTTCAATGGCTTCTACGGCTTCTCTGAAGGAACATTCATGTGATATATCACCAGTCATCATGGCATCTTCTGATTCCACTTCACGCCTTGTTCTTCTTACCCCAATTAAGGAATTTCAATTCTACACCAATTAAGGAACACGATCATTCCCAGGACAACCATCTTCATCTTCTGGCTAGGGATGGCTGGAACCCATGGTACCATAGAATGGAAATATGTTGGAATCACATACCATCGAAAAAAAAAATCATCTCGCCCTCTCACTGCATTCTGGAAATCTTCTGACATTCAGTCAACTGGCAGGTGTTTTAGTATCCTGGCAGGATCGCCATGTGGTGTTCCCTGTCAAGGGGTTGGTTCGTCCAGTTGGATTGTACAGGAGAGGGTTGGAAATAACACCCGAAGATCTCGTAGAGGGTTTAATTACTATGGGTCATTACTACGTCGGACCCATCAATGGATTCTCCGCTTCGTGTTCTTACTCACACTCACACTGTTTTCATAATACAATAACAAAATATTATATATGTTTTGACGAGTTTGTTTACAAGCCTTTTATGATAACAGACGTGGGAATTCAATATCAGTAGGTAATCTATCTGAGCACGTTTTATGGATGATGCGAGGTTCTATGGACCTTGCTCGTCTTTTAATAATTATACAGAGTGTCCACTCTGACATACGTTACAATCCTGTAAATAGACATGTCAATCAATGAGTATGAGTTCAGATATTGATTCGCATTAAAAATACAGGTCAATCAAGTGTATTTTGTTCACCCTGTTATTAAAATATAGGTGTTCGAAATATCGTAATACTTTGTGATAAGGTGTAATTTTCCTGTTGTATTTATATTCTTTCTGCTATTAGAAGATAATTACGTATTCATAGTTTTGAAGTAATGTCATATTTTGTTATGTAGAGAGTTTAGTCTGAGGTACTTCATCAATATATTATAGAATACAGACAATTTTGTTGACTTTCATTAGTGCATATTCATAATTGGATATTGATATTATATGAAAAGAAACTCAGTTTTTCTTTGAAAATAAAAACTTCACAACAATTATTTATTTCCATATTAATCCTAGTGAATGAAAAATTGTGGAAAACGATATAAAATTCATTTTGATACCAATATGTGCTATAATACAACCAGTAAATTGTATTAGGAATATTGTGAGAAAAAATAAATTTTGTCCAATTTCTACAACTTTCATTCACTAAGGATGAAATGGAAACAAGTTATCGTTGTGGTATGAATGATTAATGAACATTCCACGAACATTTTATAAACTAAATGAAAACCCCCATAGAATATTTAAAAAAATATTAATAGGATATTTTGTTGGAACCTCCCTGGAATATTCTGAGGAACGTTCATAGCACCTCTATAGAATCAGAGTTCCTCTCTCATCTCATAGTTCATAGAACGTTAGAATATGACATGCCTCTTGTGAGAATGTTCTGAGAATATATGTACATTCTGTTGATACTTTCTATGAACGTTCTCAGAACGTGTTTGTGCTGTCTGGGTTTGGGGGGGACTATTAAGGGGTCACAAACTATTTCACCATATAGAACGTGTTCAAAGAGTTCGAAATAAACGATTTCCATCAAAAAATCGCCAGCAACGGTCGTTTCAGTGACAGCGATATTCATTTCAACTTTAGGGGGCGTTTGAGGGGGTTATTAAGGGGTCACAAATTATTTCATAATATGAAACGTGTTCATAGGGTTCGTAATAAACGATTTCCATCAAAAAATCTCCAGCAACGGTCGTTTTAGGGAAAACGCTATTTTTCACTTTAGGGGGTGAAGCTCATTCAACTCACCCCATAAGATATTTTCCAAAAAGCAACTAATTGTAGCGGCTGTTTTCACTCAGATACGATTAAAGACAGTTCTAAAAAACCGTTGCTACATTCACACCCGTCGTTGTCGATATGTTTTTTTGTTGGATACGTCATGAAAAGTGGAATTGTTGCATAGAAGGAATCTTCTCTTTGGTGGAGGCTTAGAAGTTTGTCCGGCGTTGTCGGTATTTTTTGGTGGATGCGCTGTGAACAAATTGTGGTTGGTCTTTAGAAGCTGCAATTCATTTTAATACTTAAGTTCCTAAAATGTGTTCTGAAAAAAATATTACTGATCTGTCAAGTGGCGTACTTACGAGAAATATTTGAACATATGCGATGGGATGCAAGTCATAAAGCTGTATATGGGAGATTCTATTCGGAAGATCGGTGTAAAGATTTTGAAAAAAGATTTGACATAGCAACAATCCTATCTGCAGCCTTTTTGGAAGACATCATTGATATTGGAAAATTCGTGGATACAGTTATCAGTTTGAAATAAGAGTGTTATTCAGAATGTATAAGAGAATATATTTCATTCCAACAATCTTTGAATGAAGATGAATCTGAACAAACGGGGAAAAAAGAAAATCAACCTTCTCCACCACCTGTAATTGGTAGGAATTCCAATACTCAATTCATTAGCCTCATGAAATTGAATCAGTATGAAAACATCAAGCAATAACAATGGATGTGTACGAGTTTAATAAATCGAAAATTTTACAACATTATTCGTCAAGAATTACATTTTGCATTGGTTCACCACAACATTGAGAAATTTTCAAGATGTTTCTCAGATTTGGGAATAATCACTCCGAATAAAATATTCAGAGAATTGGTGATTTACGGGGCACCACAGGCTATTATGAGACAATTGTTTAAATTCGAGTTTACTAAGAAAACGCTGCAAATGTCACACAAGGGTTTATTATTTTCTCAGTTAAATAACCCAACACGATTGATACCTTAAATAAAACTTATACAGCGTGCCAAAAAAGTAACGTAAAATGTCAATAATTCTTGTACGAAGAATCATCAAGGAAAATCCTCGCTTTATTTTTTCAGATGGGAATGTATGGATTGTGATAAATCAAATGAAAGGTTATTTGATTACCTATTCAGCTATGTGGCTTGAACTAGAATTGGTTGGGCTGTTGTTTCATTAAAAAATTATATTATTCATAATATTTGATTGGAGAGTACTGTAATGAGACCACTTCTCTTTTATTAACCATTATTAAGGGGAATCCTAGGACTCCTGGATTTGTAATTCAAATCAAATTAATAATTAAATTTTATTTTCGTTCACATAACTGAATTGATCAACGAATGACCTTCGATGCGATATATCACACTTCTATCCCTACTTTATTTTTTCATCTGGAAATATATGGATTGTGATACTTCAAATGGAAGGTAATGTGATTACCTTTTCAGCGATGTGGCTTGAAGTAGAATTGCTTGTGCCGTTTTTCATTGAAAAATTAGGAAATAATTTAGAATTTTCAGTTAGGAGGGTACTGTAATTGGACCATTATTCTTTTATTAATTAATAATGATAATAATGATGATAATATATTTATTCAATCAAAGGATTATTAAAATACAATAAGGTTGGTTTCGTAAAAACAGAATACATAACTCAAAACAATTCACTTTTACAAAAATCCAAAAACTCACTCTAAGGATATGGTTCATAGTCAACAATTGCATTATACAAAGTAGTTTTGAAAACTTTCAGGTTGGATGTCCTCCTTAACCCCTGGGGTAGAGCATTAAATAGCTTTAGGCTCATGTACAAGCGCGACTTTTCTATTGAGGTTAAAGAGTGACGTGGGTACAAGTATGTGTATCTGTGCGCCTAGTGTTGTTACAGTTTAAATTTTGTTGAAAGTACCTTCATGAAAACGAGTACCCTATATACGTACAGACCACATGATGTTAATAATTTGTTCTCTTTAGAAGGCCCTCTACAAGATTCTCTAGAACCTAACTTCAGGATAATTCTAAAATGAATTTTTGCCTCAGAAACACTTACCTTATTACTATAAGGGAAATTCTCGAACCCATGGATTCGTAATTTAAATTGAATTAATACTTAACTTTCATTGTCGTTCACAAAACTGAATTGGTCATCGAATGACCTTTGATGCGATATATCCATGCAATATTTAAAAAAAAAAAAACTGTTGAGGTTTAAGGGTTTGAAACCCCGACAATGCATTACTCAAACTTCGAAAATAGAAATGAAAAATTTCAAAAAGCACTGCCGTGAAGGCAGCAGCTTTTGCGCGCATGTTCAATGTAGATGACCGCTTCGGCAACGAATTTGAACATGCGCAAAAGCTGCTGCCTTCACGGCAGTGCTTTTTGAAATTTTTCACTGATCAATTACTGGATTTCAATTCGATCAAATCTGTATTTTTGGAAATATTGGAAAAATAAAATTTTGAATGGGTATATCTACGGAATCATTGGGCGGATTTTACCCATTCACGAATTCGACCTTCGTAATTAAGCCCCAAACCTACTCCACAAATATCGAGTTTCTTAGTCGTTTCTTCCGGAAGTTATTGTGTTTACGCAGTTGGCCGTTAGGCTGACCGTCGAATAGTTTCGGAGTTATAGGCACTCGAAGTTTTGAAGTTATTTATTTTTTATTTCAGAAACTACTCGAGCGATCGGATTGAAACTTGACAACTAGGTGGAGTATATCGACGCGTAACTTTCAGCCAAATTTCGTCAGTATCATGTTGTCAGAAAATAAAAAAAAAATTTTTTTCCAAATTTTTTCCAAAAAATTTTTTTTTTTCGGAAATCATCCATCACATCCAAAAAAAAATTCAACTCACACGTTGAGCTTTATATTTAACAGCAGTGTTCCAAATTTCAGTTCGATACGATCATAAGTTTTGGAGATATCGGGAAAAAATATGTCAAATTTCGAGGTTTTCTTCTCGATATCGTTGATTTTTTCGGTATAACTCCAGAAATACTGATTCAGTCCTGATAAAACTTCACAGCTAGTTTTGAGATGCTGAAAGACAACTTTTTGCGAAATTTCGTGATAATCGTGTCATTAGAACAATTTGAAAAAAAAAAATGTCCATGATTTTCTTATCATATCATCCTCATTAAATTCTGTGAGAAACTTCGAACTGTTATTTTTCGATGAAGTACTGAATTTCAATTCGATCTGATCTGTATTTTTGGAAATATTAGAAAAATAAAATTTTGAATGGGTATATCTACGGAATCATTGGGTGGATTTTACCCATTCACGAATTCGGCCTTCGTAATGAAGCCCCAAAACTACTCTACAAATATCGAGTTTCTAAGTTGTTTCTTTCGGAAGTTATTGTGTTTACGCAGTCGGCCGTTAGGCTGACCGCCTTCACCTTCATAGAGCTATTATATGTGAACTCTCACTGGATACATATTTCGATGAAATTTTTCAGCCTACGTTTGCAATTTCCTATTAACTAATTTACCGTTCAATTACATACAGTATTTGAACATATAATTTGCTTGGTTTATTAATAATTTGATAATCGGAAAGTGTTTAATTTCAACAAAAGTTTAGTTTCATTTAAATTATTTGGATAAAGAAGCACTCGATTCCCAGTTGAAAATATGATGAAAGGGAAATAATGTAGTGATTGAATTATTGAAAATTAAATCGTTCTTTTATAAAGTATTGAAATTCTGAAACTACCCTATTTGAATTGGGGTAGCGACAATTATATATTTGTTTTACGTTATGAATAAATCTAATATTCCATTTATAAATAATTTATTTTTTTGTTATTGTACACCTCATTCAGATCGGACATATTATATAAGTACGATAGACAGAAGTGGTAATAGAGCAATTCCAGCTGACGTCACAACATGGCCGATGGGGGGACAGGTAAATCACAGAATAGAGAAGTATATATTCTGTGACCTCACTTTCCCGTTTTGTTTATGTTATGAAGTACAGCATTTTCAACAATTTCAGGATAAATTCACAAGTTAAAATGATTTATATTAATAGAATTGGTGAATTACTAGGCCAAGTTACTGTGTCGTTGTGAAATTCAACATAAATACACAGAGAGAAGAAGGAATACATTCGCTTTGTTTATATTGGCGAAGAGCGATTATTTGGAGATTTTAGTGATTTCACAAGTGAAATTTCGTGATAATGGATCTGATTAACTGATATTCAATCTCAGATGATAATCATTCAAAACGATAAAAATGAAAATTGCAGTATTTATTCTTGTCTTTTGAAGCCTAGAGTATCAACATCAGAGATAGCATTCATTATAGGTATAACTATTGAAACTGAAACAGTAAAATGTTTGGCTCACTTATTCCTGAAAATAAACAGCAGAATGAAATCCAACAAATGTATGGAATGGAAAAAACATGGGTTCCAGAGAACTTCTCAGCACTATTTCAAATAACGTTATATAGTTGCAAATTATCAAATTATATTATATTGGTCTGCAGTTGCTATGTCAGTGCTATCATAATATTCAATTATATATTTATCATACTACATATGTTACAAATAGAATAATTCATATGAAATTTTTTCCTTGAACACCGATTTCGATTCATCCTCAAAAAATGCTTTACTATCCATATAAAATGTTCTTCATTAAGCACATGCAACGTTAAGGCTTTCATAATCTTTCATTGACAATGAGTTCAATTCGAAACATATTACAAACAACAAAATGTAGAAGTTCCATCCTTGGGTAGTCGAGCCACGTCGGAATGTGTTCTGTTGAGAACAGAGGAAGTTATCTGGTTCATTATTATTTGAAATACATACAATATTTTGGGAAATCTATCACATAACGAATTGCCTTGATTGGCTTTATACATCATATAGAGATGTGAGTGGTAAACAATCAGGATGGGTTTGTCCATCATAACGCCAGCTATCGTAGGTTGATATCATTCTTGAAATGTGTATAACAAACACGAAATATTCTTATCATGGCTATCTCATCATGATTTAACTTATTAAACAGAACAAATTGAATAGATAGTCTGACATAAATCATTCACCAGTGAGGAAATGTCTCCAACAAATTCTACCATAGTTTGTTACTTTGTCAGAACAGTTTTTTCAATTTATGGCGAGAATATAGTATGTTTGCGTTCTCTGGAATAGTTCACATAGTATTCTGTATCTTCCAATATCAAATAAAATTTAGGGGAATGGGTCAAAAATGCAAATATTCGAATATAAAGTCTACAGTACAATATATCTGAAACATCGGATTCTTTCGTCTCTCGGTGTATTTATGTTGTATTTCACAACGAAACAATAACTTGGCCTAGTTATTCACCAATTCTATTAATATAAATCATTTTAACTTGTGAATTCATCCTGAAATTGTTGAAATAACATAAACAAAGCAGGAAAGTGAGGTTGTGTTGTTTTACTTTCACCATTTGACATGCTGTCCCCCCATCAGCTGATTCATCTCGATGAACCATAGATAGCTGGAACTGCTCTATTAGGTTGTTAGCAGAATATATCACTGGTTGAACTTGCCGATCTACATCTTGCTTATCCTGATCCATAAAAATTTGAATATCACTTATATGATATTTCCACGTCTAATATAATTCAATGTATCACTATGATGAGTTGGATGTAACTGAAAACAAATAAAGGATGTCAAGATTGAACAAAATAGATTCTCAAGAAAAAATTTTGGGAAAAATTTAGAATCACCATGAATTTTGTAATAATATCACAAATTCAATATATTTGTGTGGGGGTTGTTCCAAAATGGCCAAGAAATATTGTTCTAATTTTTAGGGGAACGCCAAACCATTATTTGTTGGATAAACCAATTAACAGTGCTGTTCCTAATGTGGCATATGGAATCAGTAAAAAAGCCTACATAGATCATATCTGGGTTCCCAACTTCCAGAAACACATCGGTTCTGAGGGGGTTTCTTAATAGAGCCAGGGAGAATCCGAAACATTATCAAAATTCGTCAATATTTAATATTCAATAATCCCATATTTTAACAATTAATAATAGAATTAATGCTGTTATTGCTCAACGTATCGAATCAAATTAAATTTTCAAGAGATTCGAACAATTTTAGATCTAGAATGTTAATATATAATGCCAATATTACAGGATACTCTGAAAAAGGGAAGAATTCAGCAATTAGATGATACGCAAAAACAGAAATTGAAAAACAATATCCCATTAACTATGAATATATTCATAAACGAAGATAATTTTGAAAAGTATTACTCCTCACCCAATATTTTTCGGATGGAAAATTTTCAGATTATAGAGATTTGAGAATAAAACAATTGAATAATCTGTGTATATTAGTAGGGATGTAAAGTTGAATAATAATCCCACTGTATTCAACAGATACATTAGTCCGTGTAATATCTCATTTTGAAAAATGCAATGAATTTCAATTTTGTAGAGAATCCTCAGATCATCTCAGTTTTTCTATAGGTGATATTGAAATTTATCATATTTGAGAGGCAAATATCAACCCCCAAGGAAAATTTTCAATATACACAATGTAATGTTTTATTTAGAAAGTTTATTTTTAACAAAGCTGTAACATCCCACTCCATGTTATATTGATCAGCTAATGAAAAACTTTATAAATAAATATAGAACCACATGAAAAAATATTACTTAATCTGTATAAAGTTAAATTTGTTTTCTTAGGATGAATCCCAAACGTTCCACCATGCCTACCATGCGACACCTATGATAAATTTCTAGCAGTTGGTATTCAATATAAACTAAACAGACAACAGTTGTACTTCTTTCACCAAATTCCAAACTCTCAAAATTAACAAATCTCAATTTTGAGCGGAGCTTTGTGGCTTTTATAGCTATAAGCACTTTTGCAATGTTGTATTATTTTGATCCTATTATATCAACTTAATTCGATTTCATAAAACATCAATTATTCAGTGCATATAATTAATTGCAGCATATGCATTGTTGTTGATTATATAAATAAATTGGGAACTTTCATTGCTTTCAGGTAGTTTTCACTGTTACTCAGTCTTATAGATTGTTAACGAACTTCCAGTTTTCTAGGGAAAACCTTAACCATCTTAGTTTTTTTTTGTGATAAAGCACCTGCAATTATTCATATTTGCGAATCAAATATCAGCTCTTTATCAATATTCACAAAATTGACTCTGGATGGCATTTCACTTCAACAACACAACCTCACATATCTCAAAACTGCAAAAATATCATACTTGATGCATCTGCTAAAGGAAAATAACAATAATGTATACTTTTGAAGTCGAGTTAATCTCCAACATTTCAAATATTTATGGCAATGTGATGTTTTTTCGACGAATTCTGGATTAGCATTCTGATTCTTATCGTAGTCTTGAACCCATTCTAAACATTCTTCACTTCATGACTTCAATGATACAGAAACTTTCCAATGTCCAGTTCATTTAAAATATCTGACTCATCTGAAAATAAATATTTCCTCATGATATTCAGGTTGGAAAAACTTGTGATAAGTTAAAGTATCTTCAATTATAGGTAATACTTACTGTTTCCTCTCGTGAACGTAGCATAAGGTTATAATCACTTGCTAAAATTATACCGATAACTCGACTTTTTCTTGAAAAAGTCATTGTTAGAGTTGGAATTAGGCAGTATTGACCATGATTGATACTTCTTAATGCATTTTCATTCGTTACCAACTTTATTTTCGTCAATTTCAATGTAGCTTCCTCATAGGATGCTATTTTGACGGCAAATTAGAATTGATGTTATTGACAATTGACATAAACATAACGCAGGTTCGGCTTGAAAATATTGACGGAAGTAACCGATCTTTGCCGACGGTCCAAGCCTACGATGCTAAGTTTTCCGCGAAATCGACAGAAATTCGAAGTTCGACGTTGCCATATATTCACTGTCGCAAGAAATTCTACCTCCAAAGCGAGCCCGAAGGCGGCGGAGATAGCCGATCTCGGCCGAGTCCACAGAAGAATATGAAATGGCGAATTTTTACCGGATTTTCCTAGAAATGTCACTTTTTTCCATCATTCCTGCAAGAATACGAAAGAGGGAATCAAAAATAGGGTCCCGCTACGCCACAATTTCGTCTTTCGTCTTTCTGTTCGTACCAAAAAACTTCAGCTAGCTTGAACCCAGCGACCGAATCCTTTCCTGTGGTTTTGCACCTTTGGGAAATATCGATATTTTCGTTATTTTTCGGGAATTTTTTAAAAGTACCTTTCGATTTTTCCGCTATGAAAGATCAACAGTACGGGAAAATTCGAAATTTCCTCTTTCTAATCACGTTCAGATATCACGCCAAAACTCCCCGGAAATATCAGAAAAACTCTCACGAAAATAACCCTTTCTTAGCAAAAGTTTTTCTTGATCTCCTGCAGTGGTTTCGGCGGTGTTGCCTGTAACGCGTTTAGTATTATAGATTATAACCTTATGCTACGTTCACGAGAGAAAACAGTAAGTATTACCTTCAATTGAAGATACTTTAACTTATCACAAGTTTTTCCAACCTGAATATCATGAGCAAATATTTATTTTCAGATGAGTCAGATATTTTAAATGAACTGGACATTGGAAAGTTTCTGTATCATTGAAGTCATGAAGTGAAGAATGATTATAATGGGTTCAAGACTACGATAAGAATCAGAATGCTAATCCAGAATTCGTCGAAAAAACATCACATTCAATATTTGAAATGTTGGAGATTAACTCGACTCCAAAGGTATACATTATTATGTTATTTTCCTTTAGCAGATGCATCAAGTATGATATTTTTGCAGTTTTGAGATATGTGAGGTTGTGTTGTTGAAGTGAAATGCCATTCAAACATTAAGCATATACAAAGGAAGAAAGCCTTTAAAGGACTGTAGAATATTTCATGAATCTCTCAAAAATCTCACTATCGTCCCCCCTGAGAATTCAATATATGTTGAACCATTTGAGTTTTATGGTGAGTATTTGAATGGTGATATGGATCATATCTAATGTTCTGATAAATTGGAAACTTGATCATGGCAAATTTATGTATCACATTCCTAGGTTTAATCAAGCATACTCTGTAGAAGATGGACTATCATCATTATGAAAAAAAAAGGGAACTCGATAGATTTTGAGAAGTGGAAATTGCAGAAATACTATGTAATCTATAGATGATTTCAATAATATACAGCTGGTGTGGGACAAGACTGTATGATACTGTACCCCTGATATATTTATTCATAATTGTGAATAAAACAGGAATATTCAATAGATTCTTACTATTCACAAGAGGTTAATCTTCAAAAATCACAAGTCGATGTAACATTTGATGTCAATTGATAATAGAAATGATATAAAAGTGTGAGTAAGAAGATAATAGTATCAAGAAACGTATGAAATTTTATATTCACAATAGGGAGTTAAGGTTGAGCTTCAGTATATGTTCCGTAACACTCATGTATCCCTTCCATATTACTTCATCAAAATTTGGTTGGCAAAAATGGCATGGGGATGGAACATAACCGGGAAGGAAACATCAATTAATTTACACCTTATAATATTTTTCCTAGACAAAATGGGAAGGTTACTGAATGTATAGTGAGAATCAAGCTTTTTCAAGTTGAAATTCATAACCACCTACAAGTAACTACTAATTTTTCTGTATACGGGTATAATTTCTAATGTATGCGTTATATGAAATGAGATGAAATATTCTGAAGTGAAATTTATCTATCCTGCAAGGTAATCTTGATAATTTTGTGTATTTCACAGCATATCTGCCATTTTCTGAAACTATTTTGAGAAAAATCACAAATGAAGTTGCACCAACATCTAGATAGAAGATGGTATATAGAGGCTTATGAAGATATTATTTGAAAACAATGTGAAACTTCTTGAATCGTAATATGCAACATACCTGATGAAGGCTATCAACTGATTAATTCTTCACATAAACCCCTGACACACTTCTCTAATGAACAAGTTTACTTGAACTCATTCATTCAATTATCTTTTCTTGGAATTTTTTTGTATCACCCAATGTATTCTATTGAACTATACTTTATTATCATTATCAATAATCGATAAATAAAAAATTACGTCAATATGCAGTTCTGGATTTGTCCTGTTTGAAAAACATGATATCTTGGTTACTCAATCATATTTTAATATGTCAATTATGAATTGGTCATCTCCATTAATGAAACAGAAAATTTAAATGTTCATAATACCGTAATTCCTTTACAAAATGAATATTACTTCATGCTTTGGTGATTCTCGGTCGAAGAGTGATGTACTAGAAATATTGAAATTCAGTGAATTTGAGACATTGGAAATTCCTGTGAAATGAACATGCATATGTTTAGTGAATATTGAATTGGAATAGCGAAAATTTTCGGATTTTATCCAAGAAATTTTTTTTAACGTTGTACAATGTTGAAATATGAATTTTTCATGCGATGATATATCTATTTAGTATTATTGGTGTCGTCCTGAGAAATTGAATTTTCATTTCATAGTCAATTTTATGTTTACATGTGGAGCTACGGTTAGGGTCTATCCTCGAACTGAATTTTTACTAAATCGTGTCTGTATTTTTGTGAATATTGAGATGATGGAATTTCAAATGCATTCATCTACTGAACCGTTTGGCAGATTTTGTTCATTCCGAACTTAACCTTCGAATTCAAGCTTTAAACCTGCCCTGAAAATTTCAAGTGTCTAAGTTATTCCTTTGCAAAGTTATCGTGTTTATAGACGGCCGAAGGCCGGCTGTAAACGCGATAACTTTTCGAAAAAAATTTTTTTTTTATTTACTGACAATATGATATTGACGAAATTAAGCTCAAAGTTGCGCGTCGTTATACTCCACCAAACTGCCAAGTTTGAATCCAATCGTTTAAGTAGTTTCTGAAATAAAAAATAAATAACTTCAAAACTTCAAGTGCCTATAATTCCGAAACTATTCGACCGATTTGGCTCATTAACGAACTTAACCGCGGCATTCTGATGCGCAACCTATTCTGAAAGTTTCAAGTAGCTAGCTTGCTTCTGTCGACATTTATCGTGTCTACGGACGGCCGGCCGGCCGGACAGAATCAATTTTGACACCGGATTCGTCATCAGAGAGTCCAACCTAGTCGATTGAGACCATTTTCGGCTCAATCATCCAAAATTACAGACATTTGGACAAAACGATAGCACGCTGTTCCCCTAGAACATGCGCGCAAAAAGATACAAATTATACATATAATCGATTTCAGTGTGTGCACTGGTGTTAATAATACAAATAAATTGGGAGCTTTCTTCACTTTGCTATAGTTATCACTGTTACCCAGTTTTGTTTATAGTTAAGAAAAGGTTTGAGTTGATAAGATGTCATGGAAGGGGAAATTGAAAGCAAATCACTGATACTATGGATAATTTTATTAACTAAGGTAATTTCGATGAAAATTATTCCCCATTTCATTATTGTGGGATTTAAAAGTTCAGATCATAAAATTCTTAACTTAATAATGAATAAACTTTATACTTGAGTAGGATAGTCAAGTGAAATAATCACGATTTAATATAAAACTTATATTATCATTCAAATATCTCTATTTTGGTTTATTATTTGATAAAATCAAATAATAAACCTTAGTGATCGACCAAAAAAAAAAAATTTTTAACCCCCCCTGAAAATTTCACAGTTTACGTTTTGGAGTATGTAGATTTGAATAAACTAATAAAAAAAAATCCGTCCGTCCGCCGTCCCCCGTCCGCCGTCCCCCGTCCGCCGTCCGCCGTCCGTTGTCCGGGGCTTTTCTCAGAAAGTACTGAACCGAAATCAGTGAAACTTGGTAGAAAAATCGTGTGTCGCTCGGGATTTCAGCAGAATCGGTGTACCCTAAGGGCTCAAAATGGGGGGTTGGGGGGAAAAAAAAATTATTTCTCAAAAACTTACCACCGAATTTTTATGAAACTCTGAACGTTGATAACTGTTGCAAAACTAAACCAAAAAAGTTTCATCCGGATGATTTCCGACCAGTGGTTCCTGAGTTATGAAGAAAAACGCAGCAAATTTCCAATAATGTCGAGAATGACATCATCGCATTCGGTTCTAAGATTGGAATTCACTGAAATAATCGGTTTACTTTTCATCCAGAGTCATACATCTAAAAGTAGATGAAAATATTGATTACCAAATTTTCAACACATATCGAGAAATTTTTAATGGATGCGTTATTATTTTATAAACACAATTTGCAAATGCCCCATCGATGTTCTTGACAATTTCATAATCGTAAGAAGTTCAGATTAAATATTTTTGGGTTTTCTCTTCCAATATCTTAAACATAACTACTGAAAATCGGGTCAAATTATTATTTATAGAAATCACCCTGCGGATTACGGGATTTAAGATTAAATTTCTTCATGAAGCTCATTCATATCTTGAATAAAACTTTTATTTTATTCATAAATCATTGGTTTTTCAGAACACAAAAACCAATTCCATGAAAAAATTCATTTGAAACATTGAAATCTCAATAAATACTCTTTTATAACTGAATAACACTTTTGCATGCAGAACGCGAATTAAGTAGCGTAATTTAAAATAATGCAGATTTCCAAAAAATTCGGTTGGTCGGAGGTTTCCATCAATTTCGGTAGTACGATTATCGTCAACATGTGGATATCCGTACTGGTTTCAATCGAAATCCAGAATCTTTCGTACTGATAGTTTGAAATAAGCGTGAATATAAAAAATAATGAGCATTTATATGATAAATCAAATTGGAGGATATAATAAGCAAAAAAATCAATAACAAACCGCAATTTCATCAATTGTCGATTGTCAAGAATCTAATACTGAGGGTTGGAGCCTTAGACTGAAGTTAGGAGACGATCATCTGTCTACCTGTTCTGAATGGGGACTGTGCCGGGTCTAGACCTAAGACAAGATATAGCGTAGACAAAAATATACCGCATGTCTTTCAGATTTGACACCCTCTTGGTTGAGTGTATCTGTCGACGATAACAACGAACGAAATTTATAATCTAGAATTATTCTTTCGAATTCAACCTGATGAGGTTCACGATATATTTAATTGTTACAGAAATGTTATTGAAAATAACTTTAGTTTTTCAGTTTGTGTGATGAATACTTTGTGAATCAAGTGAATCGGATATCTGCTGAGGAAAAATTTTTTTTTCAGATCAATTGCACAGGAAAGTTGAGTTTTTTTCATTTCATTAATATTTTTCAGAACAAAGTTGAATCCAAGTAGAAATCACATCTACACATTTGATATTAGCGAAAAGTCTTGAATTTTGTTTCAAGTATTGGTGTTAGTTTGAAAGATTGAGTTTATTTCCTCAGTATCAAGAAAAATGAACGCGTTCGGATTGAAACATCTTGACTAATTGTGAAATATAGACACTCGATTTAATGCAAAATTTCGTGAGAATTGTATAGTGGAAAAATCGAATTTTTTTCAAAAATTTTTTTTTCGAATACATATTCATCAAAGTTCAATGAAATTTGGTACAGGTTTCAGGGTCAACATTCAGAAACAGTGTTTCAAATTTCAGTTTTGACCGATATTCATTTGGCAAAAAATTTCGTGACCATTTTGAATATTGAGGTTATTTCCCTAATATCTCAAAAAGGGCAAACCCTATCTGATTTGAAGTTCATTTTCAGTTGTAGAATACCGACACGAAATTTAATAATTGTGGAAAATAGTTAGATTTTCAAAGAGGTTAAACGACTGTGGAACTTCTCTTCTCATTCAAAATATTATTTTAAATTTTGCTACTCAGTTAGCGTTCTGCATGTGGAAATGTTATTCAATTATACCAGTGTTTTCATTGAGATTTCTATGTTCTTATGAGTTTTTTCATGGAATTGGTTTCTGTGTTGTGAGAAACTAATGATTTATGCATAATATATTTTTTAAGATATCAGTGGTATATTGGATTATTTAACTGAGAAAATAATAAACCCTTGTGTAAAATTGGCAGCGTTTTTTGATAACTAATGCGTTACTTTCAATTTTCTAGAGAAAACTCAAATCATCTTATTTTTTCTTTGAGAAAGCATCTCGAATTATTCATTTCTTTGAGTGAAATATCAGTTGATAACATGTCATGTAAGGGCAGGAATTGAAAGCAAATCACTGATACTATGGATATTTTTATTAAGGAATTAATTTACTGTTTATCTGAAGCATTGAAATTTAATTTTCACAAGGCAGTGTTGTTATTATTGATTTTTATTGAGACGCTCATTTGATTGACTGACTGGAAAATGATATATTAGAATTCTATCTCTTTCTTCATTTGGAATAGATACAAAATAAGAAATCCACGATAGGTTTTTTTTTCATATTCAAATATTGATTGGATAATGAATTGTTAGGCGGTTGATTCTCATAAAATACTG
The DNA here is from genome assembly GCA_958510865.1 of Myrrha octodecimguttata. Taxonomy (NCBI): domain Eukaryota; kingdom Metazoa; phylum Arthropoda; class Insecta; order Coleoptera; family Coccinellidae; genus Myrrha; species Myrrha octodecimguttata. Next base: position 1,378,492 of record OY294057.1, on the reverse strand, counting down.
AGTTGTAAACATAATACTCACTAATGGTCGATATATTATTTTCCCAAATCAATATCCATTTAGTCTTTCTTGTTTGCTCATTTCGAATCATCATTGATATCCAAAAAGTTGTCAGGAACAACACACGCATAGAACTGCACTACACTAAACACTATATATCTGGGCACATTTTCACACAGTTTCATCTCTAGGCAGGCAGGACTTCAGATTACCACAGCATTCTAGGAATTTCTCGAATATCGTCATCATGACCAGAGGCTCAGATTCTTATTTATCTGTAAAAAGATACAAATTATACGTATACTCGATTTCAGCGTGTGCATTGGTGTTAATAATACAAATAAATTGGGAGCTTTCTTCACTTAGCTATAGTTATCACTGTTACTCAGTTTCATTAATAGTTAAGAAAAGGTTTGAGTTGATAAGATGTTTTGGAAGGGCAGAAATTTAAAGCAAATCACTGATACTATGGATAATTTTATTAATGGAGGTAATTTCGATGAAAATTATTCCCCATTTCATTATTCTGGGACTAAAAAGTTCATATCATAAAATTCTTAACTAAATAATGAATAAACTTTATGCATAAGTAGGGCAGTCAAGTGAAATAATCACGATTTAATATAAACAATTAAGTACATTATTCATTCAATTATCTCTGTTTTTTGATAACTTATACGTTACTTTCAATTTTCTAGAGAATACCCAAACCATCTTATTTATTCCTATGAGAAAGCACCTCAAATTAATCATATCTGTCAGTCGAATTTCAGCTCCTAATCAATAATTACAAAATGGTGAAGTTATGCTTTGAATTGACTGATGAATCATCATTCATAAAATGTAAACAAATTTTTTAGAGCAAAATAATTGGGCCAATACTGTTTACCTGAAGCATTTAAATATCATTTTCACATCGTAGTGTTGTAATTATTGGTTTTTATAGAGCTCTTCATTGATTAGAAAATGATACATTATATCACTATCACGTTCTTCATTCGAAATAGATAAAAAAAAGTTATAAACATTGTACTCACTAATGGTTGAAATAATCTTCATTCATCTCGTCTTTCTTGTAAGCTCATTTGGAAACATTATTGTATTCCAAAAGGTTGTCAGGAACAACAGATGCATACACATTGAATTGCACTACACTAAAAACTATATATCCGAGCATATTTTCACACAATTCCATCTCTAGGAGGGCAGGACTTCAGATTACCACAGCATTCTAGGAGTTTCCTGAATACCATCAACATAACCCTTCGCTCAGATTCCTCAGTAAATCAATATTCATCTGTAAAAATATACAAATCATACATATAATAGTTTAGATATCATTGATAAATTGCTTTACCTAGAGTTTCAATCATATTAATTTTCCAATGATTCACAACAAAAAGGCATGTTGACATTCTCTGATGAGAAACTAAGGCAGAGCATTCAATTTCCAGGCCACAATATGAATAACTACAGTCGCATATATCATTTGATAGCTTGTCCAATATAATATTCCTGAAAATATGACAATAATTACAAAAATGCATCTGCAAATTGTGTGAAAGCGTAATACATACAATGAATGCCTGCAAACCAAATTGGCATCTTTCTATTGGAAAATTAGCACTAAAATCTTCTCGATGTACGTAATTAGGATGAAAAACAACAGTGCCCTTTGATGGTTGCTATATATGTTCCATTCAACTGCGGAAAAGTAAAATTGTTAACATATGAATAAAATTCATGATATGATATAATAAGAACGAAACAGGTGGTTAAAAGGTAGGAAAAATTAGATGAAAAGTGGTATTTACCTTTGCATTAGATGGATTCCTCAAAATTCAACCTCTGCATGTAAATTTCAGATCGTCAATCCATTTATCGTTTCAAGATTCCTAAAAAATATTAGTGTTATCAAATACTACATACACTTCTGATCACTTTACAGCACTTTTAAACTGATATAATTCAATAATACAGTTAATATTCTGATTTAGAAAGATACGTCGCTGGTCGCTAACCAAACAAATGTGGAATTTTGTTTTGCAACGCCATCTTGCAAACAACATAGAACAGATCATAGAGAGGTCTGTGGTTTCGGCCTCTTCATGAAAATTGAATAATTAAAGAAATATCAACTATTATGAATTAATTCAAGTTATTCACATTTCGAAGGCAACGACATATTCTATGATCATAGAGTCGAGCTAATTCAGGGAAAATTCGAATTTGATCCACTTTTCCAGATACATTATTCAAGAAAACGAAACGAAATTTCGATAATTGAGCATCAGAAATTAATAAAACTATCTTTAATCTTGGAAAAAGCACCAGAAAAAGCAACGTACCTTGTATACAGCGGTAGGATTCCAGTTGAATAGAAAGTTCCATACCGATACAAACATCGATTTCAAGCGATGGACCAAAAGCTCCGGTCATAGTAACGGTTATCCAAACTGACATATAGGCAAAGGATAATCTGTCAATTTTGATAACCGAAACTTTAACCAGAGCATTTGGTCCATCACTTGAAATTGATTGAAATATGCTTGAAATTTGGAAAAAACGTGAAAATGTTGATGAAAGAGTTGAATAGAATCAGTGCCAACCTCAAATCGACCTATTACAATGTATTTAATTGAAAAATTTTGTCAACTGAAAACTTACAGTGTAACCTTATTATGGCCATTAAAGAGAATATTCTTGGAAATTCACTGACTTCTCCATTCGTTCACCTGAAATCATTATGGCATTAATAATATTCGTTATTTCTTATGAATTTCCTTACCTTCGGAGATGAAAAGCTCCTCAAATCATTCTATTGAGTGTATTGAATCTGCTAACGGTAAGAGATTAATGGAATTATTGTAGAAAACACTCATATCTTAATTCTACCACTTGAGGTCGATGACTTATGCTTAGTTCTTACCATTTCATACAATTATTGTTAATAATTCGAAGATTTTGAATAGATTTCCTTCACTTGCATGAAATTTTCAACTAACGGTTTCCACCAATGTCAAAATGAAGAGAAAATATTCATTTAAAATCTATAAATTAGCAGGAAATGTTTAGAAAAAGCTCGATCCCTACCTTTTCTAATAATTTTTCATCATTTTATCCCATCTGCAAGCCTCAAAACAACAGTTAAAAAGTTTTTGTTCGGAGATGCTGTTGACAGTTTGAACTTATGCTGGGATCTGAAAAATAACACAAAATTCACATTGAAAAAGTTGATGGGGATCAGAACCAACCTGTAATCGACCAGTTGCGATGTAGTTTATATTACATTTCCGTCGATTTCGTTCGATTCCATGTTGAAGTCCCGTTTGAGAGTTTCTCAGTGACATTGATGGAAGGTTTTCAGGGAAAAAACACCTATTTCTTCATCTTAGGGCTGGAAAACGATTACTTATGCTTAGTTATTGCCTTTTCATGCAATTTACGCCTAGAATTCGACGAATTTAATTTTTTTTTTTCACTTACGTGAAATTTTCAGGTGATGACAGTAAACTAAGCTGGATTCTCGAAAATAAGTCAAATTAAGTTTCAAAACAGTTAATAGGGATGAGAACAAACCTGTAATCAATCCATTTCGATATATATTATTCCATATTTTCGTCGATTCGCTTCGATTTCACTATAAACTTTTCTCAGAGAGATGCTTCCAGTCGGTTGACAGATCGATAGAACTTTTTTCAGAAAAATTGCTAATTTCTCGAATCTTCAGCTCGAAAACAATGTTATTTGCTTATATTTTGCCATTTCCAACAATTTTCATTGGTAATTCGTCGATTTTTAACAGATATTCATCATCTTCGAGAATTTCTCAACTGACAGCCGTGACAACAACAAACCCATATATCTTGTCTATGAACAAACCGTACTCGATGGTCCGTCAGAATATTTCGGAGAAAAGCAACAATATCGAGAAGAAAACCTCGAAATTTGACATATTTTTTCCCGATATCTCCAAAACTTATGATCGTATCGAATTGAAATTTGGTACACTGCTGTGAAATACGAAGCTCAAAGTGTGGGAAGAACATTTTTTTGGATACAATGAATCGTTTCCGGAAAAAAAAATTTGTTGTAAAAAAATTTCGAAAAATTTATTTTTTTAATTTACTGACAATATGATCTTGACGAAATTTGGCTAAAAGTTGCGCGTCGTTATACTCCACCAAACTGCCAAGTTTGAATCCAATCGCTTGAGTAGTTTCTGAATTAAAAAATAAATAACTTCAGAACTTCAAGTGCCTATACCTCCGATACTATTCGACCGATTTGGCTCATTAACGAACTTAACCGCAGCATTCTGATGCGCAACCTATCCTGAAAGTTTTAAGTAGCTAGCTTGCTTCTGTCGGCAGTTATCGTGTCTACGGACGGCCAACTGGCCGGCCGACCGGACAGAATCAATTTTGACACCGGATTCGTCATCAGTGATTCCAACCTAGTCGATTTAGACCATTTTCGGCTCAATCATCCAAAATTACAGACATTTGGACAAAACGATAGCACGCCGTTCCCCTAGAACATGCGCGTAAAAAGGGAAATTCTCGAACCCATGGATTTGTAATTTACATTGAATTAATAATTAACTTTCATTTTCTTTCACATAACTGAATTGGTCATCGAATGACCTTTTATGCGATATATCACATGCAATATTTTTCCGTAAAAAAACTTTCCGTCCCTTGTTTCTCTTAAAGAATATTTTATTATTCCTCCATTCTTCAATAAACACACTATCGGGGACTTCTCTAACTGACTTTCTGTAATCTCAGCTGTCGACCATTCAGATTCTGGATTCAAACAGGAACTCCGTTCAGATAGTTTTTTTTAATGGTTTCGGATTTTCCTCTTTTCCTCTCCCTTTTTCAGAGGTGTTGTGAGCTTCAATCAAGTGTATTGAATCAATACTGGTTTCATGCTGAAACGATGAGAGTTGATATACTAGCGTATTATGTAATTCAGTCTCATTAGAATTCAATGTGTCCATATAATTAGGGAGTGAAGAGTTTGGTTTTCTTTCAACAGAGAAATTTAATTTTGAGTAACCGCAATACATATCGAAAATATAATTAAAAAAAAAATTTTCGAAAGAAAGATTTCATCAAAAAAGTAAACGTACTCTCAAGTGAATGAAACCCATCATTTTGTACATTAGAGAATTTTATAGGCATTGAAATTGAATTAACTCCTGAATGTATCCCTAATCGTTAATCTGGTGGTAATGATGCAACCTCTTACTCCCTATCTATTTATTTCAACTTTACAATTAAAATTGCTATTTACAAACACAAATTTAGGTACAGTGAATCTGAGATCCGGGATTCGAAGAAGCACTTATCTTAAAAGTAAGGATCCGGTGGTATGATCCTTCAAAATACAGGTATTATGCAGGTAGTCCAGTTCCAAGAGATTCCATCCAGAGCAAAAGTCCAGAATTAAGGTATTTCAGCAATAATCAGCCTCGGTATAAAGGTATTCCAACCATGATCAGCTCCGGTATTAAGATAATCCAGTAATGATTGCCTCCAGTAGTGAGATGATCCAGTTGAACCTTGGGTCCGGTAGTAGGATATTCAAATAGGCATTAGTCCCAGTAAAAAGATAATCCAGCTGTCGATAGCTCGGTGAAAAGATGGTTAAGTGGGCGACAGCCCCGGTACAAAGATGATTTAGTGAGCGGTAGCCCCGGTACAAAGACTGCAAATTTAAAAACAATAAGATAGTGCTTGTAACACGTGATCTCATTCCCAACGACTCTAGACGTTATTGAAACAATTTACAAGTTAATAAATATGAGATGAAATATCTAGAACTCAGGAATAAGAGCACGTTATTCGATAATAAGAATGAGATAAGAAATCAAATGCACAATATCATACAAAGGAAAATGTTAAGCGGTGTAACCTGCATGGAATGAAAATAATCAGAAATCACAATTTGGCATTCACAAAACCAAAAAATATTGGTCGGGATATACGTAGTACTTACCGCCTTTTGAATAGACGTCTTATAAGAAACAATAAAACTTCAAAATTCCACGATGTTAATGGATTACGAAGTTTGTTTATTCGTTAAACTCTAGCAAGGTGTTTAATCTACAACTTCCTACCAGTAAAAAAGAAAGAACTTTCCATCGGCTAGACCGAATTAGGGTCGCGCATGCGAAACACACACTCAACTCTCAAAGCGAAGAGCGTTTTTTAGCGACCGATCATATGATTCCAGTAAGGAGTTTTTGCTTGCGATTGGAATTGAAATTATTAGTATGACGTATTTTCGCGATGGAAACTGAAATCGACAGTGGAGCGTTTTGTAACGTTACACACACCACTTACCAGGAAAAAAAAAATTTTGAAGAAATTTTTTTAGAAAAATGTTAAGCCAATAGGTTTCGATTAATTTTGAAAAATAGAATAATTACTATGAGGAAAATAAAGTTCTTTAACGTTAAATGCCAAACTGAAAGTTAAGTCAAATGGATAAGAGGGAAATTAATCTTGCAGGTCACACAACATAACTGAATCATAAATTCACATGAAGTTCATGGGCAAACAAAGAGAGGTCAAAACTCAAAAAAAATTGGAAATTTGTAGAACCAGCAATGGGTCGACAGTTGTTCGTCACCCAAGTCGAGCAGTGCGATTAAGCGCAAACCAGATAAGCAAAATCCTCGTATACTCGACGTTCCAATCAAACCTGAACGCACCTACCTGTAACAAAGATAAATGACACAAAGGAAAAAGTTGAAATCTTTATTAAAGATCGTTGCCTTTTGCAGGTAAATAGCTTTTGTATAGGGAATTGAAGCCATTTCCTGGAAAATGCTTCAGAGTACTTGAGAAAGGTATCCGAAAAACCTGCCGCCTCAACGACATATCTTTAAGAGATCATTATAGGCATCTCCAAACAGCCACCCACTCACTGGAACCAAAATCCATGAACTAGGAGTGCTGTGTGCAAAAACGAGAGGCCACAAATTGGAAATGATGCATGATCCGACCTTAAGTTCACAGAGGTCCAACCAGACCCTATATTAAATTTTGGGATTTAACAAGACGAAGAGTTACTGTTGTACGGGTAAACTTCAATGGGAAATATTTTTCTTACCGAGTTCACGTAGAAGAAATTTTCCGATATCCACATCTTCAAAACCCATCCTTGAATAGGGTTCGGTATCAACATTACAGAAAGAATGCACTTAAATAAGAGCGTCATCTACGATCCGCAAGCATTTAAAGAACATCATGGTGATAGAATACAGGAGGATAGAATAATCGTTCCAACAACACAACCAGTTCACACGTTGAAGTACACAGTTCTGTTATATCTCAAGAACCACCTTAATGACCCACCCTATATCGATCGCCTGGATTTACCCCAAGCCGTATCAGACAAACTGAAAGCTCTTATTCAAGAGAAAAGAAAAGGTTAAAAGCGCCGTTTAGACGCTGAAGGCCATTTCCGATGGAAAAGGGTCGAGAGCGTTGCGGAGCATACGCTGTCGGCCGACTAAACGTCGCACATGCCCAAGCATTAACCGAAGTCAATGATCAAAAAAAATTTATTCTCGAAAGAAAATTCCGATTTAATCGGGGTTGAGAAAAAAATATAAGTCTCAAATAAAAAGAAAACGGCATAGAAGCTCCGAACGTAGTTATCATAGCCTCCGCAAATAAAAAAAAGGAACCACCCAGTTCGAGACGAAACTGAATGGCCAGGGCATGGAGGTTTATGGATCAGAGACCAAAACCACAAAAAAACTCCCATCATCCTGTGTCAGTTTCAGCGAGCACAAGACGATGTCAAATCCGGTAAAGTAAAAGAAAAGAAAAACGGTCTAAATCGGTAAATTCACAGATGAAAATCGAAGGAAGATGCGTATGGCTATTGTAAACAATACCCACACGAATCAAACACCGAAATCATCTAGTGAAGCAGTCAAAATCGGTAATAATCGACGAAGTCGATAGCAAGGTAAGATAAGAGACACTTGCAACACCCTGTGCGAACACAAGCTGATGCCAAGTTGAGAAAAACGTTAGGTAATAATCGTTATATAGGTAGAGAGGTCGGTAGACAAAGTCAGGAGTGAAAACGTGTAGATATAAGAAAAGATAGGTATCGACTTATCAACAGGTAAGGTAGTCTACACGAATCAAATCCCGAAATCATCCAGACTGAGGTACTCAAAATCGATAAAGTTATAAACGGTAGGCAGCAGTAGTCAAGATAAAGATGTTTCTCTCCGGAGCAATGAAGTCTAACAAGTGGCACGATGCAGATAAAAAAAACAAAACTGTTAGGAAATTGTGGAAGGGAAGGAAGGAATCGAGAAGGAAAAAAAATTATCAGGCAAGGTACTATTGAACATATCCCAAGGTGGTTTTCCAAGTTTCAAAGCTCGAAATTTGAAGCTAATTAATTAATCTCACTGAAGGTGTAAAAGATGCATATGAAGATGATGTAACCAATAATATCAAGAGGTATTTAAAGCTAATGTATCACACAGAAGATGTTAAATGTGTATATGAAGATGATCTAACTAATAATATCAAGAGATCACTTCCCAAGCAGGCCTCTACTAGAAAGTGATCCCTAACATGCGAAAATAGTGAAAGTAGAGAATAAATTGCAAAAACAACCCCGGAAATACGTAGGAAGACAAAGATAAGATTGGGCGCCAGCGATTACAAATCGCAAAATAGGTTCGATATAAGGAAGCGGAAATAGGTAATAGAAAAAGGTAATAGGGATAGATAATAGGTAATAGGGATAGATAATAGGAAATAGGTAATAGGGATGGATACAAACGGCAGGTAAGGAAAGAGAAAGATAAGTGTCCGCCCGTTGGTACAAATAATAACTGCATCCAAAAATGCAAGAAAAATAATCTCTATGAGACTCACAGATCAAAGAAAACTTCAAAGTAAATCGCTAACTACGCCAAATTTTCAATCAAGATACTGCATAGTCGCTATTAACTTCAAAATATTAAAAGATACGTTGTGAGACTCACAGATTAAAGAAAACTTCAAAGTAAATCGCTAACTACGCTAAATTTTCAATCAAGATACTGCATAGCCGCTCTAAACTTCAAAATATTAAATACGATACGATAGGTGTCCGAGACACAAAAGATACGGTATTTGCCAACCGGCATAAGATAAATTGTCATTAGACACGATAAAGATAAGATAAAATATATATATTTGTACCTACAGGGGGGGACACTTGCCTTACGATAGGAAAGGAGGGAAGGTATAAGGGACATAAAAAAACGACAAATCATCACCTCCATCCTGAATCATCACTACTCTCGTCACTCTGTGTAACGTCCAATTTAATATGCTTAACGTGAAAATCACCAAGATCATTTCCACTCAAGTCCTTCAAATTATAAACTAATGGAGACACTTCTCTGTTAACAATGCAAGGCACAAACTTAGGAGCGAGCTTAACGGAGAAATTCTTAGTCGCGTCTGAAAGTATAAAATTCTTTTTCCAAACCCTGTCTCCAACATGAAACTGAACATCACGTTTCCTCAAGTTATATCGATGAGAATTTCTCTTATGAGCCTGAAATATTTTCTGCTGGACAGAATGATAGAGATCGGGTAATTTTCTTCGCAAAAGTGGATCCAAAACTTCATTACGGATTTCAATGGGGTTATTTGCATTTTCCGAAATTTTACCATGAAAAGCACCGTCAGTTGCGACATTTCTTATGAAACACAGGTAGGATGGAGAAAATCCAGTTACTTCATGTTTACTTAACCTAATAGCTTGGGCTATATGGTGTATGTTCTGATCCCAAGTTTTGTGATTTTCATGTATGAAAGAACGTATAGCCGTTGTAATCGTTCTATTCACACGTTCTGTTGGGTTTATTTGTGGAAAATACCTCGCGTTGTACCAAATCTTTTGGACATTATATTGTTTAGCTAAATTCTTGAATTCGTTGAAAATGAATTGCGCTCCGTTATCAACTACAATTATCTGAGGGACACCAAAAATTAGAAAGACTTGAGTTTCAAGGAACTTAACGATACCTTTGGCTGTTGCTCGAGCCATGGGATGCACAAGCACAAATTTGGTGAACCAATCTGTAACAACTAGTACATACTGGTTTCCATTCTTTGATCTGGGATATGGTCCCAGCAAATCTGCCGAAATAAACTGAAATGGAAAGTTGATGTTCCTGTATTTACCTGTCAAACCTGCCTGAGGAAGGTTATCTGACTTGCACGAAGCACATACTTTACATTTTCTGACATAGTTTCTTACTGAATTACGCATCTTTGGCCAATTATAAAGATAAGATAAACGGGATAGTGTCTTAGACACACCAAAGTGCGCTGCAATAGGATGATCGTGATATTTTCTCAACAACTCTAATCTATTGTCAGTAGGAACAACAATCTTCCATTCAGGAGAATCATCAGATAGTCTGGACTTACAAAAGATATGTTTATACAACACGTTACCATCCACTCAGAAATCAGGATAGAGATGAGGATTACTAATTACGTTATTCAGCATCTCACGATACCACCTGTCAGGCCTCAACGCACCAAGGTTCAAAACGGAAGTCTGCACAGACTCAGGAATACGGGATAATGAATCTGCAATGGTATTCAGCGAGCCACTACGATGTATGATCTTGAATCTATGACATGATAATCTGATAATCCATCTAGCCAGTCGAGGAGAAGGGTTCTTCATTGAATGCAGCCACTGTAGAGAAGAATGATCAGTTATAACAGTGAATTCAGTACCTTCAATATAAGGGCGAAATCGATCTATAGACAGCAAAATTGCAAGGCATTCATTTTCGGTGGTAGTATATTTACGTTGACATTTATTCAAGGTTCTACTAAAGAAGGCAATGGGATGTTCTAAACCGTCGGTTTCCTGGAAAAGTACTCCACCAACTCCTACATCTGAAGCATCACATGCTAGGAAAAACTTCTTAGAAAAATCTGGGCTAGCCAGAACAGGAGTGGACGTCAGAATCTTTTTAATACTGAGGAAAGCTTCATCAGCCTCCTTAGTCCAGGTAAAAGGTTGTCCCTTCTGTCGTCCTTTTAATAAGTCAGAGATAGGGGAGCATACTGTAGCGAAGTCTTTCAAAAACCGGCGGTAATAACCTACTAATCCGATTAAACGACGTATTTGGGTCGTATTGATTGGTACAGGATAGTTTAGAATGGATTCAACCTTTTCAGGGTCAGTTCTCAGACCTTGTTCATCGACGAGAAAACCTAAGAATTTCAACGAAGGACGGCAAAATTTGCACTTGTCGAAATTTACGGTCAGGTTAGCCTCTTTAAGCCGTTTGACTAACTCCCTCAAGACTGTAAGATGGGTCTCAAAATCGGGTGAAGGACCAATGACTACATCCATGAGTCTACACAAAGCTTGGGCGGCATTATTTAAGCCAAAAGGCAGCACGTTGAAACAAAATAGTCCTCTACCTGGGACTGAGAATGTGGTTTTAAGTTTAGAGTCTTCATCGAGCGGAATTTGAAAGAAAGCAGATTTTAAATCAATGGACGATAAGTATGAAGCATTATTCACTTTACTAACGATCGTATCTATTAATGGCATAGGAATTGAATCTTGTACAGTTACCGAATTTAACTTCCTACCGTCAAAACAAAGCCTGAACGTTCCATCTTTCTTGCCGACAAGCCAAAGAGGAGATAACCAGAGAGAACATTCAGTGACCGGTCGAATGATATCCAACTTTAGCATCTCGTCGATTTGATAGTTCAAAACGGACTGCATAGCGGGCGATAGAGGATACTGCCTTTGTCTAATCGGAGGTCCCTCAGTCTTAATTGAATGAGTTAAAAGATGTGTTCTACCGATTTTATCTTTAGGCCCAATGTCCCTAAATAAATTTACTACTTCCTGCAGTTTCTCCATTTGCAAGTCCGAGAGATTATCTGCTGGTTTGATAGCATGTAGTGCAGCTGTCGAAGTTACTGAGGTATCAAAAGAAAAATTGGAAAAATCCACGGCGATATTAAACGTTTTAATAAAGTCCATTCCCAGTATCATACGATGGGAGATTGCAGGAACAACAAGAAATTTCAAAGTCCTAACTGAGTTGTTAACTTTAATAGGTAGCCAAACATATCCTAATGTACTTTGTAACTGGCCATCTGCTGTAGTCAAGTGGATAGATACGTCGTAATTCAAAGGTAAATTTAATATTTTCAAAAGATATAGAGAAGGCGAACCAAGAATAGAGACATTGCTTCCGCTATCGAGCAGTGCTAACACTTTCTCTTCAGAAATATCAACATTAATATAGGGTCTATTATCATCACGTTTACGCAACAGTAAAGGGCATGTGGAATTAGTTTTAACATCCTTATAGTCTAGTTCATTATTACAAACTGGAGTATTGCTCGAGGGTTTTGAGAGAGAGTTGTTATAAAAATTTTCGATTGTTATCGAACAGTCGTCCCAGTCGTCTTTACAGAAACTGTTTATTGTCTCTTGTTCTTTTGAGCGGCAGTTGGTCTTGAGGTACTTGGCTGAGTCACCTGCCCTGCCAACTGATGACCAGCTCCCACGTTTTTTGAACAAAATTGACACTTTGACTTTACAGTGCCTCGCTTACCACAACCGTAACAAAAAGTGACCCTATTTTTCCTACACACACTATATTTGTGTCCTGAAACACCACAATTCCAACATTGAACCTGAGAAACTTCAGCAATCGATAAACTTTTCGGAAATCTTTGTTGGAGATCACCCAGTCGCAAGATATCTTCAATCCTTTTACACAATGATGTCAAAGAGACTATTGTGGCTATGTCCTGAAGCACTAATGCTTTAACAAAATCTGGAAGCAAGTTGCTTCTAATGATCCCTACCATTTCTTTCTCGGAAGGTTTTGTATTTAAACGGTAAAACTTAGCTTCTAGTGAAGTTATAAAAATGGTTACATTCTCGCCTACTCTCTGTTTACGAGACTTAATTTCGCTCATAATTCTTTCATCATAATTTGAAGGTAAGAAAGATTCCTTCAAACCAACCACCAAGTCTGACCAGGACTTGAAGGTACCACGAATGAAATGATTATGCCACCATGTCCAAGCGTCCAACTCGAAGAGATCTGAAGCTGATTCGAAAAGGTCAGCATCAGTACAGCCGCGCGAAACCTTAAGGGTATCTATTAGTTCTAGAAAAGGCATCAGTGATTCTCTACCAGAAAATTTTTTGAAAGTCCACTTATAAATGGGAACCTCTTTTGAGGAAACGACAGAATCCCCCGAAGAGAGAGTTTTCGTAGGAGTGGAAGTCACCGGAGCTGCTGAAGGCATTTTACGCTCGTCTAACTGTGATTCTAAGGAAATAATTTGGAATAACAATGATCTTTTCTGTTTCTCGTCAGAAACTTCCTCCACAGAAACCCTGTGCAACCTAGCTGAACAATGAGTCAAACGATCTATGATCCGTCTATAATCATTCTCTGAAGATGTAACAGATAAGTTAGAAATCAAGGTAGATGTTTCAGTAATTGACCTTTTTAACTCTGTAAAACTTGTTTCTAAGTCATAATCATCCCTTAATTCTATAAAACTACGATCGCCCTTCTCTTGAGCAATTAAGCCCCTCAGAAGCTTACGTTTCTCCTCTACAGTTGTTGGTATCTCTTTGCCTATCCGAATGGTCAACTCATAACTCAACTCGTGAGACTTCAAGTTATTGGGATTCATGATTCAGTTATTCAGAAAACACAAATACAAGATAACGATAAGGTAGAAGTCAGCTCAGACTCATAACGAAGTCACCTTCACAACCAGAAAAACGAAAAAGACACACTCAGGGAAAAATGTTACTCAAAAAAAAGTTACTCGTGGCCCCACGTTACCTGCGCCAGTGAAATTAAATTAACTCCTGAATGTATCCCTAATCGTTAATCTGGTGGTAATGATGCAACCTCTTACTCCCTATCTATTTATTTCAACTTTACCATTAAAATTGCTATTTACAATCACAAATTTAGGTACAGTGAATCTGAGATCCGGGATTCGAAGAAGCACTTATCTTAAAAGTAAGGATCCGGTGGTATGATCCTTCAAAATACAGGTATTATGCAGGTAGTCCAGTTCCAAGAGATTCCATCCAGAGCAAAAGTTCAGAATTAAGGTATTTCAGCAATAATCAGCCTCGGTATAAAGGTATTCCAACCATGATCAGCTCCGGTATTAAGATAATCCAGTAATGATTGCCTCTAGTAGTGAGATGATCCAGTTGAACCTTGGGTCCGGTAGTAGGATATTCAAATAGGCATTAGCCACAGTAAAAAGATAATCCAGCAGTCGATAGCTCGGTGAAAAGATGGTTAAGTGGGCGACAGCCCCGGTACAAAGATGATTTAGTGAGCGGTAGCCCCGGTACAAAGACTGCAAATTTAAAAACTATAAGATAGTGCTTGTAACACGTGATCTCATTCCCAACGACTCTAGACGTTATTGAAACAATTTACAAGTTAATAAATATGAGATGAAATATCTAGAACTCAGGAATAAGAGCACGTTATTCGATAATAAGAATGAGATAAGAAATCAAATGCACAATATCATACAAAGGAAAATGTTAAGCGGTGTAACCTGCATGGAATGAAAATAATCAGAAATCACAATTTGGCATTCACAAAACCAAAAAATATTGGTCGGGATATACGTAGTACTTACCGCCTTTTGAATAGACGTCTTATAAGAAACAATAAAACTTCAAAATTCCACGATGTTAATGGATTACGAAGTTCGTTTATTTGTTAAACTCTAGCAAGGTGTTTAATCTACAACTTCCTACCAGTAAAAAAGAAAGAACTTTCCATCGGCTAGACCGAATTAGGGTCGCGCATGCGAAACACACACTCAACTGTCAAAGCGAAGAGCGTTTTTTAGCGACCGATCATATGATTTCAGTAAGGCGTTTTTGCTTGCGATTGGAATTGAAATTATTAGTATGACGTATTTTCGCGATGGAAACTGAAATCGACAGTGGAGCGTTTTGTAACGTTACAGCATATAGGCTTGTCGGACGATGTTCTTCCTAATTGAGTAAAAGCTGTTGAAGATGGTTTCTCAGTTTCATTGTTTTTAACGACAATCCTTCTTATTTTTCTGACAAAATTTTAGTTCAAAATGAAAAAGATTCATGATTTTTTTAAACTTGCAATTATGAATACCTAATTGTCCGTACACACTGGAAATTATGATTAATTGTCAGTTCAAACCAGCAATTAGCCATAAGTGCCAGTCGGACTCAAAATCATCAATAATTGTCGGATTGAAGCCGCAGTTATGGGTAATTGTCAGTTCAAACTTGCACTCAACAATAAGTGCCAGTCCAGACACACAATTATCCATGATTGTCGTGTCAAACCAGCCGATATTGGATTGATGTCAATACAAACTGGCAATTATGGTTAATAGTCAGTTCAAACTGGCAATAATGGTTAATTGTTAGATCAAACTTGCAATTAGCAATTTTTGAAATTTTGTTTTTCTGATTAGAGGAGCAGAAGATTAAAAAAAATATATTTTTTGAGCAGAATGTTTTACCTAGTGGAACCTAGATGGCTGACCGCAAAGAAGTACGCTGGTTTGACGCATACATTGACAGATGATTAATCGTGCAAGAAATCACGAATACGCGTCAGAACTTAAATAGAGATTTTTTCATAATAACTTTTTTAATTATATTATGATTATATCTCATATACCCACTATACAAATGAGCTACTCCACACTATAAGATTGTTCCATATCCAATTTTTTCGATCGTACCAAAATATTTAATCTAGCTTGAACCCAGCAGCCAAATTGTTTCCTGTTGTTTTATACCTTTGGAAAATATCAATATTTGCGGTATTTTTCGAAAATTTTTTCTCTATTTACGCAAGATGAGATCGAAACGACAGCAAGTTCGGAACTTTCTATTTTCAATCATGGTTAGACATCACGCCAAGTGACCCCAGAAATATCCAAAAATTTTCACGAAAATTACCATTTTTTACCAAATGTTTTTCTTGATCTCCTGCAGTGGTTCGACGATGTTGCCTGTAACGCGTTTAGTATTATTGATGATATGGGTCACAGTGTCAAGCTGGAAAAAGTCAAAATTTCCCGGAAACTATACGGGCACGAAATTCACTACATACGGCACGAATTGGTACAGAATGGGTAAAATTCAATTGTGAAATGAAATTTAAAATTTCAATATATGAGTCACAGCGTCAAGTTGGTGACCCACTTGAAAAACTCGAAATATCTCAAAAATTATACGGGCACAACATTCGCTACATACGGCACGACTTGGCACAAAATGGGCACAATTTAATAGTTAAAAAAATTTTGAAATTTCGAAATATGAGTCACAGCGACAAGCTGGTGACCCACTTGAAAAACTCAAAAATCTTGAAAACTATAAGGGCACAAAATTCGCTACATACGGCACGAATTGGCGCAAAATGGGCACAATTCAATAGTGAAAAAAAAATTTCAAATTTCAATATATGAGTCACAGCGTCAAGCTGGTGACTCACTTGAAAAACTCAAAATATCTCGAAAACTATACGGGCACAAAACTCAATACATACGGCACAAATTAGCACAAAATAGGCACAAAATATCCATAATATTAAAATATCAAAATTCTAGGTATGAGTTACCAGCTTGACGCACCTACGGCGTACAGCGTACGGCGTACGGCGGAAAGACGGATTTTTTTTTATTCGTTCATTCAAATCTACATACTCCGAAACGTAAACTGTGAAATTTTCAGGGGGGGTTAAAATTTTTTTTTTTGTTGGTCGATCCCTAAGGTTTTTCATTTGATTTTATCAAATAATGAACCAAAAGGGATATAAGAAGACCTGCTTTCGTAAACACAAATCCATGGATTCGTGGATTTCCCTCAATAATAATTAGTTAAAGAATGATGATCTGATTGTAGTTCTCACCAAAAACGAAGAAATTTTTTTTAGTCATATCGCTCAGCAGGTTATCAAATTACCTTTCATTTGATGTATCACAACCCATATATTCCCATTTGAAAAAATAAAGTTGTGGGGTGCGTGGCGTAGGGGGTGAGAAATATCAAATTCAAAAAACACTGGAAAAGTTGCTTTCGGGGTTAAGAGTCCACGGATGCGAGTATTTTTCTCAATAATTCTTCGTACAAGAATTATTCACGAGTAACTTTACTCTTGTGGCAAGCTGTATACTATTCATAACTCATTGGTTCTTCACCCCAAAATTTGCAGCATTTTTCTCTATACCCCAGGAACCACTGGACAGAAATCATCCAGGTGAAAATTAGTTAGAGTTATGCAACAGTTATCAACATTAAAAGTTTCATGAAAATTCGTTTTCGAAAAAAAGTTTTTTTTCCATCAACCCATAATTTTGAGTCCTTAGGGTACAACGATCCTGCTGAAAAGCTTGAAGGATCAGTCCCGAGCGACGAACGATTTTTGTACCAAGTTTCACGGAATTCGGTTCAGTATTTTCACAGAAAAGCCCCGGACAAAGGATGGCGGACGGCGTACGGCGGACGACGGACGGCGGACGCAGGATGTTTTTTATTCGTTCATTCAAATCTACATACTCTTAAACTTAAACTGTGAAATTTTCAGGGGGGGTTAAAATTTTTTGTTCGTTGGTCGTTCACTAAGGTACATTATTCGATTTTATCAAATAATAAACCAATAGTAGATTTTGTTGTATGGCTCATCGAAAGGAAAAGACATTACAAATTAGGAAGACCCTATGTACGTTGGATAAAGGAATACCTGGGGATTTAAGCGTTAATGATTGTGCTGGTAACATAGGACCTACACAAAAAAATTATCATTATGAATTTATTGAGAAACTTCTTATATCAAATAAATAGGTATGACCTATTTCATAATGAAAAATGCATCTCAATACAATAATCTTTTATTTATAATTCACCTACCATAACAATCTTCCATAATGTTATGTTATGAACCAACTGGAGATTAATTTTTTCTAGAAAATATTATTGCTAAAATGAATCTTTACAATCCTAATTCTAGGAAGTCGTTCAGTAATCAACGGGCTGAAGATAACAATCTCTTAAATTGCATTCAAAAATTGTCACATCACCTACCCAACCTAATACCAAATGTCAGTTATCAGATCATGATTGTTTATCATATAAAAACTTGTCTCAATTCGTTTCATATCGTACGTTCTCATTCGTTCACTTCTCCCAACCGAGGTTTGTCGATATTTATTTATTTTATTGATTTTAATGCATTTATGAAATTCTATTCTAGTTCAATATGGCTTCGAGTATTTGAATACTGTAATAGTAGAGTTCACAAGGCATGAAAAGAGCTCTAAAACAGATTTTCTTGTGAACTTCGTTGGTAAAATGTATGAACCGCTCAGTAACATTCCCTACACCCTCAAAATGCAATATCAACTTGTCGTCAAGAAATCGTCATGTGCAGGAAGTGGTGGGGAGCATTTTTCCAAAAATTGGCAAAAATTATTTTTCATTCATCCTCATATAAGCTATCCAGACAAATTACTATCAAAATACATGATTCAGAAATATTTTGTTTTAATTTTCAAAAAAGTCGGATACCATGCACTTACAAGGAGTTCCTTATGATATAGTCGTGTTCAGTCATATTCGCAATTTTACGAATTGAATATAAATAATTAAAGTTTGAGCGATTGCTAAATGTCGTAGAAGTGCGCGTGAACAATGTCAACATTGGTGGCTTCTTCGCCTCACGCACCACATTTCGACATTTACGTACTTGAGAATAAAATTATAGACACCGTTCGTTGTGAAAATCTTCAAAAACTTTTCATCGCTGAATTTTCTGACTTTATCGCATTATTTTGATACCAAACGCTTTCGAAAACTTTCGCATTAATACGCATTTGTTATTTTTCGCATTCACGTATTGTTTGTGTTTCTTCAACACCACATTTTGAACACTAAGAAGTTGGAACATACTTCCCGCAGCAAAGGATCCATGTGAAGAGCTGGGAGTTCGAGTAGAAACAACTTTACCATCATTGCGACGCGCATTTGGTAAGTCATCACTGTTGACCGCATTTTCAATATTCATATATATACCTATTTTTTCTTTATTTTCATTGTTGTACATTTCGCTAATGAATCAAGATTTCACTCAAGATCAAGACCTTTCAACAAAGAACTTTGTTCTAAGCTCAAGACACTCAAATCCAAGATTTATCTTCGGCACATGCTGGCAATACTACTACCAAAATGACATTGTTGCAGGCACAAATCTTTTTTTTTATATAAAATTCTGTTTTTTGCATCTTTCTATTTTTCAAAATTTCCATACATTATATTTGTATCTGAAAAATATTATTCATCATTTTAATTTATTCCAGATCTACCTATATGTTCACGATTCCACTATGGTTCAAATATATCAGCTTTCTTTGCACCTTATGCTCAAAAAATTATAAAACTATTTAAAATTTGTTGTTTGTTTCACCATTTCACAACTATCTATTTATTGATCTAACAAAAATTTTATTATTTTTTCAGGGTGTGATTACCATATGAAATTCATCTGAAGCTTTGTTGGAGAAGTTGGATCCAACCATTACGCAAGAGTCTTGAGGCATAGGCATAGTGAGACAAACTCATCATTGTCTGCCAGAAATAATGATGTCTTATAAAAATGATTTCCAGTAAATTTGTTATTCTTTGATATCTAGGACCAGAACAACTATAGAATGATATTTTTGCCCTTTGTAGAAAACATTTAGGTGTCTATTTCCACTGGGCATGGAAATGATATTCAAGAAATCCTTGGAACTGCCACTGACAGATAAAAAAAATCTCAGGAGCAAACAGAAAAGAGATCGGATACGCCAAGATTGATTTATATGGCGATATGATTTAAATATATATATATACATATAAAACATCTTTGGAATAATGTTTCGTATAACTCAGATTTTTTATTGTACAATTTTTTAGTGTAAATTAATGCAATGATTAGGGAAATATATTCAACTCAAAATCTGTCTGTACTGTAGTTACGTTACAAATGACAATATGTTAAAACTCATTATAATTTCATCTATAAAATTCAGCCAGTACTTTCTTCCGACAAATCAACCTTTTTTACTATAGTGCCAAGCCCTATTCAATCTCATAAAATGTTCCAAAGTGTCATATCAGCATTGAAATAAGCTCCCTCTGAATACAAATTTATGTGAACTGTCCTTTTCAGGTTGTTGAAATAAGCTTATTTTAATAATGATATGAAGCTTAGGTATATTGGGGAAAAGTCACAGTAAGCAGCCTTCTTAATACTATAGCCAAGAAGTGGAAAATAATATCAATGTAACTTTATTCCAGTAAAGGCATATATGAATAGAAGTACATCGAAAAGAAATAGTGTCGATAGAAAAACAAAGAAACAATACACGATACTCTACGAATTCTTAAAGCAGATATCTTTCCATTTCTTATATCTACTTTAATATCTGTCTTTTGTAGCACCTAAGGTTAAATTCTGTTCTTTTGAAAGTTGGAAGTTTATTGAAATAATATATGCAACCTACATTTTCACATTCAAACTCAATCTATGTTGTAGATACATATATCATTTGAGTAGATGTTTTATTATATGAGCAGGCATCCTTCAACTTGTAACATAAATTTATCTGCTTTTTCTAGAGTGCGGCCAAGCACTATTAACTGCATGATCCAAAAGCGTCATACCAGTTGAAAAATAATATGCTCCCTTCAATTACAAATTTAAGAGAACCAACATATCAAGGTCGCCCAAATAGGCGTATTTCCATACTGATATAAGATTTTGGAAAAGTCATGATAATATAAATTTTGAGAATAGAATATATACGAAATTAATTTTTATTATGATAGCACCGGCACAAAGTTATTCGCAAATATTTCCTTCAATTCCCGCAGCAGTGAAGGATTGCTTAGATTTTTTTTATTTTCTCCTCATTTGCGACACCATCCAACACAGTCAATATTTATAAAATACTCAAAAAATATATCCGAAAAATTTTCTTCCAAGTGACTAATTTGAATTTTGAATAATATTGTCTATGGCACTAACCGAACATGCCGTAGAAAATCGACGGTTGTTCTGGTGACAGACTACTTAACGATTCATCAGTCACCACGTTCCGTTGTAACGTTACAAAACGCTCCACTGTCGATTTCAGTTTCCATCGCGAAAATACGTCATACTAATAATTTCAATTCCAATCGCAAGCAAAAACGCCTTACTGAAATCATATGATCGGTCGCTAAAAAACGCTCTTCGCTTTGACAGTTAGGTGTGTGTTTCGCATGCGCGACCCTGCCAAGTCAGTCTAGGCGATGGAAAGTTCTTTCTTTTTGACTGGTAGGAAGTTGTAGATTAAACACCTTGCTAGAGTTTAACGAATAAACGAACTTCGTAATCCATTAACATCGTGGAATTTTGAAGTTTTATTGTTTCTTATAAGACGTCTATTCAAAAGGCGGTAAGTACTACGTATATCCCGACCAATATTTTTTGCTTTTGTGAATGCCAGGTTGTGATTTCTGATTCATTTCATTCCATGCAGGTTACACAGCTTAACATATTCCTTTGTATGATATTGTGCATTTGATTTCTTATCTCATTCTTATTATCGAATAACGTGCTCTTATTCCTGAGTTCTAGATATTTCATCTCATACTTATTAACTTGTAAATTGTTTCAATAGGGTCTAGAGTCGCTGGGAATGAGATACCGTGTTACAAGCACTATCTTATTGTTTTGAAATTTGCAGTCTTTGTACCGGGGCTACCGCTCACTAAATCATCTTTGTACCGGGGCTGTCGCCCACTTAACCATCTTTTCACCGAGCTACCGACTACTGGATTATCTTTTTACTGGGACTAATGCCCATTTGAATATTCTACTACCGGACCCAGAGTTTGACTGAATCATCTTAGTACTGGAAGCAATCATTACTGGATTATCTTAATACTGGAGCTGATTATGACTGGAATACCTTTATTCCGACGCTAATTATCACTGGAATATCTTAAATCTGGACTTTATTCTGGATGGAATCTCTTGAAATTGGACTGCCTGGATAATACCTGTATTTTGAAAGATCATACCACCGGATCCTTACTTTTAAGATAAGTGCTTCTTCGAATCGCGGATCTCAGATTCATTGTACCTAAATTTGTGTTTGTAAATAGCAATTTTAATTGTAAAGTTGAAATAAATAGATAGGGAGTAAGAGGTTGCATCATTACCACCAGATTAACGATTAAGGATACATTCAGGAGTTAATTTAATTTCACTGGCGCAGGTAACGTGGGGCCACGAGTAACTTTTTTTTGAGTAACATTTTTCCCTGAGTGTGTCTCTGTCGTTTTTTCTGGTTGTGAAGATGACTTCGTTGTGAGTCTGAGCTCCGAGATTGAATGTTTGATATTACTATCTTTCAACTTTTACCTTGTTGTTATCTTATATTAGTATTGTCTGAATAACTGAATCATGATTCTCGATAACTTTAAGTCTCACAAATTGAAATATGGACTTCATTCTCGGTACCTTTAATGCTTGGTAGGCCTGGTTGATGGTGGGCTTAGTTTTTGGAGCCATCATACGCTTGGGAAGTTGACCATCGACTATCTGATGGGTCAAAGCAATTATTATCGTCGGTTTATTGGTGAACGGTTGTAGTGTGTTCGTGTGATGGTAATTTGTTGTTCGTAGTATGTCTGTCTAGCAAAGAGTATGAAAATTATCGCGCCCACCAAAAGTGGATTGTTCTATTTCTTGTTATGTGTGACGAAGGCAGTTATGTTTTTGGATGGAGGTGATGATTGGTCGTTTTTTTGTGTATCTAAATTTCCTAATACCTTTTCTCCTTTTCCTATTTAAGGCAAGTGTCGGTCTGTCTGGTGCAAATATTTATTAGTTTTTTTCTTTTGGTTTACATGACGATTTCGTGAGGATAGCGATTAATCTTTCGAGTTTAACGCAGCTATGCAGTGCCTTGAATGGAAATTTGAGCGTAGTCTGCGGTTTACTTTGAAGTTTTCTCGGGCCTTCGATTCGACAATTACCGTATCATTTTCCTTGTGCCTGTAGGCAATTACCGTGTCTTACGACAACTACCGTATCTTATCGTGTCTTATGACAATTACCGTATCTTATCGTGTCTTATGACAATTACCGTATCTTATCGTGTCTAACGACAATTTATCTAATGCCGGTTGGCAAATACCGTATCTTTTGTGTCTCGGACACCTATCGTATCTCATGCCTGTGGGCATCTTATCTTTTAATATTTTGAAGTTTAGAGCAGCTATGCAGTATCTTGATTGAAAATTTGGCGTAGTTAGCGATTTACTTTGAAGTTTTCTTTAGTCTGTGAGTCTCACAACGTATCTTTTAATATTTTGAAGTTTAGAGCGACTATGCAGTATCTTGATTGAAAATTTGGCGTAGTTAGCGATTTACTTTGAAGTTTTCTTTGATCTGTGAGTCTCATAGAGATTATTTTTCTTGCATTTTTGGATGCAGTTATTATTTGTACCAACGGGCGGACACTTCTCTTTCTCTTTCCTCACCTGTTGTTTGTATCTATCCCTATTACCTATTCTCTATTACCTATTTCCTATTATCTATCCCTATTACCTATTATCTATCCCTATTACCTATTTCTATTACCTATTTCCGCTTCCTTATATCGAACCTACTTTGCGATTTGTAATCGCTGGCGCCCAATCTTATCTTTTCTTTCCTACGTATTTCCGGGAGTGTTTTTCCAATTTATTATCCACTTAAATTATTTTCGCATATTGGGGATCGCTTTCTAGGAGAGGCCTGCTTGGGGAGTGATCGCTGATACATATTTAACATCTTCCGTCAGATAAATTAGCTTTAAACACCTCTTGATATTATTGGTTACATCATCTTCACATACATCTTTAACACCTTCAGTGAGATTAATTAATTAGCTTCAAATTTCGAGCTTTGAAACTTGGAAAACCACCTCGGGATATGATCAATAGTACCTTCCCTGATAATTTTTTTTTCTCCTCGATTCCTTCCTTCCCTTCCACAATTTCCTAACAGTTTTGTTTTTTTATCTGCATCGTGCCACTTGTTAGACTTCATTGCTCCGGAAAGAAACATCTTTATCTTGACTACTGCTGCCTACCGTTTATAACTTTATCGATTTTGAATACCTCAGTCTGGATGATTTCGGGATTTGATTCGTGTAGACTACCTTACCTGTCGATTAGTCGATACCTATCTTTTCTTATATCTGCACGTCTTGACTCCTGATTTTATCTTTCGACTTCTTCACCTGTACGAAGATTATTACCTAACATGTTTATGTTACTTTATCCTTGTCTTTCAAGTTGCGATTCCTTATTGTTTGCCGTGTGAATTTCATGTAAATTTATGTTTCAGTTATGCTGTGTGACCTGCAAGATTAACTTCCCTTTCATCCATTTGGCTTAACTTTCAATTTGGCATTTAACGTTGAATAACTTTATTTTCCTCATAGTAACTATTCTTTTTTTCAAAATTAATCGAAACCCATTGGCTTTAAATTCTTCTAAAAAAATTTCTTCAAAATTTTTTTTTCCTGGTAAGTGGTGTGTGTAACGTTACAAAACGCTCCACTGTCGATTTCAGTTTCCATCGCGAAAATACGCCATACTAATAATTTCAATTCCAATCGCAAGCAAAAACGCCTTACTGAAATCATATGATCGGTCGCTAAAAAACGGTCTTCGCTTTGACAGTTAAGTGTGTGTTTCGCATGCGCGACCCTGCCAAGTCAGTCTAGGCGATGGAAAGTTCTTTCTTTTTGACTGGTAGGAAGTTGTAGATTAAACACCTTGCTAGAGTTTAACGAATAAACGAACTTCGTAATCCATTAACATCGTGGAATTTTGAAGTTTTATTGTTTCTTATAAGACGTCTATTCAAAAGGCGGTAAGTACTACGTATATCCCGACCAATATTTGTTGCCTTTGTGAATGCCAGGTTGTGATTTCTGATTCATTTCATTCAATGCAGGTTACACAGCTTAACATTTTCCTTTGTATGATATTGTGCATTTGATTTCTTATCTCATTCTTATTATCGAATAACGTGCTCTTATTCCTGAGTTCTAGATATTTCATCTCATATTTGTTAACTTGTAAATTGTTTCAATAACGTCTAGAGTCGCTGGGAATGAGATACCGTGTTACAAGCACTATCTTATTGTTTTGAAATTTGCAGTCTTTGTACCGGGGCTACCGCTCACTAAATCATCTTTGTACCGGGGCTGTCGCCCACTTAACCATCTTTTCACCGAGCTACCGACTACTGGATTATCTTTTTACTGGGACTAATGCCCATTTGAATATTCTACTACCGGACCCAGAGTTTGACTGAATCATCTTAGTACTGGAAGCAATCATTACTGGATTATCTTAATACTGGAGCTGATTATGACTGGAATACCTTTATTCCGAAGCTAATTATCACTGGAATATCTTAATTCTGGACTTTATTCTGGATGGAATCTCTTGAAATTGGACTGCCTGGATAATACCTGTATTTTGAAGGATCATACCACCGGATCCTTACTTTTAAGATAAGTGCTTCTTCGAATCCCGGATCTCAGATTCATTGTACCTAGATTTGTGTTTGTAAATAGCAATTTTAATTGTAAAGTTGAAATAAATAGATAGGGAGTAAGAGGTTGCATCATTACCACCAGATTAACGATTAGGGATACATTCAGGAGTTAATTTAATTTCACCGTAAATACCCTTTTTGCGCGCATGTTCTAGGGGAACAGCGTGCTATCGTTTTGATCAAATGTCTGTAATTTTGGATGATTGAGCCGAAAATGGTCTCAATCGACTAGGTTGGACTCACTGATGACGAATCCGGTGTCAAAATCGATTCTGTCCGGCTGGCAGGCCAGCCGTAGACACGCTAACTGTCGACAGAAGCAAGCTAGCAACTTGAAACTCTCAGGATAGGTTGCGCATCAGAATGCCGCGGTCATGTTCGTTAATGGGCCAAATCGGTCAAATAGTTTCGGAGTTATAGGCAGTTGAAATTTTGAAGTTATTTATTTTTTATTTCAGAAACTACTTGAGAGATTGGATTCAAACTTTTTTTCGAAATTTTTTTCCAAAAAATTTTTTTTTTCGGAAACCATTCATCATATCTGAAAAACAAGTCCACCAACACTTTGAACTTCATATTTAACAGCAGTGTACCAAATTTCAGTTCGATACGATCACAAGTTTCGGAGATATCGGGAAAAAATGTGTCAAATTTCGAGGTTTTCTTCTCGATATCGTTTATTTTTTCGGTATAACTCGAGAAATACTGATTCAGTCCTGATGAAACTTCACAGCTACTTTTGAGATGCTGAAAGACAACTTCATGCGAAATTTCGTGATAATCGTGTCATTAGAACAATTTGAAAAAAAAAATTTGTATGATTTTTCTCATCATATCATCCTCATCAAATTCTGTATGAAACTTCGAACTGTTATTTTTCGATGAAGTACTGGATTTCAATTCGATCTGATCTGTAGTTTTGGAAATATTGAAAAAATAAAATTTTGATTGGGTATATCTACGGAATCATTGGGTGGATTTTACCCATTCACGAATTCGGCCTTCGTAATTTAGGTCCAAACCTTCTCTACAAATATCGAGTTCCTAAGTTGTTTCTTTCGGAAGTTATTGTGTTTACGCAGTCGGCCGTTAGGCTGACCGTAAACACAATAACTTCCGGAAGAAACGACTTAGAAACTCGATATTTGTAGAGAAGGTTTGGGGCTTAATTACGAAGGTCGAATTCGTGAATGGGTAAAATCCACCCAATGATTTCGTAGATATACCCATTCAAAATTTTATTTTTCCAATATTCCCAAAAATACAGATTTGATCGAATTGAAATTCAGTAATTTATCAGTAAAAATTTCAAAAAGCACTGCCGTGAAGGCAGCAGCTTTTGCGTGCATGTTCAAATTCGTTGCTGAAGCGGTCATCTACATTGAACATGCGCGCAAAAGTTGCTGCCTTCACGGCAGTGCTTTTTGAAATTTTTTTCAGCAACCAACCGAACATTACACATTCGGAAAGCGATAAGTATCCTCTATCATTGTATCATTATACAATGCCTCTATCTATTGTAAAAAGTCATCGGTTGTTCTGGTCACGGAATACTCACCGTAAGAACGTTCCATAAATAGTATGGTTTCCAGCAACCAAACGAACACCTAACATTAACGGAACGGATAAGTAGAGTAATCAAGTGGTAACCGGAACAACCAAGTTGATTTACGGAACACATTATTCGCACTTCACATTAACCAGTTTAAGGCGACTTCGTTTACGTCCATTCCTTGAAGATAGGAATTTTATCGATTGAATTTATAATCGGTCAATACTGAATTGGTCACATTTCTAGATTGAAATATTTTCAGGATTATATCATCATATCTAATACATTTATCTTAGATATTAATTGTCGGGTTGGGATCAGAACATGACGGATTTCAAATTGAAAAGGGCAAAGTTTGCTAGAAATGCATGCATCAGTGAATTAACTTCACTTCTACATCTTGCAAATAATGCAGTGTCAGATTCGTCGGTCGGAACTTCTTTCAGAATTTGTTTCACGGAAATTGATGATGTTCTCGAAGAATCCAATAAACAACACCAAATTATCACTAGCATTTTGTTACAAGGTGATGAATCAATAGGAAAAGAATTCCAGAATAATTTCTTCTCTGTCAAAACCATATTCACTCAATTATTCGATCCGAAGGGTGAATCTTATAATCCGCAAGCTAGCTTCGCTCGCAAGCAAAGTCTTGGATCTTGTGCTCCTACCGCTCATAAGCCGAACGTACGCCTACCGCAAATAGAAATTGAAAAATTTAGGGAAGTTTACACGCAGTTCGTTTCATATATTGATGTCTTTTATTGTCTGGTACATAATAATCAGTCGCTTACAGAAATTGAAAAGTTCAATTATTTAATTCCTTCCTTAGAAGGATCGCCTCTTTATTTGGTGCGCACATTACCTATGACCTCTGGAAACTACCAAATAGCTTACCAATCACTTATAAGTCAATTTTCTAATGAAAGAATGGGAGCTCAAGCTCACTGGAACGCAATTGAAAATACTTCTAAAATAAATTGTAATAATCAAGTCTCACTCCTCAGGTTAGTTGATACATTCACAGAAAATTTAGCCGCAACAAAATATATGAATTTTCCAGTGGAATCTTGGGATTTTGTCATGTTCATGCTTCTGATAAAATGCCTAGATAACGCAACAGTGACACGTTTTGAAATGGAGAATGGTTCTTCTTCAATTCCGGATTTCAAAACGGTTGTTGAATTTCTGAACAAGTATTCCATTGCAAAGGATACTTTAGGTTCGTCTCATAACGGAAATAACAAATTCAAATCTACTTATCCTAATAGACCTCCTAACTCAAAACCAATCATCGACTTCTACTTGTCTGAGAATAAAATTCAAGTTCATGCCCTTGACAAGCAAAAGCATTTGTGTTTTAATGATTTGAGCTCTATTCATGATTCACGCTCCTGCAAATCAGTGAATACCTGTCGAATATGTTACGAAAGACATCACACCCTACTACATCTTGCACCATTGCCGTCTAGAATTACCTCTGAGTCAGAAGAATTACCCTCTACTAGTTCGCCCTCTTCCGATGTGGCAGTTCTGACCGCATCTGCTGGTGTCTGCAGAAGGTCATGTGCAGTCCTCTTAGTGACTGTTGTGATCGAAGTAAGAGATAATTTTGGAAATTTTCATCCCTTTCGATGTTTGAGTGATAGCGGATCAATGTCTTCGTTCATCAGCCGAAAGGCAGCAAATTCGTTAGGTCTACCCCGCCGCAAGATGGTTGTCGAGGTGAAAGGTCTAAACTCCATGAAAACCAACGCCACTTCTGGGTTCTTATCTTTGTTGTTTCGACCATTCAATATGAATGAGCCAGTTATGTTGACAGATGCAATAATTCTGGATAGAATTTGTGATGAGGTACTTGCCTATCAGGTTCCTGAGTCTGCGTGGGCGCATTTGTGGCACTTGAAGTTGGCCGATGAAAATTTTAATACTCCTTGTGCTGTTGATATTTTGTTAGGGGCAGATGTGTTTTCAAGAATTTTGTTATCTGAGCAGATCATTGGTAAGCCAGGTCAACATGACGCCGTTAAAACTGTACTGCGGTATATTTTGATGGGAAGAATCGCTGCAATTCTAAAACGCAAATATCAACCTTTTTGATTTCATGCTCTGATAGTAGTAATCATAAAAAATACACTATTTTTTGGATTTATTTTAATCTTAGGCCATCGATTTCGGTTAATTAACCATCATCAGGACAGCTGAAATTATACTGAATAAAATATATGATTCTTTCACAAACTACGTCTTATAAAAAGTTAGTTTTTAGGTTGAGAGTGTGCAACTTATCGTTAATTGAGTTGAAATGGATTTAATTAACATCGATATATTATGTCTATATGATTATTTTTTCTCTCATGTAGGTTGTTATTCGAATTTCTCAATTATATTATCGTTATTCTTCCAAATTAATGTGATACTTTTTTCAATTTCTTGATGGCGCAGTATCATCTGTAATGAACGGGTGAAAGGAATATGCGCCGGTAATGCTGATAAAATGAAGTTCTCTTAGGTAGGGTGGAAAATTTGAAAAGTTGTTCATTTATTCTTAGATGTCTATAAGTTTGAATACATTTTTTCCGGTAAATTCTTGATTTTCATTTAAGAGAAAAAGATTGTTTTCATTTTTGAGTATCTCTAATTTTTCGAGTGATGTAAGTCTGAAAATATTACTTTCTCTGTGTAGTATTTTTAAATTATTTAAGTTTATTGTATGATAAGAATCTTCAAGGTGTGAACCCAAAGCAGAATGCGGCTGATTTCTTTTATGTTCTTTGAATCGCTTTTATACACTACGTGTCGTCATTCCTATATAAAATGAAGGGCAGTCTTCACCTGTTATTTCGTATATTCCAATGCATTGTTCTTGTTTTGGTTTTGTTTTATTTTTAACCAGTATATCTTCTAATGTTTTGTGCCGTCTGCTTGTTA
Source organism: Myrrha octodecimguttata (assembly GCA_958510865.1). Taxonomy (NCBI): domain Eukaryota; kingdom Metazoa; phylum Arthropoda; class Insecta; order Coleoptera; family Coccinellidae; genus Myrrha; species Myrrha octodecimguttata. The sequence goes on along the minus strand of OY294057.1, from coordinate 1,348,265 downwards.
GTTTATAATTGTATTTTTGCGCGCATGTTCTAGGGGAACAGCGTGCTATCGTTTTGTCCAAATGCCTGTAATTTTGGATGATTGAGCCGAAAATGGTCTCAATCGACTAGGTCGACTAAGTTATTCATTTTTTTTTTTCAGAAACTACTCAAGCGATTGGATTCAAACTTGGCAGTTTGGTGGAGTAAAACGACGCGCAACTTTGAGCCAAATTTCGTCAAGATCATATCGTCAGTAAATTTTAAAAAAAATTTGTTTCGAAATTTTTTTACAAAAAAATTTTTTTTTCGGAAACCATCAATCATATCCAAAAAAAATTATACTCACACTTTGACCTTCTAATTTCACAGCAGTGTACTATATTTCAGTTCGATACGATCATAAGTTTTGGAGATATCGGGAAAAAATATGTCGAATTTCGAGGTTTTCTTCTCGATATCGTTGATTTTTTCGGTATTACTCGAGAAATACTGATTCAGGTCTGATTAAACTTCACAGCTAGTTTTAAGATGCTGAAAGACAACTTTATGAAAAATTTCGTGATAATCGTGTTATTAGAACAATTTGAAAAAAAAAATTTCTATGATTTTCTCATCATATCATCCTCATTAAATTCTGTATGAAACTTCGAACTATTATTTTCGATGAGGTACTGGATTTCAATTCGATCTGATCTGTATTTTTGGAAATATTGGAAAAATAAAATTTTGATTGGGTATATCTACGGAATCATTGGGTGGATTTTACCCATTCACGAATTCGGCCTTCGTAATTAAGGTCCAAACCTTCTCTACAAATATCGAGTTTCTAAGTTGTTTCTTTCGGAAGTTATTGTGTTTACGCAGTCGGCCGTCAGGCTGACCGTAAACACAATAACTTCCGGAAGAAACGACTTAGAAACTCGATATTTGAAGAGTAGGTTTGGGGCTTAATTACGAAGGTCGAATTCGTGAATGGGTGGAATCCGCCCAATGATTCCGTAGATATACCCATTCAAAATTTTATTTTTACAATATGTCCAAAAACACAGATATGATCGAATTGAAATCCAGTAATTCATCAGAAAAAAATTTCAAAAAGCACTGCCGTGAAGGCAGCAGCTTTTGCGCGCACGTTCAAATTCGTTGCTGAAGCGGTCATTTACATTGAACATGCGCGCAAAAGTTGCTGCCTTCACGGCAGTGCTTTTTGGACTTTTTTCATGGCTACATCTATAATATTTTCTCATGTAGGTTTTTATAATATAGTGTGGACACAAGGAATTTTCTAGTTGATGAGTGGGGATATATTTCATTAATTATTAGTTTTCTTTTCATGGATGTTAGAATTTCGTCTATGAATTGTCTAGAACATTGATTGTCCCTTCCTATTTGATGAATAATGTCGATTTCTCTTTATTTTTCTGGGGACAAGGGAATGTTGAGTAGTCTGTGAAATAAAAATCCGAAAACTGCTCTCTTTATTGGTGGTGCATGATAGGAGCTAAAAGGGATAATTGAATCCGTTTGTGTTGGCATTCTGTATGTGTCGAAATTAAAGGTTTTATTTTCATTTAATGTTATCTTTAAATCTAGAAAATTTTGATATAGATGAGTGCTCTAACGTCAATTTAATTTTGAATTTGGAGTTAATTCCTTGAAAGAATTCTTCTAGTTCTTTATCTGTACCCGACCATATACAAAATATGTCATCTACATAACTTTTCCAGCAGATTATATGACTGTTATGCGATGAGACCATTATTTGCTTTTCTACATGGTCTACGTAAATGTTTGCTTCAAGACCGCTTGATGGAGAACCCATAAGTAAGCCGTCTTTCATATAACATATATCCTCGTTGAACATGAAAAAGTTTTGTTCGGATATAAGATTTCAAAGTTTCAATATATTCCCTTTATCTGTGTTATCTAGGTTCAAACTATTGTCTGAGTTGTAATGATTTATTAATTGTTCTTCAAGCAAAGAGAGGGATTCACTAATGGGGACATTAGTATACAGATTAACTATGTCGAATGAAATAATCTTATACGTTCTATCAGATTCGAGTTTAATTGATTGTATGATTTTGACCAACTCTGTTGAATTTTCTATAGAGAATTTTGACCTATAGTTTAGTTTCTTGTTGAAAAAATCATTAATGAATTTTGAGATTTTATGATTTGGAGATGATATTGCAGATGTGATTGGTCTTATATTTTTATTGGGTTTGTGGAGTTTAATTGTACTGTACATTTTTGGTAGTTGTGGGTTTTTTTCTTTCAAAGTGTGGACTGTTTCATTGAATTTTTTTAGTGTTGGAAGTGTGTTCTTAAGTGTGCTGTTAACTTTATTTACATACTTTTGCAAGGAATCGTTTTTACATTTTGATATATTATTATCCCAAAAAAAAATTCTGATGATTCTTCAATATATGTTTCCTTTTTTTACGATACAAGTCCCGCATTTTTGTCTGCTTTCGTTAATATCAGATTATTATCGGTTATTCTTTTTTGTATTGATGGAATAGTTTTTCGCAAATGTTTATTATCTTTGATTTGGTTTTGGTTGCACACTCTTACCCTTGTGCCTTTATAGAGTTTAAGACTATTTGCTAGGTCATCAGCAATCGTTTAGTATTCTGGGTTTTTCTTGATTCGAACTCCTATGTCAATAGCGGTTTTATACACATCTATGTTCTTCGGGATTGGTGCGAATTTGTGTCCCAAGTTTAATATTCTTAATTCTTCTTCATCCAGAGTTATTTTTGAGAGATTAGTGAACTTTTTGTGGAATCTATAGTGGTTAAATACTGGTGTTTCTAGATTTTCTCTGTGGGATTTTGCTTGTGAATATTTGATCGTTTATCTCTGATAAGTTTCTCAAGTTTTGCTCTTCTCTTCCTGTCTGATTCGTAGTTGGAATAGAATATATATTCTTCTAGTTTTTCTACAAGATTTTCATACTCAATGGTGTGTAGGTGTCTGAGAAGGTAGTGGTGCAGGACTTTCAGCTTCGTGTCAATAATTCCAGATTGTTGATATTGTCTTCTAATTTCTTCTTTCAGTAGTGTTTTCTCTATCTTCTCTTTGTTACACTTAGATGATAGCTTGAAAGTCAGGAACTTAGGTGTAACCTCATTCATTTCACACTGTTGAAGAAAACTAATGTGACTGTTGATACGATGTCTCTTATCCATTGTATACCTCAGGTGTTGGGAGATTTTGGATACCTCCAATTTTTCAAAAATAACATTAAATGAAAATAAAACCTTTTTTTCGACCTATACAGAAAGCCAATACAAACGGATTCAATTATCCCTTTCAGATTTTATTTCACAGACTACTCCACATCCCCTAGCCACCAGAAAATTATAAAAAAAAATCGACATTATTTATCAATTAGGAAGAAACAATCGATATTCTGACAATTCATAGACGAAAGTCCAACATCCATGAAAAAAAAACGAATAATTAATGAGATATATCCCCACTCATCAACTAGAAAATTATTTGTGTCCACACTATATTATAAAAACCTACATGAGAAAATAGATGTAACCATGAAAAAATACAATTATACACTAACTAGCAGATGGCACGAAACATTAAAAGTTATACTGGTTAACAATAAAACAAAACCATAACAAGAACAATGCAGTGGAATATACGAAATAACATGTGAAGACTGCCCTTCATTTTATATAGGAATGACGACACGCAGTGTAGAAAAGAGATTCAAGGAATATTAAATTCAAAAAGGTCTACTTGTTGAAGGCTATTAATACAACAATTTAAAAATACAGATTTTTCTGTATTACCTTTACATAATATCTTTCGAAATTGATTTGATATCTTACGATATACTTTTATGTCTTCGACGTACTACGTCTACGTTTGAATGTCGAAGCTGATTTCATTTAGGAATTGATACATTTTGTTCGGATCTCTTGAATGAAACTACTCAAAGTCCAGTATTGCTTGTCCTTGAGAAATTTTCGTCGTTGACAAAGATTATAAGGATTATGGGATATGTTCTTCGCTTTATTAATAACGCCAGAAAGATAAATATCACCCGTCATGAAAATCTTTCACTTGTTCAATTGGATGAAGCTCTGTTTCACCTAGTTAAGATCACTCAAAACCAGGTATTTTATTCAGAACTTAAAAGGAAATGTTTTCCAAAACATTTCAAGAAATTGAATGTTTTTGAAGAAGGGTTTGTTGAGGGTTGGTGGTAGAATCGACTCGTCTTCCCTTTCATTCGAATCCAAGCATCCAGTACTTCTGCCTATTATCGAACTATAGCATAAGAAGTATTTACAATCCTCAACCATGAGTAATTTTGCATAACTTTATGTCTTATTGAAGCCATTTTGAACTCTCGACCTCTGGAAGCTATGCTTTCAGACCCAGAAGACGTTTCCGCCCTCTCACCGGGCCACTTTATAACTCTTAAGCCTCTCAACGCCTTATCATATCTCGATATTACACAACTTTCTTTGAATCGCCCTAGTAGTTGGCAAGTTATCCAGCGTCTGCACAAGAGTTTTGGAAACGTTGGCATCGCGAATACTTGCACACGTTACAACAACGTTCAAAATGGTTTACTTCTGATGAAAATCCTCCAAAAGTTGAAGATGTAGTTCTCATTAAAGATGAAAGGCTTCCTCCCTGTCAATGGATGCTCGGAAGAATTGCGTCATTATCCAACGCAACTGATGGAAGTAGCCGTGTTGCTTCTATCAAAACCACCGATGGTTTCTTGAAGAGGCCAGTTGTAAAGTTGTGTCCCCCCCACCTACTTGAAATTAATCGTCGCATACCACCTTTATTTTTTGTTTTATTTTGTTTAAATCGGTGTTCATCTGATCATTATAAATTGAGTCGCTTTAAAATTGAAATAACCAATGTTATGTACTGCAAATAGAATAATTGCAATTTTCTTTGCCATCTTTTGTGGCCGGAGAATGTTCATATGTTCGCAATTTCAAGAATTGAATATAAATAATTGAAGTTTAAGCGATTGCTAAATGTCGTAGAAGTGCGCGTGAACATTGTCAAAATTGGTGGCTTCTACGCCAAGCGCAACACATTTCGACACTTACATACTTGAGTATAAAATGATAGACAACGTTCGTTGTGGAAATCTTCAGAAACTTTTCATCGCTGAATTTTCTGACTTTATCGCATGATTTTGATACCAAACCCTTTTGAAAACTTTCGCATTAAGTCGAATTTGTTATTTTTCGCATTCACATATTGTTTGTGTTTCTTCAACACCGCAACACTAAGAAGTTGGAGCATAGTTCCTGTATCAAAGGGTCCCTGTGAAAAGCTGGGAGTTGGAGTAGAAACAACTTTACCATCATTGAGACTAGCATTTGATAAGTCATCACTGTTGACCGCATTTTCAATATTCATATACCTATTTTTTTCTTTATTTTCATTGTTGTACATTTTGCTATCGCTCCAGCTTCGATCCGTAAAATTTATAAACTCTACATCTCTCTCCAAAGGAAACTGAGCTACCTGACGTAACAAGTCGCCTGCCATGAAAATGCATGTTTACAATTATGTTCATTTCGATTTTGCTCGAAAACTGTTAGAAATATCGACAAAATGCTTGTCATAAAAGGTGGTAACTGAAAACATTAGATTCAGAAGGATGTTTCCAAATTTCAATAGGACGAATAGTTTTCTCAAAATATAAAAAAATGTGTTTTCGATTTCCCTTTGCCTTGGCTGAACGTGAAGATGAAAATAAGGCGCACCCTCGCGTGTAAACGGGTGTTGGACCAGAAATAAACGACCTTATGCATCAAAGCATTCATAAGGTTCAGTTTGAGGATCATTCGAGTAACATTCACGTTTTGCACCCATACTTGAGATGTCATTGTTTAAATAATTAATTAGGATGATTTACTCCAACAAGAAATGTGATATTTTTATTTATTTATTTTTTTTATTTTTATTCATTTAATTCATTCACCATTCAACAGCCGAAGCCAATTATAAAATGGGAATAATAACAAATCGCTTCACAACAAAATAAATCTAAAAATTACATACATATTAAAATTTACTCAAACAAGAAAAAAAAAGTATTAATTGAAACTGGACATGAGCAAAAAAAATTCAATGAGAAAAAAGCTCACGTCCAGCTTCGACAGCTAACTCAAAACAACTCTCCTTATATCGGAGGGTGTACAATGAAAAATATCAATACTATTCTGATATCCAATAATCGAATCCAATACATCACAAGTTCCAAGAATATTTCATTATATCCGTCGAAATCTCATAAGGAATAACACTACTAAACCCATAGACCTGAAAAACTCTCTTACATGTACGTTTCAATCATAGACCATTTATAACATGGACGGAGCTTTACGTCACTTTCAGACTGAATCGATTGAAACTTACATGTAAGAGAGAAAGAATATGCCTTTTCTAGGGATAAAAATTATGGGGGCTTGGAAGGGAGAGAGTAGATACTATTTTATAGGGTTCAAAAGGTAATGGAGCTAGAAAAGATTAGCCTCCGCTAGCTCCATCTTTCTCTTGTGTATGTTATAATCCTCTCTCTCTAAAGCTCCATCCATGGTATTTCAGGTCTATGGTTTCAATCGATTCAGTCTGAAAGTGACGTAAAGCTCCGTCCATGTTACATAAGGTCTATGACGTTCGTCCTCGAACCAGCTGATTACCATTATTGCGTTTCTTCCTTATGGTTGGATCGATTCCTTCCTCTTTAGGCGCTATCTAGTGTATTAGGGAATCCAACGACCTGTCAAAATAATCCAATATGGCGCCTTGTGGGCAAGCAAGTTTGTTTTGTTTACTTTGTCTAAATCTAGTTCTATTTTCGAGGCTTTTTCAAAATATGCGACATTGATTGGTGTATAATATCACAGACCAACAAGACAAATCACTTCATAGTTAGCGCTAATCGCGTCTTTCCGACCTTGAAAAAAAAAACAGACATGACCACACTTTCTTCTTCTTCAAAACAGCTATCGAATTGAATACTTTGGAATATCTTGAATAGAAATGTAAAAACGAGTTTCTCGCGATTTGGGAATCACAACATTAAAATCAGACTAAGATTTCTCGATGGAACCATTTGAATACCAGAGCGAGTGTTTTGTCGCATCTTGAACTCCTGTAGAAATAAGTTGAAGAACCCGGTTGGAGTAAATTGAAACTTTGAAATGAAATCTAGAAAAGCACTGCCGTGAAGGCAGCAGCTTCTGCGCGAATGTTCAATATAGATGACCGCTTCGGCAACGAATTCGAACATGTGTGTATGCCTTCACGGCAAAGCTTTTTTCGAACAATTACTGGATTTAAATTCGATCTAATCTGTGTTTTTGAAAATATTGGAAAAATAAAATTGAATTGAAATTTTGTGTTTACGGTTGGCCTAACGACCGACTGCGTAAACACAATAACTTCGGAAAGAAACAACTTAGAATTCGAACGGGTAAAATCCACCCAATGATTCCGCAGATATACCCATTCAAGATTTTATTTTCCCAATATTTCCAAAAATACAGATTAGATCGAAGGTTTGAAGTTTCATACAGAATTTAGTGAGAATAATATGATGAGAAGTGTACTATCCCACCTTTTTTGTACCCGTCTACCTACTCTCAAAAGCCACCCATGGCAGTGATCGTCTAGAAAAAGGAATAGGACTCTATGCTGTGTTCGCAACCCATAATACTTTTATATTCAGAGAATGAGAGAAAAGATTGAGGAAAAGTTCAGGTTAGAATAAATAAAACAACACTTTGGCTATTCGGTGCAGTTCTCTTGCAGGAGGAAAAAGAATGCCTTAGAAAAACTCCCAACCGATATTTATTACAATATAACATCAGGAACAATTGGCAGTAAATGTGGAAGTCAATTAAGCTCAGGCAATCGGTGATATCAAATCTCTAATGAATGAAGCTAAGAACCACGAAGGTTGTCCAACAGATTAGTTTATCTCACAATCCTCATACATAGGAATACCTCTGCCACTAAATGGCAAAGGTAGATGTATAACAGGTTTATGAGAAGACACTCAACTGTCAGTACTTCTAGGTTCTCATGTATGATACATAGAGTCAAATATACCTTTGTATAAATAACCTCGATGAATAGGATATATTAAACAGATAAATAGTGGAAACAGTTACATTTCGGAATACCACCATCATCAGTGGAATAACAATATGCAGATTGACGGAGCTCATAGGGGTTCTAGAGCTAAGGATCATCGGTCACCATTCCACATTCGGTTCATCACAATTTGAATACTCTACTTGTTAGTTAGGGATGAGTTTTAATTTTTTTGGACCCAGCCATACGGCTAATGGCCTTCGCCCTCACCCCACTCGAATCTAGCTGAAGGAGACCTCGACCCGCCATACGGCGCTAACCCAAGACAGGAAAGTAGTGGTGTCAAGCCAAAGCCTACACATTGTAGTAATTGATTATTTGAATAATTAGCAAAGAAACACAATGAAAAATGGATGAATAACCTAAGTCGTATATAGGGTGAGTCTTTGACCTTGCAGAATATTTTAACAGAAGATTCCTGAGGCCAAAAGAAACACTTTTTTCCCTTACCATTTTTTTCGATTCGGCTTGGTTCGTAAGATACAGACTGTTGAGAATCCATAAAAAAATAATTTTCGATTATATCTCGCGAACGATCTCATCGAATGAAATGATTTTTGGAGTATAGTTTTTTGTTGATACGATGAATGTTCCTGGATTACAAAATTTCATCCACATCCTCCAGTTTCTATAATATGACCATAACATTTCATAAAAATACCAGAAATTCGAAGAATCCAACTTTTAAAAATAATTTGAATGCTATTCAAGGAATTTTTGACCATTCTGGAAAGTAAAAGTATTCATTATTTTTTTTCGTATGATGCGCCGTTTTCGAGTAATCTGAAATTCAAAAATAAAAAATATCTGTGAAATTCCGAGAATTGGGTACTTTGGCTGAATGCATCTCTGTTCAAAAAATTCACAGAATTCAATTTTTCCGCGTTGCCACGTCCAAAAGTTGAGAATGGAATCCTAGCATTTTTTATTTGGAATGATTTGTAAGCGGAGTAGCCTACTTTGCCCAATTCACAAAGGACGTAACCGTAAGAATCCCGCAACTCGTGCGTAAAAATCAAAGAGGAAACTACAAAACTCATAAGTACCAAAATCTTTACAATAGGTTCAACTCCGCTTTTGACTTCCATAAGTCGAATGCAGTTCCATTCTTATTCCTTATGATTTCTGTTGTTTAATTCTTACATTTTATGTATAAGTAAATTTACTGTTAAGTTATGTCCATTGTAAATTGGCTATTAGTTCGAAAGTGAAGTAATATGAATGAGCTCACCTCAACTTTTACAATTTAAATACTTCTAATGTTCAAGCAAATTTCCACACCACTATCGAAGTATTGCTTTAGGCGCGTTACATTTTTTTTGTCCTAGAGGGTTGTTCGCCAGGAGCCCTACTATCCCACATTCAACCACTTATAGTAAGTGCTCGAATTAAATAAATAAATAAACCATTCAATTGAAAATCATGTAACCATGAAACATGAATTTCAATTGTTTTCTAATCATTCTATGCGCATGACCGACCAACATAGAAGACTCGCGAACAATCAGTTGTTACAAACTTCAAATTCATAATTATTTGTACGATTTTCATTTTATTATGCATTATAATATTAAACATAATAATAAGTATCAGAGTTTCGGATAACAAATCATTAACCGAAATATTGACGAAGATGTAAAATTTTGAACGTCAATATTCTGTGACTGAACGTAGTTCTTAGCATCCCCATGATAATGGGGATTCTTACTGGTTTGAATGCAATCTTTCTGCTGACTCAAATTTCTTAAATTATGTACAGAACTTTGATAGTATTTATTTTGAGGTATTCAAATACGCCTTCATAACATAACAACCCATGGTGGAAGAAAACCACCCTGACATAACATTAAAACCACGGAGCCACAGATTTATAGTTCAGTTCAGAATCATAGACTATACAAGTGTATACATAGAATTAGCATATTGTGTGTTGTTTGATTTCGAAGAGTTCTTTCTTTCTGTTCGTCAATTTGGCAACGTTTGTACGTTCATATTATAGATAAATTAGGTACATCTGTTTTATTTATTTATGAAAATGAAATTTTGAATGGGTTATATCTGAATCTGATAATTCTTGGAGAAAATGGAATAAACAAAGAAAATGAATAATTACAAATTGAAGATTTATCTCAAAGCTAATATGAGTGATACCTAGATGAATTCCTCATTATCGAAAATGAAACCAAAAGAAGAATATTCAACTTTTATCGCACACGAAATTTGGAATACCTAACTTTATTGTACTATGAATACAACTATTTTCACCAACTGGAATGTAAAAAGTGAGTTGACGCTTCTTTTCATAACAGAGTTGCTTATTTCGAAGATTTGAATGGTATATCTTAGGCTTGGAACAACTTCAGTGTTCAGGTTTCCATGGTCGGCTAGCCCATTATGAAAATTTATAATGCCTATTTCTTTTTATCTAGGCCCAATCGGAAAAAATGGTAGATGACAAATGCGTTTCTTTCAGCTTCAAGAATCTTCTGTTAAAATATTCTGCAAGGTCAAAGACTCACCCTGTATAATATTGGGTATATCAATGGTAGTCGATAGGTGAAAACGGAGCAACTCAAATATTGCCCGCTCCTAGAGACTAACCAGACCTTTGATCGACACCGGATTGTTCAGTATTCTAGACGAAAAGCACTGACCATTCACTCACAATGAAAACTGATAAAATTCTTAACGATCTTATAAACACCTTGAACAGGATGATCGATATCAATTCAGATTATAACTTCGAAATGTACTGGTGCCACTACATAATAGTTGAGATTTAATAATGGCAATCAGAATGAACAAGCTTGTAGTAATTGCAATAATGTAACAAAGACTTACGTGGTTAAAAGCAAATATTGAACATGTCCCTAGCGTTTTTGCGCGCATGTTCTAGGGGAACAGCGTGCTATCGTTTTGATCAAATGTCTGTAATTTTGGATGATTGAGCCGAAAATGGTCTCAATCGACTAGGTTGGACTCACTGATGACGAATCCGGTGTCAAAATCGATTCTGTCCGGCCGTAGACACGATAACTGTCGAACGAAGTGAGCTAGCAACTTGAAACTTTTAGGGTAGGTCGCGCATTGGAATGCCGCGGTTAAGTTCGTTAATGGGCCAAATCGATCGAATAGTTTCGGAGTTATAGGCATTTGAAGTTTTGAAGTTATTTATTTTTTATTTCAGAAACTACCTGAGCGATTGGATTCAATCTTGACGGTTAGGTAAAGTACAACGACGCGCAACTTTGAGCCAAATTTCGTCAGGATTATATTGTTGGTTATTTTTAAAAAAAATTTTTTTCGAAATTTTTTTCCAAAAAAATTTTTTTTTCGGAAACCTTTTATCATATCCAAGAAAAATTATACTCACGCTTTGACCTTCTAATTTCACAGCAATGCACCAAATTTCAGTTCGATACGATCATAAGTTTTGGAGATATCGGGAAAAAATATGTCAAATTTCGAGGTTTTCTTCTCGATATCGCTGATTTTTTCGGTATAACTCGAGAAATACTGATTCAAGCCTGATTAAACTTCACAGCTAGTTTTAAGACGCTGAAAGACAACTTTATGCAAAATTTCGTAATAATCGGGTAATTAGAACAATTTGAAAAAAAAAATTTATATGATTTTCTCATCATATCATCCTCATTAAATTCTGTATGAAACTTCGAACTGTTATTTTCGATGAAGTACTGGATTTCAATTCGATCTGATCTGTATTTTTGGAAATATTGGAAAAATAAAATTTTGATTGGGTATATCTACGGAATCATTGGGTGGATTTTACCCATTCACGAATTCGGCCTTCGTAATTAAGGTCCAAACCTTCTCTACAAATATCGAGTTTCTAAGTTGTTTCTTTCGGAAGTTATTGTGTTTACGCAGTCGGCCGTTAGGCTGACCGTAAACACAATAACTTCCGGAAGAAACGACTTAGAAACTCGATATTTGTAGAGTAGGTTTGGGGCTTAATTACGAAGGTCGAATTCGTGAATGGGTAAAATCCGCCCAATGATTCCGTAGATATACCCATTCAAAATTTTATTTTTACAATATTTCCAAAAATAGAGATCAGATCGAATTGAAATCCAGTACTTCATCGAAAATAACAGTTCGAAGTTTCATACAGAATTTAATGAGGATGATATGATGAGAAAATCATATAAATTTTTTTTTTCAAATTGTTCTAATAACACGATTATCACGAAATTTGGCATAAAGTTGTCTTTCAGCATCTTAAAACTAGCTGTGAAGTTTAATCAGGACTGAATCAGTATTTCTCGAGTAATACCGAAAAAATCAACGATATCGAGAAGAAAACATCGAAATTTGACATATTTTTTCGCGATATCTCTAGAACTTATGATCGTATCGAACTGAAATTTGGTACGCGCGCACGTTCAAATTCGTTGCTGAAGCGGTCATCTACATTGAACAGGCGCGCAAAAGTTGCTGCCTTCACGGCAGTGCTTTTTGAAATTTATTGGTTCTCTCTTTAGGTAAGTTTCTCGACCATTGGAAAATCAACGTCCCCTTTTATGATTGGGGGAATGAATGAACCGTAAATAAACGAATGAATGAATCAATCAATCAATCACGGTTCAGCACATAGGCGTAGTATTTAAATATAGAGAAATATTATGATTTAAAACCGGGTACAGAAGATCACAGAATATTAAATATTTGAAAAAAAAATTTAATTTTTAGTTTAAATTGTTCTGATGGCACGATCATCACAAAATTTCGTACGATGTTGTGCCTTATCATCTTTAAACTAGCTTCGGAGTTTCATCACGATCGAATCAGTTTTTCTTGATTTATACCAAAAAAAACAACGATATCGAGAAGAAAACCACGGAATTCTACATATTTTTTCCCAATATCTCCAAAACTAATGGCCGTATCGAATTCAAATTTGGTACATTGCTGTGAAATATGAAGTTCATGGTATAACTGAAATTACATTCGCGAATAAAATCAAAACGTTGAAATTTGTCATGATCTGGTGGCATCTGGAAATCTCCCATATTGCTGATATCAGTAGATATTAAGCATTCCATACACTTTACGATTTCAGAACGGTTTTAAGGTGATCCTTGTGTTTTTCTTCTCCTTTGTGGTATTATCACCCTACTCGTCCTGAACCTACCTGTTTTTGGTGTGAAATTTAAAAGTCTCCCTGGTCGGTCTCAGCGGAGTGAAGTGTGTGTCCTTGTCGTTTTTACGCGCTTGTTCTGGGGAACAGCGCGTTATCATATCGTCACGATATCTGTAATTTTCGATAATGGGCCAAATCTGTCAAATGATTTTTGTGCTACAGCCATTTGAAATTTTTATTTTTCAATAACTCGAGAAATATTCATCTGATCGAAATGAAACTTGGTTTGAATATGAACAATGTCAATAAGAAGAATGATCCATGGAAAAATTCAACAAAAAATTTTGCAATGTGAACAAGCGCGTAAAAGCTGCTGACTTCACGTCAGTGCTTCTCTAGATTTTTTTTCCTCTGGGTTAGATATCTAAATCGAAAGTACTAAGAATTGATTCTACACTTATTGTTTCATTTATTATTTTGGCTAACGATACTGGATCTGGAGCGGCTATAAACACTGCTTATCTTGCTCATACAATTTTAGGATGACAAATCAGGAAATGAAAGTGGTTACTTTGAAACAGCTTCTAGAAGAAATTCGAGAAACCAAAAACAAACTCAGAAATTGTATATCTGCGTCAGAAGTAAAACTAATACTTGAAATTCAAGCATTGAAGAATGGAAATGTGGCTCTGAAATAGGCAAAATGATGAGCTAAAGAGAAAACTCGAAGATACTGAACGCCGGGCAAACAAGAAAAATATTATAATTTTTGGCTTAGCGAGAGATTCTAATCTGACAGCGGAACTTCTCTGTTGTGAGTTGAATCGGTTGTTGAACACTAAAATTGAAACATCAGATATAAGTGACTACTATACAATAGGAAAATCTGCAAATGGTCCAATAAAGATAGAATTCGTGTCATACCAGACGAAGAGGATTATTTTCAACCACGTAAATAACTTGAAAGGTACCGCTGTGTCGATTTCAGATGATTAAACGCTTAGACATCGCCAGGAAGAAATGAGGCTCAGGTCTTTTCTGTTGGAGGCCAGAGCAAATTCCAGGGAGAAATCTTACATAAAAGGCAATAACCTGATGGTGGTGGGCGGGAAGGTCTATGGTTTGGAGGATCTGGAGAGTTCTGAGGAAGAGAATTATTATTATTATTATCTTTATTTGATGAAACTTGTACAATCAAATTACACAACAGCAATTTTATCATTCACATAGTTGATTATTATACTTGTTCTGCTCAAACAAGGATACAAATTTACTCTTAACTGCTTCATTTTCTGGAGAAAAGTTTAATTCGTCACCTGAACTCGGAGCTCGTGTGTGAACGAAATTCCAGTATTAAGCCAATTTGTGTAATAAATCTTTACCTGCGCTGAATGAACAAATGAATGTCAAAGACCAATCTTACAAAATCACAAACAAAAAAGAAGCAAAGAAAAGAAAAAACCGCAAAGTGAACAGATCCAGTGAAGCTGGAGAAGAAAAGTATTCTGCTCACAGTGAGCCACAAAGAAAACAACCACCCAATGTATGAACGCTGAAAGGAGACGAGACCAGAAAGCAAGAGACACGCTCCCATCTTCATCATTTTTTTCTCATTCACTTACTGAAAAACCCTCACCAATGTTTCCCCATTCAAATGGATGTAATGTTTCAGTTTTAATGTGAAAGATCTGTAAGATGCAGCACGAATTATCTCTCTAGGCAGAAGATGATAAAGCCTCGGCGCGAAATAAAGTACACTTCTCTGGGTGAAGTTTGTCCTGCATAATGGTATCTCAGGGAAGTCGGCTTGTCTGGTTCGGTAATTAGGATCTTTTCGGACATTTCGTTTCCTCATCCACATAATTGATTGGTATATATAAGTTTTTCTAATAGACAACACATTTGATTCCTTATAAAGAGAGTCAGTTGGATAAAGGCGATTCTTTTTCAGAATTACCCTAAGGATATCATTTTGCGCTTTTTCTAATGAATTTAAAGCATAATTATAACAACCTCCCTATGCAATGACACAATATCTTAGAATGGACTCAACGAGAGCCTGAAAGTTTCAAGTTGCTAGCTTGCTTCTGTCGACAGTTATCGTGTCTACGGCCGGACAGAATCGATTTTGACACCGGATTCGTCATCAGTGAGTCCAACCTAGTCGATTGAGACCATTTTCGGCACAATCATCCAAAATTACAGACATTTGGACAAAACGATAGCACGCTGTTCCCCTAGAACATGCGCGCAAAAAGGAATCACCAATAACCATATTGCTTGTTCGGTTTCTTTTCTGCCTAGTCATTTTACCAGCCATTTTCTTGCCAATGTTAGCAAAAAATTCGCTGAAGCAATTTGCAACCTCCCCCTCATCCTCCAAGATCTCATCTTGTTCGTTCCTTAAAACAATTTTCATGGTTTTGTTACTCCGTCCGCTATTAGTAGCATCATTTATTGTTTGCCATATTTTCTTCACAATATTTTGTGCACTATCGATTCTTGTCTTATAATAGTTATTTTTAGTGATTTTGATTAATTTAGTGAGAAAATTTCTATAAGTTTTATATTCTGCAAGTTTTTCAATACTATTTTGTTTATTCAATTGTCTCTTCAAGAAATCACGATGACGTATAGAAGCAATTAATCCCTGTGATATCCATGGCTTCAATTTACGATTTTCATTAGAAAAAATTATGGACGCAGTGTTACATTTTATATATGTTTTCAATTTACCCATGAACTTGTCGTAGCTCAACTCGGGGTCAGCTTCATCAAGGACATCGCTCCAATTTTCCTCAGCTAACACCGTTTTCAAATTATTGAAATTCACTTTACTGAGTCTGAAAGGTTCCGAACTTGTTACCTTCATTCTTTGATTGAAATTAAAACTCAAGAATATCATGTAGTGGTCAGTCAAATTTGACCTTATGATAGCCGGAGTAATGTCAATATTTTTTTGATCAACTTTGATGAATGCATGATCTATAGCTGAGCCCTTCTGTGATCCAATTTTCCTTGTAGGCTTATTTATATATGAATGAAAACCTAACTCACCGAGGAAACCCAAGTAATCGCTCAAGCAGTCAACCGCACCCATATCATCTCTCTCCAAAAGGTCTATGTTAATATCTCCAATAAGGAGTTCCACCATCTGTCCCCGATTACAAATATCTGAAAAATAGTCAGACAATTCCGTAACATATAAGTTCTTATTCATAGACGGCAACCTATACGAGGCTGTAATATCGAAAGTAACATCCTTTATAACGAAAGTGAACCTTAAAAGTCTCTGTGAGCTCGAAAATACTACTTTCATAAACAATAGTGTCCCTTATGTATGCCACTACACCGTCATTCTGACTAGTTTGGGAGTTATTATACAAAATATTAAAGTTCGGAATATTGAAACCATCAACATTCTCTAAGTTCCACGTTTCAGAGAGAACGACTACGTCAACGTTTTGTTCCCCAATGTC
The DNA here is from genome assembly GCA_958510865.1 of Myrrha octodecimguttata. Classification (NCBI taxonomy): domain Eukaryota; kingdom Metazoa; phylum Arthropoda; class Insecta; order Coleoptera; family Coccinellidae; genus Myrrha; species Myrrha octodecimguttata. The sequence goes on along the minus strand of OY294057.1, from coordinate 1,331,535 downwards.
TTCCAAGTATACCAAAAATTCATCAAGATTACAATTTAAACTTCTAATCTTTTGATGTATGATATTCAACGAGCGGTCATTCACTACATTATCAGCCTTTAGGGCATTGACGGTCTCATACTCTCCGGTCTCAACTCCCTCAGCATCAACAAAATCAAAATGAATTTTGAACAATAATAGACAAAAAATAAAAACAAGTTTGAAAAAAAAAACGAAATCAATGTACAATTTTCACTAATCAGTATTCAAACCATGTCGAAACAAAAGCTCCACCACCAAATAATAATTAATCGAATCGATTCGATGGTTCAGCAACAAAACATAATCTCATCAGTAAGTATATGCACCATTACTTGCTTTAGTTTTGTCCACAGTCCAAGAGCTGCAATTTGCTTCTTATTTTCACCGTATTACCATCGATGTCTGCGAAAACGGTTCCATTAAAAGACCATACACTTGTTTGCCCGTAAAAGTTCTTAGCTGCGTTAAGTCATTCCAATCTTCGCTTTGTAAGATCCTCGCATATGAAAACCCTGCTACTCTTGAAAATCTTAAGGTTATTCATAATACTTCTTTTATCCTCGATTTTCTTAAACTTGACAATGACAGGTCTTGCCTTCCCAACCCTAATCTCCTTTCCAATTCGGTAAGCATTTAAGTCGTTCACTGATATATTGGGAACGGAACACTCCAAAATGTCAGCTGTTTTATTTGATATATTTTCAATTTTTTTATCGGGGATTCCATGTATGCATATGTTGTTTACCCTTTCAGCTTGATAAATATTATCCAGCTGTTGCTCGAGCGAGTCAATCCTGTGTTCAATATGTTTAACGATTTCCTCTGTCTCCCGTTTGTGAAGGTCAAGTCTATTGTTGACTGTTTGAAACAAATTCGTAACGAAGTCCTTGTCACTGAATATTTCCATAATTGATTCCTTGATAAGCCTTTTTAAGTCGGCTTTCTCATGTTGGTTTCTCGTTGGAGCCATCTTATTAAGTTAAACAATACTCGGCAGTACTATTACTTCAAGAAGTTTAGTGGAGCTCCCTTCAGACACGTACTCACTCGTCGCGCTTCATAGATATGAATGAATAAACCAAATAGTGCTCTAGATACTCCTACAGCTGCGGATGGGGGTCAGAACAGATCTGAGCAGATGATTTCAGTACCTGGACCATCGACCACGAGTAGAGGAAATCGTGTAGAAAAATTATTGACGCCACATATAAAGACACATTAGAAGCAATTCCTTCGTAAAGGAAATCACCTGTAAAAAAAAATGCGAGTGACATAAAACTCCGACATAAATCGGTCACAGATGAGTAAAACGATCCAAAAGTCGCCCAACACGATAAACAGATTGCAGGAAAAAAGGAAAAGAAAAAACAAGAAAAAAAAATATATAAAATTGAAAATAGAGTAACAAAACATATATTTTTGGAATACAGGGAAATGTAATATTGGGGAAGAAATAAAAAAATTAACAATTTCATAGAACAGTATCAGATTGAAGATTACAATACCATAGTCATTGATGATATGAAGGAACCTATGTGGTTGAGCGGGAAACTAAAAATTCTAACAATGAACATCAGGAGTATACAAAAAAATTTCAATGAATTTGAGGCATCTCTGGAGACATTTACCACAGCCTTTGTCATCATAACATTGACTGAGATGTTCAAGGTGGAAGACCCAAGATTATTTGAGATTAGAGGATACGATCACGTCTAGAATGAAGGTAATTACAACAAAAATGATGGAGTAATAGTGTACGTCAAAAATGGCCTTGAATTTGAATACAAAGAATATTAAAATTGGTAAGATTACAGCGTTGGAATTGAACATAAAAAACATAGCGAGAAACATGAGGCTGCGATATATAAGTCGCCACATTACCCGATCGTAGAGTTCAATAAAGGCTTATCACTGTACCTAGAGGAAAAAAACATTGTTCTTATCATATTCTTACCGGCGACATGAATATAAATCTTTTATGCCACGAAATTAATATAGAAGAGTACAAAAACATTCTAAGTATGTATGGATTCACATTACTCATAAATAGAATTACTCGGCCAGATAGCCGATCATGTCTGGACCATTTCTTCGTATAGGGTGTAGATCCAGAAAACTCGAGTGTGGATGGTGTCATTTTGCGAAATCTGATCACTGATCACTTTTCTGTGTTATTATTTATTCACTAAAAAAAAAACTAATAACACATAGCGTAAAAAAAATTTTTGCAAAAAATATATAAACTATGATAAATAAAAAAATTATCTTAAAACAAAAAATGACAGGAAGTATACAATTATGATGATATAAATTTAATGACTGAAAAATTCACTAACATATTACAAAAATTCACGAAAGAGAGAACCACTTCCATAAATTCAAAAAAAGGTGAGCGAATCAGAAAAGAATATATCACAACAAAAATTTTGGAAAAAATAAAAATAAACAGAATTCATATAATAAAACAAAAAAAGATCCTAAAAATATTCAATTAAAAAATTATTACTCCAGAGCTAAAAATAGATTATAGAAACTTATACGGGACGCCAAAACAAAATATTTCGAAAAGAACATAAAAGCTAACCTTAACGATTCAAGGGCACTTTGGAATTGCGTAAATAAAATAACTAATGATGGCCAACAAAAAACGAATATAAATTACATCAAAACTGATGATAACGTAGAGATCGAGTAGCCAGGAAATGTGCGATCACTTCAATGAATACTTCAGTAAAATAGGAGAATATTACGCTAAAAAATAACTGTGCCAAACGGTTACACAGAAAGAAACAAATATGTAGATAAAACAATGTTCTTGCTACCAACCGATAAATAAGGGGTAGTAAAAACTATAAAAAGTCTCAAATCGAAAAAATCTGACGGACATGATGGTATAAGAGCTGAAACTTTAAAGGAAATACAAAAAAGGAATATCTGAGCTACTTACTTACATAATGAATAATATCTTTGAAAAGGCCTGCTTCCCAGATATACTGAAATTGGGAGTATAGTTAAACCCATGTTCAAAGGTGGTGATCGAAGTCGTACGGTGAACTATGGACCAATTACTCTAATTTCAAATATAGCAAGGATCCTTGAAAGACTGATGAAGGTTCGAATGGAGGCTTTCTTGAACAAATATAATATCATATCAGGAAATCAGTTCGGGTTTCGTTCGGGTATGTCGACAGAAGACGCTATAAAAAGGGTAACAGATGAAATATATGAGAACATAGACAAAGAAATTCCAACTCTGGCAATTGTAATAGTTCTGGCAAAAGCATTCGATACCGACAGCCATGACAAGCTATTCTGTATTTGAATGGTATCTTCGAAATAGAGGAAAGGTTATTGGTTTTGCGGATGACTTACTGATTTTATTTCAAGATGAAACATGGGAAAGCCCGAAAAGACAATCATCAAATGAATTGGAGGAGCTGGTTAAATGGTTTTGGATAAATAAACTAACAGTGAATACAAGCAAGACTAAATACCTAACATTTGCCTCAAACAAAAATGGAACTCCGAATATAGGAGATTTAGAAACAGATCCCCAACTAAATATTGCGAAAACACAGGCAACAAACTATCTAGGAATAATTATTGATGCAAACCTCAAATGGGATGTTCCTACGTCATATATCTCGAGAAAAAATTCATGAAATATAGCATAACCTCTGTTGAACACCTAAAAATGATATATGATGCATTAGTCGTTCCTCAGCTCACATATGTTATAATAGGATGGGGGGTGTTCTAGACTGGCACAAAAGAAATATTGATACACTACAAAAATGTTTAAAGTTATGTACGGAAAAAGAATCACATTCTGTAGCGAGAAAATATTCCAGATATCTAAAGTACTTGACTTAAGATTGATCTTCGCTCACAAAATTCTTATCAATATGCAGCAAAATAAAATTTATATCACAAAGAGAGAACATAAATACCCAACTAGAGCAGGAGAAAATAACTACGAAACACAGAGAGCAGAAAAAAGAATTAGACAGAGGTGTAGTTATATTTAGCTTCAAGATTATACTCCGTTATACCGGAAGATATTAAAAAAACCCAAAATAAGTCTAAATTCAGTAGGGATGTAAAGAGATGGATGATTGAAGGAAATCGAGATTTCATACGTAATATCATAAATTCCATGATAGAATGATTGAAGAAAAAGAGGAAAAACCGATTTAGACGAGAAAAATGGGAAGGAAAGAGGAAAAAATCACAAAATAGAAAATCACTGACTCAGACAAATATTTTAGCGAGGCAAGGCACCGAATAGAGTCAAAAACGAAAATGATGAAGATACGATAGCAAGTTTTTGTTCAGACAGAATACACAAACAAACATTTATATTAGTTAGGTATTCATATTTAGAACAGACAAAATTATTGTTAATCTGTTTATAACCGATTAGAATAAGATTTAATTTTTTCTGTACACAGTCGCTCACCTCCGAGTGAATCCTACACAGCTGCAATTTTCGGGTTTATCTGTAATACGTTACTGAATAAACTATTATATTCTATTATATTCTTTTCTATGCTATTCTAGTCTATTCTTTTCTATTCTATTCTATTCTATTCTATTCTATTCTATTCTATTCTATTCTATTCTGTTCTGTTCTGTTCTGTTCTGTTCTGTTCTGTTCTGTTCTGTTCTGTTCTGTTCTGTTCTGTTCTGTTCTGTTCTGTTCTGTTCTGTTCTGTTCTGTTCTGTTCTGTTCTGTTCTGTTCTGTTCTGTTCTGTTCTGTTCTGTTCTGTTCTATTCTATTCTATTCTATTCTTTTCTATTCTATTCTATTCTATTCTTTTCTGTTCTATTCTATTCTATTCTATTCTATTCTATTCTATTCTACTCTATTCTATTCTATTCTATTCTATTATATTCTATTCTATTCTATTCTATTCTATTCTATTCTATTCTATTCTATTCTATTCTATTCTATTCTATTCCATTCTATTCCATTCCATTCCATTCCATTCCATTCCATTCCATTCCATTCCGTTCCATTCCATTCCATTCCATTCCATTCCATTCCATTTCATTTCATTCCATTCCATTCCATTCTATTCTATTCTATTCTATTCTATTCTATTCTATTCTTTTCTATTCTATTCTATTCTATTTTATTTTATATACCATGTGAGTTTTATTACTGTGATATTTGTCTTCTCTATAAACAAAGAAATTACCACCAAGCAATCGCTAAGACCTTGGATTGCACCGAACCCTTCTCCGAACTTGTAAAGGCTACCTGGGATGGACAGAGAAGTGAACGACAAGGAGTTGCAAACTTGGACCGAAATTTGCAACTGGCGCCCGAGAAACTGAATTTAAACCGTACAGTCACACAAGCCCGAAAAAATGTAGTCACACTGGATACAATCAAATCAATGTGTAAGGAAAGAAAAAACTATAAAAATTCATAGACAAGAAATAGAATTACTTTGAAATCTACATTGTCTTATCCTTTCCATAACACATCAATTATCACTTATAAAAATATGTTATTCGTTAAGTTTTCAGTACTTGTGAAAGAAAGTACTTTTGTCATTTAAATTTGCTGCCCTTCTTATTGACCTCACCAGATGGAACAATAGATAAGATGGCTAGCAGATTTTGAAGATTCTAGAATAATACGTCAAAGCAGTTAATCGAAAATCTAGAAAAGCACTACCGCAAAGGCAGCGCAGCTTCTGCGGGCATGTTCTATGTAGATTACCGCTTCGGCAACGAATTTGAACATGCACGTATGCCTTCACGGCAAAGCTTTTCTAGATTTTTTTTCAATAAATTTCTGGATGTCAATTCGATCTAATCTGAAATTTTGAAAGAATAACTTCTGGAAGAAACAATTTAGAAACTCGATATTTGTAGAGAAGGTTTGGACCTTAATTACGAAGGCCGAATTCGTGAATGGCTAAAATCCACCGAACGATTCCGCAGATATACCTATTCAAAATTTTATTTTTCCAATATTTTCAAAAATACAGATTAGTTCGAATTGAAATCCAGCAAACTGACAGTTTGAAGATTCATTCAGAATTTAATGAGGATAATATGATGAAAAGATCACAGAATTTTAAATATTTGAATTGTTCTAATGACATGGTCATCACGAAATTCTGCTCAATATTGTTCCTCAACATCTTCCAACAAGCTGCGAAGTTTCATCGCGATTGAATCAGTATTCGTTGAGTTATACCGAAAAAAATAACGATATCGAGAAGAAAACCACGAAATTCTACATATTTTTCCCAATATCTCCAAAACTAATAGCCTGGTCGGATTGGAATTTGGTTCACTGCTGTGAAATATGGAGTTCAAGGTATAACTGAGAAAATATAACAAAGACATATCGTTACTATAGTAACGATATGTCTTTGACAAAGGAAACTTGGTTTCCGAAACGTGCATTAGACGCAGAAAGTGTAAGGGGATTAGAGAGTAGTTACACACTGTTTTGTTATCAGTATTCTATCCACAGTGAACTCAAATAATTATTTCGAGATATTTCTATATTTATATATAAGTTAGACTGATTCTACAGTACAAGCTTGAAGGATAAATATCCAGATTGGGTCCAATCAATGCACCTGGGTCATCTATCTATAGTCCATTCTAAACGAAAGTCTGATGTGGATCGCAATTTTTGTGTAGACAAAAGCATGAAGTTAAGTCAAAATGCATGTGGACCAAGCGGACAGGTAATGTCCTTAGAAAAAATGTTCAAAAATAGAAATACATAATCATCAAGTCGTGATATTCTTCAATTTTTTGTCTTATGAAGGTAAACGTAATGAAAAAAAATTTAAATTTTCTATTTATTTTTCAGTTTAACGAAAGAAGTTATTCAGGCTATACAAAGCAAAGCATAGTGAAAGCATGGTGCTACATAAACAGACGTTACAATGACCATGTTAGCCACAAAACTTGAGCAGTCTAACTTTGCCTTTTTGAAAATTAGACTTGGAAAAGAAAGTCGAAAACACTCCCCTGAGTTATATGTTATATGTTATACTACCCTGAGACTGATGGTCACTATCAAAATTGTATATGAGTGGGAATATTCTTATACTATACTTCCCACTTAATTTCTTGGAAATCGTAATTCACATATAAATACTAATTATTGTTAAGTAAAGTTATTGTTTTTTGTAGTTTGTTTGCAATACTACTACTATTTTGTTATGGGAGTACCCATGTTTCAGTAATGAAAAAATATTTGAAACAAACTCAACTGTGTTGTTCTGCTTTTATTTACTACTATAAAAACATACAATCGTATATACAAAGATATAATATATATTTAATTATACTCAAGTATTTAATTAATACATTGCAATAAATTTTGCAGTGATTTATTTCAATTGGTTATAAATTGAACAGCACTTGCAAATTAGCTTTTCCTTCACTTCGGGTGAACCTAAGAGTTCAGGCATGATTGTTTAGCAATAAAATTGGGAATATTAGGTAGTACCAAAATTCCAAATCTGGAAATATCCGTTGTTTAAAAAAACGCTGCAAATTTCGCATTTAATTTATTATTTTCTCAGTTAAATAACTCGATACCATTGATATCTTAAATGAAACTTATTCGGCGTGCCAAAAAAGTAACGTAACTCGTCAATAATGCTTGTACGAAGAATTAATGAGGAATATCCTCGCACCCGTCGATTTTCGATTTCAAAACCGATTCATCCGGTGTTTTTTTGAATCTGATATTTCTCACCCCACTTCTTTATTTTTTAACGGAAATAATAGGATTGTGATACATCAAATGGAAGGTAATTTGATACCCTATTCAGCGATGTGGCTCAAAGTAGAATTGGTGTTGCCGGTTTTTTTTATTGAAAAATAAGGAAGTAATTTACAATTTGTGATTCGAGAGTACTGTAATCAGACCATTATTCTTTTATTAATTATAAATAAGGGAAATCCTCGAACCCATGGATTTGTAATTCAAATTGAATGAATAATTAACTTTGATTTTCGTTCAAATAACTGAATTGGTCATCAATTGACCTTTGATACGATATATCACATGCAATATTTTTCCAAAAAAAAAATGTTGAGGTTTATGGGTATAAAATGCATTTCTCAAACTTCGAAAATAGAAATCGGCCGGTAGGAGGATATTTTTCGATATTTATTATTTCAAGAATAAGAACCTGACACCAATCACAAATTGTTAATTTTGTGATGAAAAAATTGCTCAACAAATTCTTCTTTCAGTCACACCGCTCAATATGCAATCGAATGTCCTTCCATTTGATATATCACAATCCATATATTACTATTTGAAAAAAATGCTGCAAATTTTACACATGGGTTTATGATTTTCTTAGTTAAATAACCCAATCTACCATTGATATCTTAAAAAACTTATATATTATGCATAACTCATTGGATCCTCACAACACAGAAATCAATTCCATGCAAAAATTCATGTGAAACTTTGAAATCTCCATTAAAACTCTTGTATAAACTTCAAATCAGATAGGGTTTGTACTTTTTGAGATATTAGGGAAATAACCTCAAAATTTAAAATGGTCACGAAATTTTTTGCCAATATCTGCACAAATAAACATCGGTCAATCTGAAATTTGAAACACTGTTTTTAAATGTTGACTCTGAAACCTGTACCAAATTTCATTGAACTTCATGAATATGTATCCGGAAAAAATTTGTTCGAAGAAAATTCGGTTTTTTCCAATACAGTTCTCACGAAATGTTGTATTAAATCGAGCGTCGATATTTCACAACTAGTCATGAGACTAACACCAATACGTAAAACAAAATTGAAGATTTAGAATTCAAATGAGTAGTTTGCCGACAACCAGACGATGAAACATGTGGTATATTTTTGTCTACGCTATATCCCTTGTCTTAGGTCACGACCCGGCACAGACTCCGTTCAAAACAGGTAGATCATCGGCTCCTAACTTAGACTAAGGCTCCTACCCCCAGTATTAGATTCTCGACAATTGATGAGATTTCCGGTTTGTTATTTATTTTTTTGCATATATCCTCCAATTCGTTTTATAATATAAATGCTCATTATTTTTTATATTCACGCTTATTTCAAACTCTCAGTACGAAAAATATTGGATTTCTATTGATACCAGTAACGGATATCCACATGTTGACGATAATAGTACTACGCAAACCAAAATTGATGGAAACCTCCTATCAACGGAATTTTTTGGAAATCTGCATTATATTAAATCACGCTACTTAATTCGCGTTCTGCATGTAAACGTGTTATTCAGTTATAAAAGAGTATTTAATGAGATTTCAATGTATCAAATGATTCGATTGAAACCAGTAACGGATATCTACATGTTCACGATAATTGTACTACGAAAACCAAAATTGATGAAAACCTTCGATCAGCCGAATTTTTTGGGGATCTTCATTGTTTCAAAATACGCTACTCAATTTGTATTCTGCATTTAATAGAGTTATTCAGTTATACGAGAGTATTTATTGAGATTTCAATGTTTCAAATTAATTTTTTATGGAATTAATTTTTGTATTGTAAAAAACCAATGGTTTATGAATAATATATAAGTTTTATTCAAGATATAAATCATATATATGTGAAAAAATTTAATCTTCAATTCCGTGATTCGCAGGGTGATTTCAATAAATAATAATTTTATTCGATTTCTAGTAGTTATGTTTCAGATATTGGGGGGGAAAACCCAAAAATATTTAATTTGAACTACTAACGATTATGAATTGTCAAGAATATCGATGGGGCATCTGCACATTGTGTTTATAAATTAATAAACGAAATCCGTTAAAAATTTCTCGATATGAGTTGAAAACTTGGTAATCAATCTTTTTCATTTTTTTTTATATATATACAGTGCGCGTCAAAATTATTGAACAAATTCAATTTCTCAAAAGAAAAATATTTGGCAACAAAATCCTGAAACAGGTCGATTTTTGTTTCACTTTCACCAAATTTATATGCATTTTTGGAGGATTTTTGTTGCCAACCCCATCAACCCTCCAAATTTTTTGAATTGGAAAAGTAGGTCATGTGGTACTTTTTTGGCGAGGTCTTTGTATCTTCTAGAAACGTACTGATAACATACGTTTCAAGAAACGTTCTTATAACATACCTACACAACTGAAGCGCAGTGTTTCACACATTCTAATTTTTTACGTGAGGGGGTTGAAGGGGTTGAAAGTTGTGCATGAACAAAACTGTAATGGTCGACTTTTATTCAGTGATAAATACCATCAGTTACCATCGTCTCAAAGTAAATGAGCCATGACAAAGTGCACATACTGAAAACCTCTTTGAACTAACTGATTTCTCAAAAAAAAATTTTTTTCTTGAAAATTTCTGCACGCCTGTAAAGAAGATACAAAGACCTTGCCAAAAAAGTACCACATGACCTACTTCCCCTATTCGGAAAATTTAAAAGGTTGATTGGGGATGGCACAGGATGCAACAAAAATCCTCAAAAAATGCATATAAAATTTGTTAAAAGTGAAACAAAATTTGACCTGTTTCAGTATTTTGTTGCAAATGTTTTTCTTCTGAGAAACTAAATTTGTTCCATAATTTTGACGCGCACTATATATGATTCTGGATGAAAAGTTTACCGATTATTCCACTGAATTAAAATCTTAGAACAGAATGCAATGATTCATTTTCGGGATTATTGGAAATTTGCAGCGTTTTTATTCATAACTCAGGGACCGCTGGTCGGAAATCGTACCGGTGAAAGTTTTAGGTTGACTTATGCAACAGTAATCAACGTTCAGAGTTTCATGAAATTTCGGTGGTAAGTTTACGAGATATAATTTTTGTATACCTCCAACCCCAATTTCGAGCCCTTAGGGTACACCGATCCTGCTGAAAAGGTTGGAGGATCAATCCCGAGCGACACATGGATTTTCTACCAAGTTTCACGGATTTCGGTTCAATTTTTTCAGAGAAAAACCCCGGACAACGGACGGTGGACGGATGAATTTTTTTTAAATCAGTTCATTCAAATCTTAGGGTATTTTTTTTTATTTTTGGGTCTATCACCAAGGTTTATCATTTGATTTTATCAGATAATAAATCAAGCCCCCTAAAAATTTCATAATTCACATTTCGAAGTATGAAGACTTGAATGAATAAATAAAAAAAATCCGTCCGTCCGCCGTCCGTTGTCCGGAGGTTTTCTCTGAAAGTAGTGTTATGAATCTGACTGTTGTTTGATTTTGATTAATTTTGAATTTCGAATTTTTAACAGGATCCAATAACAAAAATATGAATTTTGATTAGAATTTTACGCGGCTTTCAGTTTCTTTCTCAGGTGGATTCTATGACGTGAAATAATAGTTCATATAATTTCGAATAACAATATTTAATGAAATAATTTTAAGGAAATTGATTTAAATGCTAAACTAATTAATAACCTAAATCAAATAATTGAATTAAATCTAAAAACTTATATAAATGTCCTTTTTGCTCTCACCCACGGTGTTTCTATTCTATGTCACTTTGTTGCTTTATATTCTTCTGTGGTTCGGATTTTCTGTATAACCTCCAAAGATCCTCTTGTTTGTTTACTGCGCAATGTGCAAGTTCCCAGGGTTGACTCTTGAAATTAAATTTATCTGGCTCGAATTTTTCTTGTTTGGATTTTCTAACTGCTGGATTTTCTTTTCTGGTAAGTTTATCTTTGATTTTTTTCAATATTCCATGTATTATATTCTGTTATTCTTCCAGGATGCCAGTCACTTTGATTCAATTTTGGTTTACTTTGGGTTTCTGACTGGAATATTACGATGTTTCGAGAATTTTTACGAGGAGCTGCTACAGTCTTGACGATGGTTAAAAATGGACTAAATTCTCTGTGCTCGAGCTTCGGTATTTATACCTTTTCGGAATTTTCTTCAACATCTTAGTATGCTTTGCTTTTAAAGATGTCTTCCAAAAATGATGCTTTCGCAGTTTTCTCTTCAGAGGTGAGTTTTCCTTCTTAGAACCTGGTCTAGAAAATTCGGCCGTATTTTCCTCCGTATTTTGATGTGCCTCTTGCCTATATTCTAAATCTCTAATATATAAAATTTTTAAAATTTTTATGCCTAAATGTACAATTTTCTAAGTTAACAATTTCATTCGCCTAGTATTCTTAAATTTCTACTTACAATCGCCAAAAAATGCTTTCATTATATTAAATAGACCCTATTTTTAAAATATAGCTGCAATTTTGTTCCTTCGGAAACCTGATAATAACATTATATGCAACTTATGGGTCGAGACATAACTTCTATCCTAAATTTACATTTTCTTTGAAATTCTACATCTAATTCTACTTATGATTGCTAGTTCTGTTCAATTCAAACCCATAATAATAATTTTCAACAAAATATCACTCAAGTTCCTCATAATTTCCTACTTTTTGACTAGATAAGGCAATTTTATAATATTCAAGGTATTGATACAAATTCTTATACTTTCAGATCATGAGAAGCCTGTTGAGAAAGATAATTTGGAAGGATTATGTGCCCTGAATAAACTATTGAAATGCTGGAATGAATTTTCTGGATTTGTTACTGGATCGTGATTTATTTGGACATTTCTTATATCTTATGATAGAATTTACTATGTTTGAGGCCTGGAATTGAGTTATGATAATGAATGATTGAATATATGCATTTGTGTTCATTGGTAAGTTATTTTTTCCTGTTTCTTAAATACCGATTTAAAAAAAAAACCATAACAGTAGGTACTGAACCGAAATCAGTGAAACTTGAAAGGAAAATCGTGTGTCGCTCGGCATCGATCCTCCAAGATTTTCAGTAGGATCGGTGTACCCTAAAAAAAATATTTTTCGGAAACTTACCACCGAATTTTCATGATACTCTCAATGTTGATAACTGTTGCATAACTCAACCTAAAATTTTTTAACCTTACGATTTCCGACGAGTGGTTCCTGAGGTATAAAGAAAAACGCTGCAAAGTTTTCTTCCAAGTTTCACGGATTGCGGTTCAGTATTTTCAGAGAAAAGCCCCGGACAAGGGACGGCGGACGGCGTACGGCGGACGGCGGTCGGACGGTTTCATCCAAATCCACATACTTCAAAATGTAAACTGTTAAATTTTCAGGGCGGGTAATTTTTATTTTTTTGGACGATCACTTAGGTTTATTATTCGATTTTATCAAATAATATACCAAAAATGAACGGAGACCAGATTACGAAATCACAATATTTCAAACCAGAAATGAACATTTGCATCGGCACTTGTTAATAATACAAGTGATCACGTTTTAATGTGATTTTATTATCTATTAAAACTACACATCTGTTTTACTTTTTGCATACTCTATGATGTCTTTCGTGCCATTGGTATGAGGAACTTTACCTCCAACACTCTTCCCAATCAACATTCACAACACACTAATCTGTCTGAAGATGCTCCGAATCATAGACACTTTGCACTAACAAATCATTTGTGGTAAATTCTTCATGTTTTTCTTCCGTGTCCTTTTTATATTCTTCCAAGGCAACATATTAATGTTATTATGACATGAAAATCATTCAAGACCGTTGTTTGTACTTTCAAGACAAAACCTGCTAAAAAATTCTTGTGAGCATCAAGGGTTTTGTAGGCTTCCATCTGATCATGAGAGTAGAAACTGTGTGTTTAACACAATATACGAGAATATATCAGGGGAGGTGACTGATGACGCTGTTGTCTAATTTACCAGTTGTAAAGATTAGTGGGTCTAAATTGTTAACTTCTCTATATACCTCCAAACAAATTAGGATTTATGTGAATTTTACTCTTTTACTGAGTAAGAAAAAAAGCAATCAAAATTTCATATGCACCTTTGACCACCTTCACCGATTTCCCACAATAACTTCTCTAAATAAGTACTCTGTATGTTGAAACACCGTAACTTTTCGATTGAACACTTAAGATGAAAGAATAATTATCCAAAATGATCAATAAATACAAAACATGTAGGTGCACTAGCTTGTTGAAGCCTCAGCGCGAAATAAAACGCAATTTTTGTTTGCCCACCAAGCGCAATATTGGAGGTTGAAAAGTCACGTAGTTTGAATTGCCTAATATGGCGCTTGGTGGGCAAACAAAAATTTTGTTGCCTTTTGCGCTGAGCCTTCAACAAGCCAGTGAAGCTACTTTTATTATATTTATTGAGCATTTTGGTTAATTATTCTTTCATCTTAAGTGTTAAATCGAATAGTGTTTCAACATGCAGAGTACGTTCACACATTACTATCGACATGTGTGTCAAAAAAATCATACTTAAATTCATAGAATTCATTTGAGGTTGTGAAGAATATTTAGAGTTCGATCATTACGACGGCATATACACAAGTGTCTCAAAAACAACAGTGCTCTTCTAGGTTTCCATATCGACGTAATTGCAAATTTTTGAGGAACCGAGTTAAGTGCAACAGCACTTCAGAAAAGCCCTTCTCTATTCGCTACAACGAAGGCGTAATTGTAGTAAGACGTTTTGCCGCTAGATGGTAGTTGCGTCCTTATTGAAATTTGGAGACTTGGTGTTGCGTGTTCGCGTAAACACAGACGCATGCATTAGTTGTGTTGAAGCTTTCGTGAGTGACTGCGCATGTTCAGTGCAACACTGTCATCAATGCTACTTGTGACCTGCGATATCAGTCTAAGAGGTTTTATTTTGGAGAAACAACGGCGTAAGTGTATTTTGTGTTTATTTATAGTTTCGAGGGTTTCGTTCCATTGAGTGGACAAAGGCTCAATTGTATGTTGTGCGTTTCTAGCTGTATATAACTGCAACATATTTTTATTGGTTTGGTGTAACAGAGACCAAATTGTACTTTGCGTTCTCTTTGCTCCAGATATATGCAATTGATTTTGCTCATTTTGATGCAACAACGACTTAAATGTAATTTGTTTCTGTTTCCCCATAACCGTGAGATTTGCTCACATAATTCCTAGGCATAAATGCTCTAAAAGGCGTTTTTCTTTCAGCATGTATTGAATAATAGTGTACAGTTTTGCTCCTCCTCATAAGATATTGAGTTCTGTTTTGATTTTTTTGTTTTTCATTTCCAGAAAAATGAACCCTCGAACTAGTAAGTTTTTGAATTTGATTTTGTGAAGTTGATAGCTCCTATTCAACTTCAGAATGTATTCTCGTGAAAAACCTCAATGAGACAGACAATTGCGAAATATATACAAGTAAAATTGCGCGTAGCATTCCTTCAACAGCAGATCTGTCTGCCGTCAAAACCAATGAATCTGAAGCACTGATTGAGGCATCCATCAGTGAAATGTCTAGCTTTTCAGCATTGTCAATGACCAGCCAAAATTTTAACAGATACATAATCCAAAATCGAAGTTCCACCAAATTGAACTTGAGAAAAGTAGAAAAAGACTAAAAAAAAAATTTTCTAGAGAAAAATGGCTTCTCTTCTGGATCAAGTGACAATTATAATCCGGGCTCTTCAAGTGAATCGAATTCATCAACAGATTCTTCGGAATCAGATACAAAAGTTGACTATTTTTTTTCTAACGAGGAAGAAACGAAGTCACCAATAAAAAGAAAAAAGCGACTCAGACACGTTAACAATTGGAAAAAGGTAAAAAGTAAAATGTTAAGAAACTCAGGCCGACACTATAAATCAAGTACTGGCAAAACTGTAGAGTCAAAAGTCATGAAACCTCCTTGTCTAGATAAATGCATTCTAGCTTGCTCTAAAAAGCTATCAGACGAATTCAGACAAGAAATTTTCGAAACGTACTGGAAGTTGGGAAGCTTGCAACGTCAGCGTGATTATCTAGGTTCATGCGTTGAACAGTTGAAGCTTAAGTATAGACGAATTTCTTCTGCCACACCAATAAATCCAAACTCTGCATTTTATTTATTCAACAATGGGCAAAACATATATGTTTGCAAAACCTTTTACTCAATATACTGGCTTTTCGCATCAAACGAAATTGTTTTTTTTCTTTCGGGCTGTTGGCTGTTTATATGCTACTAGCTGCCCAGCCCGGCTTCGCACGGGAGGTGTAACTAAAGAAAAACACTAAGATAAAATATATTATGTAGTTAAAGAAACACCCAAATGTCTAAATTATACTTTATTGCAATGCCCTTTAATGTACAATATTTTTGGTTTTTCCTTCTTGACAGAAAACAAATAAAGCAGATGGATTACCAACTCTCGAGCAGGGATATACAACTGCCCATGCGAAAAAATGGTCAATTCAAGGTTTATTCCACAAACTTGTAACGATTAACTTTGTGATTTATTTATTGTCATTGCAAATGGAAGTCGCACTGGAGACTGGACACGCTTAAATTCATTAGGAAAAAAAATCAGATGGCTTCAGTGGAATCCTCGGAATAAGGACATCCTCACCTTTGAACTTTCCTATGATAATAGTACCTTCTATCAAGTTTGTAAAAACTATTTTAACAGAAAGTCTAGTTCCGTTACACAATTTTGGCTGATTAAGGTTGCGTAGCATGATAATTACTGAGCCAACTTTCAGCTGCAAATTATGTACACAATTCCTCTAAAGATATCAATACCTCATTGTGTATCTCTGCACTGATTTCTAGTTCTGGAATTGCTGTTGTTGATCGTACTCGATGCAAAATGTCTTCAGCCATATGGTCTGTGTATTTGTCCCACAAATGATGAGGGTTCAATGGATAGCATGTTGAAATTATGATGGCAAAAAGTGACAGTATTTGATATGAAGTAGAAGAAATAAAAGAATCGGAGAGAGTATGATCCTAAAGTATATCATCCTCTTATAAATGTAAACGTTGACAGGCTTCTCGATATGTTGCGCATATTTCACCATCGATGGTCGCAAATATTTGAAGGAAGTTGGTCCACGAACATTCAGCAATAATAAACGCAAGTAAAAACATTCTTCATTGCTCGGGTGAATTGTGTAAATGCGCCCCAATGCATTGGTTGAATATACATTCACGTATCCTAGTAGGGACTGGAATTTTTTGGATGATGCATTCCATGTGAAGTATTTTTGCATTTCTGAGTAAAGCAATGTTCTTGCAAATGAATCTCTTATGCATATCTCAAAAAAGCTTGTTAACGTTGTGGCTGGTGAAATAAACTCGTTGTCTATTCTTCAAATGGACGGCTATATGAAGTACAGTGGGATAACGTTCTTGTATGGCAAATGAAGCAATTCTCCAAATAGATTCATTACTACTAACATATCTTCCCATCTGATATTGTGACACCTCATCGTTACTATTTGGAGCTGTAATACCAAAAACAGCCATGTCTTTCGTGACGTACTTGCTAACATATTTAAAAGATGTTACTGAATTGAAGTACTCAACATTGCAATGTGCCTTGAATGTTTTTGACAGCAGCGGCGAATATGGAACAACCCAGGTGTTGTTGACTACAACATCCTTATTCTTAACTTTCAATGCTATTGTTCTACCGCCAACTTCTACAGAGCGACGACGGTACAGGGGGTAACCATCATTACCTGTTATGGTATCTTCCAATAAAGCACGTGGATAACGCTTGGAGCATTTGTTGTCGATCATACATGGTGATTCACGATTGTGTTCACCACATGGTCGCATCATGTTTTTCATCACTATTTCATGCAATTCTGGATCTACATCTGGATCAGGAATTTCTGCACTGATGATTGAGTCGAATACATTGCTGCTTTTTTCAGCCATCCACAGGAGAATGTGAGCATGAGGAAACCTCTTCGAACCATATTGGGTTGCACGTGAAAGTAATAAACAAATCTGGTCGACCATAATGAAGCACTTAAGTCATAGCATCTTGCGCATATTCGTGCATGTGTCTGGGGCTTCCCATATATGTTCCTGGTAAAATAGTAAGTCGACTGACATTATTTCCATTTCCATCTGCGTTCATGGCATCGCGCAAATGAATATAATCTTCTGAACGCAACTTTCTCTGATTCAAACGTATAATGTTAGACATTCCGTTCCAATTTTGACATACAAATCAACGGCGAATTGATGGAACAATCGGCGGCATTTCAAAATATGGTTGTCCTTATTCGGACGAATCATGAAACGATATGCATAAAAATTCATTGAGCTGACCTTCTTGTTCGTTGCCTGACCTGTGAGAGAATAATCAACATTAATAAGGAATCGAAACATAGAATTTTTGAAACAACATTACTGTGACGAACTGGTGGTAAAAGCTACGATAACGGAGTAGAAAATAATAAATGGTGCACAAATCTAAGGACCTTATTCTCTGAAGATATCTTATTGAAATGCATTCTTACTATATTCTTTCATAATATAATTTATCAATACTCACCAGTCGCTGGGTTCTCCCCAGCAGAATATTAGTGGATATTGTAGGGCATCATACATACGATGTGTTCCACTGATACGTCTGAGGTTGCCACCATCACGTCGTTGAAAAACAATGTTGCGAGACTCCATACTTTCTCCAACTACCACAATAGCAACTTCATTCAACGTTGGTGCATTGAAACGTCTCCCATGTTCTCCTGCTGGCCTTTTATGTGCTCTGATTACTATTGTATGTTTGATGGCATTATTTCTAAGGCTGTTTTGAACAATTATACCGATTGATTATGTTCATGCAAAAGTTATTGCAATTGCACGATGATTTCTCGTCTTGCTGCACGATTGATGGCACAACGTTGATTCACTTCATCCTCAGAATTTCTAAGGAAATAAATCTGGAGAAAATTGTATTCACCATTAACTGGTGGTAACAATGATCCTGCACGATGGTGAATTTCTCCTAGAATCTGTTGAAAAAAATTAGAAAAGTTTCGTTAATGAGTGTTAACAGAATTTTCATGTTTGCAGGTAATGTTATAATCAATGTGTAATATGTTTGTTTGATATAGAAAATGAAATATCTTAAAAGTTGGGTTGAGACCTCGTTCCTCAATTATGTTTGAACCAAAAGATGTCATTTTTAATACACTATTGTAATGCTGAATATTCTGCAAAAAATGTTTTGATAAAGGTTCTTGGCTTGAAAGTAACGAATTCACAGATTCTGGCAGTTGTGGCAATTTGATTTTTCCATTCAAACAACATAATGCTGGAGGTTCGGTTGGATATATCCGAGCATTGCAGTATTGACAAATAATACTCATGGTTCCGAAATGGAACATTATATTGCCAGCATAATCGACCATATCATATACTATATTTTCTTGTACCTCGCCTGAGATCGATAGTATGGATTCATCGGAAGCTGAGACAGATCTTGCTTAAGAGCCTCTCATTCTGTTGTCCAATCGCTGATTTGAAAGTCGTCTTGCGTTGCGCGTCCGCCGACCAATATTTGGACGCCTCATTGATGGCATTTTTATAAATGATAATGAGAGTAGGTATACTATACGGGTTGTAGATCAGTTCGCCATCCAGATGGTCGACTTGCCCAGAGCATCTTGACCCGGAGCCCTAGGGCTCCGTGGGGCCCCCAGAGACAGGTGCCCCTATCTTGGAGGCCTATGTGCCTTTTTGACATCCAGTGGCGTAGTGCCATGGGTCCCCGGTCCACCATCCAGATGCTCGACTTTCCGCAGCCATCTTGACCACCATCCGGATGCTTGATTTTTCCAAACATCTTGACCACCATCCGGATGCTCGATTTTTCCAAACATCTTGACCACCATCCGGATGCTCGACTTTCCGCAGCCATCTTGACTACCATCCGGATGATTGATTTTTCCAAACATCTTGACCACCATCCGGATGCTCGATTTTCCGCAGCTCTCTTGACCACCATCCAGATGCTCGACTTTCCGCAGCCATCTTGACCACCATCCGGATGCTCGATTTTTTCCAAACATCTTGACCACCATCCGGATGCTCGATTTTTCACAAACATCTTGACCACCATCCGGATGCTCGATTTTCCGCAGCTATCTTGACCACCATCCAGATGCTCGATTTTCCAAACATCTTGACCGCCATCCGGATGCTCGATTTTTCTGACCATCTTGACCGTGCCCCCATCCAGATGATCAGCTGCAATATGAATCTGCACGCGTCCTAGAACGAAAAAAATTTTCTCGGAAACTATCAGATTCGAAAAGATTTCTCATTACCAGTCGAGATACTTACCGCTAGGCTACAGCGCGTCTTGACAATTGTGTTGTAAAAGTCGATACCATGTTACCGGTCAGTCAACCTTTGGACCGCCGGTCTCCATTACCTTTTGTGTCACATGAGGTGTTGGTCGCGCGCGCGCGCGTGCCAGCGATATTTTGTTTAGCGATAGTTACGTTTAGCGATATTTTCGAATAACGAAATATCGAAATTTTGAATAATGAAATATCGATATTTCGTAACCCTTCAAATAGGCAGAGCTGCAGGTGTGTGATATATAAAAAATTCATTTTTCACATCAAGGCAAATACTTCATTCTCGTCAATTAATATTAATATGCCCTTTTAATATACTGGAATTGCCCTCGAGAATAAAAATTGAAATGGAAATCAATTGGTTCAGAGGTTAATTATGTGTTATCGCCTGATAAACACTATATTTGGAAATCTTTGCATGGATTCAATAACAGCGAAGGTATAATTGCAATTATACGATTTCCTTATTTTGTGACAAGAAAAACATGCCTGTTCATGAAAGTAAATATGCAAATCTCATCGGATAATTCCGTCTACCCTGTTATTGTTGTAAGTGACAACGGGAAAGCTATGCTACGGGGAATCACTTGCAAAGTTTCGTGTCATATATCCACCATTATCCGCAAATATATCCACAATATATCCGCAAATATATCCCTATTAGGTTTTCAGGGTGAATGAAACAGAATATGTACCCTATATGATATTTATTATTCTTCAGTACATAATTGAAATCTTACGTGCAAAATTTCTTGTTTTTCAACAATTCCTACATACTTGATACTTTTCTCACAATTTCGCTTAATGGCATATATTCCATGATAGCGTCATGACAGATGATACAAAAACAGGTGGTAAAAGCGGGAAAACCATCTCTTGCATCTATTTCCAACTTAATATCTATGGTGGAATTCTTGAAGGTTTCGTCTCGTCTTGAGCAATCAATTATGAATATACTTCTTGATTTAAATTGGGCGTAATCCAATAAAACACTTTTCTTTCGATTCATATAATTTTTTTCCGAAATTTGAGTAGGTGAAATACGCCTCAGTAAAATCATTTTTATTGAAATCCAATCTCGGCTGTTCTTGTGGGTAGTACTCTCCATTCGTCAACAATCTAACGTCGGATATATTGATATTATCGAAATAGTTTGAATCTTTCGTATCCTCATCTTTTCTATTTGTCTGAAAACAACAAATGACATATCTTGGATAGTCGACTACTGACGTTGTTTTAACATTCCAAATTTCTTTTGTACTGCCTGTAGTAAGAGCAGGAAGTGTAGATAATTCCCATCGATGAAATGGAATCAAAAGAAGTTTATCAATTTTTATCGATTCCAATAACTCCAATTTCAGAAGATCATTTGGATACTCAATTTTCACGCGTAGTTCCATACTGTCGATCGTAATTTTACCCTTTGTTACTCCAACTGCTTCTCCAGTACCAGCAGTAACTTTCATAGCATTGTTATCGTTTCGGGCTCTTACGAAACGAAAAGTTTGTTTACCACATAAAGCCATTTGATATTCATTAAAAATATTCAGCAAATGTTTCATTGGTATACGAAAATAGAAAAGACCATCTGAATTCACGGTTGGTACATTTGGAAATGACCACCCTGCTATGCTTAGCTCCCTGTTGTCTACTTTTTCATAACAGAGGAATCCTCGTATTGTTGAAACGATGCCTGAATTCTTTACGCATTCGATTTCGGTACCCGCTAATTCATATGTTAAGCTTTCGAACAAAAATGCTCCAGCGTTATTCACTAATTCAACTTTACCAGTACCAGCCGTTTTCTCAAGTTTTCCGTTGATAATAACAGCAGAATCGGACATAAGGAACCAAATATCTGGTCTATTGATAGCAATCTCGACAGAGTCATTATTTCGGAATGATTTAATGTAGGGTAGATACGTTCTAGAGTCAACTCTAACGATAGAATCATCTGAATTCAGAGGTTGGTATATGTCAAATGTTTGGACGGACAACATATCCAATTGATTGTAAAAATAATCGATCTTGAATTGATATCTTTTTCACAACTTTCTTTGCCAATGGCTTGATCACTAATGATTCCTTTGTCGTGGTGGTGTTATATATAAAATATTAGGACCATCTTTTCAATTCAAATCGTACTATTATTTCTTCGCCCTGAAATTTACCAAATTCGAATCTTGATCCAATATGTTTAAGGTGAGATTATCAATTTTGTTCTTCGTTACAGGTAAGTATATCAGATTACTCGGTGTTTCATCGATAGCGTAGCCAGGGTCAACGTTCACAGCAAATTCATAAATAGTATGTGATGGTTGCTCGTTGTGAAATGCTCCTTCGGTTATGTTACAACCAATGCTTATGGTCCGAACTTGAACTATTTGAACATGTAGATCCGATTCGTGCACTACTCCTGGACTCAACACTCTTGCTGAAAATCCCAATAGTTTTCCTAGAGAATTCGTCTTCGTGAAATCGATATAGTGCGGACGATGATATACTTCACACTTCAATGTGTTATTATTTGGCCTCAAGAAAAATATTTCACTGTCAGTCTTACGCTCCTCTTCAGATAATAAAAATTTTTTCAGATAATCTTCAATACCGGTTATTTCGTATGTTCCAGTAGGTAATTGAATATTTCCTGTTTCGCCGTCCTTTTTCAAAAAGTAGAATTGAGTATTTTCTTCGATATTTGGTATCGTATTATAGGAATGGAAACCAATTAAAGCAAGACCGTACCGATAATTGGGGTCTAACTCAATAGGTATATTGAAATCAGTTGACAAAGTCGAAGTATGACCTTTAAGAGTGAAAATAACAGACATGACTGATGAAGTAAGTAGAGAGCTTCTTTATTTATACTTATGAATCGAAATAATTCTCTCATTTATAAATATTTTCTTAAATAACGATTCTGAGTCTATATCGTTTCAAAATCACTCATGGCACTGGTTGGAATTATGAGAGTATCTATTTTTTAAGTGAAGACCTCATCCCCTCTTAGATATTTCTCACATGACCTATGGCTTCCTGTATGAGGGTTGCTTTTCATTTTTTTTCTTTCGCATTAATATTTCGAAAGCAGATATGCTTACGGATATTGAATAAAATCAGTCAATTTCAACAGTGAAGAGTAACGGTG
The DNA here is from genome assembly GCA_958510865.1 of Myrrha octodecimguttata. Lineage (NCBI taxonomy): Eukaryota > Metazoa > Arthropoda > Insecta > Coleoptera > Coccinellidae > Myrrha > Myrrha octodecimguttata. The sequence continues at coordinate 1,308,207 of OY294057.1, read as the reverse complement.
GAAAAAATGAACCAGTGTATGTCAAACCTACACAGACATGCAAAACAATGGCATTTCAGACATCCATTCAATAAACATAAGTCGGATGACATAAACTATGATATTATATTCTCTATTATAGTCCTAGATTAACTCGTAAATAATGACTGCTATAAAATTAGTTTCGATAAATATATATTCCAGTCCATTGTCAACATGTTTCGATACAACATATCAGAGGATTGTGAACGAAAGCAACGAATTCATCAATTGATGCAAGATATAAGAAAAAAATATCAAGCTCTCAAACTTGGCAAAACAGAAAAAGATGAGACTATTCACCGATTATTCGCACCAATTACAGATAGACTGGATAGGGTAGTGGACAAAAAAACGGCTGCTTTAATTCAACAAGCTGCAGTGAAAACATCTACTATTCCTGCATTATTCAAACAAGAAGCATCTACACCAATCAAAAGGAATTATAAACCGTTAGAAATAACTTCTCCACCTATCAAATCAACTGTACAACCATTTAAAGCGCCACTGAACTCGTTCCAAGCAACTCCAACACCTTTCGAAACACCTATTAGACAAGAACCCACACATGTGACCATAAGAACGGACGATGAGGGGTCTGAAATTGTTAGTTCCCCCTTCACACCTATGATGCAATTTTTAAAACCACGAAAACCTCAAAGTACACCAAATGTTCTGAAATATTTGCCAACTCAAAGAATTGCTGAGAGCAAAACAGAAAAAGACGAGGAAAGTGATGAAAAAGACGAAGAAGAGGACAAGGAGGATTTAAATCAATCCAAACAAATCTATGATAAATTGAAAGACTCCGATATTATGAGTGAATACATTGAACAATATCCGGAAATCTTTAGAGAGAACATAAGTCAAGTTTGGGAAGAGTCGCCAAATATTGATTTGACTTATGGCCCAAAATATAATCCTATTACGTCGAAATGGACATTAGGTAAAACGCTGATCGATTTCGATCGAAACACTGGAGAAATTTTAATTGGAAGAGAACGTTTTCCGGGCTCGAAAGGACTTTATGAATTGTTATTCAGTAAAGAGCCAGACATATTCAATGATGTCGATAAAGAAAACTATAGGAAAATCCTCAATATCACTAATGTTTATAGGAGACGTTACGATCCAATGAAACCTCCAAGGGGTAATGTAGGATACAAATACAGACGCATTATTAGACCATTTATGCAGGAAGGACAGCGTGGTGCTGGTTTGTCTTACGATGAAAATCTTGTCTACTGGGATTATATAGAGGAGCTTATCAGTAGATTACGATTACTTCACGCATCTAAAAATGCAGGATATACTTCAATTGACAATGAGGTTCAGTCTATAATTGAAGAACTGCGTGAAGCTGGTGTTATATATTGAGTGTTTCAATCGATGAAGCAGCATTTGAAATATGACTCTAGATAAATTTGCACGTTCTTCTATTCCTCGCAGAGAGAAAAGATCGCAGACCGAAACTAAGTTTCCGCCGACTGAAGATGGTAATTATGATTTTAAAAATCGTAAACTAAGTAATGTAAAAATACCTACAGAAAGTATGGATGCTGTGAATACAGAATTCGTGGACATGGAGCTATTAAAACTAGCTGAAGAATCGAAAAATACCATTAAGGCCATTTCAGATTCATTACAAATAACGATAGATAGGATGCAAAGTACTGAACATATATTAGACACCAAACAGCAAACATTTTTCGCTGATCTCCGAATCACTCAAGAAAAAAATTTCCAAGAACTTAATCAAAACATGACAGAAGGTTTCGAAAAATTTGTTGAAGGTTTCAGACAGACGTTAACAGGGAGTTTTGAAATTAAATTCAACCAAGTTGCAAATAAATTGAAGGAACTTGAAAATAGGATCAACGGGATTCAATCTTTTTCCAGACATTGACAATGCCGCAACACTCAAGAGAGAAAATTCAAGTGGTGAATGAACTACATAAACCTGCTAGAAAAAAATTCTTACGTAGGCGTACCATTATTAAGGGATTAGATGATTTGTGGCAATGCGATTTGGCGCAAATGGACATATATGCAAGGGAAAATACAAGTTATAAATTTATTCTGGTTGTCATCGATTGTTTCTCCAAATGTGTATGGCTGAAAGCTCTAAAAACGAAAAGTGCCGTTAAAGGTACTGGAGCATTTTCAGAAATATTACAACAGAGTAATCGATTTGTGACGAGTACGGCCCTGTCTATTCTAGAATGTGCCTGAACACTCTAGGCGCGTATGAGTCACCCTCTTTCGAGAGTCTTCCGGTAATTGCTGGAATCCAGACGGACTATATAAGGGCAGGCGCGGAGGAGCACGGGGACCAATTCAGCAGAGTGATTCGTAGCGGAAAGTGCTCAGTTAAAATAAATTAGTGTGGAAATAAATTGTGAACAGACTTTGATAGAAATAGTTGTTTAGTTATTGGAACAGTAGTGTGTAAATAAGTGTAAATAAATAGTTTAATCATTCTAAACGTTTTGAAAACTAGAAAACGTTACATTGGTGTCAGGTGTGCGGTTCGACATCGCTCGAATCGAGTACATAAACTCTAGTGATTGAAATTTATGCCAGTGACTACAAGACTGCAGATCGCAATGGAGACGCAGGCGATAATGGAATTTCTGAGTAAAATGAATGAAAAAATGGAAGAAAATTCTCAGAAAATCAACGAGAAAATGGAAGAAAATTCTCAGAAAATTAATGAGAAAATGGATAAACTGGAAAACAAGGCAGAAGAAAATTCTCGGAAAATGGAGGAAAATTCTCGGAATAGCAATGAATTGGTGAGTCAATTCGCAACCAAATTGGATGAGAAAATGGAAACCATAAAAGAAAAATTCGATAAAGTTGACGAAAAATTTGACGAAGTATATATGAAAGTAAATTCGAAATTTGATGAAGTTTATGAAAAAGTTGATGGAAAATTTGACGAAGTTGACGAAAAATTTGAAGAAATAACAGGATTAATCGAACAGCATTCTGAAATAATAGAGTCCCTGAAAAGAGTGTCAATTGGAAAAGATAATCCGGCTTCATCACCCTATAGTAACATGAAAATGGAAAATAGCGGCGAAAGTGGAAAAATGAAGATCAAGCCACCGACATTTGATGGAAAATTCCCATGGTCGACATACCAAAAACAATTTGAAGCTGCTGCGATGGCAAACAGTTGGAGCGATAACGAAAAAGCCACAGCACTGATAATAGCTCTACGAGGAGAGGCGCTCAACATTCTGCAAACGATTCCGGAGAGCCAACAGGCCCGTTATGAAGTTCTAACATCGAAACTTCAGATGAGATATGGTGATGCTCATTTACAACAAGTTTATCATGCCCAAATCAAGAACCGGGTGCAGAAAACAGGAGAAAATCTCCAGGAGTTTGAAGCAGATGTGGCTAGATTAGTCAGGCTGGCGTACCCAACTGCTCCAGACAGCTTCCTTGAACAGCTATCCATCCAAACCTTTGTAGATGGGATCAAGGACAGCGAAATACAACAAGCCTTGAGACTTGCACGCCCTAAAACCATGGATGATGCTTCAGCTCAGGCTTTAGAATTCGAGGCAGCGAAGCAGGCGTCTCATAGAGGACAAGTTCGTGTGAGACAAGTCCAAGAAATAGACCGACCTGTTGAAGAAATCATCAGAGAAGAAGTTAGCAGATTATTACGTACTAAGAAAAAAGACGCTGTGTGCTGGTACTGCAATAAAAGTGGGCATATTAAGCGAAATTGTCCCAAAATGGAAAAAGAGCCACAGCAGGAAAACTGAAAAGGGTCGGTGATAAGGGGCATAAATCGACCCAAGCTTTGGATGCCCCTGAAGTGATAATCCGAGGAATCATGTCTACGGATTCTTCAAGCATAGTTGTTCCCGGAAAAATAAATGATCGAAATGTGAAAATCCTGGTAGACACTGGATCGACCAGAACCATTGTGCGTCCAGAAATAGCTAAAGGATTCAAGATTCGTCCAGTTGTGATCAAACTTCGAACTGCGTCTGGACAGGAAATACCAACTTATGGATCGGTCCTCTCCACTATTGAATTGGGAAATACAGCAACAAGGCACGAAGTTCTAGTGGCTGAAATCACGGAAGAAGTAATCCTGGGATTGGACCTCGTCAAGAAACTTGGATGCCAACTGGATATGAACCATGATGTTCTTCGACTGGGAAATGAAGAGATCCCGTTCAATGATGTGGATGACAAGACATATCGGATTCGATTGACAGAGGACATCACGTTGCCAGGTCGAACTGAAAGCATAGTGATTGGTAGTTGTGATGATGTTACGAGAAATGGCTGCGTTAAAGTAATCGAGCCCTCTGACGATGCAATACTGGCTAAAGGACTGTTACTTGGGAAGACACTGGTAAGGTTAAGAGATAGTATTCCCATCCGATTACTGAATATGAACATGTTTCCAGTCACTCTGAAGAAGAACACTTTGATTGGACACGGAGTACCAGTGTACCATATTTCTGGTGGGATTGGTACTGCAGGAGTCTCGCAGAGCCAGAAGAATACTGAAGAGCTGGTGACCCTTCTCACCTCGAAATGTCAAGATCTGGACCGTTATGAATTAGCCGAAGTGAGAAAACTGATTCAGAAATTCTCCGACGTTTTCGCCACTGACGGAAGAACAGGAAAGACCGATATTGTGCAGCATAAAATCAATACTGGTGATGCACAACCCATCCGACAGCACCCTAGACGTCTCCCTCTGGCAAAAAGAGAAGAGGCTGAACGGATTATTGAGGACATGGCGAGAGAGGGTGTCACTGAACCATCCAATAGCCCCTGGACGTCACCTGTAGTGTTAGTGAAGAAAAAGGACGGGTTCACCAGGTTCTGTGTAGACTATAGGCAGCTCAATCAAGTTACGAAGAAGGACAGCTATCCCTTACCGAGAATAGATGATACACTGGATACGCTCTCGGGATCACGTTGGATTTCCACCTTGGATTTGAAAAGTGGGTATTGGCAGGTTGGCTTGGATCCAAGAGACAAAGAAAAAACTGCCTTTAGTATTGGAACGGGTCTGTGGCAATTTAAAGTGATGCCCTTTGGTTTATGCAACGCTCCTGCCACATTTGAGCGTTTAATGGAGACTATATTGAGAGGACTCTCCTGGAAGACATGCCTGGTGTACTTAGATGATGTGATAGTGGTGGGAAAATCATTCCAAGACCACCTACACCACCTATCCGAGGTTTTCCAGCGACTTCGTGAAGCTAACCTAAAGCTGAGTCCAAAGAAATGCAATTTATTCCGAACAGAGGTAAATTATTTGGGACATGTAGTTTCTCGAGAGGGCGTGAAAGTCGACCCGGATAAGATCAAAGCAGTGCAGGAATGGCCTATACCGAGAGACAAGAGTGAATTGCGAAGTTTCTTAGGCTTATGCACCTATTATAGGAGATTCGTATCTGGATTCGCCAAAGTTGCCAAACCACTTACAAATTTAACAGAGGATGGACAGGAGTATATATGGTCCTATGATTGCCCTGAAGCTTTCACACAGCTGAAGAAGGCCCTGGTCACAGCTCCAGTTTTAAGCTACGCAAGAGCTGAAGGGAAGTTTGTGCTCGACACGGATGCTAGTAATACAGCCATCGGGGGCGTTCTATCGCAGGTTCAGGATGGGCAAGAAAGGGTGATAGGATATTTCAGCAAGGTCTTAACGAAACCAGAACGAAATTACTGCGTGACCAGAAGAGAACTTTTAGCAGTCGTCAAGTCCGTAGAACACTTCTACAAATATTTGTACGGAAGAAAATTTCTGCTGAGAACGGACCATGCTGCTTTGAAGTGGCTCCTGAACTTCAAGAACCCGGAAGGACAAGTGGCCAGATGGATTGAAAGACTGCAAGAATATGACTTTGATACCGAACATAGAACGGGGGCTACCCATCGCAATGCCGATGCGTTATCCAGAAGGCCTTGCCCCGAGGATTGCAGCCATTGCTCACGTGTGGAAGACAAAGCTGATGTGAGACGGACCACAGTAATTGAAGATGATTGGCTACCCCAAGAAATACAACGGGCACAAGAAGAAGATCCAGACTTGAAAGTAATCCTGAGTTGGAAGAAGAGTGGTAGACGACCTACTTGGGAAGAAGTATCCAGACTGAGTCAAAATGTTAAGTCGTATTGGGCACAATGGGAAACGTTGAAGATCGATAAAGGTCTTCTGAAGCGTTGTTGGGAGAATGACGATGGATCTGAACAGAGACTCCAGTTGATTGTGCCGAAGAGTCGAGTGACAGACGTTTTGACCAGACTACATAATGGAACTTCAGGTGGACATTTCGGGATTACTAAGACGTTAGAGAAAGTTAGGCAGCGGTTTTATTGGATCAATTGTAAGAAAGGCGTTAAAGACTGGTGTAGAACCTGTAAAGCTTGTGCTGCAGCTAACGGTCCTTACGGCGAAGGGAAGGCTCCAATGAAACAATATAACGTCGGATCTCCCATGGAACGAGTAGCTATCGACATCGCGGGCCCCTTTTCCAAAACAGATCACGGAAACAAGTACATATTGGTAGCCATAGACTATTTTACCAAATGGGTGGAAGCGTACGGTATTCCTAATCGAGAGGCAGGTACGGTTGCTGATAAATTGGTCAAAGAATTCTTCTGCAGATTTGGAATACCTCTAGAGCTGCATTGTGATCAAGGACGAAATTTCGAGTCGACATTATTCCAAGAAGTTTGTAGGAAATTGGGGATTAATAAGACAAGAAGAACAGCTCTACATCCCCAATCAGATGGCATGGTAGAACGAATGAATAGAACCATGGGAAAACATCTTGCCAAAGTAGTCTCCGACCACCAACGGGACTGGGATGAGTATTTGGATCTATTCACCATAGCATATAGATCTTCGGTTCAAGAATCCACCAAGGAAACTCCAGCCAATATAATGTTCGGCCGAGAAATTAGACTACCTTGTGACCTAGATTTTGGTTGTAAGCCTTGAGAAGATGTAGCCGGGGAGGACTACGTCAGTAAATTGAGGAGTAAGCTAGATTACATCCATGACAAGGTGCGCAATCAATGCAGCAAGCAAGTGATAGGATGAAAATGCGCTATGACATCAAGGCCATTGAAGGAGGGTTCACCGCAGGAGATCTGGTGTGGTTGTATAACCCTCAAAGAAAAAGAGGGTTTTCTCCGAAGCTGCAGAGACAGTGGGAAGGACCGTATGAAGTCATGAAAAGGATAAATGATGTAGTTTACTGGATACGGAAGCTTGCTAGAGGAAAACCGAAGGTCGTCCATTTCAATCGATTGGCTCCGTACGCGTCAACACAGGATGACGAAGAAGAAGTACGTTTCATCGAGGTTCCGGCGAAGGAAAGTGACGATTTTCAGGAATTCATGAATAGCTATGGGGGAACACGAGTTGCACGGTTTGGCGTCACAAAGGAAGTTCATCAAGACCTGTTTACAGTTACCGAGGAATACTCTCTTGCTCATTGTGTAGCAGCGGATCTAAGGATGAGTAGAGGAATAGCAAGAGTATTCAGAAATAAATTTGGACGCCAAGAGGAACTGATGAGACAGCAGCCCAGAATCGGAAAATGCCTGAGACTGAAGTCAGAGGGTCGGTTCATTTACTACGTAGTCACCAAACAATACTCATATCAGAAGCCCACCTATCAGAATTTATGGACAGCACTGCATGGCTTGAAAGAAGACCTTCAATGCTTTGGGATTAGGAAATTAGCTGTTCCCAAACTAGGTTGTGGACTGGATCAACTGAATTGGCGAGTTGTGCGAAGCATGCTTGAAGTAGTCTTCCAAAAGACAGGTATGCAGATCTTGGTATGCAATTTCAACCCAAAGCAAACCGAAAAGTCCAGCAAAACCGTAGACTGTTACTTCCATCAGAAGGGCTACTGTAGAAATGGTGACGATTGCAGATTTCATCACGGTCCTCCGAGGAATTCATGGAATCTGTTCTGGGACAGAACAGGCTTAAGGAGGGGACAGTGTAACGAGTACGGCCCTGTCTATTCTAGAATGTGCCTGAACACTCTAGGCGCGTATGAGTCACCCTCTTTCGAGAGTCTTCCGGTAATTGCTGGAATCCATACGGACGATATAAGGGCAGGCGCGGAGGAGCACGGGGACCAATTCAGCAGAGTGATTCGTAGCGGAAAGTGCTCAGTTAAAATAAATTAGTGTGGAAATAAATTGTGAACAGACTTTGATAGAAATAGTTGTTTAGTTATTGGAACAGTTGTGTGTAAATAAGTGTAAATAAATAGTTTAATCATTCTAAACGTTTTGAAAACTAAGAAAACGTTACAGATTGATAATCTTATAAGAACAAATGGCTGAATGCAATGAGACACTTTAGCTAGCTACAATCTTTACTACAATTTATATCCTCTGATCATAGAATGATAAGGAAGTAATCATTGAATGACATATTCTTCTTCATCACCCTCGCCCAATGATTACTTAAAAACAAATTGAGACTTTCGGTTGACTTATACTAAATAAACTACTTATTAATATCAATACACTAATCCTAAATACCGTAAACCTTTAATAAATGAATTTTTACAAAGTGGTTTGGTGAAAATATCAGCAACCTGATCTTGTGTACAGATGTACTTAATTTCTATATGACCTTTTTCAACTTCTTCTCTAACAAGATTATACTTTACTTCCATGTGTCTTAAACGCTTTTGTTCTGGATTATTAGCAGATTTTATGGTACTTCGATTGTCTTCGTACAATGTTACAATATCACAAGCAACATCTAAATCTAACAAAAGTTTCTTAATCCACATTGTTTCAATTATAGCATCATAGAGAGCATAAAACTCAGCTTCAGTAGTACTTTGAGCAACAACAGATTGTTTTTTAGATCGCCATATTACAGTGTTACCGAAAAATTTGAAGACATAACCACTGGTAGATTTTGTATCAAAATCCCTAGCAAAATTAGCATCTGCATAACCTATTAAAATATTGGAATCTGGATGACTAGACTTAACAAATTTCAACCTTAAATTCAGAGTACCCTTGATATATCTGAGAATTCTTTTTAAACCTTGCCAAAAATATTCTGAAGCCTTGTCTTGAAACCTAATTAAGTAATAAACAGAATTAGCCAAATCTGGCCTAGTTGCGACAGTAGCATACATGAGTGAACAAATACATGATCTACATTTTGCTTCAAGTCTAGAGTCTATATTACAATCTTGAGGGATTTTGAAATTAACATCCATAGGAGTACTGACCTCTCTACAATCAAGCATTCCAAATTTACGCAATACATTTCTAAGATAATCTTCTTGATCAATCAATATACAGTCATTCTCTCTATTAATTGTGATACCCAAATACTTCATATTTTCTGACCCTAAATCTTTCATTTTAAAATTAGAGTGTAGAAATTGTTTTAGAGAATTGATTTTTGACATATCAGAACCAAAGATTAAAACATCATCAACATAAAGCAACACATATAGGTTATTTTAAACAAAGAGGCAATAATCGTTAACGGATCTCTTAAAACCAGATTTCATCATTATATTGTGAAAATGATCGTACCAAAGTTTGGGCGATTTCTTCAAACCATTTTTTAAGCTTTAAAACATGACCTGGTTTGCACTTCATACCATCAGGTGGCTTCAAATATACTATCTCATCTATTTTTCCATATAAAAATGCACACCTAACGTCCATCTGATGAACATGATAGTTTCTTTGGACAGACAATGACAGAAGAATTCTTAAGGTGTGTAATCTTGCTACTGGTGCATAAATATTATTGAAATCTCCCGTTTGTTGGGAACCTCTCGCCACTAACCTGGCTTTAAAAATTTCTGAGCCATTAACTAATTTTTTCGAAAAAACCCACTTAGTATCGATCAATTTCATATCATCATCCACCTTATGTATTTCCCAACAATTATTTTCATCAATTGAATTAAGTTCTTCATCAATAGCTTCATACCAATTGTTTTTATTTTTTGTAAATTCTATTTCATCATATGTGAGTGGTATATCTACTAAACTACTACTATATAATGCTAGTAAAGTTTCATAATCTGAATCTACAAATTCAACATAATCATCAAAACGTTTTGGTTTATTGACTTTTCTTTTAGGTTTAGAAACTCTTGAATCCTCATCTCCTTCATTTATTTCAACATAAATTTCATCAATTTTAGGTAAGTCAAGATCCGATGGTATTTCACGATTTTCTATTTGATTACTATTAGGAGTATCATTATTAGCAATCTCCAAAGTTACTGTATCTTCACTTTTACTTAAGTTTTCATCAAAAATTACATTTCTACCCATTATTATTCTTCTGTCATCCTCATCCCAAAGCCGATATCCACCAGGACCATATCCTACCATCATTAATTTTGAAGCTTTATTATCTAATTTTTTACGAAGTTCGGTAGGAACATGATTGTAAGCTGTACTTCCAAAAATTCTCAAATTGCCTAAATTAGGTTTTCTACCTTCCCACATTTCAAATGGTGTTTTATTCAATGAAGATGAAGGACTTCTATTAGTGACATAAGTTGAAAAGTAAACAGCCTCACTCCACATTTCTTTTGATAAATTTGAATCTAACAATATTGTCCTAGCTTTATCTACTAATATCCTATTATATACCTCAGCAGTACCATTTAGCTGTGGGTTATATGGAACTGTATACTGAATTCTGATTCCTTCATCACTACAAAACTTTTGAAATTCATTCGACGTATATTCACCGTATATTCAATTTTCGAAATATTAGCATTGAAATGTCTAGTGGCATAATTATAATATTTCTTGAATTTATCCAACACTTCAGATTTATTCTTGATTAAGTATACTGCAACAAAACGTGTATAATCATCAATGAATGTAACGAAATATTTATTTCCATCCCATGAAGTGGGAGTAATAGGCACACAAACATCAGTATGTACTAATTCTAATGGTTTCTTAGCTCGATATCCTTTTTTATTGAATGGTTGTTTCGACATTTTTTCTAATATACAAGGTTTGCATAGATCATTATCAAAATTCAAATCATTTGAATCAGATATTCCTGTCACCATATTATCCTTCAATAACAACTTCAAATTTGCATAACCTAAATGTGCCAAACGCTTGTGCCACAATCTTGCAATATCTGATTTACTTGTTGAATTTTTAGAAGAATAGTTACACAAGGACTTCTCAACACACATATTAACCAAGTATATGGAGCATATTTTATCCCCTGTGAAAATTAGTTTATCTCTTGAATGTACTCTAACATGATTATTGACAAAAGTAATACACATTCCGCTACCTTCCATTTTAGAAACAGATAACAAATTCTTGCGAGCATCAGGTACATAATAAACGTTAGTTATGGTACAATGAATTTTTTTTTTACTTCCTTGACAAATAGCCTTAATTTTTCCTATCCCTATTGCTTCCAAACATACACCGTTCTTGGCACTACTTATTTTACGAGGGGTTCTTAATGTTAATTATTCAGAAAATAAGCTACGGTCATTGACAATGTGATCTGAACAACCTGAGTCTACACAAAATTCAATCATTTCAGAATCATCACTTTGACTTGACTCACCCAGGTAGAATGAGACTTGTTCTTGCTCCTTCTTATCTTCCATCAAATAAGCTCCTCTTTGACCCTGTCTTCTCCCATACTGCCGATGGTTGCTACCTCTTGATCCACGAAACTGTCGACCATTTTGAACCTGACTCTGCCTTCCTTCTTTAAGTGCCCTGCATTCGAACCTCTTGTGACCACAATTATAGCAAGTGAATGCAACGCCTGAACTTGTGCTCGGTTGAAGAGACTTCTTCCTTTTTTCTTCTTCTCCCAGCAGGCGATTTTTTATGAAGTTCAAATTCAGATTATCCATTGTCTCCAGAGCTTTCATAACTATTCGGCATAGACAATAGTACATAGTTAATTTTTTCTTCTTCACTCAAAGGACTGTCTGCGTCCTTTAGCTGGGTAAAAATGTTTTCCATCGCGTTGAAATGATTCGCCATCATTTCTCCCTCTTTGTACTTCATATCATTTAAAACTCTTCTTAAGAATAGTCGGCTTCTGACCCCCTTCTTCTTGAAGTTTTCTTCTAGATTCTTAAACATTCTATAAGCGTTAGATTCATTCTTGATATATTCTAGATGGCTATTACTCACGCCAGCTATGAGCAGTGCCTGTGCCTTGGCTTCCCCTTTCTCATTTGAACTTGCATAATCCTGATCTTCTATTGCCTTCAGTACCTCGGCGTCTTTCAAAATACTCTTCATCCGGAAACACCAATTGCTGAAATCTTCTCCAGCAAACTGAACTAGGTTGTATTTCTCTTTCAGCGACATGTTGGATCTTCCAAATCTTCTTTAATCCTCATGGACTGAATTTCCTTTTGACTTTTCAATCGACTTCCCTCTACGGTACCTGGTCTTCTTTTAAATCCTGTTCTTATTTTTAAGAACCACGCTCTGCTACCACTGATAATCTTATAAGAACAAATGGCTGAATGCAATGAGACACTTTAGCTAGCTACAATCTTTATTCTTCCCTTTGTACAACTTAACATTCTCGAATAATCTTATAAAACATTGGTTAACCTATATTTATATCCTCTGATCATAGAATGATAAGGAAGTAATCATTGAATGACATATTCTTCTTCATCATCAATGTCCTAAAAACCTACACACAGATCAAGGAAAGGAATTTTTCAACACCAAATTCCAACAATTGATGAAACAGTACAAAATAAATCATTACAATACTTATAGCATTAAAAAGGCTGCAATTGTTGAACGAGTGATACGGACTATCAAAGAGAAACTATTCAAACACTTCAATTTAAACGGATCATATAAACGGACGGACATTTTACCCACTATCGTCGATGTGTATAATCACACAAAGCATAGAACGATCAAAATGAAACCTTGTGATGTTACTAAAAATAATGAAAGTGCATTACTGAAAAATGCTTTCAATCATATAAAAATTGCTGGACTGCCTAAATTGTCAATAGGTGGTATGGTCCGTATAAGCAAAGCTAAGCATATTTTTTTCAAAGGGATATACTCCAAACTGGACTACAGAATTCTTCAAAATCATCAAAATTCAGATAACTAATCCTGTTACTTATCTCCTGGAAGATGAACAAGGTAGACCAATTCTAGGAGCTTTTTATGAATATGAGTTACAAAGAACTCAGCATCCTGATGTATATCTGGTGGAAAAAATCCTACGTCGAAAAGGTGATAGAGTTTTAGTTCGATGGTTGGGATTTGATAAATCTCATGATTCCTGGATCGATTCAACAAATAAACTATAAGCATTCGTCTTGATTCAGATGAACCAACTAATTTCATCTGCTGCAAATGTATCGGGGAGACTCAATACCAATTGGACACAGAACTTAGACAGGTGATTCGAATCCCACTTACTGAAAAGACATATTGTGGTGTATCTTGTTCAGTTCAAATTCATAATTGGGAAGGAGAAAGAGATTGTGACTTAGAAGATCGCTATAAATATCCCCAGACTTGTGAATCTTCTCATAATTCGTGGAAATATTCAAACACTGAACATCATCCTGATGCGAAAACATGAATTTAATCATACTATATGCAATTGTTGGAAATGTCTTATACGTTCTTTTTCAGCCGAAAATAATGAGGGCTCAAATATGTACCGACAATAATAATTCAACGACATATGATATGGTTATGACCAGGATAAACGATGATCTACCCTCGTTTCGTTTCAACGATAAAAACAATTCTTTAGAAAATGGTTTCAAAATAATCTACACCTTTACAAATGGAACTCGTGCTGAGTCTGAATGGCACACACCGTTCGATATGAAAACTAATCATACGAATATTATTGTTATATGTGTCTGTATATGTCTATTATCTGTATCGTTGGTTTGAAACTTTATTTGAATAATTACTTTCATCCATGATTACCTTTTAATAAATACGTTTTGCCTTAAAACTTCTGAATTATTTTAGCATATACTGAAACAATAAGAGAAAAATACCTGATAATAAAGTTCAATTGAGTTACACACCCATTATAGGTTCGTGGAGATATTCATATTTATAAAACGGATACAATAGGTTTGTTCCAACACCAAGTTCTGTTACTGTCTTGAACTCGTTCAGAACTGAATCAATTCACACGTCTTCGCTCATTCTTGTTCGGGACTAATTCTGAATAGATAGTTCGAAAGTGTTGGAAACGCATCATTCTTAGAAATTCCCTTGTCATAGCCTAAGGGCTGTTTGTCACCCGAAAAATGCAGCCCGTCTCTGCCAGATGTGGTTTTATTGCCCCTTGCTGCATTCGAATGGCACGAAACAGATGACCGATGCAATTCCTCCTTCTCAGTTCTTGCCTTAACCCAAGAACTGAATTAACCGTTCTAGAACTGGTCTGACACAAATTCTTTTCACGTTGGAACACTTGGTTTGTAATTCCTAACCAGTTCGAAATTTGTTGGAACGCTAATATGGATATGCGAAAACTCCGCCCGATTCAGAACTAGTCCCAGAGTGTGTAGGAACAGACTTTATAAGAGGATAATCATCAGTCCCAATCTTTCGGTTCATGAAACAAGATGCATACTTGTAGAATTTGCGAGAAACAATATACTCTACCCAATAATTTGAGTAGACATATGAATGCACACAGACAAATTCACTTCCCTTGTTCTTCGTGTGGAAAGACATACGCACGAAGTGATAATTTGAAAAGACACATCTTCAGGAAACATGATGAAATTCAAGATTATAGGAGAATCGATCACATAGAAATAATATTTGGAAATAGCCCGCATATCAGAGAGAGATCGCGAGACAAAGATGAAAATTATCCATCCTCAAGTTTTCATCAAGTTGATGAGAATGGATTCACACTTGATATCAATAAAACAGTTGATGAACTACGCCTACTGTATGCTCAAAAATTCTCTGCAGAAACATCTGAAAGAATACAATATTTGATAGATCAACTTTGAATGGCTGGAGTTATCTATTAGAAAAATATGATGAGCCTTTGTAAAAATTAGTCATTTCGGGGTTATCAAATAATAATTCACAAATCAGGAAAATAGTGAATAGATGAATAGAATCAATTCGTGAATTGACCAACGATTTGTTTTATCGCCAAGCGATAATGCTAATTACATCATGACCTCCATTGAACCTGCAATTTGTTGATAAATTGATGATAATCGATTTTTCGTTTCTGAATTATTATTCTTGAGAGTTTTTCACCTCCGAGGTGATTCCATATATCGAAACTTTTCTGAAATTATTGGATTCAATAAAATTTGCCACACCTCTCGTAGGAATTGTATTGCAGTTGAATGGTCTCGGCTCGACATGGAGACATTTATCCTCAAATAACACGTCATTGTACTAATCTCGAATAGGTTCATTGTGTAGATTTTTCCTCATTATCTGCGGAGAAAGTGAGTTGGTACCATGGCTGAAAGAGTTGAAATATAATATGTGAATGGCAATTCATCCCGAGATAAAAAATAAAAACGATGGTTTTGCTAGAACAACATATAAGAATTTTTTTCATTTGAAGCAATGAAAAAGAAGACTATAAGGTATCAGGAACTGACGATTTCCAAAAATTATAATACCTAGAAGGTGTTCGAAAATAAAAAAAGATATAAAAATAATTGCATGTAAGATTTCAATTATGTACTTAAAAATAATGAATATCATATAGGGTACATATTCTTTTTCATTCACCCTGAAAACCTAATGGGGATTTATATTTGCGGATATTTTGTGGATATATTTGCGGATAATGGTGGATATATTACACAAAACTTTGCAAGTGATTCCCCGCGGTATAGCTTTCCCGTTGTCACTTACAACAATAACAAGGTAGACGGAATTATCCGATGAGATTTGCATATTTACTTTCATGAACAGGCATGTTTTTCTTGTCAGAAAATGAGGAAATCGTATAATTGCAATTATACATTCGCTGTTATTGAATCCATGCAAAGATTTCCAAATATAGTGTTTATCAGGCGATAACACATAATTAACCTTCGGACCAATTGATTTCCATTTGAATTTTTATTCTCGAGGGCGATTCCAGTATATTAAAAAGACATATTAGTAATAATTGACGAGAATGAATTTTTTATATATCACACACCTGCATTTCATTATTCGAAATTTCGATAATTCGTTATTCGAAAATATCGCTAAACGTAACTATCGCTAAACAAAATATTGCTGGCATGCGCGCGCCCTCGACCAACTTCTCATGTGACACAACAGGTAATGGAGACCGTCGGTCCAAAGGTTGACTGACCGGTAATATGGTACCGACATTTACAACAGATTCGTCAGGACGCGCTGTAGCCTAGCGTTAAGTATCTCGGCTGGTATGAGAAATCCCGGGTTCGAATCTGATAGTTTCCGAAAAAGTTTTTTTCGTTCTAGGACGCGTGCAGATTCATATTGCAGCTGATCATCTGGATGGTGACACGGTCAAGATGGTCAGAAAAATCGAGCATCCGGATGGCGGTCAAGATGTTTGGAAAAATCGAGCATCCGGATGGAGTTCAAGATGTTTGGAAAAAATTGAGCATCCGGATGGTGGTCAAGATGTTTGGAAAAATCGAGCATCCGGATGGTGGTCAAGATGGCTGCGGAAAGTCGAGCATCTGGATGGTGGTCAAGATAGCTGCGAAAAATCGAGCATCTGGATGGTGGTCAAGATGTTTGGAAAAATCAAGCATCCGGATGGTGGTCAAGATGGCTGCGGAAAGTAACCGTAACCTAACAACCTAAGTGTCAAACGTCGAAGTGTCAAAGTACTTTATGTATGATTGCTAGCTTTGTCGAATACTTCATACTTACGTTTAATACAGTTCTATGGTTGGAGGAAAAAGGAAGGCTTTGTTCTTTTTTCCGTGCATTTTTTTCGGAAATATTTCGTTATGCAAACCTTGACCTGAGAATAATGAACTCAACAAAAAAAAAATTATCCAATTTGGTGCAGTCGTTTGAACGTAGTGCTTGGTCAAAATATCGATAGACCATAGAACCTTTTTTATTTATATAGATTCAATATGTGTGCACTCTGTACTCTATTTTTTATTTTGTAATTCACTGTAGGGGAGTCGGCGGAGTTAAGTGTAAGAGTAGTCTTCATGACTTAACTTCGCTCCGACGTTTCTTCTCGATTTGTATGAATTGTATATTTATTAACTCTTTTTAAATAGTGCCAATAAAGTCGATTTATTATTATTATTATTATATCGGAGAAAACGCTCCGAAGAGGAAAACATGATAAACACAAGAAAACTGATGAAGAGATTGTGAATTCAGTAAGAGTCCACATCAACTCAGTGCCAAGAATCGAGAGCCATTATGTGCGTTGTGATACTTCTCAGCAGTTTATCGATGGTGGGCTTTCAATTGCCGAACTTCACAGAAATTATTCTGAAAGAAGAAAAGCTTTGAATGAACCAATGGCAAAATTTTCAACACAGAATTCAACATTGGATTTTCCAATAAAAAAAAAACAATGCGATCTTTGTGAGTCGTACAAAAACGCATCACAGAATGAAAAAGAAAACATGGAAAATAAGTATAACGAACACTTGAAGGAAAAAATTCCAAGCCGCGAAGTAAAAGAAAAGACAAACAGAAAGCCAAAAATTGCGTAATTACTCTGGCTGTTTACGATTTACAGGCAGTGTTGCCTGTGCCTCTAGGTCAATCATCGGCCTTATTCTATATTTCACGTTTGAATTGCTACAATTTCACAGTAGGTTGAAATTTTCTAGCACTACAATATTTGTAATTCACCAAATGTTTTTTTTTTCAGATAACAGAAATATCAAATGATCAAACGAAAGCTTATTTTTGGCACGAAGGCCTTGAAGGCAGAGGTGCTGTAGAAATTGGAAGGTGTTTTCTTATCTATTTGGAAGAAATTTCAAAAAATCGACCTGGTGCTGACGTCGTTTTTTTTCTGACAATTGCGGAGGTCAGCAAAAAAATAGGTATCTTGTTAGTATGTTACACTTGAGCTACTGCTCTAATGAATAAATTGCTTTTAGGTTCTTAATTGCTGCGTACTTGTATGCCATGGAAATGTATGAAATCAACTCCATTACGCATAAATATCTCATACGAGGACATACGCAGAATGAGGGTGATACAATCCACAGCATAATCGAAGGATCTCTCAAGAGGTCAAAAAAGTCAGGCCGCATCTATGTACCGGACCAGTACATCTCAATTATCCGCCATTCAAAAAAAAAGGAAATCCGATAGAAGTTAAAGAAATGGGATTCGAAGATTTCTTTGATTTGAAGACTTTATACGATGAGATGAATCTAAGCTTCATCAAAAATGTCATGGCACCGAATTCAAAATGAATGAAGTCAAACTAATGCAGTTCAAGAAGGGAAATGAAATGTTTCGTTACAAAGCAAGTTATGAACAAAATGATTGCAGTGTAATTAATTTCAAACAGAAGAATAGACGAAAAAGTTCAAGAGAACAGAAAAACGTTAAACTAAAGCGCATCTATAAGAAACCATTTCAATTATATGAAAATAAAAGGAAAGATCTGAAAAGTTTGATGGATAGTTATATCATTTCCTCATTTTATAGATCTCTTTATGACTCTATTTTGAAATAATTTTTATTATTGCATACATTCAGGTAACAATTATTGTTTTTTTTTATTGCAGGAATACTTAAATTGTGTTAAATGAAATGTTTCCTTTTCAATAAAATTTTGTATTATGAATATTCCTAGTGATCATTAAATATTTACAGTGACGCAAATGAATTATTTCATTTTCATCCAAAGGCAACAAGGACATATCTACAAAATCAAAGTAATTTTTAGACTTGAAAAAATAATATGACTTTGATTGAAATGGTATGTTAAACTACCAATATCAATCAATTAGTTTTCACGACAAGGACAATTCAAATAAATCTGGATCGTTTTTTCGTCCTCCTGAACAATTTGCTTTTTTGCAGTTGGGCCGATGTACTTTTGGAACGGCGATATTACTACAGATGTATAAAATGGTATGCTCACTGCCAACTTTTACAGAAGTAAGTGTTGTTTTTGAGACACGTGTGTATATGCAGTCGTTATCTATATATTTTTCACAATCTTAAATGAATCCAATGAATTTTATATGATTTTTTCGACTCACATATCGATGGTGATGTGAAAAAAAAAATGAAATAAATCCTAGAAGAGCAATGACGTGAAGTCAGCAGCTGTTGCGTACATGTTCACTTTTGGTGATATCCTTTGAACATGCGCGCAAAAGCTGCTGAATTCACGTCAGTGCTTTTCTGAAATTTTTGAAAATATTGGAAAAATAACATTTCGAATGGGTATATCTACAGAATCATTGGGCGGATTTTACACATTCACGAATTCGACCTTCGTAATTAAGCCCCAAACCTACTCACAAATATCGAGTTTCTTAGTTGTTTTTTTTGGAAGTTATTGTGTTTACGTCGGCCGTTTGGAATTTAATCACGAAGGCCGAACTCGTGAATGTATAAAATTCAACCAATTATTCCGCAGATATAACCATTAAAAATTTTATTTTTCCAGTATTTCCAGAAATACAGATTGGATCTAATTGAAATTCAGTACTTTATCGGAAAATGATAGCTCGTAGGTTCATACAAAATTTCATCTGGATAAATTATTCGGATGAAGTTGATATCGATATATATTGATCAGAAGATCGCAGAAGAATATTTGAAAAAAATTAATTTTTTTTTTTAGTGCTCTAATGACACGATCATCACAAAATTTGGCACGAAATTATCCGTTAGCATTTTCAAACAAGCAGCTCTGAGTTATTCCAGAAAAAACAACGATATCGAGAAAAAACGAAATTTCACATAGGTTTTTTTTTACAATATCTCCGGATATTGTAGTCTTACCAAAATATAATTTGGTACACTGCTAAAAATTTAAAACTCAAGGTGTGAGCACAATTTCTCCCAAAAATGATGAACAGTTTCCGAAAGAAAAGTTGTTTTCGATAAAGGTTTCGAAAAAATTTTTTTAAAAATTTACGACCGTAAGATCTCAATAAAATTTTGTTAGGAGTTGCACGTTGTTATGCTTCTACTATCATGTTTCAGCTAGTAAGTTACATTGAATAAAATCATTTTTAGTTTTCATGGATAATCTCCTTATCTGTAACATCAATTCATAAAGATCCCATAAACTCGTGAAATCATCTTGTGAAGTGCAGATACTATGAGAAAACAGCTCGAAAATATTCAAACTCAAACAACCCGTATCTCAAAAATGGAACATTGGCGGTTCCATAACTTTTTTCCTTTGAATTATGCAAAGAAATCTCCCCTCTTTATGTGTACCTGCAGTTCAGGAACACTCTGTATATTTCGTACCAAACTTCTTTGCCACTTTTTCGTCATCATTGCACGCTCAGCTTCATTATTGTCAGGTTTTCGAACATTTTTAATGCCAATATATTTTTTCAATTTGTCCCAAATTATTCTGCTGAAATGATATCCATATATTAGATAGATTTTCATGTATTAGCATTAAGAATATAAGGTGCCGAATTCAGAGATATTTGTTTCGAAATAATTGCCGTAGGTACCTATATTTGACATATTTCATTTTGTATTTTCCTCGAAGTTGGTGAAGAAGCTTCAAATTTCCAAGCATTTTTACGCGCTTGTTCTGGGGAACATCATTTCGTCACGATGTCTGTAATTTTCGAATTTTGAGCCGAAATTGGTCTCAAACGACTAGGTTGGACTCACTGATGAAGAATCCGTGGTCAAAATTGATTCTGTCCGTCCAGCCGTGTGCGCTGTAACTTTCGAACGGAAGGATCTAGAGTCTTGAAATTTTCAGGTTAGGTTAAGATCCTGAATATCTCGAATAAGTTCGTTAATGGGCCAAATCTGTCCTATGGTTTTAGAGTTATAACCACTTGAAATTTTGAAGTTATTTATTTTTCATTTCAGAAACTTTGATTCAAACTTGGCAGTGCTTTTCTAGATTTTTCACGGCATCAATTTGTACCCAATTTACTCTTGGAAATGAGTTCTATATCATAATTAAGTTTTGAGTTATTCACGATTTGCGTTATCCTACACACAATGTGCACGGAGGAAGATACAGCTGGAAGCAGCTCGCTACCACTCCCCGGCTTCACTAAAGCCGGGTCCAGATGAGTGTAATCCGAACAGCGAATGCAATAAAATTTGTCTAACGATTCGGCGAATAGTGTGGACGACACTCGAGCTCAGCCTCGAATAATACATTCAAATGCATCGTTTGAGTTGAAAACCGAGTCCTGACGGAGCAGAAAAACCGCTACAGCGGACCATAAAACTCCCTGTGATTTATGGCATTCGCTGTTCGCATTACACTCATCTGGACCCGGCTTAAGGCAATCGCAATTATAAGGTCTTAAATCTGTTTAGATGACCACAATTTAGAGAAAGCCGACTACCGTTTTTTTGATAACTTTGCCACCTACACCTGCAGATATTCAGATGCACCACAATTTCCATATGGATTCTTGAGATTTAAAAATGAATACAACGGAATTCCATTTCAACAGAATGCATGACTTATTATAATCTGGTGACACCTTACTTGATTACTGAAAGAATAGACTGAATTTTTATTCAGTACACGAAGACATTTATTTCATATTCTTGCATTTGGTACAAGTTTGGCCAGCATAAAATCAATATTCAGGGACTGATTCAACCTATCAAATTTTGTATTACCATTATTTTCAGACTCGGAGGTCTTGTAGAGCCTTTTTTGTGCGCATGTTCTAGGGGAACAGCGTGCTATCTTTTTGTCAGAATGTCTGTAATTTTCGAATTTTGAGCCAGATTTTCTCCTGAAATTAGTCTCGAACGACTAGGTTGGATTCACTGATGATGAATCTGGTGTCAAAATCGATTCTGTCCAGCCGGCAAGCCGTAAGCACGATTACGAGCATACGTAGAATCTTATCGACTTGAAACTTCCAGGGTAGGTTGCATTTCAACATGCGAAGGTTGAGTTCGTTAACGGGTAATATCGGCCGAATGGTTTCGGAGTTATAGCCATTTGAAATTTTGAGGTTATTTCCTGATATTTCAGGAACTACCTGAGTGATTGGATTGGAATTTGGCGGTTAGTTGGAGCACAACGACACGCAACCTCCCTCCAAATTTGTACGTGATCGTGCAGTCAGTAAGTAACAAAAAAATATTTTTTCGAATTTGTTCGGAATTTTTTTTTCGAAATCATTCATCATATTGCTCACACCTTGAGCTCTATATTTGACAGCAGTGTGCCAAATTTGAATTCGATACGGTTATTATTTTCGGAGATATTGGGAAAAATTATGTGAAATTTGTGGTATTTTCTCGACATCGTTGTTTTTTCCGAAATAACTCCAAAAATAGTTGTTTAATCAAGGCGAAACTTGGCAGTTAGTTTGGAAATGCTGTTGAGCAACTTTGTTCGGAATTTCGTGATGACCGTGTCATTTGAACAACTGCCGAACTAACAGCCGACACTAAACACAAAAACTTCCGAAAGAAACAACTCGGACAGTCGATATTTGTAGAGCACGTTTGTACCTTAATATCGAAGGCTTAGTTCGTTAATGGGTAAAATCCACTATCAACTATTCCGCAGAGATACCAATTCAAAATTTTATTTTCCAATATTTCCAAAAACACAGATTAGATCAAAATGAAATTCAGTAGTTCATCGAAAAAACCTAGAATAGCACTGCCGTGAAGGCAGCAGCTTTTGCGCGCATGTTCATATTCGTTGCCAAAGCGGTCATCTCCATGCGCGCAAAAGCTGCTACCTTCACGGCAGTGCTTTTCTAGGTTTTTGCACGCATGTTCTAGGGGAACAGCGTGCTATCGTTCCGTCCAAATGTCTGTAATTTTCGATGATTGAGCCGATTCAAGTCGCTAACTTGCTCCGTTTGACAGTTATCGTGTCCACGGCCGGCCGGCCGGCCGGACAGAATCGATTTCGACACCGAATTCTTCATCAGTTAGTCCAATCTAGTCGATTGAGACCATTTTTGGCTCAATCCTCGAAAATTACAGACATTGGGACATAACGATAGCGCGCTGTTACCCTAGAACATGCGCGTAAAAAAAACGATATCTTCAATATCTCTGAAAATTAAAACCGCATCGAACTGAAATTTGGTAGGTGCGTCAAGCGGGTGACTCATACCTAGAATTTTGATATTTTAATATTATGGGTATTTTGTGCCCATTTTGTGCCAATTTGTACCGTATGTATCGAATTTTGTGCCCGTTTTCGAGATATTTTGAGTTTTTCAAGTGGGTCACCAGCTTGACGCTGTGACTCATAAATTGAAATTTGAAATTTTTTTCACTATTAAATTGTGCGCATTTTGTGCCAATTCGTGCCGTATGTAGCGAATTTTGTGCCCGTATAGTTTTCGAGATATTTTGAGTTTTTCAAGTGGGTCACCAACTTGACGCTGTGACCCATATATTGAAATTTGAAATTTCATGTCACTATTGAATTGTGCCCATTTCGTGCCAATTCGTGCCATATGTAGTAAATTTTGTGCCCGTATATTTTTCGAGATATTTTGAGTTTTTGCAGCTTGACGTTGTGAGCCTTATCATCAATGATACTAAACGCGTTACAGGCAACACCGTCGAACCACTGCAGGAGGTCAAGAAAAACTTTTGGTAAAAATGGTAATTTTCATGAGAATTTTTGGGATATCGTGATGTCTGAACATGATTCGAAAGAGAATATTCCGAATTTGCTGTCGTTTCGATCTCTTATTGCGTGGAATGGAGAGATATTTTCAGAGAATTCTAGAAAAATACCAAAAATATTGATATTTTTTATAGGTACAAAACTACAGGAAAGAATTTGGCTACTGGGTTCAAGCTAGATTAAATGTTTTGGTACGATCGAAACGACGAAAAAATCTAGAAAAGCGCGCATTTCGCAATGATCAGGTCGTCGAAGATCGTGGAATGATCGAAAATTTGCATGAAACGATAAAAAATATGAATGAAGTACCAATTTCAAGTAGTTGGGTGATATAATAAGCAGTTTACCTGGAATTTTATGTCGAAGCAAGTCTCAGTTGAGATGAATTAACATCAAGATGAGAATAATTTCTTAAAATTTTCCGAAATTGAATAAATTATTGAAGTAAATAAAAAATGAGGTTCGTACTGATTGTGTTTTTTGATATTATTACTATTTTCAGGCGTTCTATCGTCTTTTGTGAGGGTTTATGTTTCGATTTCGACTATTGTTCGTATAAGTCGAACGAAAGTGAATTTTGTGCATTTCTGGAATAATTCTATTCCTGAAAAGTCGATATTGACGAATCATTCCATTCCATTTGACCTTTTTTGTATAAAAACAAATTATATTGAAACCCTTAAGTAAGTCAATTCATGTGATTCTGTAGCGAGCGCCCTCTTTCAGCTCTTACTTAAGTCGCGCGCGCAGTACCATCCCTTGCGTCTTAGGTACCCTACGTTACCTGCCTGAAATGCATGGCCACATCATCGGTCAACGCACAGGGGGCGCTAGCGTGCACGCTGTCCCTGGTAGATCTCGGAAGTACGCTCATCCCCAACGGTCTGGTACACTCCATTGTGATCCGCACAAGGGGTGTCCGCTCACGTAGGCATGTAAACGGCTTAAATTGGTGCATGCCCTGACGAGTTCCCCCAAACTAAGCCGGGACGAAACGTGACACTCTCCCAAAGAGGTTGAAGCTACCTTCAAAAGCTTCAATTCTTTATCTATTCGGCAAAATGGGTGTCGTTTTAAGATATAATATAAAATTGAGTTTTAATTTTTTATAGTTGATTTGTTGTTTAGAGTGAACTCACGTCTATCCCTGAACAGATTCACGTTTAAGCTACCTTTTGTGCGAGGGCGATTCGGAGATTTGGGTAATTGGAGATTTCACCCTATTGGCCGACGACGATCACTTGATCGTTTTCGACTAATAAATTAAATCGTTAAATTAGATCTACATTCGAGATTGATCTATCGCTAGTATATATTATGATTCAAAAAATTTTTTCCACTGAATTGTGCGCATTTTGTTCCAATTTGTGTGTTGAGTTATCCAAAGGGTCACCAACCCAATTGGTCCAATTTCTAGGTAATGTATGTTATGAATTTTTTGCCCGTTCAGTTTTCTAGATATTTCGAGTTTTTGTCATCGGGCTCCATTTTGATGCCCTCATCCGTAGCTTTTCCCTATTTTGGCAGTTTTCGTGCTTTATATGTTTTTTTGTGCAAAACAGCATTGCATCAAGAACTACGGATTCATGTATTGTGCGTTATGAGTCTCTGTAACTTTTTCGGAATATTTCTCTTTCAGTATTGTGATGATTTAATCGATATAAAATAATATCGAAAAATCTGACTCGATGTGATGAGCCAATCTGGCGTAGCATTTCATTGTCAATCATCATTATTTTCATCGAGATGGTGAAATAGTTCCCTAGCAAATAATTTCTGTTTATAGCCAAACCAAAATTTTCTGAAAAATTCTAAATCATCAGCTGAAACCATGTTCATTCAAACAAAGTGAGATAATGTATCAATACATTCTGGTTTACAAAAGAAGTTAACACACACATACATATAATTCAACAAAGAAATATTTTATTGGAATTTGTTGGGGGTAGGCCACAAAAAAAATCAGTGAGTGGAACTTCAACCGTATACATATTTATTCATATAATTTTTAGAACAAAACATTATGTTTTTTTAAAAGTTCCGGATTTTTTCCTTTTCCTCTACAGTTTTCGAAGGTATTGTAAGCTTCAATCAAGTATATTGAATCAGTACTCGTTTCATGCTGAAACGATAAGAGTTGATGTCCTAGCGTATAATGTAATTCAGTGTCATTAGAATTCAATATGTTTATATGATTATAAAGTAAATAGTTTTGGTTTTCCGTCAACAGGAAAATATAATTCTGACTAACCGCAATACATATCGAAAATGTAAGTAAAAAATTTTTTCGGAAACAAGATTTCATTGAAGTGCCCAAAAAAGTAAACGTACTGTTATGAATCTGACTGTTGTTTGATTTTGATTAATTTTGAATTTTGAATTTTTAACAGGATCCAATAACATAAATATGAATTTTGATTTGAATTTTGCGCGGCTTTCAGTCTCTTTCTCAAGTGGAGTCTATGACGTGAAATAATAGTTTATATAATTTCGAATAACAATATTTAATGAAATAATTTTGAGGAAATTGATTTAAATGCTAAACTAATCAATAACCTAACTCAAATAATTAAATTAAATCTAAAAACGTATAATAATGTCCTTTTTGCTCTCACCCACGGTGTTTCTATTCTATGTCACTTTGTTGCTTTATATTCTTCTGTGGTTCGGATTTTCTGTATAACCTCCAACGTTCCAGTAAACAATCAAGAGAAACGTTGGAGGTTATACAGAAAATCCGAACCACAGAAGAATATAAAGCAACAAAGTGACATAGAATAAAAACACCGTGGGTGAGAGCAAAAAGGACATTTTTATAAGTTTTTAGATTTAATTTAATTATTTGAGTTAGGTTATTAATTAGTTTAGCATTTAAATCAATTTCCTTAAAATTATTTCATTAAACATTGTTATTCGAAATTATATAAACTATTATTTCACGTCATAGAATCCACTTGAGAAATAGACTGAAAGCCGCGCAAAATTCAAATCAAAATTTATATTTTTGTTATTGGATCCTGTTGAAAATTCAAAATTAATCAAAATCAAACAACAGTCAGATTCATAACAATTGGCGCCCATCGCGAGGCTTTGTTTTCTATAGGAAATTGGTGTTCATTGGGAATTTATTTTCAGGAATTATAAAAATTTAAATTTGTGTTGAGACTATGTCTCCAACATGCTGCGGCCCAAGCGTTTCGCAAGAAACCTTCCATTTTGTTTTATTATAATATAGCAGCTTAAGGATAAAGAAGAATTGACAAAGCAATTGGAAATGTACCAGAAAGGCAGAGAAATATAAATACAAATACATCCATTTTTTGTTTTACCAAACATAAAATCAATACATTCTTCTAATATATAATAAACAAAACATTGCAAAGTATATTTTCTTTCAATTACAATTATAAATTGAAGACACCTGATTCTTCATGAAAGGGCAAAATAGCTATTTTCGTAATAGATCTGAGGTAAGTACCCTTATTTGTTTTTATTTCAAGAATTCTTACTTTTCCGTCCTTTCCAGGAATTGATCTGATTATTTTACCAATAGGCCAATTGAAAGATGGAGCGTTTTCATCTCTTAGAAGAACTAACATACCCTCTCTAGGATTTGGTAAGTCTTTATGCCACTTTGGCCTATTTTGAAGTTGAGTTAAATAGTCTTTGTGCCACTTCGACCAGAAAGTCTGTTGCATTTGTACACACAACTTCCAGAATTTCAATCTATTCGAAGGAATTTTAATTATATTTGGTTCAGGATAAGCAGTAATAGAAGCACCAATTAAAAAAATGACCAGGGGTCAGATAATCAAAACTTGAGGGATCATTCCCTAACGATATGAGCGGTCTTGAATTGAGAATGCCTTCAATTTGAACTATCAAAGTATTAAATTCCTCATACGTTAATTCATGATTACCTACAGATCTTTTTAAATGAAATTTTATACTCTTCACACCAGCCTCCCATAAACCACCAAAAACTGGAGAGTAACTAGGTATAAAGTGAAACTGAATGCGTTCTCCATAGGAGTATTCATCAATTTCTGTACTTTTTTGACAGAATCTTGCTAATTCATTGTTAGCTCCTTTAAATGTGGCACCATTGTCGCAATACACGTTAGAAGGTTTGTCCCTTCTAGCAATGAATCTTTTGAAAGATGCCAAAAATGTTTCAGTTTTTAAATCTGATAAAAGCTCTAATTGAACTGCTTTAACAACGAAACAAATATATAATGCTATATATGCTTTTGTTTTTATTGAACTTCTCAATCGAGATTGTCTTATCATGAATGGACCACAAAAGTCAATTCGTACATTTTCGACGGCTCTAGCAGCACATACTCTTTTTTCAGGTATAGATCCCATCAATTGTTCAGAACACTTGGCCTTGTGTTTAAAACATATTATACATTTATGAGTAATCTTTTTTACTTCCCTGATACCATTAATTAACCAATATTCAGAATTTAATGAACTCAAAACATGCTTAGGGCCAGCATGCAACAATCTTTTATGTTCATGACGTATAATGATATCTGTTATGTGACTATTTTTTGGCAAAATTAATGGATGCTTTTGATTATGAGAAACACTTGCGTTATGCAGCCTCCCCCCTACGCGTAACATTCCATCTCCATCGATGAAAGGTACTAAAGCACTTAATGATTTAGATTCAGTTTTATTTCTGAGTAATTTAATTTCTTCATGAAATTTTGAATGTTCCTCAATTTTTATAATCAATTTTAAAGCATTATCTAACTCGACAGCCTTTAAATTTCCAGATAATTTCACATTTCTATTCTTTTTCTTGGAATTGAAAATAAATCTCTGAGTATAAGCCATTACTCTTTGCAGCTTTAATACATCTGAAAATTTTTCGAAAACAGTAAAATAGCTTTCTGACTGACATTTACCGTAACCCTTTCCTCAAGGAGATAATGAGGAATATTAATTTCGTTTTCCTGGAAATGGAAATACTTTTTATCTAGAAATATACTCGAACCATGGAACCAAAGTTTATTTTTTTCAATTTCTTGAGGGTCAAGTCCCCTAGACAAGCAATATGTAGGATTTTCTTTTGTATTGATATACGGCCATTTAAATTCAGACGTCAAATTTTGAATTTTTGTTACCCTGTTTGCAACATATGGATTTAATATTAAAGGATTGGACTTTATCCAAGCTAACACAATATTTGAGTCCGTGCAAAGAACTTCGTTATTTATTCTTGGTTTCATGGATTCAAAAACTTTCTTTACAAGGGTTGCCAACAATAAACTACCACACAACTCAAGACGAGGAATTGTTAGAGTCTTGTTTATTGGCACTACACGAGATTTTGAACAAATCAAATTCATGTAAACTTTGTCTGATAAAATAGTCCTAGCATATTTGACAGCACCATATGCTGCAAGTGAGGCATCGCAAAAACCAACCAACTCAATAAAACAAGCTCCAGCAAATTTTAAATTTCTTTGAATATTCAAAACTGGCATATTCCATAATTTATTCAAAAAATTCTTCCATATTTGCATTAACTCATCAGGTAGAATTTCATCCCAATTGACCTTACACAGCCAAACCTTTTGCATGATGATTTTAGCAGATACTAAAATTGGACCAACTAGACCAAGAGGGTCAAAAAATCTCGATATGAAACTTAAAACATGACGCTTGGTTAAATATTCCTCATTTCCGATTTCAGGACAACTTAACTTGAACATATCTATTTTTGTATCATAAGATAAACCCAATGTTTTCACTACAAAATTGTTATTATTGACATCGACTTCATCGAAATGTTGTTTGTCTAAACAAAAGAAGGGCATATTCAGAGTTGGAACACCACTTGTGTAACTCACGTTTCTTCAATAAAGTAATCAGTTCATTTTCCAAATCAATTAGTTCGTCCAATGAGTCTGTACCAGATAAAATGTCATCAACATATGTGTTTTACAATAAAGCTCTTGCGGCTAAAGGAAACTTTTGTCCTTCGGTGAGAGCAAGCTCACTAAGACATCGCGTGGCTAAAAATGAAGAGCTCTTAATTCCATAAGTGACCGTCTGTAATTGTAAACATACAAGATTATCACCAGAATCTCTCCATAATATATTTTGTAACTTTCGATGGTCAGGATGTAAGAGTATCATTCTATACATCTTTTTTATGTCACTTAAAATGACGAATCTGTAAGTTCTAAAAACTATTAGAATATCAAAAAATTCATTTTGTACAACAGCACCATTGTACAAGAAATCATTCAAACATTTCTTGTCCTTAGACTTCATGCTTCCATCGAAAACTACTCTAAGCCGAGTAGATTTCTTATCTTCTCTAATGACTGGATGATGGGCCATAAAATAAACATTACCAGCGCTCAAATTACATGACCTTAAATCGACAACTTTTGCATGATTCAATTGCAAATATTCATCAATAAACTTTTTGTATTGTTCAAATAGTTCAGGGTTCAGTATAAAACGCTTTTCCAAATTTTCAAAGCGCTTCAGTGCAACTGAAAATGAATCACCTAATTTTATTTTATCTATGTCTAACTTTAATGGTAAGCGAACCTGAAATTTATTGCCAACAGTATCTACTGAAATTTTAAAATTAATTTCACATGCCTGCTGTTCATCAGAATATTCGTTAAATAACTCAGGTATCTTTTCAAATTCCCAGAACTTGGATATTATATTTTCTAAATTTTTGTAGTAACATTAAGAACGTTAAGACTCAAAATTGATTTTGTTGTGAATATCCACTAACTATGTAACCAAAAAGAGTATTTTGAAGATGCATTTTATCCACTTGTAAATTCTCATGCAATAAAACTTTGAAGAAAACATCTGCACCAAGCAGAAGATCAATTTTACCTGATTTATTGAATGAATCATCGGATAATTGCACATTTTGAGGAAACGTTACATTAGAAAAATCAACCTGAGGAAGATTGCCTGTAATATTATTTACAACTGAACATTTAACTGTCGTACTATAATCATAGAAAAGAGATTCAAATCAAGTCAAATGAATTGCTCTGTGAGCTTTACACGAGTTTTCAGCAACTCCAATAATATTAACACTATTATAAAATGTGTCTAACTTCAATTTTTTAATAAAATCAAGTGTAACTAAAGAAATTTGTGATCCTGTATCTACAAGACCTCTCACAAGTACATAGTTACCATCTTTCGATTTAATTTTTATCTTTACTGTGGGTAAAATAACGTTTCCAAAATTCATTTTAGAGGAACTTATTGAAACTACCTGATTGGAAGTTGTAACAGGATCAGAACATTGCTCAGAATTTTCACCATTAACTCTTTTCTGTGTTTTGTCCAAATGCAACAGCGAGTTATGATCTCTGTGGCAGCTAGAACATTTTAATCTCAATTTACATTTACCCATATGGTTGTTCAAGCATAATTTTCAAAATCTATGTTTATCAACGTATGAAATTCTATCCTGCACCGAACACATCTTAAAATTTTCACAACCATATAACTTGTGGCCACCTAAGGAACAATAAGAACATTTTAAATAATTATTATTGGCTGACTTAGCAGTAGTAGTTAAATGTGAAGAATTAATTTTATCCTTCTGTTTTGTTTCAGGGAAATTAATTGCTTCCATGGCAGTGGATCTATTTTCAAGAAATGACAAAAATTCATTTAAAGTGGGGAGCTTACTTGTGTCTCTTTCCATTTGATATGCTCTATTAGTAAATTGATCTAGCTTTCTCGACAATATGCAAACAAGAATTGCGTCCCAACTTTCAATTGGCTGTTTTAAATTTTTCAATGCACCTGTTTGTTGTTTTATTTTACTTATAAATTCTCTTAGACATTGTGTGTTACCCTTTTGAATAAGAGGTATGTCAATAATAGAGTAAATATGAAAATTGACCAACATTGTTTCATTATTTTATCTGTTGTTGAGAATTGACAAGGCTTCAGAATATGAACTGTTTATGAGAGGAAGATTATCGATAAGGCTCAAGGCTTCACCTTTCAAATAATTTTTCAAATAGAAGAATTTTTCAACATTTCTCAACTGCACATTCTTATTAACTACTGCAGTGAAAATTTCAACAAAAGGTTTAAAATTAGTTAAATTTTCACCATCAAAGGTAGGAATATCTATCAATGGCAACTTTGTGGTAGAAACTCCTTCATTTACCGGTAATAAACTCACAGGTTTTTCAGAGAACTTCGAGGCGCTCAATATTTCACTTATTTTTGCAGACGTCGAAAAGAAAACGTTCTCAACTTCTTCTAGGCTTGATACATAATTTTCATCCAAGCAGCGTAGCTCCACCTCCAACTCACCGATCAACTTGATATATTCTTTCAATGTTATTTGTCTGACCTTTAATTGTTCCAAAATCACAGGAGTTACTTCTTCTTGACCTTTTTCCATTACAAATTCTTCAATTCTTCTTAAGGAATTTATGGCCTTTCGGCTCTTAGCTTTGATGCGATCCACTTCTTCAATCTTGGACATCTTGGTTCAAGTGAAAATGTTGCAATGTTGAATGTTAAGCTGGATTTATAAACTTTTCGTTCCCGTTACCGTTCGCAGTTGACGTTCCCGTTCAAAGTTAAAATGCACTAAATGCGCAGGGGCATTTATAAAGTCCGCAGCTGCGTCAGCTGACTGATAATGTTCCGCTCTCCTGTTTTTTCCGCTGCCGTTCGAGATGACCATGTTTCATCTTTCGACGTTCCCGTTAGGGTTTTAACCAATAGGATGAGTCCAAATATTTTAAATTTGCGAACACAGAAGACCCAATATTTTGTCTACAAAATACAAGGTTAGGGATATTGATGTACCAGTTTGTTTATTTCTTTTCAAAACAGTCGTTTAGCCATAAAGACATGATTCCTTCCAAAGTTATCACTACAAAGTATTATTTTGAAATCGTGAAGTTGAACGTTACAGAACCCAATGTGATTGGTAAGTATTTTATTTAATAATTTTTATCATTGAGGTAATCTAGTATTGCTGGGTTCAGTATTCACTTTCGTTTGATTAGATTAGATTTCTTAGTCAGTGAATGCAGAATATATTGAGCTTGGAAGTTTTATTTTAGAATTATATAAATATATAGGAGCATTCTTAGACTGCTTATTTTTGGGTTCAATACTTGTATGAATGTATTCTATTTTGTGATGAACGAATTGAGAGTGCTGAAGTTCTGCATTATTAGTTCTAAAATGAAATAGTGAAGCGATGGACATAAACAATGATTCCTATTGAGCTTGGTAGTTTTATTTAATAATTAAACAATGCAAAATTACTATTAACAAGATATTGTAGAAGTTCTATTTTTTTTCAGAAGATGGTGACTTGGGAGTTTTGATAGAGGCTATCCAGCACTATCCATTCCTTTATGATCTCAGCCATAAAGATTATAAAAATGTAATCCAAAAAGAGACAGCATGGAGGGAAATCTCCACGTTTGTGCACATGACGGGTAAACTGACTTCTGATATCTTGAAATAGTAGTATTGACTTGTTTTTCAGTTCCAGACTGCATGCGGCACTGGAAGAATTTGAGGGACAAATTCACCAGGGAATCGAGGAAGTTGCCATCGGGGTCTGGAGCACCTGAATCTGCATGGAAATATGCAGACAAAATGAGCTTCTTTAAAAGCTTTACAAGGCCAAGAAAGTAATTATATACCTTGCAACCTATTTAGCAAATTTCTAATATAATTTTGTAGGACACACACCGCAACACCATCCAGGGGTATTAGTGTTCCAGAACCAGAGTGGCCAAGTTCCGCTGCCACCACCTCTGTATGGAGTTCCTTTGAGGTGATTACATCGGGGTCTGCACAAGTAGAGGAGACTGATCCCGAAATATTATGAGATGAGGGACAGGCTATGTCACCATTCGTGGAACAGTTTAGAGAGTCGGCGGCAGAGAACCGAAGAGAATCTTTAATAGAATGTGAAGGAGAGTCAGTGGTGGGAACTCCGAATTCAGGAGTATCGGTGTTAGGCACCCAGGAGACACCAAAAAGTAATGTATTACTGAAAAATTATTAAGACATTTGTGAATTGACCAATGTTTTTCAAAGGGTTTCCATCCAGAAAGAGAAAAAGAGCTGATAGCGGCGATGAAGTTTTGGAGCTGATGGGCATAGCTAAACAAATAGCTGATTTGCTTGAGAAGAGACAGGTGGATGATATAAATCGGACATTTGTCGATTACATTTACAGCGTTCTTTCAAGGATGAGGCCTGAAGATGGTCAGGAAATAAGGGGACAAATACTCCAACTTTTACAGCAGGTCCAGACCCTATGAATTCATTGTTACATATAACATATTTCATTTATTGATTCAAAATATAACTTTCAATCTATATACATATTATTCATCAAAACTGTCCAATGCCTAAGCATACTTCCTACCACAGCTATAAATGGTGGTTCGTAGATACAGATAATTCACTTGAGTACAATGGTATTGACTAGAAAGCGATCAAGCGCTTACACCGCCATTGATTAGATGAATATTCGACATATCCCAGTTGGAAGATTTCCGAATTGGGTAGAACTTCATTTATATGCGTTAATTAGGAGATAAAGGTTTAGTTTGATAACAGGGATTATGAGAAAACTTGATTCAACAAAAAAAACATCTTTATTATATAGTTGTTACCTAATATTTCACAACACAGCAATTGATTTGAATACTTAACAAAACATAAGAGCAACTTATACAAATACACAGGTGAACAATTTTCAATATCCTGAGGTCAGCAGCAAAGTACACCTCCATAACCACTTCCTGAGCAGCAACTTTATGACCTACAACAAAATGAAGTGCTTTCAATATGTTGTCAAAAAGGAATCAATATTACAGTATGTAAGTGTAGATAGCCTAGTCTTATCAAAATACATAGGAACATATCACTTGATAAGCTCGGAGCATTTCAGTTACACGCTACTATTGTGGGAATCATAGCATGGCCGAAGTAGTCTGGTGGACTCATTTACTTATGGACTACACTCTTTCGTTATCAAAATAATTCTTAGATTTTGAATGCAGCATTGGTGAAAAAAATGTGCTGGTTCATAGCTATAACTTATAATATAGTTGCTTAGTATATATACACATATATAAAAGGGATCTTGTTAAATCCTGTATCATTGAACAGTACAGCCCAACAAGATAAAATGAAGATTTTGGCTTCATGGAAGAAATAATATATCAATAATTTTTTTATTTCACATATTCTAAGAACCAAAAATTAGGCAATTTTAATGAATTATTGGATGAATTTTTTTTATAACGTTTATTAAAAAATATAAAGTTTTGTTTATTACTCGGCAAATAACCTTCCTCTATTAATTATATTACCTTGCCAAGGCACACTTCCGTGTTCTGAGACAAAATAGTCCGCCAAATTGTCCCGCACTCGGTAGGTTTCTCTTCTAGACACGTTAGCACCCACTCTTCCAACAGAATTGAGAGATGTTACTTCCTCTCCAATCTCCATTTTGATTGTCCTCCATGTCCACAAATCCTTGGGGACAATACGTATTGCCGTCTGTTGTGGCCATTTCCTTCAGACAATAATTGTGAAGTACGACAACTGCCTTTACCATGTTGTCCACATTTTCAACTTTGGCATTAATTGTCGTCTTAGGGATTCTCCATCTCGCCACGAAAATGCCAAATGCATTCTCAATAATCTGGCGAGCTCGAGACAGACGGTAATTAAATATTCTTTGTTTATCATTAAGGTTTTTGCCTGGATAAGGCCTCATGATGAAATTCTTTAGAGGAAATGCTTCATCAGCCACCAAGTAAAATGGAGAAACAATATCCGAACCAGGTAGTGTCCTTGCTTCTGGCACACTCATCTCACCATTCTCAAACTTCTGCCCAAATATACTAAGGCGAAAGATTCCACCATCGCTCTGGGACCCATATGCACCTATATCAACCAGTGTAAATGCATACCCACTATCGCAGCATGCAAGCAATACTATACTGAAGTGTTGTTTATAATTGTAAAACAACGAGCCACTCTTACTAGGGGCCTGTGTGCTGACGTGTTTCCCATCAACAGCTCCAATACAGTGGGGAAAATTCCACTTATTTTCGAATCCCTCTGCTATTCTTTCCCAATCTTCTGCGGTAGTGGGTGTCCTCAAATAAATTGGGCTGAGCGTGTCCCAGAGCGCTTTACAAGTGTCATGAATGATAACATGCATTGTGGTTAAACCCACATTAAATGTCCATGCAAGTGACTGCATGCTCATTCCTGGCGATAAGTATCTAAAAACAAAATGGATTAGAATATTTATTTCTATAACATAAGGAACCTTTCTTACTGCAACGTTATCACTAGACGTTCCTCCGGAGATATTCCATCACTTCTTATTTGGCGTTGAATTTTTTGTTTAAGCAAACTAAGTAGTTTGTCGAAGACAGCAATATTCATTCTCGTGAATTTGAAGAACTGTTCGCTATCCCAGTTCTTCATTTTCAAATAATACTGAAAATTGCCTGTTGATCTTCTGGCTCTGTTAATCGGTCTCACTTTATATCTGCGGTTACGACGTCGCAATCTTCTCTCCTTTATTTTATTAATTGCATAAGCACATAAGGTAAATCCTAACGCACCGAAAGTAACAGCATCTGAATCGTTCATATTTAGTGATAAACTAAACAACTCCGTGAATACTCAAGTCAACTTACAGCAGTCTCAACGATCAAAACAGGAATGGAATGCCCATAACACGTTGGCTAACCTAAAATCTAAACGTCATAAACATAGACAAATCTGACAAATCAATCTTCTTTTCTCTCTCTAGCGAACGGCGAACGTCTAGTTTATAAATGGGGTATAGTTCGTTTCGAACTACGAGCGGCCAACGGGAACGTCAGCGGGAACGTCAACTGCGAACGGGAACGAAAAGTTTATAAATCCAGCTTTATTGTATTCGAAAAAGAGGTTAGGATTTTGAAGTTCGAAGACCACAGGCCAATATCGATTGACAATGTGGTTGACACAGGAAGAAGAGAAGAGTGACTTTTGAAAGTTGACAGAATTCCATAGCTTCACGTCCTTGAGTAAACATAATTGATAGTGTTCACAGGGATAGGAACCAAATAACGTACAACCAACTTGAACTAAGCCGACGTTTCGTCCATATATTCAGACTTTATCAAGGCTACAGAGAAACAAAAATAGGAATAAAAACAAGTACAATATATATGTATAAATACAACATTGGAATTAGAGTAAAATAAATTAATATCCGTACAACTCCTTACCAAGTTCACTCAGTTGAAAAACGATGATATTAAGGGACACATAGGATTAAAATTTGATACTTGAACGGAGCAAAACATCGAATGAATCCACAACAACAAGGGTGATTATTTCATATGTCAATAAAATTCCAACAACCTGTCGCATGATTAATATTATTTCTATGTGCGGCGATTTTACATATTTATGGGATGTGGAATTCTCGGTATCTGGCCAGCAAATTTGAATACACCTGACTTAGATCTTCCGCGTCCGTCCTGTAATTAACTGTATCATTCAGTTTTATATGTATCATTTCACTTAGGTTTCTTTTCCTTCTATTAGTCTCATAATCAACAATTGTAGTGCTGTCAAAATCGAAAATATGACCCTCTGCAAAACGATGTGCGGCAAGAGCGGTGGTATTTTCCTTGTCCCTAAATCTCTCGTCACAATCATATTTATGTTGTTTGATTCTGATTTTTAGAAGTTGTTTTGTCTCCAATGTAACAACTTGAACATCCTAAACACGGTATTTTATAGATCACATTAGACCTATTGTTTAGAGGAGTCAGATCTTTCAAACCACAAAATAATGAACGCACAGTCTTGAGGTTGTAAAAGACCAATTTATAGTTCGGTAATTTCTCTTTGATTGTATTCGCAACGTTGTAGCTGAGAGATGGGAAATAAGGGAATCTGAAATATCTTTTCGTTTGTTCTTCTTCACGATATGAATCACTAGTGTTAACTGGGCTATACTCATTAATTATTTTGTTCACTAGTGTTCTTGGATAGCTGTTCATATCCAACAAATCTCTGATCTTATTGAGATTCTCTTCCTGGAATTGAGGCGCACTCAGATTTATAACCCTATGAAGTAAATTTTTAATTGTACTCACTTTGTAGGATCTTGATGTTTCAGATTTGAAATTCATCACCCGTCCAGAGTTTGATGGTTTCATGTACCAACATGTTAACAAAGAGCCACTTTCGTCTCGTATAACCTTAAGATCAAGAAAGGCCAACGCACTATCCTCTTCTTCTTCAATCGTAAATTGGATGCGTGGATGGAAATCGTTGAAAGTGGACAATAGTTCATTTGCATTCTGTGGTCGAATCGCCAATATGAGATCATCTACATATAGTTCTATAAATTCAACCATGAACCTAAGTTTCTTCAAACTTTGGTGGATGAGCTCGGTCATAACGAAGTTCGCTAACGATGGACTAGCAGGGTTGACAGAATTATTTGCGGGAAAAATTGGCGTTCTTTTCCTTCTGGAACCTTCTTATAGAGGTTATCTTGGATTTTTCCAAAAATTTTTTTTTGTTTTTATCAATCGAACTCACATGAAAACTGTCTCTTCGAAAACACCTCACAATGTCCTTTTCTTAGATGTTCCCAATTCTTATTCGACTAGGTTGGACTGATTCTTCATTCGGCACGATCGACCAATTTTTATATAAAAACATAAAAGAAGCTTGTGGACTGTACTTTTATTTTCATTAACTGAAATACACTTCGAATCTATTGGATGCCCAGAGGGCAGAGCCTAATTTTATATAATTTGAAAACTGATTTATATCGAGATATTACTAGGAAGATTTCTTCAATCGTACTGAACTCGCTAACGCTTGGACATGCAGACATGGTGCGCAACGCAGGCGCATATCGTAGTATCAAAAGATCAAATTTAAATTTGTGTTGAGACTATGTCTCCAACAAATATACTTGAAAGTTGTTGATATTTGAACAAAATAGACATGGCTACTCATCAAATGGAATTAGAAAATAAACCAATCAGAGAAGAGGAGAAGAATGCGAGTGAACAGCAGAATTTGGACTCAAAAACATATGACATGTTTCTACAAATGATGAAAGAAATGAAGAACAAAGGAAGAAAATGAAAGAAGAATTAGCCACAATAAAGGAACAAACAAATAAAATAGATGCTACCGTGAACGAGCAAAGAATATAAGGGGAAATAAAAAGAAATGAAATCAGAGAAGGATGTAGAAGATTAGGCGAAGAGATAGAAATAGAAGGAAATAAGACTATACAAGAACTAAAGACATTACAAGATGAAATAGAGATTAAAACAGAAATACAAGAAAAAGATAATATGGAAGAATTAAACAAATCAAAAGATAAAATGAATGTTGTAACAGAAAAACAAAATGAACCAGTATATGACAGAACAGAAACAGGAAATGGAACAATAACAGATACAGAAATGCAAGGATATGAAATCATACAAGAGTTAGATATAATATATGATGAAATATGAAAAAATATTATAGAAAAACAAAATGAATGGAAATATGATACAGAAATGAACAGGGGAAAAACAGGAGAAACATTTGAAATAAAACTTAAAAACTACAGAGACATGAATACTATTTATTTGAATATGGATAATATAAAGACATGTGATGGA
The DNA here is from genome assembly GCA_958510865.1 of Myrrha octodecimguttata. Classification (NCBI taxonomy): domain Eukaryota; kingdom Metazoa; phylum Arthropoda; class Insecta; order Coleoptera; family Coccinellidae; genus Myrrha; species Myrrha octodecimguttata. The sequence continues at coordinate 1,268,628 of OY294057.1, read as the reverse complement.
AATACAAAATACCAACATTCACAAGTTTACATGAACAATTTAAGAATTAACATGAAACATAACTGGCAAGATCAGAAAGAACCTTGGTTTAAAAGAAAAAAACAAATACACAATCTAGTTAAAGCTGAAAGAAAGCTGAGGAGATATTTTTGGGGAAGCGAGCAACAAGGAAGAGTCACAAATATTAGACATCCAGCAGCAAATCTTGCTGAAAGGTATATTAGAGAAGTAACGAAAGCCATGAGTGCCAGAGATTTGAGGGAAGATCAATGGAAAAACCGGAAAGAATGGAAGTTAGGCATCGGACAACGAAGAAGAACGTTTTAAAACCGATATATATATATATATATATATATATATATATATATATATATATATATATATATATATATATACGCATTAACCTTTTTGGGGACATTTGCTAAATGTTATAGATAGAACTCGCATGGTTATAGATAGGTCTACATTGTCAATCTATAAACAATTTGACCAGACATATATATATCTAGAGGGTATTTTTCGATCTATAATGATATTCATCGTTGCCATCACTTTGGGGACATATCACAAGTACCCCATTTTGGGGACCTGAATTAGTAACCGACTTTGGAAAAAGGAGATTCTCTCTTTGCATTTCATTCAGATTGCTTTCGAAGTGACTCCATTCCAAAATTGAATATACAGGGTGTTTCAAAAAAGGGTTATAACAGAATCGATGATTTTTACATAGACAACAACTGATGCTTTGTAGGGAAATTTGAAACAATACATTCATCTTCTAATAGCGAGATAGTTATATTGACATATACAGGGTGTACCAAAAACCTATAAGCACAATTCTCTAAATTTTCAATCACTATCGATGATTTCTTTTTCTATGACTCTCTACGGTGGCCCTTATTCAAGAATGAAATACAGGGTGTAAAAAAATGTGATTTGATAACATCCATGTTTTTGATTGGCAACCGCCATATTTGAATTGGACAGTTGGTAAGACCACTTTTTTACGCCCTTGTTCTGGGGAACAGCGCGGTATCATTTCGTCACGATGTCTGTAATTTTCGAATTCTGAGCCGAAATTGGTTTTAAACTACTAGGTTGGACTCGCTGATGAAGAATCCGTGGTCGAAATTTATTCTGGACCTTAATTACAGAGGCCGAATTCGTGAATGGGTAAAATACGCCTAATGATTCCGTAGATATTCCCATTCAAAATTTTATTTTCTCATTATTTTCAAAAATACACATAAGATCGAATTGAAATCCATCGATAGTAGATGTGTGTGAGTGCAATTCTAGATTTTTTTTACTGGAGTTTAGTATTTTTCCGTAGCGCCATCCAAAACGTTCAAGAGATCATTATTTGTTTTCATCTCTTTATTGATTTATTCCATGTGAATTTGGAGTTAGTGCAAGGGAAACATTAATTAAATACAAGCATTGCTACTGTTAGTCCACATCTGAAATCACTGAGGTCGGCATTGAAATGATTAATACTCGCTCCACTTGGCACCAACTTAAAATTCATATGAAAAAATTGATGAAGAAAAACAGTGATTATATTTCTTGGACGCATTGGATGACGCTACAAGAAGGTATCTCTTATTGCAAAAAAATACTTCTTGCGAATTGAAGTCGATTTTTTTGCGTGCATTAGTGAGCTATCATTTCTTCAGAATGTCTGTAATTTACGTAATTATAATACGTCTGTAATTTTTTCCTGAAAATGGTCTCGAACTCAATGGACTAGGTTGGACTCAGTGATGACGAATCCGGTGTCGATTACGGGCGTACGGAGAATCCTGTCAACTTTGAGCTTTCAGTGTAGGTTGCACTTCAAAATGCGATGGTTGAGTAAGTTAATTGACAAAATCGGCCGAACGGTTTCGGGATTACAGCTGTTAGAAATTTCAAGGTTATTTCCATGATATTTCAGGAGCTACTAAAGCGATTTGATACAAACTTGGCTGTTAGTTGATGAATAAAGACCCGAAACTCTCAGCAGTATTATGTTGGGATCGTTCAGTAAATTGAAAAAAAATTGTTTTCAAAATTTTTGTTCGGTATGTTCACGATATGTGGAAAAAATTCCGCTCATACCTCCAATTTCATATTTCACAGCAGTGTACCAAATTTTAGTTCGATAAGGTTATAATTTTCGGATATACATATTGGGAAAAAATATGTCAAATTTCTTGTGTTTTTTCCATAATATCTCAAAAACTACTGATTCAATCAAGGTAAAACCTAGTAATTAGTTGGAAAAGGCTGATGAACAATTTTGTGCACAATTTCATGATAATCGTAAAATTCGTAAAAAAACTTGAAAAAATGTACTAGTTTTTCCTTCGAATATACAACATTCTGCAAACTCATGATCATATCATCTTCACGAAATTCTACATGAACCTTCAACATGTCTTCGTGCGCACATTATCTGGGAAACAGCGTGCTATCGTTCAGTCCAAATGTCTGTAATTTGCGATTTTTTTCCCGAAAATGGCCTCAAACAACTAGGTTGACTTACTGATGACCAATTCGTTGTCAAAATCGATTCTGTCTGGCCGACGACATGATAACTGTCGAACGGAGCAAGCTATCTATTCGAAACTTTAGGGTAGGTAGGTAGGTATTACTATTATTATTATAAAGTTTTGAATGGGTATATACCAACAGAATTATTGGGTGTATTTTACCCATTCATGAACTCGGTCTTCACAATGAAGATCCTAACTTTCTCTACAATTATCGATTATCTGAGTGGTTTCTTTCGGAAGTTATTGTGATTACGATAGGCCTAACAGGCGGAACTGTTCATCGATTTCCATTAAAATTCTGCGCTGTTAATAGGTAACATGAGCGTAATAAAATGTTCGAATGATCGAGAATAGATGTTTCTAATAGCGCCGAAACCAAAAATTACGGGCAGCTTTTGACCCATTACCAAATCAACCTGCGCATTTGGACTTCACAACTGTGAAAATTGCAAGGCTCTAGGTCTTTCCTGTCGGATGCTGATGTTATCACGGCCGATCGCTTGACCTCCCAGAGACTTGATGATTTGATTTTCGGGGTCAATGCTAAAATCTCGAGTAAGAATTGAAGAGTATGACAACCGCCATATTATGTTTATGTCGATTTTCTAAGTTTTCTCGAGCATCTGCAAAATTTGTGAGAATTCTATTCGCTTCGACTTTATTTCCAAACAAATTTTCAAGAAATAAATCGAATGCAAGATATCGAGAAATTTCAAATCCGAATATAAACATAACCTTATCACCGTGTCGTTCGCCTAAGCAACGAGTGCTGCGGAGAAATTACATTCGATTGTCGAGTGATATTCGGTTCCATACACATGGAACATGTTTACTTATTGTCCATATTTTACTTAGAAAATCAGCGCAAACATATGACAATAGTCATAGTCTTCAATTCTCGATCGAAATTCGAGAATTGGCCCCCTGGCACGCAGTAAAACTATGTGGAGATGAGTGGTTTATTCTCAAGAGTTGATAATAGGTATTTAAGTGAAATCGTCCATCCATCCACAGGATTAGGTAACAATGAAAATGGATAAATGGCATTCAGCGCATCCACCCGGTCTCAATCTTTTTCGGACAGATTGAACAAGTTCAAACTAAGTATCACGAATGCCAGATGGGGCTGGATAATATACATTTGATAACCCATTGCCAGATTTCTCTCAGATTAGAGGTGTATATAATTTTGAAAATATTTGGAATTCAGTTTCAGTTTTCAAAAATTTCGACACCTGAGCTTCCGAAAGATATTACATGGAGACTTGATATTATTAGAGTAAGAATTGATAGCTCTAATAAGTGGATTGACGGAATCTGCTCGATGGTTCATCCAGTCGAAATTTTATTTTCTATATTGAAATCGAATACCCATTGGACCACTCAAATGAAAACGACTCTAACTATTTCTGATCGACAGTTATCCCGATAAAATTATTTTGAGATATTTTAAACACAAGAACCTCATGAAAAATCTCATGAAGCTTTAAGCTCTCAGTTTTCAATGAAGTATTAGGTTCAAATTCAATCAAATCTGTTTGTTTGGGAAAATAATATTTCGAATGGATTTCGAAATCATTGGATTGATTTCACCGATTCACGAACTGGGCCCTAGTAGTTCGTCAGCAAATCTGTTGTACCAATTTTGAAGCTACATGTTTTTTCTTTTAGATATTATTTTATGATTCGGTGCTAAGTCTAGCGAAAACACAACAACTTGCGGGAAAAATAACATGGAGACTCAATATTTGTCGAGTAAGTCTTGGGGAAGTCTGATTCGATAGTTACTGCAATACGCTCTTTGATGACGTAGATATATCCATTAGAATATTCGATCCAATAGAAATAAAGTACCTACTACTTTGTTGAATATTGAATCAAAAAATGACGACTGATAAAATCTCACGTGAACTTTCACTTTGTCGTTTTTGAACCAAGATAGTTTAAAATTTGAAGGACCGTTCAACCGGATAATTACTTGGATGGGTGACTGCTCTGACTCTGAATCTGAACATGGACAACAGGGCTTCTTACTTCACATCAGTGCTCTAAAATTTTTCATATTTTATTCTTGAAATGAATTCCTGATATAAACTACAAAAAATAAGTGTTATCTTGGGAATGATAGTACTAACAACATCCTACAAGCCTGAAATTTAATCCACCATCATTCACCGCAGAAAAACAATCATCTATCGATCTACTCGTCCGAATAATCAGCGCATCCACCAGATCTGAGGTGTTTACCATAACTTGACCAACTCAATACTACGAATGACAGATGGCGCTGACTGATTTACATATATTTCATACCCGAGTACCAGATTGTTCAATGTTCTATTTAGATTGGATATGGGATTTGTATTTCTGGAAATATTCTGAAAATAATAATTCTTGATATTCCACTCAAAATAATGTTATCCAGGTAAGTGGAAAGTGGAAAACTTGCTGAAATTCACTCGACCTCAAAAAGCAAAAACTTGAATACTCATTACCTATCTTCTTTCTAAGTCTTAGAATATACCAACATACTATAGAGGATATCAAATATACATATTGGATATTCATTTAACATTATAATTTGAATTTGTAATTCACTCAATTCAGTGTAACACGTTAGTTCACGCTTTGAATTTGTAGATATAATTTTCCGAGTTTGAGGAAGTATTATATTCATTGGAGTGAGATAATTCTCAAAATTTGAAAAAATTGATTCTGATGGAAGACGTGAAGAAGCGCAGAAGAGCCTAGAAGCATCAGAATAATCGAAAACGAGGAAGATCCTACTGAAAATGGAAAAATCTTGACTGAATGGATAACATGAATTTTTCAATTTCATTTAATTTTACAATTTCCTCCGAAAAAATATAGCTCTGAACTGAACGAATACGTGAACATAGATAGTAATCCTACCGAAAGAAAACAAAATGATATTCATTAGACTCTCAGAGGCATACTGCCATCACGTGATTCGGCGCTACGCGTGGATATTCCATGGGTGTAGCATAAAAGATGATGTAATTATTTCTCTTATTATCCAGTTCTAGAAATAACAAGTTTGCAAAAACTGGTAAATTTCTTATGGTCTAAGGAATATTGAAGAAACAAAACTGACATAATTTTCCCCTACTTGTGATGCTCCTTGTGAAAAGTGGAGAAAAAATTCAGTTTTGTGCATAAAATTTTTATGTCCGGCATTTTCCGAACATAAAAGAATACATTCCGTCACCTTTCCTAAAATGTCAGATATTTGGACAGAATATAAAAGGCCGCGATCAGTTCTCTCCGAAAAATCACCGCTCTTATCGAATAGGAAAAATTCAGTTTGCGAATGAGGGTAGCTGTCCTAAAATTAATTGAAAAAAACAGAATGACGACACTCTCAATCCTCAGAATAGACGCTCATGATTGCTCCCCAATAAAATGGAACAGGTGCAATCACGGCGCTACCACAGCCGTATAAAATACTTTGAAGACAGCCTTGGCGCTACGCATGGATATTCCATGGGCGTAGGAGAGAGTTCATCTTCCGAAGATTATTTATCTGATCCTCCAGTTTTAGATATACCTAGTTTGTAGAAACTGATAAATGTCTAACAATTCAGGTATATTCAAGAAACGAAAGTAACAGAATTGTCTCCATAATTCTAACGTTCCTTAAAAAACCATGAAAAATTATTCGAGATTTTTCATGAAATCACTTTTTCTGGATAAACGATAATACATTGAACATAAATACCTCTTTCATTACAATACTTTTCAGATTTCTCCATTTAACTATCACTGAAATGTAGTGTGGAATCTAATAAATAATGTTTCATCTTATGGGCTTATTGTCAAAGTGATTGTATTCGATTCTGCTAGTTGAATGAACTTGAAAATTATTTCCGTTAATTTGTTAATCTCTCGAAACATGAAGCGACGTCCCATGATTCATTCACAGGTGTTGTTGGAGCATATTCACTCTTGAAGCCATTTTCATGAAAATGTTATTGAAGGTATTCCTACGTTTCCGTAGTCCCCAGTGCCGATCGTGAACACAAAAACTTTTGTGAAAAACTTCTTTAAAACTCGATATATGAATAGTTGGTTTGGACCTCAATCACGAAGGCCGAATTCGTGAAAGGGTAAAATTCAACCAATTAATTCCACATATATTAATTTCAAATTTAATTTTCCCAGTATTTCTGAAAATGAAGATTGGATCGAATTGAAATCTAGCACTTGATTTAAAAGTGATAGCTTAAATATGGTTCATGCTGAATGATTCGCCATATGTTTCATTCGAAAACTAAAGCTGCGTTTGGTGAACGGTTACCGCTTTATCAACGAATTTGCACATACCCGCAAAAACTGCTGAATTCATAGCGTGCTATCGTTTTGTCCAAATGTTTGTTATGTTCGAATTTTCGCCAAAAATGTTCTCAAACAACTAGGTTGACTCACTAATGACCAATTCGTTGTCAAAATCGATTCTGTCCGGCCGACGACATGATAACTGTCGAACGGAGCAAGCTATCAACATGAAACTTTCAGGGTAGGTAGGTGGGTATTATTATTATTATTATAAAGTTTTGAATGGGTATATATCAACAGAATTATTGGGTGTATTTTACCCATTCACGAACTCGGTCTTCACAATGAAGATCCTAACTTTCTCTACAAATATCGAGTATCTGAGTGGTTTCTTTCGGAAGTTATTTTGATTACGATCGGCCTAACGGGCGGAACTGTTCATCGAATTCCATTAAAATTCTGCGCTGTTAATAGGTAACATGAGCGTAATAAAATGTTCGAATGATCGAGAATAGATATTCCTAATAGCGCCGAAACCTAAAATTACGCGCAGCTTTTGACCAATTACCAAATCAACCTGCGCATTTGGAATTCACAACCGTGAAAATTGCAAGGCTCTAGATCTTTCCTGTCGGATGCTGATGTTATCACGGCCGATCGCCTGACCTCCCAGAGACTTGTTGATTTGATTTTCGGGGTCAATGCTAAAATCTCGATTAAGAATTGAAGAGTATGACAACCGCCATATTATGTTCATGTCGATTTTCTGAGTTTCCTCGAGCATCTGCAAAATTTGTTAGAATTCTATTCGCTTCGACTTTATTTCCAAACAAATTTTCAAGAAATAAATCGAATGCAAGATATCGAGAAATTTCAAATCCGAATATAAACATAAACTTATCACCGTGTCGTTCGCCTAAGCAACGAGTGCTGCGGAGAAATAACATTCGATTGTCGAGTGATATTCGGTTCCATACACATGGAACATGTTTACTCATTGTCCATATTTTACTTAGAAAATCAGCGCAAACATATTACAATCGTCATAGTCTTCAATTCTCGATCGAAATTCGAGAATTGACCCCCTGGCACGCAGTAAAACTATGTGGAGATGAGTGGTTTATTCTCAAGAGTTGATAATAGGTATTTAAGCGAAACCGTCCATCCGTCCACAGGATTAGGTAACAATGAAAATGGATAAATGGCATTCAGCGCATCCACCCGGACTCAATCTCTTTCGGAGGGATTGAACAAATTCAAACTTAGTATTACGAATGCCAGATGGGGCTGCATAATATACATTTGATAACCCATTGCCAGATTTCTCTCAGATCAGATGTGTATATAATTTTGGAAATATTTGGAATTCAGTTTCAGTTTTCAAAAATTTCGACCCCTGAGCTTCCGAAAGATATTACATGGAGACTTGATATTATTAGAGTAAGTGTTGATAGCTCTAATAAGTGGATTGACGGAATCTGCTCGATGGTTCATCCAGTCGAAATTTTATTTTCTATATCGAAATCGAATACCCATTGGACCACTCAAATGAAAACGACTCTAACTATTTCTGATCGACAGTTATCCCGATAAAATGATTTTGAGATATTTTAATCACAAGAACTTCATGAAAAATCTCATGAAGCTTTAAGCCCTCAGTTTTCAATGAAGTATTAGGTTCAAATTCAATCAAATCTGTTTGTTTGGGAAAATAATATTTCGAATGGATTTCGAAATCATTGCATTGATTTTACCGATTCACGAACTGAGCCCTAGTAGTGCGTCAGCAAATCTGTTGTACCAATTTTGAAGCCATATGTTTTTTCTTTTAGATATTATTTTATGATTCGGTGCTAAGTCTAGCGAATACACAACAACTTTCGGGAAAAATAACATGGAGACTCAATATTTGTCGAGTAAGTCTCGGGGCCTAATAATGAAATTCTAATTCGATAGTTACTGCAATACGCTCTTTGATGACGTAGATATATCCATTAGAATATTCGATCCAATAGAAATAAAGTACCTACTACTTTGTTGAATATTCAATCGAAAAATGACGACTGATAAAATCTCACGTGAACTTTCACGTTGTCGTTTTTGAACCAAAATAGTTTAAAATTTAAAGGACTGTTCAACCGGATAATTACTTGGATGGGTGACTGCTCTGACTCTGCATCTGAACATGGACAACAGGGCTTCTTACTTCACATCAGTGCTCTAAAATTTTTCATATTTTATTCTTGAAATGAATTCCTGATATAAACTACAAAAAATAAGTGTTATCTTGGGAATGATAGTACTAACAACATCCTACAAGCCTGAAATTTAATCCACCATCATTCACCTCAGAAAAACAATCATCTATAGATCTACTCGTCCGAATAATCAGCGCATCCACCAGATCTGAGGTGTTTACCATAACTTGACCAACTCAATACTACAAATGACAGATGGCGCTGAATGATTTACATATATTTCATACCCGAGTACCAGATTGTTCAATGTTCTATTTAGATTGGATATGGGATTTGTATTTCTGGAAATATTCTGAAAATAATAATTCTTGATATTCCACTTAAAATAATGTTATCCAGGAAAGCGGAAAAAGGAAAAGTTGCTGAAATTCACTCGACCTCAAAAAGCAAAAACATAATTACTCATTACCTATCTTCTTTCTAAGTCTTGGAATATACCAACATACTATAGAGGATATCAAATATACATATTGGATATTCATTTAACATTATAATTTAAATTTGTAATTCACTCAATTCAGTGTAACACGTTAGTTCACGCTTTGAATTTGTAGATATAATTTTCCGAGTTTGAGGAAGTATTATATTCATTGGAGTGAGATAATTTTCAAAATTTGAAAAAATTGATTCGGATGGAAGACGTGAAGAAGCGCAGAAGAGCCTAGAAGCATAAGAATAACCGAAAACGAGGACGATCTTACTGAAAATGGAAAAATCTTGACTGAATGGATAACATGAATCTTTCAATTTCATTTAATTTTACAATTTCCTCCGAAAAAATATAGCTCTGAACTGAACGAATACGTGAACATAGATAGTAATCCTACCGAAAGAAAACAAAATGATGTTCATTAGACTCTCAAAGGCATACTGCCATCACGTGATTCGGCGTTACGCGTGGATATTCCATGGGTGTAGCACAAAAGATGCTGTAATTATTTCTCTAATTATCCAGTTCTTGAAATAACAAGTTTGCAAAAACTGGTAAATTTCTTATGGTCTAAGAAATATTGAAGAAACAAAACTGACATAATTTTCCCCCTACTTGTGATGATCCTTGTGAAAAGTGGAGAAAAAATTCAGTTTTGTGCATAAAATTATTATATCTGGCATTTTCCGAACATAAAAGAATACATTCCGTCACCTTTCCTAAAATGTCAGATATTTGGACAGAATATAAAAGGCCGCGATCAGTTCTCTCCGAAAAATCATCGCTCTTATCGAATAGGAAAAATTCAGTTTGCGAATGAGGGTAGCAATCCTAAAATTAATTGAAAAAAACAGAATGACGACACTCTCAATTCTCAGAGTAGACGCGCATGATTGCTCCCCAATAAAATGGAACAGGTGCAATCACGGCGCTACCACAGCCGTATAAAATACTTTGAAAACAGCTGTGGCGCTACGCAGGGATATTCCATGGGCGTAGGAGAGAGTTCATCTTCCGAAGATTATGATCATTCAGTTTTAGAAATACCTAGTTTGTAGAAACTGATAAATGTCTAACAATTCAGGTATATTCAAGAAACGAAAGTAACAGAATTGTCTCCATACTTCTAACGTTCCTTAAAAAACCATGAAAAATTATTCGAGATTTTTCATGAAATCACTTTTTCTGGATATACGATAATACATTGAACATAAATACCTCTTTCATTACAATACTTTTCAGATTTCTCCATTTAACTATCACTGAAATGTAGTGTGGAATCAAATAAATAATGTTTCATCTTATGGGCTTATTGTCAAAGTGATTGTATTCGATTTTGCTATTTGAATGAACCCAGTGCCGATCGTGAACACAAAAAATTTTGTGAAAATCTTCTTTAAAACTCGATATATGAATAGTTGGTTTGGACCTTCATCACGATGGCCGAATTCGTGAAAGCGTAAAATTCAACCAATAATTCCACATATATCCATTTAAAATTTCATTTTCCCACTATTTCTAAAAATAAAGATTGGTTCGAATTGAAATCTTGCACTTGATTTAAAAGTGATAGCTTAAATAAGGTTCATGCTGAATTTCATGAAAATAGATCGCCATATGTTTCATTCGAAAAGTAAAGCTGCGTTTGGTGAACGGTTACCGCTTTATCAACGAATTTGCACATACCCGCAAAAGCTGCTGAATTCATAGCGTGCTATCGTTTCGTCCAAATGTTTGTTATGTTCGAATTTTCGCCAAAAATGTTCTCAAACGACTAAGTTGGACTCACTGATGACGACTCAGGTGTCAAAATCGATTCTGTCCGGCCGGCAGCCCGAGGACACGATATAACTGTCGAACGGAACAAGCTAGCGACTTGAAACTTCCACGGTAGGTCGCACATCAGAATGCGGTGGTTAGGTTGGTTAATGCGTGGATCAGTTGAACGGTTTCGGAGTTATAATTTAGAAGTTCAGACCAAATTCAGAATTTTGAAGTTGTTTCCCTGATATCTCAGAAACGGCCGAAGTGATTAGATTGGCAGTTAGTTGAAACATAACGACAAGCAACTTATCGTAGAATTTTGTCGAAATCGTACAGATAATAGGATCGAAAATTTTTTTCTAAATTTCGGATTTTTTTTTCGGAAAACATTCATTAAATTGAGAAGATAACTCACGGAGCTCAATATTTCACAGCACCGTACCACATTTTACTTTGATATGGTTATAATTTTCGGAGATATTTGGAAGAAATATTGTTTTTTTTCCCGGTACCGTTGTTTTTTTCCAGATTATCTCAAAAAATATTGATTTGATCAAGATGAACTTTGTCCGTTATTTCGTGATGATCGTGTCATTAGAACAATTCGAAACAAAAAAAATTCAATTTTTTTTTTCGAATATTCTATATTCTGCTATCTTCTGATCACATTATTTTCACAAAAATCTGTAATTTAATAACCTTCATGCTGACATTTTTCTATCGAGTACTGGATTTCAATAGATCCCATCTGTATTTTCGGAAATATTGGGAAAATAAAATGTTGAATGGGTATATCTGCAGAATTATTTGGTAGATTTTACCCATTCACAAATTCAGCCTTCGTAAGTAACGTCCAAACCTACTCTACAAATAACGAGTTGCTTAGTCATTCTATCCAGAAAGAATGTGTTTACGGTAAGCCATAAGGCCGATCGTAAACACAATAAGTTCAACTTAGAAACTAGAGATTTCTAGAGTAGGTTTGGACCTTGAATATGAATCGGTAAATTCCCCCCAATGATTCCGCAGATATACTCATTCGAAATATTATTTCCCCAAAATTTCCAAAAAAAAAGTTGAGATCGAATTGAAATCCAAAACACGATTGAAAAATGGGAGTTTGAAGTGTCATACAGAATTAAGTGAGGATAATATGACTAGCAGATAGTAGAAAATTGATTATTCAAAAAACAATTTGGGACCTAATAACAAAGGTCGAATTCTTGAATGGGTACAATCCGCCTATAATTCCGTAGATACACCAATTAAATATATTTAGAGCGATAACCAATCCAGCTTCTTCCTTGACTGACGCTGAAGGACTTCCATGCAGTTTTTTTCCAATTATCTGATAGTAGGTATATTGCTCTAGATATTCTGCATGAACATTCTGATCTTCAAATATCTACTACAGTTCGTGCTGGAATCTACTCAAAGAAAATGCTTCCCTAAATATATTCAAACTTGAAATGGAATACTGCATGTTTTAGTGAATATCGAATATTATTTCAATATTCAATATCGATTTCTCATTATCAATTATACATTGCATCAACTGAGGCTATAAGATGATTTCCAAAAATCAGCCGAATCGATTTCGGTGGATGTTCACGAAAGCATCATAGAAAAATCGACTTCAATCATTTTCTAAATTCTGTGCGGAAATATATATCTTTTATGATGAATAGATAGATATACAAAGAACTCTGCAGTTCAGAAATATTCAACTGTTATCAAATCGATTATCGCTCGTGCGGAAGGTGGTATGTTATCACAAATCCTATACCGACATCAGCTGAGGGGGTTTGTTTATACAACGCTAATATGAAACAGATGGTATATCCAAGGTCACTGGACTAGCGTTCGCCGCTTCCATGAGCGTACGCATGGTACTTACTAGGGGTTGAATTAATACTGTCATACTGGCGTTAATAATTTGATTCCTGCTGGCGATATTTTCAAATAGTAATTCACAATAGGTTTGTAAGTCGACAGTGATATAATATGAAAATTCCAGGTTAGTTAACTGTTATATTCTCGCAAGGAACATTTATAAATAAATAAATTTTGATTGAAAAATAACATCGAAATCAGGAGATATATCGACACGTGCATTCTTAGCTGAACCACTTTGATCACCCTTAAGGTCCAAAATAATTTTTGGCTGATAAACACAGTTGATTTCGTCAAAATCTCTCTGGAAATATCTGATGGGATTGAAAATTGATTCCTTGTTGAAAAATTAAGGCAAGAAGGGTTGTGCAAAATTGTCCAACTGATAATTGTGGCATATACCATTTTCGATATCTTTATTTCGAGTAGTAATTCGCAATATGTTTGTAATTCGACTGTGATATAGTATGAACATTCCACGTTTGCGAACTGGTGTATTCTAGCATGAAACATTTATAAATACAGAAATTGAGGACCGTTTGTAATTTCGCCAAATACTAGAGTGGAGCAACCAAACGATGAATGTAATATTGTCGAAAAACTTCCCAAAATACAAGAATTGTTGAAAATGGCTGTCTCCAGCTAGAAGAGTTCAGTCTTCTCTTCATGGATTGCCGAACTCTTTCAAATTTGTTATTGATTTGGGAAGCACATAATGCTCTGGATCTTGTAATGAAGCATTTTCTGGCAAAGCCCTACACGATATTTCCGATTTCGAACCACTCGACGATTAATATCCTGAATGTGTTCACAATGTTTACGGAATATTGGTTGAGTTGTTGAAAGCACTTTAGATCTGGTGGATGCGCTGAGTTTAATTAATCAACTTTTATATATCTGTGGTCATGATAGAGCGAAGGATGATTTCGCATGAATATTGAATCTATAAAATAGACCACATTTTTCAATCTTATGCTTGATTGAAAAAAGACAGCTTGAAGGTTCATGCCGAAGTTTTCGAGGATAATATGATTAGAAGGTCACCAAATTTTATTAGCGAGCAATCATAAGCTTCTACTCTGGGGAACAAGAGTGTAATCATTTTGTTTTTTTCAATTAATTTTGCCTGTAGGATCGCTACCTTCGTTCGCAAACTAAATTTTACCTATTCGATTAGAGCGATTATTTTTCGGAGGAAATTGAACGAGGTCGTTTATATTTTATCTGAATGTCTGATATTTTAGGATAGGTGCCGAATGTATTTTATATCCGGAAAATGCCAGACGTAGAAATAATATGATGAATAATCATGAATTTTTTCGAGGTTTCACAAGGATCATTAGAATTAGGGGAAAAATCAGTTTTGTTTTTTCAATATCCTAAAACCATAGAAAATACCTGGAATTTATCACGAGGATAGAGGGTGAAAATATTATAGAGGAGCACTGATGTAAAATCAGAAGCTTCAAGTAAGCCCTGATTCAAATTAGAAGCCATTCTAATATGACGTTTTGTTTGTGGAGAACACAATAAAAGAGAGAGAGGGGGGGGGATATACACTTATTAAACATTTCTATGAAAATGAAAGAGCATTCATGCATTCGGGTATTATTTTACCAATATTTCCAAAAATACACATCCCATATCTAATCAAACTGAAAACTTTGTTCGGACAACGCTAGAAACTTGGCACTTCGGTGTGAAATAAAGGTAAATCATTCAGCGCCATCAGTCATTCGTAGTTTTATCGTGAACAACTTAGATCTGGTGGATGCGCTAAACACAATTATTCGATTCCAATTGATCAGTGATCCAATTCGATCTTAACTCGAATTTTGGAAATTCTGGGGAAATAATATTTCGAATGAGTATAGCTGTGGAATAATTGGGTGGATTTTACCCTTTTATATTCAAGGTCCAAACCTTCTCTAGAAATTTCTAGCTTTTAAGTTGATCCCTACGGAAGATATTGTGTTCACGATCGGCCTAACGGCCTACCGTAAACAAATTCTTTCGAGAAAGAATGACTGAGCAATTCTTCATTTGTAGAGTAGGTTTAGGGCTTCATAACGAAGGTCGAATTCGTGAATGCTTGAAATCCATCAGATGATTCCGTAGATATAACCATTAAAAATGTTATTTTCGCAATATTTCTGAAAATACAGATTGGATTGAATTGAAATCGAATACCTGATCAAAAAATTACAGATTGGATGTTCATCCTCTCAATGATGCCATAGTTATACACTGAAAGAACAGTTTGGTTACATTAAGTAAAAATTATTAACAGTCACCTAATCCGTTATTGAAATATGGCTTATCAAATATTTGTTTTGTATAAACAAATTATTTGTTCACGCCTTGATAAATAAAGACTTATTTAAGGTTATCATACATTTATTTCATCATATTATTCGTTTATTAATAGTGAATAAATATTTTGTGGTCTATGCTCAATATGGCATAACTATAAATGAATTTTGTTCTTCGGATATTAACGAATATTGAAAGTAAATTACTTATCATTAGTAATGAACAAATATTTTGTGATTATCAATCAATGTTTATTTCAGTGGAAAAAACATGGAGCTGGATTTCTTCATATGTGGGTATTGGTAGCAATGAAGCAATATATCTTTCATGCAAATCATTTATTTTCAAAATCAAAAATAATTATTATTTTTCATACTTGAAACAATGCTCAATATTATGCATTAATTGAAGAGTCCATTTACTTAATAACTTCCTATTTACTACATACAACGAAGTGTGGAATAAAATGTTATGACAGTATTGCAACAAGAAATAAGAGCTATTCTGAAAATAACAATAAACAATAAATTCAATCACTGACTCACTTTCTTCCTGAAGAATAGTTCCAACACGTCAGAAGAGAATATTTGAGAATTCGTATATAGAATGAATTGAATTAGGTTTTTCTTATCAACTCAAATTGCTTAGAATCCACACAAGAAATCTGTTTCGTTGGGTTCAAGCCTTTTTTGAACCATATTTTCTGTACGAGGCACTATCTCATTCAGTTTTCTTCTTTCTCATATATCTCCTTTGGCAGTTTGAAGGGATTCATTCCATTTTCTGAAAAATTAATCATTTTTGAAACATGTTTCGCAAATATAATCAGAGTCAATTATCTTAATATTCATTCGTTTACAATACTGCTTTTGTATACCTGAGTCATAATCAATATATAACCAAATTTCGACCTGCCTTCGCAAAATTTACATTTATCAAGTTTTTGATGCACGAACTACCCATGTCGAATATAGGTTAGGAAAAATTAATAGTGTATACATACCTGATTTGTTTCCTCTTCTTTAACAATTCCAATGTTCCATTTCAATATCACCGTGAATGCTAAGAGCCTCGACACAAAAATCAGACCCGATGGAACGATCAGATACTATAACATTATTGACACCACGCACACGATAATCGACGAGTCTGAACACGACCTGAGGTGACTCTGAACAGCCCCGAATCATAATAAACGTGAATATGTATTTATTAATAGCCACCCATTATATATTGATAGTTACCAAAACTTATTGATGAGAAATATTTGAATCCTTGTAATGGACAAATTATTTATCGTAAACTTATTTTCTTTGTAATAACTGAATATCGCTGTAACAAATGCTTTGTTTATAGATAATATCAAAACATATTACAAACAGTTTTAATGATTCAGCCATATTGATTGTGAATATTATTTACTTATTCTTAACAAATTCGGAAGAAACAAAGGTTTATTCAGTATAACTGAGAGTTTTCTTTCAGTGTACCCATTCGAAATTTCATTTCCCCAGTAGGAATTTACAAAAATACAGATTGGATCGAATTGAAATCCAGTGCTTGATTGAAAAACTCCCAGAAAAGCCCTGACGTGAAGTCAGCAGATGTTAAAATTCGTTGCTAAAGCGGTCATCTGTTCTCGTATTAAAGCTTGGGACATTATTATAACATACGTCATAATCGTATTGACGCCGCCAACTGCACATTCAGTTCATAATGGAAAGATTTGGTGATCTCCTTATCATACTATTATCACGAAATTCTGCATAAACCTTAACACTGTAATTTTTCGGTCTAGCAGTTAAATGCAATTTTATCCAATGTATATTTTTAGAAATATCGGAATGATTAAATTTTGAATAGGTACATTTCCGAAATCATTGGCAGCATTTTACCCATTCTCAGATTCGACCTTCTGAATTGAGCACTTAACCTACTTTACAAATATCAAGTTTCTGAGTTAATTAGTTAATTGTGTTTGCGGTCGGCGTGACGGCCGATCGAATTTGGAACTTATTTGATTTGCTGACGGTATGATCTCAGTAAAATTTCGTCAAAGGCTGCACGTCGTTATCCTATAACTAACTGCAAAATTCAATCCAATCACTTCAGTACTTTCTGAAATATTAATTATTGCATATTACCTCAAAATTTCAAATTCCTGTAACTCCGAAATTCATTAACGAACTCAATTGTCAAATTTCCAAATGCAATCTGACCTGAAAGTTTTATGTCGATAGGATTCTCCGTACGCCCGCAATCGAGCCTACGGCCAGCCAGATAGAATTAATTTTGAAACCGAATTCATTGAGTCTATCCTATTCATTTAAGACCATTTCCGGGTTGAACCTCGAAATTTACAGATATTGGAACTAGATGATAGCATGCTGTTCCCCAGAATATGCGCTTAGGAATGACAACTTGAAGGTTCATGCAGAATTTCATGAGGATAATATAATTAGGTCACCAAAAATTCTCATCACGAAGTAGAGATGCGTTTAGCAGGTACAAACGTTAAAATATGCTTTGGCAACGAGTTTGAACATGCTAGCAAAATATGCTGACTTCAGGTCAGTGCTTTTCTAGAATTTTATTATGTATTAAGGGTCCCACAGGAAAATGTTGTTGTACCAAATGTATGGGAGAGGGAGATTTTGCGCGCATGGTTTGGGGAACAGCGTGCTATCTTTTTTCCAAGTACTACTTTGATTCTGTTATATTTTTTCGGGACACACTGTATATGTTCTTGAATAAGGCCACCGTGAATTCATACGAGATATACGGAAAGAGAAATCATTCAATAATCGATAGAATTAGGTCTATCGATTTTCGAGACACCCTGTATATAGGCTTCAACTATCTCCATAGACGTAGCAGAATGTGTCCTTTCCAATTCTCCTGTGAGGAATTGTCAGTTGTCATTGAGAAAATATCGAAATTATGAAATTTTTTCAGAACACTCTGTAAATTTCGCCGAAAATATCTTGCCATAAGTAGATGAAAGTGATCCTTCCAGCTTTCCAATTCAAATATGGTGGATGCCAATAAGTAGTATTAGAGTATGGATTTTATTTAATCTCTTTTTGGAACAAACTTGAAAATTCTTGAAAATGGGTCCCCGTAGGACTAAATGGGACACAGAGAATGAGAAATCAACAATATTGATTAAAAATCGAGATGATTGTGCCTAAAGAATTTTTGGGAAACACTGTATATTCATCTCAATTATCTCGCTAGATGTAGAAGAATGTGTATTTTCAATTCTCCAATAAAAAATTGTGAGTCCGTCTAGGAAAACTTATATATTATGTATCGCTCCCTCAGAACACCCCGTATATTTTACCAGTAATGCTTTAGGTAGAATAAAGTGATCTTTACAGCTTCCCAATTCGGATATGCGAACTGCGTAAACACAATAACTTCCGAAAGAAACAACTTAGAAACTCGATATTTGTAGAGAAGGTTTGGACCTTAATTTCGAAGGTCGAATTCGTGAATGGGTAAAATCCACCCAATGATTCCGTAGATATACCCAATCAAAATTTAATTTTTCCAATATTTCCAAAAATACAGATCAGATCGAATTGAAATCCAGTACTTCATCGAAACATAACAGTTCGAAGTTTCATACAGAATTTAATGAGGATGATATGATGAGACAAGCATAGAAATTTTTTTTTCAAATTGTTCTAATTACACGATTATCACGAAATTTTGCATAAAGTTGTCTTTCAGGATGCTGAAAGGATGCTTCGACTAGCTGTGAAGTTTAATCAGGACTGAATCAGTATTTCCCGAGTTATACCTAAAAAATCAAGGATATCGAGAAGAAAACCTCGAAATTTGACATATTTTTTCCCGATATCTCCGGACCTTATGATCGTATCGAACTGAAATTTGGTACACTGCTGTGAAATTAGAAGGTCAAAGTGTGAGTGGAATCTTCTTTGGATATGATGAATGGTTTCCGAAAAAAAAATTTTTTTGGAAAAGAATTTCGAAAAAAATTTTTTTTGAATTTACTGACAATATGATCCTGACGAAATTTCACTCAAAGTTGCGCGTGGTTGTACTACACCCAACTGCCAAGCTTGAATCCAATCGCTCAGGTTGTTTCCGAAATAAAAAATAAATAACTTCAAAATTCAAGTGCCTATAACTCCGAAACTATCCGACTGATTTTGCCCATTAGCGAACTGAACCGCGGCATTTTAATGCGCAACCTATCCTGAAAATGTCAAGTTGCTAGTTTGCTTTTGTTGACAGTTATCGTGTCTACGGCCGGCCGGCCGGCTGGCCGGACAGAATCGATTTTGACACCGGATTCGTCATCAGTGAGTCCAACCTAGTCGATTGAGACCATTTTCGGCTCAATCATCCAAAATTACAGACATTTGAACAAGACGATAGCACGCTGTTCCCTTAGAACATGCGCGCAAAAATTGTGAGTCCGTCTAGGAAAGCTTATATATTATTGTATCGCTCTTTCAGAACACCCCGTATATTTTACCAGTAATGCTTCAGGTAGAATAAAGTAATCTTTACAGCTTTCCAATTCGGATATGGTGGTTGCCAATTGAAATCACTGATTTTATTGAATCTCTTCTTCGGACACCCTGTATATTTCATGTTAGAAAAAGGGCCACCGTAAAGCTATACAGGACACAGAAAAAGAAAAATACTCGATTTTAGTTCGAATTCGGGATAAATGTGTTCATCGGTTTTTTCGAGATACCCTGTATATTTCACAATAACTCACTCGCAATATGTAGGCAAATGTGTTATTCCCAAATTTTCCATAAAAAAAATGTGGTTGTTCAAAAAAAATATCGATCTTATTGAACTTCTTTTTTGGAACACCCTGTATAATTTATTTTCAAATGGGGCTACTTTGAAAGCCTTTCGAATCGAACGCATAAGAATCATCGAAATCGATCCATGACCCACGAAGTTATGGCTGAACAAACAAAAAAAATAGTTTTCGACGAATTGAGAACCTTCTTATTTTGAAAATTGTGATTGTCAAGTGAAAAATTTCGATGGTATATTTCTTTATATTTCCATTATATTTCAATTATATTTCGATAATGAGTTCGGAAATGAGATCACCATGCTGATTATCCTGATTCCAAACATCTGAGCTATACCAAACCCAAGTAGAAAAAATCAAAGAAATCGGCTCATGAGTACTCAAATCATGACTGAAAAAACTTTTTTTTGAGCGTCCCCAAAATGATGGATGGAAATTTTTGCACGCGTCCCCAAAATGACGGGTGAAATTTTTAGCAATTTGGGGACGTGTCCCCGAAATGATTCGTAAATGCCATCTCCTTTTGAGGACCGTCCCCAAAAAGATAAAATGTCCCCAAAATGATGGGTGTTTGCATCGAAATGTCCCCAAAAAGGTGAATGCGTATATATATATATATACGTATGTAATTCGTCAAGTTTGGGGTCATTTTCGAATGGCACTTTTAATTGTATACATTGGTATACATTTGTGCTACAAGAAATACAAACTCGGAAATTTCGAAAAAAAACGTTTTTGGCAAAGTTTGCTATAAATTGTTGAGTTTGGGGACCGCTAGTTTCCAAAACGTTCGCTGACTATTTACTTATTTTTTATTGTATACATTAGTGAAAAATTTTGTTATAAGTAATTAAAACCCCTAAATTAAAAAAAAAATCAGTTTTTTCGGCAAGTTTTGATATACTGTAAACTTTGAGGACCTCATGTTCTCATAAGTTATAATGGGAGTTCGAATTAAATATCGTCACCATGATATGTTGGAGTGCCACACGGGTTAAGGTACACAACTAGCTAATTTCAGTTTTTTCATGAAATTCGTGAATATGTTCTTTCTCCTTGTACCGTTGGCCGCCTGTTAGTTTTGAATAACATGTAGGTAACAAATGTCATGTATTATTTTGAAATTTTATCATCGAAATTCTGCCAATTTATTTTGAACCACTAAAATATTCATTCTGATGAAATACAGTATGTTTCAGTAAAATGACAGCTTAAATGTTTTCGTAAAATTTCGAGATATTCTAACAATATTTTTAAAAATATATTTACGTATATAACGTTACAGGAATTTCGAGATGGTTGGGGATGCTTCATCCCCATCATTGGACAATATGATGTCGTTTAAGAAAGTATGTGGAATATTTCATACCGTCCACCTTTTGGATGCATAATCAACTTGAATATTCAATACTTAGGGGTGTCTATTCCCTTGTGGTGAATAATTTTGAATTTTTTGCTAGTCATTTTTCTGTAATAAATGTGTTAGAAATTCTGGTGACAATCCAACTAAATGTTGCATTTTTTGGGAAATACAGACTGCGTGGTGCAGCTTTAATCTAAAGCTGGCCCACGCCATGCCTATGGATTGGACCAAGAGTACACAAGTTCCTGACTTCCTGTAGGTGCATTTCTCAATTGTTTTCACTATGTTTGGCCGACTAGGAGAATGAATATCATACGAAAATTCTCTTACAGGTGTTTATGACTTCAGGAAATTACGATGGAAGCTTTTGCATTTACGCACCTCTTTAGATATCTGGGTTCAAATATTCAACTTCTATGAACAGCTAATGATTTATAATATACGGGATGTCACATGAACCAGGTTCACACCCAAAAAAATCTACATTTTTCAAGATATTGGATTGAAATTCTGGACATTGATACTACAGATTTAACCAGAATCGGACAAAACTTTCGATTTACTCTCATGAACTGATGTATATTTTTGCATATTCGAATTCTACGTTGAATTTCGGGAGGAATTCAGTCAAATTAAAAAAAAAACTAGAAAAAAATTTCAGTCACGAATATTTTCGTTTAGTTTTGACTTTGGTTCGATTTTGATGCTTAATATATTAATTTTTGCCGTCATTACAAATCATCAAAATCTATTTCCACAAGAAATCGACCAGTTGGACAGAAGTTGCACGTATTTTGTTTTAGTCCCATGAGAGGGTTGAGCCTTCTACTCTAACTGTAATTATACTGGGTCTAGGTTCATGAAATTTTACAAGCACATTCTCTGATCATACAGTATCTAGATAGAACAATAATTCTATTCAATTTCCAACCATAGAGCTTGATTATATATAGGGTACATTTCGATGGGACATTCGATTTCTTACCTCTTTTCAAAAAAATATCACCCGGCAATTACTGAATTATTTTATTAAAATTTTATTTTGTCGTCATTCTATTTTTATTTTGACTTATTTTCACTCAGAATTCGTTCAATTCGAATATGCAAAAATAAGCATCAGGTCATATGAGAAAATCTGAAGTTACGTCCATTCCCGGTTAAACCGGAAGTCATAGACACACCTACTGTACCCCAGTCGATAGAAAACAATCTGTACTATCAATGTGCAAATTTTTAATCTGATATCTTGTGAAATGAAGATTTTCCGGGGTGTGAACCTGATTGCTGCGTCTCAAATTTCATTCTGTTCTTCCGAAAAGGTATGTTGAGGGCCTAAATATCTCGCTTAGATTTGTAAATGGACAGGACACGCTCAGTGGTTTCCGAGACATAGGGATCTAAAATTTGATTTCTCGACAATTCGAAAAATACTGCATAAATAGAATTCGAATTTGTTAATAAATTGTTATACCTAATATTCATATTTTATCCTACCGAACCAAATGAAGGCAGAACCAAGAAAACATTCGACTACGAATTATCCATCAATGAGAGAATTTTTCAATCATCTGAGACAATTCTCTGCTCGAAATTCCGAAATTAATAACATTCGGCAAAATAATTAAACCTCTCGTTTAAGAAAACTAGTGAACGAATCGTGTACACCCTTTACTGAATCCGTGTGAGAATTGGAAATATGTTTGGGAATATTCATGGTAATTTCCGGGTTAGTTTCATAACTAATCATATATTTATTCTTGATTATTCGTTTTCGAAACTCTTGTCGTACAATTTAAGCTCATCTTTAATATTCAGCAAGTATCCACTTACCAACTAACCACGTCAGATAAGAAGATATTATATGAATTATATGAATCCAAAACGTATTTATTTCAATTCAGCACATAAATAAAAGCGAGGAATAATTTTCAACATAATCTTGCACCCAAAAATATCATTTATCAGCAAATGTCCCCAAACTAACCAATTATCCATTTCATGCAAAAGTTTGGGGACAGGTCCCCAAACTAACCATTAAGTCACCGAAAGGGACCCCAAACTTGACGAATTACATAGAATTATCTATATACATATATTGTATATAGTTACATTTCACAATGAATTTAATCTCATTTCGTTTGAATTTTCAGCTTGAAAAAGGGCCAAAAATTAGCCGAAACATTGTTAAAAAATAACATGAATGTTTTCACATTATTCCTCCTGGCTGTTAAAATCCCCTTCATATAGGAATACTGAAAGCGAATTACTGCTACATTGATTATAAATTAAATTCATATGATGAATGAACACATTCTCTTATTCTTTATAGTTTTTTGGGTTTTCACTCCCAATATCTGAAAAAAAACTGTTGAAAATTAAATAATTTTTTTTCATACAAACTGCTCCTGCAGATTGCCAGATTCAAACTATTTGTTAGAAGTAGTTTCTTGAGAAATTGTTGCATAATGAAAAACACCGAAACAGTACAAACAATTGACGAATGGAAATGTGACTTTTTGGAGTACATGTCTGACTCCTTCATCAGACAATGAATTGCTAATGGTACGGTTATTGTTTTCTTGCAATATTTATTATTTTAAGTACTTCTGTCAAAGTAACCATTTTAAAAACCAAAGGAACCTAGACTCACCTAATATAAAAATTTTTCTAACAAAATTCTTTTTTTTTAGCAAATTTACGTAACTATGGTCCACTGTTTCGATATTGTTCATTAGGCAAAATTTTTAATTCAGCACAGAATTAATAGCGTGTAACGTAATTTATATATCTGTATTGTCCTGAAGTAGTGAACATAATTGTTGTTATTGTGATATGAATGGTCTAGGGCGTTATTTCTAGGTTGGTTTTTGTTGTTCACTTTTGTCTATAAATTTGTCGGAAATATTTGGAAAATTCACTCCTGTGTCATAGGCAACCAACAATTCGCTTGGGTCTGTCTGCGAGAAAAACTGGTTCGACAACTTTCCACTCGTTCCCAACTGTCTGGTGTGAAATTTTGTTCATTCTTTCTCGAGCGTTATTAATGATAATCAACAAGTTTTTTTCCAATAATTATACGGATTTTCTTCGAACAACCTTTTGTTGGATATTTTGGAAAATTGTTGAGGATTTAGAATTTTGCTGATTTGTGTGGTTTGGATTTTTGAAATTAAGCAAAATTTCCGTCTTGTACGGGTTTAAACCTACACTCTTTAGGGTCGTTCTCATAGAAGCCACCCACCATCTTAGGTATGTGAAAATTGTCTTTATCGGCATTTTCTTCATAATTACACTTTCAGGCTGTTTATTCTGGATTCCTTATTTTCAACTGGGACGTTTTGGTGTATGCAATCTTTCGTCGGTTTAACAACCCTTTGTGAACTTGTGGTTGAGTTCCGTTATCCACGTCTATATGCTTGAGGAGAACCGAGCTTGAAGCCTATAGGATGTTTATTTCTGGATGAGTACATTTTTTTTTCATTAGTACCTTTCATAAAAGTGCTTCAAAACTCTTAAATTGAACAATTTATTGCATTGAATAACATTGGACCATTTCATTCAATTTATTTCAGTTGTATCATTCATTCCGTTTATTTCCTGTTGCATTTACGTACTTATCGTTCATTCCAAGTAATTTTAAGATCACATATTGTATATTATCCAACTAAACTTTGTCATTTAGTGAATAAATACATTTGGACGAATAATTGAGTAATAATCATAAAGAGGTTTATGCCATCAAAATTTTAAACTGAATGAAGTTTCTGTTCATGAAAGCCGGCATTCAAATCATTTTATATTCTTTCCTTGTGCAAATTTTCTTGGAGAACAACAACTCGTGTAATATATGATGATCAATATGTTTTATTAAACATTATCCTTTTCTTTAGTAAGATTTTCAATTTCCTATGATTTGTTTTGGTAGTTTGGTAAGAATTTGGACAAAAGTGATCTTAAATAAAAACTATCTGGCGCCCATTTTTACTGAATTATTTTATAGAAAAAAAATAAGCGGAATGAGAATCTACCCCCTCCTCCACTAGAGCTATGCCGCGAGCTTCATTTTTCTTGATTTGTGTTACCATCTCGAAACATTCAGTAAACAGTTGAGTCGCACAAGTAAATAACGTAACAAGCGAGGAATAATTTTCGACATAATCTAGCACCCAAAAATATCATTTATCACTAAATGTCCCCAAACTAACCAATTATCCATTTCATTTCAAAAGTTTGGGGACAGGTCTCCAAACTAACCATATAATCACCGAAAAGTACCCCAAACTTGACGAATTACATAGAATTATCTATATACATATATTGTATATAGTTACATTTCACAATGAATTTGATCTCACTTCGTTTAAATTATCAGCTTGAAAAAGGGCCAAAAATTAGCCGAAACATCGTTAAAGAATAACATGAATGTTTTCACATAATTCCTCCGGACAATTGAAACCCCCTTCATATCGGAATACTAAAAGCGAATTACTGCTACATTGATTATAAATTGAACTCATATGATGAACGAACACATTCTTTTATTCTTTATAGTTTTTTGGGTTTTCACTCCCAATATTGAAAAAAGACTGTTGAAAATTGAATAATTTTTTTATACAAACTGCTCCTGCAAATTGCCAGATTCAAACTATTCGTTAGAAGAAGTAAATGTTGCATAATGAAAAACACCGAAACCGTACAAACGATTAACGAATTGAAATGTGGCGTTTTGGAGTCCATATATGACTCTTTCATCAGACAATGAATTGCTATTGGTAAGGTAATTGTTTTCTTGCAATATTTTTTATGTTAAGTACTTCTGTCAAAGTAATCATTTTGAAAACCAAAGGAACCTAGACTCACCTAATATACTGTTCATTAGTCAACATTTTTTCGAGAAAATGCCTCTGTTATTTGTTCAAATCCCGCAACCCACAGGGGCGAAATCTATAAATAATAAGATAGTTTTTTTTCAGATATTCGACGGGAAAACTGAAAAAACTCTTAAGAATAATGAGGAATCCCACCAAAATATTTTTCATCGATATTTAAAACGATTTTTAGTCCATCTGTTAGGTATATTATCTCGTCCAAGATAGGGTTTTCGTTGTTCATACTGACCTAGAAAAATTTTCAAGAAATTTTAGAAATGCAAAAATGTTTTTATGCGCTTGTTCAAATTCGAAGTTATCTCGTCACGAGGTTTTGCATAAAGCTTCACGCTTTTATTTTCGAACAATTGTACTAGACTTCAGTTCGATCCGATCTGTATTTTTGGAAATATTTTTCTGCACGCATATTTTCTGATCAAACAGTATCTGATTAGAAAAATTATTCTATTCAATTTTCAATTTTATAGCAAGATAATAGGGAACATTTTTTTCACATTTCGATGGGGCATTCGATTTCTTACCTCTTCACAAAAATATAACCCGGCAATTACTAAAATTATTTCTCTATCCCATCACTGTATGCTCGGAGAGTATTAGTGCAAAATATCATAAACCTAGACGAAGTGTAATTAAAGTTAGAGCAGAAGGCTCACCCCTCACAAGAGAATAAAACCAAACACTTGTAAATTCTATCTTAAAGGTGAATTTTGTTAAAAAAAATGTTTCAAAGATTTGTGATAATGATGAGAATTAATATATCCAGAATTTCAATTGATCGGATGTCTAAAACAAAACCGAAATTTTTCATTTGAAGTTACTTCTTTTCGTCATTTTATTTTTATTTTGACTAAATAGCCCTCAGCATTCAACGTATAATTCGAATATACTGAAACAAGCATCCGTTCATATCTCAGTCGATGGAAAACAATCTGTACTATCAATGTGCAAATTTTCAATCCGATAACTTGTAAAATGAAGATTTTTTTGGGGGTGAACCTGATTCCTGTGACACCCGTTTTAATACGATTTTGGATTGCCTGTTCCGAGGACAGCGTTATTATTTCGACTAAATGTCTGGGATTTTCGAATTTTCAGCCGAATGAAGTCTCAAATTTATTTCTTGTTGTCCGAAAAGGAATGTGGAGGGCCTGAAAATCTCGCTAGATTTGTAAATGGACACGATTCGCTCAGTGGTTTCGGAGATATAGGGATCTAACATTTGATTTTTCGACAACGCGAAAAATACTTAATGAATAGAATTCAAATTTGTTAATCAATTATAGTACCTAATTTTCATATTTTATCTTTCCGAACCAAATAAGGCAGAACTCAGAAACCAAGAATTATCCATCGTCGAGATAATTTTTCAATCATCTGAGACTTTATTCCCGAAATTCCGAAACCATAAACATTCGGCAGAATAATGAAGCCCCCCCTTTTCAGGGAACTAGTAGACGAATTGTGTACAGCTTTCAATGAATCCGTTTGAGAATTCGAAATATGGTTTGGGAATATTCAGGTAATTTCATAACTCATCATATTCATTCTTGATTATTTGTTTTCGAAACTCCTGTCGTACAATTTTAGCTCAACGATATTATTCGTCAAGTATCCCCCTACCAACTGGCCACGTCAGATTAGATGATATTGTATGAAATTTTAGGGGATTTCGAGAATTACGTTCTTTGGAAGTGAATAATTCAACATGTTCAATATTCCATATTGAATCAGTTGTTATAAAATAAAATTGGGAATATCCAAAGCGTTTTTATTTCAATTCAGCAAACCAATGATAGTGAGAAATAATTTTCAACATAATTTTGCACACGAAAATATCGTTTATCAACAAATGTCCCCAAACTAACCAATTAAACATTTCATGCAAAAGTTTGGGGACAGGTCCCCAAACTCACCAATTCACCTAAGAAAAGTTTGAGGACGGACCCCAAACTTGACAAGTGTCCCCAAACTAACCATTTAGTCACCGAAACGGACCCCGAACTTGACGAATTACATAGATATATATATATATATATATATATATATATATATAGATTTGTTTGACCGCACATACAGACCCAAAACGTTATACCTGACCGCCTTTTCAAGCCAAAAGTGACGTTGTCAGACCCGGGTCCGGGTCTGAAAACGTCTGACCATACCACGGTACTCAGGGAGGTTGGGGGATGCAGGGGGTGCATTTTCAGCCGGGTCCGAAATTACGGTTATACTCTTCAAAATATACAGAAAGTTTCAGGGATCGGCCAGTGCGAGGGCGCTGCCTTCGGCACCAAGTTTTTGTATATCATTTTACTATAACACCAACGTCAAGAGCCCATAAATATGGCAACGCAGCCTTTCGACAGCTGCATAGCTGTATATTTCCATCCTTCACAATACATACCCCAGAACGTCATCCGCGAAAGACGTGTACAAGCCCTAATACGGCACTCACGAAAGACGTTCACAGACCTGTTGTAGACAGTCGTCGTAGTGAAACATATTTATTTCGAAATATCCGATCAGATCTTAATATTTGAATGTATAGTTGCTTGACATACAGTATAATACGATTCAGAAAACGCATACGAGCCTACTATGCTGTGGCACCGACTCAGACCACTTCATTCATTTCGCCGAGATGACTCGAGTTCGAGAATTAAAAATTCTAGAGAAGCACTGACGTGAACTTTTACGCACTTGTTCAAATTCGTTGGAAAGAGAATCGACTGCATATTCAGATGATTGGTCCCTTCAAACGCAGCTTTACTTCCTCATGGACTAATTTGGAGATCTTCATTCTATAGGGTTATAAATCACAAAACTCTGCATGAATCTTCAAGCCATCATTTTTCAGTCAAGGAATATATTCCAATCCGATTCGATATTTATTTCTGGAAATACTTACTGGAAAAATAAAATCTTGAATGTTTCTATCTACCAAACATTGGGGAAATTCAACACAGTCACGAATTCGGCTTTTGAAATTAAGCCCCAAACCTACTCTATAAATATCGAGTCTCTGAATCATTCCTTTTGGGTGTTATCATGTTTACAGCCAGTCTTACTACCGATCGCAAACGTAATAGCTCCTGAAAGAATAAACGACCTGATTATTGTTGTAATACCTGAGGTAGAAATTTTTCAAGTTTTCGATCTTAACAATGTAAGAGCTTTATATCCGTCTGGAATATTTTTAGAATTGAGATGTCTGGAACGAGTTGATAAGAAGTCTCAAAGTAATGAGACGAAGTAGCTTCGAATATAGTTTCGTTTTTTCATACGGACGGACGTCGTGAAAGAGAATATTGTTCTTAGGTCAAGTATCAATTTTCGTGCAGACCGCTATCGAGCGATAAGAGTATATTTTCCAACTAAAGCCCGAGATAAGAAAAATGTGGAGTTGAATTTTTGACTAACCTACCTGGGAGAAGTAAAGTTCTCTTTCGAAAAGCTGCCTAAGAGAAATTTTTGAGAGGGGTGAAAGCCTCACTTTTTCGGTACGAAAGGCAGTTGCATATCGGAGATCGGCGGAAATAGCTCTAGAAAAAAAAATGTAGATCGTACCGCGAGAACAGGCGGTCCTTCGGGACAAAATAATGTTAGGAAATTCGAGGGCTGGGTTGATCAATTATAGTTAATAGTAAATTTGAAAAATCCGATTCCTTACTAGCAGAGTAGAGTTTTTGGTGACAGTGTATTTGCAAGGTTAGCTCGTGAGTTTTTCGTTGTGCTGAGAAAAGTACGGAACCGATAGATTCGGTTATTAGAGGGGCTGAGCGAGGGACAAGCGGGAATAGCTTGTGTCTTTTTTGTGTGCTGAGGAGGGTATTGAACCGATGGATTCGGTTATTGTAGAGTCCATTTTAAGGACATGTGGAAATAGGTCGCGGTAAGAGTTTGAGATAACTTTTGGTCTTATGCTTGTTAGGAGGGCCGTTTGAGTTCACGGCGGAAATAGTGTATTCATGGAATAGAGGTCACTGTCAGAGTTGGTGTATGGTCTTCAGGCACACCTATTGGAATAAGCTTTCTACTAGTAAGGAAAAGGTGAAATCGTTTCGGAAAATGTATGTTAATGTGATTAACCCATCGTATTTCGATTTTCTTTCGTTATATTTTTAGTTAGATACAATGAGTTATTAAAATTGATAGGTTTTACTGATGTCTCCTCAATGAAGAAACACTGATTCGGAAAATATATTTGAGAAATTTGTCTGCTGTTATGTTATAAACATGATAGTATGAATTCCCTCGTTCAATTGATGAATTTAATTGTATTGCAATATCGGTTGAAGTAAGTTTGTGATAAAACTGATGTTTTTGTTCTTATTTTCATGAACACCTCGAGCTGTGTAAGTGAGGAAATTTGAATATAATTCATAAAGGTACTTTGGATTTTTCTTTCCTGATTTCTTGTTCCTCAGCAAAATATCAAAACAAAAGACTCTATCCTAGTGCATAGAGCACGAACTCTCTTTCCTTTCGGACAATTCAAGTAGAATATGTAAGTTAAGATTAATTCGTTTTTTGAGTTAATTTAATCCCATTATTTTAAACGGTGACAGTTGAAAGATAGAAAAGTCAAAATTCCATTTTTACAAACGGTGACAGAGAGAACAGTTTGGATTGTAAGTTCAATAATTTTCAAAAAGCAAAAAGTAAAGACCTATCTATAATAAAACTTATTTTTAGATTTCTAGCAATTGGATTCTCACGAAATCTCGCAGTGAGTTGCGCGTTTTATCCTTCAACTAAGTACGAAGCTTTAATCTGATCGTATTTCTTGAAAATTGAGAGTCCTAACTCAAAAGTAATTTTCAGATTCAATCCAAATGATTCTTAAATGGCATGTTTACACAGTGCATTTGAACTTAATTGTTTTTTTTCACAGGCGTATCGAATCAAAATACCTCCCCAAATATCGATTTCTCAAAATATTATCAGGAACGAAGTAATTTTTCACCATAACAATCCACGTGACATTTTGTGTTATGGAACGTGGTGCTATTCGTCAACAAGTTCAATAGTTTCAATCTGATCGCCTCAGTACATCTCGAGATATTATAGATATAACCTCTGATTCACAAAAAAAAAACAAAATTTGAGATGGATTTCCATGAATATCCGAAAATAAATATGGGATCAAATCGAAATTCGAAAAACTCTTGTTGAATATTGACTCTAAGGTCCCTGCCGAATTCATTCGATATTCGATCGATAATTTCCGAGAAAAATATATTTTCAACAGAAGTTTTCTTGTATTTAGATCTACACGAGACTTCGTGATCAGTTGAGCGTTGTTATTCTTGCGCGCATCTTCTAGGGGTTCAGCGCGCTATCGTTTTGTTCAAATGTCCGTAATTTCCTTATTTGGAGCCGAAAACGACTCTCTCAAGCTCTCAAACGACTAGGTCGAATCCAGTGTCGAAATCGATTGTTCGGCCATCCGTATTCTCGATTACGGGCGTACGAAGAATCTTATCTACCTGACACTATCAGGTTAGGTTGCATTACGAAAGGTCAATTGGCCAAAAGGTTTCGGAGTTACAGCCCTTCGAAATTTTGTGGATATTTGTTTAATAATCCGGAAACAACTGAAACGATTAGATTGAAACTTGGCAGTTAGTTGGAGTATAACAACGCGCAACTTTTGCGAAATTTCGTCGGGATCGTACTGTCAGTAAATAAAAAAAATCAACTTTCGAAAGAAAAAACTCAGAAACTCGATATTTGTGTAGTAGGTTTGGACCTTAATAACAAAGGCCGCATTCGTGAATGGTCAAAATCTTAACGATTCCTCAGATAAATCTATTCAATATTTTGTTTTCCCAATATTTCCAGAAATACAGATTAGATCAAATTGATATACAGAATTTCATCGAAAAATGACAACTCGAAGAGTTATGCAGAATTTAATGAGGATAATGTGATGAGAAGATTACAGAATATTGAATTGGAAAAAAAAATTTTTTTTCAAGTTGCAATGACACGATCATTACGAAGTTCTGCACAAAGTTGTCCATTAGCATTTTGAAACTAGCTGCAAAGTTTCATTCTGATACAATTCGTATTTTTTGAGTTGTTTCGGAGGAAACAACGATATCAAGAAAAAAACACGAAATTTTACATATTTTTTCCCAACATCTCCCGAAATCATGACCGTGTCAAAATGAAATCTGGTACATGGCTGTAGAGTATGAAGTTGAAGATATGGGCGGAAGTTTTTCTCAAATTGAACGAAAAAAAAAATTTCTGTCCGTGCGACACGCATGTATCGCCTGAAGATAGTCAAATTGGTAATTTATGTCTATTATTTTGCCATATTGTCATTGAAAAAAAATTATTGCGAAAATACTCAGAAAAATACAAAATATTTTTCCAGATATATATTGGCCTCTGCCTTGTGACAAATTTCATCTAAATTCTGATGTTAGAGTTACGATGAGAGAATGATTCGTTTCTCAAAATTTTACTGCCTATAGCAAAAAAATGAAGAGTTTCAGAACATAGGACTTTTTTTTTAAATGACGGGATTCACATCGTATTCTAAAGCAGCCTATACAGGGTGATTCCGGAGGGGACCGTCAGATTTTAGGATAAGTTTACACTAGTCTAGACAGTCTCGAAAATATGTTTAGTTCATGGTTAGGGGGTCTCTATTGAGAATATACAGGGTGATTTGTCTGATTCGACCGATTTTACTTTTATTGATAACTTTGGTATGGCTTATTCGATTTCAATGAAATTTTCAGCGTAGTACAATAGTGTTTAACACATTCATTGATTTCAATTTTTTTTTCATAATAAGCGGTTGTTATTGTGATAAATCCAGATTAATTGTGCAGGTTGGAAAAACACCCTGTACATAGCGTTTCCTAAACTACGCTATCTGTTTACTATTCTACTATAATAAGTTATTATTTGAGAGTTTCTAATTTTTTTGGCACACTTCTAGTTTTCCGAGAAAATTTTTTCAAAAAATGATAATGTCGAAATTTCGCTCCAATCGATTCTACTTTTATTGAGAACTTTGGTATGGCTCAATCAATTCTAATGAAATTTGCAATGTAGAACAAACTGAATGAGTTTATTGAATAATCGCAACAATCTCTCAAAATACAGTGTTGTAATTATGATAATTTCAGAATTTCAGATTAATTGTGCAGTTGGAAAAAAAACACCCTGTACATTGCTTTTCCAAAACTTTCTTATTCGTTGCAGATTCTACAATAATATGTCATCATCCAGAGGTTTTTAATTTCTTTGGTACAACTCCGGTTTTCCTAGAAAACATTTTTGAAGACGAGCATGATCGAAATTTGGCTCACAAGCAGTGAACGTATTCCGCACTAGGTAGGAAAGCGTTATTATCCAAGGATGCGAAGCAGTTCTTAGGTTCTAAAATATTCTTTTCAAATTCCAAATTCATATTTAATTGCTAATATTTTGTATGAAACCATTCAATTCGGAATATATTTCGAATTTGAAAAGAATATTTCAGAAGTGACGAACAACTTTGCATCTTGGACGATACAGCTTTCCTACCTAGTGCGGAATACTCTCACTGCTTGTGAGCCTAATTTCGATAATGCTCTTCTACAAAAATGTTTTCTAGGAAAACCGGAGGTGTGCCAAAGAAATTAAAAACCTCTGGATGATGACATATTATTGTAGAATCTGCAACGCATAAGAAAGTTTTGGAAAAGCAATGTACAGGGTGTTTTTTCTCCAACTGCACAATTAATCTGAAATTCTGAAATTATCATAATTACAACACTGTATTTTGAGAGATTGTTGCGATTATTGAATGAACTCATTCAGATTGTTCTACACTGCAAATTTCATTAAAATTGAATGAGCCATACCAAAGTTCTCAATAAAAGTAGAATCGATTGAAACGAAATTTCGACATTATCATTTTTTGAAATAATTTTCTCGAAAAACTAGAAGTGTGCCAAAAAAAATAGAAACTCTCAAATAATGGCTCATTATAGTAGAATCGTAAACAGATAGCGTAGTTTAGGAAACGCTATGTACAGGGTGTTTTTTCAACCTGCACAATTAATCTGGATTTAATACAATAACAACCGCTTATTTTGAAAAAAAAATTCGAAACCAATGAATGCGTTCAACACTACTGTACTACGCTGAAAATTTCATTGAAATCAAATAAGCCATACCAAAGTTATCAATAAAAGTAAAATCGGTTGAATCGGACAAATCACCCTGTATATTCTCAACAGAGACCCCCAACCATAAACCAAACAGTGTTCCGAGACTGTCTTGACTAGTGTAAACTTATCCCAAAATCTGACGGTCTCCTCCGGAATCACCCTGTATCTAAAATTTTCAGATTCGCATAATTTTTCTGGTTATACATTCCTGATGAAATTTTCCATCAGTCTTAGTGTCAGTACTTCAAAGTCAATTTCCAACCAACAATTCAATCCTCAGAGTTACCTGTTGAGAAAGAAGGAATAACAAATACAAATACTTAGTCCAGATGGTTCGACGACAAAGCAGAATCGGAAATGTTCGCGGAGATATATTTTGATTCGAAATATGTAGTACATCGACGTCTCAAGACCCTTAAGTGTGCCCAGCTGAAATTATTACCTAAAAGAATGAGAAAAACACTGACGTGAGGTCGGGAGCTTTTACGAGCTTGTTCAAATTCGTTGCCAAAGCACCTGTAATCCTGTTCACTTATTGACCCCGCCAAACGCACAAATTTTTTAAAATAGTGAAAATATGAAATTTTGAATGGATGGGTACCTTAATCTACGGACTCATTAGGCGAATTTTACAATCCACTAATTCGACCTTCGTAACAGAAAACCTTCTCTACGAATATCGAGTCTCTAAGTCGTTTCTTAAGGGATTTAATGTTTTTACGACCGCCCTAACCACAGATAATTAATAAAATATCTTCCGGAAGAATCTAATGGGGGACTTGATACTTGCATTGTAGGTATGGAATTTAATAACGGAAGCCGAATTTGCGGATTGGTAGAATACGCCAATTTGATTATTCCAATATTTTCGAAACCACAAATCATAAAGAATTATTAACCAATACTTCAATCAAAATAATAATAATAATACTTTATTGATCCTTCAAGACACAAAAACGTGTATAGGATAAGTCAAGAAAGAATCACATTTTAGTTGTTATTTTTTTTTTGGCAGATTGAAAATTTATGCGGAATTTCGTGAGGACCATATAATTGCCAGGCCGCCATCTAAAAATTAATTGAAAAAAATATTGAAATCTTTTTTAATTGCTCTAATTTGAGGATTTTTTTATTGGTCTAATTTAAGGATCATCTCGAAAATTTGCACAAATTTACTGATCAGCAATTCACAACTAGTTACCAAGTTTCATTATCATCAGATCAGCATTTCTTGAAATATTTCGAAAGTAACAATGATATTTAGGATGGAACCAAACAATTTAATAATCTTTCTTCAAATCGTTCTGAAAATTAATATACAATCAAACTGACATTTTGAAGAATGTTGCTGAAGAGTTACCTCAAAGTCTTCGCTAACTCACTCTGAAATCTGATGAATAGTTCGTGAAAAATTTTCTACCTGTACGATCACTGGAAAATTTCGCTGAAATTGCGCATTGGTATTCTAAAACTTTCTACGGAGTTTGAATCTAATCGCGTTAGTTGTTCTTGAGTTATTGACGAAATTACCCAAAAATTCCATAGAACCACATATTTCTTCTCCAAAAACAAATAACTTATCTAACTGAAATTTGAAGCACTCTTGCTGAATAATGACTTGAAAGTTGGTGCCAAATTTTATGGTAGTCTGATTAATTGTTTCCGAAAAACAATTTTTGTCAACAGAATTTGCACAATCCTCAAGACATTTTCGTAATGTTGAGCGGCAGTATTTTCAATCTAGTTAAGAATTGTCAATCTGATCGCGTCAGTACTTCTTGAGATATGGAGAAAATAACCTCAACATTCGAATAACAACAAATTTCAACATACTTTTTTTCGTAAATGAATATCGAATAAAATTGAAATGATAAATATTGCTGGTCAATATCGACCTCAAGGTCTGTACCAAATTTCATTAAAATATTATCAATAGTCCGCGAAAAAAAATTTCAACAAAAATGACGAAAATTTTCGAATGATGATTTTCAAGAAAAATCTTACGACTATATCCATATATCCATTTTTGTATCAGGTAGCATTCTTCAACTAACTTCAGAGTTTCAATCTGATGGCATCTTTATATCTTGCCATATTGAGGAAATAACCTCGACATTCCAATCAGCACCGAAATCTGACATTTCAATTAACACCGAAAGTTGAATTTTTTTTTATATCTCCGATAAAAATAGTCACATTAAAATTTCAAATATTTTTGTTTAATACTGACCTCGAAGTATATGCCAAAATTCATAGAAATCGTTCGATAGTTTCTGAAAAAGAAATGTTTCAACAGAATGTGGAAAATTTTAAAATATCTTTTTTTCATTTTTTAACTATTGAATCAGAGCACTTAGTTGCGTGTTGGTATTCTTTAAATGATAACGGAGTTTGAATCTCTTCGCATCAGTACTCCTTGAGATATTGCGGAAATAACGTTACAATTACAAAGACCATCGAAATTAGGCATATTTTTTTTTCTTATATCTCTGAAATTGAAAATCGGATCGAGTTGAAATTTGAAACATTTCTGTTGAATACTGACTCAAAAGTTCGTGCTGAGTTTTATCGAAATCTAGTCAATTTTCAGAAAAAAAATTTTTCAACAAAAATTTTGAAAATTTTCGTATAAAAATATTTTTCGAACAACTGAATCAACATAAAATTTTGCTCTAGGTTGCGCAATGGTAGTCCAAAACTATCTACGAAGTTGCAATTTGATCGAGTCAATACTTCATGAGATATGGAGGAATTAACCTCAAATATTCAATTAAACCGTTTGAGCAGTTTCTTAAATATCAGGAATTTAATTGAAAAATTTCAAATGACAATAACTCAGAAACCATTCAACCGATTTGTCCCATTAACGAACTTAGCTGCAGAACTCTGATGCGCGACGCAACCTGAAAGTTTCGAGTCGCTAGCTCGCTTTGTTCGACAGTTATCGTGTCGTCAGCCAGCCGGACAGAATCAATTTTGACACTGGACTCGATATCAGTAACTCCAAGATAGTCATTTGCGACCATTTTCAGGAAAAAACTTGAAAATTACAAACATTCGGATAAAACCACAGCTTTTTGTTCCCCAGAATATGCGCGCAAAAATGTCGCACGAAGTTGCGCGTTGGTTATCTCAACTAATTCCGAAGTTTCAAACTGATCGTATATCAGCACCTACTTCTTGAGGTATTAAAGAACTAACATAAAAATTCCAAATAGGCATAACTCTGAAACAATTAAGCTGATTTTTCCCATCAACGAACTTAATTGATATATTTGCCCTCCAATCCTGAGCTGAGAATTTCGAGTCGCTAACTTCATTCGAAAGTTAGAGCACATACCGATGGACGAAGAGAATAAAATTTGACTACGGGTTCTTTTTCAGGGAGTCTAACTTAATCGTTTGAGTCTTTTTTCTGCTCAAAATTAAAAAATAACAGACTTTGTGACGGAACGGTAACGCGCTGTTCCCTAGAACAGGCGCGTGAAAACCGGAAGACACTTCTAGTAATCATTCGCATTTTCTGACATAGATAATATAGAAAGACGATAAATACTACTACATCATCGTTGTCGGACCCATTTATATAATATTATCGACGTGATTAGTCCCGAAGATCTGGCAACACCGCTGGGACCGAAAACGTTGTGGAACAGTGCTCATTTGTATAATGTGGGAATGAGATGATGGCGGAAAGCTTCTGGCTCGAAGAAGAATATTGACTATGCAACTTTTTTCGATGAAAAAAATTCTTTCCCCTCTCTAGGTACCTGACGAGTTATATTTGCAAAAAGCTTATTTCTTCTCTATATACACGTCTAAGTATTTTGGATCGGGTGGGTGTTAGGTAGCCTGAATAACGTAATGGGCCCGGATGCGTGGATTAGACCACTATATATATATATATATATATAAAAAAAAAAAAAAAAAAATAAAAAAAAAAAAAAAAAAAAAAAAAATATATATATATATATATATATATATATATATATATATATATATACCATTGATAAACAATATTGGCGCAATCCACTTATTCCGATAATGGGCCAATATTGGTAGCAATGTGATTTACAGTATTGGCTAATAACTTATGCCCGATATTGGACCAATATTGGCATTACCATTGATAAACCATATTGGCACAATCCACTCATCCCAATATTGGCGCAATCCACTTATCCCGATATTGGGCCAACATTGGTACCAATGTGATTCATAATATTGGCTAAAAAACTATGCCGAATATTGGACCAATATTGGCGATACCATTGATAAACAATATTGGCGCAATCCACTTATTCCGATAATGGGCCAATATTGGTAGCAATGTGATTTACAATATTGGCTAATAACTTATGCCCAATATTGGACCAATATTGGCATTACCATTGATAAACAATATTGGCACAATCCACTCATCCCAATATTGGGCCAATATTGGCGAAAGTACTAATTCACAATATGGGCCTTGTCACAAATTTCGATACTGGGCCAACATTGGCGTATACTCGTTTTTCGATGTACGATGAATCTATATTGGACCAATATTGAATCAATGTTTAGCCAAGATTGTGTGCTACTGGGGTGTTTGTTGGCAGGGATTCAGGTTGGTATTAATGTTGGGGGATTTCGTTCTGGACCAATCCAAGTTTCAACGCCAGTTGCTGGTGACATATTCTACCTATAGAATTGTGCCGTTCTAAATAATAATAATAATTTCTAACAAGCGTTTTTCTGAAAGCACTCCTCTCTCTCATTTAGCTTAGCATCTGCAACATCTGCACTGTACGGTATTGACCGAGTAATAACTACGCTATGATATTTGTTATTCTTTCATAGACAAGATAAGCTAGCCGTGCTGTGCTGTGAGTAGTGAGTTTTGTGAAATAAGAAATAATATTTTGTCAATTTGTATTGACGACTTGTAGCAGAGAAAATTATTGTGATTAGTTTTGGGGTTCTAGGGTATAGCTATTTATGTGGTTTTGATTCAACTTGAAGGTATGTTCGTAATTTGGCCAAATATAACCTTTTGTTATTTGTATCAGTAAAATTTTCGACAAAATACTTTTTTTTAATTCTTCAACTAGTAGATGATCCTCACAAAATTAATTTGCGCGTCGAAATCCTTCAGCTAATTTGCATAACTCTACTCAACTAATGAGCATAACTCCGGAACCGTTCGGCCAATTCCACCCAAAACGGACTTAACCGGGATATTTGGACTCCAAACCTAACCTTAAAATTACAAGTGATTAGTCCTTTTCCTTCGAAACATGGAGCACATTCTAAGTACTGCCGGACAGAATTGAATTTGACCTAGGATTCTTTTTCAGGCAGTCCATCCTGAAGGTTTAAGAACATTTTCTGCTCAAAATTCGAAAATACAAACATTTGGGTAAAACGATACCAGACAACACGATGAAACTTGGTTACTAATTGATCGTGTCATTCGAACAATTTTAAAAGTTTGCAAATTTTTTTCAAATATTTCATATTCATATTGGGAACTTCTGCGATGACCAGATGACCTGATGACCAGGATGATAATTTTACTCTTTATTCCATGGCGAGCTTTCGGAATTGTTTAATTCCTTCTTCAGGGCCACTACAATTTACACAATTTAAAAAACTTCTATACAATATCACAAAACAATTACCACAGAATTTGAGGTTATTTTCCTAAGTTGTTCCGCATTTAATAAAATAGTTGGTCAAGTAATTTGTTGCAAACACAAGAAGAATGCCAAACTTTTCATGCAACAGCTGACAATCCAACTCAAATTGAGATCTGCTGACATTTACCTAACCTATTTTTAAAATGATTATCTTTTATACTTCACCACAGAATGTTGTTATCACAGAATGGAATTAAATTGGGATTGTTCTCTCCTTCTTTCACTCGTCTAGTGGACCAAAGTGAAAGAAGGAGAGAACTTCTCATCTTTCTCAGTAGCAACATTGAAATTCATTCATCTAGATCCGAATGTGCAGCATTTTCGTACAACCTAGAATCTCAATAATTGAAACTCTTTACTGAAAAAAAAATTTTTTATCAATCGAGAATGGTAGCGTAACATCGAAGTTTTTTCTTCGTTTTCAGTGTTTCAATATAGTTCTCGAATGTATCTCTTGGTGGAACTCTCAGAGGTTTATGAAGGATGAACTCTGCAATCTTCAGGTTGAAACTGTTCTTTGCTCTATATATGCTCTCACCATACAGAGGATGAATCTGAAAAAATTCAGTAGTTGAAATATAGTAAGTACTATATATTGCTGTAGTAAGCAGTTGACATATACTACTCCCGAGTATCGATCATAGTAGACCTGCTTCACGAGCGCTCCGTTGATTTTTCACAAGAGTGCATCAAAATTCCCCCAAAAAACCTAAAAAAGCACTGACGTGATGTCAGGAGCTTTTACGCGCTTGTTCCGTTGCCAAAGAGGTCATCTATAAAATATTGACCCTGCCAAACGCAGATTTTTCTTTATATGGTCGTTACGAAAATCTACATGAATCTCAAGCTATTATTTTCGAATAAGTACTGGATTGCAATTCGATCCAAAATTTTGAATGGGTATAACTATCTAAAGAATAATTGGTCAATTCAACCCATTTAAGCATTCGACCTTCTTGATCAAACTGAAAACATACTCTACAAATATATTCCCTATGTCGATTCTTCCTAAGGTTAATATGTTTACGGCCGGCATAACCACTGATGTTGAATAAAATATCTTCTAATGTGAATCTACTCAGAAGCTTGATAATTTTAAAGTAAGTGTGGAGGCCGAATTGGCGAATTAGTAAAAACTATCGAATGATTCCGCAGATATACCCTTTCAGAATTTCAGTTCGCCATATTTCCAAAACATAGATCGAATCGCCCTTCAATGAAAAATGCCACCTTGAAGTTAGTATAGACATTGTATAAAGATCTCTTTATACAATGCTATGGACAAGATTTCAACGAAAGTTTTAAATAAGCTTCATTTGTTTATATTAAGTATTATGTTTATGGGCAACTCAGAATTTTTATTCGTAATAATCCATAGTACTCCCTAGAAGAAATAAAATCTGCTCACCAAATTCAAATTTCGATTCAGCGTGGCTGTATCGACAGGTTTCACTTATTATCATAGATATATGCTATTTATTTCCATCTAAAATTTCAACAGTTTTCATCTTTAGTAATCTATAATACTAAACGCGTTACAGGCAACACCGCTGAAACCACTGCAGGAGATCAAGAAAAACTTT
This sequence comes from Myrrha octodecimguttata, assembly GCA_958510865.1. NCBI lineage: Eukaryota > Metazoa > Arthropoda > Insecta > Coleoptera > Coccinellidae > Myrrha > Myrrha octodecimguttata. Next base: position 1,226,634 of record OY294057.1, on the reverse strand, counting down.
TGCTAAGAAAGGGTTATGTTCGTGAGAGTTTTTCTGATATTTCCGGGGAGTCTTGGTGTGATATCTGAACGTGATTAGAAAGAGGAAATTTCGAACTTTCCCGTACTTTTGATCTTTCATCGCGGAAAAATCGAGAGATACTTTTAAAAAATTCCCGAAAAATAACGAAAATATCGATATTTCCCAAAGGTGCAAAACCACAGGAAAGCATTTGGTCGCTGGGTTCAAGCTAGGTAGAGTTTTTTGGTACGAACAGAAAGACGAAAGACGAAATTGTGGCGTAGCGGGCCTCTTTTTTTGATTCCCACTTTCGTATTCTTGCAGGAATGATGGAAAAAAGTGACATTTCTAAGAAAATCCGGTAAAAATTGTCCATTTCATATTCTTCTGTGGACTCGGCCGAGATCGGCTATCTCCGCCGCCTTCGGGCTCGCTTTGGAGGTAGAATTTCTTGCGACAGTGAATATATGGCAACGTCGAACCTCGAATTTCTGTCGATTTCGCCGAAAACTTAAGCATCGTAGGCTTTGACCGTCGGCAAAGATCGGGTACTTCCGTCAATATTTTCCAGCCGAACCAGCGTTATGTTTATGTCAATTGTCATTAACATCAATTCTAATTTGCCGTCAAAATAGCATCCTATGTGGAAGCTACATTGAAATTGACGAAAATAAAGTTAGTAACGAATGGAAATGCATTTAGAAGTATCAATCATGGTCAATACTGCCTAATTCCAACTCTAACAATGACTTTTTCAAGAAAAAGTCGAGTTATCGGTATAATTTTAGCAAGTTATTATAACCTTATGCTACATTCACGAGAGAAAACAGTAAGTATTACCTACAATTGAAGATACTTTAACTTATCACAGGTTTTTCCAACCTGAATATCATGAGGAAATATTTATTTTCAGGTGAGTCAGATATTTTAAATGAACTGGACATTGGAAAGTTTCTGTATCATTGAAGTCATAAAGTGAAGAATGTTTAGAATGGGTTCAAGGCTACGATAAGAATCAGAATGCTAATCCAGAATTCGTCGAAAAAACATCACATTGCCATATATATTTGAAATGTTGGAGATTAACTCGACGTCAAAGGTATACATTATTATGTTATTTTCCTTAAGCAAATGTATTAAGTATGATATTTTTGCAGTTTTGAGATATGTGAGGTCATGTTGTTGAAGTGTTATGCCATCCAAGTATTAAGCATATACAAAGGAAGAAAGCCTTTAAAGGACTGTAGAATGTTTTATGAATCTCTCAAAAATCTCACTATCCTCCCCCTGAGAATTCATGTATGTTGAACCATTTAAGTTTTATGGTGAGGGGTGATATGGATCATATCTAATGTTCTGATAAATTGGAAACTTGATTATGGCAAATTTATGTATCACATTCCTAGGTTTAATCAAGCATACTTTGTAGAAGATGGACTATCATCATTATGAAAAAAAAAGGGAACTCAATAGATTTTGAGAAGTGGAAATTGCAGAAATACTATGTAATCTATAGATGGTTTCAATAATATACAGCTGGTGTAGGACAAGACTGTATGATACTGTACCCCTGGTATATTTATTCATAATTGTGAATGAAACAGGAATATTCAATAGATTCTTACTATTCGCAAGAGGTTGATCTTCAAAAATCACAAGTCGATGTAACATTTGATGTCAATTGATAATAGAAATGATAGTGAGTAAGAAGATCACATTATCAAGAAACGTATGAAATTTTATATACACAATAGGCAGGTAAGGTTGAGCCTCAGTATATGTTCCGTAACACTCATGTATCCGTTCCATATTGCTACATCAAAATTTGGTTGGCAAAAATGGCATGGGGATGGAACATAACCGGGAAGGATACATCAATTAATTTACACCTTATAATATTTTTCCTAGATAAAATGGGAAGGTTACAGAATGTAGAGTGAGAATCAAGCTTTTTTAAGTTGAAATTCATACCACCTTCAAGTAACTACTAATTTTTCTGTATATGGGTATAATTTCTAATGTATGCGTTATATGAGATGAGATGAAATATTCTGAAGTGAAATGTATCTATTCTGCAAGGTAATCTTGATAATTTCGTGTAGTTCACAGGATATCTGCCATTTTCTGAAACTATTTTGAGAAAAATTACAAATGAAGTTGCACCAACAACATCAAGATAGAAGATGGTATATAGAGGCTTACGCAGATATTGTTTGAAAACAATGTGAAACTTCTTGAATCGTAATATGCAACATATCTGATGAAGTCTATCAACTGATGAATTCTTCACATAAACCTCTGACACACTTCTCTAATGAACAAGTTTACTTGAACTCATTCATTCAATTATCTTTTTTTTGGAATTTTTGTGTATCACCCAATGTATTCTATTGAACTATACTTTATTATCATTGTCAATAATCGATAAATAAAAAATTACTTCAATATGCAGTTTTGCATTTGTCCTGTTTGGAAAACATGATATCTTGGTTACTCAATCATATTTTAATATGTCAATTATGAATTGGTCATCTCCATTAATGAAACAGAAAATTTAAATGTTCATAATACCGTAATTCCTTTAAAAAATGAATATTACTTCATGCTTTGGTGATTCTCGGTCGAAGAGTGATGTACTAGAAATATTGAAATTCAGTAAATTTGAGACATTGGAAATTCCTGTAAAATGCACATGCATATGTTTAGTGAATATTGAATTGGAATAGTGAACATTTTCGGATTTTATCCAAGAAATTTTTTTTAACGTTGTTCAATGTTGAAATATGAATTTTTCATGCGTAGATATATCTATTTAGTATTATTGGTGTCGTTTTGAGAAATTGAATTTTCATTTTATAGTCAATTTTATGTTTGCATGTGGAGCCACGGTTAGGGTCTATCCTCAAACTGAATTTTGACTAAATCGTGTCTGTATTTTTGTGAATATTGAGATGATGGAATTTCAAATGCGTTCGTCTACTGAACCGTTTGGCAGATTTTGTTCATTCCGAACTTAACCTTCGAATTCAAGCTTTAAACCTGCCCTGAAAATTTCGAGTGTCTAAGTTATTCCTTTGCAAAGTTATCGTGTTTACAGACGGCCGAAGGCCGGCTGTAAACGCGATAACTTTGCGAAGGAATGACTTAGACAGTCGAAATTTTCCGGGTAGGTTTAAAGTTTGAATTCGAAGGTTGAGTTCGGAATGAACAAAATCCGCCAAACGGTTCAGTAGATGAACGCATTTGAAATTTCATCATTTCAATATTCACAAAAATACATACACGATTTGGTCAAAATTCAGTTCGAGGATAGACGATAACTGTGATCGAATTTTACATTAGCTACTGATTTTTTGTAAATTTATAAACAGTGTGCTTCGTTTTTAATAATTCAGTCAACTATTCAATTAATCTACTCAAAAACGCAAATCTACCCGCTAGGTAAATCTGGGCGCTTCCTACGTAGGTATCGTTTAAGTAGATCTACAGTAAAGATTGATCTATCGCTAGGTAGATCTGGGCGCGTACTAGTCTATAATACTAAACGCGTTACAGGCAACACCGCCGAAACCACTGCAGGAGATCAAGAAAAACTTTTGCTAAGAGAGGGTTATGTTCGTGAGAGTTTTTCTGATATTTCCGGGGAGTCTTGGCGTGATATCTGAACGTGATAAGAAAGAGGAAATTTCGAATTTTCCCGTACTGTTGATCCTTCATCGCGGAAAAATCGAAAGATACTTTTAAAAAATTCCCGAAAAATAACGAAAATATCGATATTTCCCAAAGGTGCAAAACCACAGGAAAGGATTCGGTCGCTGGGTTCAAGCTAGGTGAAGGTTTTTGGTACGAACAGAAAGACGAAAGACGAAATTGTGGCTTAGCGGGACCCTTTTTTTGATTCCCACTTTCGTATTCTTGCAGGAATGATGGAAAAAAGTGACATTTCTACGAAAATCCGGTAAAAATTCGCCATTTCATATTCTTCTGTGGACTCGACCGAGATCGGCTATCTCCGCCGCCTTCGGGCTCGGTTTGGAGTTAGAATACACTACTGCAGCGATGAACGGCAACATCGAACTGCGATTTTGTGCCGTTTTTGGCGAAAACTTGAACAGAGGTGGCTCTGGAGTTCGGAGACGATCGGGTACTTCCGTCAATATTCTCAAGTCGAAGCGGCGATATGTCAATTGTCATTAACATCAAATCGGATTTGTCGTCAAAATAGCATCCTTTGTGGAAGCTACATTGAAATTGACGAAAATAAAATTGATAACGACTGGAAATGCATTGAGAAGTATCAATCAATGGTCAATACTGCCTTATTCCAACTCTAACAATGATTATTTCGAGAAAAAGTCGAGTTAGCGGTATAATTTTATGTTTACGAAAGAAAATAGTAAGTATCACCTACAATTGAACATAACTTAACTCATCACAAGTTTTTTCAGCCTGAATATCATGAGGAAATATTTATTTTCAGGTGTGTCGGATATTTTAAATGAACTGAACATTGGAAAGTTTCTGTATCATTAAAGTCACAAAGTGAAGAATGTTTAGAATGGATTCAAAACTACGATGAGAATCAAAATGCTAATCCAGAATTCGTCGAAAAATCATCACATTGTCATAAATATTTGAAATAATTCAAAGGTAAACAATATTATGTTATTTTCCTTCAGCGGATGCATCAAATATGATATTTTTGCAGTTTTGAGATATGTGTGGTCGTGTTGTTGGAGTGAAATACCATCCAAGCATATACAAAGGAAGAAAGCCTTCAAAAGACTGTAGAATGTTACATTAATTTTATGGTCGAATGTCGATATGGATCATTTCTAAAGTTGATGAATTGGAAACTTGATCATGGCAAATTTATGTATCACAGTCCTAGGCTTAATCAAGCATACTTTGTAGAAAGATGAACTATCATCATTATGAAAAAAAAAGGAAACTCAATAGATTTCGAGATATGGAAATGGCAGAAATACTTTGCAATCCATAGATAGTTTAAATAATATACAGCTGGTGTGGGACAACATTATGATACTGTACCCCCGATACATTTATTCATAATTGTGAATGAAACAGGAATATTCAATAGATTCTTACTATTCACAAAAGGTTGTTCTCCAGAAAAGAGAAATGATAGAAAACTGTGAGTAAAAAGAATACATTACCAAGAAACGTATGAAATGTTATAGCCACACTATATAGGGAGTTACGGTTGATCCTCAGTATATGTTCCGTAACACTCCCATATCCCTTCCATATGTCCTACATCAAAATTTGGTTGGCAAAAATGGCATGAAGATGGAACATAATTTACACCTTATAATATTTTTCGTTGACAAAACAGGAAGGTTATGGAATGTATAGTGATAATCAACCCTTATTAAGTTGAAATTCATAACCACCTATAAGTAACTACTAATTTTTCTGTATAAAGGTATAATTTCTAATGTATGCGTTATATGAAATGAGATGGAATCTTCTTAAGTGAAATTTATCTATTGTAGTGAAGTATTCTAAATAATTTTGTGTATTTCACAGGATATCTGTCATTTTTGGAAACTATTGTGAGAAAAATCACAAATAAAGTTGAACCAACAACGTCAAAATAGAATATGGTATATAGAGGCTTATGCAGATATTGTTTGAAAACAATGTGAAACTTCTTATATCGAAATATGCAACATACCTGATGAAGGCTATTGACTGATTAATTCTTCACATGAACCCCTGACACACTCCTCTAATGCTCAAGTTCACTTGAACTCATTAATTTAATTATCTTTTCATGGCACTTTTTTGTATCACTAAATGTATTCTATTGAACTATACTTTGTTATCGTTATCAATAATCAATAAATAAAAAATTAATTCAATAGGCAGTTTTGCATTTGCCCTCTATGGAGAACATGATGTCTTGGTTACTCAATTATATTTTAATATGTCAATTATGAATTGGTCATCTCCATTAATGAAACAGAAAATTTAAATGTTCATAATACCGTAATTCCTTCACAAAATAAATATTACTTCATGCTTTGGTGATTCTCGGTCGAAGAGTGATGTACTAGAAATATTGAAATTCAGTAAATTTGAGACATTGGAAATTCCTGTAAAATGAACATGCATATGTTTAGTGAATATTGAATTGGAATAGTGAACATTTTCGGATTTTATCCAAAAAATTTTTTTAAACGTTGTTCAATGTTGAAATATGAATTTTTCATGCGATGATATATCTATTTAGTATTATTGGTGTCGTTTTGAAAAATTGAATTTTCATTTTATAGTCAATTTTATGTTTGCATGTGGAGCCACGGTTAGGGTCTATCCTCAAACTGAATTTTGACTAAATCGTGTCTGTATTTTTGTGAATATTGAGATGATGGAATTTCAAATGCGTTCATCTACGGAACCGTTTGGCGGATTTTGTTCATTCCGAACTTAACCTTCGAATTCAAGCTTTAAACCTGCCATGAAAATTTCGAGTGTCTAAGTTATTCCTTTGCAAAGTTATCGTGTTTACAGACGGCCGTCTGTAAATTTATAAACAGTGTGCTTCGTTTTTAATAATTCAGTCAACTATTCAATTAATCTACTCAAAAACGCAAATCTACCCGCTAGGTAAATCTGGGCGCTTCCTACGTAGGTATCGTTTAAGTAGATCTACAGTAAAGATTGATCTATCGCTAGGTAGATCTGGGCGCGTACTAGTCTATAATACTAAACGCGTTACAGGCAACACCGCCGAAACCACTGCAGGAGATCAAGAAAAACTTTTGCTAAGAAAGGGTTATGTTCGTGAGAGTTTTTCTGATATTTCCGGGGGGTCTTGGTGTGATATCTGAACGTGATTAGAAAGAGGAAATTTGGAATTTTCTCGTACTGTTGATCTTTCATCGCGGAAAAATCGAGAGATACTTTTAAAAAATTCCCGAAAAATAACGAAAATATCGATATTTCCCAAAGGTGCAAAACCACAGGAAAGCATTTGGTCGCTGGGTTCAAGCTAGGTAGAGTTTTTTGGTACGAACAGAAAGACGAAAGACGAAATTGTGGCGTAGCGGGCCTCTTTTTTTGATTCCCACTTTCGTATTCTTGCAGGAATGATGGAAAAAAGTGACATTTCTAAGAAAATCCGGTAAAAATTGGCCATTTCATATTCTTCTGTGGACTCGGCCGAGATCGGCTATCTCCGCCGCCTTCGGGCTCGCTTTGGAGGTAGAATTTCTTGCGACAGTGAATATATGGCAACGTCGAACTTCGAATTCCTGTCGATTTCGCAGAAAACTTAAGCATCGTAGGCTTTGACCGTCGGCAAAGATCGGGTACTTCCGTCAATATTTTCAAGCCGAACCTGCGTTATGTTTATGTCAATTGTCATTAACAACAATTCTAATTTGTCGTCAAAATAGCATCCTATGAAGAAGCTAAATTGAAATTGACGAAAATAAAGTTGGTAACGAATGGAAATGCATTAAGAAGTATCAATCATGGTCAATACTGCCTAATTCCAACTCTAACAATGACTTTTTCAAGAAAAATTCGAGTTATCGGTATAATTTTAGCAAGTAATTATAACCTTATGCTACGTTCACGAGAGGAAACAGTAAGTATTACCTACATTTGAAGATACTTTAACTTATCACAAGTTTTTCCAACCTGAATATCATGAGGAAATATTTATTTTCAGATGAGTCAGATATTTTAAATGAACTGGACATTGGAAAGTGTCTGTATCATTGAAGTCATAAAGTGAAGAATGTTTAGAATGGGTTTAAGACTACGATAAGAATCAGAATGGTAATCCCGAATTCGTCGAAAAAACATCTCATTGCCATACATATTTGAAATGGTAGAGATTAACTCGACTTCAAAGGTATACATTATTATGTTATTTTCCGTTAGCAGATGCATCAAGTATGAAATTTTTGCAGATTTGAGATATGTGAGGTCGTGTTGTTGAAGTGAAATGCCATCCAAGCATTAAGCATATACAAAGGAAGAAAGCCCTCAAAGGACTGTAGAATGTTTTATGAATCTCTCAAGAATATCACTATCGTCCCGCTGAGAATTTAATATATGTTGAACCCTTTGAGTTTTATGGTGAGTATTCGAATGGTGATATGGATAATATCTAATATTCTGATAAATTGGAAACTTGATCATGGCAAATTTATGTATCACATTCCTAGGTTTAATCAAGCATACTTTGTAGAAGATGGACTATCATTATGAAAAAAAAGAGGGAGCTCAATAGATTTTGAGAAGTGGAAATTGCAGAAATACTATGTAATCTATAGATGGTTTCAATAATATACAGCTGGTGTGGGACAAGACTGTATGATACTGTACCCCTGATATATTTATTCATAATTGTGAATGAAACAGGAATATTCAATAGATTCTTACTATTCACAAGAGGTTTATCTTCGAAAATCACAAGTCGATGTAACATTTGACGTCGATTGATAATAGAAATGATAGAAAAGTGTGAGTAAGAAGATTACATTATCAAGAAACGTATGAAATTTCATATTCACAATAGGGAGATAAGGTTGAGCCTCAGTATATGTTCCGTAACACTCATGTATCCCTTCCATATTGCTACATCAAAATTTGGTTGGCAAAAATGGCATGGGGATGGTACATAACGGGGAAGGATACATCAATTAATTTACACCTTATAATATTTTTCCTAGAGAAAATGGAAAGGTTACTGAATGTATAGTGAGAATCAAGCTTTTTTAAGTTGAAATTCATAACCACCTACAAGTAACTACTAATTTTTCTTTATATGGGTATAATTTCTTATGTATGCATTATATGAAATGAGATGAAATATTCTGAAGTGAAATTTATCTATTCTGCAAGGTAATCTTGATAATTTTGTGTATTTCACAGGATATCTGCCGTTTTCTGAAACTATTTTGAGTAAAATTACAAATGAAGTTGCACCAACAACATCAAGATAGAAGATGGTTTATAGAGGCTTATGCAGATATTGTTTGAAAACAATGTGGAAACTTCTTGAATCGTAATATGCAACATACCTGATGAAGGCTATCATCTGATGAATTCACATAAACCCCTGACACACTTCTCTAATGAACAAGTTTACTTGATTCATTCAATTATCTCTTCTTGGATTTTTTTGTATCACCCAATGTATTCTTTTGAACTATACTTTATTATCGTTATCAATAATCGATAAATAAAAAATTACTTCAATATGTAGTTTTGCATTTGTCCTGTTTGGAAAACATGATATCTTGGTTACTCAATCATATTTTAATATGTCAATTATGATTTGGTCATCTCCATTAATGAAACAGAAAATTTAAATGTTCATAATACCGTAATTCCTTAACAAAATGAGTATTACTTCATGCTTTGGTGATTCTCGGTCGAAGAGTAATGTACTAGAAATATTGAAATTCGGAAAATTTGAGACATTGGAAATTCCTGTAAAATGAACATGCATATGTTTAGTTGATATTGAATTGGAATAGTGAAAATTTTTGGATTTTATCCAAGAAATTTTTTTAACGTTGTACAATGTTGAAATATGAATTTTTCATGCGATTTCATATCTATTCAGTATTATTGGTGTCGTCATGAGAAATTGAATTTTCATTTTATAGTCAATTTTATGTTTGCATGTGGAGTCATGGTTGGGGTATATCCTCGAACTGAATTTTGATTAAATCGTGTCTGTATTTTTGTGAATATTGAGATGATGGAATTTCAAACGAAATTCAGACGATAACTGTGATCGAATCTTACATCAGCTACTGACTGATTGTAAATTTATAAACAGTGTGCTTCGTTTTTAATAATTCAGTCAACTATTCAATTAATCTACTGAAAAAGGCAAATCTACCCGCTAGGTAGATCTGGGCGCTTCCTACGTAGGTATCGTCTAAGTAGATCTACAGTAAAGATTGATCTATCGCTAGGTAGATCTGGGCGCATACTAGTCTATAATACTAAACGCGTTACAGGCAACACCGCCGAAACCACTGCAGGAGATCAGGAAAAACTTCTGCTAAGAAAGGGTTATGTTCGTGAGAGTTTTTCTGATTTTTCCGGGGAATCTTGGCGTGATATCTGAACGTCATTAGCAAGAAGAAGTTTCGAATTATCCGTCCTGTTGATCTTTCCTCGCGGAAAAATCTAGAGATACTTTTGAAAAATTCCCGAACTCCCGACTTCTTTCGGAAGTTATTGTGTTTACGGTCAGCCTAACGGCCGACTGCGTAAACACAATAACTTCCGAAAGAAACAACTTAGAAACTCGATATTTGTAGAGAAGGTTTGGACCTTAATTACGAAGGCCGAATTCGTGAATGGGTAAAATCCACCCAATGATTCCGTAGATATACCCAATCAAAATTTAATTTTTCCAATATTTCCAAAAATACAGATCAGATCGAATTGAAATCCAGTACTCCATCGAAAATAACAGTTCGATGTTTCATACAGAATTTAATGAGGATGATATTATGAGAAAATCATAGAAATTTTTTTTTTCAAATTGTTCTAATAACACGATTATCACGAAATTTTGCATAAAGTTGTCTTTCATCATCTTAAAACTAGCTGTGAAGTTTAATCAGGACTGAATCGGTATTTCTCGAGTAATACCAAAAAAATTTCAAAAAGCACTCCTGTGAAGGCAGCAACTTTTGCGCGCATGTTCAATGTAGATGACCGCTTCAGCAACGAATTTGAACGTGCGCGCAAAAGCTGCTGCCTTCACGGCAGTGCTTTTTGAAATTTTTTTCTGATAAATTACTGGATTTCAATTCGATCATATCTGTATTTTTGGACATATTGTAAAAATAAAATTTTGAATGGGTATATCCACGGAATCATTGGGCGGATTTTACCCATTCACGAATTCGACCTTCGTAATTAAGCCCCAAACCTACTCAACAAATATCGAGTTTACGGTCAGCCTAACGGCCGACTGCGTAAACACAATAACTTCCGAAAGAAACAACTTAGAAACTCGATATTTGTAGAGAAGGTTTGGACCTTAATTACGAAGGCCGAATTCGTGAATGGGTAAAATCCACCCAATGATTCCGTAGATATACCCAATCAAAATTTTATTTTTCCAATATTTCCAAAAATAGAGATCAGATCGAATTGAAATCCAATACTTCATCGAAAATATCAGTTCAAAGTTTCATACAGAATTCAATGAGGATGATATGATGAGAAAATCATAGAAATTTTTTTTTTTTAATTGTTCTAATAGCACGATTATCACGAAATTTTGCATAAAGTTGTCTTTCAGCGTCTTAAAACTAGCTGTGAAGTTTAATCAGGACTGAATCAGTATTTTTCGAGTTATACCGAAAAAATCAACGATATCGAGAAGAAAACCTCGAAATTTGACATATTTTTTCCCGATATCTCCAAAACTTATGATCGTATCGAACTGAAATTTAGTACATTGCTGTGAAATTAGGAGTTCAAAGCGTGAGTATAATTTTTCTTGGATATGATGAATGGTTTCCGGAAAAAAAATTTTTTTGTGAAAAAATTTCGAAAAAAATTTTTTTTTCAAATTATCGACAATATAATCCTGACGAAATTCAGCTCTAAGTTGCGCGTCGTTGTACTTCACCTAACTGCCAAGTTTGAATCCAATCGCTCAGGTAGTTTTTGAAATAAAAAATAAATATTTTCAAAACTTCAAATGCCTATAACTTCGAAACTATTCGATCGATTTGGCCCATCAACGAACTTAACCGCGGCATTCCAATGCGCGACCTACCCTGAAAGTTTCAAGTTGCTAGTCCACTTCGTTCGACAGTTATCGTGTCTACGGACGGCCGGCCGGACAGAATCGATTTTGACACCGGATTCGTCATCAGTGAGTCCAACCTAGTCGATTGAGACCATTTTCGGCTCAATCATCCAAAATTACAGACATTTGGACAAAACGATAGCACGCTGTTTCCCTAGAACATGCGCGCAAAAAGGGAACTCAATAGATTTTGAGAAGTGGAAATTGTAGAAATACTATGTAATCTATAGATGGTTTCAATAATATACAGCTGGTGTGGGACAAGACTGTATGATACTGTACCCCTGATATATTTATTCAAAATTGTGAATGAAACAGGAATATTCAATAGATTCTTACTATTCACAAGAGGTTAATCTTCAAAAATCACAAGTCGATGTAACATTTGATGTCAATTCATTATAGAAATGATAGGAAAGTATCAGTAAGAAGATTACATTATCAAGAAACGTATGAAATTTTATATTCACAATAGGGAGTTAAGGTTAAGCCTCAGTACATGTTCCGTAACACTCATGTATCTCTTCCATATTGCTACATCAAAATTTGGTTGGCAAAAATGGCATGGGGATGGAACATAACCGGGAAGGAAACATCAATCAATTTACACCTTATAATATTTTTCCTAGACAAAATGGAAAGGTTACTGAATGTATAGTGAGAACCAAGCTCTTTTAAGTTGAAATTCATAACCACCTACAAGTAACTACTAATTTTTCTGTATATGGGTATAATTTCTAATGTATGCGTTATATGAAATGAGATGAAATATTCTGAAGTGAAATTTATCTATTCTGCAAGGTAATCTTGATAATTTTGTGTATTTCACAGGATATCTGCCATTTTCTGAAACTATTTTGAGAAAAATTACAAATGAAGTTGCACCAACAACATCAAGATAGAAGATGGTATATAGAGGCTAATGCAGATATTGTTTGAAAACAATGTGAAACTTCTTGAATCGTAATATGCAACATACCTGATGAAGGCTATCAACTGATGAATTCTTCACATGAACCAATGACACACTTATCTAATAAACAAGTTTACTTGAAGTCATTCATTCAATTATCTTTTCTTGGATTTTTTTTATCACCCAATGTATTCTATTGAACTATACTTCATTATCATTATCAATAATCGATACATAAAAAATTTCAAAAAGCACTGCCGTGAAGGCAGCAACTTTTGCGCGCATGTTCAATAAAGATGACCGCTTCAGCAACGAATTTGAACATGAACGCAAAAGCTGCTGCCTTCACGGCAGTGCTTTTTGAAATTTTTACTGATAAATTACTGAATTTCAATTCGATCAAATCTGTATTTTTGGAAATATTGGAAAAAAAAATTTTGAATGGGTATATCTACGAAATCATTGGGCGGATTTTACCCATTCACGAATTCGACCTTCGTAATTAAGCCCCAAACCTTCTCTACAAATATCGAGTTTCTAAGTCGTTTCTTCCGGAAGTTATTGTGTTTACGGTCAGCCTAACGGCCGACTGCGTAAACACAATAACTTCCGAAAGAAACAACTTAGGAACTCGATATTTGTAGAGAAGGTTTGGACCTAAATTACGAAGGCCGAATTCGTGAATGGGTAAAATCCACCCAATGATTCCGTAGATATACTCAATCAAAATTTTATTTTTTCAATATTTCCAAAAATACAGATCAGATCGAATTGAAATCCAGTACTTCATCGAAAAATAACAGTTCGAAGTTTCATACAGAATTTGATGAGGATGATATGATGAGAAAAATCATACAAATTTTTTTTTTCAAATTGTTCTAATGACACGATTATCACGAAATTTCGCATGAAGTTGTCTTTCAGCATCTCAAAACTAGCTGTAAAGTTTCATCAGGACTGAATCAGTATTTCTCGAGTTATACCGAAAAAATAAACGATATCGAGAAGAAAACCTCGGAATTTGACACATTTTTTCCCGATATCTCCGAAACTTGTGATTGCATCGAACTGAAATTTCGTACACTGCTGTTAAATATAAAGTTCAAAGTGTTGGTGGACTTGTTTTTCGGATATGATAAATGGTTTCCGAAAAAAAAAAATTTTTTGGAAAAAAATTTCGAAAAAAATTTTTTTCAAAATTAAATAACAATCAGATCCTGACGAAATTTGGCTCAAAGTTGCGCGTCGTTATACTCCACCCAACTGCCAAGTTTGAATCCAATCTCTCAAGTAGTTTCTGAAATAAAAAATAAATAACTTCGAAACTTCAACTGCCTATAACTCCGAAAATATTTGACCGATTTGGCCCATTAACAAACTCAACCGCGGCATTCCGATGCGCAACCTATCCTGAAAGTTTCAAGTTGCTAGCTTGCTTCTGTCGACAGTAAGCGTGTCTACGGCCGGCCGGCCGGCCGGACAGAATCGATTTTGACACCGGATTCGTCATCAGTGAGTCCAACCTAGTCGATTGAGACCATTTTCGGCTCAATCATCCAAAATTACAGACATTTGATCAAAACGATAGCACGCTGTTCCCCTAGAACATGCGCGCAAAAATTACACTCACATTTTGACCTTCTAATTTCACAGCAGTGTACCTAATTTCAGTTCGATACGATCATAAGTTTTGGAGATATCGGGAAAAAATTTCAAAAAGCACTGCCGTGAAGGCAGCAACTTTTGCGCGCATGTTCAATGTAGATGACCGCTTCAGCAACGAATTTGAACGTGCGCGCAAAAGCTGCTGCCTTCACGGCAGTGCTTTTTGAAATTTTTTTCTGATAAATTACTGGATTTCAATTCGATCATATCTGTATTTTTGGACATATTGTAAAAATAAAATTTTGAATGGGTATATCTACGGAATCACTGGGCGGATTTTACCCATTCACGAATTCGACCTTTGTAATTAAGCTCGAAACCTACTCTACAAATATCGAGTTTACGGTCAGCCTAACGGCCGACTGCGTAAACACAATAACTTCCGAAAGAAACAACTTAGAAACTCGATATTTGTAGAGAAGGTTTGGACCTTAATTACGAAGGCCGAATTCGTGAATGGGTAAAATCCACCCAATGATTCCGTAGATACACCCAATCAAAATTTTATTTTTCCAATATTTCCAAAACTAGAGATCAGATCGAATTGAAATCCAATACTTCATCGAAAATATCAGTTCGAAGTTTCATACAGAATTTAATGAGGATGATATGATGAGAAAATCATAGAAATTTTTTTTTTCAAATTGTTCTAATAACATGATTATCACGAAATATTGCATAAAGTTGTCTTTCAGCATCTTAAAACTAGCTGTGAAGTTTAATCAGGACTGAATCAGTATTTCTCGAGTAATACCGAAAAAATCAACGACATCGAGAAGAAAACCTCGAAATTTGACATATTTTTTCCCGATATCTCCAAAACTTATGATCGTATCGAACTGAAATTTAGTACACTGCTGTGAAATTAGAAGGTCAAAGTGTGAGTATAATTTTTTTTGGATATAATTAATGGTTTCCGAAAAAAAATTTTTTTGTAAAAAAATTTCGAAAAAATTTTTTTTTTTAATTTACTGAAAATATGATCTTGACGAAATTCGGCACAAAGTTGCGCGTTGTTATAATCCACCAAACTGCCAAGTTTGAATCCAATCGCTTGTGTAGTTTCTGAAATAAAAAATAAATAACTTCAAAACTTCAAGTGCCTATAACTCCGAAACTATTCGACCGATTTGGCCCATTAACGAACTCAACCGCGGCATTACGATGCGCAACCTATCCTGAAAGTTTCAAGTAGCTAGCTTGCTTCTGTCGACAGTTATCGTGTCTACGGACGGCCGGACAGAATCAATTTTGATTTTTTTTTTGGATATGATGAATGGTTTCCGAAAAAAAAATTTTTTTGTAAAAAAATTTGTAAAAAAATTTTTTGGCTCATTAACGAACATAACCGCAGCATTTTGATGCGCAAACTATCCTGAAAGTTTCAAATAGCTAGCTTGCTTCTGTCGACAGTTATCGTGTCTACGGACGGCCGGCCGGCCGGACAGAATCAATTTTAACACCGGATTCGTCATCAGTGAGTCCAACCTAGTCGATTGAGACCATTTTCGGCTCAATCATCCAAAATTACAGACATTTGGACAAAACGATAGCACGCTGTTTCCCTAGAACATGCGCGCAAAAAGGGAACTCAATAGATTTTGAGAAGTGTAAATTGTAGAAATACTATGTAATCTATAGATGGTTTCAATAATATACAGCTGGTGTGGGACAAGACTGTATGATACTGTACCCCTGATATATTTATTCAAAATTGTGAATGAAACAGGAATATTCAATAGATTCTTACTATTCACAAGAGGTTTATCTTCAAAAATCACAAGTCGATGTAACATTTGATGTCAATTCATTATAGAAATGATAGGAAAGTATCAGTAAGAAGATTACATTATCAAGAAACGTATGAAATTTTATATTCACAATAGGGAGTTAAGGTTAAGCCTCAGTACATGTTCCGTAACACTCATGTATCTCTTCCATATTGCTACATCAAAATTTGGTTGGCAAAAATGGCATGGGGATGGAACATAACCGGGAAGGAAACATCAATCAATTTACACCTTATAATATTTTTCCTAGACAAAATGGAAAGGTTACTGAATGTATAGTGAGAACCAAGCTCTTTTGAGTTGAAATTCATAACCACCTAAGAGTAACTACTAATTTTTCTGTATATGGGTATAATTTCTAATGTATGCGTTATATGAAATGGGATGAAATATTCTGAAGTGAAATTTATCTATTCTGCAAGGTAATCTTGATAATTTTGTGTATTTCACAGGATATCTGCCATTTTCTGAAACTATTTTGAGAAAAATTACAAATGAAGTTGCACCAACAACATCAAGATAGAAGATGGTATATAGAGGCTAATGCAGATATTGTTTGAAAACAATGTGAAACTTCTTGAATCGTAATATGCAACATACCTGATGAAGGCTATCAACTGATGAATTCTTCACATGAACCAATGACACACTTCTCTAATGAACAAGTTTACTTGAAGTCATTCATTCAATTATCTTTTCTTGGATTTTTTTTTATCACCCAATGTATTCTATTGAACTATACTTCATTATCATTATCAATAATCGATACATAAAAAATTTCAAAAAGCACTGCCGTGAAGGCAGCAACTTTTGCGCGCATGTTCAATAAAGATGACCGCTTCAGCAACGAATTTGAACATGCACGCAAAAGCTGCTGCCTTCACGGCAGTGCTTTTTGAAATTTTTACTGATAAATTACTGAATTTCAATTCGATCAAATCTGTATTTTTGGAAATATTGTAAAAATAAAATTTTGAATGGGTATATCTACGAAATCATCGGGCGGATTTTACCCATTCATGAATTCGACCTTCGTAATTAAGCCCCAAACCTTCTCTACAAATATCGAGTTTCTAAGTCGTTTCTTCCGGAAGTTATTGTGTTTACGGTCAGCCTAACGGCCGACTGTGTAAACACAATAACTTCCGAAAGAAACAACTTAGGAACTCGATATTTGTAGAGAAGGTTTGGACCTAAATTACGAAGGCCGAATTCGTGAATGGGTAAAATCCACCCAATGATTCCGTAGATATACTCAATCAAAATTTTATTTTTTCAATATTTCCAAAAATACAGATCAGATCGAATTGAAATCCAGTACTTCATCGAAAAATAACAGTTCGAAGTTTCATACAGAATTTGATGAGGATGATATGATGAGAAAAATCATACAAATTTTTTTTTTCAAATTGTTCTAATGACACGATTATCACGAAATTTTGCATGAAGTGGTCTTTCAGCATCTCAAAACTAGCTGTGAAGTTTCATCAGGACTGAATCAGCATTTCTCGAGTTATACCGAAAAAATAAACGATATCGAGAAGAAAACCTCGAAATTTGACACATTTTTTCCCGATATCTCCGAAACTTGTGATCGTATCGAACTGAAATTTGGTACACTGCTGTTAAATATGAAGTTCAAAGTGTTGGTGGACTTGTTTTTCGGATATGATGTATGGTTTCCGAAAAAAAAAAATTTTTTGGAAAATTTCGAAAAAAATTTTTTTCCAAATTAAATGACAATCTGATCCTGACGAAATTTGGCTCAAAGTTGCGCGTCGTTATACTCCACCCAACTGCCAAGTTTGAATCCAATCTCCCAAGTAGTTTCTGAAATAAAATATAAATAACTTCAAAACTTCAACTGCCTATAACTCCGAAACTATTCGACCGATTTGGCCCATTAACGAACTTAAACGCGGCATTCTGATGCGCAAACTATCCTAAAAGTTTCAAGTTGCTAGCTTGCTTCTGTCGACCGTTAGCGTGTCTACGGCCGGCCGGCCGGCCGGACAGAATCGATTTTGACACCGGATTCGTCATCAGTGAGTCCAACCTAGTCGATTGAGACCATTTTCGGCTCAATCATCCAAAATTACAGACATTTGATCAAAACGATAGCACGCTGTTCCCCTAGAACATGCGCGCAAAAATTACACTCACATTTTGACCTTCTAATTTCACAGCAGTGTACCTAATTTCAGTTCGATACGATCATAAGTTTTGGAGATATCGGGAAAAAATTTCAAAAAGCACTGCCGTGAAGGCAGCAACTTTTGCGCGCATGTTCAATGTAGATGACCGCTTCAGCAACGAATTTGAACGTGCGCGCAAAAGCTGCTGCCTTCACGGCAGTGCTTTTTGAAATTTTTTTCTGATAAATTACTGGATTTCAATTCGATCATATCTGTATTTTTGGACATATTGTAAAAATAAAATTTTGAATGGGTATATCTACGGAATCATTGGGCGGATTTTACCCATTCACGAATTCGACCTTCGTAATTAAGCCCCAAACCTACTCTACAAATATCGAGTTTACGGTCAGCCTAACGGCCGACTGCGTAAACACTATAACTTCCGAAAGAAACAACTTAGAAACTCGATATTTGTAGAGAAGGTTTGGACCTTAATTACGAAGGCCGAATTCGTGAATGGGTAAAATCCACCCAATGATTCCGTAGATATACCCAATCAAAATTTTATTCTTCCAATATTTCCAAAAATAGAGATCAGATCGAATTGAAATCCAATACTTCATCGAAAATATCAGTTCGAAGTTTCATACAGAATTTAATGAGGATGATATGATGAGAAAATCATAGAATTTTTTTTTTCAAATTGTTCTAATAACATGATTATCACGAAATTTTGCATAAAGTTGTCCTTCAGCATCTTAAAACTAGCTGTGAAGTTTAAGCAGGACTGAATCAGTATTTCTCGAGTAATACCGAAAAAATCAACGATATCGAGAAGAAAACCTCGAAATTTGACATATTTTTTCCCGATATCTCCAAAACTTATGATCGTATCGAACTGAAATTTAGTACACTGCTGTGAAATTAGAAGGTCAAAGTGTGAGTATAATTTTTTTTTGGATGTAATTAATGGTTTCCAAAAAAAAAAATTTTTTGTAAAAAAATTTCGAAAAAATTTTTTTTTTATTTACTGACAATATGATCTTGACGAAGGTTGGCTCAAAGTTGCGCGTGGTTATACTCCACCAAACTGCCAAGTTTGAATCCAATCGCTTGTGTAGTTTCTGAAATAAAAAATAAATATTTTCAAAACTTCAAGTGCCTATAACTTCGAAACTATTCGACCGATTTGGCCCATTAACGAACTCAACCGCGGCATTCCGATGCGCAACCTATCCTGAAAGTTTCAAGTAGCTAGCTTGCTTCTGTCAACAGTTATCGTGTCTACGGACGGCCGGCCGGCCGGACAGAATCAATTTTGACACCGGATTCGTCATCAGTGAGTCCAACCTAGTCGATTGAGACCATTTTCGGCTCAATCATCCAAAATTAAGGTTAAGGTTACTCTACAAATATCGAGTTTACGGTCAGCCTAACGGCCGACTGCGTAAACACAATAACTTCCGAAAGAAACAACTTAGAAACTCGATATTTGTAGAGAAGGTTTGGACCTTAATTACGAAGGCCGAATACGTGAATGGGTAAAATCCACCCAATGATTCCGTAGATACACCCAATCAAAATTTTATTTTTCCAATATTTCCAAAAATAGAGATCAGATCGAATTGAAATCCAATACTTCATCGAAAATATCAGTTCAAAGTTTCATACAGAATTTAATGAGGATGATATGATGAGAAAATCATAGAAATTTTTTTTTTCAAATTGTTCTAAAAACATGATTATCACGAAATTTTGCATAAAGTTTTCTTTCAGCATCTTAAAACTAGCTGTGAAGTTTAATCAGGACTGAATCAGTTTTTCTCGAGTAATACCGAAAAAATCAACGACATCGAGAAGAAAACCTCGAAATTTGACATATTTTTTCCCGATATCTCCAAAACTTATGATCGTATCGAACTGAAATTTAGTACACTGCTGTGAAATTAGAGGGTCAAAGTGTGAGTATAATTTTTTTTGGATATAATTGATGGTTTCCGAAAAAAAATTTTTTTGTAAAAAAATTTCTAAAAAATTTTTTTTTGAATTTACTGACGATATGATCTTGACGAAATTTGGCTCAAAGTTGCTCGTGGTTATACTCCACCAAACTGCCAAGTTTGAATCCAATCGCTTGAGCAGTTTCCGAAATAAAAAATAAATAACTTCAAAATTTCAAGTGCCTATAACTCCGAAACTATTCGACCGATTTGGCTCATTAACGAACATAACCGCAGCATTCTGATGCGCAAACTATCCTGAAAGTTTCAAGTAGCTAGCTTGCTTCTGTCGACAGTTATCGTGTCTACGGACGGCCGGCCGGACAGAATCAATTTTGACACCGGATTCGTCATCAGTGAGTCCAACCTAGTCGATTGAGACCATTTTCGGCTCAATCATCCAAAATTACAGACATTTGAACAATACGATAGCACGCTGTTTCCCTAGAACATGCGCGCAAAAAGGGAACTCAATAGATTTTGAGAAGTGGAAATTGTAGAAATACTATGTAATCTATAGATGGTTTCAATAATATACAGCTGGTGTGGGACAAAACTGTATGATACTGTACCCCTGATATATTTATTCAATATTGTGAATGAAACAGGAATATTCAATAGATTCTCACTATTCACAAGAGGTTAATCTTCAAAAATCACAAGTCGATGTAACATTTGATGTCAATTCATTATAGAAATGATAGGAAAGTATCAGTAAGAAGATAACATTATCAAGAAACGTATGAAATTTTATATTCACAATAGGGAGTTAAGGTTAAGCCTCAGTACATGTTCCGTAACACTCATGTATCTCTTCCATATTGCTACATCACAATTTGGTTGGCAAAAATGGCATGGGGATGGAACATAACCGGAAAGGAAACATCAATCAATTTACACCTTATAATATTTTTCCTAGACAAAATGGAAAGGTTACTGAATGTATAGTGAGAACCAAGCTCTTTTAAGTTGAAATTCATAACCACCTACAAGTAACTACTAATTTTTCTGTATATGGGTATAATTTCTAATGTATGCGTTATATGAAATGAGATGAAATATTCTGAAGTGAAATTTATCTATTCTGCAAGGTAATCTTGATAATTTTGTGTATTTCACAGGATATCTGCCATTTTCTGAAACTATTTTGAGAAAAATTACAAATGAAGTTGCACCAACAACATCATGATAGAAGATGGTATATAGAGGTTAATGCAGATATTGTTTGAAAACAATGTGAAACTTCTTGAATCGTAATATGCAACATACCTGATGAAGGCTATCAACTGATGAATTCTTCACATGAACCTATGACACACTTCTCTAATGAACAAGTTTACTTGAAGTCATTCATTCAATTATCTTTTCTTGGATTTTTTTTTATCACCCAATGTATTCTATTGAACTATACTTCATTATCATTATCGATAATCGATACATAAAAAATTTCAAAAAGCACTGCCGTGAATGCAGCAACTTTTGCGCGCATGTTCAATAAAGATGACCGCTTCAGCAACGAATTTGAACATGCACGCAAAAGCTGCTGCCTTCACGGCAGTGCTTTTTGAAATTTTTACTGATAAATTACTGAATTTCAATTCGATCAAATCTGTATTTTTGGAAATATTGGAAAAATAAAATTTTGAATGGGTATATCTACGAAATTATTGGGCGGATTTTACCCATTCACGAATTCGACCTTCGTAATTAAGCCCCAAACCTTCTCTACAAATATCGAGTTTCTAAGTCGTTTCTTCCGGAAGTTATTGTGTTTACGGTCAGCCTAACGGCCGACTGCGTAAACTCAATAACTTCCGAAAGAAACAACTTAGGAACTCGATATTTGTAGAGAAGGTTTGGACCTAAATTACGAAGGCCGAATTCGTGAATGGGTAAAATCCACTCAATGATTCCGTAGATATACTCAATCAAAATTTTATTTTTTCAATATTTCCAAAAATACAGATCAGATCGAATTGAAATCCAGTACTTCATCGAAAAATAACAGTTCGAAGTTTCATACAGAATTTGATGAGGATGATATGATGAGAAAAATCATACAAATTTTTTTTTTCAAATTGTTCTAATGACACGATTATCACGAAATTTCGCATGAAGTTGTCTTTCAGCATCTCAAAACTAGCTGTGAAGTTCCATCAGGACTGAATCAGTATTTTTCGAGTTATACCGAAAAAATAAACGATATCTAGAAGAAAACCTCGAAATTTGACACATTTTTTCCCGATATCTTCGAAACTTGTGATCGTATCGAACTGAAATTTGGTACACTGCTGTTAAATATAAAGTTCAAAGTGTTGGTGGACTTGTTTTTCGGATATGATAAATGTATTCCAAAAAAAAAAATTTTTTGGAAAAAAATTTCGAAAAAAATTTTTTTCAAAATTAAATGACAATCTGATCCTGACGAAATTTGGCTCAAAGTTGCGCGTCGTTATACTCCAATTAACTGCCAAGTTTGAATCCAATCTCTCAAGTAGTTTCTGAAATAAAAAATAAATAACTTCAAAACTTCAACTGCCTATAACTCGGAAACTATTCGACCGATTTGGCCTATTAACGAACTCAACCGCGGCATTCTGATGCGCAACCTATCCTGAAAGTTTCAAGTTGCTAGCTTGCTTCTGTCGACAGTTAGCGTGTCTACGGCCGGCCGGACAGAATCGATTTTGACACCGGATTCGTCATCAGTGAGTCCAACCTAGTCGATTGAGACCATTTTCAGCTCAATCATCCAAAATTACAGACATTTGATCAAAACGATAGCACGCTGTTCCCCTAGAACATGCGCGCAAAAATTACACTCACATTTTGACCTTCTAATTTCACAGCAGTGTACCTAATTTCAGTTCGATACGATCATAAGTTTTGGAGATATCGGGAAAAAATTTCAAAAAGCACTGCCGTGAAGGCAGCAACTTTTGCGCGCATGTTCAATGTAGATGACCGCTTCAGCAACGAATTTGAACGTGCGCGCAAAAGCTGCTGCCTTCACGGCAGTGCTTTTTGAAATTTTTTTCTGATAAATTACTGGATTTCAATTCGATCATATCTGTATTTTTGGACATATTGTAAAAATAAAATTTTGAATGGGTATATCTACGGAATCATTGGGCGGATTTTACCCATTCACGAATTCGACCTACGTAATTAAGCCCCAAATCTACTCTACAAATATCGAGTTTACGGTCAGCCTAACGGCCGACTGCGTAAACACAATAACTTCCGAAAGAAACAACTTAGAAACTCGATATTTGTAGAGAAGGTTTGGACCTTAATTACGAAGGCCGAATTCGTGAATGGGTAAAATCCACCCAATGATTCCGTAGATATACCCAATCAAAATTTTATTTTTCCAATATTTCCAAAAATAGAGATCAGATCGAATTGAAATCCAATACTTCATCGAAAATATCAGTTCGAAGTTTCATACAGAATTCAATGAGGATGATATGATGAGAAAATCAAAGAAATTTTTTTTTTTCAAATTGTTCTAATAGCACGATTATCACGAAATTTTGCATAAAGTTGTCTTTCAGCGTCTTAAAACTAGCTGTGAAGTTTAATCAGGACTGAATCAGTATTTCTCGAGTTATACCGAAAAAATCAACGATATCGAGAAGAAAACCTCGAAATTTGACATATTTTTTCCCGATGTCTCCAAAACTTATGATCGTATCGAACTGAAATTTAGTACATTGCTTAGAAATCAGGAGATCAAAGCGTGAGTATGATTTTTTTCCGATATGATGAATGGTTTCCGAAAAAAAAATTTTTTTGGAAAAAAATTTCGAAAAAAACTTTTTTTAAAAAATACTGACAACATAATCCCGACGAAATTCAGCTCAAAGTTGCGCGTCGTTGTACTTCACCTAACTGCCAAGTTTGAATCCAATCGCTCAGGTAGTTTTTGAAATAAAAAATAAATATTTTCAAAACTTCAAATGCCTATAACTTCGAAACTATTCGATCTATTCGGCCCATTAACGAACTTAACCGCGGAATTCCAATGCGCGACCTACCCTGAAAGTTTCAAGTTGCTAGCTCACTTCGTTCGACAGTTATCGTGTCTACGGCCAGCCGGCCGGCCGGACAGAATCGATTTTGACACCGGATTCGTCATCAGTGAGTCCAACCTAGTCGATTGAGACCATTTCCGGCTCAATCATCCAAAATAACAGACATTTGGACAAAACGATAGCACGCTGTTCCCCTAGAACATGCGCGCAAAAATATGTCAAATTTCGAGGTTTTCTTCTCGATATCGTTGATTTTTTCGGTATAACTCGAGAAATACTGATTCAGTCCTGATTAAACTTCACAGCTAGTTTTAAGATGCTAAAAGACAACTTCATGCAAAATTTCGTGATAATCGTGTTACTAGAACAATTTGAAAAAAAAAATTTCTATGATTTTCTCATCATATAATCCTCATTAAATTCTGTATGAAACTTCGAACTGTTATTTTCGATGAAGTACTGGATTTCAATTCGATCTGATCTGTTTGGAAATATTGGAAAAATAAAATTTTGATTGGGTATATCTACGGAATCATTGGGTGGATTTTACCTATTCACGAATTCGGCCTTCGTAATTAAGGTCCAAACCTACTCTACAAATATCGAGTTTCAAAGTCGTTTCTTCTGGAAGTTATTGTGTTTACGGTCAGCCTAACGGCCGACTGTGTAAACACAATAACTTCCGAAAGAAACAACTTAAAAACTCGATATTTGTAGAGAAGGTTTGGACCTTAATTACGAAGGCCGAATTCGTGAATGGGTAAAATCCACCCGATGATTCCGTAGATATACCCAATCAAAATTTTATTGTTCCAATATTTTCAAAAATACAGATCAGATCGAATTGGAATCCAGTACTTCATCGAAAATAACAGTTCGAAGTTTCATACAGAATTTAATGAGGATGATATGATGAGAAAATCATAGAAATTTTTTTTTTCAAATTGTTCTAATAACACGATTATCACGAAATTTCGCATACAGTTGTCTTTCAGCATCTTAAAACTAGCTGTGAAGTTTAATCAGGACTGAATCAGTATTTCTCGAGTTATACCGAAATATCTCCAAAACTTATGACCGTATCGAACTGAAATTTAGTACACTGCTGTGAAATTAGAAGGTCAAAGTGTGAGTATAAGTTTTTTTGGATATAATAAATGGTTTCCGAAAAAAAAATTTTTTTGTAAAAAAATTTCGAAAAAATATTTTTTTCAAATTTACTGACAATATGATCTTGACGAAATTTGGCTCAAAGTTGCGCGTCGTTATACTCCACCAAACTGCCAAGTTTGAATCCAATCGCTTGTGTAGTTTCTGAAATAAAAAATAAATAACTTCAAAACTTCAAGTGCCTATAACTCCGAAACTATTCGACCGATTTGGCCCATTAACGAACTCATCCGCGGCATTCCGATGCGCAACCTATCCTGAAAGTTTCAAGTAGCTAGCTTGCTTCTGTCGACAGTTATCGTGTCTACGGACGGCCGGCCGGCCGGACGGCCGGCCGGACGGCCGGCCGGACAGAATCAATTTTGACACCGGATTCGTCATCAGTGAGTACAACCTAGTCGATTGAGACCATTTTCAGCTCAATCATCCAAAATTACAGACATTTGGACAAAACGATAGCACGCTGTTCCCCTAGAACATGCGCGCAAAAAATAATTCAATATGCAGTTTTGCATTTGTCCTGTTTGGAAAACATGAAATCTTGGTAACTCAATCATATTTTAATATGTCAATTATGTATTGGTCATCTCCATTAAAGAAACAGAAAACTTAAATGTTCATAATACCGTAATTCCTTTAGAAAATGAATATTACTTCATGCTTTGGTGATTCTTGGTCGAAAAGTGATGTACTAGAAATATTGAAATTCAGAAAATTTGAGACATTGGAACTTGCTGAGCAATGAACATGCATATGTTTAGTGAATATTGAATTGGAATAGTGAAAATTTTCGGATTTTATCCAAGAATTTTTTTTAACGTTGTACAATGTTGAAATATGAATTTTTCATGCGATGATATATCTATTTAGTATTATTGGTGTCGTTTTGAGAAATTGAATTTTCATTTTATAGTCAATTTTATGTTTGCATGTGGAGCCACGGTTAGGGTCTATCCTCAAACTGAATTTTGACTAAATCGTGTCTGTATTTTTGTGAATATTGAGATGATGGAATTTCAAATGCGTTCATCTACTGAACCGTTTGGCAGATTTTGTTCATTCCGAACCTAACCTTCGAATTCAAGCTTTAAACCTGCCCTGAAAATTTCGAGTGTCTATGTTATTCCTTTGCAAAGTTATCGTGTTTACAGACGGCCGAAGGCCGGCTGTGAACGCGATTTTAAATGAACTGAACATTGGAAAGTTTCTGTATCATTAAAGTCACAAAGTGAAGAATGTTCAGAATGGATTGAAAACTACTATAAGAATCAGAATGCTAATCCAGAATTCGTCGAAAAGTCATCACATTGCCATAAATATTTGAAATGGTGGAGATTAACTCGACTTCAAAGGTAAACGTTATTATGGTAGTTTCCTTCACCGGATGCATCAAGTATGATATTTTTGCAGTTTTGAGATATGTGTGGTCGTGTTGTTGGAGTGAAATGCCATCCAAGCATATACAAAGGAAGAAAGCCTTTAAAAGACTGTAGAATGTTACATGAATTTTATGGTCGAATGTCGATATGGATCATTTCTAATGTTGATGAATTGGAAACTTGATCATGGCAAATTTATGTATCACAGCCTAGGCTTAATCAAGCATACTTTGTAGAAAGATGGACCATCATCATTATGAAAAAAAAGGGAACTCAATAGATTTCGAGAAGTGGAAATGGCAGAAATACTATGCAATCCATAGATAGTTTAAATAATATACAGCTGGTGTGGGGCAACACTATGATACTGTACCCCAGGAATATTCAATAGATTCTTACTATTCACAAAAGGTTGTTCCCCAAAAAATAGAAATGATAGAAAACTGCGAGTAAGACGAATACATTATCAAGAAACGTATGAAATATTATATTCACACTATATAGGGAGTTAAGGTTGATCCTCAGTATATCTTCCGTAACACTCCCATATCCCTTCCATATATGCTACATCAAAATTTGGTTGGCAAAAATGGCATGGGGATGGAACATAATTTACACCTTATAATATTTTTCGTTGACAAAACAGGAAGGTTGTGGAATGTATAGTGATAATCCACCCTTATTAAGTTGAAATTCATAACCACCTATAAGTAACTACTAATTTTTCTGTATATAGGTATAATTTCTAATGTATGCGTTATACGAAATGAGATGGAATCTTCTTAAGTGAAATATATCTATTGTAGTAAGGTATTCTTAATAATTTTGTTTATTTCACCGGATATGTCATTTTTTTAAACTATTGCAAGAAAAATCACAAATAAAGTTGAAACAACAACGTCAAAATGAAATATGGCATATAGAGGCTTATGAAGATATTGTTTGAAAACAATGCGAAACTTCTTAAATCGAAATATGCAACATACATGATGAAGGCTATTGACTTATTAATTCTTCACATAAACCCCTGACACTCCTCTTATGCTCAAGTTCACTTGAACTCATTAATTTAATTATCATTTTTTGGCATTTTTTGTATCTCTAAATGTATTCTTTCGAACTATACCTTGTTATCGTTATCAATAATTGATAAATATAAAAATTTCAAGAAGCACTGCCGTGAAGGCAGCAACTTTTGCGCGCATGTTTAATGTAGATGACCGCTTCAGCAACGAATTTGAACATGCACGCAAAAGCTGCTGCCTTCACGGCAGTACTTTTTGAAATTTTTACTAATAAATTACTGGATTTCAATTCGATCAAATCTGTATTTTTGGAAATATTGGAAAAATAAAATTTTGAATGGGTATATCTACGCAATCATTGGGCGGATTTTACCCATTCACGAACTCGACCTTCGTAATTAAGCCCCAAACCTTCTCTACAAATATCGAGTTTCTAAGTCGTTTCTTCCGGAAGTTATTGTGTTTACGGTCAGCCTAACGGCCGACTGCGTAAACACAATAACTTCCGAAAGAAACAACTTAGGAACTCGATATTTGTAGAGAAGGTTTGGACCTTAATTACGAAGGCCGAATTCGTGAATGGGTAAAATCCACCCAATGATTCCGTAGATATACCCAATCAAAATTTTATTTTTTCAATATTTCCAAAAATACAGATCAGATCGAATTGAAATCCTGTACTTCATCGGAAAATAACAGTTCGAAGTTTCATACAGAATTTGATGAGGATGATATGATAAGAAAAATCATAGAAATTTTTTTTTTCAAATTGTTCTGATGACACGATTATCACGAAATTTCGCATGAAGTTGTCTTTCAGCATCTCAAAACTAGCTGTGACGTCTCATCAGGACTGAATCAGTATTTCTCGAGTTATACCGAAAAAATAAAGGATATCGAGAAGAAAACCTCGAAATTTGACACATTTTTTCCGGATATCTCCGAAACTTATGATCGTTGTGACGACCTTTTCTCGGTGGCGGTGTAACGTGATTATTTCAACACTCAAAACTTTGCTCGGGCGCCAGTTACAATGGGTTTTACAAGGTTGTAACGCCTTGGTTGAATCGTGCACTTACAGTATTACCTGAGTAGCTTTTAAACAGCTGGAGAAGAGTTCCGTCTAATCTGAGCTGGTAGCGATTACTATGTAAAAGTTTTTCTCACAACAGATACTGACACTGTACAGGTATAGTAGTGAAACTCACAATGTGTGAATACAACTTTATTACAATATGTACAGGTTTAAAGGAAAATCAACAATTATGAGAGAAGTATCAACACAATGGTACAGTGTCAGGAGAGTTCAATTAAATGTGAGCACTTGAATTGTCAGAATGGTAAGACAAATAAATACACAATGTACAACACCGTGTCTGCGGTGTGTAATCAAATAACTCAATAATCAAAGCAGGTGAATATGAACAGTGATAATAATATGCAGTGAACTGAATAATTGAAGTGAACGGAGAATAAAGCGGTGCGGTTAATATGAATACAAATGAACGAAGTAAACAAAAGAAATGTAAAATACAAGACGTTATATAAATGAAATCAACAATGTCAAAATAAATACTAGCAAGCAAAATAAACAAACGGAAAAGTAACGTACGGAACGGCAAAGAATAGGGTGAGTATAGCAATAGTTAGCGGTGATAAATGTACGGAAAGGTGAAATAAAATGCAAGCGGTGATTGGTTATTACAGTAAATGAATGAGAACACACAGAGTTATATAGTAAGATGGTGAAGCAGTGAAAAGTGTTGTGTCCTTTTACAAAACTAACTTGTGACCGGATCAGAAATATTAAATCCACAAATCGGTGGTTAAACTTGACAGATCTCGGAAATCCACTCTCAGCCACCGAGTCAAGCGATACACCTGACACAATGGAGTAAAGGGTACTGAGACACCAACTCACGTCTGACTCAAACTCCCAAAGCGAGGAGCCCCAACGGTGGGTATTTTGAGAACAGCACTCCAAGTAAGCGTCTCGCGGAAATGATATTGATCAGTCAAATAACAAACTCGAAAACGGACAGACGGTCCGATGTGTCCAATAAGAATGATCGTGAAGACCCACCTTTAGACCTCAAGTCAAGCTACAAACTTGACTCAATGGACCGAAAGGCACCAAGGCACTAACTTACGTCTGACTCAAACTCACAAAGCGAGGAGCCCCAACGGTGGGTAGTTTGAGAACAGCACACCAAGTAAGCACCCTTAGGGATCCGTAGGATCAATAAAATAAATGAACACGACGATAAACAGACGGTTCCGGATGTTCGATAAGAATGATCGTGGAGACCCACCTTTAGACCCCAAGTCAAGCGATAAACCTGACCCAATGGACTGAAAGGCACTAAGGCAACAACTTACGTCTGACTCAAACTCCCAAAGCGAGGAGCCCCAACGGTGGGTAGTTTGAGAACAGCGCACTAAGTAAGCACCCTTAGGAATCCGTGTGATCAATAAAAAAAAGAACACGAAGTAGGAAGGACGGTTCGAGATGCCCGGTAGAAGTGACCACGGAAGTCCACCCTTAGACCTCAAAGTCAAGTTGTGCACCTGACCCGACGTACTAAAGGGCACTAAGACACTCACTCACGTCTAACCTCAAACGCCCAAAGCGAGGAGCCCCAACGGTGAGCAGTTTGAGATCAGCACTCCAAGAAAGTGTCCCACAGAATTAATTTGATCACTTCAACAATTTCGGACGCCCCCGGTACGGTCTCCCGGCTCGCGGTATTTGTTCCCGAAGAAAATCGTCTGAAATAAGACGGCTTGATCTCGACCCGCGGTCCCCGAGTAATACAATCTTTGTCGCCCCACGTGTAAAGAGATACGGTAGGAATAATTTATTTATTATGAACGGATATATTCGGAATTTGGAAAAATACAACTGATCGGCACACAAGAGAATTCAACAAACGGCAAATTAGACACAATCAAATAGGTTTTCTTACCATGGTTCCACTACGGTGAGCACTACGGTTAAACTTGAGTCTCTTTCACGGAACTATTGCACTTTAATCGCGGATTGAATTTTAAACGGAGTTACGGTTGAAAAATAATTTAAAGGCAAACTGTAAAATCTATTAGACGTTGAAGCAGACTAAGAAAACTAGTGAGAACTGAATCAGAAAACTGAGTAAGACGGAATCTAAAAGCTAACAAACTGAATGAAACTCGGAATCAGACGGAATTTCTCTTTCAGCGGCATACGGGACTTATATTACCTACCTCGGTTGGAGGAGGGAGGCATGTGTCAAAATTTTCGGTCATTTCTCCTGAGTGGCCCCTGATTGGTTGGTTTGAAATTCTCTGGTGTTCTAGAAAGTTCTAGAAGTTTCCAGAGACGGTAACAAAGAATAATCGTTTCACCCTTTTTTGTGCTGTTCAACATCTGAAAAACCAAAACAACAACTGGAAAAAACTGCGGATCGCGACAATCGCGAACTGCAGTTTTTATACGGAATTTTTTCCACATAGGATGGATTTTAACTTTGATTCTTATTGAACAGCATTTATTAAGGTGAAACGAAAATTTCCCGAAATGAATTTTCACAGGATTGAAACTTAACGAAAATTGCTTCATTACACACCCCCTCCTCTTCCACAAAAAAAAACTGAAGGTTCTTTTTTTACAACACCCTTTCACCTCTATTACCTACTGAAGCACCCAATTCTCTTACTCATCGATGGCGGAGAAATAGCTGAGGTTGCGACGCCAGTGTCATGGGTCCCAAACTGGTCGCACTGAACGTCGATGGATCTTCTTGGATTCCGCTGCTTGGGGTGGATAGCGACTTTGTTAGCCGCCAGGTCTACTTCTCGGTGGGATGCAGTTCCTTCCCTGGGTAGGTTCAGACGATTCCTGGTGAGCGTCCCCACCTTGGTCGTGAAGTTTCTTCCTACATTGGCCCCTGTTCGGTCGTTAAGGCAATTGCGGTTTCTGACCTTCTGAAAACTATTTGATTTTAGCAATAGTTCTTTCGTTAAACTCTTACCCTTCAAAGTAGTTAACCCAATAGTCAAGGGGCTTCTAGCGGTCGGACAGCTACTTATGGTGGAGGCAGCCACAATCTCGTCTCCTCCCGGTACGGTAGAAGGACCTGCCTGGTCTTCATGAATCGGTTTCAAATCTTTGACATGAATATGTCGCAGATATTTTCCGGACATACCCTTGAGGTCATACACCACGGGGGATATTACCTTGAACACGGTATACGGGCCGGTGTATTTTGCGGCTAGCTTGGAGGCAAAGCCATCTGCAGCTGAGGACAAGGGATGTTCTCTCCGCCATACCTTGTCGCCGATTCTACAGGACCATTCCCTGCGACGCAGGTTGTAATAGTGGCTCTGTTGGTCGTATGCCCTCGCTAGTTGGAAACGCACGAACTCGTGCGTTTCCCGGAGGCGTTTCGGACGGTCGGCATATCGCGCAACGCCTTGTACGGAAGGTTCCTCGGTAGTCCCCTCGGTTTCATCTGGGCTGCACATAAACCTGCGGTTCGTTTCAGGCGAGCGAATCTCTCGCCCAAAATTCAGGAAAGCCGGTGTGAATGCGGTTGATTCGTGTTTCGCTGAATTTAGGGCGAAAGTCAGTTCGCCGATGCGTTCGTCCCAATTTCGGTGATCTCCCTCGCAGAATTGGGCAATCATGGTCTTGATTATTCGGTTTGCTTTCTCGACAAGGTTGCACTGCGGGGAATAGACTGGGGCGAACCGGTGTCGAATGCCCAGGTCCTTGAGGTTTCCCTTGAATAATCGTCCATCAAATCGGGAACCATTATCGCTGATCACGGTCTTGGGACAGCCAAACTTCAACTCCACCTGGTCGTAGAAAGCTTGAAAAACTCCTTTACCAGTGGCGGTCCTGAGGGGTTTGCACTCGACCCATTTGGAAAATCGGTCTTGGAACATTACCAAGAAAGTATTACCCTTCTTGGAACCCGGTAGCGGGCCAATCAGGTCGGTGCTGACGGTATTCCACGTTTCGGTAATGGTATAAGGCTGCATTTTCCCTGACGGTTTCTGTTGGCTAACCTTATACCTCTGGCATTGCCGGCATCTTCGGACATATTTCGCTACTTCTCGGAACATCCCTGGCCAGTAATAATTCTGGGCCACCCTGGATATTGTCTTCGCAATGCCCATATGGCCAGCCAAGGGTTCGTCATGGTTTTCTCGGAGTACGGACATACGGTTTTCGGTTGGGACACACCATTTCCAAGGTGTTCCCATTTCAGGCTCGGTGAAATCGTTCGAACTCCAGAAGTGACGGTATAACTTGCCACCTTCAATACTGAGACGTCAAGGCGTTGATCGTAGAGCTCCGAGTCTGCGTGGGTAGACGTGGGGGATTTTCCAGCGGCTTTCCATTGAGGAAGCACTGAGAAGTCCGGAAGTCGATCCGGAAATCATGCGAGGTCAGCAGGTCCATACCCAAAATCACGTCCACAGGCAAGGACGGGACCAAATACAACCTTGCCCCAATGTGTTCCTCGCCAATCTTCGAGCGTGGCTTGTAAGATTCCACGACGGCTACGGCATTTCCATCTGCGACGGTGGCCAACATGTCAGGGATCTTCGTTGGCAGTACACTGGCATTCCTGCATTTTTCGGCGGTGGTTTTATTCAGGAATGACCTCGACGCTCCGGTGTCCAGTAAGGCTTCGACGGGTTCATCTCCGATGAACACGGTGACGATAGGGCGGTTTTCTCGGGGATACGGTTTCGGTGCTATCGGGGATGCTTCGGACGGGACCTGTCTCTTCTCCACTTAATGACGGTCCCGTTCTAGTTTCCCGAACAGCGACAGTCTCTCGACAAAGTGCCTTCCTTCCCACATCGAGAGCAGAATAATCTCGGTTTAGAGCGGCACTCACTTCTCATGTGCCCCAGCTTTCCACATCGCCAACATTGCAGTCCGGTGTTGTTGAAACGCACACTTTTCGGCGGAGGCTTAGCTTCGATCGGTCTTACGGTTCCTTGGCTCGGCTTTTCCACTGGTTCGGCTACGGGAGTCTTCGGTACGGGCAATGACGGAGCGGCCGGTTCTGTCGGTTCCTTGGGAGAAGAACTCACAGAAAGACTTTGTGACGTCGTTGGATGGGGGTTTTCGTAAACCAGGTGTGCTTCATCGATCAACCCCTTCCGGCTTGGCGGAGGTACGTAGTTATCCACATGCCACTGCACCAATTCGAACACCCTTCCTTTTTCTGAGAGGTCCTTGTAGATCGGAGTATCCTGGAAAGCGAGTGCCTTCTGGAGAGACGGTAACGCTTCTTCACGATGCTTACTTGTTCAGCCTCGGACGGTCTCCTCCACGTCAGCCTCAGGAAAAGATTTTGCATCCTGGTGACAAATAACAACCGTTTTTCTCCGTTTCCTTGGGTGCGCTTCCTTATTTCATCCAGCAGTGTCTCTTCATAGTCTAGAGGCAAAAAGGCCTCACGGAGTTGGTCCTTGAAATCGTCCCAACTTTTGAAAGATCCTCGTCGAGGGATATACCAGTCCTTTGCATCTTTCCTTAACAGCTCGAAAATAGTCTCCAAGAGTTGTTGGTGAGTCACTTTGCGGGTTTCACATAGCTGTTCGACTTCTTCGAGGAAGGTGTTCACGCTGTATGATCCATCAAAGGTTACGTTCCACTTGTAAACGGGTATGTAGGGATGGTCAGGCGAACAAGTAGATCGGGCTGCGGTGTCAGCTCTGGGACGGTTCGGCTCGGTCTGGTCCTGATCCAACTTTCTCACTTTCATGGATCGTGGCTGAACCATTCGGTTGGCGGTGGTTCTTTGCTGTATATCTTCTCTGGGGTCTGAAGCAATCGGTTCTATTGATCGGGGCATCTGACGGTGTTCGGTTCTGGTTTCTCCCAGAATTCGGTTGTCGGCGGTCTGCGGCGGTACTGGTCTGCTCGATACGGGGCTGGGGTGAAAAGAACAGTCTGATTCTTGCGGTTCCAGGAACGGAAAGGAAATCCTTCTGGTAGATTCGGCCATGGTGCGTCCATTTCTTCGTGCTCCTCTTTGTCCCAAAGGGCTTGTGAGGTCCAGGTGTTTGCTGATGGCATCGCATGCTCTCTCTCGCAGACGTTGGAGAAAGTCTACTGACAGTCCGGACCTCTGGCATGTCCCTGGTGGATGAACAGGTTCGGTAAATCTAGAAAGATATTCGGTTCCTTCGTCCAGCCTAGGCATCCTTGGAGTATCACGGTAAACGGCGCCAGTAGTCTGAAGTTCTTCTATTCCACTAGCCTGACTGTGAAGCTCTGGGGAGTCTTCGAAAGAAATAAGGTCGACTAATTGTTCTGGCTGGGAACTTATTCCTGTATCTGTATGTTCGGTTCTTCTAGTGATCTCCTCCAGTGGTTCATGCAGCGATAGTCTCGCATCGGCCAAGATTTTAGCATCCTTCAACATTTCACCTGTTTGCCTCAGGATGCACTCCAGATCGTCCAACCTATCCTGTTGTGCCAATGTCGACGGCCTGATCTGTTCTATCCTGTGTTGTACATGCACCAAACGGTTCTTGATTCGACTTACCTCGTTGGCGGCATTTTCTTCGTCGAATTCTCGGACTTCCTCTATCAGATTTCCCAGTATTCGATTGGCACTGTCTAGTTCTTCCTCGGTGTTCCTTGGTATATTCCGGAATGGCAGATTCCGGGCGAACACCCTTCGGAGTTCTGCTCGGTTCTCGTGAACGGTCCTACCAGCTTGGCATCCACGGGCTTCAATCTCCCAGACCAACTCTTCTGCTCTAAGTTTGTTCACTTCCATTTCGGTTCTTCCAAACTCCCCTTCTTTGCGGCTCGTTGTTGAAAGAAAAACAGGTCCCTGCTCGGGCGCCAATTTGTGACGACCTTTTCTCGGTGGCGGTGTAACGTGATTATTTCAACACTCAAAACTTTGCTCGGGCGCCAGTAACAATGGGTTTTACAAGGTTGTAACGCCTTGGTTGAATCGTGCACTTACAGTATTACCTGAGTAGCTTTTAAACAGCTGGAGAAGAGTTTCGTCTTATCTGAGCTGGTAGCGATTAGTATGTAAAAGTTTTTCTCACAACAGATACTGACACTGTACAGGTATAGTAGTGAAACACACAATGTGTAAATACAACTTTATTACAATATGTAC
The DNA here is from genome assembly GCA_958510865.1 of Myrrha octodecimguttata. NCBI lineage: Eukaryota > Metazoa > Arthropoda > Insecta > Coleoptera > Coccinellidae > Myrrha > Myrrha octodecimguttata. The sequence goes on along the minus strand of OY294057.1, from coordinate 1,190,540 downwards.
AGGTTTAAAGGAAAATCAACAATTATGAGAGCAGTATCAACACAATGGTACAGTGTCTGGAGAGTTCAGTTAAATGTGAGCACTTGAATTGTCAGAATGGTGAGACAAATGAATACACAATGTACAACACCGTGTCTGCGGTGTGTAATCAAATAACTCAATAATCAAAGCAGGTGAATATGAACAGTGATAATAATATGCAGTGAACTGAATGATTGAAGTGAACGGAGAATAAAGCGGTGCGGTTAATATGAATACAAATGAACGAAGTATACAAAAGAAATGTAAAATACAAGATGTAATATAAATGAAATCAACAATGTCAAAATGAATACTAGCAAGCAAAATAAACAAACGGAAAAGTAACGTACGGAACGGCAAAGAATAGGGTGAGTATAGCAATAGTTAGCGGTGATAAATGTACGGAAAGGTGAAATAAAATGCAAGCGGTGATTGGTTATTACAGTAAATGAATGAGAGCACACAGAGTTATATAGTAAGATGGTGAAGCAGTGAAAAGTGTTGTGTCCTTTTACAAAACTAACTTGTGACCGGATCAGAAATATTAAATCCAAAAATCGGTGGTTAAACTTGACAGATCTCGGAAATCCACTCTCAGCCACCGAGTCAAGCGATACACCTGACACAATGGAGTAAAGGGTACTGAGAGCCCCAACGGTGGGTAGTTTGAGAACAGCACTCCAAGTAAGCGTCTCGCGGAAATGATATTGATCAGTCAAATAACAAACTCGAAAACGGACAGACGGTCCGATGCGTCCAATAAGAATGATCGTGGAGACCCACCTTTAGACCTCAAGTCAAGCTACAAACTTGACTCAATGGACTGAAAGGCACCAAGGCACTAACTTACGTCTGACTCAAACTCCCAAAGCGAGGAGCCCCAACGGTGGGTAGTTTGAGAACAGCACACCAAAAAAGCACCCTTAGGGATCCGTAGGATCAATAAAATAAATGAACACGACGATAAACAGAAGGTTCCGGATGTTCGATAAGAATGATCGTGGAGACCCACCTTTAGACCCCAAGTCAAGCGATAAACCTGACCCAATGGACTGAAAGGCACTAAGGCACCAACTTAAGTCTGACTCAAACTCCCAAAGCGAGGAGCCCCAACGGTGGGTAGTTTGAGAACAGCGCACTAAGTAAGCACCCTTAGGAATCCGTGTAATCAATAAAAAATTTCAAAAAGCACTGCCGTGAAGGCAGCAACTTTTGCGCGCATGTTCAATGTAGATGACCGCTTCAGCAACGAATTTGAACATGCACGCAAAAGCTGCTGCCTTCACGGCAGTACTTTTTGAAATTTTTACTGATAAATTACTGGATTTCAATTCGATCAAATCTGTATTTTTGGAAATATTGGAAAAATAAAATTTTGAATGGGTATATCTACAGAATCATTGGGCGGATTTTACCCATTCACGAATTCGACCTTCGTAATTAAGCCCCAAACCTTCTCTACAAATATCGAGTTTCTAAGTCGTTTCTTCCGGAAGGTTAGGACCTAAATTACGAAGGCAGAATTCGTGAATGGGTAAAATCCACCCAATGATTCCGTAGATATACCCAATCAAAATTTTATTTTTTCAATATTTCCAAAAATTCAGATCAGATCGAATTGAAATCCAGTACTTCATCGAAAAATAACAGTTCGAAGTTTCTTACAGAATTTGATGAGGATGATGATAAGAAAAATCATAGAAATTTTTTTTTTTAAATTGTTCTGATGAAACGATTATCTTGAAATTTCGCATGAAGTTGTTTTTCAGCATCTTAAAACTAGCTGTGAAGTTTAAGCAGGACTGAATCAGTATTTCTCGAGTAATACCGAAAAAATCAACGATATCGAGAAGAAAACCTCGAAATTTGACACATTTTTTCCCGATATCTCCGAAACTTATGATCGTATCAAACTGAAATTTGGTACACTGCTGCGAAATATGAAGTTCAAAGTGTGAAAGGACTTTTTTTTCGAATATGATAAATGGTTTCCGAAAAAAAAAATTTTTTGGAAAAAAATTTCGAAAAAAAATTTTTTTAAAATTCACTGAAAATCTGACCCTGACGAAATTCAGCTCAAAGTTGCGCGTCTTTATACTCCACCCAACTGCCAAGTTTGAATCTAATCTTTCGGGTAGTTTCTGAAATAAAAAATAAATAACTTCAAAACTTCAACTGCCTATAACTCCGAAACTATTCGACCGATTTGGCCCATTAACGAACTCAACCGCGGCATGCGCAACCTATCCTGAAAGTTTCAAGTTGCTAGCTTGCTTCTGTCGACAATTATCGTGTCTACGGACGGCCGGACAGAATCAATTTTGACACCGGATTCGTCATCAGTGAGTCCAACCTAGTCGATTGAGACCATTTTCGGCTCAATCATCCAAAATTACAGACATTTGGACAAAACGATAGCACGCTGTTCCCCTAGAACATGCGCGCAAAAAAAGAACACGAAGTCGGAAGGACGGTTCGAGATGCCCGGTAGAAGTGACCACGGGAGTCCACCCTTAGACCTCAAAGTCAAGTTGTGCACCTGACTCGACGTACAAAAGGGCACTAAGACACTCACTCACGTCTAACCTCAAACGCCCAAAGCGAGGAGCCCCAACGGTGAGCAGTTTGAGATCAGCACTCCAAGAAAGTGTCCCACAGAATTAATTCGATCACTTCAACAATTTCGGACGCCCCCGGTACGGTCTCCCGGCTCGCGGTATTTGTTCCCGAAGAAAATCGTCTGAAATAAGACGGCTTGATCTCGACCCGCGGTCCCCGAGTAATACAATCTTTATCGCCCCACGTGTAAAGAGATACGGTCGGAATAATTTATTTATTATGAACGGATATATTCGGAATTTGGAAAAATACAACTGATCGGCACACAAGAGAATTTAACAAACGGCAAATTAGAGACAATCAAATAGGTTTTCTTACCATGGTTCCACTACGGTGAGCACTACGGTTAAACTTGAGTCTCTTTCTCGGAACTATTGCACTTTAATCGCGGATTGAATTTTAAACGGAGTTACGGTTGAAAAATAATTTAAAGGCAAACTGTAAAATCTATTAGACGTTGAAGCAGACTAAGAAAACTAGTGAAAACTGAATCAGAAAACTGAGTAAGACGGAATCTAAAAGCTAACAAACTGAATGAAACTCGGAATCAGACGGAATTTCTCTTTCAGCGGCATTCGGGACTTATATTACCTCGGTTGGAGGAGGGAGGCATGTGTCAAAATTTTCGGTCATTTCTCCTGAGTGGGGCTCGAAGATGCCCCCTGATTGGTTGGTTTGAAATTCTCTGGTGTTCTAGAAAGTTCTAGAAGTTTCCAGAGACGGTAACAAAGAATAATCGTTTCACCCTTTTTTGTGCTGTTCAACATCTGAAAAACCAAAACAACAACTGGAAAAAACTGCGGATCGCGACAATCGCGAACTGCAGTTTTTATACGGAATTTTTTCCACATAGGATGGATTTTAACTTTGATTCTTATTGAACAGCATTTATTAAGGTGAAACGAAAATTTCCCGAAATGAATTTTCACAGGATTGAAACGTAACGAAAATTGCTTCGTTACATCGTATCGAACTGAAATTTGGTACACTGCTGTGAAATATGAAGTTCAAAGTGTGAGTGGACTTTTTTTCGGATATGATGAATGGTCTCCGAAAAAAAAAATTTTTTGGAAAAAAATTTCGAAAAAAATTTTTTTTAAAATTCACTTTGAATCTGTCCCTGACGAAATTTGACTCAAAGTTGCGCGTCGTCATACTCCACCCAACTGCCAAGTTTGAATCTAATCTCCTGAGTAGTTTCTGAAATAAAAAATAAATAACTTCAAAACTTCAACTGCCTATAACTCCGAAACTGTTCGACCGATTTGGTCCATTAACGAACCTAACCGCGGAATTCTGATGCGAAACCTATCCTGAAAGTTTCAAGTTGCTAGCTTGCTTCTGTCGACAGTTATCGTGTCTACGGACGGCCGGCCGGCCGGCCGGACAGAATCGATTTTGACACCGGATTCGTCATCAGTGAGTCCAACCTAGTCGATTGAGACCATTTTCGGCTCAATCATCCAAAATTACAGACATTTGGACAAAACGATAGCACGCTGTTCCCCTAGAACATGCGCGCAAAAATAATTCAATAGGCAGTTTTGCATTTGCCCTCTATGAAGAATATGATATCTTGGTTACTCAATTATATTTTAATGTTTCGATTATGAATTGGTCATCTCCATTAATGAAACAGAAAACTTAAATGTTCATAATATCGTAATTCCTTTACAAAATGACTATTACTTCATGCTTTGGTGATTCTCGGTCGAAGAGTGATGTACTATAAATATTCAAATTCAGTAAATTTGCGACATTGGGAATTCCTGTAAAATGAACATACATATGTTTAGTGAATATTGAATTGGAATTGTGAGAATTTTCGGATTTTATCCAAGAAATTTTTTTTTACGCTGTACAATGTTGAAATATGAATTTTTCATGCGATGATATATCTATTTAGTATTATATTGGTGTCGTTTTGAGAAATTTAATTTAATTTGTATTTCATAGTCAATTTAATGTTTGCATGTGAGGCCACGGTTATCGTCTATCCTCGAACTGAATTTTGTTAAATCGTGTCGGTATTTTTGTGAATATTGAGATGATGGAATTTCAAATGCGTTCATCTACTGAACCGTTTGGCAGATTTTGTTCATTCCGAACCTAACCTTCGAATTCAAGCTTTAAACCTGCCCTGAAATTTCGAGTGTCTAAGTTATTCCTTTGCAAAGTTATCGTGTTTACAGACGGCCGAAGGTAGGTTTAAAGTTTGAATTCGGAGGTTAAGTTCGGAATGAACAAAATCCGCCCTACGGTTCAGAAGGTGAACGCATTTGAAATTTCATCATCTCAATATTCACAAAAATACATACACGATTTAGTCAAAATTCAGTTCGAGGATAGACGATTACTGTGATCGAATTTTATATTAGCTACTGATTTTTTCTGAATTAATAAACAGTGTGCTTCGTTTTTAATAATTCAGTCAACTATTCAATTAATCTACTCAAAAAGGCAAATCTACCCGCTAGGTATATCTGGGCGCTTCCTACGTAGGTATCGTTTGAGTAAATCTACAGTAAAGATTGATCTATCGCTAGGTAGATCTGGGCGCGTACTAGTCTATAATACTAAACGCGTTGCAGGCAACACCGCCGAAACCACTGCAGGAGATCAAGAAAAACTTGTGCTAAGAAAGGGTTATGTTCGTGAGAGTTTTTCTGATATTTCCAGGAAGTCTTGGCGTGATATCTGAACGTGATTAGAAAGAGGAAGTTTCGAATTTTTTCGTCCTGTTGATGTTTCATCGCGGAAAAATCTAGAGATACTTTAGAAAAATTCCCGAGAAATAATGAAAATATCGATATTTCCCAAAGGTGCAAAACCACAGGATAGGATTGAGTGAGGTGCTAGGAGCTAGGTGAAGTTTTTTGGTACGAACAGAAAGACGAAAGACGAAATTGTGGCGTAGCGGGCCCCTTTTTTGGTTCCCACTTTCCTATTCATGCAGGAATGATGAAAAAACGTGACATTTCTATGAAAATCCGGTAAAACTTCTCCATTCCATATTCTTCTGTGGACTCGGCCGAGATCGGCTATCTCCGCCGCCTTCGGGTTCACTTTGGAGGTAGAATTTCTTGCGACAGTGAATATATGGCAAGGTCAAACTTCGAATTTCTGTCGATTTCGCGGAAAACTTAAGCATCGTTGGCTTTGACCGTCGGCAAAGATCGGGTACTTCCGTCAATATTTTCAAGCCGAACCGGCGTTATGTTTATGTCAATTGTCATTAACATCAATTCTAATTTGCCGTAAAAATAGCATCCTATGTGGAAGCTACATTGAAATTGACGAAAATAAAGTTGGTAACGAATGGAGATGCATTAAGAAGTATCAATCATGATCAATACTGCCTAATTCCAACTCTAACAATGACTATTTCAAGAAAAAGTCGAGTTATCGGTATAATTCTAGCAAGTTATTATAAACCTTATGCTACGTTCACCAGAGGAAACAGTAAGTATTACCTACAATTGAAGATACTTCAACTTCTCACAAGTTTTTCCAACCTGAATATCATGAGGAAATATTTATTTTCAGATGAGTATGATGGAAAGATTCTGTATCATTGAAGTCATCAAGTGAAGAATGTTTAGAATGTGTTCAAGACTACGATAACAATCAGAATGCTTATCCAGAATTCGTCGAAAAAACATCACATTGCCATAAATATTTGAAATGGTGGAGATTAACTCGACTTCAAAGGTATACATTATTATGATATTTTCCTTTAGCAGATGCTTCAAGTACGATATTTTTGCAGTTTTGAGATATGTGAGGTCGTGTTGTTGAAGTGAAATGCCATCCAAGCATTAAGCATATATAAAGGAAGAAAGCCTTTAAAGGACTGTAGAATGTTTTATGAATGTCTCAAAAATCTCACTATCGTCCCACTGAGATTTCAATATATGTTGAACCATTTGAGTTTTATGGTGAGTATTCGAATGGTGATATGGATTATATCTAATGTTCTGATAAATTGGAAACTTGAGCATGACAAATTTATGTATCACATTCCTAGGTTTATTCAAGCATACTTTGTAGAAGATGGACTATCATCATTATGAAGAAAAAAGGGAACTCAATAGATTTTGAGAAGTGGAAATTGTAGATATACTATGTAATCTATAGATGGTTTCAATAATATACAGCTGGTGTGGGACAAGACTGTATGATACTGTACCCCTGATATATTTATTCAAAATTGTGTATGACACAGGAATATTCAATAGATTCTTACTATTCACAAGAGGTTAATTTTCAAAAATCACAAGTCGATGTAACATTTGATGTCAATTGATTATAGAAATGATAGAAAAGTGTGAGTAAGAAGATTACATTATCAAGAAACGTATGAAATTTTATATTCACAATAGGGAGTTAATGTTGAGGCTCAGTATATGTTCCGTAACACTCAAGTATTCCTTCCATATTGCTACATCAAAATTTGGTTGGCAAAAATGGCATGGGGGTGGAACATAACCGGGAAGGATACATCAATCAATTTACACCTTATAATACTTTTCCTAGACAAAATGGAAAGGTTACTGAATGTATAGTGAGAATCAAGCTTTTTTTAGTTGAAATTCATAACCACCTGCAAGTAACTACTAATTTTTCTGTATATGGGTATAATTTCTAATGTATGCGTTATATGGAATGAGATGAAATATTCTGAAGTGAAATTTGTCTATTCTGCAAGGTAATCTTGATAATTTTGTGTATTTCTCAGGATATCTGCCATTTTCTGAAACTATTTTGAGAAAAATTACAAATGAAGTTGCACCAACAACATCAAGATAAAAGATGGTATATAGAGGCTTATGCAGATATTGTTTGAAAACAATGTGAAACTTCTTGAATCGTAATATGCAACATGCCTGATGAAGGCTATCAACTGATGAATTCTTCACATGAACCCATAACACACTTCTCTAATGAACAAGTTTACTTGAAGTCATTATTTCAATTATCTTTTCTTGGAATTTTTTTGTATCACCCAATGTATTCTATTGAACTATACTTTATTATCATTATCAATAATCGATAAATAAAAAAATAATTCAATATGCAGATTTGCCTTTGTCCTGTTTGGAAAACATGAAATCTTGGTTACTCAATCATATTTTAATATGTCAATTATGAAATGATCATCTCCGTTAATGAAACAGAAAACTTAAATGTTAATAATACCGTAATTCCTTTACAAAATTAATAATACTTCATGCTTTGGTGATTCTCGGTCGAAAAGTGATGTACTAGAAATATTGAAATTTAGAAAATTTGAGACATTGAAACTTCCTGTAAAATGAACATGCATATATTTAGTGAATATTGAATTGGAATAGTGAAAATTTTCGGATTTTATCCAAGAATTTTTTTTTAACGTTGTTCAATGTTGAAATATGAATTTTTCATGCGATGATATATCTATTTAGTATTATTGGTGGCGTTTTGAGAAATTGAATTTTCATTTTATAGTCAATTTTATGTTTGAATTTGGAGCTAGGTTAGGGTCTATCCTCAAACTGAATTTTGACTAAATCGTGTCTGTATTTTTGTGAATATTGAGACGATGGAATTTCAAATGCGTTCATCTACTGAACCGTTTGGCAGATTTTGTTCATTCCGAACCTAACCTTCGAATTCAAGCTTTAAACCTGACCTGAAAATTTCGAGTGTCTAAGCCGAAGGCCGGCTGTAAACGCGATAACTTTGCAAAGGAATGACTTAGACAGTCGAAATTTTCCGGGTAGGTTTAAAGTTTGAGTTCGAAGGTTAAGCTCGGAATGAACAAAATCCGCCCAACGGTTCAGAAGGTGAACGCATTTGAAATTTCATCATTTCGATATTCACAAAAATACATACACGATTTGGTCAAAATTCAGTTCGAGGATAGACGATTACTGTGATCGAATTTTACATTAGCTACTGATTTTTGGTAAATTTATAAACAGTGTGCTTCGTTTTTAATAATTCAGTCAACTATTCAATTAATCTGCTCAAAAAGGCAAATCTACCCGCTAGGTAGTTCTGGGCGCTTCCTACGTAGGTATCGTTTGAGTAGAATCCACTACTGCAGCGATGAATGACAACATCGAACTGCGATTTTGTGCCGTTTTTGGCAAAATCTTGAACAAAGGCGGCTTTGGAGTTCGGAGACGATCGGGTACTTCCGTCAATATTCTCAAGCCGAAGGGGCGTTATGTCAATTGTCTTGTCATAAACATCAAATCGGATTTGTCGTCAAAATAGTATCCTTTGTGGAAGCTAAATTGAAATTGACGAAAATAAAATTGATAACGAATGGAAATGCATTGAGAAGTATCAATCAATGGTCAATTCTGCCTTATTTCAACTCTAACAATGATTATTTCGAGAAAAAGTCGAGTTAGCGGTATAATTTCATGTTTTCGAAAGAAAATAGTAAGTATCACCTACAATTGAACATAACTTAACTCATCACAAGTTTTTTCAGCCTGAATATCATGAGGAAATATTTATTTTCAGGTGTGTCAGATATTTTAAATGAACTGAACATTGGAAAGTTTCCGTATCATTAAAGTCACAAAGTGAAGAATGTTTAGAATGGATTCAAAACTACTATGAGAATCAGAATGCTAATCCAGAATTCGTCGAAAAATCATCACATTGCCATAAATATTTGAAATGGTGGAGATTAACTCGACTTCAAAGGTAAACGTTATTATATTAGTTTCCTTCAGCGGATGCATCAAGTATGATATTTTTGTAGTTTTGAGATATGTGTGGTCGTGTTGTTGGAGTGAAATGCCATCCAAGCATATACAAAGGAAGAAAGCCTTTAAAAGACTGTAGAATGTTACATGAATTTTATGGTCAAATGTCGATATGGATCATTTATAATGTTGATGAATTGGAAACTTGATCATGGCAAATTTATGTATCACAGCCTAGGCTTAATCAAGCATACTTTGTAGAAAGATGGACTATCATCATTATGAAAAAAAAGGGAATATCTATTTGGTATTATTGGTATCGTTTTGAGAAATTCAATTTAATTTGTATTTGTCCTGTTGATCTTTCATCGCGGAAAAATCAAGAGATACTTTTGAAAAATTCCCGAACTCTCGACTTCTTTCGGAAGTTATTGCGTTTACGGTCAGCCTAACGGCCGACTGCGTAAACACAATAACTTCCGAAAGAAACAACTCAGAAACTCGATATTTGTAGAGAAGGTTTGGACCTTAATTACGAAGGCCGAATTCGTGAATGGGTAAAATCCACCCAATGATTCCGTAGATATACCCAATCAAAATTTTATTTTTCCAATATTTCCAAAAATACAGATCAGATCGAATTGAAATCCAGTACTTCATCGGAAATAACAGTTCGATGTTTCATACAGAATTTAATGAGGATGATATTATGAGAAAATCATGGAAATTTTTTTTTCAAATTGTTCTAATAACACGATTATCACGAAATTTTGCATAAAGTTGTCTTTCAGCATCTTAAAACTAGCTGTGAAGTTTAATCAGGACTGAATCAGTATTTCTCGAGTAATACCAAAAAAATCAACGATATCGAGAAGAAAACCTCGAAATTTGACATATTTTTTCCCGATATCTCCAAAACTTATGATCGTATCGAACTGAAATTTAGTACACTGCTGTGAAATTAGAAGGTCAAAGTGTGAGTATAAGTTTTTTTGGATATGATGAATGGTTTTCGAGAAAAAAATTTTTTTTTAAAATTACTGACAATATGATCTTGACGAAATTTTGCTCAAAGTTGCGCGTCGTTATACTCCACCAAACTGCCAAGTTTGAATCCAATCGCTTCGGTAGTTTCTGAAGTAAAAAATAAATAACTTCAAAATTTCAAGTGCCTATAACTCCGAAACTATTCGACCGATTTGGCCCATTAACAAACTTAACCGCGGCATTCTGATGCGCAACCTATCCTGAGAGTTTCAAGTAGCTAGCTTGCTTCTGTCGACAGTTATCGTGTCTACGGACAGCCGGCCGGCCGGCCAGCCGGACAGAATCAATTTTGACACCGGATTCGTCATCAGTGAGTCCAACCTAGTCGATTGAGACCATTTTCGGCTCAATCATCCAAAATTACAGACATTTGGACAAAACGATAGCACGCTGTTTCCCTAGAACATGCGCGCAAAAAGGGAACTCAATAGATTTTGAGAAGTGGAAATTGTAGAAATACTATGTAATCTATAGATGGTTTCAATAATATACAGCTGGTGTGGGACAAGACTGTACCCCTGATATATTTATTCAAAATTGTGAATGAAACAGGAATATTCAATAGATTCTTACTATTCACAAGAGGTTAATCATCAAAAATCACAAGTCGATGTAACATTTGATGTCAATTCATTATAGAAATGATAGGAAAGTGTCAGTAAGAAGATGACATTATCAAGAAACGTATGAAATTTTCTATTCACAATAGGGAGTTAAGGTTAAGCCTCAGTATATGCTCCGTAACACTCATGTATCTCTTCATTATTGCTACATCAAAATTTGGTTGGCAAAAATGGCATGGGGATGGAACATAACCGGGAAGGAAACATCAATCAATTTACACCTTATAATATTTTTCCTAGACAAAATGGAAAGGTTACTGAATGTATAGTGAGAATCAAGCTTTTTCAAGTTGAAATTCATAACCACCTACAAGTAACTACTAATTTATCTGTATATGGGTATCATTTCTAATGTATGCGTTATATGAAATGAGATGAAATATTCTGAAGTGAAATTTATCTATTTTGCAAGGTAATCTTGATAATTTTGTGTATTTCACAGGATATCTGCCATATTCTGAAACTACTTTGAGAAAAATTACAAATGAAGTTGCACCAACAACATCAAGATAGAAGATGGTATATAGAGGCTTATGCAGATATTGTTTGAAAACAATGTGAAACTTCTTGAATCGTAATATGCAACATACCTGATGAAGGCTATCAACTGATGAATTCTTCACATAAACCCATGACACACTTCTCTAATGAACAAGTTTACTTGAAGTCATTCATTCAATTATCTTTTCTTGGATTTTTTTGTATCACACAATGTATTCTATTGAACTATACTTCATTATCATTATCAATAATCGATAAATAAAAAAATAATTCAATATGCAGTTTTGCATTTGTCCTGTGTGGAAAACATGAAATCTTGGTAACTCAATCATATTTTAATATGTCAATTATGTATTGGTCATCTCCATTAATGAAACAGAAAACTCAAATGTTCATAATACCGTAATTCCTTTACAAAATGAATATTACTTCATGCTTTGGTGATTCTTGGTCGAAAAGTGATGTACTAGAAATATTGAAATTCAGAAAGTTTGAGACATTGGAACTTCCTATATAATGAATATGCATATGTTTAGTGAATATTGAATTGGAATAGTGAAAATTTTCGGATTTTATCCAAGAATTTTTTTTTAACATTGTACAATGTTGAAATATGAATTTTTCATGCGATGATATATCTATTTAGTATTATTGGTGTCGTTTTGAGAAATTGAATATTCATTTTATAGTCAAATTTATGTTCGCATGTGAAGCCACGGTTAGGGTCTATCCTCAAACTGAATTTTGACTGAATCGTGTCTGTATTTTTGTGAATATTGAGATGAGGGAATTTCAAATGCGTTCATCTACTGAACCGTTTGGCAGATTTTGTTCATTCCGAACCTAACCTTCGAATTCAAGCTTTAAACCTGCCCTGAAAATTTCGAGTGTTTATGTTATTCCTTTGCAAAGTTATCGTGTTTACAGACGGCCGAAGGCCGGCTGTGAACGCGATTTTAAATGAACTGAACATTGGAAAGTTTCTGTATCATTAGAATCACAAAGTGAAGAATGTTTAAAATGGATTCAAAACTACTATAAGAATTAGAATGCTAATCCAGAATTCGTCGAAAAATCATCACATTGCCATAAATATTTGAAATGGTGGAGATTAACTCGACTTCAAAGGTAAACGTTATTATGTTAGTTTCCTTCACCGGATGCATCAAGTATGATATTTTTGCAGTTTTGAGATATGTGTGGTCGTGTTGTTGGAGTGAAATGCCATCCAAGCATATACAAAGGAAGAAAGCTTTCAAAAGACTGTAGAATATTACATGAATTTTATGGTCGAATGTCGATATGGATCATTTCTAATGTTGATGAATTGGAATCTTGATCATGGCAAATTTATGTATCACAGCCTAGGCTTAATCAAGCATTCTTTGTAGAAAGATGGACTATCATCATTATGAAAAAAAGGGAACTCAATAGGTTTCGAGAAGTGAAAATGGCAGAAATACTATGCAATCCATAGATGGTTTAAATAATATACAGCTTATGTGGGACAACACTATGATACTGTACCCCCGATACATTTATTCATAATTGTGAATGAAACAGGAATATTCAATAGATTCTTACTATTCACAAAAGGTTGTTCTACAAAAAATAGAAATGATATAAAACTGCGAGTAAGACGAATACATTATCAAGAAACGTATGAAATATTATATTCACACTATATAGGGAGTTAAGGTTGATCTTCAGTATATTTTCCGTAACACTCTATATCCCTTCCATATGTGCTACATCAAAATTTGGTTGGCAAAAATGGCATGGGGATGGAACATAATTTACACCTTATAATATTTTTCGTTGACAAAACAGGAAGGTTATGGAATGTATAGTGATAATCAACCCTTATTAAGTTGAAATTCATAACCACCTATGAGTAACTACTAATTTTTCTGTATATAGGTATAATTTCTAATGTATGCGTTATATGAAATGAGATGGAATCTTCTCAAATGAAATATATCTATTGTAGTAAGGTATTCTTAATTTTGTTTATTTCACAGGATATATGTCATTTTTTGAAACTATTGCAAGAAAAATCACAAATAAAGTTGAACCAACAACGTCAAAATAGAATATGGCATATAGAGGCTTATGCAGATATTGTTTTAAAACAATGTGAAACTTCTTAAATCGAAATATGCAACATACCTGATGAAGGCTATTGACTGATTAATTCTTCACATAAACCCCTTAAACTCCTCTTATACTCAATTTCACTTCAACTCATTAATTTAATTATCATTTCTTGGCATTTTTTGTATCTCTAAATGTATTCTATTGAACTATACTTTGTTATCGTTATCAATAATTGATAAATAAAAAATTAATTCAATAGGCAGTTTTGCATTTGCCCTCTATAGAGAATATGATATCTTGGTTACTCAATTATATTTAAATGTGTCAATTATGAATTGGTCATCTCCATTAATGAAACAGAAAACTCAAATGTTCATAATATAGTAATTCCTTTACAAAATGACTATTACTTCATGCTTTGGTGATTCTCGGTCGAAGAGTGATGTACTAGAAATATTGAAATTCAGTTAATTTGCGACATTGGGAATTCCTGTGAAATGAACATCCATATGTTTAGTGAATATTGAATTGGAATAGAGAAAATTTTCGGATTTTATCCAAGAAATTTTTTTTAACGTTGTACAATGTTGAAATATGAATTGTTCATGCGATTATATATCTATTTAGTATTATATTGGTGTCGTTTTGTGAAATTTTATTTAATTTGTATTTCATTGTCAATTTTATGTTTGCATGTGAGGCCACGGTTATCGTGTATCCTCGAAATGAATTTTGACTAAATCGTGTCTGTATTTTTGTGAATATTGAGATGATGGAATTTCAAATGCGTTCATCTACTGAACCGTTTGGCAGATTTCGTTCATTCCGAACCTAACCTTCGAATTCAAGCTTTAAACCTGCCCTGAAATTTCGAGTGTCTAAGTTATTCCTTTGCAAAGTTATCGTGTTTACAGACAGCCGAAGGTAGGTTCAAAGTTTGAATTCGAAGGTTAAGTTCGGAATGAACAAAATCCGCCCTACGGTTCAGAAGGTGAACGCATTCGAAATTTCATCATCTCTATATTCACAAAAATACATACACGATTTAGTCAAAATTCAGTTCGAGTATAGACGATTACTGTGATCGAATTTTACATTAGCTACTGATTTTTTCTGAATTTATAAACAGTGTGCTTCGTTTTCAATATTTCAGTCAACTATTCAATTAATCTACTCAAAAAGGCAAATCTACCCGCTAGGTAGATCTGGGCGCTTCCTACGTAGGTATCGTTTAAGTAAATCTACAGTAAAGATTGATCTATCGCTAGGTAGATCTGGGCGCGTACTAGTCTATAATACTAAACGAGTTACAGGCAACACCGCCGAAACCACTGCAGGAGATCAAGAAAAACTTGTGCTAAGAAAGGGTTATGTTCGTGAGAGTTTTTCTGATATTTCCGGGGCGTCTTGGCGTGATATCTGAACGTGATTAGAAAGAGGAAGTTTCGAATTTTCCCGTCCTGTTGTTCTTTCATCGCGAGAAAATCTAGAGATACTTTTGAAAAATTCCCGAAAAATAATGAAAATATCGATATTTCCCAAAGGTGCAAAACCACAGGAAAGGATTTGGTGAGGTGCTAGGAGCTAGGTGAAGTTTTTTGGTACGAACAGAAAGACGAAAGACGAAGTTGTGGCGTAGCGGGCCCCTTTTTTTGGTTCCCACTTTCGTATTCATGCAGGAATGATGAAAAAAAGTGACATTTCTATGAAAATCCTGTAAAACTTCTCCATTCCATATTCTTCTGTGGACTCGGCCGAGATCGGCTATCTCCGCCGCCTTCGGGTTCGCTTTGGAGGTAAAATTTCTTGCGACAGTGAATATATGGCAAGGTCGAACTTCGAATTTCTGTCGATTTCGCGGAAAACTTAAGCATCGTTGGCTTTGACCGTCGGCAAAGATCGGGTACTTCCGTCAATATTTTCAAGCCGAACCGGCGTTATGTTTATGTCAATTGTCATTAACATCAATTCTAATTTGCCGTAAAAATAGCATCCTATGTGGAAGCTACATTGAAATTGACGAAAATAAAGTTGGTTACGAATGGAGATGCATTAGAAGTATCAATCATGGTCAATACTGCCTAATTCCAACTCTAACAATGACTATTTCAAGAAAAAGTCGAGTTATCGGTATAATTCTAGCAAGTTATTATAACCTTATGCTACGTTCACCAGAGGAAACAGTAAGTATTACCTACAATTGAAGATACTTCAACTTCTCACAAGTTTTTCCAACCTGAATATCATGAGGAAATATTTATTTTCAGATGAGTATGATGGAAAGATTCTGTATCATTGAAGTCATCAAGTGAAGAATGTTTAGAATGTGTTCAAGACTACGATAACAATCAGAATGCTTATCCAGAATTCGTCGAAAAAACATCACATTGCCATAAATATTTGAAATGGTGGAGATTAACTCGACTTCAAAGGTATACATTATTATGATATTTTCCTTTAGCAGATGCTTCAAGTACGATATTTTTGCAGTTTTGAGATATGTGAGGTCGTGTTGTTGAAGTGAAATGCCATCCAAGCATTAAGCATATATAAAGGAAGAAAGCCTTTAAAGGACTGTAGAATGTTTTATGAATGTCTCAAAAATCTCACTATCGTCCCACTGAGATTTCAATATATGTTGAACCATTTGAGTTTTATGGTGAGTATTCGAATGGTGATATGGATTATATCTAATGTTCTGATAAATTGGAAACTTGATCATGGCAAATTCATGTATCACATTCCTAGGTTTAATCAAGCATACTTTGTAGAAGATGGACTATCATCATTATGAAAAAAAAAGGAACTCAATAGATTTTAAGAGATGGAAATTGTAAATATACTATGTAATCTATAGATGGTTTCAATAATATACAGCTGGTGTGGGACAAGACTGTATGATACTGTACCCCTGATATATTTATTCATAATTGTGAATGAAACAGGAATATTCAATAGATTCTTACTATTCACAAGAGGTTAATCTTCAAAAATCACAAGTCGATGTAACATTTGATGTCAATTGATTATAGAAATGATAGAAAAGTGTGAGTAAGAAGATTACATTATCAAGAAACGTATGAAATTTTATATTCACAATAGGGAGTTAAGGTTGAGCCTCAGTATATGTTCCGTAACACTCATGTATCCCTTCCATTTTGCTACATCAAAATTTGGTTGGCAAAAATGGCATGGGGATGGAACATAACCGGGAAGGATACATCAATCAATTTACACCTTATAATATTTTTCCTAGACAAAATGGAAAGGTTACTGAAGGTATAGTGAGAATCAAGCTTTTTGCGCGCATGTTCTAGGGGAACAGGGTGCTATCGTTCTGTCCAAATGTCTGTTATTTTAGATGATTGAACCGAAAATGGTCTCAATCGACTAGGTTGCACTCACTGATGACGAATCCGGTGTCAAAATTGATTCTGCTCGGCCGGCCGGCCGGTTGGCCGGCCGTAGACACGATAACTGTCGATAGAAGCAATCTAGCAACTTGAAACTTTCAGCATAGGTTGCGCATCGGAATGCCGCGGTTAAGTTCGTTAATGGGCCAAATCGATCGAATAGTTTCGGAGTTATAGGCATTTGAAGTTATTTATTTTTTATTTCAGAAACTACTCGGGCGATTGGATTCAAACTTGGCAGTTAGGTGAAGTACAACAACGCGCAACTTTGAGCCGAATTTCGTCAGGATCATATCTCCAGTAATTTTTGAAAAAAATTTTTTTCGAAATTTTTTTCCAAAAAAATTTTTTCTTCGGAAACCATTCATCATATCAAAAAAAATTGAACCCACACTTTGACCATCTAATTTCACAGCAGTGTACCAAATTTCAGTTCGATACGATCATAAGTTTTGGAGATATCGGGAAAAAATATTTCAAATTTCGAGGTTTTCTTCTCGATATCGTTGATTTTTTCGGTATAACTCGAGAAATACTGATTCAGTCCTGATTAAACTCCACAGCTAGTTTTAAAATGCTGAAAGACAACTTTATGCAAAATTTCGTGATATTCGTGTTATTAGAACAATTTGAAAAAAAAAATTTCTATGATTTTCTCATCATATCATCCTCATTAAATTCTGTATGAAACTTCGAACTGTTATTTTCGATGAAGTACTGGATTTCAATTCGATCTGATCTGTATTTTTGGAAATATTGGAAAAATAAAATTTTGATTGGGTATATCTACGGAATCATTGGGTGGATTTTACCCATTCACGAATTCGGCCTTCGTAATTAAGGTCCAAACCTTCTCTACAAATATTGAGTTCCTAAGTTGTTTCTTTCGGAAGTTATTGTGTTAACGCAGTCGGCCGTTAGGCTGCCCGTAAACACAATAACTTCCGGAAGAAACGACTCAGAAACTCGATATTTGTAGAGTAGGTTTGGGGCTTAATTACGAAGGTCGAATTCGTGAATGGGTAGAATCCACCCAATGATTCCGTAGACATACCCAATCAACATTTTATTTTTTCAGTATTTCCAAAAATACAGATCAGATCGAATTGAAATCCAGTAATTTATCAGAAAAAAATTTCAAAAACCACTGCCGTGAAGGCAGCAGCTTTTGCGCGCACCTTCAAATTCGTTGCTGAAGCGGTCATCTACATTGAACATGCGCGCAAAAGTTGCTGCCTTCACGGCAGTGCTTTTTGAAATTTTTAAGTTGAAATTCATAACCACCTACAAGTAACTACTAATTTTTTTGTATATGGGTATAATTTCTAATGTATGCGTTATATGAAATGAGATGAAATATTCTGAAGTGAAATTTATCTATTCTGCAAGGTAATCTTGATAATTTTGTGTAGTTACCAGGATATCTGCCATTTTCTGAAACAATTTTGAGAAAAATTACAAATGAAGTTGCACCAACAACATCAAGATAAAAGATGGTATATAGAGGCTTATGCAGATATTGTTTGCAAACAATGTGAAACTTCTTAAATCGTGATATGCAACATACCTGATGAAGGCTATCAACTGATGAATTCTTCACATAAACCCATGACACACTTCTCTAATGAACAAGTTTACTTGAAGTCATTCATTCAATCATCTTTTCTTGGAATTTTTTTGTATCACCCAATGTATTCAATTGAACTTCATTATTATTATCAATAATCGATAAATAAAAAAATAATTCAATATGCAGTTTTGCATTTGTCCTGTTTGGAAAACATGAAATCTTGGTTACTCAATCATATTTTAATATGTCAATTATGAATTGGTCATCTCCATTAATGAAACAGAAAACTTAAATGTTCATAATACCGTAATTCTTTTACAAAATGAATATTACTTCATGCTTTGGTGATTCTCGGTCGAAAAGTGATGTAATAGAAATATTGAAATTCAGAAAATTTGAGACATTGGAACTTCCTGTAAAATGAACATGCATATGTTTAGTGAATATTGAATTGGAATAGTGAATATTTTCGGATTTTATCCAAGAATTTTTTTTTAACGTTGTACAATGTTGAAATATGAATTTTTCATGCGATGATATATCTATTTAGTATTATTGGTGTCGTTTTGAGAGATTGAATTTTCATTTTATAGTCAATTTTATGTTTTCATGTGGAGCCACGGTTAGGGTCTATCCTCAAACTGAATTTTGACTAAATCGTGTCTGTATTTTTGTGAATATTGAGATGATGGAATTTCAAATGCGTTCATCTACTTAACCGTTTGGCAGATTATGTTCATTCCGAACCTAACCTTCGAATTCAAGCTTTAAACCTGCCCTGAAAATTTCGAGTGTCTAAATTATTCCTTTGCAAAGTTATCGTGTTTACAGACGGCCGAAGTCCGGCTGTAAACGCGAATTTAAATGAACTGAACATTGGAAAGTTTCTGTATCATTGAAGTCACAAAGTAAAGAATGTTTAGAATGGATTCAAAACGACTATAAGAATCAGAATGCTAATCCAGAATTCATCGAAAAATCATCACATTGCCATAAATATTTGAAATGGTGGAGATTAACTCGACTTCAAAGGTAAACGTTGTTGTGTTAGTTTCCTTCAGCGGATGCATCAAGTATGATATTTTTCCAGTTTTGAGATATGTGTGGTCGTGTTGTTGGAGTGAAATGCCATCCAAGCATATGAAAAGGAAGAAAGCCTTTAAAAGACTGTAGAATGTTACATGAATTTTATGGTCGAATGTCGATATGGATCATTTCTAATGTTGATGAATTGGAAACTTGATCATGGCAAATTTATGTATCACAGCCTAGGCTTAATCAAGCATACTTTATAGAAAGATGGACTATCATCATTATGAAAAAATTTCAAAAAGCACTGCCGTGGAGGCAGCAAAATTTGCGCGCATGTTCAATGTAGATGACCGCTTCAGCAACGAATTTGAACGTGCGCGCAAAAGCTGCTGCCTTCACGACAGTGCTTTTTGAAATTTTTTTCTGATAAATTACTGGATTTCAATTCGATCATATCTGTATTTTTGGACATATTGTAAAAATAAAATTTTGAATGGGTATATCTACGGAATCATTGGGCGGATTTTACCCATTCACGAATTCGACCTTCGTAATTAAGCCCCAAACCTACTCTACAAATATCGAGTTTCTAAGTCGTTTCTTCCGGAAGTTATTTTGTTTACGGTCAGCCTAACGGCCGACTGCGTAAACACAATAACTTCCAAAAGAAACAACTTAGAAACTCGATATTTGTAGAGAAGGTTTGGACCTTAATTACGAAGGCCGAATTCGTGAATGGGTGAAATCCACCCAATGATTCCGTAGATATACCCAATCAAAATTTAATTTTTCCAATATTTCCAAAAATACAGATCAGATCGAATCCAGTACTTCATCGAAAATAACAGTTCGAAGTTTTATACAGAATTTAATGAAGATGATATGATGAGAAAATCATAGAAATTTTTTTTTTCAAATTGTTCTAATAACACGATTATCACGAAATTTTGCATAAAGTTGTCTTTCAGCATCTTAAAACTAGCTGTGAAGTTTAATCAGGACTGAATCAGTATTTCTCGAGTAATACGGAAAAAATCAACGATATCGAGAAGAAAACCTCGAAATTTGACATATTTTTTCCCGATATCTCCAAAACTTATGAACGTATCGAACTGAAATTTGGTACACTGCTGTGAAATTGGAAGGTCAAAGTGTGAGTATGATTTTTTTTGATTATGATGAATGGTTTCCGAAAAAAAAATTTTTTTGTGAAAAAATTTCGAACAATTTTTTTTTAAAGATTTACTGACAATATGATCTAGACGAAATTTGGCTCAAAGTTGCGCGGCGTTACACTCCACCAAACTGCCAAGTTTGAATCCAATCGCTCGAGTAGTTTCTGAAATAAAGAATAAATAACTTCAAAACCTCAAGTGCGTATAACTCCGAAACTATTCGACCGATTAGGCCCATTAACGAAATTAACCGCGGCATTCTGATGCGCAACCTATCCTGAAAGTGTCAAGTAGCTAGCTTGCTTCTGTCGACAGTTATCGTGTCTACGTCCGGCCGGCCGGACAGACTCAATTTTGACACCGGATTCATCATCAGTGAGTCCAACCTAGTCGATTGAGACCATTTTCGGCTCAATCATCCAAAATTACAGAAATTTGGACAAAACGATAGCACGCTGTTCCCCTAGAACATGCGCGCAAAAAAGGGAACTCAATAGATTTCGAGAAGTGGAAATGGCAGAAATACTATGCAATCCATTAATGGTTTAAATAATATACAGCTGGTGTGGGACAACACTATGATACTGTACCCCCGATACATTTATTCATAATTGTGAATGAAACAGGAATATTCAATAGATTCTTACTATTCACAAAAGGTTGTTCTCCAAAAAATAGAAATGATAGAAAACTGCGAGTAAGACGAATACATTATCAAGAAACGTATGAATTATTATATTCACACTATATAGGGAGTTAAGGTTGATCCTCAGTATATTTTCCGTAACACTCCCATATCCCTTCCATATGTGCTACATCAAAATTTGGTTGGCAAAAATGTTGTATTGAATCTGCACAATCTCTGCATTGGTGATACTGTTTTCCTAAATGCAGTCTTTTAAATACAGCTGCTGTACAGCTTTTGTACAACAAAATTGAAATGCTGTATGAAACAACGCTGTCTCTGTCTTTGATGCTATACCACACACCTACTATGCCGGTTGAGCCGTCGTCGTCGTCGGCCATGCTGTTTTGTAACGGAAATTTGTTTTTTGTGTCGTTTTTGAATCAAGCTATTTGAACTGACTGGTAATTTCAAGTTGACTGTGTTGCAAGTGCGAAAAACAAGTGTATCGACATGATAAATTCCCGGAAAAACGAAATAACGATAGGGCCAACTAAGAATCAGAATTTCGAAGTACTAACATCAATGAAGGAATTTTAGGTATTTTATTCACACAAGATAAAACTTTTTCTGTTTATTAACTCATTTTTCTTCACTTTAAGTTGCTGTACGCAAAAATAGAGGAAGCAAAAATGATTCACCAACCGATATTGAAACAACCATCACGGTATGATTGAGAAATATTGTTATGAATCTAACTGTTGTTTGATTTTGAATAATTTTGAATTTTGAATTTTTAACAGGATCCAATAACAAAAATATGAATTTTGAATTTGATTTAAATTTTGCGCGGCTTTCTGTCTCTTTCTCAGGTGGATTCTATGACTTGAAATAATATTTTATATAATTTCGAATAATAATATTTAATGAAATAAATTTAAGGAAATCGATTCAAATGCTGAACTAATTAATAACCTAACTCAAATAATTAAATTAAATTTAAAAAGTTATAATAGTGTCTCTTTTTCTCTCACCCACGGTGTTTTTAGTCTATGTCACTTTGTTAATTGATGTTCTTCTGTGGTTCGGAATTTCTAGTTAACCTCCAAAGTTCGTCTTGTTTATTTACTGCGGAATGTGCAAGTTACAAGGGTTGACTCTTGAAATTAAATTCATCAGGCTCGAATTTTACTTGTTTGGATTTAATAACTGCTGGATTTTCTTTTCTGGTAAGTTTATTTTGGTTTTGCTTCAATATTCCATGTATTTTATTCTGATATGCTTCCAGGATGCCAGTCACTCTGATTTAATTTTGGTTTACTTTGGGTTTCTGACTGGAATATTACGATGTTTCGACAAATTTTCACGAGCAGCTACAGTCTTGACTATGGTTGAAAATGCACTAAATTCTCTGTGATGTCTTCCAAAAATGATGTTTTCGCAGTTTCCTCTTCAGAGGTAAGTTTTCCTTCTTCGAACCTGGTCTAGAAAATTCGGCCGTATTTTTCTCCGTATTTTGATGTGCCTCTTGCCTATATTCTAAATCTCTAATATATAAATTTTTCAAATTTTTATGCCTAAATGTAACAATTTCATTTGCCTAGTATTCATGAATTTCTACTTACAATCGCCGAAAAATGCTTTCATTATATTAAATAAACCCTATTTATAAAATATAGCTGCAATTTTGTTTCTTGGGAAACCTGATAACTACATTATATGCAACTTATGGGTCGAGACATAACTTCTATCCTAAATTTACATTTTCTTTGAAATTCTACATCTAATTCTACTTATGATTGCTAGTTCTGTTCAATTCAAACCTGTCAAATTTGCAACAAAATATCACTTAAATTCCTCATAATTTCCTACTTTCTGACTAGATAAGGCAATTTTATAAAATTCAAGGTATTGATACAAATTCTTATACTTTCAGATCATGAGAAGCCTGTTGAGAAAGATAATTTGGGAGGATTATGTGCCCTGAATAAACTATTGAAATATTGGAATGAATTCTCTGGATTTGTAACTGGATCGTGATTGATTTGGACATTTCTTATATTTTATAATAGAATTTACTATAGGAATTAGTTTCTCGGAGAAGAACAGAGCTCCAGCATTAATATGTAACATAATCACAAGGACGAATATCCGTCGATAAATCAACAAATGCTGGAGCTCTGTTCTTCTCCGAGAAACTAATTCCTATCTTTGTTAGATGTTGGACGTTTTCGTCTTGTGGTGGGAATCAACATGAACCGAGTGTTTCCAATGTCGTGTCGGTTTTTTGTAAAGCTGCAATATCGCAGTTACAGCGGCCTGATGCGACAAAAGGATGAACGTCATACACATCGATCAAAGTATTCTGCACTCGAAGGTGAGACTCGCAAGATGCTCCTGGCAGATGGCGCGCTGTATGTTGTGTACTGCAGCGGTCCTTCTGAAAGGTAACAAGTATCGAGAGAACTCTCTGCGGTTTTTCCAAGTTGAGTTGATCTGACGATCAATAACAATTGTGAAACAGCTGTAGTCATTCTACTTGGATCCGCTTCTTCGGTGTAGGTGGTTTGGTTGATTGGATGATTAGCTCTGATCAAGGAGGAATATTTGTTGATTTATCGACGGATATTCGTCCTTGTGATTATGTTACAGAATTTACTATGTTTGAGGCCTGTAATTAACTTAATTGTATATTATGATAATAAAAGATTGAATATATGCATTTGTGTTCATTGGTAAGTTATTTTTTTCTGTTTCTTAAATACCGATTTAGAAAAAACCATAACAATATGGACTCATTCTAGAGGAATTAGAAAGGAACGAGAGATAGTCACCCAATAATATATAAAATTTATAATGTTTGATATCGCCGGTATTTCTGTAAATTTTAGTTTTTTCTATTAAAGTCATGTTCCTAGTGCAATATTTCTTTTATTTAGTTGAATTTGCTATGAACCACATTCCGTAATATGCTCAACATGAACTAGGTTAACCCGACTCCTAAGACAGCCAGTATATTTCAGGAATCAGGCTCACCTCCGAAAAGCCTCTATTTTGTAAGTAATCGCATTGAAATTCTAAACATGCGTGCTATAGACTGTCTTTCATCGACTGAGGGTAATTAGAAAATTTTATTTTGTTTTGCTCCAACCGGAAATGGCCGAACGATTTTTTCGAAGAATGTTGTGTATATTTTTATATATTTGAATTCCATGCTGAGTTTTTGGTGAAATGTCGTGAAAAATTAAATAATTTGAATATTTTTTCGTAAAGTAATCATTATCTGGATACAGAAGAAATTGCAGAATTGTTTCTACCGTAAAGCATAGATGTCGAATATGCAAAAATATATACATCACATCATATAAGAAAATCGAAATTATTCGGCAATTTCCCAATAAACTGGAAGTCGTGCACCCTCTTTTCTCACATCTGTCGATGGTTAATAATTAAGTATCAATGTGCAAAGTTTCATTTCAATCTCTCAAAAAATAATTATTTAAAATAATTATTTTTTCGGCAGTGAGTCTTATTCCTGTGAGTCTCGTTATACAGCCGAGCGTCTGCTGCATTGTTGCTGCTTAGAAACTTCATATCGAAGTAGCACAGTTGATGCATTATTACTACATACAAACTGCATTACAGCGAGGCATAGCTCCTCCACAACTGCTGTATAGTGGCTGTACTTCGAATGCAGTTTGAGCTGTACAGTTTCGATGCAATTCCGCGGGACATATACGGTCCGTTTCAATACAGTTACTGCAACACCATCGCTGCACTTCAAGTGCAGCAACGCTGTACAGTTTTTGTACTCTTGCTGCGTTTTAGTGTTTGCTGGGATAGGTATAATTTCTAATATATGCGTTATATGAAATGGGATGGAATCTTCTTAAGTGAAATATATCTATTGTAGTAAGGTATTCTTAATAATTTTGTTTATTTCACCGGATATCTGTCATTTTTCGAAACAATTGCAAGAAAAATCACAAATAAAGTTGAACCAACAACGTCAAAATAGAATATGGCATATAGAGGCTTATGCAGATATTGTTTTAAAACAATGTGAAACTTCTCAAATCGAAATATGCAACATACCTGATGAAGGCTATTGACTGATTAATTCTTCACATAAACCCCTTAAACTCCTCTTATACTCAATTTCACTTCAACTCATTAATTTGATTATCATTTCTTGGCATTTTTTGTATCTCTAAATGTATTCTATTGAACTATACTTTGTTATCGTTATCAATAATTGATAAATAAAAAATTAATTCAATAGGCAGTTTTGCATTTGCCCTCTATGGAGAATATGATATCTTGGTTACTCAATTATATTTTAATGTGTCAATTATGAATTGGTCATCTCCATTAATGAAACAGAACATTTAAATGTTCATAATATCGTAATTCCTTTACAAAATGACTATTACTTCATGATTTGGTGATTTGTACTAGAAATATTGAAATTCAGTAAATTTGCGACATTGGGAATTCCTGTAAAATGAACATCCATATGTTTAGTGAATATTGAATTGGAATAGTGAAAATTTTCGGATTTTATCCAAGAAATTTTTTTTAAGTTGTACAATGTTGAAATATGAATTTTTCATGGGATGATATATCTATTTAGTATTATTGGTGTCCTTTTGAGGAATTTAATTTAATTTGTATTTCATAGTCAATTTTATGTTTGCATGTGAGGCCACGGTTATCGTCTATCCTCGAACTGAATTTTGACTAAATCGTGTCTGTATTTTTGTGAATATTGAGATGATGGAATTTCAAATGCGTTCATCTACTGAACCGTTTGGCAGATTTTGTAAATTCCGAACCTAACCTTCGAATTCAAGCTTTAAACCTGCCCAGAAATTTCGAGTGTCTAAGTTATTCCTTTGCAAAGTTATCGTGTTCACAGACGGCCGAAGGTAGGTTCAAAGTTTGAATTCGAAGTTTAAGTTCGGAATGAACAAAATCCGCCCTAAGGTTTAGAAGGTGAACGCATTTGAAATTTCATCATCTCAATATTCACAAAAATACATACACGATTTAGTCAAAATTCAGTTCGAGGATAGACGATTACTGTGATCGAATTTTACATTAGCTGCTGATTTTTTCTGAATTTATAAACAGTGTGCTTCGTTTTTAATAATTCAGTCAACTATTCAATTAATCTACTCAAAAAGGCAAATCTACCCGCTAGGTAGATCTGGGCGCTTCCTACGTAGGTATCGTTTAAGTAAATCTACAGTAAAGATTGATCTATCGCTAGGAAGATCTGGGCACGTACTAGTTCTATACTATACTAATTGAATAAGGTGACGCTGGGTCGAAAAGGTCGTCCCACTTATCAGCGATCTCCTTCGTAGCCGTTAGAGTTAGGAGAAAGCGGTAAATTCACATAGATAGATGAAATATCACCCTACCTTCCATTGAAAAAAACGATATCTCAATCGAATTGCTAATATTTTTAAAAAAATCAAGAATATGGTGAAATTTCAACACAAATTCAGATATATTCGACCAATCGGATAACTGCATTTTATGGGCGGGGCTTGAGATACGACCAAACTTCACGGTCATCGGTCAGTACTGTCATTTGTCAAATAAGAAATAATGTTACTTTTACAGTTGCAAATTCAAGATTTCATAAGACGAATATATGTTATTTGTGAAAATATGCATCGAAATATGTTTTGAATAAGTTAATGTAAGTTTTAAACGATCTGGATGCATTCATTCGATTGATAAATTGACCCAGGAAATTCAAGTGAAGGAAGGTAAACAAATTTGGAGGTTATTCTTGAGATGTGTATTGGAACGAATTATTCTTGGAAGGTGTATTGAAACGAATAATATGGAGCAAGTCTCCAGAACCTTCCTATATTGACCAACTTAAAATATAAGGAAAATTTCAACCAGGATTAATAATTGCAGTGTTCTCTAAATCCAGTATTGAATAAGATTTACCTTAGTATTGGAAGTAAGTTTTATATGATCTGATCTAATTAATACCATTGATAAAAGGAATAAATGGAAAATTGAAACGAATAATATAGAACAAAAACAAGTCTCCAGGTCCTTTCTATATTGACGTACCAAAAAAGAACCAGAAATAATCATTGCAGTATTCTATCATTCAGAAGGAAATCCAGTATTGAACAAGATTTACCTTAGTATTGGAAGTAAGTTTTATATGATCTGATCTAATTAATACCATTGATAAAAGGAATAAATGGAAAATTGAAACGAATAATATAGAACAAAAACAAGTCTCCAGGTCCTTTCTATATTGACGTACCAAAAAAGAACCAGAAATAATCATTGCAGTATTCTATCATTCAGAAGGAAATCCAGTATTGAACAAGATTTACCTTTGCATGGAAATGTGTCTTAAATGAGAAAATCGTAAGTTCTGAACGATCTGAAAGCATCAATAAATTGACATGAAAAATTCAACAGAATAATGTAGAACAAGAAGAAATCTCCAGGTCCTTCCTATATTGATGTACTAAAAATATAAGGAAACTATGAACCAGGATGAATAATTGCAGTGTTTTTTATTCAATAGGAAATACAGTGCTGAATATGATTTACCTTTGTATCGAAATGTGTCTGAAATAAGTAAATCATGGGTTTTGAATGATCTGAAAGCATTAATTGATTCCACTGATAGATTCACATTGAATTATATTGAACAACCTAAATTCAAGGAAAATTTGAACCAGGGCTAATAATTGCATTGTTTTATTATTCGGCAAGAAATCCAGTGTTGAATCGGATTTGTCGTTGAAGTGTTGAATGCAACCTGTTATTTTTTCATATTACAATATGTATTCATTCTATTGAACTATACTTTGATATCATAATCAATAATCGATAAACAGAAAATTGATTAAATATGCAGTTTTGCATTCATCCTGAATGGAGAACATTATATCATGATTATTCAATTAAATTTAGATGTCAAATATGAATTGGTCATCTTCATTAATTGAACAGAAAATTTTTATTTTCCTAATGCAGTAATGTTTTACATCTGACTGAAGGAACTCATTATAATTCCTTTCAATGTGAACATAATAAATCTGACTATATGATCGATACAAACGACTATGAAGGAAATGTTCTCAAAAATGAATATTCATTGAACCCTGTTGTATAACTAAGAAATTCATTTTTTTCATGAATATTGTATGAAATTATTTTTCACATTATACAGGTTGTTTCATCATAAACTGCTCAAACATATATATCCATATAGATGACATTGGAAAAGTCATTTTTTGCCTTATGACATATACTCCGTTTTCGAAGCATAAGAGAGATACATGGTGTTTAATGTCAACTTTGAGCAATATTCTGATAACTGTGGTAAGTTATGCGTGACCTTAACGGTTTTTGGTCACTACTTAGTATTTTTTGGTGGTCAATTCAATTTTAGTGTAGAATTCTTGAAAAAAGATTTCAAAATGGCGGAAAACCTACAAAGTTGGAATTTTTTGTATTCGATTGCCAAATTGGATAGCATTATTTCAATGTACTCGGTTTTCTAAGATTGTCTGTGAAAAAAATTTTTCCAAATTCAAACTCAGCTTTTTTTACATGTCTTCAGTGAAAAAAAAATCACCAAAAATTATTGAAATCTTTCGAGATTGAACTCACCTTCATTCTGAATACTGGGGTGAAAACAGAATGAAAAAATATTCATTGGTTTTCATTTTCAGCCTTCCAAAGACTCCGCTCAGAGTACTTAAATAATTTTTATTTATGAAAGCGGTGGCCCTACAGATGTCAAAATTAGGATAATAGGCCTCCAGAGTGACCTGGTTAGAAATATGAATTTATCAAGAAAAAATTATTTTCTGAAAAACTGGTGGGAATCGAATTCTCTCCGCTTTCGGAAAACCGGGTCACATTCGATGAACTACCGTTGCTTGATAACGAACGTCTTTGTAATCAGAATAAATCCAATTTATACGCGACCTTATTGCCCGTAAGTGGAGCGAGTTCAAATCCCATCACAGTTTTTTTGAAAAAAAAAATTTTTTTTCTGATGAATTCATATTTCTATCCAGGTCATTCTGGTGGCCCAGTAGCACAATTTTGGCCTCCGTAAGGCCAAAAGTTTCTTAAATGAACATTATTTAAGTACTCCGAGAGGGATCTTTGGAAGCCTATAAAATGAAAACCAATGGATATTTTTTCATTCTGTTTTCACACCAGTGTTCAAAATGGAAATGAGTTCAACCCCGAAAGATTTCAATTATTTTAGGAGAATTTTTTTTTTCACTGTAGACATGTAAAAAAAAATTGAGTTTGAATTTTAGAAAAAAATTTTCACCGAAAATCTTAGAAAATCAAGTACATTGAAATAATGCTATCCAATATGGCAACCGAAAACAAAAAATTCCAGCTTTGTAGGTTTTTCGCCATTTCGAATTTTTTTTTCATAAATTCTACACCAAAATTGAATCGACCACCAATAAATACTAAGGTGTGACCAAAAACCGTTATTTCAAAGGTCACGCATAACTTAGTTATCAGAATATTGCTCAAAGTTGACATTAAACACCCTGTATCTCGCTTATGTTTCGAAAACGAGGTATATTTCACAAGGCAAAAATGACTTTCCCAATGTCATCTATACGGCTATAAATGTTTGACCAGTTTATGGTGAAACACTCTGTATTTCTTCTAAGGATTTTATGAAATTTGAATTAGGGTGATTGTTACGATTACGTTTATAGTCGTCTTAGGCATCTTAAGCGTCCAATAACCGAAAATAGAATTGTGATAAAAAAATTTATTAAACCAAGCTATTCAGATCTATTTAGTATTATGGGTTTGTAAGTCGTTTACAAAGTACTGAGTGTTTTCATTTGATCCATGGAATTTGTCTTTGAATGCCATCGTCTATCCAAAAGATGGATTTCGACTGAATCGTGTCTTCATTTTTGTAAATATCGAGATGACGAAATTTCAAAAGCGTTCATCTACTAAATCGTTAGGCGGATGTTGTTTATTCTGAACTTGATCTTTGTATCCAAGCATTAAACCTACGAAAATTTCGAGTCTCTAATTTATTCCTTTGCAAAGTTATCGTGTAAATAAATACTTTCATCTATTCAAAAACATGGATCTATCGTCCTGCAGATCTACCACCTAGGTAGATCTATCATTAAATGAGATCTACGCCTAGGTATATCCATCACTAAGAGAGATCTGGGTGCACTAGTCTATAATACTAAACGCGTTACAGGAAACACCGCCGAAACCACTGCAGGAGATCAAGAAAAACTTTTGCTAAGAAAGGGTTATGTTCGTGAGAGTTTTTCTGATATTTCCGGGGAGTCTTGGTGTGATATCTTAACGTGATTAGAAAGAGGAAATTTCGAACTTTCCTGTACTGTTGATCTTTCATCGCGGAAAAATCGAGAGATACTTTTAAAAAATTCCCGAAAAATAACGAAAATATCGATATTTCCCAAAGGTGCAAAACCACAGGAAAGCATTTGGTCGCTGGGTTCAAGCTAGGTAGAGTTTTTTGGTACGAACAGAAAGACGAAAGACGAAATTGTGGCGTAGCGGGCCTCTTTTTTTGATTCCCACTTTCGTATTCTTGCAGGAATGATGGAAAAAAGTGACATTTCTAAGAAAATCCGGTAAAAATTGTCCATTTCATATTCTTCTGTGGACTCGGCCGAGATCGGCTATCTCCGCCGCCTTCGGGCTCGCTTTGGAGGTAGAATTTCTTGCGACAGTGAATATATGGCAACGTCGAACCTCGAATTTCTGTCGATTTCGCCGAAAACTTAAGCATCGTAGGCTTTGACCGTCGGCAAAGATCGGGTACTTCCGTCAATATTTTCAAGCCGAACCAGCGTTATGTTTATGTCAATTGTCATTAACATCAATTCTAATTTGCCGTCAAAATAGCATCCTATGTGGAAGCTACATTGAAATTGACGAAAATAAAGTTAGTAACGAATGGAAATGCATTTAGAAGTATCAATCATGGTCAATACTGCCTAATTCCAACTCTAACAATGACTTTTTCAAGAAAAAGTCGAGTTATCGGTATAATTTTAGCAAGTTATTATAACCTTATGCTACATTCACGAGAGGAAACAGTAAGTATTACCTACAATTGAAGATACTTTAACTTATCACGGGTTTTTCCAACCTGAATATCATGAGGAAATATTTATTTTCAGGTGAGTCAGATATTTTAAATGAACTGGACATTGGAAAGTTTCTGTATCATTGAAGTCATAAAGTGAAGAATGTTGAGAATGGGTTCAAGGCTACGATAAGAATCAGAACGCTAATCCAGAATTCGTCGAAAAAACATCACATTGCCATATATATTTGAAATGTTGAAGATTAACTCGACTTCAATGGTATACATTATTATGTTATTTTCCTTAAGCAAATGCATCAAGTATGATATTTTTGCAGTTTTGAGATATGTGAGGTCATGCTGTTGAAGTGATATGCCATCCAAGTATCAAGCATATACAAAGGAAGAAAGCCTTTAAAGGACTGTAGAATGTTTTATGAATCTCTCAAAAATCTCCCCCTGAGAATTCATGTATGTTGAACCATTTAAGTTTTATGGTGATCATATCTAATGTTCTGATAAATTGGAAACTTGATCATGGCAAATTTATGTATCACATTCCTAGGTTTAATCAAGCATACTTTGTAGAAGATGGACTATCATCATTATGAAAAAAAAAGGGAACTCAATAGATTTTGAGAAGTGGAAATTGCAGAAATACTATGTAATCTATAGATGGTTTCAATAATATACAGCTGGTGTAGGACAAGACTGTATGATACTGTACCCCTGGTATATTTATTCATAATTGTGAATGAAACAGGAATATTCAATAGATTCTTACTATTCGCAAGAGGTTGATCTTCAAAAATCACAAGTCGATGTAACATTTGATGTCAATTGATAATAGAAATGATAGTGAGTAAGAAGATCACATTATCAAGAAACGTATGAAATTTTATATACACAATAGGCAGGTAAGGTTGAGTCTCAGTAAATGTTCCGTAACACTCATGTATCCCTTCCATATTGCTACATCAAAATTTGGTTGGCAAAAATGGCATGGGGATGGAACATAACCGGGAAGGATACATCAATTAATTTACACCTTATAATATTTTTCCTAGACAAAATGGGAAGGTTACTGAATGTATAGTGAGAATCAAGCTTTTTTAAGTTGAAATTCATAACCACCTACAAGTAACTACTAATTTTTCTGTATATGGGTATAATTTCTAATGTATGCGTTATATGAAATGAAATCTTCTGAAGTGAAATTTATCTATTCTGCAAGGTAATCTTGATAATTTTGTGTATTTCACAGGATATCTGCCATTTTCTGAAACTATCTTGAGAAAAATTACAAATGAAGTTGCACCAACAACATCAAGATAGAAGATGGTATATAGAGGCTTATGCAGATATTGTTTGAAAACAATGTGAAACTTCTTGAATCGAAATATGCAACATACCTGATGAAGGCTATCAACTGATGAATTCTTCACATAAACCTTGAGACAGTTTACTTGAACTCAATCATTTAATTATCTTTTCTTGGAATTTTTTTGTATCACCCAATGTATTCTATTGAACTATACTTTATTATCATTATCAATAATCGATAAATAAAAAATTACTTCAATATGCAGTTTTGCATTTGTCCTGTTTGAAAAACACGATATTTGGTTACTCAATCATATTTTAATATGTCAATTAAGAATTGATCATCTTCTTCATTAATGAAATAGAAAATTTGAATGTTCATAATACTTTAATTCATTTACACATGACTAAGAAGGCACTCATTATAATTTCTTTCAATGTAAACATAATAGGTCTTTTTATTTGCATAGAAAGTGTAGCGTTCAGTGTGGATATTCTACAGTATATCTACACCGAGTGCAGGAAAGTGCTTCACTTTCTATGCAAACGAAAGGACCTAATAAATCCGACTACCTATATGATCCACATGAAACTGATGAAATATTTTTAAAAAGTATTCTTCTTTAAACTTTGTTGAACTTTCATCCTGCTAAAATTTATGTTTGAAGGAACACCAACTCACAAATTAATTTTTTTCATGAATATTACTATTGCATAGGACTATTTGTTACAGAATGTTAATTCTTCTTCCGTGTATTTTATGAAATTTGATTCAGGGTGATTGTTGAATAGTAGTCCTTGGTATCTGGAGCGTTCAATTACTCAAAAAAAATCTGTGGAAAAAATTAACAAAGCAGAATTTTGATTTGAAATTATTAAATAGGTACTCATAAAATATTATGATAATATTAAATTAATGGATTGAGCTGTTCAGAATCGGACGAAAATGTTTCAGAAGTACTGATAACATTCTTATCAATCAGGAACGAGTGGCACCATGATGTAAAAAACATGGTGTATTCATCTGAAAAAAAAAGTGACGTCAGCAAGATTAAAATACAAGGAAATATATATTCTGTACTCAATTTGAATGAAAAGTGACGTCATCATTGGTAAATACTATCGCAGATGAGCACACCATATTTTACTTACATCATGATCTCTACGCATCGGGATAATTTTTTCACACGTAATCACAGATTCTGATAACACAGACGTTATCTCTTTGTAATCTAATTGTCAACTTTCACAGTCCACAGCATTATGACTGATGCATGGTTGTCGGAGTTCT
Organism: Myrrha octodecimguttata; assembly: GCA_958510865.1. NCBI lineage: Eukaryota > Metazoa > Arthropoda > Insecta > Coleoptera > Coccinellidae > Myrrha > Myrrha octodecimguttata. The sequence goes on along the minus strand of OY294057.1, from coordinate 1,156,376 downwards.
CTTATAGAAAGAGTTTCTGCATTTAAAGAGAATCATTTTTATAACGGTATACCTCTTAATTAATCTTCAATGAACGAAACACTGACCACAATTTAATCACTGATTTTTTTGCTTTCATACCATGTAACTTGAATAATTCCGATTGTTGAAAAAAAAAATGGAAATATCACTTCATACAATCGTACATATATTTGGACCGAATAAAAAACGTGACAACATTGCAATCTCATGAGAAATCCTACGCGATCGCATATCAGCGATCCTATTTTTTATGCGTAGGGCGCGTAGGTACTAATTGTTTACCGTTTGATTGTGCTTTGAATGCAGGATTGTCAGAGCTATTCCACGTAAGGAGTTTCATGTTTCTGGTATCGTGATTTATGATTGTATACTTCTCACATGTACAATTAAAATGGCTCATGTCAATTTTTTTTTAAGCATTGTGGAAAACACCTAATTTCAATGAAAATTTCATCTGAAATAATATAGAATATTTTACATAGTAACGATTTCATCGCGATCTGACAACCTTAGAATAAATCTCTGCATCTGATGTAGGGGGGAGGATCATTATATCCATGAAATAAACAAATTAATAAGGGACGCTTGGTAAAAATGCGCGAATTGTCGCTTATTAGCTATAAAACCAGAAACGCAGTAACAAGCGTCCTTTTACAATTGATAAATATTATTTTTTTCCAAGTAATTTCCTACAGCCAACAGTGAGAATATTTTGAAGCCGATTGAAAGGTAGGAAATTAAAAAATAATTCGATGCCATTAAAAATTGCCCGAATATTAATTAAATGCTATAGAAAACCATTTTTTACCTAACCATTGAACTTTTCGTGAAACTGTTCCTTTCAAAATAATTCCGTCCTAGGTTGAAAATATAAAAAAGTAATTTCATATTCACTGAATTTTTAATCATTTAGTTACTGTTGAAAAATCACGAAAGTAGTCAAAACTCGATTAATTTTTAGTGAATTCTCAATATTTGGATTGATAGTTTATGTTTATCAATTAAGTTTCAGTTTGTTATAATGCATTAGAACAATTTGATATTTGTGAAAAGGTAAAAGAGAGACTATTCATATTGTTTGATTATGTTTCTAGAATTGCACCAATTCCTGCTATCGAGAAATTCATCTGAATTACAAATAGTCTTAACTAAAACGTGCCCTATTTGAATCGGAAATAACAATTGGTAGATTTCAAGGTAAATATCAGAATTCCTAAAATGGGGTCAAAAAAGAAGAAAAACCTAGGACGCAAGAGAAAACAATATGGAGGAGTTGTTAAGAAACTTTTTCCAGGTACAATTTTTTAACATATTTCTTAATTTTATTGAACACTCATAAATTGTAATGAATTTTTAGATCTTTCTTTTTCCACTATCCAAAGTATGAAAAATAGTTTAAATTCTCAATTTAACAAATTATTTTCATTTAAGTAATTTTCGCCTCAAATTTAAATCAATAATTAAAATTTCACATTAAGAATTGGAACTCTGTATAAAATAAAGTTTCTCGAAAATGAATTATTCGATTTTTTCAAATTCCATAAGGAGAAAGGTTTACCAAACAAGTACCCACAAACTAGCCATTCTCAGGATACATAAAACCAACACAATGTTCGTATATTCAATTCACCTTAAAGAATTGACGTACAACCAATTCTGATATTATACACCGTTTCATTATTCTGTAATACAATTTCAGAGTGGTTCATAACAATGGCTCCACCATAAGAAAGAAATTGTTGAAACGAATCTTTTTATTAAATTTATTTTGACTAGGTGTAATTTGAATTGATTAATTTGAATCAACAATAACTCAATGTAATCAAGATTCAATTCTTTATAGATGTAGTCCCAACTATAACAAATGAATCTCAGATCTCCTCAAATATTGGCGGTAATAATGAACTAATTCGTCAACAGAATTATTCAGAAGGGCTTATAAAGCCTTTTGTTCTGAGAGGTTCTCGAAGTCAAAACGATCATAGATTCAGTGCAGATTCGAGAAATCACCAGTGTACAGCTAACGCGGTCGTAGCTTTAGCGTACAATAATATTTTACCGTTCAATTCTTGGGACGGCAACTCCGTTGACAATATTTTAGATTACGGCGATGGTCTCTACAAAATTTCCATTTCGTTTCGAAATTCCATGTTGAATCATTCAAAAGATCCAAATTTGATGGTGATTGAGGTTTATCCATATTTTATCATTAATTCTATAACATACACTTTAGGTATTCGTGAAACAGAAACGGTACAAGGACACGTTGGAATAGTGGGCGGAAAAGGTCCCTATTACCATACTTTATCTGATGTTTTACGGCATATTTTTTCAAATTATGAATCGGCTATTTTCACTTGTGGATATTTGTCTACCTGCATAAATAAATCGACTTCGAATTTTTATATATTCGATTCGCATAGTCGTGGCGCAGACGGACGGCACATCGAATATGGAGGCGTTGCGTGCTTATTGAAATTTAACAACTTTGTTAGTTTGTTGAATTTTTTGTTGCAAAATTATAATGGTGATGCATTATATACTTTAGTACCCATCGAAGTTCAGATCGGATGTGACCATAATATAACAAACGGACAACGATATTTCGAACTTACAATTTATGACACCGTGACATCTGAAATTTTTTCGCCGGTATCGACGGTTGAAATGAATTCTTACTTGAAGTCGAATTCGTTGCCGAAAAAACGCAAATTGAATTCAAAAATGTCGACAGTTGTACGTAAGGTTGCACCTACTCAAACAGATACTCCACATCACATCGGCAAAATGGATAAGGTATGTCCCCATTGCGAAGCCCTATTTTTTCCCAACGAAAATATGTCCTGCTGTAGGAAAGGTACTATTATTATTCCAAATAACTCAGAGTATCCGGATTTATTAAAGTCGCTAATAACCGATAAGCATAGATCATCGAATGCATACATGAGAAATATTCGGCGCTACAATACACTTTTGGCATTCGGTTCAACAACTATGTCCTTGAGGGAAAATATAAGGAGAGGATCGCCAGTCGTTGTTATATCGGGACAAATATATCACAGCATATCGAATGTTGATCCATCAGATCCCAAATTTGGATCTTTGTATTTCATTGATTCGGACGAAGACAGCAGAAGACGAGAAGCAAATGTTATTTATGGAGGTTGCGATCGAACTCTTTTAAAGGAATTAGATGCTCAATTGCGACATACCCACCCGTTCGCCCAATTGTATCGTAACTTCGGTCAAGCATTTGAAGACGTACGACGGGTCCGAGGTGATAACACTATACCGCAACTAGGCCTGTATTTTTATACAAAACCTAATACGGATAGAAGGTTATATGCGGCACCTTCTAATTTCAATGAGATCGGTGCTGTTTTCACTTCTGTTGATGGGAATGTTCCTCCAACGGGATATATTCGAATAAAACTTTGCGATAATAGAGACACGAAATTTGTTGACATCCCTAAGTTGTCCCCAATTGTCGACTCTATCTGTTATCCACTAATATTTCCGCGAGGAGAGTATGGTTGGTCGATTAATTTGTTCAGTTTGAGCGGCAGGCGTATTACAAAACGTCAATTCGACCATTTCCGTTTGATGAGTCGCGCAAATCAATTCAATCCAATCTTACTATGCGGACGTCTTACTCAACAATATATAGTTGACAAGTACGTAGAGTTAGAAGGTGACAGACTTTTCTATTTACGCACTAATCAGGTGAAATTACGAGCTGAAAGTTACGCGGGATTACAGGATTGCATAGCACGAAAACGTGGAGCACAAGCGACAGAAAATGAAAAGATCGGCAAAGTTGTGATCCTACCGAGCAGTTTTGTTGGAAGTCCGCGATTTATGCAACAGAATTACCAGGATGCAATGGCTATCGTGGCCAAGTTTGGTAGGCCATCATTATTCATAACTTTTACATGCAATCCTCATTGGCCTGAAATTTCAGAGAATATTGGAAGCAAATTATTAAACGTTCAAGATAGACCGGAGTTGATCGCTAGAGTTTTTGACTTGAAAAGGAGGGAATTTTTCGTGGATGTTTGTGACAACAAAATTTTCGGAGAGGTGATAGCTTTCGTGTATGTTATCGAATTTCAAAAACGCGGATTACCACATATGCACTGTCTTCTCGCTTTAGCAGATGAAGATAAGCCACGGAACCCCGATGACGTCGACAGAATTATTTGCGCTGAATTACCAGCCGAGAATACCCGACTCTTTAATTACTTTAATACAATCATGGCCTCGATGATACACGGACCCTGCGGCAGCCGCAATGGGAGTGCTCCATGTATGGAAGACGGTAAATGTTCCAAGGCTTACCCAAAGTCTTTCTCAAATAGTACAGTGTTAGACCAAGGTGCGGCAATATATAGAAGACGGGATGACGGTCGATCGGTATCGTTAATAAAAAATCGTGTCTCTTTTACAATAGATAATAGGGACGTAGTACCTTATAATCCATATTTATCTTCAAAGTACGAATGTCACATCAACGTTGAAATAGTGCAAACAGTTGGCAGTGTTAAATATGTTTTCAAATAAATATATAAATAAGGGACCGGACGCCGCTGTTTTTCAGGTTAGAGACGAAATTGTTTTCGATGAAATAAAAGCCTTCATCGATTCGCGGTATATTTCTTCGGGAGAAGCCGCCTGGAAATTATTAGCTCTACCATTTCAGGGTAAAAGTCATTCGATATTTAGATTACCTATTCATTTGCCAGGAGAAGGTACCGTCCATTTCGTAGAGGGCGAAGAGGAGGACGCTTTAAAAGAAAATAAACACTCTATTCTAGAAGCATATTTTTTACTCAATGTGAACGATCCAGAGGCGCGAAGTTATAAATATATAGAAATTCCTCTGTACTACTGCTTCAATTCCAAAAAAAACTCCTGGTCTAAAAGACAAAGACGGTGTAAAGTTATTCCGAGAATGTATACGATAAGTCCAAAATATGTAGAAAAGTTTCATTTACGAATATTATTATTACACGTTGCGGGACCTAAATCTTTTGAAGATCTTCGTACATATAACGGAATTACGTATTCTACGTTTCAAGAGGCGGCTAGAAAACGATACTTAATTTCTTCAGATGATGAATGGATGAGGACTTTGGAACATGCAGCTCTGGTTAACATGCCTGGCTGTATGAGAAAAATGTTCGCTTATTTATTATGTTTCTGTGAAATCGGAGATCCTATGGCTTTATGGTCTACTTTCAAATGTTATATGTGCGAAGATTATCGAAAAAAAAATTGTTCAGAATTTGAATCCGAAAATTATGCTTTGCGTAGAATTGATACTGTATTGCGCCATCTCGGTAGAACTTTTAAAGACTTCAACTTACCGGAACCGCATCAAAATTTAGACATTGACATTGACAAAGAAGACGACGGAAATTTCATCATTGAAGTGGCAAATTTTAGTCCCGATCAATTAAATTCAGATCAAAGATCTATTTTCGATCAGGTCATCGGTGCAATCGATTCGAAACGTCCAGGATACTTTTATCTTCAAGGAAGCGGCGGTACCGGAAAAACCTACCTATACAACACCATATTGAGCTATTGCGAAAGACGGAGCATTCCATCCTTCGCCGTCGCTTTCACTGGCATTGCAGCTCTTTTATTGAGAAATGGTAGAACAGTACATTCACTGTTCAAATTACCACTCGACATGAACGCAGATTCTCTTTCTGCCATAACAGCGCAATCCAAAGAAGCTGCAGAATTGCGAACTATACGTCTCATAATTTGGGATGAAATTTCGATGGCTAGCTATCATGTAATAAATGCCGTGGATCGTCTTCTACAAGATGTGAATAACAATTTTCTCCCATTCGGGGGAATTTGCATTCTTCTTGGTGGAGATGTCAAGCAGTTATTACCTGTAGCGACCGGTCGAGTCCGTCAAATCGAACTCTTTTTCACAAATTGTGCGTCGTGGGTTCACTTCCGTGTGATGAATTTGAAACTCAATATGCGTAACGACGTAGGTAAGGTAAATTTCACTAATTGGCTAGAACAACTTGGCCGAGGTACCATAAATGAAAATTGGACGGACGATACAGTGTGTTTGCCGACATATTGTTTAACAACAGACGTCGTCAAAGCAATTTACGGAAACATTCAAAATTTGACGGAAGAACAGCTAGCGTCAAGAGCAATACTGTGTCCAAAAAACGAACATTGCTATTGTTTGAACGAGAAAATTCTAGAATCATTCCCCGGGCCCATTATAACGATTCTTAGAGCCGATAGTATAGCGTCAGGCGATGAAGACGAAATTATAAATTTTCCGGAAGAATATTTAAATAGTATTACTCCTACAGGAATGCCTCAGCATGAACTCAAGCTGAAAACTGGAGTACCGATTATACTCCTTCGGAATTTGTCGCTAACGGACGGGTTGATCAATGGTACAAGGCTTATAGTATTGAACGTTACGGATTTCCTATTGACAGCCAAAATAGTGACCGGCCGATTTTCTGGAAATACGGCTCTTATTCCCAAAATGGATCTGACTTCTTCAGATAAGAACATACCGTTCCAATTGAAAAGAAGACAGTTTCCCGTAAAAATTTGTTTCGCTTTAACTATTAATAAAGCGCAAGGTCAAACATTCAATCACGTCGGAATTTATCTCGAGTCACCTGTTTTTTCGCACGGCCAGCTGTATGTCGCATTTTCGAGAGCGCGAAATTGGGACACCGTAAAAGTACAAGTGGAGAGAGCGAAAGGCCAGGGTATACTACTGAAAAAGTCGTCGAAAATTTTCACTAAGAACATCGTATACCAGAATATTCTGAATTCAATTGAGCGATCAAAGAGCTCTTAAATTATGGAACTTTCGGAAATTTCAAAATGATTCAAGATTACCACGATACGTCTCTAATTTTTTCCGGCGATACTAATTATCTTGATTGACGAATTTAGTTCTTATTCCCAATATACGAGATCTGAGAGACGACAGAAGAAAACGATAGGCCAATAAAAAAATAAACACAGCAGATTGATGATGTAAGTGAAATCTACGTCGGAATTTATTATTCTACCAAATGAATTCTTCTGAAATTTTCAGTTTTCAAATTCCATAAGATGAGACGAGCATCAACTCCAACCCACTCCCACATATCCGTCTTAACTACTTCCAGACCTTCGTGAAGTGACAGTGAAGAGACACTTATTGAAATAGTGCAATAGGAACAGGACCATTTCTCGGTTCATTCAGTGAAAAAACTACAAGTGACAGAAAAATATTATAAACTACTTGCTCCGCCCCTTCCCCAAAAAAAGACCGAAGTGAAAAGTGCTTGCGTGAAGTTCCTGTTTCCCACCTCCCACCTTCTAAAATATGTACCTACGAGTTTATCTTAACTACTTCATACCTATCCATCAAATTTACTTAGGAAATTGAATATAAATATGAATTGCTCCCAATTAAAAAAAATACGCCAGTTAGTGTATTTTTCGAAATTAAAATTTTCACTCATCAGTTTCTAAGTTACATACATTTTAAATTCTATTATCCCAAAATCCACAACATCGTATAAACATATGGTATTCAGATGTAAAATATTTATATACTTAGACGACTCAATTGATCTTTGCGAAAAAGGGAATCTATTCTTGATTCAATCTATTGTCAAAAGTGATATGATTAAAATTGATTTATCGTTAAGAGTAATGCATCACCTAAAAGAGATCAATTGCCAAGACAGATCTATCGTTAAGCGTGATCTATCGCCTAGAGAGATCTATCGTAAAGATTGATCTATCGCTAGGTAGATCTGGGCGTACTAGTCTATAATACTAAACGCGTTACAGGCAACACCGCCGAAACCACTGCAGGAGATCAAGAAAAACTTGTGCTAAGAAAGGGTTATGTTCGTGAGAGTTTTTCTGATATTTCTTGGGAGTCTTGGCGTGATATCTGAACGTGATTAGAAGAAGGAGGAAGTTTCGAATTTTCCCGTCCTGTTGATCTCTCATCGCGGAAAAATCTAGAGACACTTTTGAAAAATTCCCGAAAAATAATGAAAATATCGATATTTCCCAAAGGTGCAAAACCACAGGAAAGGATTTGGTGAGGTGCTAGGAGCTAGGTGAAGTTTTTTGGTACGAACAGAAAGACGAAAGACGAAATTGTGGCGTAGCGGGCCCCTTGTTTTGGTTCCCACTTTCGTATTCTTGCAGGAATGATGAAAAAAAGTGACATTTCTAGGAAAATCCGGTAAAAATTCGCCATTTCATATTCTTCTGTGGACTCGGCTGAGATCGGCTATCTCCGCCGCCTTCGGGTTCGCTTTGAAGGTAGAATTTCTTGCGATAGTGAATATATGGCAAAGTCGAACTTCGAATTTCTGTAGATTTCGCGGAAAACTTGAGCATCGTTGGCTTTGACCGTCGGCAAAGATCGGGTACTTCCGTCAATATTTTCAAGCCGAACTGGCGTTATGTTTATGTCAATTGTCATTAACATCAATTCTAATTTGCCGTCAAAATAGCATCCTATGTGGAAGCTTCATTGAAATTGACGAAAATAAAGTTGGTAACGAATGGAAATGCATTAAGAAGTATCAATCATGGTCAATACTGCCTAATCTCAACTCTGACAATGAGTTATCGGTATAATTCTAGCAAGCCTTCCGCTTACGGTCAGCCTAACGGCCGACCGCGTAAACACAATAACTTCCGAAAGAAACAACTTAGAAACTCGATATTTGTAAAGAAGGTTTGGACCTTAATTACGAAGGCCGAATTCGTGAATGGGTAAAATCCACCCAATGATTCCGTAGATATACCCAATCAAAATTTTATTTTTCCAATATTTCCAAAAATAGAGATCAGATCGAATTGAAATCCAGTACTTCATCGAAAATAACAGTTCGAAGTTTCATACAGAATTTAATGAGGATGATATGATGAGAAAAACATAGAAATTTTTTTTTTCAAATTGTTCTAATAACACGATTATCACGAAATTTTGCATAAAGTTGTCTGTCAGCGTCTTGAAACTAGCTGTGAAGTTTAATCAGGACTGAATCAGTATTTCTCGAGTTATACCGAAAAAATCAACGATATCGAGAAGAAAACCTCGAAATTTGACACATTTTTTCCCGATATCTCCAAAACTTATGATCGTATCGAACTGAAATTTGGTACATTGCTGTGAAATTAGAAGGTCAAAGCGTGAGTATAATTTTTCCTGGATATGATGAATGGTTTCCGAAAAAAAATTTTTTTTGAAAAAAATTTTGTTTAAAAATTACCAACAATATAATCCTGACGAAATTTGGCTCAAAGTTGCGCGTCGTTGTACTTCACCTAACCGCCAAGTTTGAATCCAATCGCTCAGGTAGTTTCTGAAATAAAAAATAAATAACTTCAAAACTTCAAATGCCTATAACTCCGAAACTATTGGATCGATTTGGCCCATTAACGAATTTAACCGCGGCATTCCAATGCGCGACCTATCCTGAAAGTTTCAAGTTGCTAGCTCACTTCGCTCGACAGTTATCGTGTCTACGGCCGGCCTGCCGGCCGGCCGGACAGAATCGATTTTGACACCGGATTCGTCATCAGTGAGTCCAACCTAGTCGATTGAGACCATTTTCGGCTCAATCATCCAAAATTACAGACATTTGGACAAAACGATAGCACACTGTTCCCCTAGAACATGCGCGCAAAAAGGGAACTCAATAGATTTTGAGAAGTGGAAATTGTAGATATACTATGTAATCTATAGATGGTTTCAATAATGTACAGCTGGTGTGGGACAAGACTGTATGATACTGTACCCCTGATATATTTATTCAAAATTTTGAATGAAACAGGAATATTCAATAGATTCTTACTATTCACAAGAGGTTAATCTTCAAAAATCACAAGTCGGTGTAACATTTTATGTCAATTGATTATAGAAATGATAGAAAAGTGTGAGTAAGAGGATTAAATTATCAAGAAACGTATGAAATTTTATATTCACAATAGGGAGTTGAGGTTGAGCCTCAGTATATGTTCCGTAACACTCATGTATCCCTTCCATATTGCTACATCAAAATTTGGTTGGCAAAAATGGCATGGGGATGGAACATAACCGGGAAGGATACATCAATCAATATACACCTCATAATATTTTTCCTAGACAAAATGGAAAGGTTACTGAATGTATAGTGAGAATCAAGCTTTTTTAAGTTGAAATTCATAACTACCTACAAGTAACTACTAATTTTTCTGTATATGGGTATAATTTCTAATGTATGCGTTATATGAAATGAGATGAAATATTCTGAAGTGAAATTTATCTATTCTGCTAGGTAATCTTGATAATTTTGTGTATTTCTCAGGATATCTGCCATTTTCTGAAACTATTTTGAGAAAAATTACAAATGAATTTGCACCAACAACATCAAGATAAAAGATGGTATATAGAGGCTTATGCAGATATTATTTGAAAACAATGTGAAACTTCTTGAATCGTTATATGCAACATACCTGATGAAGGCTATCAACTGATGAATTCTTCACATAAACCCATGACACACTTCTCTAATGAACAAGTTAACTTGAAGTGATTCATTAAATTATCTTTTCTTGGAATTTTTCTGTATCACCCAATGTATTCCATTGAACCATACTTTATTATCATTATCAATAATCGATAAATAAAAAAAAATTAAATATGCAGTTTTGCATTTGTCCTGTTTGGAAAACATGGAATCTTGGTTACTCAATCATATTTTAATATGTCAATTATGAATTGGTCATCTCCATTAATGAAACAGAAAACTTAAATGTTCACAATACCGTAATTCCTTTACAAAATGAATATTACTTCATGCTTTGGTGATTCTCGGTCGAAAAGTGATGTACTAGAAATATTGAAATTCGGGAAATTTGAGACATTGGAACTTCCTGTAAAATGAACATGCATATGTTTAGTGAATATTGAATTGGAATAGTGAAAATTTTCGGATTTTATCCAAGAATTTTTTTTTAACGTTGTACAATGTTGAAATATGAATTTTTCATGCGATGATATATCTATTTAGTATTATTGGTGTCGTTTTGAGAGACAGAATTTTCATTTTATAGTCAATTTTATGTTTACATGTGGAGCCACGGTTAGGGTCTATCCTCAAACTGAATTTTGACTAAATCGTGTCTGTATTTTTGTGAATATTGAGATGATGGAATTTCAAATGCGTTCATCTACTGAACCGTTTGGCAGATTTTGTTCATTCCGAACCTAACCTTCGAATTCAAGCTTTAAACCTGCCCTGTAAATTTCGAGTGTCTGAGTTATTTCTTTGCAAAGTTACGTTCACAGATGGCCGAAGGCCGCCTGTAAACGCGATAACTTTGCAAAGGAATGACTTAGACAGTCGAAATTTTCCGGGTAGGTTTAAAGTTTGAATTCGAAGGTTAAGTTCGGAATGAACAAAATCCGCCCAACGGTTCAGAAGGTTAACGCATTTGAAATTTCATCATTTCGATATTCACAAAAATACATACACGATTTGGTCAAAATTTAGTTCGAGGATAGACGATTACTGTGATCGAATTTTACATTAGCTACTGATTTTTTCTGAATTTATAAACAGTGTGCTTCGTTTTCAATAATTCAGTCAGCTATTCAATTAATCTACTCAAAAAGGCAAATCTACCCGCTAGGTAGATCTGGGCGCTTCCTACGTAGGTATCGTTTAAGTAGATCTACAGTAAAGATTGATCTATCGCTAGGTAGATCTGGGCGCTAACTAGTTCAATTTTAACCTCGTATCACAAAGATTCGTACTATTTTCAAGGGATTTCAGAAGAGTTATTTCAATACTTTCCGCAGAATTATCTGCTTGCACATTTGTGGCCGCATGATAAAAAGACCATGTTTCAATATTATTATTATTATTAATATTTAATATTTACAAGAGTTGAGGCAAAGCCTATAAACTCAGTACAAAAGTGAGAAAACGAATTAAAAAAAGTCCAACATCTATCAAAGATAGGAATTGGTTTCACGGAGAAGGAAGAGCTCCAGTAATAATAAATAACATAATCACAAGGACGAAAATCCGTCGATAAATCAACAAATATTTCCCCTTGATCAGAGCTAATCATCCAATCAACCAAAACATCTACACCGAAGAAGCGGATCCAAAGAGAATGAGCACAGCTGTTTCAAAGTTGTCACTGATCGTCAGGTCAACTTACCTTGGATAAACCGCAGAGGGATCTCTCGATACTTGTCGCCTTTCAGAAGGATTGCTGCAGTATAAATACGTACAGCGCGCCATCTTCCAGGGACATCTTGCGAATCCTACCTTCGAGTGCAGAATACCCTGATCGATGTGCATGACGTTCATCATTTAGTCGCATCGGGTCGCTGTAACTGCGATATTGCAGCTTTACAAAAACCGTCATGACATTGGAAACACTCGGTTCATGTGGATACCCACAAGACGAAAACGTCAAACATCTAACAAAGATAGGAATTGGTTTCACGGAGAAGAAAGAGCTCCAGTAATAATAAACAACATAATCACAAGGACGAATATCCGTCGATAAATCAACAAATATTTCCCCATGATCAGAGCTAATCATCCAATCAACCAAATTGTTATTTATTATCACTGGAGCTCTTCATTCTCCGTGGAACCAATTCCTATTTTTGTTAGATGTTGGACGTTTTCATCTAGTGGGAATCCACATGAACCGAGTGTTTCCAATGTCGTGACGGTGTTTGTAACCTGAAGCGACTAAAGGATGAACGTCATGCACATCGATCAAGTTATTCTGCACTCGAAGGTGGGATTCGCAAGATGTCCCTGGAAGATGGCGCGCTGTACTTATTTATACTTCAGCAATCCATCTGAAAGGCGACAAGTATCGGGAGATCCCTTTGCGGTTTATCCAAGGTAAGTTGAGCTGACGATCAATAACAATTGTGAAACAGCTGTAGTCATTCTCCTTGGATCCGCTTCTTCGGTGTAGGTGATTTGGTTAATTGGATGATTAGCTCTGATCGAGGGGGAATATTTGTTGATTTATCGACGGATATTAGTCTTTGTGATTATGTTATTTATTAATACTAACTATTGATACTCAATTTAATCAATCAAAACGACTAACGAACCCATAATACTAAAAAGAACTGAACAGCTTGGTTTTATAAATTTTTTCATCACAATTCTATTTTCGGTTATTTGGCGCTTTAGATACCTAAGACGACTATTAACATTATCTATACAATCACCCTAATTCAAATTTCATAAAATCCACAGAAGAAATATAACCATCCCGTGACGAATAATTCTACACAATATCCATTATAAAAATGAATCTTTTTCTTACTAACTATCATTTTAGTAAAATCAAAGTTCAACAAATACAACTGGGTTCAGGAATATTCATTTTTGAGAATATTTCCTTCATTGTCGATTGTATTGATCATATAGTCAGATTTATTATGTTCACATTGAAAGAAATCATAATGAATTCCTTCGGTCATGTGTAAGACATTACTGCATTATGAAAATTCAAATTTTCTCTTTGATTAATGAAGATGACCAATAGGTCTCTTGCATGAATTTTTTTTATTATTGGAATCAAATATTCCATCCGTAACACCACTGAAAAACTTTAACCGCCATCAAAAATTTAAATTTTTAACGAGAAAATGCTCTTTTAAATTTGGCTCCGCATGTCGGTTGTTTAAACGGACGAAGCTTCGCGGTTTCCGTGACGTATGGAGATATATCCACTTTCTCCCTTTTCTCGTATACTTTTCTGTCTAGCAAGCCAATAGACAGCGCCGGGCTGTATCGATCAGGGCATCGTGGAATAACGAGTGACGTAGAAGGCGATCTACCGCGTTTCACCCACTTTGGTTTGGGTCCCGATATGACGATTTTTAATATGGAATTATTCGGAATTCGCGAATTGTTGGAGTGTGAGATAGCATACATTATGATTTTGTATCGATATAGAATGAGAAAAATATGATAATTCGTGTTACGTGCAAGAGACCTATTCATAATTGACATCTGAATTTAACTGAGTAATCATGACATCATGTTCTCCAATTTTTATTTATCGATTATTGATTATGCTAACAATTCTTCCTACTACTGAGGAATTTTAGAAATATGCATTAGATGGGGTATTTCAGGAGTTTATGTGAAGAATAGTATATAATAGTATCATTAATAATAATCATTTTTATATTGCAATAGTCACAATTACAGTAGATCGTCGATTGTCTGAACCATTAGGGGGACCTTGGTGTTAAAACCGATCTGTTCCATGAATCGATCTGAAGGCTTGTATCAAAACTTACATAACTGATTATTATAATACAACATAAATCTTTTTTAATACATTGGCAAGGGTAATCTTAAAGTAATGTTATCTTGTACTCATCACTATGATCAATCAAGAACATCAAAAACACACTGAATACTGTTTATCCACAAACTCACACAAATTTGAAACTATGTTTCTTCTAGAGGAATGGAACCAAATATCAGGTTATATTCAACACTCCAACTGTAAATCTTATTCAACACTGGATTTCCTTCTGAATGATAGAACACTGTAGTTATTAGCCCTGGTTCAAATTTTTCTTATATTCCAGGTTGGTCAATATAGGACCAATATTACAAATACAAATATACAAACAATACATATTCTACATTTAACTCGATTTCATCTCAAAAACCAAGATGTGAGAAATGATATAAAATAAATTCCATATATGTGATCTGAAGGCATAGTTGAACAGAATTAACAATTAATTGTAATTTTATTTTATCTCATCATAATTATCAATAGTTGAATTCGATTGAATATTTTTGTTTCCAGAATTACTTAGAATATTTACGTTTACATCAGAATCGGAAACATTTATGATTTATACGGTAATTATATCTAGCAAAAAATAATAATAATAAAAATAATTATTGGGGACTCTCGTGTTGAAACCAATCTGTTCCATTAATCGATCTGAAAGCTTGTATCCACACATACATAAATAATTATAATATAATATAAATCTTGCTCAATACATTGGCAATGATAATCTGAAAGGGATGATATCATGGACTCATCACTATGATAAATCAGGAACAACAAAAACACTAAATACTGCTCACATGCTTACACAAATTCAAATCTATTTTTCTTCTCGGGGAATGAAACCAAATAACAGGTTGGATTCGACACTTAAACTGTAAATCTTATTCAACACTGGATTTCCTTCTGAATAATAGAATGATAAAGTTATTAGCCCTGATTCAAATTTTCCTTATAGGTTGTTCAATATAGGAAGGTTAGGGAGAGTTGTTCTTGTTCTATATTATTCAATTTTTCATGTCAATTTATCAATGGAATCAATTGATGCTTTCAGATTGTTCAAAACTCACGATTTACTTATTCGAGACACATTTCGATGCAAAGGTAAATGTTATTCAACACTGGATTTCCTTCTGAATAATAGAATACTGCAATTATTAAGTCTAGTTCAGTTTGGGTATGTCAATATAGGAAGGACCTGGAGACTTGTTCTATATTATTGGTTTCAATTTTCCATGTCACTAATTAGATCAGATCGTATAAAACTTACAATTTACTTCATTCACACACTTTTCAATGCAGAGGTAAATCTTTTTCAACACTGGATTTCTTTCTGAATAACAGAACACTGCAGTTATTAATCCTGGTTGAAATTTTCCTTATATTTCAAGTTGGTCAATATAGGAAGGTTCAGGAGACTTGTTCTATGTAATTCGTTTCAATACACCTCCGAAGAATAATTCGTTCCAATAGACCTCTCAAGAATAACTTCCATAGTTGTTTACCTTCCTTCACTCGAATTTCCTAGGTCAATTTATCAATCGAATTAATGCATCCGGATCGTTTAAAACTTACGATTAACTTATTTAAGACACATTTCGATGCATATTTTCGCAAATAACATATATTCGTCTAATTAAATCTTGAATTCATTCCGCGGAAGTTTATCGATAAGTGCACACGTGTATTGTCGATAGTTTATCACTGGTGAGAGATTTACATTTTTACTCGTTTTTTCCGAAGTACAAGAAAAGAAAAATCTTCGGACTCGAGATCGAGTAAAACAAAACTCATCGTTTTCTCCAAATCCACGAATTAATACCTAATTCATCAATTGGGAAACCAACGACCACTTTTCACGGAGTCATCAGTATTGTTTTCGAACATCTGGCGCCCCGAAGAGATGTGTAATCATTATTTATCTCATTTATCAACATGAATAACATCACAATGAATAATATGCCACCATATAAAGCTACCACACTGGTTCCAACTTCTACATCGTCTCAATCGTCAACCACACCAAGCAGAGTTTCCTATGCCAATGCCACCAAAACATCACCAACAATGATAGGAAATGGTTTCATGGAGAATTTCATGGATTGGGTGATTAGCTCTGATCAAGGGGGAATATTTGTTGATTTATCGACGGATATTCGTCCTTGTGATTATGTTATTTATCACCAACAATATCATTTCCTAAAAAAGATCAAGCTATACTAGTCAGCGCCATCGGCGATCTTCAAAATTCAGACTACGTCAAAGCTGTAGGAAGCATAATTGGGGCAAAATGCATCAAGTATGTCTCACGATTATCAAATCACAGAGTTTGTATCTTCCTCGATGATATTAAAACAGTTGATCTCATACTAGCTAATCATTCATCCATCACAGTTTGCGGCTTCGAAACGAGTATTCGTCGACTTAGCACCCCAGCCAAGAGAATGATCATTTCAAACGCATGCCCTTCAATACCACACAATGTAATAGAAGATAAACTGAAAGAGATAGGGGTGAAACCAGTTTCTAGTCTTAGCTTTCTCAAAGCAGGTGTTGAAGGTGACGAATATTCCCATGTCATGAGCTTTAAACAACCAATCTACATTAGTCCTCCAGAGGAACAAGACGAACTGCCATCCTCTTTTCTCCTTACACACGAATAAACAACCTACAGACTTTTTTTGGCCCCTGATACCCCAGTATGTTTCTATTGCAAAGAGACAGGACACTTCGCTACCGCTTGCTCAAAAAAATCTACGTCCACTACATTGGATAATAACCCCACTGGAAAACATATTGAAACATTGAACTCAACCGAAGAAGCTACACAAACCAACCAAAACAATACAGAAACAGATCAAAGTTATCTTAAAAAACGCCGCGCTTCCACCAGCACTCCAGCCTCGCCAAATGAAGAAAGTATGTCAGACCCAATGGAGCTCTCTGAAGAAATAGTTCCCAAAGATACAGTACAACCCTCAACACAAATAGATGAAACTCAAACATTCGTAGAACCAAGCCCAAATACCGTTCAACTATTCAACAAGTTTTGAAAAATTCTTCAAAAACTTTTTAGAACTCTGCATTGAAAATAAAAATCCAGTAGCTAACGCTAGAACAATAACTGATGATGTTGACGTCTTGATACATACAATGGGAGGAATTCAACCCCACTTACCAACCAAAACCATGAAAATGAAGTGCACTAAAATATTGAAGACACTCAAGAATCAACTTCAACTAGAAGGAGTCGAACTCTCCAGTAGTTTCAGTGCAATTTCTCAAGATCTCTTGAACGAATCCGACTCGATGACTCCGGACCAAATAGACTTAAATCACAACATTCACTATAATTCAATGGAACTGCCGCGGATTCTATCCGCGGCTAGAAAGAATTCAACAATTCCTAGATGAACAACAACCGGATATGCTCTGTCTTCAGGAAGTTTATACTAAGGATAATCAAAAAAACCAAACTTAACACATTACCACGTCTACAACCTGAACAGAGTAGCAACTAAAGCAAGTGGCGGAGTTGCTATATTTATCAAGAAATGTTATCATAGTGGAGAAATTAGTATATCAACCACATTAGAAACCACCGCAATTTCAGTCTGGGCTCCATCCAAAATAACAGTATGCAACTTATACATTCCACCAAGTTATGACCTCAAAAAAACAGAAATCAGCCACCTAATCAAACAACTTCCTCAACCAGTCATTCTTCTAGGATATTTCAACGCACACAACCCTATATGATGAATGAATGAAAGATGGCGACGAATGAGGAAGATTCAGAGTTGCGTCTAGACAAAAATAAAAACAAAAATGCGCTTACTGCTCAAGAAAAGTAGTGGATTACGTCCAGTGCCAAAACCGCCCTGAAATTTTCCACCCATCCTGCATAACATCAGCAAGAAATCGTAAAGATGCACTGTGTATGCATTCACCATTGGAAAAAACATCAGAGGAAATTACACCCCCATACGAAGAATTAATGGTGCAGAATAAAATCCTCAATTTGGAAAACGAATACCTAAAGCGATTATTGCAAGAATGCCAGGAAAACAACAAAGTCCTGCGTGAAAATAATAACCTTCTTTTGGATAAGGTTAGTTTCCTAGATCAGAGATCAGAAATCAGATAAGAAATTATATAGTCAGGCAATACAAAAAAATGCAAATACGAAAACAATAACACCACTAGAAAGAAAACAAAAACCGACCGCAACTGAACTACTTCCACCGAGACCGAATTATAACAAAAATTCGCAGAATAAAACCAATGACAGTAATATAAATGAAACTAACCTCACATCTGATAATAAACAAACAAACATCCCGGAGGAGAGAAACATGGAAAATTCTTCAAATAATGCTTTTCCCAAGAAGATAACGAAACCTAAGCACCCAATAACAACCGGTACTGCAGAGATGGAGATGAGTAATGAAAAACATATTAGCTTTATAGGTAGAGACATTAAAAATAGAAGAATATGGCTTTTCGTTTCAAGAATCGAAACGGGAGTAACTGAAGAGATTATAAAATCCTATCTTACTGAAAAACTAAAAATAACAAAAGAAGATAATGTTATAGTACGAAAAATAAACACATACCATAAGATCACAGACAATGAATGCTTCCAGATAGGAGTAGATTTCGAACATAAAGAACAAGTCTACACTGTGAATTTTGGCCAGCGGGTGCTGCCTTCGCAAGATTCAGATTCAATTATGATAGGAATTCAGCAGATACATCGAGGACAACAACTTTTCAAATAGAACCCATCGATTCTCAGCCAATATAAAGACCCCAACTTTCACAGTTCTAAATTTGAATATTCAATGCCTGACAAATAAATTGGATAAACTGAATCTTTCACTGAAAGAAATGCTTCCAGACATAGTATGTATAACTGAACATTGGTTCAGCGAAAATGAATGTGGTATTTTCCCCCATATCAACATAGATGATTATTACATAGCAGACCACTTCTGCAGGTCCAAACGTAAGGGTGGAGGTTCGCTAATACTGACTTGGAATACACTAACACACCGACCAATTGAGCACATAAACGAGCACAAAGAGGAAATTTTATCAGAAATAGCAGCAATAGAAATCCCCGAGCAGAAATGACTTGTCTTTGCAATGTATAAATCACAAAAAGCAAAATTCGATTTATTCTTGGAGAAAATGGACCAGATGTTACAGGATATTATTATGCTTAATAAATATGCAAAATACGAATGGATTATATGCGGAGATTTTAATGTGGATATGTTGACAGAAAAAAAAGATAAGAAAAAACTATGTAACTTATTCAGTTGCTATAATGGCGAACACAGGTTGAAAAAACCATCTCGAATAACTGATGTAAGTTCAACTTGTATAGATAATATTGTATGCAATTTTGATCCAGATACTGCAAATACTGTAAATCTACACATGGGAGACCACCGCGCCCAGACTGTGTCGTTCCCACCCGAAAGGGAAAATATGATGAAACCAGATAATAACATGAAATACAGAAAATTAACCACTCTAAAAATGAACGAAATCAAAGAAAAATTGAATTCTATTAACTGGAAACTTAAACTCACAACTCTATCAGCAGAACCGAGTTTCCAACTATTCTTCAACGAGTTAAGGAAATGGTTCGAACTTGGGTTCCCTGAAAGACAATCAAATGGCCGCCAGATTAGCTATAAGCATTCTATGGGGCATAATGAAAAATACAGAAGTATTAAAAACAGATTAGATATGCTTGATACGTTATTTCGAGTGACCTGTTCGAAGGAAATCTATACTAAATATAAAAGATGTAAAGAAGACCTAAGGAAATGTATAGAGGAAATAAAGAAAAAGCGAAACGAAGAACTTATAAGAGCTTCTGAAAATAAAACTAAAACGATTTGGTCTATAATTGAGAAAGAAACCACAAGAAGAAAAATCAAAGTAAAAAACCAGAAATTAAATGCCGAGACACTCAATAAATATTTCTCTTCTATAGATGAGCGAAAAAATACAAATATAAATATACCGACAAAAAACAAAGATGAGGCCATCAGGTTGTTGAAACAGACAAACCAAAATTCCAGCAGGCAACAGAGTTTGAAGTGATAAGCATCATCAAAGGCATAAAGAGTAAACAAACTACAGACATATATGGAATGTCAACAAAATTTATCAAAGGAATATGCATCGAAATTGCCCAACCCTCACAATAATTCTGAACAAATGTCTTTCAGAGGGTGTGTTCCCGAAAGAACTCAAAATGGCAAAAGTGCTGCCAATTCACAAAAAGGGAGATGATTCGGATCCATCGAATTACCGACCTATTTCATTTTTACCAGTCATATCAAAAATTTTTGAAGAGATCATCAAGACAAGACTATCTGCACATTTCGAAGACAATGAAATGCTCAACAAACAACAACACTGATTCAGAAACTCAAGATCTACAACAACAATGCTTTTGGAGCTGGTGAACCACATTATCGAGGCAATAGATGAAAAATGGACATCAGAGGTACTTTCTAGGGATCTATCGAAGGCATTTGATACGGTGGATCATGATATCTTGATGGAAAAGATGAAGTGCTATGGTCTGGAGGGCACAGCCTTAAATTTGATTGACTCATTCCTCTCGGAAAGACAACAACAAGTTGAGTGGAATAACGTTATATCCGAGAAATGCTATATGAGATCTGGAGTTCCTCAAGGATCGATACTTGGACCTCTACTCTTCATCATATACATGAATGATCTCAACCTACAATCTGAGGAAACCAGATCGTTTTTGAGAACTCTACTTTTTGCAGATGATACTTCCTTCTACATGAAGGCCCCTGATGCTGATCATCTGCAGCAGATAAAGAGACATGTGATCCAGGCATCTGATGAATGGTTCCGCTACAATGCTCTCACCAGTAATGAGTCCAAAACCCAATACCTTCAAATAAGAAGTAACAAGAATAACACAATCAAATTGCTAGGAGTTACAGTTGACGGAGCTTTGTCTTGGGAACCGCATATCGAAGAGATAAAGAAAAAACTCACAGTAGCTATCTATACAGTATCAGCAGTGAATAGAGCTTCTTACAGGCAGGCGGCTTTGATTACTTACTTTGCCAACTTCCATTCAATTGCAACGTACGGTATTCTTTTGTGGGGTACGTCAGCACATATTCAGGATCTCTTTCTTCTTCAGAAGAGGGCAGTTCGAACAATCCTGAATATGAAACAATCAGACAGCTGCAGGGATGCTTTTCGAGAACTCAAAATACTAACTATACCAGCAGTCTATATACTGGAGTGTGCAACCTACGTCCATAAGAACTTGGACAACTTTTCGTCCAATGGTTTGTTTCATCAGTATAATACTAGAAGAAGAGACAAACTTACCATTCCAAACCACAGCCGTAAATTCTCCCAGTAAGGAGTAGACTTCAGGGGTCCGAAAGTCTACGATAACCTACCTGACTACACGAAAAATCTGTCAGGAAAGAAGTTCAAGAATAGTGTGAAAAAGATTCTCCTCAACAACTCAATCTACTCATTGGATGAATTTATTAGGAATTAAGATCTATTTTTATTTGACGTGGCATGTAATTTTCTTTGATGCTGTAATCAAATATTATTATTATTATTATTATATATTATTATATGGGGATCCAAAAACACAAACAGGAAAGGTATCATCTTTGAAAACATCCTCACAAACACCAACCTTATCTCACATAACACAGGAGAATATACTCATTTCAATGAATCAAACGGAACCTTTTCCTGCATAGACCTTACACTATCGGATCCCAACATTGCTCCTTTCCTGAACTGGGAAGTTTTCGACAGTCTACATGATATTGACCATTATCCTATCAAAATAACATATCTAACATGTAAGGAAAACACCGGTGTTACTGAAAGTTGGAAGATCAAAGAAGCAGACTGGGCATCTTATTCAACTTATATACATGAAAAAATGACCGATTTTTCATTGGATGAAAATATTAATACAGCTATCCAAGATTTCACTAAAATAATCACAGATGCTGCAGATCTTTTTGTTGGAAAGAGAAAACCATCGAAAAGAATAAAATTTACAGCCTGGTGGAATTCTGACTGCGAAGAACATGTGAAACGAAGCAAACGTGCACTATACATCCTTAAGAAAAAGAACACACTAGAAAACCTTGTAGAGTTCAAAAAGCAAAGGGCCCTTACGGGAAGAATTTTAAAGAACAGCAAGAAAAAGTCGTGGCAAGATTACGTCTTGCCACTACAGCTTACTACAAATTCCAACATCAAAGAAGTCTGGGACAAAATCAACGGAATCAAGGGAAGAAATCAAAAACAAGAGATAAATGCACTCAAAGATGGGCATATAACTATTACAGATAAGTCCGAAATTGCAGAATTACTAGCAAGAAATTTTCAACAACACTCCTCAGATTCAAACTTCAACCCTGAATTTCTTCAATATAAAAACATGAAAGAATCTACAGAACCCTTGGAAATAAAAGGGAATGACCCAAATCCAATCAACTTTCCTATCACCATGGATGAACTCATATACGCAATACAAATAAGTTAAAACACCTCCCCTGGACCAGATCAGATCCCAACTATATTTCTTAAACATCTCCCAGAATCTGCACTTAGAACATAACTTAAATTATTCAACACAATATGGATGCAGCAGAAATTCAGCGATTATTGGAGAGAAGCCATCATAATACCCATTCAGAAATCTAAAGGTAAACCAACGGATCCAAAAAGTTATCGCCCCATTTCGCTCACTAGTACCATGTGTAAATTGATGGAAAGGCTCATAAATAAAAGATTATGTTACTATCTGGAAGCAAACAAACTGATCACGAGATATCAAAGTGGTTTTCGCAAAAATCCATCAACTATGGATAATCTGGTCCAATTGCACACCGAAATACTTGATGCATTCGCGAACAAACAAGAACTAATTGCTGTGTTCTTCGACATAGTTAAGGCATTCGACATTACCTGGCGCTACAGAATCTTGAAAATCCTGAAAAATTGGAATATAGATGGTAACATGTTACACTTCATCAAGAACTTCATCAGTTATCGAACCTTTCGAGTCAAGATTGGTAATACATGGTCCACAAAACATTATCTACAAAACGGTCTACCACAAGGCTCCGTTTTAAGCACAACCCTTTTCCTCATAGCCATAAACGACGTCGTTGACTTAATCCAAGCTCCAATTAATACATCCATTTATGCTGACGATCTGCTGTTAATGTGTAGCGTTCAAAACTCCCATACTAACGCCAAACTCCTACAAGCAGCCATAAGAATATTGGAAGAATGGTCAAAATCATCTGGATTCACTTTCTCGTTAACGAAAACGGAAGTAATGAAATTCACAAAGAAACATCTCACCCCATGCCAACTACTACTTTTCAATACACCATTAGAACACGCAAACCGTCACACATTTCTTGGAATGACATTTGACCATAAATTGACATGGAAAGAACATACGAAACAATTGAAGGCCGAATGTTTAAAGAGGATCAATATCATGAAAGTCCTGGCAAATAACACTTGGGGAGCCGACGAGAAAACCCTCCTTACCATCTACCGAACTCTTATAAGGTCAAAACTTGATTACGGTTCAATAATATACTCCTCAGCTAGCGAGCACCTACTGAAGAGCCTCGATACTGTTCAAAACACCGCCTTGAGGTTAGCAACTGGTGCCTATATAACAAGCCCGTCGGACAGTCTATGCAGAGAAACCGGAGAAATGCCACTCCGTTCTGCGAAGACAGATGCTCCAGCTAACATATGCTTCAAGGATCTCTGCAGACAAACAAAATCCAATACAACACCAAATCTATACAGAGAAATACAGAGAACACTACATTCATAAGCCAAACCTCAAACCACCTATGTACCATAAAGTGAACCACATATTAGAAAGTCCAAACTTCCCAGACACTGTTCAAACTGAAACGTCAGCAAAACCCCCCTGGACCAACATGAAGCCTTCCATAAATACAAAACTAACATCCTACAAAAAGTCAGAAACACACCCTCTCATTTTACATCAAAAATTCACGGAAATATTATCTCATCAGCATTAAGATGAAATTATGTTCACGGACTCCTCAAAATCATCCGGAAGGGTAGGATGTGCCTACGTATCCTGCATGGATACCAAAAAATTCAAACTACCACCAGAATGCAGCATATTTACAGCTGAATTGATAGCGATCCTACAAGCTCTCAAACATATATTCGAAACAAATACAACACATTCCATCATACACATATCATATAGTAACAACCCTGTTGTCAAACAAATCCTAAACCTCATCGCTTCGCTGTACCAACAACACAAGAGCTGTTCTTTAATTTGGGTTCCATCCCACTGCGGCATACACGGAAATGAGAAAGCAGACATAGCAGCAAAAGAAGCTATTTCCTACGGAGAAGAAACAACGATCATCACCAATTACGACCTTAGCAGCAAATGCAAAAGCATCATTAAAGAAAAATGGAAAAACATTTGGGAACTCAACAGCTCGAAACTGGCTCTTATTGACCGTACCATTACTCAAACAGTACCCATCACAATGAAGAGAAGAGACCTTGTTACTCTGAGACGGCTCCGAATAGGACATTGCGAAGCATCACACCGACACCTACTTGCTAGAGAAACAGTGCCAATATGTAGTACATGCAAAAGTGAAGTGACAGTGAAACACATAATAACGGAGTGCCAATTATACCAACCCCAGAGAAAAAAGTTCAACGTAAGCGGCTCCTTGGAAGAAAACCTCAAGATCGACTCACCAGTATGCTTAAATACCCTTTCATTCGTTAGATTCATAAATGTGAAAATTTAGGTAGCGAACAAAATGTATCAATCAATTATTGTACCATCATAATCAAAATATTATTGTAACCAATGTTTGTTAAAAGTTCCATTACCGCTAATGACCAAGATTTCGAAGCGGCGAATAAATAAATAAAATAAATAAAATCTTGAATTCTGCAACTGTAGAAGTGACAGTATTTGACAAAGGACTGCACGAACCGTGAAGTTTGGTCGTGTCGCAGGCTCCGCCCATAAAATGCAGTTATCCGATTGGTCGAATATACCTGAATTGGTGTTGAAATATTTACCATATTCGGAATTTTTTTTTAAATATTAGCAAGTCGATTGAGATATCGTTTTTTCAACAATGGGAAGTAGGGTGATATTTCATCTATCGATGTGAATTTACCGCTTTTTCCTAACTCTAACGGCTACGAAGGAGATCGCTGATATGTGGGACGACCTTTTTGACCCAGCGTCACCTTATGCAATTAGTATAGTATAGAAATAGAATAAGATGAATGAGGATTCAAAGTGAACGTACTTTCAAACTGGGAAATTGACAAGGAAGAGTTAAAACATATAAAAGAGAAGAGCTCAGTACTCACGTAGTAGTGATCAGGGGGTGGATTATCAATTTTTCCTTCCTTGAATCTCTGGGTGCGGTCGAAAAAATAACTTCTTCCTTTAATTCCTCCTGGAGCAATATAATCAGCCGGACCTATAACCATACTACTGATGTCTCAATCATTTCATAAGTATGGAAACCTTACCAGGATTATTTTTATGTGGAAGAATAACCGTTCTTCTTTCTGTAGTTTGTAGAAATGGAAGCTTCTGCCTGTTATGTGAAGTTCTATTTCTATTTCTGTTGAAACATTCACTTACTGCATACTTCGATACTGCAGGAACCTTAAAAATTTCAAAATAAATATAAAACTCATGAGTTCAAACGAATAATCAGTATCGAAATCTTATTCGCTCGTCATATTCAATGTAGTTCTGCAATGCTACGGAAACTGATTTTTAATTCTCTTTATATTGTTTCAAAACGATTCTAATTGATCATCTTTGTGGAGCATATATTCCCGGAAAAAAATTGAAAATAATTCATAGTTGAAATAATAAGAATTTTTTGGAGGGGTTAACAGATATCTTCATAATATATGTAAAAAAGCACTGCCGCGAGGTCTGGAGCTTTCACACGCTTGTTCACATTCCAACCTGATACCTCAAGATATTTTGCACGACCCTTCACGCCGTCATTTTTCAACCAAGTGCAGAATTTCGATTCGAATACGTCTGCATTATTGGTAACATTTACTACCATAATAATTTATCTTCGAAATCATTGGGTGGGATTTAAAATTTTCACGAATTCGACCTTCTTAGTAAACCCCCAAACCAGCTATGAAAATATCGAGTCTCTAAGTCTAATGTGATTGTGTTTGAGGTCAGCCTAACTGCCAACCGTCAAATGAGAATCCATTCAGAGACTTGATATTTGTTGAACTGGTTCAATTTCGAAAGCCGAATTCGAGAATTGCTAAAATCATCCAATGGTTACGCCTATATATCCATTCGAAATTTTGTACAGTACCAATTAAATAACAAAAAAAATTTACATATTTTTTCTCAATATCTTCGGAAATGAATTTCGGATCGAACTGACCTTTGAACTCTCTATGTTTTAGCCAATTCTGTTGGATAATCTGATAAAAAAGAGGTTACGGTAAAGAAATTTTTCAACGAAATTTCCAAAATTTCGAATATTTTCTAACAATTTCCTACCCCTTTATGTGATCCTCACGAAATTTTGCGTGTGTTGGTATTTTACAACTTACATCTCAGTTTAAATCTGATCGCATCTCTTCTTCTTGAGATATTAAGGAAATAACCTTAATCTTTCAATATCTCCGAAAATTAATATCGAATTGAACTAAGGTCTATTTTGGAATATCGAGCTCAAGGTAAAACCCATAATATTGATATGATCTCGTCAATAGTTATGGAGATAATTAGGAAATATTCTCAAAATTTGAAAAAACAATAAATTTTACTTTCAATAAAGTTTTTCAAGAATTTGGACAGCAATTTATTCGAATCACTTATTACATCGCCAACGTTTCGAACCTTTCGTGGTTCTTTTTCAAGGCTAAGCGAGATGATCCACATACATAAGATCAAATAACACAGTGAATTTCAGAGAAGACGTTCAACATCTAAGTTTGGTTTACAATAGCTTAATGCTGAATGATAGTGCTACTCGAACTCGTAACCCAAATTGAGTGGAAATTTTCAAAGTTGCAAGACCATTTTTTAAAATAATAATATATATAAAGAAAAAAAAAATTAATTTCGTTTCGTAAGGTATACAAAAATTATATGTTAGATTATACGTGTGAGTGCTTTGACCATTAGTTGAGTGTGAGTTTGTTTGAATGTCAATATTTCAGAATTATTTTGTAGAAGGATAGTGATATGTACCGTTTGTTGTTATGGTACACATATTGAGATCGTTGAACATGCTGAAGGATGGATTTGTTTCTCGCGGAAATATAATATCATATTTCACCGGAAGACCTCTTGGGAGTCAAATTGGAGTTATCCGACTATCTGTCACGGAGAGAAAATGCACGTTTTAATTTACCCGACACATACCAAATCAAATTAAATACGAGGTGAGTGACAGATCCCTCCCAATAGCTGTTCATATTGTTTATACTGTCATTTACTATTTTAGCCTTGAAAAAGAACTACGAAAGGTTCGAAACGTTGACGATGTAATAAGTGATTCGAATAAATTGCAGTCCAAATTCCTGAAAAACTTTATGGAATTTATAAACATGGACGTTGAACACCAACAAAAAAAAATTACATAATATTTCATAATATCTCCGGAAATAAACATCGGATCAAATTGAAATTTGAAAAACTGTTGAAGAACATTCTCTACAAGGTATGTGTCGAGGTTCATAGAAATTTTTCTGAAGTGTTAAACGTTTTGAGATTTTGCACTAAGATGCAGGTGGATATTTTTCAAATCTTTAAGAAGTTTTGATGACTTCAGTACTTCTTGGGATATTGGATATTTCTTAATAACCTCAATATACGGAACAACGAAACTTTACCGATTTTTTTCTGTATATCTCCGAAAGTAAATATCGTATCGAACTGATTTGAAGCGTTGCTGTTGAATTTTGATTCTGAAGTATGTGCTTTATTTCGTTGAACTCTGATCAACATTTTCTGAGGAAAAAAATTCTTTCAACCAAAATTTCAAACCTTTTTTCAGAATTTTTTAAAGATTGGATCCATACGAAATTCTGCAATGAGTTTTGCGTTAGTATTCGTCATATTATCACGAAGTTTTGTTCTGCCGGAAGTAAATATCGTGTCGGATTGAAATTTCAAAGGTTTTTGTTGAATACTGATTCTTAAGTCTGTGGTTATTTCGTTGAGAACTGATCTACATTTTCCGATAAAAAAAAACTTACCACAAAAAATTTTGGAAATTTTCGAATATTTTTTTTCATTTTCCTACTACTAGATTAACACGAAATTTTGCAATCAGTTGCACGTTAGTATGTATCCTTCAACTGATTTCAAAGTTTTAATCTGATTGCATCTGGTCTTCTCGAGATATTGCGGAAATAACATTAAAATTCGAATAACGAAGAAATTAAGTACATTTTTTTTTCCTTATATCCACCTTGAAAGGTTCAGCTCCTCGGGTGGTTTCTCCTACTGGGGTTCGCAGGACCTGGCTCACCTCAGCCAAGCTCCTCGTGTCCTCTAGCATGTCGAGCGTTTGTTTCATGACACCTTCCAACTTATCCTTTTCCTCCAAGGTTGAGGGCTGGATCTGACTTAGTTGGTTTCGAGCATACATCAGTCGGCTCTAGATTTGGGCGTCCTCGTTTACGGCATTTTCTTCGTCAAACTCACGGACTTTCTCTATCAGGGATCCTGAGATCTGATCCGGACTATCCAAGTCTTCATCGGTATTCCTAGGTATGTTACGGTACGGCATATTCTGGGCTAGTACGGCTTGAATCTCATGTATGGTCTTACAGGCCTGGCATCCACGGGCCTCGAGTTCCCAAATCAATTCTTCGACTCTGAACCTGTTCACCTCCATTTCTGGCTCAACAATTCGGAACTCCCACATTTCACGGAGCGTTGTTGTGGGAAACAGGTCCCTGATCGGGCGCTAATTTGTAATGACCACTTTCCGGTGACAGAGTGACCTGTGTTGTTTACCTTTCCACAACTCGCTCGTGCGCCAGGTACAATTGGTTTTGAAAGTTTGCAACACTTTGAAAGAATCGCTCACTGGTATATTCACCTCTGGGTTGGCTTCAAACAGTTGGAGAAGGGTTCGGTTCAATCTGAGGTGGTAGCGATTAATTAGTATATGTTCCTTTTCAGACTGCCCTGGCACTGTACGGTTACAGCAGAAAAAAACCTCAAAATATATATGCAACTTCATTACATTATTTACAAATTAATATACATCGACACTGAGGGCAATTTCCAAACAGAAGCGTAGTGCCAGGAGAATTATCACAATGCATAAGCAGTTAACGGTCAGAAATGAACACCATGTTCTGGTGATTAAAACACCCAACTCAATATGAATAAACTATATATCGATGCTAATTACAAGAATAGTGTGTGCAGATAATCCAATTTAAAAAAAGTTCTGAACATTATTATAACTACAATACTAAGAATTGTCCGTAACTCACAACCTCCGAATAGCTGTGTTCAGACTTCAAGCTTTATATGAATTCGGAATAGCGAAGGCTACGGAAATGGACTTGGCAAACCGCCCTTAGACACCAAGTCTGCCCTCAAAAGGACAATGACCAGTGAACTGAAAGGCAACAAGACTGATTTGGACCACCACTTCGGGGTCTCCACATAAACTTTTATCCAACGGACAGCCAAGCTCAATATGGACCCCTCGGAATTAACACAACCAGCGTGATCGAAGATGAATTTAGGGTTGAGACCGAACAGAAATACACTCGGAAAACCACAATTAGACACGAAGTCTGTCCTCGAAAGTATAAGGACCAGTGAACTGAAAGGAACAGGGCTTTAATTTTTCAAGAGTGGGTTGGACAACCACCTCGGGGTGTTCACATATGTTTTATCCAATGGTCAGCCAAGCCAAATGAATATCCCTCGAAATCCCAACGGTTCCTACCGGTGCGGTAGGAACGGTAACGGATCTGCGAATTGATATAACTGCAGTGGGGAAAACCACCCTTAGACACGAAGTCAATCCTGAAAAGGATGAGAACCAGTTACCGAAAGGCAACAGGGCTCAAATTCGTCAAGGATGTGTTGGAAAACCATCTCGGGGTCTGCACATTAGTTTTTGTTCAATGGTCAGCCAAGCCAAATAAGTATCCCTCGAAATCCAAACAACTTCAGACATCCCCTGTATATCACAAAGTGTGACAAAATCTTACTGACTCACGTAATTTCAATTCTCCCCACCCTTCAGAGATTCAGTGGTGGAATTGTTTAACAGTTTTTCTGAGTTATGTTTTCACAGTTTTTTGTTGGGAGACATTTTTTTCTGGTAACACTGGTTCCTTGAATGAATAGTTTGGAGAGTTCTCCTACAAAAACTACATCTGGTAAATCGCATTTTCATGAGAGGAAAACTTATCTACTGAAAGATTAGAGTCAGAGGATAGGAAAAAATTTTCCCTGAAGGTGTCAGGTGAAATTTCAACCATATCTGAAGAACCTACCAACCCTGGATTCATTCAATCGCTTCAGTGAAAATCGGACTGTAAAATCCAACACTTGTTATTCGAACACTGTTGCAAGTTAAATCATTCGTTTTTTTTAATTCAATTTGATTCATGTCATTCAGGTGAGCTCACACCAACTTTATCATGAATTTTGCACAATCAAGTGATTTTATTAAACTTCTATTTGAATATTATTCTTGATTGTCGAGTAATATCTTTAAAAGAGAGTTTGTTATACAAATTGGCATCCCAACGTATAAGGCCACATTTTTTTCTTGTTTTTTAGTATTCCCAATTTCTTCGACGATACAAGATCGACTGTGAGTTACTTGAGTGCAGAGATTTTTCGATATTTCTTATTTCTATTCCATAATTTCTTCTATAATTTCGATCCCCTAACATCCATTCCTTTTCATTGCCTTTTTACCTTTTTCCGCTTTTTTCATTTGAACGTCATTGTAACTGATATATTTTTTTCTCTATTATCAATGAACATGTTGATCAACCCTCAGTTTCTGAAAGCTCATGAGCTTACTCACGAAGTTGAAATCAGTTTAGGTAGAGGTTTGTCTGCTGGTACAGTAGATAAATTCGTAAAACTTTGAGAGGATTGTTAGCGCAGGAAGGCTCAGATTGAAGTTTTGTCATTATAAGCAACTAATTTACTTTCAGTGAAAACGAGAAAGGAATAAAATCATCCATTTTGCAAATTGTAGCGTCTATTTCCGAGTTCACGTCTTATTCTCCTAAATATTCTTTCCAAACACGAAATCTTAATTCATGACAAAATTGATAAACATCCTTAAATGCACGAAAGAAAAGTTGATAGTTCGGATTCAGAGATCATTCCCCCTTTTGATTCAGCTAAAGCATTTCGAATTTTGGTGAACACAAGTTATGTGGATAAATCTAGACCAAGAGTTCCTGAAATGAGAGCTTCCAAGGGACGGGGCATAAAAAAGGTGAAGAATTAAACACACACTCACTCCAATCAATCGAACCTATAATAACCAATCGCAAGGAATCACTCGTAATACAACGAATAGCTCAGCACTACAGGATACACACACACACACACACACACATTTTTGGCCACAATTTTGGCCTCCGAAGGGCCACCAGTTTTTCGAATAAAAATTATTCAAGTACTCCGAGCGGAATGTTTGGAAGGCTATAAAATGAAAACCAATGGATATTTTTTCATTCTGTTTTCACACCCAGTCTTCAGAATGAAGGTAAGTTCAACCTCGATAGATTCCAACAATTTTGGGTAATTTTTTTTTCACTGTAAACATGTAAAAAAAAAGAGTATGAATTTTGGAAGAATTCATTCACGGAAAATCTTGGAAAATTAAGTAGGTACATTGAAATAATGCTATCCAAATTGGCACACACACACACACACACACACACAAACACACACACACACACACACACACACACACACACACACAAACACAAACACACACACACACACACACACACACAAACACAAACACACACACACACACACACACACTGAGTCCAACCTAGTCGTTCGAGATCATTTTCGAAAATTAAATAAATTTGGTCAAAACGATAGCACGCTGTTCCCCAGAATATGCGCGCAAAATTCGATAAATATCCGTATAGGCGCCGAAGGAAAGTCCAATGATTCGCAAATTATGCGTGCGAAAATATTATTTTGGTAGGCAAACTCACACATAACGTGTTTCAGAGCGTAAGCATGGTTAAAAGAACTTGTATTATTTCTCTGAAATGCGTTTATCTGGTTTTCACCACATCAGCAGTAAGAAATATTTAAGTTTCTCCTGGAAACCCTTGTAATATGAAGGGCTGACTGCACTGATTCTCCATAGCGGGATTGTTTAGTCATCGTGAGTAGACGTTTGCGTTTTTCAGGTGTATAATTTCAGCCTGGCAAAATTAAGGGTCTTGAAACGTTGATGTACTATATCAAATCAAAATATATTTCCGCGAACATTTTCGACCCTGCCTTGAGGACAGACCATCAGGACTAACTATTTGTATTTGTAATTCTGATTTCTCAATATGTAACAGATTGAATCGTGCGTTGGAAATTGAGTTAGAAGTACTTACACGAAGGCTGATGGAAAATTCCAACAGGAATGTATATCCAGCCAAATTATGCAAACCGAAAATTTTATATACAGGCTGATCCAGAATAAGATGTGAATCCCTAGGTCATTTCAAAAAAAAAAGTTCAAAGTAATCTATTTTCTGAAACTCTTTTCTTTTTTGCTGTAGGCAGTAAAGTTTTGAGAAAAGAATTATTCTCTCATGGTAACTGTAACATCTGAATTTCGATGAAATTTGTTCAGAGTAGCATATGCAGCTATTCCTTGATATTGAAGGTGATTTAATATTGACATCTGTGCCGCCTAGGAAGGATATGGACAATATATATCTGGAAAAATATTATATTTTCATCTGAGTATTCTTGCAATGAATTTTTTTGTCACTGAGAGTATGGCAAAATAATAAACCGAAATTACCAATTTGACTTTCCTTAGGCGATACATGCGCGTCGGACGAAAAGAAATGTTTTCATGGTCGGTTTCCCAATATCTCAAGAAATACGATCAGGTTGGACGAAAGCACGCTTTTCGCCTGGATCATGCGCGCAAAAATTATATAAATGAAAGTTTAACTCGATTTTTTTTACTGAATGACTTATCTGCTGTTTTCCGGGACAAAATAGAAAAAAACCGTCATTCATGCCGAAAAAAAGCAATATGATTTGCAGAAAATGTTCGCGAAATCATAATTTCGAAAAAAAAATCTTAAAAAACGCTGACTTGAAGTCAGCAGCCTTTGCGTGCTAGTTCAAATGTGTTGTCAAAGCGGTCATCTTTCCACATATTGACTCTGATGGAAAGATTTCGTAATCTTCTAATCATATTATAATCACGAAATTCTGCATGAGCCTTTTAGCTGTGGTTTTTCAATCAAGTCGTGGATTCCGATTCGATCCAATCTATATTTTTGGAAATATAAAATATCTAATTCGGCCT
Organism: Myrrha octodecimguttata; assembly: GCA_958510865.1. NCBI lineage: Eukaryota > Metazoa > Arthropoda > Insecta > Coleoptera > Coccinellidae > Myrrha > Myrrha octodecimguttata. Next base: position 1,122,309 of record OY294057.1, on the reverse strand, counting down.
TCGTAATCAGGGTCCAAACCTACTCTACAAATACCGATTTTCTTAGTTGTTTCTTTCGGAAGTTATTGAGTTTACGACAGGCCGTTTGGGGTGTAATCCACCCAATGATTTTGCAGATATACCCATTCACCGTTTCATTTTCCCAATATTTCCAAAAATACTGATTAGATCGAATTGAAATCCAGTATTTCATCAAAGAGTGACAGCTTAAATGTTCGAAAAGAATCTAACGAGGATAACAATATGATTAAGAGTTCGCAGATTATTGCATATTTGAAAGAAAATCTGAATTATTTTTTGAAAAACACGATCATCCGAAAGTTTTCAAAAATGGTAACTGAGCATTTTCAGACCTGCCCCGTTAGAGAATGAAAGAATAATTTACTTCAATTCCACATTTTCCTGCGGAATTAAAACCATAATTCAACGAGATAAGGCACAGACCTTAGAGCTGACATTAAACAGCAGTGGTTCGAAATTCATTTCATTCCAGGTTTACATTCGCAGATATAAAGGAAAAAAGATGAGTCAAATTTCGTTGTTGTTTGAAATTTCGAGGTTTTTCCTGTATATTTCAAAGAGTTTGATGCTATCGGCATAGGCATATACTTACGCTCCGCTTACTGCAAGTTTTCGTGAGGATATAGTCGATAGAAGTGTCCGAGACAATATTAGTTCGAAATATATCTTAGGGCGAATATTCAATAAAAATATTCAATTTCCAATTCCATTCGATATTTATTGCCGAAGAAATAGGGGAAAAATATGCGAAATTCCGTTGTTATTTGAAATTATGGGATTATTTCCCCAATATTTCAAGTGGTACAGCTGGGATCAGATTGAAATTTCGTAGTGAGTTCGGAAATGTCGACGCTCAGATTACTCCAAAATTTCGTGAGGAGAAAGACTTAAGAAAATTTAAAAAAAAATATTATTCCAAAACTTTTCAGATATTCATGAAAAATTTTCGTTTTTCGGAGACGATCAACGAGTTTCCCATGACATTCACAGCAGTGTACCAAATTGCGGTTCGAGGGAAATTTCGTTCTTTGTTTCTCGATATCGTTGTTTTTTCCGGAATAACTCATAACATATTGATTAAAACATAATGAAATTTCGCTCCAATTAGTGCGTTGGTATTATCCAACTCAACACTATGTAAACATCTTTTCGCATTGGTACTTCACTGATCATATTGGTATAAATCCGAAGCTATAGGGTCAATTCAGCCAACTAAAGAAATCAATAGAGATTCAGAGTTCGAACCAAACCTAAAAACTTCGAGACTCCAGCTCTTTTCCTTCAAAAGTCAGAGCACAAACGGATGAATGGATAGACACGCAGCTAATATAGTTTGATCACAGATTCTTTTTCAGTCCAACTTAATCGTACCATTCTCCGCCCTGAATTTGATTATTACAGACATTGTGACGAAACGATAAGGTGCTGTTACCCAGAATAAGCGCGTAAAAAGCAGATTATCATCAGAGCCATCTAGGGCGTGGTGAGGGAGGCATTTGCCACAAGTACAAGCTGAATAGGGGAACCAAATAATGAATATATTCATGAAGCTTCATACATATTTCAGAACGAACAGTGTTGAGATGATGAACCAGTTGTACAGGGTTTTTCAACAAGAACTTTGTTTTTCAATGTGGTAACACCGGCACCACATGACAGTTTTGACATTTAGTTTTTTGACGTATTCGCAGTATATGCTTTGGCAATTGTTACAATGAATTCAATTTCGCTCGAAAATCGCATTAAAATAATTCAAATCCACTATGAAAATGGTGGTTCTGTTAAAGTTACATTTCGTAAAATTCGTGATATTTTCGGACAACATAAACGTCCTTCTGAGACCGCTATCAAGAATTTGGTCGCAAAATTTGAGTCGACAGACTCGGTACAAAATGTGCCAACACCAACACGTGTTCGACCGGGTCGTTCAACAGAAAACATCGCTGCCGTGAGCCACAGTGTTGAAGAAGATCAAAAGTTATCAATTTCACGACGTTCTCAACAATTGGGGTTATCCAAAAGCACACCATGGCGAATTTTGCGAAAGGATTTGGCTTTGAAGCCTTACAAGATTCAACTGGTGCAGGAATTGAAGCTGACCGACCATTCAAATCGCCGTAGATTCGCTCAGTTCATTCAGGAACAACCTGCTGGTTTTTCTCAAAAAATCATTTTTTCAGACGAAGCACATTTTCATTTGTCAGGTTACGTCAACAAGCAAAATTGCTGCATTTGGGCTTCTGAAAATCCTAAAGCAATTATTGAGAAGCCTTTGCATGCTCAACGTGTCACTGTGTGGTGTGCTATGTGGTCTGGAGGTGTGATTGGGCCGTTTTTTTTCGAAGATGAGGCTGGAAATGCGGTAACAGTCAATGGATCACGCTATCGCGAGATGTTAACAACTGAATTTTGGCCTATTATTGATGACATGGATGTGGTTTCAACAACACGGTGCCACATGTCACACAGCCAATGAAACGATCAATTTATTGCAAACCAAATTTCCCAATCGCATAATTTCGCGAAATTCAGCTGTTAAGTGGCCGGCCAGATCGTGTGATTTAACACCACTGGATTATTTTTTGTGGGGCTATGTTAAAGACAGAGTTTATACGGAGCCAATCGAATCGATTGCAGCCTTAAAACTCAAAATCCGTGATGTCATTAACGAAATAGACCCTCCATCTTGCCAAAAAGTGATTAAAAATTTTTATGAAAGAATCAACGTCTGTCAGCGTGGTCGTGGTGGACATTTGTCAGATATTATTTTTCATTCATAATTGCCGAACTATTCTCTTTGTAATACAATAAAAATTTTATTCATTTTCCACTAAATTCTTTGTTTTATTTTGTTTTAAAAAACAAAGTTCTTGTTGAAAAACCCTTTACAATGTGGAGTGGCATGGTGACAAGTAGTCATACCAATAAAAATCACAGATAATAATTTCTACACTTATCGATCGCCATACGATTCTCGATCCACTATCTTGCGTTTTCAAATATATTTGTATTAGAAAACTTACAAAATTTCGCAAGGATTACAAGGTGACTCAAAAATATATTTCATGAGCTTTATTGACTGAGATGTGTAACCACCTAGGGAAACGTAACAGTAAGCTTGTGATAGAATCCAATATAAAATTTTGCATAGGTTGCTTCTGGCCGAAACCAGAACAGATAAAACAATTTTAATTTTTCGAAGTATTGGATTTCAATAGACGACTTCGGTCCAAGTAGCCAATCCACAAATTTCTTCCAAATTTACTATCACTGGGGAAGGAAAAGTTCAAAACAAATTCGACATAGAGTTAGCGTTATTTATAAATATCCGTTAAAGATGCCCCCGCTCCTCAAACAAGATAATTCCTTCCCAATATAGGTTTTTGTTTAGATCATTTCTGATAAACTTAAATTCAAGTTGGGATTCCTGATTTCATGTTAATAGAGTCGGGTTTATATCGGATATGTTCCGCAAATCAACTTGGTTATATCGGTTGCCGGTTTTCCGTTTCGTAAATATGAAGTATTCAGTTGGTTCCTGAGGAAAAGGTTATTTAAAGAATTGGATTGATGAAAAAACGTTTCTTTTATCACCAGGACGATAGTCAATGTTCTATGGTAACATATCAATAGCATAGAATAATATTTATTTACTTTATGATCCATAGAACATAGACGAGACAATAATCAACAATGAAACAATTACTAAGTATGGTCTATGGATCATAAGGTGAATATAGATTGGTTTATGATGTTAGTAAAACATGTACATCATAGATTTTTCTAAGCCATGGATATGTAACCGTACAACATTGACTGTCGTTCTGGTGACAGAAAAAACGTTTTTTTATCAATCAAATTCCATAATTAACTTTTTTATTCAGGAACCAACCGAATATTTCATATTTACGGAACGGAAAGCTGGTAACAGAAACAACCAAGTTGATTTGCGGAACAAATCCTATATGAACTTGACACTGTTAACATGAAATCAGGAATCCCAACTCAAATTTCTGCCAATCAGAGATGATAACAAAAACCTATATTGGGAAGGAATTATTTTGTTTGAGGAGCCGAGGCATCTTTCACGAGTATTTATGATAACGCGAACCTTTTCATGTGGAATTTGTTCTGAAATTCTCCTTCCCCAGTAATAATTAATTTGGAGGAAATTTGTGGGTTGGCAACTTGGACATAATATCATGAGATAATATTATCAGAAGATCACAGAATATTGAATATAGGAAATTTAACGAATTTTGAGCTGAAATTGGTCTCAAACGACTAGGTTGTACTCACTGATGAAGAATCCGTGGTCAAAATTGATCCTGTCCGTCCGGCCGGTCGTGTGCGCTATAACTCTCGAAAGGAAGGACCTAGAGTCTTGACATTTTCAGGTTAGATTGAGAACCCGAATATCTCGGTTAAGTTCGTTAATGGGCCAAATCTGCCGAATGGTTTTCGTGCTACAGTCATTTGAAATTTTGATTTTATTTTTCAATAACTCGGAAAATATTTATATGTTCGAAATAAAACTTGGTTGGGAGATGAACAGTGTCAATAATAAAAGTTATCCTTGGGAAAATTTGGAAAAATTTTTGTTTTTTTCAATTTTTATTTTTCATTGAAATTTCACTGAAGTTTTCAAGTCACCATTTCGCAATGTGAACAAGCGCGTTAAAGCTGCTGACTTCACGTCAGTGCTTTTCTAGATTTTTAATTGTTTTTTCAGTCATTATGTCTATGTTTTGCTTCTGCCCATCAATATGGTACAGAGGGTCGGCCCAAGGCATGATCCTTCAGGCCTACCTTTCGTCATCGGCCTAGTCACTGGTCCACTTGTTATCGTCCTGTTTGTCAAAAAGTCTTCACACAGCCTACGGATCGCTTCTGGTACACCTGCAAACTCCATTTCCCTATTTATGTATGGCGTTCACGCGCTATTAAAAGTATTCCGCAAGTCTAGTGTCACCGATAGATGATGTTTATCGTCTCCTTTGTTTGCCTGAATGTTCTCAAACAGTTCGTTAATTGCGTCACTTGTTGAAGGTCATTTCCTGTCTATTGTCCAGTCCGTTGTTATTCTCTAAGCATTGATGTAGTCTCCTGTTCGTCAGTCTGTCTAGTACCTTTTTAAAGGCAGGAGAAAGGCTTATTGGTCTAAGGGTTCCATCCTTTTTTGGTATCCATATTAGATCTGCTTTTTTCCATACTCCAGAAAATCGTCCGTGTGTCATACATCTGTTGCAAATGGCCGTCGTAACATCAAATATATGTTCAACGGCCTCGTTTCATCTCCAGTGCTTTTTCCCTTTGTTAATCTTTTCATTGTTTATTCTGTTTTCTCCATTGTTATGTCAGGTTCCCGTGCTTCATTGTTTGTCTGTTTTTTATTTCGAATTCATTTCATATCTTCCGTGGCTAATGTTTTTCGTCTTATGAAAAATATTTATCCAGAAGTGTTCTTGTCTGTCTCGTCCGTGCTGTAATTTCCGTCTTCTTTCTGTATGTTTGTGTTTGGAATTGTCTATTTCTTTTTTAGAAATCTCCATAACCTGTATCACCTAATATCTCTTATCTTACTCTGTGTGTGTCTTGTTTTGTAGCACTCATTTATCTCTTGTATTCGTTTCTCATCAGTTCGTAAGTGAACCACTTTGTAAGTCGTTTGTCTTCATTCAATTCTTGTTGCGCTTTTCGCCTCTGTGGTCTTAGTGTCTGTCACATCTTTTTCAGATTGTCCGTCCACCAGTCGCTAGCTTCATCGAAGTGTTTTTTTCTTAATCTGCTTGGGGCATACCTGTGTGCATATTTCCTGCAATTGCTCCGCTCTCTTTTCGAGTTGTTCTTTGTTGTTTAACGCTCATTGTTCATTCTGTATTCTCTCGAATATTTCTTTCTTGAACCTTGTGCAGTCAGTGATTTTCAAAGTCATATGTTGTTCGTGTCTCGGTGAATTTTATCGTACCGGTTTGTATGCCGTATCGTATATATCTGTGAAGACTCAGTGATTCCTCGTCTAGTACTTCCCAGTTATGTACTGTTAGTCCTTTTGCTAACGTCATGTCAATATAACTGCTTCCTCGTGGGCCTGTCCAGCAGTTTGCTTCCTATTGTGTCCGTATTCGTTCCACTCCAAGCAGCATATTTCATACTAGTATATCAAATTCCATTTTGATCCGATTTCAATTTTCGGAGATATTGGGAAAAAACATGTCAAATCTCGTGGATTTTTCCTCGGTATCACGTTGTTATTCCAAAAATAATAAAATATAAAATACTGACCCGATCACGATAACTAATACAAGAAAACAGGATTTACGGAGGTTTATATGATATGGAAAACAGAAAATCTTCACATCAGGAAGTAAAGGTGCTTTTGGCAGGGTCAATACGTGAAAAGATGTCCGCATTGGCAATGAGTTTGAACATGCTCGCAATTGCTGCTGACTTCATATCAGTGTTCTTCTAGAATTTTTGCGCGCATGTTCTAGGGGAACAGCGTGCTATCGTTTTGATCAAATGTCTGTAATTTTGGATGATTGAGCCGAAAATGGTCTCAATCGACTAGGTTGGACTCACTGATGATGAATCCGGTGTCAAAATCGATTCTGTCCGGCCGGCCGTAGACACGATAACTGTCGAACGAAGTGAGCTAGCGACTTGAAACTTTCAGGGTAGGTCGCGCATTGGAATGCCGCGGTTGAGTTCGTTAATGGGCCAAATCGATCGAATAGTTTCGGAGTTATAGGCATTTGAAGTTTTGAAGTTATTTATTTTTTATTTCAGAAACTACCTGAGCGATTGGATTCAAACTTGGCAGTTTGGTGGAGTATAACGACGCGCAACTTTGAGCCAAATTTCGTCAAGATCAAATTGTCAATAAATTTAAAAAAAAATTTTTTTTTCGGAAACCATTCATCATATCCAAAAAAAATTATACTCACACTTTGACCTTCTAATTTCACAGCAGTGTACCAAATTTCAGCTCGATACGATCATAAGTTTTGGAGATATCGGGAAAAAATATGTCAAATTTCGAGGTTTTCTTCTCGATATCGTTGATTTTTTTGGTATTACTCGAGAAATACTGATTCAGTCCTGATTAAACTTCACAGCTAGTTTTAAGATGCTGAAAGACAACTTTGTGCAAAATTTCGTGATAATCGGGTTATTAGAACAATTTGAAAAAAAAAATTTATATGATTTTTTCATCATATCATCCTCATTAAATTCTGTATGAAACTTCGAACTGTTATTTTCGATGAAGTACTGGATTTCAATTCGATCTGGTCTGTATTTTTGGAAATATTGGAAAAATAAAATTTTGATTGGGTATATCTACGGAATCATTGGGTGGATTTTACCCATTCACGAATTCGGCCTTCGTAATTGAGGTCCAAACCTTCTCTACAAATATCGAGTTTCTAAGTTGTTTCTTTCGGAAGTTATTGTGCTTACGCAGTCGGCCGTTAGGCTGACCGTAAACACAATAACTTCCGGAAGAAACGACTTAGAAACTCGATATTTGTAGAGTAGGTTTGGGGCTTAATTACGAAGGTCGAATTCGTGAATGGGTAAAATCCGCCCAATGATTCCGTAGATATACCCAATCAAAATTTTATTTTTCCAATGTTTCCAAAAATACAGATCAGATCGAATTGAAATTCATTACTTCATCGAAAATAACAGTTCGAAGTTTCATACAGAATTTAATGAGGATGATATGATGAGAAAATCATATAAATTTTTTTTTTTCAAATTGTTTTAATAACACGATTATCACGAAATTTTGCATAAAGTTGTCTTTTAGCATCTTAAAACTAGCTGTGAAGTTTAATCAAGACTGAATCAGTATTTCTCGAGTAATTCCGAAAAAATCAACGATATCGAGAAGAAAACCTCGAAATTTGACATATTTTTTCCCGATATCTCCAGAACTTATGATCGTATCGAACTGAAATTTGGTACGCGCGCACGTTCAAATTCGTTGCTGAAGCGGTCATCTACATTGAACATGCGCGCAAAAGTTGCTGCCTTCACGGCAGTGCTTTTTGAAATTTTTTTCATATCAAATTGATACTTGCTCATTATTTTATTTAGCATCGGGATAATTCAATTCCATGAACTCCCATTTCGATCGCTACCAGAAAAGTGAAGTTATTCTGAAGACAAAAAATTTCAAAAAGCACTGCCGTGAAGGCAGCAACTTTTGCGCGCATGTTCAATGTAGATGACCGCTTCAGCAACGAATTTGAACGTGCGCGCAAAAGCTGCTGCCTTCACGGCAGTGCTTTTTGAAATTTTTTTCTGATGAATTACTGGATTTCAATTCGATCATATCTGTATTTTTGGACATATTGTAAAAATAAAATTTTGAATGGGTATATCCACGGAATCATTGGGCGGATTTTACCCATTCACGAATTCGACCTTCGTAATTAAGCCCCAAACCTACTCTACAAATATCGAGTTTCTAAGTAGTTTCTTCTGGAAGTTATTGTGTTTACGGTCAGTCTAACGGCCGACTGCGTAAACACAATAACTTCCGAAAGAAACAACTTAGAAACTCGGTATTTGTAGAGAAGGTTTGGACCTTAATTACGAAGGCCGAATTCGTGAATGGGTAAAATCCACCCAATGATTCCGTAGATATACCCAATCAAAATTTTATTTTTCCAACATTTCCAAAAATACAGATCAGATCGAATTGAAATCCAGTACTTCATCGAAAATAACAGTTCGAAGTTTCATACAGAATTTAATGAGGATGATATGATGAGAAAATCATAGAAATTTTTTTTTTCAAATTGTTCTAATCACACGATTATCACGAAATTTTGCATGAAGTTGTCTTTCAGCATCTTCAAACTAGCTGTGAAATTTTATCAGAACTGAATCAGTATTTCTCGAGTTATACCGAAAAAATCAACGATATCGAGAAGAAAACCTCGAAATTTTACATATTTTTTCTCGATATCACCAAAACTTATGATCTTATCGAACTGAAATTTAGTACACTGCTGTGAAATTAGAAGGTCCAAGTGTGAGTATAATTTTTTTTTTGGATATTATGAATGTTTTCCGAAAAAAAAAATTTTTTGTAAAAAAATTTCGAAAAAAATTTTTTTTTTTATTTACTGACAGTATGATCTTAACGAAATTTGGCTCAAAGTTGCGCGTCGTTATACTCCACCAAACTGCCAAGTTTGAATCCAATCGTTCGAGTAGTTTCTGAAATAAAAAATAAATAACTTCAAAAATTCAAGTGCCTATAACTCCGAAACTGTTCGACCGATTCGGCCCATTAACGAACTTGACCGCGGCATTCTGATGCGCAACCTATCCTGAAAGTTTCAAGTAGCTAGCTTGCTTCTGTCGACAGTTATCGTGTCTACGGCCGGCCGGACAGAATCAATTTTGACACCGGATTCGTCATCAGTGAGTCCAACCTAGTCGATTGAGACCATTTTCGGCTCAATCATCCAAAATTACAGACATTTGGACAAAACGATAGCACGCTGTTCCCCTAGAACATGCGCGCAAAAATTACTATAACAAAATTATACAGCCGAATAGAAAAATGTTTCAGTATTTTCACATAGTTGTACCGTGATTTATGTTATCGTTTCAGAGGTATATTTGAATTAGAATAAAATACGTTTCAAACTCACCTCAGTAACCTTCAAACTATCTCGCTCAGTCGTTGAAAGGAAGACGCTATGACCATTCCTCAGTCTACATTCAGCAGTTACCTTCTCCCTAGGATACATCGCGCAATCGGGTTTAAGATGAGAATCGTAGGACACAAAATTGATATCTCTGCGGACGGTTGAATCGAAAGGTTGTTTGATTGAGCAGAACGGCTTCCTGTTTTTAACAGACCGTTGATCTGTGAAACTCTTAGGCATGTGAAAGTCAGACCCTGAAAATTTAAAGGGCTAATCATTTTTTTCTGTAATAATCTTCGTATAGAGGGTGTCCAGTAAATCTTAAACATGATTTGTCATGGTGATAAAGTAGGTCATGACCACTAGAATATCGAAAAATTTTTAAGCTAAATTTTCACCCATTTCGAGACGTGTAAATTGTAGAGATTCATAAAAACCGCTACCTTTACTTGATTTTTTGAACGTCTCTAAATTCGTACTGATTCGTAATTTTTTTTACTGAAGATTGCTGATGACTGCTGTTTTTGGAATGAATCAAACAATTTTCAAATATTGACATATTTCTACGAAAAACGGGGACGAAATGACATATTCTAACTATTATCATTCTCGTAACGTTGAGCCGATTTTCCGAAAAAACTTATTACCAAGTGAACGTGAAAATTCACTACAAAAATATGCGCACTTTGTTCACTCTTCAAAATTGTATGAAACATACGCTTATTTCCTGAAGGGGTGATATTTCGATTGCCAGAGAATGGGGTATTTTCTGGACTATCCTCAACTTTCACATTTTGAGGAAAGAAGTCTTCTGTTGCGAATTTTTTGGAATGAAATGATGAAATAATTATTTATAATAAATTAGTTGCTTGAGAGTTTTCAGAAAAATATGAAAAACAATTTTAAATATTCTTTAGCTTCAAGCAATGAATTCCATAAACGAATTATAGGAAAATAATATTGAATTTTTCCTCTGTTTGGACGCCAAGATGACAAACTTTCAGAGAAGGCTATTTCTCAAACCATGGCTTCAAGCAATGAATTCCATAAACAAGTTATAGAAAAATAAAATTGAATTTTTCCTCTGTTTTGATGCCAAGATGACATACTTTCAAAAAGGACTTTTTGCGCGCATGTTCTAGGGAAACAGCGTGCTATCGTTTTGTCCAAATGTCTGTCTTAAACGACTAAGTTGGACTCGCTGATGACGAATCCGATGTCAAAATCGATTCTGTCCGGCCAGCCGTCACCACGATAACGGGCATGAGGGGGATTCTATCCACTCGAAAATTTCAGGAACGGTTGCATTCCAAAATACGAAGGTTAAGTTTGTTAGTGGGCCGAATCGGCTGAATAGTTTCGGAGTTTTAGCAATTTGAAGTTTTGAGGTTATTTTTATCATATCTCAAAAACAGCTATAGCAATTGGATTGGAACTTGGCAGTTAGTTGGAGCATGACGAAGCGCAACTTCGAGCAAAATTTCGTCGAAATTGTATGGTTACTAAATTTTTGAAAAAAAATTTTTTCCAAAATTTCTTCGAAAAAATTTTTTTTTTTTCTGAAACTATTGTTCATATTCGAGGTGGATTTCAGTTATACATTGAACTTCATATTTCGCAGCAGTATACCAGATTTTAATTTGATACTGCCATTAGTTTTGGAGATATTGGGAAAAAATATGTGAAATTTCGTGGTTTTCTTCTCTCTCGATATCATTGGTTTTTTTGGTATAAATCAGGAAATACTCATTCAATCGTGATGTAACTTCGCACTTAGTTTGGAAATGTTGCAAGACAATATTGTGCAAAATTTCGTGATGATCGTGTCATCAGAACAGTTCAAAAAAAAAATTCAAATTTACTTTTTGAAATATTCAATATTCTGTGATCCTATTATCCTCATTCAATTCTGTATGAACCTTTGGCCGACTGTAAACACGATAACTTTGCAAAGGAATATCTTAGAAACTCGAAATTTTCAGGGCAGGTTTGAAGCTTTAATTCGAAGGTTAAGTTCGGAATGAACCAAATCTGCCAACGGTTCAGTAGATGAACGCATTTGAAATGCCATCATCTCAATATTCACAAAAATACAGGCACGATTATTCAGTCACAATTCAGTTTGAGGATAGGCGATATTCGTGGCCTCACAGGCAAATATAAAATTGACTATAAAATCAAAACTCAATTAAATTTCTCGAAACGACAAAAATTTCTCGGATAAAATCCGAAAAATTTCACTATTTCAATTCAATATTTACTAAAAATATGGATGTTCATTTTCCCGGAATTTCCAATGTCGCAAATTTACTGAATTTCAATATTTCCAGTACATCACTCTGTAGCACTTTCTATGCAAACGAAAGGACCTATTATGTTTACATTGGAAGAAATTATGATGAATGCCTTATTAGTCATGTATAAAGGAATAACAGTATAATGAACATTTTAATTTTCTGTTTCATTAATGGAGATGACCAATTCTTAATTGAATTGGACATATTGAAATATAATTGAGTAACCGACATATCATGTTCATACGAAACTGCATATCGAATTAACTTTTTATTTATCGATTAATGATAACGATGAAAAAGTATAGTTCAATAAAATACATTTAGTGATACAAAAAAAATGCCATAAAAGATAATTAAATTAAAGAGTTCAAGTAGACTTATGCATTAAAGAAGTGTGTCAGGGGTTTATGTGAAGATTTCATCAATCAATAGCCTTCATCATGTATGTTGCATATTTCGATTTAAGAAGTTTAACATTGTTTTCAAACAATATCTGCATAAGCCTCTATATACCATATTCTACCTCAACGTTGTTGGTTCAACTTTATTTGTAATTTTTCTCACAATAGTTTCAAAAAATGTCAGATACCCTGTGAAATACACAAAAATTATTAAGAAAACCTTACTACAATAGATGAATTTCACTTCAGAGATTTCATCTCATTTCATGAAACGCATACATCAAAAATTATATCTATATACAGAAAAATTAGTAGTTACTTATTGGTGGATATGAATTTCAACTTAATGAAGGTTGATTTTCACTAAACATTCCAAAACTTCCCCCTTTGTCAACGAAAAATATTATAAAGTGTAAATTATGCTCCATCGCCATGCCGTTTTTTCCAACCAAATTTTGATGCAGCACATATGGAAGGGATGCGGGAGTGTTACGGAACATATACTGAGGATCAACCTTAATTACCTATATAGTGTGAATATAACATTTCATATGTTTCTTGTTCTATTTCTATTACTATACTAATTGAATAAGGTGACGCTGGGTCGGAAAAGGTCGGAAAGGTCGTCCCACATATAAGCTATCGCCTTCGTAGCCGTTATAGTTAGGAAAAAGCGGTAAATTCACATAGATAGATGAAATATCACCCTACTTCCCATTGAAAAAACTGATATCTCAATCGAATTGCTAATATTTTTAAAAAAATCCAGAGTATGGTGAAATTTTAACACCAATTCAGGTATATTCGACCAATCGGATAACTGCATTATATGGGCGGGGCCTGAGACACGACCAAACGTCACAGTTAGTAGTGTTAGTACTGTCATTTGTCAAATAAGAAATAATGTCACTTTTTCAGTTGCAAATTCAAGATTTTATAAGACGAATATATGTTATTTGTGAAAATATACATCGAAATATGTCTCAAATATGTTAATCGTAAGTTTTAAACGATATGGATGAATTGATCCGATTGATAAATTGATCTGGGAAATTCCATTCAGTCAATTAGCGTTGAAGGAAGGTAAACAAATATGGAAGTTAGATTCATTCTTGCGAGGTGTATTGGAACGAATTTATCTTGGGAGGTGTATTGAAACGAATATTATAGAACAAGTCTCCAGAACCTCCATATATTGACCAACTTAAAACATAAGGAACATTTCAACCATGATTAATAATTGCAGTGTTCTGTTATTCAGTAGGAAATTCAGTGCTGAATAAGATTAACCTTTGCATTGACATGTGTCTGAATGATGTAAATCGTAAGTTTTATACGATCTGATCGAACTAATTACATTGATAAATAAAATTGAAACGAATAATATAGAACAAGTATCCAGGTCCTTCCTATATTGACGTACCAAAAATGAACCAGAATTAATAATTGCAGTGTTCTATTATTCAAAAGGAAATCCAGTGTTGAATAAGATTCACCTTCGTTTGGAAATGTGTCTCAAATGAGAAAATCCTTAGTTCTGAACGATCTGAAAGCATTAATTAATTCCATCGATAAATTGACATGAATAATTCAACCGAATAATGTAGAACAAGAAGTCTCTAGGTCCTTCCTATATTGATGTACTGAAAATATGAAAAAACTATGAATCAGGATTAATAATTGCAGTGTTCCTTTATTCAGAAGGAACTACAGTGTTGAATATGATTTACCTTTGCATCGAAATGTGTTTGGAATAAGTAAAATGTGACTTTTGAACGATCTGAGAGCATTAATTAATTCCATTGATAAATTGACATGGAAAATTAAACCAAATAATATAGAACAAGCAGAAATCTCCAGGTCCTTCTTATATTGACATACTAAAAATATAAGGAAATTATGAACAAGGATAACTAATGGTAGTGTTCTGTTTTTCAGTAGGAAATGCAGTGTTGAGAAAGATTTACTTTGCATCAAAATGTGTCTCGAATAAGTAAATCGTAAGTTGTGAACGATCAGGATGAATTAATTGATTCCATTGAATTATATTGAACAACTTAAATATAAGAAAAATTTGAACCAGGGCAAATAATTGCATTGTTCTATTATTCAGAACGAAATCCAGTGTTGAATAAGATTTAACCGTTGAAATGTTGAATCCAACCTGTAATTTTTCGTATTACAGTATGTTTTCTATTGAACTATACTTTGATATCATAATCATTAATCAATAAAAAAAATTGATTAAATATGCAGTTTTGCATTCATCCTGAATGGAGAACATGTTTTGCACCTAACTGAAGGAATTCATTATAATTCCTTTCAATGTGAACATAATAAATCTAACTATATGATCGATACAAAGGACTATGAAGGAGATATTCTCAACGTTCATTAAACCCTGATGTATTTGTTGAGCTTTGATTGTACTAAAATATGTGTTAGCAAGAATACCAACTAAAAGATTCATTTTTTTCATGAATACTGTATGAAATTATTCTTCACATTATATTTCTTCTGTGGATTCTATGAAACTTGAATTAGGGTGATTGTTACGATTACATTAATAGTCATCTTAGGCATCCAAAGCGTCAAATTACCGAAAATAGAATTGTGATAAAACAAATTATTAAACCAAGCTATTCAGATCCATTTAGTATTATGGGTTTGTTGGTCATTTGGGTACATACAATTGAGTTTTGTTGACCTTTGTATTTGAGCTTCAAACCTACCCTGAAAATTTCGAATCTCTAAGTTATTCCTTCGCAAAGTTATCGTGTCACTGTCGGCCGGAAACGGCTAACAAAGTCATAATACTAAATAGAGAATCACATGAAGAATCATATTTCAAGCCTATATTATATCATTAAAATTATTTTCTTCAATATATAAATATTTTCATTCAGAAACATGGATCTATCGTCCTGCAGATCTACCACCTAGGTAGATCTATCATTAAATCAGATCTATCGCCTAGGTATATTCATGATGTAAACAACATGGTGTTCTCATCTGAAAAAAAGTGATGTCAGCAAGATTAAAATACAAGGAAATATTCAAGGGGTTTCATGAAAAACTGGTCAAACATATATAGCCGTATAGATGACATTGGGAAATTAATTTATGCCTTATGACATATACCCCGTTTTCGAAGAATAAGCGAGATACAGTGTGTTCAATGCCAACTCTGAGCAATATTCTGATAACTGTGGTGATTTATGCGTCACCTTTGAAAAGACGGTTTTTGGTCACATCTTGGTATTTTTTGGTAGTCAATTCAATTATTCTGTAGAATTCTGGAAAAAATATTTCAAAATGGCGGAAAACCTACAAAGTTGAAATTTTTTGTTTTCGATTGCTGAATTGTATAGCATTATTTCAAATGTCTGTTGTTAGTTTCGTACTCCGAGCAGAATCTTTGGAAGGCTATAAAATGAAAACCAATTTATATTTTTCATTCTGTTTTCACACCAGTGTTCAGAATGAAGGTTTTTTAACAACTTTGGGAGACCTTTTTTTCACTGTAGACATGTAAAAAAAAGTTAAGTTTGAATTTTGGAAAAAAAATTTCACGGAAAATTGAAATAATGCTATCCAATTTGGCAATCGAAAACAAAAAATTCCAACTTTGTAGGTTTTTCGCAATTTTGAAATATTTTTCTAGAATTCTACACCATAATTGAAATGACCATCGAAAAAAATTAAGAATTGACCAAAAACCGTTATTTCAAAGGTCATGCATAACTCAAACAGGTATCAGAATATTGCTCAAAGTTGACATTAAACACCCTGTATATTGCTTATGTTTCGAAAACGGGGTATATGTCATAAGGAAAAATGACTTTTCCAATGTCATGTATAAGGCTATATACGAAACAACCTGTAAATTCTATGCATCGAATTTGAATGAAAAAAGTGACGTCATTATTGGTAAATACGATCACAGATGAGCACATGTTTTACTTACATCATGGGTATGTGTATCACTAAGAGAGATCTGGGCGCACTAGTCTATAATACTTAACGCGTTACAGGCAACACCGCCAAAACCACCGCAGGAGATCAAGAAAAACTTTTGCTAAGAAAGGGTTATTTTCGTGAGAATTTTTCGGATATTTCCGGGAAGACTTGGCGTGATATCTGAACGTGATTAGAAAGAGGAAGTTTCGAATTTTCCCGTCCTGTTGATCTTTCATCGCGGAAAAATCCAGAGAAACTTTTAAAAAATTACCGAAAAACACCGCAAATATCGATATTTCCCAAAGGTGCAAAACCACAGGAAAGGGTTTGGACGCTGGGTTCAAGCTACCTGAAGTTTTTTGGTACGAACAGAAAGACGAAATTGTGGCGTAACGGGCCCTTTTTTTCGATTCTCCCTCTCGTATTCTTGCAGGAATGATGGGAAGAAGTGACATTTCTACGAACATCCGGTAAAAATTTGCAATTTCATATTTTTCTGTGGACTCGGCCAAGATCGGCTATCTCCGCCGCCTTCGGGCTTAGTTTGGAGGTAGAATCCACTACTGTAGCGATGAATGGCAACATCGAACTGCGATTTTGTGCCGTTTTTGGTGAAAACTTGAACGAAGGCAGCTCTGTAGTTCGGAGACGATCGGGTACTTCCGTCAATATTTTCAAGCCGAACCGGCGTTATGTCAATTGTCATTAACATCAATTCTAATTTGCCTTCGAAATAGCATACTATGTGGAAGCTACATTGAATTTGACGAAAATAAATTTGATAACGAATGGAAATACATTAAGAAGTATCAATCATAGTCAATACTGCCTAATTCCAACTCTTACAATGATTATTTCAAGGAAATGTCGAGTTGTCGGTATAGTTTTGCCATTTTATTCTAACCTTGAAACGCATCCACGAAAATACCGATTATGCTAAGTTTACGGAAGAAAACAGTAAGTATCACTTACAATTGAACATAACTTATCACAAGTTTTTCCAGCCGAAATATCATGAGGAAATATTTATTTTCAGATGTGTCAGATATTTTAAATGAACTGGGCATTGGAAAGTTTTTGTATCAATAAAGTCATGAAGTGAATAATGTTTAGAATGGGTTCAAAACTACGATAAGAATCAGAATGCTTATTCAGAATTCGTCGAAAAACCATCACATTGCCATAAATATTATTTTAAATGGTGGAGATTAACTCGACTTCAAAGGTATACGTTACTACATTATTTTTCTTCAGCAGATGCATTAAGTATGACATTTTTGCAGTTTTGAGATATGTGTGGTCGTGTTTTTGAAGTGAAATGCCATCCAAGCATATTCAAAGGAAGAAAGCCTTTAAAAGACTGTAGAATGATTCTTACTATTCACAAGAGGTTAATCTTCAAAAATCACAAGTCGATGTAACATTTGATGTCAACTGATAATAGAAATGATAGGAAAACTGTGAGTAAGAAGATTACATAATCAAGAAACGTATAAAATGTTATATTTACACTATATTGGGAGTTGAGGTTGATCCTCAGTATATGTTCCGTAACACTCCCGTATCCCGTCCAAATGTGCTACTACAAAATTTGGTTGGCAAAAATGGCATGGGGTCGGAACATAACCAGGAAGGATACATCAATTAATTTACACCTTATAATATTTTTCCTAGACAAAATGAAAAGGTTATGGAATGTACAGCGAGAATCAACCTCTTTTAAGTTGAAATTCATAACCACCTATAGGTAACTACTAATTTTTCTGTATATAGGTATAATTTCTAATGTATACACTATATCAAATGAGATGAAATCTTCTGAGGTGAAATTTATTTATTTTAGTAAGGTATTCTTAATAATTTCGTTAATTTCACAGGACATCTGTCATTTTTTGAGACTTTTGTGAGAAAAATTATGAATAATGTTGAACCAACAACGTCAAGATAGAATATGGTTAATAGAGGCTTATGCAGATATTGTTTGAAAACAATGTGAAACTTCTTGAATTGAAATATGCAACATACCTGATGAATTCTTTACATAAACCCCTGACACACTTCTCTAATACACAAGTTTACTTGAACTCATTAATTTGATTATCTTTTCTTAACATATTTTTGTATCACTAAATGTATTCTATTGAACTATACATTGTTATCGTTATCAATAATTGGTAAATAAAAAATTTATTCAATATGCAGTTTTGCATTTGTCCTCTATGGAAAACATGAAAATTATGAATTGGTCATCTCCATTAATAAAACAGAAAATTTAAATGTTCATAATACTGTAATTCCTTCACACATGACTATTAAGGCATTCATTATAATTTCTTCGAATGTAAACATAATGGGTCCTTTCGTTTGCATATAAAGTGCAAAACTTTCTGAAATAAGAATTTTTGATGCGATTTTATATCTATTCAGTATTATTGGTATCGTTTCGGAAAATTTAATTGAGTTTTGATTTTATAGTCAATTATATGTTTGCATGTGAGGCCACGGTTATCGCCTATCCCCGAACTGAATTTTGACTAAATCGTGTATGTATTTTTGTGAATATTGAGATGATGAAATTTCAAATGCGTTCACCTATTGAACCGTTGGGCGGATTGTGTTAGTTCCGAACTTGACCTTCAAATTCAAACTTTAAACCTACCCGGAAAATTTCAACTGTCTAAGTCATTCCTTTGCAAAGTTATTGTGTTTACAGTCGGCCGAAGGTCAAGTTCGGAACTAACACAATCCGCCCAACGGTACAGTAGGTGAACGCATTTGAAATTTCATCATCTCAATATTCACAAAAATACATACACGATTTAGTCAAAATTCAGTTCGAGGACAGACGATAACCGTGATCGAATTTTACATTAGCTACTGATTTTTTCTAAATTCATATACAGTACGCTCCGTTTTTAAAAATTCAGTCAACTTGTGATTTTTGGAGATTAACCTCTTGTGAATAGTAAGAATCTATTAAACATTCCTGTTTCATTCAAAATTATGAATAAATATATCAGGGGTACAGTATCATACAGTGAAGTCTCACACCAGCTGTATATTATTTTACACCATATGTAGATTGCACAATATTTCTGCAATTTCCACTTCTCGAAATAATAATAATAATAATAATAATGTTTATTTATTCCATGAATCCAGAATACGTCCATACAAGCAGGATACATATTAAAATATACAATACTGAATAATTCACATTACACATTAATAAAAGGTTTTCACAAAATTACAAAATTCCTCAAGGGAATAAAAACAATTATCAACAAGAATCTCCTTCAGTGTCTTACTAAAGTGTTTATAAGACATATGCGCTAAACGAGACGGCAACATATTAAAAAGTTTACAACCCGAAACATTCGGAGACCTTTCATGAAAAGCATGAACTGACCTCTCCTCACAGAAACGATATTTGTTCCTGGTCTCATAGGAATGTACCTCTTCACGTCTGAGAATTCGAGAGCTTCGCTTGTGTGTGTAAATTAAAATATAAAAAATATAAATAGATGGAACAGTTAAAATGTGATGGTGCTTAAAATAATCCCTACATGACACTCTAGATGGTAGATCAAATAGTAGTCTCACAATGCGCTTCTGTAAGATAAAAACTCTCTCCCACTCAACAGATCGGCCCCAAACCATAATATTATACCTCAATGTAGAGAAGACATTTGAATAATAAAAAGCCAGGGCGCTGTCATTGCCCACCAACTTCTTAATGTGAGATATAGTGAAGTAATTTTTATGAAGTCGCTTACAAATGCTATCAACTTCAGAATCCCATCTGAGATGTTCATCAATCACCGTGCCAAGAATATTTACATGTGACAAAAACTTCACTGGAACGTCATTAAAAATCAATCCGATACCACTTCTCAGTCTCTGAGGAACATGAAACTCCACAGCGACCGTTTTCTCGTAGTTAACCAACAGATGATTCTGCTCACACCAACTACTAAACCCTTCAAGAACCAGGTCACATTTTCTCTTAAGTTCTACTGGGCATCGGTCACTGATCAAAACGTTCACATCATCAGCATACATGAAAAGGAGAATCCCCGATAAGAACTCCCTCAGAAACTCACCAAGATCATCCACGAAGACATAGCGGAGCTATCTCGAGGGTAGATCAATTTTTGTAAAGGTTGAAGGCTGTCTATCTGACGAGCATGATATGAGTCTGGGAGTACCACAAGGATCGGTCCTTGGACCTCTTCTATTTTTGCTATTCATCAATGATCTCCCCGTTAATTTAAGAGCGATGTTCCTGAATCTGGTCACACGTAGTCGCTTTTCGTCACTGATACGTAAGTTTTTGTTGAGTCTCTTCGCTGATGATGCTTCGGTAGTGCTTTCGGCCCCAACGTTCGAAGAACTTCAGGCGCTGTGTGAGCTCTATTACAGAGCTTTGTTAACTGGTGTCACCAAAATAACTTAATGATCAACATTGATAAAACCGAATTTATTTATTTTACAATTGGGCATAGTGACCGTAAGCTGGTGATTCGCCATTTGGATAGTGTTATTCTATCTAAGAATGGTACTAAATTTCTTGGCATTCACCTTGAAAATAATTTGAAATGGGGTATGCACGTTGATTCTGTGTGCAAAAAACTGAACAGTTCTTATTATGCTCTAAATAGGGTGAGAACCTTAATTCCTATAGAATCACTCATAAACATATATTACAGTTTGGTCTATAGCCACTTATCATACAATATTCTGCTATGGGGAAACTCTTCGGACGTTGGAAGGGCTTTCATAATACAAAAACGTATTTTACGCATGTTGTTCAATATACCTCCACGTTCGTCTTGTAGACCTATATTTGTAGAAAACAATATACTTACATTATCATCAATTTTTATTTTAAAAGCTCTTTTATATGTTAAGGAAAATGAGAAAAGTATGGTTCAGTTGTCTATTTTTCATAACTATGGTACCAGAAGTGAGAGAACATTATATGTCCCCAAACACAGAACAACTAAGTTTGAGATGTCTCCTATGTATCAATGTGTTAAACTTTTTAACCATTTGCCTCATAATGTTAGATCTCTAGATTCAAACAAATTCAAAAAAACTGTTAAGAAGTTAATGTTAAGTGGATGTTATTATACGGTAAACGATTACCTCAATGATGTTATAGTGATTTAGCTAATTTATATTTTTCTTTATCTGTATGACTTATCCTATACATTAATTTGTCTCAGAGGATCAATAAACTATTATTATTATTATTATTATCGAATAACAGATGACCAAGCACGCTACCCTGTGGTGAACCAAGCAGAATATCCAATAAATCGGACGAGACTGCAGCTAATTTCACGACCATTTTTCTATTAGTCAGGAACGATGTTAGCCAACTATTCAGAACTCCTCTAATTCCAATCTTCTCCAACTTTTCGGACACAAATGCAGGTTTCAGGCAATCAAATGCTCTTCTCAAATCGAAACAGATAACAACTTCGTACTCACCCTCATCCATTCGTGAAGATATGCCCTGGACCAGCTCAGTCATCAGAGTATTCGTTGAGCGCCCCGGGCGAAAACCGTGCTGTGAATTGGACAGTAAATTGAAGTCCTCAAGATAATTTATCATTCGATGGTACATTATTCTTTCAATAACTTTAGAAAAGACGCTCAAAATAGACACTGGTCGATAATTATCTGGGATTAAAGAATCACCCTTCTTATAAATTGGTAGGGTCCGCGATACTTTTAACACTTCCGGAAATACACCCACGAAGACAGACATGTTCACCAAATTAGCCAAGTGATCAGCAATAATATGCTTGCAATTTTTCAGCACATTTATAGGAATTTCGTCAATTCCAGCAGAAGCCTTATTTTCTAATGAATCTATAACTTCGATAACTTCTAACGCAGTTACTTCTCGAAAAACCATGGAATTACTTGGTTGATGTTTTTTCGTCGTACAACGATAACGAGACATCCGAAAAGAGCTATTCATTCTTTCATAGAACTCAACAGTGAAAAATCTCCCGAATGCTTCACATACCTCAGCAGCATTTTCCAACACCTCTCCATTCACAGATAACCTGATTAAATCCCTTCTCACCTGCTTATTCTGAACCTTCCTTATAATATTCCATTCAGTTTTCATTTTATTATCACTATTCCGTATCATACTCAAATTATGTTCTCGTTGGGACCTCTCCTGGAGTGATCTAATCTGCGCCTTCACCATTTTTCTTTCCTCATCAATCGATGACGAAAATCCTAGAACCCTGCTCGACAGCCAACCAAACAACTCCAACCTGCTCAGCAGATACCTTACCTCACTCGAAACACGCACTCCTTCCGTACCACAGCACCTCACATATTTGGTTCGGACGGGAAAAACAACCTCAAAACACCACACAAACTGCTGATAAAAGTCAACGAAGACCTTCTCGATATCCACAATTTCAGAAGCATCCAGGTCCATGTGCAGTGATTTACTCAATAGAACATTGAACTCACTGAATGCTTCCTTATTGAAGAAACGCTTCCTTATAATATTGTTCTTATGGACATGAGCAAGCTCAGGAGGGCGACATCCAGAAACTGTGAAGTTAACAAAAAGTGCATTATGGTCAGATATGCCAGGATTAAAGTTCTTGCAGCTGTATATTGCAGTAGTTTCTAAGTTAGTCAAAACTTAAGCTATGCAAGTTTTACTGATATGCCCGTCAACCGATCTGAATATCCTAGTGAAATCTTCATTCACACTGATTATATTGAAGCCCTCCAGAATTGCCCGAAAACTTCTTGTCATTTTATCATAAGGCCGCTTCCAGTCAATATTTAAGTCACCACATAAGATAATCGAAGGGTACAAAATTGAAAGGTGACTTAATAAACCGGTAAATTGCTGTTCGAATACTTGATAATCTCCTGCATCAGAACGGTAAATACAAATAACGCAAATGTTGCCCGATATTGAAATGGCAGAACACTCGAATGAGAATTCACTACTCAGCTCAGACACTAAGGAGACCCTCTCACAGTAACACTCAAGCGCAGTTTTAACAAAAATAACACTGCCACCATTTTTATGAGAAATTCTACAAAATTCAGCTACTCTGACATAACCACTAATATTAAATAAATTCAAATCTCGCTTGCATGTGAACCAATGCTCAGTTAAACAAATAACATCTGGGCTACCAGAAGAAGAGTTCAGATATGATTCAAAAATTGATATTTTATTCGTCAAACATTGAACGTTGAGATGGAATACACTCAAACAGTCATCTCGTATCGTCGTAGTCCCATTATCTACATTAGTTCTGAAAGCTTCCACTGCGCAAGTTTCCTTGGGATGAACGCCGAAAAAAAAATAGCTTGATAGTTACTCCCTCAGGCCAGAACTCAGGAGCAGACAATGTATCCTTGAGGGACAGATCAGCACCAATTTTAAATGAAGAATTGAGTCCTCTAGACTCCAATTTCGTAATATCGAAAGTAACATTTGGCATGGCTTTAACTAGATACGATCTTATTTGTTCCGTAGAAGTTTCCGGTCTGCATCTACCTACATGCAGCCATAATTTTGGCCTAGAAGCGAAGGACATATCCTTCGAAGATGAATTAGTTCCCACAATAATATTCCTTCGTGATCGTTTGTGTTTGTCAACATCAGGGACAACTACCGATGCACTCGGTATGTTTCTGATTTCCAGAGGACGCCGCACATCTGACGACTTATTGATAACAGTATCATTGGAATCGAGAGAACTATCAGATAACTGTGACTCATCGCGATCATTTGAAGTAGAAGAAAATGTACTTACAATTTCCTTCGAGTACTGTTTATTACTGATCATTTCAACCAATTCCTTATTAAAGCTCCTCTAGCTGATTCTTCAATAGTTCGATTTCCTGCTTCAAACACTTAGTAGATTCATCAATTTTCTCTGCGCTAAATAGTTTTAAATCAAACTGTTCCGTCTTGTTAACATTTTTGGGTGTACAATGTTTTGTATTAGCGACTTTTGGAGAAGACTTCTGTGTACTTCTAGTATTGGTCATTTTCAGACTTTTAACTCGTTTTAAAACAGATCGAACGACGTGGACGTGTGTTCTTCACGACAGCTGGAATGCGTATTCTATCTATTGAATCCTTTTTTTTTCATAATGATGATAGTCCATCTATCTACAAAGTATGCTTGATTAAGCCTAGGACTGTGATACATAAATTTGCCATGATCAAGTTTCCAATTCATCAGAACATTAGGAATGATCGTATTTTTCGATTACTCACCATAAAGTTCAAATGGTTCAACATATAATATATTGAATTCTCTAGGGGGCGATAGTGAGATATTTGAGAGATCCATATAACATTCTACAGCCTTTTGAAGGTTTTCTTCCTTTGTATAAGCTTGGATGGCATTTCACTTCAACGACACGACCACACATATTTCAGAACTTCAAACTTATACTACTCGATGTATTTGCTAAATGAAAATAACATAATAACGTATAACTTTGAAGTCGAGTTAATCTCCACCATTTAAAATAATGTTCATGGCAATGTGATGATTTTTCGACTAATCCTGAATAAGCATTCTGATTCTTATCGTAGTTTTGAACCCATTCTTAACATTATTCACTTTATGACTTTATTGATACAAACACTTTCCAATGTCCAGTTCATTTAAAATATCTGACACATCTGAAAATAAATATTTCCGCATGATATTCAGGTTGAAAAAACTTGTAATAAGTTAAATTATGTTCAACTGTAGGTAATACTTACTGTTATTTCATTCGTAAACGTAGCATAATTGGTATTTTTCTGGATTCGTTCCAAGGAGGTAAGAATAACTTTGTGAAATTATACCGATAACTCGATACCGATAACTTTTTCTTGGAATAATCATTGTAAGAGTTGGAATTAGGCAGTATTTACCATTGATTGAAATTTCTTAATGCATTTCCATTAGTTATCAACTTTATTTTCGCCAATTTCAATGTAGCTTCCACATAGGATGCTATTTTGACGGCAAATTCGATTTGATATTAATGACAATTGACATACACATAGCGCCGGTTCGGCTTGAGAATATTGACGGAAGAACCCGATCGTCTCCGAACTTCAGAGCCGCCTTTGTTTAAGTTTTCACCAAAAACGGCACAAAATCGCAGTTCGATGTTGCCATTCATCGCTACAGTAGTGGATACTACCTCCAAACTAAGCCCGAAGGCGGCGGAGATAGCCGATCTTGGCCGAGTCCACAGAAAAATAATAAAATATGGAGTGGCGAATTTTCACCGGATTTTCGTAGAAATGTCACTTTTTCCTATCATTTCTGCAAGAATACGAAAGTAAGAATCGAAAAAAGGGGCCCGTTAGGCCACAATTTCGTCTTTCTGTTCGAACCAAAAAACTTCACCTAGCTTGAACCCAGCGTCCAAATCCTTTCCTGCGGTTTTGCACCTTTGGGAAATATCAATATTTTCGGTAGTTTTTTGAAAGTATCTCTCGGATTTTTCGCGATGAAAGTTCAACAGGACAGGAAAATTCCTCTTTCTAATCATGTTCAGATATCACGCCAAGTCACCCCAGAAATATCCGAAAAATTCTCGTGAAAATAACCCTTTCTTAGCAAAAGTTTTTCTTGATCTCCTGCAGTGGCATCGGCGGTGTTGCCTGTAACGCGTTTAGTATTATAGACTAGTAAGCGCCCAGATCTACCTAGCGATAGATCAATCTTAGTAGAGTATATGGGCTGTTTGTAATTCACCTTGAACTTTGAACCCACGCGCTGTGAATTAACGGGTGGCGTGACGTCAGTGCGTGTGTGTTCCGCTAGGTGTCACTATGGTGGGAAAGGTTTTTTTTCGTGAAATGTAAGCTTAGAAGTTTTTCCGCTAGATGTCGTTGTTGAAGGTCATCATGGATGTGTGTTTGTTCGCAAGAGTTCGTTGACGGATACGTCAAATGTTTGTTGGAGAGAAGGAATGTAGGGTGGATGCGCTGTTGTTGTTGGTATGTTTTGGTGGATGCGCTATGAAAAAATTGTGTTCTTTAGGAGCGAAGTGCGCCCGCGCGGGACACGGAATCCTGGGTTCTGGACCCTGGTCCCCTATATTCAGATGACGAGAGCAATAGTGTATAAGCTGCAATTCATTCGATGTTAATTATCGAATTCATAAAATGTGTTCTGGAATTGAAAAAATATATCTGATCTGTCAAGCGGTGTAGAGTACTTGAGAGCAATATTTGAACATATGCGATGAGATGCGAGACATGAAGCTGTATAAGGAATGAACAGATTGTATTCGGAAGATCAGTGTAAAGATTTTGAAAAACGATTTAACAAAGCATCAACCTTATGTGCAGCCCTTTTTGGAAGACATCATCGATATTAGAAAATTCGTTGACACAGTTATCAGTTTGAAATTAGAATGTTATTTAGAATGTATAAAAGAATATATTCCATTCCAACTGTCTTCGAATGAAGATGAATCTGAACAAACGGGGAAAGAAGAAAAATCAACCGCTTCCATCACTTGTAATTGTTAGGAATTCAAATACTCAATTCATTCGCCTAATGAACTTCATACAGTATTAAAACATGAAGCAATAACAATGGATGTGTACGAGTTTAATGAATCGAAAAAATTCCACAACATTATTTGTCAAGAATTACCTTTTGCATTGGTTCACCACAACATTGAGAAATTCTCAAGATGTCTATTAGATTTGGGAATTTTCACTCCAAATAAAATTTTCAGAGAATTGGTGGTTTACGGCGCACCACAGGCTATTTTGAGACAAGTGTTTTTGAACACAAAAGAAAAAATGATGTGTTTATTGAAGAACTCAAATCAGCGTTTACTAAAAATGAAGTACCTTTGAATGAAGTGAAACTAATGTTAAACAATTTTGATAATGTTTCATCTCATGATATCATGAATATTCAGATACTGCTATATGGCTAATCGAAAGAAAAAGACATAACAGATTTTCAGAAATGGTATCCCAAAAATGATATTTGGAATAGATATAAAAATTGAATTCATTTTTGGATGGAATGATTAGATTAGCAGCATATTGTGGAAAATGTGCAACAATTTACTTCCTGCTGAGGGAATTCAAAATTTGTGAGATTAATTTTGAATTTGATCCTGAGAAGAATGGAAATCATAAAAAGATTTTATGTATGTTGGAAAAAGGAATATCAGGTGATTTAAGCGGTGATGATTGTGCTGGTAACGTAGGACCTACACAAAAAACTTATTATTATGAATTTATTAAGAAACTTCTTATGTGAGATAAATAGTGTAACGTTTGAAAATTTTACCCGCAACACTTAATTGTCTTGTTTGTTAGTTGTGTTGCCTATGAGCCGCATTTTGATTATTCCTGTTTATGATTATCGTGCATATAGATAGATAGATAGATGATAGATTAGTTTATTCATTTCATAGTATACCATACATGTAAATACATAAAAAAAATGTCAAAATAAAATCAATTCAACTATAGCCATTATTACATTTGCAGTAATCAAGATATTCCTGCAAGTTATAAGGTTCACATTTCATGATAAATGAAAACAACTCTTTTATAAAAACCTTATCATTGCTTATAGAACGGAAATGTTTTGGAAGAGCATTAAATAATTTGATGCACATATACATTGCATTATTCTCTGTCAGTGTGAGATTGTGTATATGTTTCACATATGGAAGAAATTCTCGAATATCATTTTTAAGACGTATTCAATTCATTTTCGATACTCTGATCTGCTAGTACGAAAAAGTAGCGGTTATTTATTGAAATTTCCTTGAGAAAATCCAAAGTTTTGGGATTAAGAAAAGCCACTATTTTTCAAATATATATTGCTGATTGTGCTGTTGGTAATTGGAATAGCAATATTACCCTTTTTGGGGATTAAATCGTAATTTGGCTGAGAAGAGCATCTACTTTAAGGTCGTCCAACAACCTGAGTGAGTTCGATTTTCTTTTCACGTAAATGTGATCTCATTGTTTTTTTTTCCTATCTATTTTAGGACCTTTTTTTGTTATATTATTTCTGGAATCTTATAATCCTGGATTCCCATCTTTCTGATCTGGATTATATTTCGATCGTCAGGTTGGTCAGAATTTCTAGATTGTTTCATTCTGAATCAACTTCTGGAGACTTCTGTTTTACCTCCTGTAGCACAGGCAGTAATTTGGAAATTGTGTATGGAGAAAAACACCCAGTTCTGGATCTGAGATTTGGTAATTTTCGGCAATTTCGAAGATTCATGATCCTGGTATGTAAAGAACTTTTTTTGACGTCACAGGAAGCCATTTTCTAATATTTGACATCTTATTGAAATATCCAGCTGATGAACTATATCATAACAAATTTTCCGTAATTGATAACTCTTAAAATAGGTATTTTCATTCAATTGTTCTTTTCATTCTCTTGGGAATACATATTTTTTGTTTCTCATAAATTCATTCCATAGTTTAAGTAAAATTTAGTAAGTGATAGGTATTCTATGTTTTTTTTTTCCGAATAAATTGTTTCATAATTCAAGTAAAGTGATAATCATATTGGTAATTATTTCATATTAAGGTGAAATCGATTGATATTATACAAGGTGCCCATATATTGTTTGATACTGTGAACACTGGGCTTGATCAAGCGTAGGGGGATAATTCCAGTATATAATCTTGAATTTCAATTTGAATATAAGGGTGTTCAATTAATAATAGAATTTTAAAATTGAATCTGTTTTTTTTTGATAAATTATTTCATTGTTATAAATTTCTGCTGTTTCGGAATTAACGTATTTTGCTGGAGCAGTTTTCTTAGGTAGATTTACAATTTTTGTTTTCTAGTTTTTTTTTTTTTTTTTTTGATCTTTTGTTCTGACTCGCTAGGATAAAATACGTTGGCGCCCTATTGTAATCAATGAACTCACCCCATCTCCACTATTAGCAAAACCGAGGTGATCCTAGCGTTTCTTTCTTTTTTTTGTTGTTTTTTTTTATTATTTTTCGACTCAAATTATTTTGGTCATTGTGAATTTGAGTAATTTAATTTAGGCGCTATAATAGGTATGACAAATTTCTTAATAATATAATAAAATAAAATGCATTTCAATACAATATTCTTTTATTTATAATTCACCTACTACAACAATCTTCCATATGTTATGCAACTGGAGATTGATTATTTTTCTGGAAAATATTGCTAAAATTAATCCCAC
Organism: Myrrha octodecimguttata; assembly: GCA_958510865.1. NCBI lineage: Eukaryota > Metazoa > Arthropoda > Insecta > Coleoptera > Coccinellidae > Myrrha > Myrrha octodecimguttata. Next base: position 1,092,717 of record OY294057.1, on the reverse strand, counting down.
ATATCATGAATTTCAAGAAGCCTTTCTGTAATCAACGGGCTGAAGATAACAATCTTTTTTAATTGCATTCAAAATCATTGCGTCATTTACCTAATAATGTCAGTTATCAGATTATGATTGTTTATCATATAAATACCTGTCTCAATTCGTATCATTTCGTACGTTTTTGATCGTTCATATTTCCTAACCCCGGTAAGTCAATATTTCTTTATTTTATTCAATATAATATATATTTATAAACATTTCATAGCTTATTATGTCTTCAAGCAGTTATCTCGAGCATTTGAATGCTGTATGTTCTTATGAGAACAATAAGGATGGACAATTACCTCTTAATATTGAACATCGTATTTTGAGCGCAAGAATTGTGAATACGAGATATGGTCCAACTCCTCTGTTAGAATTGGAGGAGTGTGTAGTTTTTCTACCGAAGAGGGTGACACTTGATGTGGAGAAATCTTTGGACAAATTCAACGAGGAAAGGCTGTCATTAGTAGTCGAAGGATTTGTTGAAACAGGATACGGAAATCCTACACCCAAATTCAAATTTGTTTCGAGGTCATGAATACAAAATGGAGGTATGTGATGATGTTATGTTAGAATTCCATGGAGCCTCCGAAATTCTCCAAAAAACTAAATCATTAGATCAAAAAAAAAAACTGGATAATCCTAATTAAAAAGCAAATGAAATTATTCAATTCACTTCTCAAAACAAATATTCCTCACGGACGTAAGATTAAGATTCAAACAAATCTAGGTCATTTGAAGACTTATAAAACAAATCTTGAACAATCAATAATTGGTCGAAGGTTAACAACTAAGAGGAGTGATAGAGTTTAATGGGAAGAATTGCAATCTGCTTTCAATTCTAGAATTAGAACGGGTGTAATCATAAATATCTCTCATAAACAGGCCCATGAATTCTTTGAAGATGCTTGCCATCTGTTCAAAGCTACAATTGTTAATACTTTGAAGAAAACATCTATTATTAAGGTGAATACAATTTTTTGTGGAAAATTCATTAAAAAATCAGGAAACGATGAGATTTTGGATTGTAAATATTTTCCAACCAGAAATCAAATTATTGATAATAGAACTGACATCAAACACTGGTTTGATGATACAGTTATCAAAAAAATTATGTGTAAACTAGAGGAATTTCAGGAAAAAGATTCTGGATTTGCCCTTCAATCAATATTCCGTCTCGAAGTAAACATAAATAACGTGGAGTTCTGTTTAGGAGGATCTTCTTACATAGATCTACCCAAAGAGATTCATTCCGAGAAAGCATGCATAAATGTAAAAAATAATGATGATCTATGTTTTATGTGGGGTATACTTGCTGGGATGTATCCTACAAATAAAAATTCTTCCTGAACTGCTTGTTATCCACATCCGTCAACAGTGTTTAAATATGATAGCATTGAGTTTCCAATGAAAATGAAAGACAACAAAATTTGAAAATTAATCAATGTTTTCACATTGGAAAAGATGAATAATAAACTTATTGTTGTTCCCACACGTTTGAGTTCTTCAAAAATACCTAAACGATATTTCAATTACTAATTCAAAACGATTACTCAAAACATGGAAACAGCTCAGAAGAAACTCTCTATCATTATACATTTATCAAAAATATGTCACGTCTGGTTTCAGCTCAGCTTTCTACAAAAAGGAAAAAAATTTATATTTGTGATCGTTGTCTAAATTATTTTTTCAATGAGAAAAAACTGAATGATCATGAAGATTTATGTTCACAACGAGACCCATGTCACATTCTTTTTGCTGACAACTCTGACATCAGTTTCCATAATTATCGATATAGACAAAAATGTCCATTTGTAATATATGGAGACTTTGAGTCTTATTTGAAACCTCTCAAAATAGAAAGTAATACTCAATCACTTAAATATCAAGAACATATTCCTATCAGTGCAGGAATTTATTTGAAGAGTTCATATGATAACGTAGGTAGGTATACAATCTTTCTATGATAGTTATACGGGTCTTGATTGCGTGGTTTGGTTTTCTAAGAAGTTGAGTGAGATAGCCAGTTGGTTATATGAAAAAATAAAAACCGTATTACCTTTTATTGAAAATGAGCGGCAAAGGTAAATGCATTCTGATGAATGTCATATTTGCAGGAAAAAACTCGCTTCAGACGATAAAATTGTGATCGATCATGATCATTTTACTCGAGAAATAAGGGGGCCAGCACATAATTCATGTAATCTCAATTTCAAAAAAATCTTATGTCCTTCCATTAATTTTTCATAATCTTTCTGGCTATGACGCTCACTTGATTATTAAAGAATTATCAAAAAGTGGACGAGTTCAATTGCTACCATTGAATAAAGAAAAATACTGTGACGAGTACGGCCCTGTCTATTCTGGAATGTTGCAGAAAGCCCGCGACGCGTATGAGTCACCCACTTTCGAGAGTATTCCAGACATCGCTGGAAATTCCACATGTGATATAAGGGCGTGCTGTTCCGGCACGGGGACCAATTCAGCAGAGTGATTCGTAGCGGAAAGTGTTCAGTTGAAATAAATTATTGTGGAAATAAATTGTGAACAGACTTTGAAAGAAATACTTGTTTAGTTATTGGAATAGAAGTGTGTAAATAGTGTAAATAAATAGTTTAAATATTCTGAACGTTTTGAAAACTAAGAAAACGTTACATTGGTGTCAGGTGTGCTGTTCGACATCGCTCGAATTGAATAAATATATTCTATTGATTCGAATTTATGCCAGTGACTACAAGACTTCAGAACGCAATGGAGACGCAAGCAATAATGGAATTCTTGAGTAAACTCAATGAGAAGATGGATAAAATGGAAAATAAGGTGGAAGAAAATTCTCAGAAGATCAATGAGAAAATGGATAAAATGGAAAATAAGGCAAAAGAAAATTCACGGAAAATGGAAGAGAATTCGCAGAAAATCAATGAGAAAATGGAAGAAAATTCTCGGAAAATGAAGGAAAATTCTCGGAATAGCAATGAATTGGTGAGTCAATTCGCAAGCAAATTGGATGAGAAAATGGAAACCATAAAAGGAAAATTCGATAAAGTTGATGAAAAATTTGACGAAGTTTATATGAAAGTAAATACGAAATTTGATGAAGTTTATGAAAAAGTTGATGGAAAATTTGATGAAGTTTATGAAAAAGTTGATGGAAAATTTGACGAAGTTGACGAGAAATTTGATGATGTTAGTGGAAAATTTGAAGAAATAACAGGATCAATTGAACAGCATTCTAAAATAATAGAGTCCCTGAAAAGAATGTCAATTGGAAAAGATTATCCGGCTTCATCACCCTTAAGCAACATGAAAATGGAAAATAACGGCGAAAGTGGAAAAATGAAGATCAAGCCACCGACATTTGATGGAAAAGTCCCATGGTCGACATACCAAAAACAATTTGAAGCTGCTGCGATGGCAAACAATTGGAGCGATAACGAAAAAGCCACAGCATTGATAATAGCTCTACGAGGAGAGGCACTCAACATTCTGCAAACGATTCCGGAGAGCCAACATGCCTGTTATGAAGTTCTAACATCGAAACTTCAGATGAGATATGGTGATGCTCATTTCCAACAAGTTTATCATGCCCAAATCAAGAACCGGCTGCAGAAAACAGGAGAAAATCTCCAGGAGTTTGAAGCAGATGTGGCTAGATTAGTCAGGCTGGCGTACCCAACTGCTCCAGACAGCTTCCTTGAACAGCTATCCATCCAAACCTTTGTAGATGGGATCAAGGACAGCGAAATACAACAAGCCTTGAGACTCGCACGCCCTAAAACCATGGATGATGCTTTAGCTCAGGCTTTAGAATTCGAGGCAGCGAAGCAGGCATCTCATAGAGGACAAGTTCGTGTGAGACAAGTCCAAGAAATAGACCGACCTGTTGAAGAAATTATCAGAGAAGAAGTTAGCAGATTATTACGTACTAATAAAAAGGACGCTGTGTGCTGGTACTGCAATAAAAGTGGGCATATTAAGCGAAATTGTCCCAAAATGGAAAAAGAGCCACAGCAGGAAAACTGAAAAGGGTCGGTGATAAGGGGCATAAATCGACCCAAGCTTTGGATGCCCCTGAAGTGATAATCCGAGGAATCATGTCTACGGATTCTTCAAGCATAGTTGTTCCCGGAAAAATAAATGATAGAAATGTGAAAATCCTGGAAGACACTGGATCGACCAGAACCATTGTGCGTCCAGAAATAGCTAAAGGATTCAAGATTCATCCAGTTGTGATCAAACTTCGAACTGCGTCTGGACAGGAAATACCAACTTATGGATCGGTCCTCTCCACTATTGAATTGGGAAATACAACAACAAGGCACGAAGTTCTAGTGGCTGAAATCACGGAAGAAGTAATCCTGGGATTGGACCTCGTCAAGAAACTTGGATGCCAACTGGATATGAAGAATGATGTTCTTCGACTGGGAAGAAAAGAGATCCCGTTCAATGATGTGGATGACAAGACATATCGGATTCGATTGACAGAGGACATCACGTTGCCAGGTCGAACTGAAAGCATAGTGATTGGTAGTTGTGATGATGTTACGAAAAATGGCTGCGTTAAAGTAATCGAGCCCTCTGACGATGCAATACTGGCTAAAGGACTGTTACTTGGGAAGACACTGGTAAGGTTGAGAGATAATATTCCCATCCGATTACTGAATATGAACATGTTTCCAGTCACCTTGAAGAAGAACACTTTGATTGGACACGGAGTACCAGTGTACCATATTTCTGGTGGGATAGATACTGCAGGAGTCTCGCAGGGCCAGAAGAATACTGGAGAGCTAGTGTCCCTTCTCACCCCAAAATGTCAAGATCTGGACCGTTATGAACTAGCCGAAGTGAGGAAACTGATTCAGAAATTCTCCGACGTATTTGCCACTGACGAAAGAACAGGAGAGACCGATATTGTGCAGCATAAAATCAATACTGGTGATGCACAACCCATCCGACAGCACCCCAGACGTCTTCCTCTGGCAAAAAGAGAAGAGGCTGAACAGATTATTGAGGACATGGCTAGAGGAGGTGTCATTGAACCATCCAATAGTCCCTGGACGTCGCCTGTAGTGTTAGTGAAGAAAAAAGGACGGGTCCACCAGGTTCTGTGTAGACTATAGGCAGCTCAATCAAGTTACGAAGAAGGACAGCTATCCCTTACCTAGAATAGATGATACACTAGATACACTCTCGGGATCACGTTGGTTTTCCACCTTAGATTTGAAGAGTGGGTATTGTCAAGTTGGCCTGGATCCAAGAGACAAAGAGAAAACTGCCTTTAGTATTGGAACGGGTCTGTGGCAATTTAAAGTGATGCCCTTCGGTTTATGTAACGCTCCTGCTACATTCGAGCGTTTAATGGAGACAATACTGAGAGGACTCTCCTGGAAGACTTGCCTGGTGTACTTAGATGACGTGATAGTAGTGGGAAAATCATTCCGAGACCACCTACACCACCTGTCCGAAGTTTTCCAGCGACTTCGTGAAGCCAACCTAAAGCTGAGTCCCAAGAAATGCAATTTATTTCGAACTGAAGTGAAATATTTAGGACACGTAGTTTCTCGAGGGGGCGTGAAAGTTGACCCGGATAAGATCACAGCAGTACAGGAATGGCCTATACCGAAAGACAAGAGTGAATTGCGAAATTTCTTAGGCTTATGCACCTATTATAGAAGATTCGTATCTGGATTCGCCAAAGTTGCCAAACCTCTTACAAAATTAACAGAGGATGGACAGGAGTACATATTGTCCTATGATTGCGCTGAAGCTTTCGCACAGCTGAAGAAGGCCCTGGTCACAGCTCCAGTTTTAAGCTACGCAAGACCTGAAGGGAAGTTTGTGCTCGACACGGATGCTAGTAATACAGCCATCGGGGGCGTTCTATCGCAGGTTCAGGATGGACAAGAAAGGGTGATAGGATATTTCAGCAAGGTCTTATCGAAGCCAGAACGAAATTACTGCGTGACCAGAAGAGCAGTCGTCAAGTCCGTAGAACACTTCTACAAATATTTGTACGGAAGAAAATTTCTGTTGAGAACGGACCATGCTGCTTTGAAGTGGCTCCTGAACTTCAAGAACCCGGAAGGACAAGTGGCCAGATGGATTGAAAGACTGCAAGAATATGACTTTGATACCGAACATAGAATGGGGGCTACCCATCGCAATGCCGATGCGTTATCAAGAAGGCCTTGCCCCGAGGATTGCAGCCATTGCTCACGTGTGGAAGACAAAGTTGATGTGAGACGGACCACAGTAATTGAAGATGATTGGCTACCCCAAGAAATACAACGGGCACAAGAAGAAGATCCAGACTTGAAAGTAATCCTGAGTTGGAAGAAGAGTGGTAGACGACCTACTTGGGAAGAAGTATCCAGGCTGAGTCAAAATGTTAAGTCGTATTGGGCACAATGGGAAACGTTGAAGATCGATAAAAGTCTTCTGAAGCGTTGTTGGGAGAGTGACGATGGATCTGAACAGAGGCTCCAGTTGATTGTGCCGAAGAGTCGAGTGACAGACGTTTTGACCAGATTACATAATGGAACTTCAGGTGGACATTTTGGGATTACTAAGACGCTAGAGAAAGTCAGGCAGCGGTTTTATTGGATAAACTGTAAGAAAGACGTTAAAGACTGGTGTAGAACATGTAAAGCTTGTGCTGCAGCTAATAGTCCTTACGGCAAAGGGAAGGCTCCAATGAAGCAATATAACGTCGGATCTCCCATGGAACGAGTAGCTATCGACATCGCGGGCCCCTTTTCCGAAACAGATCACGGAAACAAGTACATATTGGTAGCCATGGACTATTTTACCAAATGGGTGGAAGCGTACGGTATTCCCAATCAAGAGGCAGGTACGGTTGCTGATAAACTGGTCAAAGAATTCTTCTGCAGATTTGGAATACCTCTAGAGCTGCATTGTGATCAAGGCCGAAATTTCGAGTCGACATTATTCCAAGAAGTTTGTAGGAAATTGGGGATTAATAAGACAAGAACAACAGCTCTACATCCCCAATCAGATGGAATGGTAGAACGAATGAATAGGACCATGGGAAAACATCTTGCCAAAGTAGTCTCCGACCACCAGCGGGACTGGGATGAGTATTTGCATCTATTCACCATGGCATATAGATCTTCGGTTCAAGAATCCACCAAGGAAACTCCAGCCAATATAATGTTCGGCCGAGAAATTAGACTACCTTGTGACCTAGAGTTTGGTTGTAAGCCTGGAGAAGATGTAGCCGGGGAAGACTACGTCAGTAAATTGAGGAGTAAGCTAGATTACATCCATGACAAGGTGCGTAATCAAATGCAGCAAGCAAGTGATAGGATGAAAATGCGCTATGACATCAAGGCCATTGAAGGAGGGTTCACCGCAGGAGATCTGGTGTGGTTGTATAACCCTCAAAGAAAAAGAGGATTTTCTCCGAAGCTGCAGAGACAGTGGGAAGGACCGTATGAAGTCATGAAAAAGGTAAATGATGTAGTTTACCGGATACGGAAGCTTTCTAGAGGAAAACCTAAGGTAGTCCATTTCAATCGATTGGCTCCGTACGCGTCAACACAGGATGACGAAGAAGAAGTACGTTTCATCGAGGTTCCGGCGAAGGAAAGTGACGATTTTCAGGAATTCATGAATAGTTATGGGGGAACACGAGTTGCACGGTTTGGCGTTACGAAGGAAGTTCAACAAGACCTGTTTACAGTTCCCGAGGAATACTCTCTTGCTCATTGTGTAGCAGCGGATCTAAGGATGAGTAGAGGAATAGCAAGAGTATTCAGAAATAAATTTGGACGTCAAGAGTAACTGATGAGATTGCAGCCCGGAATCGGAAAATGCCTGAGACTGAAGTCAGAGGGTCGATTCATTTATTACGTAGTCACCAAACAGCACTCATATCAGAATTTATGGACAGCACTGCATGGCTTGAAAGAAGAACTGCAATGCTTTGGGATTAGGAAATTAGCTGTCCCCAAACTAGGTTATGGACTGGATCAACTGAATTGGAGGGTTGTGCGAAGCATGCTTGAGGTAGTCTTCCAGAAGACAGGTACAGAGATTTTGGTATGCAATTTCAACCCAAAGCAAAACGTAAAGCCCAGCAAAACCGTAGATTGCTACTTCCATCAGAGGGGCTACTGCAGAAATGGTAACGATTGCAGATTTCATCACGGTCCTCTGAGGAATTCGTGGAATCTGTTCTGGGACAGAACAGGCTTAAGGAGGGGACAGTGTGACGAGTACGGCCCTGTCTATTCTAGAATGTTGCAGAAAACCCGCGACGCGTATGAGTCACCCACTTTCGAGAGTATTCCAGACATCGCTGGAAATTCCACATGTGATATAAGGGCGTGCTGTTCCGGCACGGGGACCAATTCAGCAGAGTGATTCGTAGCGGAAAGTGTTCAGTTGAAATAAATTATTGTGGAAATAAATTGTGAACAGACTTTGATAAAAATAGTTGTTTAGTTATTGGAACAGTAGTGTGTAAATAAGTGTAAATAAATAGTTTAAATATTCGAAGCGTTTTGAAAACCAAGAAAACGTTACAGAACAAAACTATTAAGGTGTACAAACTGTGAAATCGCCTGCCATTACGAATGATGAATCCATAAGTTTTACTCACAGAAGAAATGAGCTGATTCAAGTGAGGCACAAAAGAACACTGGCTGTCACACAACACTCCCAAATCTCTATACTCAGTTACACGGGATAATACATGATTATCGATTTGGTAATTATGAAGAATCTTGTTAACTTTTTTAGTATATGACATTGCATAGCACTTAGAAATATTCAGCGACAGCCTATTCACTTCACACCATCTTGAAAGTGCATCAAGCGCCCACTGCAATCGAAGACAATCAGCAATTGAGAGTATCCAAAGGGAGAACTTTAAATCATCAGCGGACATCAAAATGAAGATGTCCACATCATCGAGAATATCATTTATGAATAGGAGAAAGAGCAAAGGTGCCAAGTTAGAACCCTGAGGAACGCCGGATGTAGCACATAACTCGAAAGATCGAGACTGCTCTATCTCCACAAAACACACTCTTTCACTCAAGTAAGACTCCATCAATGAGGCCAGCTTATTTCCCAAACCGGATATGAGCCTCAGTTTATTCAACAAAATTCTATGATCGACCTTATCAAATGCCTTTTGAAAATCCGTATAGATTACATCCACTTGTTCAGATTTATCCAAGGAACTTAACACTTGTTAAAAAAGCATGCTAGATTAGTACAGGTGGATCTTTTTGACAAGAAACCATGTTGATTAGGTTTGATACGGTGCTTTATAGATGAGAAAATTGAACTGTACAGAATGATTTCAAACAACTTAGAAAAATTCGACAATATAGCAATCGGTCGGTAGTTTCCTATATTAGATTCATCCCCTTTCTTAAAAACAGGTTTAATTCTCGATTGTTTCCACACTGAGGGATAATTACCCCCAATAGCAGACATATTGAAAATATGAGCTAGAGGTGCAGCAAACACACTAATGCAGTCCCTGATCAAAAAGCTAGAAACCCCATCAGGTCCTGCCGTGAACTTGTGCGACAGCCTTCTAGACGCTTTAATAACATCATCCTCCATGATATTTCCAAGTTCAACGAAAGTGCTATCAATAACCTGATCCATGAACAATGTTTCAACAGGTCTTTCAAACACATCAGAGAAGTGAGTAGCAAATGCATCAGCAATCTCATTCGGACCTGTGTAAGTCTTAACACCACTGCTCATAACACCAGGTATACGAGAAAAGCCCTTATTCTCGTGCACAAATGACCAAAAAGCAGCAGGATCATTGCGTATCTTATCCTCGGAAAAACTAGCGAACTCTTGATATGCCACACTAATTTTGGACTTGAGTAGCTTGCGTAATGATCTATACTTGAGAAGATTAATATTACTTTTTACTTTCGGTGATTATTTAATGCCTTACGCATGGCATTGATCAACTCAATTATCTCAAAGGTGTACCATGAAGGAAATCGGTTTTTTCTCCTAATCTTCACCGGAACAGTACGTTCAAATATATATTATTGAGAATATTATAAAATTCAGTACATGCTATTTCAGAATCAAAACTACCTAGAACCCTCGACCAGTCTGCGCTGAGTAAGTGTTCATACATGTCAACAAAATTTGCCTTACGATATCATTCGACCAGTCACTGAATGTTCTCCCTGGTTATCTCCTCTTTGGCTTGTCGGCAAGAAAGACGGAACGTTCAGGCTCTGTTTCGACGGTAGAAAGTTAAATTCGGTAACTGTACAAGATTCATATCCCTTGCCATTAATAGATACGATCGTTGGTAAAGTGAATAATGCTTCATACTTATCATCCATTGATTTAAAATCTGCTCACTTTCAAATTCCGCTCGATGAAAACTCCAAACTTAAAACCACATTCTCAGTCCCAGGTAGAGGACTATTTTGTTTCAACGTGCTGCCTTTTGGCTTAAATAATGCCGCCCAAGCTTTGTGTAGACTCATGGATGTAGTCATTGGTCCTTCATTGGAGCCCTTTGTGTTTTATTACCTAGATGACGTTATCATCGTGACACCTGATTTTGAGACCCATCTAACAGTCTTTAGGGAGTTAGTCAAGCGGCTAACCTGACCGTAAATTTCGACAAGTGCAAATTTTGCTGTCCTTCGTTGAAATTCTTCGGTTCTCTCATCGATGAACAAGGTCTGAGAACTGACCCTGAAAAGGTTGAATCCATTCTAAACTATCCTGTACCAACCAATACGACGTTTAATCGGATTAGTAGGTTATTACCGCCGGTTTTTAAAAAACTTCGCTACAGTATGCTCCCCTATTTCTGACTTATTAAAAGGACGACGGAAGGGACAACCTATTACCTGGACTAAGGAGGCTGATGAAGCTTTCCTCAGTATTAAAAAGATTCTGACGTCAACTCCTGTTCTGGCTGGCCCAGATTTTTCTAAGAAGTTTTTTCTAGCATGTGATGCTTCAGATGTAGGAGTTGGTGTAGTACTTTTGCAGGAAACTGATGGTTTAGAACATCCCATTGTTTTCTTTAGTAAAACCTTGAATAGATGTCAACGTAAATATACTACCACCGAAAAGGAATGCCTTGCAATTTTGCTATCTTTAGATCGATTTCGCCCTAATATTGAAGGTACTGAATTCACTGTTATAACTGACCATTCTTCTCTACAGTGACTGCATTCAATAAAGAACCCTTCTCCTCGATTGGCTAGATGGATTATCAGATTATCATGTCATAAATTCAAGATCATACATCGTAGTGGCTCGCTGAATACCGTTGCAGATTCATTATCCCGTATTCCTGAATCTGTGCAGACTTCCGTTTTGGACCTTGGTGCGTTGAGGCCTGACAGGTGGTATCGTGAGATGCTGAAGAACTTAATTAGTAATCCTCATCTCTATCCTGATTTCCGAGTGCTTGGTAAGGTGTTGTATAAACATATCTTTTGTAAGTCCAAACCATCTGATGATTCTCCTGAATGGAAGATTGTTGTTCCTACTGATAATAGATTAGAGTTGTTGAGAAAATATCACGATGATCCTATTGCAGCGCACTTTGGTGAGTCTAAGACACTATTTCGTTTATCTTATCTTTATTATTGGCCAAAGATGCGTAATTCAGTAAGAAACTATGTCAGAAAAAAGCGGGTTTGACAGGTAAATACAGAAACATCAACTTTCCATTTCAGTTGATTTTGGCAGACTTGCTGGGACCATATCCCAGATCAAAAAATGGAAACCAGTTTGTACTAGTTGTTACAGATTGGTTCACCAAATTTGTGCTTGTGCATCCCATGGCTCGAGCAACTGCCAAAGGTATCGTTAAGTTCATTGAATCTCAAGTCTTTCTAATTTTTGGTGTCCCTCAGATAATTGTAGTTGATAACGGAGCGCAATTCATTTCCAAAGAATTCAAGAATTTAACTAAACAATATAATGTCCAAAAGATTTGGTACAACGCGAGGTATTATCCACAAATAAACCCAACAGAACGTGTGAATAGTACAATTACAATGGCTATACGATCTTTCATACATGAAAATCACAAAACTTGGGATCAAAACATACACCATATAGCCCAAGCTATTAGGTTAAGTAAACATGAAGTCACTGGATTTTCTCCATCCTACCTGTGTTCCATAAGAAATGTCGCAACTGACGGCGCTTTTCATGGTAAAATTTTAGAAAACGCAAATAACCCAATTGAAATCCGTAATAAAGTTTTGGATCCACTTTTGCAAATAAAATTACCTGATCTCTATCATTCTGTCCAGCAGAAAATATTTCAGGCTCATAAGAGAAATTCTCATCGATATAACTTGAGAAAACGTGATGTTCAGTTTCATGTTGGAGACAGGGTTTGGAAAAAGAATTTTATACTTTCAGACGCGACTAAGAATTTCTTTGCTAAGCTCGCTCCTAAGTTGGTGCCTTGCATTGTTAAGAGAGTAGTGTCTCCATTAGTTTATAATTTGAAGGACTTGAGTGGAGATGATCTTGGTGATTTTCACGCTAAGCATATTAAATTGGACGTTAAACAGAGTGACGAAAGCAGTGATGATTCAGGATGGAGGTGATGATTTGTCGTTTTTTTATGTCCCTTATACCTCCCTCCTTTCCTAGCGTAAAGCAAGTGTCCCCTCAGTTGGTGCAAATATATATTTATTTGCCTTGAAAACTGGTCTCATACTTACCTCCAAGAGAGTTTTTGAATACTCACCTAGACCTGTACTGGAGAATAATAGGTACAAATTGTATCGGGACAATACAGTCGTAACAGATAGACCGATAGCGCACAACAGACCAGACATCGTGCTGTTTGATAAGCAAGACCACAAGGTGACTGTAATCGATGTAACCGTTCCAGCCGACGACAAAATGACCAGAGCATACACCGAGAAGCTGAGAAGAGATGTATAGGCTGAGGACCATCTCAATTCTGCCTCCAATTATAACCACCAATGGACTGATTGAAAGCCACCTAGCAGAAAACACCAGGTATCTGGACCTGGATCTGGAACTGATAAGCGTGGCACAGAAGGAAGTGATATTGTGGACCACGAGGACGTTTATTCTAGCAGTGATAGTGAATAAAAAATCGATCTACCATTTCAGAGTTTGGAAAGTTGAAGAATTGTCTCTATTCACATTTGAGATTAGGTGACCATGCTATATATTTGAATTCCTAAGAATTACAAGTGATGGAAGCGGTTGATTTTTCTTCTTTCCCCGTTTGTTCAGATTCATCTTCATTCGAAGACAGATGGAATGGAATATATTATTTTATACATTCTAAATAACATTCTAATTTCAAACTGATAACTGTGTCAACGAATTTTCTAATATCGATGATGTCTTCCAAAAAGGGCTGAACATAAGGTTGATGCTTTGTTAAATCGTTTTTCAAAATCTTTACACTGATCTTCCGAATACAATCTGTTCATTCCATAAACAGCTTCATGTCTCGCATCTCATCGCATATGTTCAAATATTTCTCTCAAGTACTCTACACCGCTTGACAGATCAGTTATATTTTTTTCAATTCCAGAACACATTTTATGAATTCGATAATTAACATCGAATGAATTGCAGCTTATACAATATTGCTCTCGTCATCTGAATATAGGGGACCAGGGTCCAGAACCCAGGATTCCGTGTCCCGCGCGGGCGCACTTCGCTCCTAAAGAACACCATTTTTTCATAGCGCATCCAACAAAACATACCGACAACAACAGCGCATCCACCTTACATTTCTTCTCTCCAACAAACATTTGACGTATCCGTCAACGAACTCTTGCGGACAAACACACATCCATGATGACCTTCAACAACGACATCTAGCGGAAAAACTTCTAAGCTTACATTTTACGAAAATAAACCTTCCCCACCATAGTGACACCTAGCGGAACACACACGCACTGACGTCACGCCACCCGTGAATTCACAGCGCGTGGGTTCAAAGTTCAAGGTGAATTACAAACAGCCCATATACTCTACTAATCTTGACTGTAGATCTACTCAAACGGTACCTGCGTAGGAAACGCCCAGATCTACTTAGCCTGTAGATTTGCCTTTTTGGGTAGATCAATTGAATAGTTGACTGAAATATTAAAAACGAAGGTACTTTTTATAAATTTCGAAAAAATCAGTAGCTAATGTAAAATTCGATCACGGTTATCGTCTATCCTCGAAATGAATTTTGACTAAATCGTAACTGTATTTTGTAAATATCGAGATGATGAAATTTCAAATGCGTTCACCTTCTGAACCATAGGGCGGATTTTGTTCAGTCCGCTTGACCTTCGAATTCAAGCTTTAAACCTACCTGAAAAATGTCGACTGTCTAAGTCATTCCTTTGCAAAATTATCACGCTTACAGCCGGCCTTCGCCGATAACTTTGTAAAGGAATAACTTAAACACTCGAAATTTTCAAGACATGTTTAAAGCTTGAATTCGAAGGTCAAGTTCTACCTGAACAAAATACATCCTATGGTTTAGTAGTTGAACGCATTTGAAATTTCATCATCTCAATATATTCAAAATACAGACACGATTTAGTCAAAATTCAGTTCGAGGATAGACGATAACCGTGGCCTCACATGCAAACATAAAATTGACAATAAAATCAAAACTCAATTCAATTTCTCAAAACGACACCAATAATACCTAATTGATTTAAAATCGCATGAAAAATTCATATTTCAACGTTGTAAAACAATAAAGAATTTCTTGTATGAAATCCGAAAAATTTCACTATTCCAATTCAATATTCACTTAACATATGGATGTTCCATCTTCCAGGAATTTCCAATGTCGCAAATTTACTGAATTGCAATATTTCCAATACATCACTTTTCGACCGAGAATCACCAAAGCATGAAGTCATATTGATTTGGATCATATAGGTAGTCGGATTTATTAGGTCCTTTGTTTGCATAGAAAGTGTAGCACTTTCTATGCAAACGAAAGGACCTATCATGTTTACATTGGAAGAAATTATAATGAATGCCTTCATAGTCATGTGTAAAGGAATAACAGTATTATGGACATTTAAATTTTCTGTTTCATCAATGGAGATGACCGATTCCTAATTGACATTTTAAAATATAATTAAGTAACCGAGATATCATGTTCTGCATAGAGGACAAATGCAAAACTGCATATTGAGTTAATTTTTTTCTTATCCATTATTGATAACGATAACAAAGTACATATAGTCGAATAGAATACATTTAGTGATAAAAAAATACTAAGAGAAGATAATTAAATTGATGAATTCAAGTAAACTTGTGCAATAGAGAGGTGTGTTAGGGGTTTTCGTGAAGAATTTATCAGTCTTCTTCAGGTATGTTGCATATTTCGATTTAAGAAGTTTCACATTGTTTTTAAACAATATCTGCATAAGCCTCTATATACCATATTGTGACGAGTACGGCCCTGTCTGTGCTAGTATATTCCAGAAAGCTCCAGACGTCTATGAGTCACCCACCTCTCTCTCGAATCTTCTCGCAATTGCTAGAAATTCCACAAGTGATAAAAGGGTAGACGCGGAGCAGTACAGGGACTTATTCAGCAGAGTGATTCGTAGCGGAAAGTGTTCAGTGAAAATAAATTAGTGTGGAACTAAATTGTGCACAGACTTTGATAGAATAAGTGGTTTAGTTATTGGAACCGTAGTGTGTGGATAAGTGTAAATAAATAGTTTAATTATTCTGAACGTTTTGCTAAAACAAGAAAACTTTACATTGGTGTCAGGTGTGAGGTTTGACATCACTTGAATTTAGTACATAAACTCTATTGAAATTTATGCCAGTAACTACAAGACTGCAGAGCGCAATGGAGACGCAGGCGATAATGGAATTTTTAAGTTAACTAAATGAGAAAATGGATAAACTGGAAAACAAGGTAGACGAAAATATCCAGAAGATGGAGAAAATGGAGAAAAATTCTCGGGATAGCAATGAATAGGTGAGTCAATTTGCAACCAAAGCGAATGAGAAAATGCAAACCATTAAAAAATTTCAAAAAGCACTGCCGTGAAGGCAGCAACTTTTGCGCGCATGTTCAATGTAGATGACCGCTTCAGCAACGAATTTGAACATGCACGCAAAAGCTGCTGCCTTCACGGCAGTGCTTTTTGAAATTTTTACTGATAAATTACTGGATTTCAATTCGATCAAACCTGCATTTTTGGAAATATTGGAAAAATAAGATTTTGAAAGGGTAAATCTACGGAATCATTGGGCGGATTTTACCCATTCACGAATTCGATCTTCGTAATTAAGCCCCAAACCTTCTCTACAAATATCGAGTTTCTAAGTCGTTTCTTCCGGAAGTTATTGTGTTTACGGTCAGCCTAACGGCCAACTGCGTAAACACAATAACTTCCGAAAGGAACAACTTAGGAACTCGATATTTGTAGAGAAGGTTTGAACCTAAATTACGAAGGCCGAATTCGTGAATGGGTAAAATCCACCCAATGATTCCGTAGATATACCCAATCAAAATTTTATTTTTTCAATATTTCCAAAAATACAGATCAGATCGAATTGAAATCCAGTACTTCATTGAAAAATAACAGTTCGAAGTTTCATACAGAATTTGGTGAGGATGATATGATAGGAAAAATTATAGAAAGTTTTTTTTTTCAAATTGTTCTAATGACACGATTATCACGAAATTTCGCATGAAGTTGTCTTTCAGCATTTCAAAACTAGCTGTGAAGTTTCATCAGGACTGAATCAGTATTTCTCGAGTTATACCGAAAAAATAAACGATATCGAGAAGAAAACCTCGAAATTTGACACATTTTTTCCCGATATCTCCGAAACTTATGATCGTATCGAACTGAAATTTGGTACACAGCTGTGAAATATGAAGTTCAAAGTGTGAGGGAATTTTTTTTTTGAATATGATAAATGGTTTCCGAAAAAAAAAAATTTTTGTAAAAAATTTTTTTAAATTCACCGACAATGTGATCCTGACGAAATTTGCCTCAAAGTTGCGCGTCGTTATACCCCAGCCAACTGCCAAGTTTGAATCCAATCTCACAACTAATTTCTGAAATAAAAAATAAATAACTTCAAAACTTCAACTGCCTATAACTCCGAAACTATTCGAACGATTTGGCCCATTAACGAACTTAACCGCGGCATTCTGATGCGCAACCTACCCTGAAAGTTTCAAGTTGCTAGCTTGCTTTTGTCGACAGTTAGCGTGTCTATGGCCGGCCGGCCGGACAGAATCGATTTTGACACCGGATTCGTCATCAGTGAGTCCAACCTAGTCGATTGAGACCATTTTCGGCTCAATCATCCAAAATTACAGACATTTGGACAAAACGATAGCACGCTGTTCCCCTAGAACATGCGCGCAAAAATGAAACGAAGAAAGGAATGGACGAGGTGAATGAAAAATTTGATGAAGTTGACCAAAAATTTCACGAAGTTCATGAAAAAGTTGACGAAGTTTATGATAAAGTTGACGGAATATTCGAAGAAGTTGATGAAAAAGTTGATGGAAAATTTGACGAAGTTTATGGAAAAGTTGACGGAAAATTTGAAAAAATGACACAAATAATTGAACAGCATTCTAAAATAATAGAGTCCCTGAAAAGAATGGCAATTGGAGACGATTATCCGGCTTCATCACCCTATAGCAACGTGAAAATGGAAAATAACGACGAAAGTGGAAAAATGAAGATCAAGCCTCCGACGTTTGATGGAAAAGTCCCGTGGTCGACATACCAAAAACAATTTGAAGCTGCTGCGCTGGCAAACAGTTGGAGCGATTACAAAAAAGCCACAGCATTGATAACAGCTCTACGAGGAGAGGCACTCAACATTCTTCAAACGATTCCGGAGAGGCAACAAGCCTGTTATGAAGTTCTTACATCGAAACTTCAGATGAGATATGGTAATGCTCATCTACAACAAGTTTATCATGCTCAAATAAAGAACCAGGTGCAGAAAACAGGGAAAAATCTCCAGGAGTTTGAAGCCGATGTGGCTAGGTTAGTTAGGCTGGCTTACCCAACTGCTTCAGACAGCTTCCTTGAATAGCTATCAATCCAAACCTTTGTAGATGGAATCAAGGACAGTGAAATACAACAAGCCCTGAGACTTGCACGACCTAAAACCATGGATGATGCCTTAGCTCAGGCTTTAGAATTTGAGGCAGCGAAGCAGGCGTCGCATAGAGGACACGTTCATGTAAGACAAGTCCAAGAAATAGACCGACCTGTTGAAGAGATCATCATGGAAGAAGTCAGCAGATTATTGAGTACTGTGTGCAGGTACTGCAATCAAGGTGGGCATATTAAGCGAAATGGCTCGAAAAATAGAAAAAGGGCCACAGCAGGTAAACGGAAAAGGGCCGGTGATAGGAGGCATAAATCTACTCAAGCTGTAGATACCCCTGAAGTGATAATTGGGGATTAAGAAGACGAGGACAGCAGCTCTGCAGCCCCAATAAAATGGTATGGTAGAACGAATGAATAGGACCATGGAAAAACAACTTACCAAAGTAGTCTCCGATCACCAGCGAGACTGGGATGAGTATTTGCATCTATTCACCATGGCATATAGATCTGCGGCTCAAGAATCCACCAAGGAAACTCCCGCCAATTTAATGTTCGCTCGAGAAATAAGACTACCTTGGGGCCTAGATTTTGGTTGTAAGCCTGGAGAAGATGTAGCCGGCGAGGACTACGTCAGTAAATTGAGGAGTAAGCTAGATTACATTCAGGACAAGGTGCGCAATCAAATGCATCAAGCAAGTGATGGGATGAAAATGCGCTATGACATCAAGGACATTGAAGGACGGTTCACCGCAGGAGATCTGGTATGGTTGTATAACCCGCAAAGAAGAAGCGGATTTTCACTGAAGCTGCAGAGACAGAAAACCGAAGGTAGTCCATTTCAACCGACTAGCTCCGTACGCGTCAAGGCAGGGTGACGAAGAAGTACGTCTTATCGAGGTTCCGGCGAAGAAGAATGACGATTTTCAGGAGTTCATTAATAGCTATGGGGGAACAAGAGTTGCACGGTTTGGCGTCACACAGGAAGTTAATCAAGAACTGTTTACAGTTCACGAGGAATACTCTTATGCTCATTATGTAGCAGCCGATCTAAAGATGAGTGGGGGAATAGCAAGAGTATTCAGAAATAAATTTGGATGTCAAGAGGAACTGATGAGACAGCAGCCCAGAATTTGAAAATGCCTGAGACTGAAGTGAGATGGTCGGTTCATTCATTACGTAGTCACGAAACAGTACTCTTATCAGAAGCCAACTTACCAGAATTTATGGAAAGCACTACATGCCTTGAAAGAAGACCTTCAATGCTTTGGGATTGGAAAATTAGCTGTCCCCAAACTAGGTTGTGGACTGGATCAACTGAATTGGCGGGTTGTGCGAAGCATGCTGGAAGTAGTGTTTCAGAAGACAGGTATAGAGATTTTGGTATGCAATTTCAACCCAAAGCAAAACGGAAAGCCCAGCAAAACTGTAGACTGATACTTCCATCAGAAGGGTTACTGTAGAAATGGTGACGATTGCAGATTTCGCCTCTCTCTCGAATCTTCTCGCAATTGCTGGAAATTCCACAAGTGATAAAAGGGTAGGCGCGGAGCAGCACAAGGACCAATTCAGCAGAGTGATTCTTAGCGGAAAGTGTTCAGTGAAAATAAATTAGTGTGGAAATAAATTGTGCACAGACTTTGATAGAATAAGTTGTTTAGTAATTGGAACCGTAGTGTATAAATGAGTGTAAATAAATAGTTTAATTATTCTGAATGTTTCGCTAAAACAAGAAAACGTTACAATATTATATCTTGAC
This sequence comes from Myrrha octodecimguttata, assembly GCA_958510865.1. Classification (NCBI taxonomy): domain Eukaryota; kingdom Metazoa; phylum Arthropoda; class Insecta; order Coleoptera; family Coccinellidae; genus Myrrha; species Myrrha octodecimguttata. The sequence goes on along the minus strand of OY294057.1, from coordinate 1,072,827 downwards.
ATTGTTGGTTAAACTTTATTTGTAATTTTTCACACAATAGTTTCAAAAAATGGCAAGTATCCTGTGAAATACACAAAATTATTAAGAATACCTAACTACAACAGATAAATTTCACTTCAGAAAATTTCATCTCATTTCATATAACGCATACGTTAGAAATTATACCTCTATATACAGAAAAAATGGTGGGTTATAGGTGGTGATGAAATTCAACTTGATAAAGGTTGATTATCACTATACATTCCATAACCTTTCCGTTTTGACCACGAAAAATATTCTGAGGTGTAAATTATGTACCATCCCCATGCCATTCTTGCCAACCAAATTTTGATGTAGCACATATGGATGGGATACGGGAGTGTTACGGAACATATTCTGAAGATCAACCTCAACTCCCTATACAGGGTCTTTCACGAGGAACCTCACCCATATTTATACGGGAAACTACTGAACGTATTTTCATGAAATTCAGGTCATATAAGTATTTCACGATGCTGATGAAATCTAAAATATTTTCAAGGCATGAGCACCTCCGGTTTTTCCGGAAATGACGTCAACTTCCGTTTTTCAAATTAGAACACCATTTTTTTATTGCAGAAATAGATTCCTTAGAAAATTTCAATTTATTTTGATGTAACATTTTTCAGTTTTGGTTGGAAAATTCTCTCTGAGCGGGAAAATTCGAAAAAAAATCGAAAATAGCTGAAACAAGAATAACTTCGAGGTTTTTGTATGGAAAATTTTCATTTTTGGGATTTTTCAAGATGTAAGATTGATGTATCCACTTTAAAAATCGAAATCGCGATTCATGATACAGGGGGTGAAAAAATCGCTTTCAAAGTTAGGGATGACAAAATCGTGAAGAATCAATTTTTTCAAATTAGAACCCCATTTTTTCATGGCAGATATTGAATCCACGTTAAAAAATAATGTGAGTGTATGCATCACACCCTTGCCCTAAAGTGGAAATTTTCTGAGTTATTCACAAAAAACTGTTTTTCGTCTTGAATTTTCAGCTATTTCTTTTCCCTTCCCGCCAAAAAGATGACATTTTCAGGAACTGTTACTTAAACCATGTTCTAGATTTTACTACCCCAATATGCAAGAGAAAAAAAGTACAGGTTGTTCCTAAATAGATGGCGAATTTGGATTCGAATTTGTATCGGAAACCTCTTTATTTCAACTAATCGGCCATCGGTTTTCTCTCCAGTGATAAATAAATAATTCCTTATGAACCATATGCAAAAACTTACCATGTTTTACATTATTTTTTTTTTAATGATAGATATCATTAATTACATCTGCCAAATTCCTCTTTATTCAGTCGCATTTTGTGTTTACTATTAATTTCTCAAAAGAATATATATATATATATATATATATTTGGTGATAATTCGTATTAAGTTATAAAATCGATCACTATGCCTAATTTTACCAATGAAGATTATTTAAATCTCATTCTACTTCATGGAGAATGTAATAAAGTAGTAGATAGAACGATTCGACTGTTCATTGAGAGGTTTCCTGACCGACCCAGACCAACGAGAGATACAATTAACAGAACCATGACAAACTTGAGAAATGTCGTATCTTTCGTTAAGAAAACTACACACAGAGAAAAAAGTGTAGTAGAAGATGAGAACAACGAAATTACAGTTCTTGCATATTTTCGTGTGAATCCTCAAAATTCTCTCAAAGATGCCGAGATTGATCTGGGATTATTTCAATCGAGTGTTTGGAGAATATTAAAAAAACATAAAATGCACCCATTTAAATTCAATAGGGTACAGCATTTGAAGGAAACTGATTTCGTCAGGAGAACAGAGTTTTGCGAAGCTATGATGATTCGATTTCAAGAGAATGAAAACTTTTTGGACTGTATTATTTGGACAAATGAATCTAAATTCACAAAGAATGGTTCTTTCAATAGGCATAACAGTCATTATTGGGATGAAGAGAACAACCACCACTTCAGACAATGGAACCTTCAAGAGACCTGGAGTTTCAATGTTTTTTGCGCCATCAAAAATAATGCAATTCTCGATGTTCACATTTATGATGGGACTTTAACTGGTATGATAGAACACTACACATGTTTGCATTATTTAAAGAATGTTCTCCCTTAGGAGATAGATATTCCGACATATTGACTCAAATAATTGAGCCGCTAGTACAGAACCATAATGACTTATGGTATCAACAAGATGGCGCGCCTCCACACAATTCACTCAATGTGTCAAATATCCTCTACAGGCTATTTGAAGATCGATGGTTGGCGAACAATGGTCCACATCTTTGGCCACCACGTTCTCCCGATTTAACTCCTTTAGACTATTATGTTTGGGGTAGGATAAAAAATATTGTCTACTCAACTCCCCTGACTGATAAAGAGGACTGCATAGAACGAGTCAGAAATGCGTTCAGGTTTGTTTAGATTTTTAGATTCATAGTTTTGAAACTCAATTTGGTCTTTAAACACTTTTGCAGATCTCTTCCTCCCGATGAAATAAGAAGAGCAACGCACGAAGCATTCCTGAGATGTATAAATAAATGTCTAGAAATTAACGGTCAAAACTTTGAGCATCTTCTCTAGTTATAACTGCGAGAGTTTGCCATGGTTCTCCTAAGGGTAACTTGAAGTCAGTTTCAAGAAGGGGTGAAAAATCTACAGCATGGTTCAAATAACAGTTCCTGAAAATTTCATCTTTTTGGCGTGAAGGGAAAAGAAATAGCTGAAAATTCAAGACGAAAAACAGTTTTTTGTGAATAACTCAGAAAATATCCATTTTAGGGCAAGGGTGTGATGCATACACTCACATTATTTTTTAACGTAGATTCAATATCTGCCATTAAAAAATGGGGTTCTAATTTGAAAAAATTGATTTTTCACGATTTTGTCATACCTAACTTTGAAAGCGATTTTTTCACCCCCTGTATGATGAATCGCGATTTCAATTTTCAAAGTGGATACATCAATCTTACATCTTGAAAAATCCAAAAAATGAAAATTTTCCATCCAAAAACCTCGAAGTTATTCTTGTTTTAGCGGAGCTCTATTTTCGATTTTTTTTTCGAATTTTTCCGCTCAGAGAGAATTTTCCAACCAAAACTGAAAAATGTTACATCAAAATAAATTGAAATTTTCTAAGGAATCTATTTCTGCAATAAAAAAATGGTGTTCTAATTTGAAAAACGGAAGTTGACGTCATTTCCGGAAAAACCGGAGGTGCTCATGCCTTGAAAATATTTTAGATTTCATCAGCATGGTGAAATACTTATGAGTGCTGAATTTCATGAAAATACGTTCAGTAGTTTCCCGTATAAATATGGGTGAGGTTCCTCGTGAAAGACCCTGTATAGAGTGAATACAACATATCATACGTTTCTTGATAATGTAATCTTTTTACTCACACTGTTTAGTCATTTCAGTTGACATCAACTGTTACTTCACTTGTGATTTTTGGAGATTAACCTCTCGTGAATAGTAAGAATCTATTGAATATGCCTGTTTCATGCACAATTATGAAATAAATGTATCGGGGGTACAGTATCATACAGTTTTGTCTCACACCAGCTGTATGTTATTTAAACCATCTATAGATTGCATAGTATTTCTGCAATTTCCACTGCTCGAAATCTATTGAGTTCCCTTTTTGCGCGCATGTTCTAGTGGAACAGCGTGCTATAGTTTTGTTCAAATGTCTGTAATTTTCGAAGATTGTGCCGAAAATGGTCTCAAACGACTAGATTGGACTCTCTGATGACGAATCCGGTGTCAAAATCGATTGTGTCCGGCCGGCCAGCCGTGGATACGATAACTGTCGATAGGAGTGAGCTAGCAACTTGAAATTTTCAGGGTAGGTCGCGCATTGAATGCCGTGGTTGATTTCGTTAATGGGCCAAATCGGTCGAATAGTTTCGGGGTTATAGCCACTTGAAATTTTGAAGTTATTTATTTTTTATTTCAGAAACTACCTAAGGGATTGAATTCAAACTTGGCAGTTAGGTGCGGTTCAACAACGCGAAATTTTGAGCCAAATTTTGTCGGGATTGTCAGTAAATATTTGAAAAATTTTTTTTCAAAATTTTTTCCCAAAAATTTTTTTTGTTCGAAAACCGTTTATCATCTCTACAGAAAAAATTTACTCGGACTTTTAGCTTCATATTTCACAGCAGCATATCAAATTTCAGTTTGATACGATCGTCGGTTTCGGAGTTATCTGGAAAAAATATGTCAACTTTCGAGGTTTTTTTCTCGATATCGTTGCTTTTTTCGGTATAACTCGAAAAATTCTGACTCAATCCTGATAAAGCTTCGCAGCTAGTTTGAAGAAGCTGAAAGACCACTTTCTGCAAAATTTCGTGATGATCGTGTCATTAGAACAATTTGAAGAAAAAAATCCTGTGATTTTCTCATCATATCATCCTCATTAAATTCTGTATGAACCTTCGAACTGTAACCGATGAAGTACTGGATTTCAATAGACGACTTCGGCCCAAGTTGCCAACCCACAATTTCCTTCACAAATTTACTATCACTGGGGAACGGGAATTTCTGGACAAATTCGACCTGATAAGGTTTGCGTTATTTATATTATAAATATCCGTAAAAGATGCCTCGGCTCCTCAAACGAGATGATTCCTTCCAAATATAGGTTTTTGTTAGGCTGAAATTCAGGTTGGGATTCCTGATTTCATGTTAATAGTGTCAAGTATATAAAGGATAAGTTCCGCAAATCAACTTGGTTATTTCGGTTGCCGGTTTTCCGTTCTGTAAATATGAAATATTCGGTTGGTTCCTGAAAAAAAGGTTAATTACGGAATTTGATTGATGAAAAAGCAATCTTCCTGTCACCAGAACATAGACATATTAAGTTTATGCACCAGAACGACAATCAATGTTTTATGGTAACATATCTATAGCATAACAAACTTCATTTACCTTATGATCCATAGACCATACCTAGTAATTTTTCCATTGTTGATTGTTGTCTCTTCTATGTTCTATGGATCATAAAATGAATAAAGATTGTTCTATGCTATGGATATGTTACCATAGAATATTGACTGTCGTTCTGGTGACAGAAAGAACGTTTTTTCATCAATCAAATTCCGTAATTAACTTTTTTTTCAGGAACCAACCGATATTTCATATTTACGGAATGGAAAACCGGAAACCGAAATAACCAAGTGGATTTGCGGAACATATCCTATATAAATTTGACACTATTAACATGAAAGCAGGAATCCCAACTTAAATTTAGCCAATCAGAGGTGATCCTAACAAAACCCCATATTTGGGAGGAATTATCTTGTTTGAGGAGCCGACACATCTTTTACGGATATTTATAAATAACGCGAACCTTATCATGTCGAATTTGTCCTGAAATTCCTGTTCCCCAGTGATAGTAAATTTGTGAAGAAAATTGTGAGTTGGCAACTTGGGCCGAAGTCTCTGTGTGATGTGTATTTTCGGAAATATTGGGAAAATAAAATTTTTAATGGGTAAACAACCGAATAACAGAGGTCCTCTCATCGTTTCACTGGAGTTCCCATTTAACACCAGATCTACCAATCGACGAGATGTGAGAGCTACTTGAGGCGGAACTGAATAAAGCTATATCTGCTGGCACCAGGAACGTTACATCTGCTTACATTCCAACAAAGCCCTGGATAAACGATGAAATCATGAGACTTCTGAGACGCAAGAGGTCACTTTGGCAGAGATATCTACGCAGTCGACTGGAACCAGACCACAGGACTGAAGGAGATTTCTCCAATTTCGTGTCTTCTACTATTCGTTCCGCTAAAACCGATTTTGAACGAAAGTAAGCGACCAAATCCAATAAAAAGCAGTTTATAAGCACTTGCGAGCCACTATGAACTATAAGGTGAGTTTCCCAGTCGTGAGAAACCAGTCTGGCGACGTCTGCGGTAGTCCACGTGAAGCAGCTGCCGTTCTGGCGAGTACGTTTGCCGAAGTGTTCACCCCAGAGCCTACAGGGCAGTAACCACCTTTTGCTACTACTCGAGCGTGTAATGCCCTGGATACTGTAACCGTGACGGAGGAAATGGTAAAAGAATATCTTTCTGGGGTGAAGGTGGCTGGTTCTCCTGGCAGAGACGGGTTTTCGCCGCGTTTGTTGAAGAACTGTAGTGGAGCCTTGGCGTTTCCAATTTTTCTATTATTTAGGAAATCTCTCTCCAACTGCACTCTGCCTCTCGGTTCATAAAAAGGGCGATAAGCTGTCTCCTCTTAATTATAGACCTATAAGTCTGCTGTCAGTCTTGTCTAGGGTCTTAGAGAGGATCATTTGTGACCAGGAAGTCAACTTCTGCCCGGTCCAGAATGTTCTTCCCAGCCAACAACATTGATTTCTTCCTCATCGTTTCACCCTCACTAACTTAATCTGTTGTCTCAACGACTGAACAAGAGCGCGAGATAAGAATATTCCGGTTGATGTTATTTACCTCGATTTTTCTAGAGGATTTGACCGAGTACCATATAACCGTCTTCTTCATAAGCTGAACCATCTAGGTTTGAAGGGAGGTCTTCTAGAGTGGATTCGTGCGTTTTTGACCAACAGAACGATTCGAGGGAGAATTGGCGATGTTTACTCTTCTTCCGAGTGGCATGTTCGCAGTGGTGTCCCTCAGGGATCGGTTCTCGGTCCTATTCTATTCCTTCTGTATACTTCTGACCTCCCTAGTTGTTTTTTGTCGAAGTGCTCTATGTACGCGGATGACACCAAAATCTATAATTTCCCCCTTGTCAACGCCACAATTCTCCAACAGGATCTCGATAGACTGGCTGTTTGGTGTCGTGAATGGTTACTTCCACTGAACCTGGATTAATGTCACGTATTGCACTTGGGCAGAAATAATCCCAAACTTCCATACACAATTGATAATCATTGCATTTCTTCTGTCACCAGTCAATGTGATTTGGGCTTGACCATATCGAGCGATCTGACTGGGTCAACCCATGCTGCTTCTATTACAGCTAAGGCCCGTCAACTCACCTACCTAGTTCAGAAGTCTTTCCGAGGCTCTGACAAATCTGTTTGTAAACTTCTTTATGAGTCTTTCATACGCCCTATCATGGAGTACGCTGGCCCAGTATGGTGGACTGCCTTTGCTACTGAGATCAATTATCTGGAATCTGTCCAGAGGTGGAATACCAGAATACCATATGGACTCGACTGACCTGATTATAATACCCGTCTCCGACTAAATAACATGACTTCGTTTGCTGATAGACGCGCTAGAGGTGACTTGATATTAATGTCCATAAAGTTAGCAGAGCCATTTGCACGGAAGTCAATGAAAACCATCTCATTAATTGTCGTATATTTGTCGAGAATTTGTCGTGAAAGAAAAGAATTTGTCGCGCTTCTGGTTTTTCTTTAAGGGGTGGCTCTGCTAACTTAATATTAACCCTTTGAAGCCCACGTTTTCAAAAATCAGGGAAAAAATTATTTTTCTATTCATCTCCTCTGAAAAGGCTTCTATTAATATAATTTCATCAATTTTACACCTGATAACAATTTTTTTCATAAAAATTTTGAATGATGCCATATGGCATCAGTGGGATTAAGTAGGTAATTTTCAAAGAAAAAGACAGTTGTTTTGACGAAAACTTTATTTATGAAACACTCAATTTAAACAGTTCAAAATGGCATCATTTCTTCCTTTATCGCGTATGATACGAAATAAAACAATTTCTGTCTTTTGTAAGACAAAGCGCGATTTTGCATTTCATGCATTCCATTCTCGAATATGCCTGAGTACAATTTCTGCAGCGTTTTTTTGGCTCGATATGGCCAGGCCAGTGACCAACTCCATCATATCGAATATCCTCGATTGGCTGGAACGTAAATAATCTCTTTGCTGGAGGTTCAGGGGTAGATCTACATGAAGTTGATGGGGAATTATTTGCTAATGATGGTCTGCCCGGACGTTTTCTCATGGGATTATTATGATATTGAATAAGACCATGTGCAATTTCGGAACGAAAAACTACGAGTCTTCTCGGTTTTTCACTTTGGTTCTTCATATGACGCCTTTAGAGAAGCCAAGAGTTGACGATACAGATATCAATCAGGTGGTATACAATACATAGGTAGTATCTCTTGACCCCCGATTTGATTCGATATAAGGCGACTAACATGTCGTTGAGATCTACTCCTTCCATATGGAGATTATATTCTTCTATTATTTTTGGTCTTCTTATTTCAATATTTTTTTTTTCTGAAGACGACCATCTCTTCACAGTCTCTACTGGTTCTACTCCCTCATAAGTTGATATGACATGAACTGATTTATTGTCAAACCATTTGGTAACAGTTATGTTGGAACTTGATTCGGTTCTGAAGTCGAATGATCCACGCACTTCCTTTTTCAAATCCGAGTCAGATTTCAGCTGGCATCGATGCTTCCGAGCTATCCTTACTGTCCCAGCACTCAAGATACCCATTTCTTTCAAATGACATAGAAGGGAATAAGAAGTGAACCAATTGTCAAAAAGTACTTTGGAATTTTTATGTTTTGGCACCTTCTCCACAAGTCGTACAACAACGTCACCACTTATCCCCAGTTTTGTAGATTCTTTTACTGTACCTTTTCCAATGTAAATTTCACAATCGTATATAATTCCACTAATACCAGCTCTGGCAAACATTTTTATACCCCACTTATGAGGTTTATTTTTTATATACTGTTTCAAAGAACTTTTTCCCTTGAAGGGAATCATAATTTCATCAATACAGTTGTATTCCTCTGAATCTATTTTCCCAAAATTTGATTTCAGCCTTTCAATAAATGGTCGAACCTTGAAAAGTTTATCATAATTCTCTTCATTTCTTTTTTTCATTTTACTGTTATCACTAATGTGCAGATTATTCCTCATTTTATCGAATCTGTTTCTGGACATAACATCTGCAATGGGAGAATATCTTGTTTTTCGTGTCCAGTACATTCTATAACTAGGCATTCGTACAATTCCACTCAAAATTTGAATGCCAATAAACTGACACATTTCTTGGAAAGTGGTATTGATGGAGTTGCCGTCCTTCTGAACCGAATACAAATTCGTTTGTTCCACCAAATTTTTTATAATTTCGTCATCGAAAAACATTTCGAAGTACTCCAGAGGTGTCAACTCATCAGTTTCTTCAAAGAGTATACAGGGTCTTTCACGAGGAACCTCACCCATATTTATACGGGAAACTACTGAACGTATTTTCATGAAATTCAGCACTCATAAGTATTTCACGATGCTGATGAAATCTAAAATATTTTCAAGGCATGAGCACCTCCGGTCAACTTCCGTTTTTCAAATTAGAACACCATTTTTTTATTGCAGAAATAGATTCCTTAGAAAATTTCAATTTATTTTGATGTAACATTTTTCAGTTTTCGTTGGAAAATTCTCTCTGAGCGGGAAAATTCGAAAAAAAAATCGAAAATAGAGCTCCGCTGAAACAAGAATAACTTCGAGGTTTTTGGATGGAAAATTTTCATTTTTGGGATTTTTCAAGATGTAAGATTGATGTATCCATTTTAAAAATCGAAATCGCGATTCATGATACAGGGGGTGAAAAAATGGCTTTCAAAGTTAGGGATGACAAAATCGTGAAAAATCAATTTTTTCAAATTAGAACCTCATTTTTTTATGGCAGATATTGAATCTTCGTTAAAAAATAATGTGAGTGTATGCATCACACCCTTGCCCTAAAATGGATATTTTCTGAGTTATTCACAAAAAACTGTTTTTCGTCTTGAATTTTCAGCTATTTCTTTTCCCTTCACGCCCAAAAGATGAAATTTTCAGGAACTGTTATTTGAACCATGCTGTAGATTTTTGACCCCTTCTTGGAACCGACTTCAAGTTACTATTAGGAGAACCATGGCAATCTCTCGCAGTTATAACTAGAGAAGATGCTCAAAGTTTTGACCGTTAATTTCTAGACATTTATTTATACGTCTCAGGAATGCTTCGTGCGTTGCTCTTCTTATTTCATCGGGAGGAAGAGATCTGCAAAAGTGTTTAAAAACCAAATTGAGTTTCAAAACTATGAATCTAAAAATCTAAACAAACCTGAACGCATTTCTGACTCGTTCTATGCAGTCCTCTTTATCAGTCAGGGGAGTTGAGTAGACAATATTTTTTATCCTACCCCAAACATAATAGTCTAAAGGAGTTAAATCGGGAGAACGTGGTGGCCAAAGATGTGGACCATTGTTCGCCAACCATCGATCTTCAAATAGCCTGTAGAGGATATTTGACACATTGAGTGAATTGTGTGGAGGCGCGCCATCTTGTTGATACCATAAGTCATTATGGTTCTGCACCTGCGGCTCAATTATTTGAGTCAATATGTCAGAATATCTATCTCCTAAGGAAGAACATTCTTTAAATAATGCAAACATGTGTAGTGTTCTATTTTAAAAGTTAAAGTCCCATCATATTTTGATGGCGCAAAAAACATTGAAACTCCAGGTCTCTTGAAAGTTCCATTGTCTGAAGTGGTGGTTGTTCTCTTCATCCCAATAATGACTGTTATGCCTAGTGAAAGAACCATTATTTGTGAATTTAGATTCATCTGTCCAAATTATACAGTCCAAAAAGTTTTCATTCTCTTGAAATCGAATCATCATAGCTTCGCAAAACTCTGTTCTCCTGACGAAATCAGTTTCCTTCAAATGCTGTACCCTATTGAATTTATATGGGTGCATTTTATGTTTTTTTAATATTCTCCAAACACTCGATTGAGATAATCCCAGATCAATCTCGGCATCTTTGAGAGAATTTTGAGGATTCACACGAAAATATGCAAGAACTGTAATTTCGTTGTTCTCATCTTCTACTACACTTTTTTCTCTGTGTGTAGTTTTCTTAACGAAAGATCCGACATTTCTCAAGTTTGTCATGGTTCTGTTGATGGTATCTCTCGTTGGTCTGGGTCGGTCAGGAAACCTCTCAATGAACAGTCGAATCGTTCTATCTACAACTTTATTACATTCTCCATGAAGTAGAATGAGATTTAAATAATCTTCATTGGTAAAATTAGGCATATTGATCGATTTTATAACTTAATACGAATTATCACCAAATTAATAGTAAACACAAAATGCTACTGAATAAAGAGGAATTTGGCAGATGTAATTAATGATATCTATCATTAAAAAAAATAATGTAAAACATGGTAAGTTTTTGCATATGGTTCATAAGGAATTATTTATTTATCACTGGAGAGAAAACCGATGGCCGATTAGTTGAAATAAAGAGGTTTCCGATACAAATTCGAATCCAAATTCGTCATCTATTTAGGAACAACCTGTAACTTTTTTCTCTTGCATATAAGGGTAGTAAAATCTAAAACATGGTTTAAGTAACAGTTCCTGAAAATGTCATCTTTTTGGCGTGAAGGGAAAAGAAATAGCTGAAAATTCAAGACGAAAAACAGTTTTTTGTGAATAACTCAGAAATTATCCACTTTAGGGCAAGGGTGTGATGCATACACTCACATTATTTTTTAACGTAGATTCAATATCTGCCATAAAAAAATGGGGTTCTAATTTGAAAAAATTGATTTTTCACGATTTTGTCATCCCTAACTTTGAAAGCGATTTTTTCACCCCCTGTATCATGAATCGTGATTTCGATTTTTAAAGTGGATACATCAATCTTACTTCTTGAAAAATTTCAAAAATGAAAATTTTCCATCCAAAAACCTCGAAGTTATTCTTGTTTCAGCGGAGCTCTATTTTCGATTTTTTTTTCGAATTTTCCCGCTCAGAGAGAATTTTCCAACCAAAACTGAAAAATGTTACATCAAAATAAATTGAAATTTTCTTAGGAATCTATTTCTGCAATAAAAAAATGGTGTTCTAATTTGAAAAACGGAAGTTGACGTCATTTCCGGAAAAACCGGAGGTGCTCATGCCTTGAAAATATTTTAGATTTCATCAGCATCGTGAACTACTTATAAGTGCTGAATTTCATGAAAATACGTTCGGTAGTTTCCCGTATAAATATGGGTGAGGTTCCTCGTGAAAGACCCTGTATTGCAAATCGTATCCGTTTTGTCGATATCCTTCTTTCTCCATGAGAGTCTTGTGTTTACATCTCTTCTTTTCACAAAGTTCGATAGAGGAAGGAGGTCACCCTTCACTGTCTGCATCACTGAAAATTTCTGTAGGTTTTAAAAGAAAATCTTGGTTCATAGGATCCACTAATTTTCGCAAATTTTCTATATCTGGTTCATCTTCCTCGTCGGACTCATCGAAGTCTGGTTCGTCATCAGAAATATCTCCCTCGAGATCGACGAGGAACGATAGTAATTGTTCCTCTTCCCTTTCAGATAAACCAACTCTACTCATCTGAAAAAGAGAGAAACAATATTTATCACTAGCAATGCTATGTACAAAATAACTCTTGACTGACGCCAAATGGAATCATAGTGTTTCACACTTGGAAAAAGTAGTATATCATCGAAAAAATTCTGAGATAATTATTTGAGTGCTTTAGTGGAACTATTGTTTCTACAAGAATATTTTAAAAAATATGAAAAGGTACTCACCTTGACCGAAAAAAATGATCGGAAAATGGATGAAATACACTCGATAAATGTACACAATGAAATTCCCATCACTTGAACACCGCACGTGTGAAACTGAGCGAAGTACTTCTCGCGCTGGAACTGAAGATAACAACGAACCGAACGGCACCTACAAGATTCGAATCGGATCTAGGATTTCTGTGTAGTAAGGGATGAATTATCGAAATGCCATATGGCATCATCGGGCTGGAAAGGGTTAAGTTAGCAGAGCCATTCTAAAATATGCATCGAATTCGATCAGAAATGTTACGAGTAATTGTCGAGTACTTGTCGTAGACGATCTAACCTGAAAAAAACAGAAAAAAACATTTTTTATAGCTTTTTTATAGGTTTTAATGAAATTTTCTGGTTTTTCAGGAAATTTGTCAGATTCGGCAACACTGCATTGGTAAATTGATATTTCAGGTATGTTTTTCGTATCATTATTGACTAATATTGGGTTGTATATGTTAACTCAGCTAATTCCTAAGATGAACAATTTTCGTTTCAATGCTGAATAATGGAAATATTCCATTCTCACGGATATACATCGACGAAACTTTGTGATACAAGAAAGTTGATTAGATGACCGTTTTTTCTTCCGGAAATTAGCTGAACGATTGGAGGACGACCAAAACAAAATTATCGTGAAAGAAAAAAATTTGTCGCGCTTCTAGTTTTTTTTAGGGGTGGCTCCGCTAACTTAATATTAAGTTAGTAGAGCCATTCTAAAATATGCATCGAATTCGATCAAAAATGTTATGAGTAATTGTCGAGTATTTGTCGTAGACCATCCAGCCTGAAAAAAACAGAAAAAATAATTTTTTCATAGCTTTTTTATAGGTTTAAATGAAATGTTCTGGTTTCTTAGGAAATTTGTCATATTCGGCAACACTGCATTGGTAAATTGGTATTTCAGGTATGTTTTTCGTAACATTATTGACTGATATTGGGTTGTATATGTTGAATCTTCTATTTCCTGAGATGAACAATTTTCGTTTCAATGCTGAATAATGGAAATATTCCATTCTCACGGATATATATCGACGTAACTTTGTGACACAAGAAAGTTGATTAGATGACCCTTTTTTCTTCCGGAAATGAGCTGAACGATTGGAGGACGACCAAAACAAATTTGTCGTGAAAGAAAAAAATTTGTCGCGCTTCTAGTTTTTTTTTTAAGGGGTGGCTCTGCTAACTCAATATTTAGTTAGCAGAGCCATTCTAAAATATGCATCGAGTTCGATCAAAAATATTACGAGTAATTGTCGAGTATTGGCCGTAGACGATCTTACCTGAAAAAAACAGAAAAAAACATTTTTTTATAGCTTTTTTATAGGTTTTAATGAAATTTTGTGGTTTTTCAGGAAATTTGTCAGATTCGGCAACACTGCATTGATAAATTGATATTTCAGGTATGTTTTTCGTATCATTATTGACTGATATTGGGTTTTATATGTTAAATCTTTCATTTCCCGAGATGAAGAATTTTCGTTTTAACGCTGAATAATGGAAATATTCCATTCTCACGGATATACATCGACGTAACTTTGTGATACAAGAAAGTTCATTAGATGACCGTTTTTTCTTCCACAAATGAACTGAAAGATTGAAGGACTATCAAAACATATTTGTCGTGAAAGAAAAAAATTTGTCGCGCTCTTTGTTTTTTTTTTGAAAGGGGTGGCTCTGCTAACTTAATATTAAGTTAGCAGAGCCATACTAAAATATGCATTAAATTCGATCAGAAATGTTATGAGTAATTGTCGAGTATTTGTCGTAGACCATCTAGCCTGAAAAAAACAGAAAAAATAATTTTTTTATAGCTTTTTGATAGGTTTTAATGAAATGTTCGTGTTTCTTAGGAAATTTGTCAGATTCGGCAACACTGCATTGGTTAATTGATATTTCAGGTATGCTTTCCGTATCATTATTGACTGATATTGGGTTGTATATGTTAAATCTTTCATTTCCCGAGATGAAGAATTTTCTGAAAAATGGAAATATTCCATTCTCACGGACAGGGTCGGCGTAAGGGGTAAGGCAGCGAGGCAGTCGTTTCAGGCACCACTCTGCTAGGGTCGGCATTTCGGGCAATATCGGAGGGCCACATTTTCATATTTTATTTAAATCCCAGATTATTGAACATACAGCCTGTCTCGGGTCTGCTGATGCTTCAGTTTGAAAATGTGTAAACATTCACCCTAACCGTCATAAAAGTCTATCTTATCATTCTTATAATTAGATTCGATGAAATATGCGGAAGCCACACGTGTCACTGTTAGTTTTATTACCGCACTTTATTACGCCGACAAAGGCGTACTGTCTTTGTCGGCAGGTTGCCGCACACCCCTCGACGGAACCGACTCACTACTGGTATTCTCGAATTTTTCAGTGTTTTTTTTGCGCGCATGTTCTATCTAGGGGAACGACTAGGTTGGACTAGGTTGATGACGAATCCAATAACACCGCAACACTGCAATGCAGTGTTGCCGAATATGAAAATTTCCTAAGAAACCAGAACATTTCATTTGAACCTATAAAAAAGCTATAAAAAAATTATTTTTTCTGGTTGTTTCAGGCTATATGGTCTACGACAAATACTCGAGAATTACTCATAACATTTTTGATCGAATTCGATGCATATTATAGAATCGCTCTGCTAACTTAATATTAAGTTAGCAGAGCCAACCCTTTAAAAAAACAAAGAGCGCGAAAAATTTTTTTCTTTCACGACAAATATGTTTTGGTAGTCCTTCAATCGTTCAGCTCATTTACGGAAGAAAAAACGGTCATCTAATGAACTTTCTTGTATCACAAAGTAACGTCGATGTATATCCGTGAGAATGGAATATTTCCATTACTCAGCATTGAAACGAAAATTGTTCATCTCGGGAAATAGAAGATTTAACATATACAACCCAATATCACTCAAGAATAAAACGAGAAACATACCTGAAATATCATTTTACCAATGCAGTGTTGCCGAATATGACAAATTTCCTAAGAAACCAAAACATTTCATTAAAACCTATAAAAAAGCTATAAAAAAATTATTTTTTCTGTTTTCTTCAGGCTGGATGGTCTACGAAAAATACTCGACAATTACTCATAACATTTTTGATCGAAATCGATGCATATTTCAGAATGGCTCTGCTAACATAATATTAAGTTAGCAGAGCCACCCCTTAAAAAAAACCTAGAAGCGCAACAAATTTGTTTCTTTCACGACAAATTTGTTTTGGTCGTCCTCCAATCGTTCAGCTCATTTCCGGAAGAAAAAACGGTCATCTAATCAACTTTCTTGTATCACAAAGTTACGTGGATGTATATCCGTGAGAATGGAATATTACCATTATTCAACATTGAAACGAAAATTGTTCATCTCAGGGAAATTCAACATATACAACCCAATATCAGTCGATAATTATACGAAAAACATATCTGAAATATCAATTTACCAATGCAGTGTTGCCGAATCTGACAAATTTCCTGAGAAACCAGAAAATTTCATTAAAACCTATAAAAAAGCTATAAAAAAATGTTTTTTTCTGTTTTTTTTAAGTTAGATCGTCTACGAAAAATACTCGACAATTACTCATAACATTTCTGATCGAATTCGATGCATATTTTAGAATGGCTCTGCTAACTTGATATTAAGTTAGCAGGGCCACCCCTTAAAAAAAAACTAGAAGCGCGACAAATTTTTTTCTTTCACGACAAATATGTTTTGGTCGTCCTCCAATCGTTCAGCTCATTTCCGGAAGAAAAACTGGTCATCTAATCAACTTTCTTGTATCACAAAGTTACGTGGATGTATATCCGTGAGAATGGAATATTTCCAATATTCAGCATTGAAACGAAAATTGTTCATCTCAGGAAATAGCTGATTTAACATATACAACCCAATATCAGTCAATAATGATACGAAAAACATACCTGAAATATCAATTTACCAATGCAGTGTTGCCGAATCTGACAAATTTCCTGAGAAACCAGAAAATTTCATTAAAACCTATAAAAAAGCTATAAAAAATGGTTTTTTCTTGTTTTTCAGGTAAGATCGCCTACGACAAATACTCGACAATTACTCATAACATTTTTGATCGAATTCGATGCATATTTTAGAATGGCTCTGCTAACTTAATATTAAGATAGCAGAGCCACCCCTTAAAAAAAAACTAGATGCGCGACAAATTTTTTTCTTTCACGACAAATATGTTTTGGTCGTCCTCCTATCGGTAAGCTCATTTTCGGAAGAAAAAACGGTCATCTAATCAATTTTTTTGTATCACAAAGTTACGTAGATGTATATCCGTGAGAATGGAATATTTCCATTATTCAGCAATGAAACGAAAATTGTTCATCTCAGGAAATAGAAGATTTAACATATAAACCCAATATCTGTCAATAATGATACGAAAAACATACCTGAAATATCAATTTACCAATGCAGTGTTGCCGAATCGTACAATTCTCCTGAGAAACCAGAAAATTTCATTAAAACCTATAAAAAAGCTATAAAAAAATGTTTTTTTCTGGTTTCTTCAAGTAAGATCGTCTACGACAAATACCCGACAATTACTCATAACATTTTTGATCGAATTCGATGCATATTTCAGAATGGCTCTGCTAGCTTAATATTAAGTTAGCAGAGCCACCCCTTAAAAAAAAACTAGAAGCGCGACAAATTTTTTTCTTCCACTACAAATTTGTTTTTGTCGTCCTCCAATCGTTCAGCTCATTTCCGGAAGAAAAAACGGACATCTAATCAACTTTTTTGTATCACAAAGTTACGTCGATGTATATCCGTAAGAATGGAATATTTCCATTATTCAGCATTCAAACGAAAATTGTTCATCTCAGGAAATAGAAGATTCAACATATTGTGACGACCTTTTCTCGGGCTTGTGTGACTAAACGGTTTTGATTTATTTTCTCTGGCGCCAGTTGCAAATTTTGGTCCAAGGTTGCAACTCCTTGTCGTATACTTCTCTGTCCTTCCCAGGTAGCCTTTACACAGTTGGAGAAGGGTTCGATGCAATCTAAGATCTTAGCGATTGCTTGGTGGTAATTTTTTTGTTTATAGAGAAGACCAATATCACAGGAATGAAACTCACACTATATATGTACAGATATATTACAAACTTTCACGGTGTCACTTACACTGTTGACCACAATTATATTCACACAAAGAGCTGTCTGATGTTGATTGTCAATGTGTCTAAACTTATTATGATATGAACAATATTACTATTTACACAATATAAGAAATGATCAAAGCAATGAAATAGTATACAGTCAGATGTTAACAAAGCAGAAATATGTAATCTTGAACTAAGCAGAACGGTGAACGGTAGTGAGGAATAAGATGAGCGAGCAGAGCAGGTGATAAAAGCGGTGAAAAATGGCGGTATCAACAAATTGGTGAATGACGGACAATGAGAGCATAAAATGAGCCAATACAAGTGAGGAAGCAGTAAACAGGCAGGGCCGGCTTTGACTACGGTATTGACCTGTGTTCCAAGAAAACAAGTGGGTCAAAATGTCTCAAACGACGATGAGTGTGCGGCCTGAAGGGCGCACCCACTTCAATTTATAAACGTCGCGGCCAACTAGATCGACAGTACCTCCGTGTCCGTATTACCGGTTCAAACCCTTAATACTAGGTTGAATGGTTCGCCCGAGCTTAGCCCAGGGCGTTCGACGCAACCTAATAAAAGAGGAAAATCCGGAAATAATGTCGATCTACTCCAAAATACTGTCGAGTATGACTAACCAAAATACAAGGCCGAGACGACAGAGCACTCCGTAAAACTAAAAGAAACTATCCGGAACGTTCCGCTAATTCAAACCCGAATCACCGCCTGTATCTTTCGCCCGTGCTTAGCCCAGAGCATCGGATACAACCAGATAATTCGAGGAAAACTCAGGTACAATACCACCTCAATTCAACCCCTATGGGAGGGCAATCGAACCAAGGTTGTAGGCAATGTCCCTTACAACGCTCCCGAAAGCAATCTACAAATGACCTGCCAAAATATTACGCTAGTGCTCCGAATTACAGAATGAACAAACCGTCTATTTCAGGAACGTCTCGCTAATTCAAACTCGAATCACAGCCTGTATCTTTCGCCCGTGCTTAGCCCAGAGCGTCGGACACAACCAGAAAATTCGAGGAATAACTTGGGTCCAGTACCACCTCAATTCAACCCCTGGAGAGGGCAATTGAACTAAGGTTGCAGGTAATGTCCCCCACAACGTTCCGGAAAACACAACAAAAATTATCAGCTAAAATATAACGGCAGTACTCCAACATACGAAACGAATAAACCGGATATTTCAGAAACGTCTCGCTATTTCAAACTCGAATCACAGCCTGTATCTTTCGCCCGTGCTAAGCCCAGATCGTCGGATACAACCAGATAATTCGAGGATAACTTGGGTACAGTTGCACCCCAATTCAACCCCTATACAGATATCAATCAGGTGGTATACAATACATAGGTAATATCCCTTGACCCCCGATTTGATTCGATATAAGGCGACTAACATGTCGTTGAGATCTACTCCTTCCATATGGAGATTATATTCTTCTATTATTTTTGGTCTTCTTATTTCAATATTTTTTTTTTTCTGAAGACGACCATCTCTTCACAGTCTCTACTGGTTCTACTCCCTCATAAGTTGATATGACATGAACTGATTTATTGTCAAACCATTTGGTAACAGTTATGTTGGAACTTGATTCGGTTCTGAAGTCGAATGATCCACGCACTTCCTTTTTCAAATCCGAGTCAGATTTCAGCTGGCATCGATGCTTCCGAGCTATCCTTACTGTCCCAGCACTCAAGATACCCATTTCTTTCAAATGACATAGAAGGGAATAAGAAGTGAACCAATTGTCAAAAAGTACTTTGAAATTTCTATGTTTTGGCACCTTCTCCACAAGTCGTACAACAACGTCACCACTTATCCCCAGTTTTGTAGATTCTTTTACTGTACCTTTTCCAATGTAAATTTCACAATCGTATATAATTCCACTAATACCAGCTCTGGCAAACATTTTTATACCCCACTTATGAGGTTTATTTTTTATATACTGTTTCAAAGAACTTTTTCCCTTGAAGGGAATCATAATTTCATCAATACAGTTGTATTCCTCTGGATCTATTTTCCCAAAATTTGATTTCAGCCTTTCAATAAATGGTCGAACCTTGAAAAGTTTATCATAATTCTCTTCATTTCTTTTTTTCATTTTACTGTTATCACTAATGTGCAGATTATTCCTCATTTTATCGAATCTGTTTCTGGACATAACATCTGCAATGGGAGAATATCTTGTTTTTCGTGCCCAGTACATTCTATAACTAGGCATTCGTACAATTCCACTCAAAATTTGAATGCCAATAAACTGACACATTTCTTGGAAAGTGGTATTGATGGAGTTGCCGTCCTTCTGAACCGAATACAAATTCGTTTGTTCCACCAAATTTTTTATAATTTCGTCATCGAAAAACATTTTGAAGTACTCCAGAGGTG
Source organism: Myrrha octodecimguttata (assembly GCA_958510865.1). Lineage (NCBI taxonomy): Eukaryota > Metazoa > Arthropoda > Insecta > Coleoptera > Coccinellidae > Myrrha > Myrrha octodecimguttata. The sequence goes on along the minus strand of OY294057.1, from coordinate 1,052,683 downwards.
TCAACTCATCAGTTTCTTCAAAGAGTATATTGCAAATCGTATCCGTTTTGTCGATATCCTTCTTTCTCCATGAGAGTCTTGTGTTTACATCTCTTCTTTTCACAAAGTTCGATAGAGGAAGGAGGTCACCCTTCACTGTCTGCATCACTGAAAATTTCTGTAGGTTTTAAAAGAAAATCTTGGTTCATAGGATCCACTAATTTTCGCAAATTTTCAATATCTGGTTCATCTTCCTCGTCGGACTCATCGAAGTCTGGTTCGACATCAGAAATATCTCCCTCGAGATCGACGAGGAACGATAGTTATTGTTTCTCTTCCCTTTCAGATAAACCAACTCTACTCACCTGAAAAAGAGAGAAACAATATTTATCACTAGCAATGCTATGTACAAAATAACTCTTGACTGACCCCAAATGGAATCATAGTGTTTCACACTTGGAAAAAGTAGTATATCATCGAAAAAATTCTGAGATAATTATTTGAGTGCTTTAGTGGAACTATTGTTTCTACAAGAATATTTTAAAAAATATGAAAAGGTACTCACCTTGACCGAAAAAAATGATCGGAAAATGGATGAAATACACTCGATAAATGTACACAATGAAATTCCCATCACTTGAACACCGCACGTGTGAAACTGAGCGAAGTACTTCTCGCGCTGGAACTGAAGATAACAACGAACCGAACGGCACCGACAAGATTCGAATCGGATCTAGGATTTCTGTGTAGTAAGGGATGAATTATCGAAATGCCATATGGCATCATCGGGCTGGAAAGGGTTAAGTTAGCAGAGCCATTCTAAAATATGCATCGAATTCGATCAGAAATGTTACGAGTAATTGTCGAGTACTTGTCGTAGACGATCTAACCTGAAAAAAACAGAAAAAAAAATTTTTTTATAGCTTTTTTATAGGTTTCAATGAAATTTTCTGGTTTCTCAGGAAATTTGTCAGATTCGGCAACACTGCATTGGTAAATTGATATTTCAGGTATGTTTTTCGTATCATTATTGACTAATATTGGGTTGTATATGTTAACTCAGCTAATTCCTAAGATGAAAAATTTTCGTTTCAATGCTGAATAATGGAAATATTCCATTCTCACGGATATACATCGACGAAACTTTGTGATACAAAAAAGTTGATTAGATGAGCGTTTTTTCTTCCGGAAATGAGCTGAACGATTGGAGGACGACCAAAACAAAATTGTCGTGAAAGAAAAAAACTTGTCGCGCTTCTAGTTTTTTTTAGGGGTGGCTCCGCTAACTTAATATTAAGTTAGTAGAGCCATTCTAAAATATGCATCGAATTTGATCAATAATGTTATGAGTAATTGTCGAGTATTTGTCGTAGACCATCAAGCCTGAAAAAAACAGAAAAAATAATTTTTTCATAGCTTTTTTATAGCTTTAAATGAAATGTTCTGGTTTCTTAGGAAATTTGTCATATTCGGCAACACTGCATTGGTAAATTGGTATTTCAGGTATGTTTTTCGTAACATTATTGACTGATATTGGGTTGTATATGTTGAATCTTCTATTTCTTGAGATGAACAATTTTCGTTTCAATGCTGAATAATGGAAATATTCCATTCTCACGGATATATATCGACGTAAATTTGTGACACGAGAAAGTTGATTAGATGACCCTTTTTTCTTCCGGAAATGAGCTGAACGATTGGAGGACGACCAAAACAAATTTGTCGTGAAAGAAAAAAATTTGTCGCGCTTCTAGTTTTTTTTTAAGGGGTGGCTCTGCTAACTCAATATTAAATTAGCAGAGCCATTCTAAAATATGCATCGAATTCGATCAAAAATATTACGAGTAATTGTCGAGTATTTGTCGTAGACGATCTCACCTGAAAAAAACAGAAAAAAACATTTTTTATAGCTTTTTTATAGGTTTTAATGAAATTTTGTGGTTTTTCAGGAAATTTGTCAGATTCGGCAACACTGCATTGATAAATTGATATTTCAGGTATGTTTTTCGTATCATTATTGACTGATATTGGGTTTTATATGTTAAATCTTTCATTTCCCGAGATGAACAATTTTCGTTTTAATGCTGAATAATGGAAATATTCCATTCTCACGGATATACATCGACGTAACTTTGTGATACAAGAAAGTTCATTAGATGACCGTTTTTCTTCCACAAATGAACTGAAAGATTGAAGGACTATCAAAACATATTTGTCGTGAAAGAAAAAAATTTGTCGCGCTCTTTGTTTTTTTTTGAAAGGGGTGGCTCTGCCAACTTAATATAAAGTTAGCAGAGCCATACTAAAATATGCATTAAATTCGATCAAAAATGTTATGAGTAATTGTCGAGTATTTGTCGTAGACCATCTAGCCTGAAAAAAACAGAAAAAATAATTTTTTTATAGCTTTTTAATAGGTTTTAATGAAATGTTCGTGTTTCTTAGGAAATTTGTCAGATTCGGCAACACGGCATTGGTTAATTGATATTTCAGGTATGCTTTCCGTATCATTAATGACTGATATTGGGTTGTATATGTTAAATCTTTCATTTCCCGAGATGAAGAATTTTCGTTTCAATGCTGAAAAATGGAAATATTCCATTCTCACGGACAGGGTCGGCGTAAAGGGTGAGGCAGCGAGGCAGTCGTTTCAGGCACCACTCTGCTAGGGTCGGCATTTCGGGCAATATCGGAGGGCCACATTTTCATATTTTATTTAAATCCCAGATTATTGAACATACAGCCTGTCTCGGGTCTGCTAATGCTTCAGTTTGAAAATGTGTAAACATTAACCCTAACCGTCATAAAAGTCTATCTTATCATTCTTATAATTAGATTCGATGAAATATGCGGAAGCCACACGTGTCACTGTTAGTTTTATTACCGCACTTTATTACGCCGACAAAGGCGTACTGTCTTTGTCGGCAGGTTGCCGCACACCCCTCGACGGAACCGACTCACTACTGGTATTCTCGAATTTTTCAGTGTTTTTTTTGCGCGCATGTTCTATCTAGGGGAACGACTAGGTTGGACTAGGTTGATGACGAATCCAATAACACCGCAACACTGCAATGCAGTGTTGCCGAATATGAAAAATTTCCTAAGAAACCAGAACATTTCATTTGAACCTATAAAAAAGCTATAAAAAAATTATTTTTTCTGGTTGTTTCAGGCTATATGGTCTAAGACAAATACTCGAGAATTACTCATAACATTTTTGATCGAATTCGATGCATATTATAGAATCGCTCTGCTAACTTAATATTAAGTTAGCAGAGCCAACCCTTTAAAAAAACAAAGAGCGCGAAAAATTTTTTTCTTTCACGACAAATATGTTTTGGTAGTCCTTCAATCGTTCAGCTCATTTCCGGAAGAAAAAACGGTCATCTAATGAACTTTCTTGTATCACAAAGTAACGTCGATGTATATCCGTGAGAATGGAATATTTCCATTACTCAGCATTGAAACGAAAATTGTTCATCTCGGGAAATAGAAGATTTAACATATACAACCCAATATCACTCAAAAATAAAACGAAAAACATACCTGAAATATCATTTTACCAATGCAGTGTTGCCGAATATGACAAATTTCCTAAGAAACCAAAACATTTCATTTAAACCTATAAAAAAGCTATAAAAAAATTATTTTTTCTGTTTTTTTCAGGCTGGATGGTCTACGACAAATACTCGACAATTACTCATAACATTTTTGATCGAATTCGATGCATATTTCAGAATGGCTCTGCTAACTTAATATTAATTTAGCAGAGCCACCCCTAAAAAAAAACTAGAAGCGCAACAAATTTTTTTCTTTCACGACAAATTTGTTTTGGTCGTCCTCCAATCGTTCAGCTCATTTCCGGAAGAAAACACGGTCATCTAATCAACTTTCTTGTATCACAAAGTTACGTGGATGTATATCCGTGAGAATGGAATATTTCCATTATTCAGCATTGAAACGAAAATTGTTCATCTCAGGGAGATTCAACATATACAACCCAATATCAGTCGATTATTATACGAAAAACATACCTGAAATATCAATCTACCAATGCAGTGTTGCCGAATCTGACAAATTTCCTGAGAAACCAGAAAATTTCATTAAAACCTATAAAAAAGCTATAAAAAAATGTTTTTTTCTATTTTTTTTTAGGTTAGATCGTCTACGACAAATACTCGACAATTACTCATAACATTTCTGATTGAATTCGAAGCATATTTTAGAATGGCTCTGCTAACTTGATATTAAGTTAGCAGGGCCACCCCTTAAAAAAAACTAGAAGCGCGACAAATTTTTTTCTTTCACGACAAATATGTTTTGGTCGTCCTCCAATCGTTCAGCTCATTTCGGAAGAAAAAACGGTCATCTAATCAACTTTCTTGTATCACAATGTTACGTGGATGTATATCCGTGAGAATGGAATATTTCCAATATTCAGCATTGAAACGAAAATTGTTCATCTCAGGAAATAGCTGATTTAACATATACAACCCAATATTAGTCAATAATGATACGAAAAACATACCTGAAATATCAATTTAACAATGCAGTGTTGCCGAATCTGACAAATTTCCTGAGAAACCAGAAAATTTCATTAAAACCTATAAAAATGCTATAAAAAAATGTTTTTTTCTGTTTTTTTTCAGGTTAGATCGTCTACGACAAATACTCGACAATTACTCATAACATTTCTTATCGAATTTGATGCATATTTTAGAATGGCTCTGCTAACTTAATATTAAGTTAGCAGAGCCACCCCTTTTAAAAAAAACAAACGGCGCGACAAATTTTTTTCTTTCACGACAAATATGTTTTGGTCATCTTCTAATCGTTCAGCTCATTTCCGGAAGAAAAAACGGTCATCTAATCAACTTTTTTGTATCACAAAGTTACGTCGATATATATCCGTGAGAATGGAATATTTCCATTATTCAGCATTGAAACGAAAATTGTTCATCTCAGGAAATAGCTGATTTAACATATACAACCCAATATCAGTCAATAATGATACGAAAAACATACCTGAAATATCAATATACCAATGCAGTGTTGCCGAATCGGACAAATTTCCTGAGAAACCAGAAAATTTCATTAAAACCTATAAAAAAGCTATAAAAAAATGGTTTTTTCTTGTTTTTCAGGTAAGATCGCCTACGACAAATACTCGACAATTACTCATAACATTTTTGATCGAATTCGATGCATATTTTAGAATGGCTCTGCTAACTTAATATTAAGATAGCAGAGCCACCCCTTAAAAAAAAAACTAGATGCGCGACAAATTTTTTTCTTTCACGACAAATATGTTTTGGTCGTCCTCCTATCGGTTAGCTCATTTTCGGAAGAAAAAACGGTCATCTAATCAATTTTTTTGTATCACAAAGTTACGTAGATGTATATCCGTGAGAATGGAATATTTCCATTATTCAGCAATGAAACGAAAATTGTTCATCTCAGGAAATAGAAGATTTAACATATAAACCCAATATCTGTCAATAATGATACGAAAAACATACCTGAAATATCAATTTACCAATGCAGTGTTGCCGAATCGTACAATTCTCCTGAGAAACCAGAAAATTTCATTAAAACCTATAAAAAAGCTATAAAAAAATGTTTTTTTCTGGTTTTTTTAAGTTAGATCGTCTACGACAAATACTCGACAATTACTCATAACATTTTTGATCGAATTCGATGCATATTTCAGAATGGCTCTGCTAACTTAATATCAAGTTAGCAGAGCCACCCCTTAAAAAAAAACTAGAAGCGCGACAAATTTTTTTCTTCCACTACAAATTTGTTTTTGTCGTCCTCCAATCGTTCAGCTCATTTCCGGAAGAAAAAACGGACATCTAATCAACTTTTTTGTATCACAAAGTTACGTCGATGTATATCCGTAAGAATGGAATATTTCCATTATTCAGCATTGAAACGAAAATTGTTCATCTCAGGAAATAGAAGATTCAACATATTGTGACGACCTTTTCTCGGGCTTGTGTGACTAAACGGTTTTGATTTATTTTCTCGGGCGCCAGTTGCAAATTTTGGTCCAAGGTTGCAACTCCTTGTCGTACACTTCTCTGTCCTTCCCAGGTAGCCTTTACACAGTTGGAGAAGGGTTCGATGCAATCTAAGATCTTAGCGATTGCTTGGTGGTAATTTTTTGTTTATAGAGAAGACCAATATCACAGGAATGAAACTCACACTAAATATGTACAGATATATTACAAACTTTCACGGTGTCACTTACACTGTTGACCACAATTATATTCACACAAAGAGCTGTCTGATGTTGATTGTCAATGTGTCTAAACTTATTATGATATGAACAATATTACTATTTACACAATATAAGAAATGATCAAAGCAATTAAATAGTATACAGTCAGATGTTAACAAAGCAGAAATATGTAATCTTGAACTAAGCAGAACGGTGAACGGTAGTGAGGAATAAGATGGGCGAGCAGAGCAGGTGATAAAAGCGGTGAAAAATGGCGGTATCGACAAATTGGTGAATGACGGACAATGAGAGCATAAAATGAGCCAATACAAGTGAGGAAGCAGTAAACAGGCAGGGCCGGCTTTGACTACGGTATTGACCTGTGTTCCAAGAAAACAAGTTGGTCAAAATGTCTCAAACGACGATGAGTGTGCGGCCTGGAGGGCGCACCCACTTCAATTTATAAACGTCCTGGCCAACTAGATCGACAGTTCCTCCGTGTCCGTATTACCGGTTCAAACCCTTAATACAAGGTTGAATGGTTCGCCCGAGCTTAGCCCAGGGCGTTCGACGCAACCCAATAAAAGGGGAAAATCCGGAAATAATGTCGATCTACTCCAAAATACTGTCGAGTATGACTAACCAAAATACAAGGCCGAGACGACAGAGCACTCCGTAAAACTAAAAGAAACTATCCGGAACGTTCCGCTAATTCAAACCCGAATCACCGCCTGTATCTTTCGCCCGTGCTTAGCCCAGAGCGTCGGATACAACCAGATAATTCGAGGAAAACTCAGGTACAATACCACCTCAATTCAACCCCTATGGGAGGGCAATCGAACCAAGGTTGTAGGCAAAGTCCCTTACAACGCTCCCGAAAGCAATCTACAAATGACCTGCCAAAATATTACGCTAGTGCTCCGAATTACAGAATGAACAAACCGTCTATTTCAGGAACGTCTCGCTAATTCAAACTCGAATCACAGCCTGTATCTTTCGCCCGTGCTTAGCCCAGAGCGTCGGACACAACCAGAAAATTCGAGGAATAACTTGGGTCCAGTACCACCTCAATTCAACCCCTGGAGAGGGCAATTGAACTAAGGTTGCAGGTAATGTCCCCCACAACGTTCCGGAAAACACAACAAAAATTATCAGCTAAAATATAACGGCAGTACTCCAACATACGAAACGAATAAACCGGATATTTCAGAAACGTCTCGCTATTTCAAACTCGAATCACAGCCTGTATCTTTCGCCCGTGCTTAGCCCAGATCGTAGGATACAACCAGATAATTCGAGGATAACTTGGGTACAGTTGCACCTCAATTCAACCCCTATGAGAGGGCAATTGAACTAAGGTTGCAGGTAATGTCCCCCACAACGTTCCCGAAAATACTACAAAAATGATTCACCGGAATACTAAATAATATAACTTAATTATTTCCCGATTTGTATTGAATGGAAAATAGAAATGGGACACAGGAAAATATACAGAAATCAAACGGAAAGCCGAATAAAGCCCAAAGGGTTCTTACCAGGTAAAACACCGCTTTCACTCACTGTATACGGTTGTCAAATTTGAAGATTAAATTACTTCTCGAATTTACTTGAAATAATTGTCGGATTTGACACGATAAAAATGTTAATAACTAATTATTGCAGAATAGTGAATTGAATCGGGAATAGCAAGAATCTAACTAGACTTGACGGCTCGAAATACTCTCAAAAAGTTGCCCATTTCGTCTGGACATGTCCTTTTTTAACTTCGGAAAAGTGGGGATGTCACATGTCCAAAATTTCGAGAAATTTCTTAGGGTAGGATGTTTTACGGTTCCCTGATTGGTTCATTCAAATTCCTTCGTTCTCTGAAAGAATTATACAGCGGGTCGCGTAAACACGCATTTACCCGTTTTTCATACAATTCAATCTCCGAGACCGCCGTAAACATGTGAAAAAATTGCGATAAGCAATAAATCGCTGAGCACGGCATGGTTTTTATACATAGGACGGTAACTGAAAATGCATCGAAATAAATATGATGGAATAATTCCTTTTGATAGGAAATTTCTCAAAACGAAATATAATTAATTCGACAATTCTTAAGTGATGAAAATCACTCAGTGAAAATAGGTCGGAGATTGAAATGTATCGGAACTTGATGTAATAATTCTTTCATTCCTGTTAGGAAACCTCCCGAAATAAATGAAACAAATTGACTGATTTCTTAGTAACGAAAATCACTTCGTTACAATATACAACTCAATATCAGTCAATAATGATACGAAAAACATACCTGAAATATCAATTTACCAATGCAGTGTTGCCGAATCTGACAAATTTCCTCAGAAACCAGAAAATTTCATTAAAACCTATAAAAAGCTATAAAACATGTATTTTTCTGTTTTTCTGTTTTTTTCAGGTTAGATCGTCTACGACAAATAGTCGACAATTACTCATAACATTTCTGATCGAATTCGATGCATATTTTAGAATGGCTCTGCTAACTTAATATTAAGTTAGCAGAGCCCCCCTTAAAAAAAACTAGAAGCGCGACAATTTTTTTTCTTTCACGACAAATTTGGTTTGGTCGTCCTCTAATCGTTCAGCTCATTTCCGGAAGAAAAAACGGTCATCTAATCAATTTTTTTTGTATCACGAAGTTACGTCGATGTACATCCGTGAGAATGGAATATTTCCATTATTCAGGATTGAAACGAAAATTGTTCATCTCAGGAAATAGAAGATTCAACATATACAACCCAATATCAGTCAATAATGATACGAAAAACATACCCGAAATATCAATTCACCAATGCAGTGTTGCCGAATCTGACAAATTTCCTGAGAAACCAGAAAATCTCATTGAAACCTATAAAAACGCTATAAAAAAATGTTTTTTTCTGGTTTTTTTCAGGTTAGATCGTCTACGACAAATACTCTACAATTACTCATAACATTTTTGATCGAATTCGATGCATATTTTAGAATGGCTCTGCTAACTTAAAATTAAGTTAGCAGAGCCACCCCTTAAAAAAAAAACTAGAAGCGCGACAAATTATTTTCTTTCACGACAAATATGTTTTGGTCGTCGTCCAATCGTTCAGCTCATTTCCGGAAGAAAAAACGATCATCTAATCAACTTTCTTGTATCACAAAGTTACGTCGATGTATATCCTTGAGAATGGAATATTTCCATTATTCAGCATTGAAACGAAAATTGTTCATCTCAGGAAATAAAAGATTCAACATATACAACCCAATATTAGTCAATAATGATACGAAAAACATACCTGAAATATCAATTTACCAATGCAGTGTTGCCGAATCTGACAAATTTCCTCAGAAACCAGAAAATTTCATTAAAACCTATAAAAAGCTATAAAACATGTATTTTTCTGTTTTTCTGTTTTTTTCAGGTTAGATCGTCTACGACAAATAGTCGACAATTACTCATAACATTTCTGATCGAATTCGATGCATATTTTAGAATGGCTCTGCTAACTTAATATTAAGTTAGCAGAGCCCCCCTTAAAAAAAACTAGAAGCGCGACAATTTTTTTTCTTTCACGACAAATTTGGTTTGGTCGTCCTCTAATCGTTCAGCTCATTTCCGGAAGAAAAAACGGTCATTTAATCAATTTTTTTTGTATCACGAAGTTACGTCGATGTACATCCGTGAGAATGGAATATTTCCATTATTCAGGATTGAAACGAAAATTGTTCATCTCAGGAAATAGAAGATTCAACATATACAACCCAATATCAGTCAATAATGATACGAAAAACATACCTGAAATATCAATTCACCAATGCAGTGTTGCCGAATCTGACAAATTTCCTGAGAAACCAGAAAATCTCATTGAAACCTATAAAAACGCTATAAAAAAATGTTTTTTTCTGGTTTTTTTCAGGTTAGATCGTCTACGACAAATACTCTACAATTACTCATAACATTTTTGATCGAATTCGATGCATATTTTAGAATGGCTCTGCTAACTTAAAATTAAGTTAGCAGAGCCACCCCTTAAAAAAAAAACTAGAAGCGCGACAAATTATTTTCTTTCACGACAAATATGTTTTGGTCGTCGTCCAATCGTTCAGCTCATTTCCGGAAGAAAAAACGATCATCTAATCAACTTTCTTGTATCACAAAGTTACGTCGATGTATATCCTTGAGAATGGAATATTTCCATTATTCAGCATTGAAACGAAAATTGTTCATCTCAGGAAATAAAAGATTCAACATATACAACCCAATATTAGTCAATAATGATACGAAAAACATACCTGAAATATCAATTTACCAATGCAGTGTTGCCGAATCTGACAAATTTCCTCAGAAACCAGAAAATTTCATTGAAACCTATAAAAATGCTATAAAAAAATGTTTTTTTCTGTTTTTTTTCAGGTTAGATCGTCTACGACAAATACTCGACAATTACTCATAACATTTCTGATAGAATTCGATGCATATTTTAGAATGGCTCTGCTAACTTAATATTTAGTTAGCAGAGCCACCCCATAAAAAAAAACTAGAAGCGCGACAAATTTTTTTCTTTCACGACAAATTCTCGACAAATATACGACAATTAATGAGATGGTTTTCATTGACTTCCGTGCAAGTGGCTCTGCTAACTTTATGGACATTTTCAGATGTCATTATTGAAATAATAAATTTTTTATGTGTTTTAATATGTTTATACATATTTTATTGAGTTTCTGTTACCTTGTTGTTAATTTAGTTATTTGCATGAGTTGACAAATAAGTTTAGTGGATTAAATTAATTTTTTCAGAATTTCTTTGATATGTATTTGATATATTTAAGTATTTATTCGATTCCTGTTACATTGCGATTAAATATACAAATACATGCAAACTTATTTGGAACGTCGATCAAAGGACATTTTGGGAGGATTTCGAATTCTATTTTTCAGATTTCGCATATGTATTCTAAATTTGCCACTGAGATTATTGGTCCTCAGCGTAAAAAAAATGTTGTGAATAGTCAATTCCTACTGAGCAGATATTTTTCATTTCCTACATTTCAACATTGATCACTGTTAGAACCCAATCTAAAAAATGTTACTAGAATGATTCACGACTAGCGGTTTGCGAGTTGTAAGATAGAACGCTGGAAATTGTCACATCCCGAAAATAATTGCATTCGGTCCTAAGATCCAGAATATACTTATCACAAAACAGATGAAAAGATTGATAAACAACTTTTTAATACATCGAGGAATATTCACCTGACTGGTTTGACAATTTGTGTACCTGTAAGTTTATAGGAATCTATTTACATTAATCTTATTATGAATTCGAGTTGATTTCCTACCCTACTCACTCATTAACCGCCTGCAAAAGACCTGTGAATTAGAATGATTCTAAATTTCATAGAGTCTAACGCAGTACCTACACATACCTACCTAACAAACACAAAATACAGCAATTGTGCAGTTACTGCATTACAAGTGCCACCGGAATGCAGTACATAAAATGTTGTATTGAAACTGCACCATCTCTGCATTGGTCATACTGCTTTCCTAGAAATGTAGTCTTTTAAATACAGCTGCTGTACAGCTTTTGTACAACAAAATCGAAATGCTGTATGAAAGAAGGCGGTCTCTGTCTTTGATGCTATACCACAGACGTACTGTGCCGGTTGAGCCGTTCTCAATCGTCCTCGTCGGCCATACTGTTCTGTAACGGAAATTTGTTCTTTGTGTCGTTTTTGATTCAAGCTATTTGAACTGACTGTTTGTTTCAAGTTGACTGTGTTGCAAGTGCAATAAACAAGTGTATCGACATGATAAATTCCCCAAAAAACGAAATAAGGCAAATTAGGTGTGACTGAGTCAGTTTAGATGATGCCGTTTCTTTCGAAACTGGAATGAATAGACAATAGTAGAAAACATCTGGGTCTCTTCCTGAACTGAATAGGGCCAACTAAGAAACAGAATTTGGAAGTGCTAACATCAATGAAGGAATTTTAGGTATTTTATTCACATAAGGTAAATTTTTTTTGTTTATTAACTCATTTTTCTTCACTTTAAGTTGCTGTACGCAAAAACAAAGGGAGCAAAAATGATTCACCAACCGATACTGAAACAACCATCATGGTATGATTGAGAAATATGTACTCATTTCAGTGGAATTAGAAAGGAACGAGAGAAAGTCACCCAATAATCTATTATATTTATAATGTTTGATATCACCGGTATTTCTGTAAATTCTAGTTTTTCTATTAAAGTCATGTTCCCAGTGCCATATTTCTTTTATTTAGTTGAATCACATTCCGTAATATGCTCAACATGAACTAGGTTAACTCGACTCCTAAGACAGCCAGTATGTTTCAGGAATCAGGCTCACCTCCGAAAAACCTATATTTTTCAAGTAATCGCATTGAAATTCTAAACATGCATACTACAGACTGTCTTTCATCGACTGAGGCTAAATACAAATTTTTATTTTTTTTCGCTTCAACCGGAAATGGCCGAACGATTTTTTCACATCATATAAGAAAATCAAAATTATTCGGCAATTTCCGAATAAACTGGACGTCGTAGACCCTCTTTTTACACATCTGTTGATGGTTAATAATTAAGTATCAATGTGCAAAGTTTCAATTCAATCTCTTAAAGAATAATTATTTTTTCGGCAGTGAGTCTTATTCCTGTGAGTCTCGTTATACAGCCGAGCTTCTGCTGCATTGTTGCTGCTTAGAAACTTCATATCGAAGTAGCACAGTTGGTGCATTATTACTACGTACAAACTGCATTACAACGAGGCATAGCTCCTCCACAACTGCTGTATAGTGGCTATACTTCGAACGCAGTTTGAGCTGTACAGTTTCGATGCAATTCTGCGGGACATATTAGGTCCGTTTCGTTACAGTTGACTTCCATCCTTTCATTTATTGGTTACTGGGATTGAATATCTTAGTTTATCTTTTATTTTTCGCCGATCTTCAAAACTTCAACTGATGAGAGCCCGCTTCCCGAATGTTCGATGATACTCAGGGGCGTAGCTAAATTGATATATAGGTGGCGTCATCGTCAGGAATGCAAACTGTGGATATCGTTTATGATGCGACACTTCAAGTATCATGTACATCGCAGTTTGGTAATTTCAGCAATTCTGCTCTAAAATTTTGATGAACAATATCCGTGGAATGAAATATACCAATTGAGGAGAATTAACTCTGCACTTTCTCACCCTTCTCGTGAATACGTCACGACGTCGAAGAAGGAAAAAATTAATCGCTATGAAGAGTTAACGTTTGAACACTTAAAACCCTCTGGAGTGTTTCTGACAACGATACGCAATGAAATTCCTACTTCAGAGTTATTCATTCGATCTAAACTTTCGTTAGATTTGCGCATACTGTACGGTATTTCATTTTGTTGATTATTGCTAGGCTTATAGTTTGTTCAAGTTAGTATATCAGGTGCGTTCTAGGTAGAAACTGTAATAATATCCCTACGCCAATCTTAACATAGCACTGTTTTTCATTGACCTTACATTGAATTTTGGCCGTTAACGTCTAACTAAGAAATTGTTTTTTAGTTCTATGATTCATTTTTGAAAAGCTTTGATTTTTTCAGCCAGGTGGGAATTGAAAAAAGAAATGAAATGAATGAATATTCCGAAATACAAGGGGCTTGATACGGCTGCTAGCATCTCAGAATTTCTCCTGAAAAACTTTGAATCCCGCTTGTGGAAATAATATTTACCAGCTGATATTGGCAGACAATCTCAAACATTGTTTTATTTCACTGTAACACATCTCACTTGTGGTACTCGTGATGATGAAGTGTGATAAATATCACTGAAGAATTTGAACATTAAGCTGAGAAAATAATAAACCTTTGTTTATTTTATTTATTTATTTATTCAGAAATACATCCAACAGGCCGAGGCCCAATTACAGGTGTATACAATGATACAGAAAAAAAAATAACAAAATAATACATCGACGTTGATGAGGCAGACAAGAGTTAAGAGAACATACAGTCCTAGAAATAGAAAAAAAAAAAGTCCATAATGAGTCATTAATCATCTTAGCTACTCAACGCGCGGTTCAACGATTTCTTGAACTGAGACAATGAAAGAAAGAATATGTCAAAATTTCTCAGATTGTTATAACTCCTGCACATTGTTGTTAGTGGGCAGAAAAAATGATGATAGGAATCAGGTACCTCAATATGAAATGTTATGTGCGATCTGGAAGTGAAACGGGGAACATTTTATAAAGAAATATCAAGTCACTCATCTCACGGACCTTTCTAAGCGAAGCGAACTCAAACTCATTTAAAAGGGATTCGTAACTATAGTTTCTATCTGGATAGAAACCATGCTTAATCAGAAAAAGGAATTTAATGAATTTTTTCTGAGCCCTTTCAATACAATCTATGTACTTTTTATGACAGGGATTCCATACCACACTACAGTATGAGAGTTTACTTCTAACAAGAGCCTGATAGATGGATGAAATCGCTTTCAACGAAGAAAACTCCTTACAATTGCGTATTACAAAACCAAGACTTTTCATAGCACTGCAAGTTATTTCTCTTATATGAGAAGAGAACGTTAGTTTCCGATCAAAAAGAATTCCTAAGTCTCTCGTCTCGTTTACCCTCGTCACCTCCAAGCTGTTGATTTTATATTCGAAAATAATCGGTGTTAGTTTCCTCGTAAACGTCATCGTCTTACATTTCTCTATATTCAAGGATAATTCATTATCAACACACCATCTATACAGCCTATTAAAATCGTCTTGCAATAGAAAGCAATCAATTGAACTTTTTATTTCTCTAAATATTTTGAAATCATCCGCAAAAAGTAATTTATGTGAACAAACTATATCCAAAATGTCATCAATAAATAAAACAAACAAGAGTGGTCCCAAATTTGATCCCAGGGGAACTCCCGAAGTCGCAGTGAACACAAATGACTTCGATCCTTCATACTCAACGTAGTACTTTCTATTGGTCAAAAAGGACTCTAAGAGAGATACAAGATCACTCGACAAACCAAAACGGAATAACTTTCGAAGTAGCTTTTCATGAGACACACGATCTAAAGCATTACTGAAATTAGTGTAGACTACATCCATCTGATTTCTCGAATCTAGGGATTTGGAGACATGTTGCGTGAATACAGAAAGATTTGACACAGTGCTACGAGATCGGACAAAGCCATGCTGACACTCGGAAATTGATGTTCGTACGTGCTCAAAAATTAAATCTGACAAAATAATTTCTATTAATTTGGAAAAAACTGATATCAGGGCAAGCGGTCTATAATTAACAATCTCTGATTTCTTACCGGACTTCAGAATGGGGCACACTCGCGAAACTTTCCAGATGTCCGGGAAAGTGCCGGAGGTTATCATGACGTTATACAGTATACGCAATGGCTTAACGAATAGTTCAATATGAGATCTAACAAGATTAACTGGGATACCGTCCGGACCAATAGTGAATTTGTTTTTCAGTTTTTTAGATGCAGATATAATCATATCCTCAGAAATATCACCTATATTCAATACCGGACTCAAGTCAGGAGACTCAACAAAATGAGAGTTAGAATTCTGTTTTTGGCTGTGACTGACATAAACACTCTTAAAGTTCATTGCGAATGCATCTAGTATGTCCTTAGGTGTTTTCAATATTTTATCATTAAAGCACATGTGTCCCGGTATTCGTGACTTATTTTTTTTTTAACTAATATATTTCCAAAAATTACTGGGATTGCTTTCCAAGTCAGCTTGAGACCTCTGGATGAATTCCCTGTAGGCCGATTCCACGTCAAGTTTAACAGATTGTCTGAAGTATCTGAAGCGCTCACGATAAAAAATCAATTTATGTCTTCTATACATTTTGAGATAGTGTTTTTTTACTTTTATTTTGTGAATCAAGTCCTTTGTAAACCATAATGGGTATTTACGAGAGGAACATTTTTTCTTGGGAACACACCTTGCGATAACATCTTGAATGGCAGTGTTGAAAACATCACTAGCATCATGTATATTTGTGATACTACCCAAAAGCTGATTCCAGTCTATACCACCGAGAAGTCCATAAAATTTTTTCACATCTAGATTTTTGAAGTCATATCGTTTGGCAGTAGAGGTGAAATTCTTTGGTATGGCAAGGCAGGATGAAGCCCAAACAATAAGTCCAGGATGATGTGGGTCAGCTGGCACTAATGGATCGTCATCACTAAACACCTCACACGCGGCATCCTCCCGATAGATAACCAAATCTAAAAGTCTGTTATTGTGATTCCGCACCGCACTACACTGTCTCATATTACAGAAGTTCAGGAAACCATCAAAACGAGCAGTGTATCCTGTATGTGCAGCACCCTCGTAAACACTTTGAAGCTCCGGTATATTGAAGTCGCCAACAATTACCATATTGCCACCATCATATTTGTCTTCAATTAATTCAAAAAGTTCATCATACACATCTACAGATATTCCAGGGGAAATGTAAACCACAATAATGGTCATCGGAACATGATTGGAACCAAAAAGTTTTACAGCCAAAATATCAATTTCATCTATGGAACAGTTGAGCTCATATATCTCAGAATTGTACTTACAATCATCCACCGCCAGCAAAACTCCACCTCCCCGTGTCCCTGTACTACGATCCTTGCGATAAACTGAATAGTTTGACGGAAACAGTTCACCATCAGACACACTCTCATTCAACCAACTCTCAGTAATGGCGATCACACTTTGGCTTTGTGTAAAATCTGCAGGTTTTTTTCCTTTGCTGCAGTGGCAAAATGAGCATTGAACTTATTTGCTATTTCTGGTGGATTTCCAGGCATTTGTTTGGTAGTTTCAGAGTTATCAGAAATTTTTGACACAATTCGTCAGAGTGTTTTCATTTTGTTATCAGATTGCAGTAGAATTTGCTATTATTTGATTCGAAATCCTAAAAAACAATTCTACAATAATCGCTATTCAATTTGGATGGCACACTTACACTCGTTCAACAAAAAAATCGACGAAAAAAAATTCGTAAGAAAGTTTTCTCATTTTCGACCGGACATAATTTACGAATAAATATTGTTTGACTGAATTTACTGAAATTCATTTTTTTGCATTTGCATGCGTTTTGCACCCTGAAAGCAACTAGTAACATTGATTGAATATTGTATAACATTCAATTCATAACTTGAAAGAAGATATAAGCTACTCAAAGTAAATTTTTATAGTGCCCTCCTCCGACTTCGATGCATTTCCTGCTGCGCTTTAATTAAACTCAGACTCCGAATATTTTGCCTGTTATTCCACATATCATCAGCAACTGCCACTATTTGCGCCCCGAGTTTCTTTCTTGTATTAATTTCGGTTTTACATATTTCTTGCTTTATATGACCCAACCTAGTCGTTTGAGACCATTTTTGGCTCAAAATTCGAAAATAGCAGACATTTGGAAAAAACGATGGCTTGTTGTTTCCTAGAATATGCGTGCAGCAAAAATGAATTTTAGTGAATTCAGTCGTAGGTTATGTCCGGTCGAAAATGAAAACTTTCTCAAAAATTTTTCTTTGCCTTTTTTTTTTGTTGAAACAGTTTAGATATGCAATCCAAATCGAAGAGCGATTATTGTAGCATTTTTCCTTGGCTTTTCGAATCAAATTATTGTTTTCCATAAAAGCGGTTTTTCAACGAACAACAGGAGATTGCAATTTTGCCAGCCTGGCCTGGATTTGAATTGATCCAAAATGGCATCTTGACAAGTTCTAACAGAGGAATATTACTAGGGAATGTCGACAAAATAACTTGAAGCGTTTCAGAAATATCGCTCATCAAAATTTCATACGGAACATTCGAAACACCCTGAATCTTCGTATCGAAAGCACAAAAAAAAAATTTTTTCCTAAATCTTGACTCGCCCTGAAGTCCTTCATCCACCATTGACGTATGTCGGTTCGAAAATGAAAACATTTCTCACAAATTTTTCTTTGCCAATTCTTTTTATTGGAACAGTTTAGGTGTGCCATAGAAACTGAAGAGTGATTATTGTAGCATTTTTTTTTGGCTTTTAGAATTCAATAATAATTTTTCGAAAATGCGTTAAGGAAATGAACCTTTCAAACAAACAACTGTAGATCAGAATTTTTCCAGCCCAGCCCTGGATTTGAATCAATCCAGAATTGCATATTGACAAGTTCTAAAAGAGGAATATTACTAGCAAATTTCAACGAAATTACTTCAAGCGGTTCAGAAATATCGCTTATCAAAGTTTTATACCAACCATACAAAACACCCTGTATATTTATAACGTAACCAATGAAAAAAAAAATTTTTTTCGGCGGATCTTGACTCGCCTTGAAGTCCTCTATCCGCCATTTACGTATTTTAGGTCACTCATGAATCACCCTGTATATAGCCTGAAAATGAATATATTTATGAACACATTCAGTCCCAAACCGAACTTCATGAGTTCTTTTACTGCGTAAAATCCAGAAAAACCGAAACAGAGAGAGGAGCACACGTCAGACAACAACAATTATTTGATTCATATTTTCGAACAGAACTTTTATAGTCACCTCAGTCCTCAATTATCGATAATGCAGCAAACGACGCCACACAATACTTCACCCTGAATGAACCACGAATTAAACATTCCAGTCAAGTTGAGGAACCATCTAGCAAAGAAAACACCGAGTTACCTGAGAAGTGTCAACCCCTTCATAGATCAAGAAGATTCACTAATGATACTGTGATATATCGAAGAATTGAATTTTATTTAATATTATGTATAACGGTGCGCATGTGGGACGCAGTAGCACACATATGTACAATGGAAGTATGCAAGCGATTCATTCCATGTAAGAAATAAAGGGAATAACACTGACCATCTAGATTATTCAGTTCCTACATAAATTATACGAAATATTACACTGGCGACGAGGTAAACGTTGTGAAAAACTTTAAAGAAGTATATTAGTAGGTAATCGAAAATCTCGATTCATCGGAAGTGCAGTATTTTAAGAGTGAAAATGACTGAAACAGTTTCTGCAGTGATCGGACATCTCAAGGAATTTGGCTTGACAAGTTCATGGACCATTTATAAAGCGAAATTGAAGAACTATTTCTGTGCAAATGACATCATAGATACAAACAGACAGCGAGCCATTTTTTTGAACCTTCTCGATGAAGAGGCTTATAAATTAATTTTTGATTTATGCAGTCCCACTGAACCAGAGGAAAAGACTTTTGAGGAACTCCTATTATTGTATGATGGCCATTTTGTACCACAAAAAAGTGCTTTTGCTGCAAGGTATAAATTTTACGCTGCAAGAAGAGAACCGGAAGAGTCAGTTAAAGATTGGGCTGCCCGAGTACGTAGTTTGGCCGTTGACTGTGAATTTTCAACCAATTTGGATATTTCCTTGTGAGATAAATTCCTTTTTGGATTTGGTCCTGGACCGATTATGGATCGAATGATGGAGGAAAAAATTTCTGTTAAATTTGAAGAGATGGTGAATATCGCAAGTAACAAAATGGCGGCCAAAGACATCCATGACATCACCGTTAAAACGGAAGTTCTTCATCATGTTCAGAGATCGTTTAGGGGCTGCAGCTTGGCAACTTGTCGGGCACTTTATTGTAGCTATGTGCGTCCTTTGATGGAGTATGCTGGACCTGTGTGGTACCCTTCTCTCAGGAGTGACCAACTTCTCCTCGAGTCTGTACAGCGTTGGAATACAAGGATCCCCTTTGGGATAATAAGACCAGACTACCACGCTCGTTTGAGAATGCTTAATCTGCAAACCTTTGAGGATCGACGGGATAGAGGTGATCTTATTGTGACATTTCGGGCTCTGCGTGGGTTCTTTGGTGTAAGTTTAGATCATCTCTACATGAGAAGCAGCACACAACTCCGTGGCCATGCCTTCAAACTGGCGAAAGAAAATTTCAGGACCACACAGCGACAAACGTTTCTTTCCAATAGAGTTTTTGAGGGATGGAATGGGCTGCCGCATTGTGTTGTTGGTGCAAACTCGGTGAATTCCTTCAAGAACCGACTCGACAAGTTCATTCGAGACCAAACCAATTATTGAGTGACTGTGAATATGTGCTTTTTCTCTATTGTTTATTTTGTAGTTTATGAGTTCCAATTAATTTTGTAAATTTGAGTTTATGGGTGAAAACCCCTACTCTTTATGTTTATTAATAATAATGTCCGTTCTGACGTTGTTTCGAAACAAGAGAGAGAGAGCGGCACTTGGTCAGGTGACAGAGGGCGTCATGGCAACCATTCAGCTACCGGTCTTCGTCACGGGTGTGAAGTATGTGGAAGACGGAATCATAGAACAGATAAGTGTTTTTATAGGAAACATACTTGTAATGTTTGTCATAAACAAGGTCATTTGGCTTCAATGTGTTCTTTTCCTGAAAATTCGAGATATAGGAATTCGAATAGAAATAATAATAATAGTAGCCGACATAATTTCATTACATTTGAAGAGGACAATGAAATGAATGATGCAAATCTTTTCCATATTTCTGTTAATGTCAAAAATATAAAACTTCGATGTCAAATCGATACAGGAGCGGCAATTTCAGCCATATCTGAAAAATTATATAGAGAACAATTCTTATCTTTTGATTTGAAGAAAACTAGTAAACGGTTCCTGTTTTATAATAATAGTGAGACGCAACCTACAGGTGTTCTTAAACTACCTGTCTGCTATAAAAATCAAGAAAAAATTGTCGAATTTTATGTTTTCAAAAACGGTGGACCACCAATTGTTGGCAGGAAGTTTTTAAACTTATTCGACTTGAAATTCGAAAATTTGAATTTTGTGGATTATGATACTAGCTCATATACGCAACAAAATTTGGATAAAATTTGCAAGGAGTATGCGTCTGTTTTTTCTTCTGGGCTTGGTAAATTTACGAAGGGACTGATCTCAATAAAATTGAAAAACGAAAATGTTGCCCCAAAATTTTTTAAAGCAAGACCCATACCCTTTGCAATCAAAAAACAAGTGGAAGACGAACTAAATCGTTTGGAACTTCTAGGTATTATATCACCTGTGGATTTCAATGAATGGGCCAGCCCAGTAGTGCCTGTTTTTAAGAAAAATGGAGAGGTTAGAATTTGCGCAGACTTCAAGGTGACTCTGAATCCTGAGATAGAAGTTGATAAGCATCCCCTACCGCGGATCGATGAATTGTTCAATGAGACTGAGGGAGCGGAACTCTTCTCAAGGCTTGATTTGTCTCAGGCCTTCGAGCAACTTTGTCTAGATGAACCTTCTAAGAAGCTCTTAACAATTTCTACGCACAAGGGTTTGTACAGGTTTAATAGATTGGCATTCGGGATAGCTTGTGCGCCGGCCAAATTTCAAAAAGTTATGGAATCTCTCCTTGGCGGAATTAAGGGAGTTGTAGTATTTATTGACGATATACTTATATTTTCTAAAAACCTGAAAGAACACTTAAAAATATTGAAACTAGTTTTGCATAAATTGAAAGATGCGGGACTCAAGGTCAGTAGAGAAAAATGTGAATTTTTTAAATCGGAAATAGAGTACTTGGGCCACATAATCGATAAAGAGGGTCTACATGCATCAAAATCGAAAACTTTAGCTATAGAAAATGCTCCTGCTCCGACTAATATTACAGAATTGAGATCTTTCATTGGCATGGTTAATTATTATGCGAAGTTCATTAGGAATTTGTCAAGTATCTTGCATCCATTATATCAATTGCTGAAAAAAGATAAGAAATGGTGTTGGTCCTCTGCTTGCGAATATGCATTCAGTAAAATTAAAGGTATTTTGCAGTCCCCTGAAGTTCTGGTTCATTTCAACCCAAATCTCGAAATTAAACTAACTGTTGACGCTTCTGAGAAGGGAATTGCTAGCATTTTGAGTCATATTTTTCCTTCCGGAATAGAGAAGCCTATCGCTTATGCTTCACGTTCCTTAAATGTTCACGAAGAATCTTACTCTCAAATTGAAAAAGAAGGCCTCGCAATCATTTTCGGCGTCACCAAATTTCACCAATACCTTTACGGCAGAAAATTCATTTTGGTAACTGATAATCTTCCTCTTTTGGCAATTTTTGGAGAGAAAAAGGAAATTCCTAAATTCTCTGCTAATCGGCTGCGTCGCTGGGCTATAATTCTAAGCGGTTACAACTATGTGATAGAGTATGTTAAATCGAGTGATAATAAAGCGGATAGTTTATCAAGGATGCCAATGAAAGTATCACATCACAGGGAATGTAATGTAGGCGACATCGAAATTGATTATATAAATTTTTTTTGTAATGAAAATATAACAGGTTTGAATCATTCTGATATCGTGAAAGCAACAGAGAACGATGATGAACTGAACAATGTAAAATTTTATATTGAAAAGGGATGGCCAGATTCACAAAAAAAAGTTGATTTAATTAGCAGCAAGTATTTTTCTAAAAGACACGAGTTATTTATACAGAATAATTGCATATTCTGGAATCATAGACTCGTTTTGCCGGTTGTCTATAGAAGAGATACCTTGAAGGAATTGCATTCTTCTCATTTAGGGATTTCCAAAATGAAAGAATTAGTTAGATCTTTTTTTTGGTGGTCAGGCATTGACAGGGAAATTGAATTAGAAGTAAAAAATTGCGAAGCCTGCCAATTATATGGAAAAAATCCGGCAAAAATCGAACTCAACCCTTGGGAATGGCCCAAGGAAATTTGGTCACGTTTACATATAGATTTTTTGGGCCCTTTCATGGGTCGTGTGTTCTTGGTAGTAATTGACGCGCATTCAAAATGGTTGGAAGTGTTTGAAATGGCTTCTATTAATACATGTGCCACTATTCATGTTTTGAGGAGTTTGTTCGCTCGTTTTGGTCTGTGCAAGACTCTTATTTCTGATAATGCTCAAACCTTTCTATCTCAGGAATTTCAGATGTTCTTGAAGAACAATAATATAGAGCATTTAACTTGTGCTCCATACAATCCAAGTTCAAACGGCTTAGCAGAAAATAGTGTGAAAAATGTAAAGAACGCTCTCAAGAAGGTATTTGTTAGTGATTCCAAACTTGGTCTTAATCAAATTTTGAATAGGTTTTTGTTCGATTACAGAAATGCTCCACATTGCACTACTGGGGTGAGTCCTGCATTCCTTATGTTTGGACGCAATCTCAGAACAAGATTTGATTTAATTTTGCCGAAAAATAATTCAATTATTTTCGAGAATGTAAAAAAAGCACAAGATAAACAAATTAAGTATTATAAAGGAAATAAGAAAATTGATTTCAGTATAGGTGAACAAGTTTTAGCTAAAGACTATAGAAATATCAATAGACCTGCTTTCATCAGAGGCATTATATGTAAAAAGATAGGAAAATGTACATTTATTGTGAAAATACCTGAACTGGGAAGGAACTGGAGACGACATTCGAATCAATTGAAAAAAATTGAAAATCAATGTTCGGCTCAAGTTGATGATTGTTTCACTTCAGGAAATGTATCGTGTCCAGTGACTTCCACCTCTTCTGCAATAATTTCTGAATCAACAAATTGTTATCTTGATGCTCATGTTGAAAATAGGAATAGTAATGAACTTACTTGTAGTGACGAGCAACAGGAAACATTAGAGCCAAACAGTGAATTGATTGGAGAAAATTTTGACTCAGATATAGGTGGAACAAATGTTCCTTGTACTAGTTATAGTAACGTTAGGCCAAAAAGAATGACAAAACCTGTGGATAGATTACAATATACCTAGTTGTAGTGAATTTATATTTTTGTAGATTTAAGGAGGGGAATATGTGATATATCGAAGAATTGAATTTTATTTAATATTATGTATGACGGTGCGCATGTGGGGCGCAGTAGCACACATATGTACAATGGAAGTATGCAAGCGATTCATTCCATGTAAGAAATAAAGGCAATAACACTGACCATCTAGATTATTCAGTTCCTACATAAATTATACGAAATATTACAGATACATTACTCAATTAGAGAAGCACCTCTTTCAAACAATCAAAGATATCGCAAAAAGACATAGCAATCTACTACAGAATAAATTCCTTGATATTCCATGAAATGGAACAAAAAGCTGGAAAAAAAACGATAGACCGAACTGACCTGGCAGAAGAACTATCAAATAACAGTTAATGATTGTTGTTATGGAAACAGTGGGAGACAAAAACCGGTTCGAAATGTTACGGAAGAAATCCAGTCGAAGGGATGGAAGTGCAGCCCATTGTACGCCACCGGAGTAGAGTAGTCACAACCAGGTTTGAAGAAAATGAATGTACATACCTCTAATTTTTCATACCATCCCGATAAATGAAAATCATTGTATTTGAAGCATAATTCATTCAACCTTGTCCCTTGGTTCATCAACTCCTTCCAAGTTGAGACATCGACCCAAAAATTGGTATATTCTAAATACTCACCAGCAAACTCCCTTTTCCTTCTTTGGAATCTGTCAGTTGTAAATGTAAATGGAATTTTCTTAAATGAGGCGGAGACTTTGAAGCCTATTGGTGTCGTGATATCATAAATAGCGTGGAAAGCTCCATCTCGATCGTTGGGCTTTTCAAATCGTTTTTTTCTTGTGATGAATGGCTTCAGAACAGTTGTAACCGGTGGTTTGAATTCAAAACCTGATGGTTTTTCGTACTGGCTCGGTGAAGGGTAATCCTGAAAGGAAAAATTGATTCAATGGTGTCATCAGAACAATTCGAAAAAAATTGGTACTTTTTTTTCAAATATCCTTTATCCCACGATCTTCTGATCATAATATCCTCACGAAATTCAATAATAACCTTCAAGCTTCTCACGGCTGATCGCAAACACAACTTGAATGGGTGCAGTCCACCAAATGATTTCGATAATATACCATTTCTTAATTTCATTTTCTCAATATTTCCAAAACTACAGATATGATCGATTTGAAACTAGAACTTCATTGAGAAATGATAACTTGAAGGTTCATGCAGAATTACGTGAGGATTTTATGATTACAAGATCAACAAATATTTTCATCAGAAAGTAAAGTTACGATTTGCGTAGTCAATACGTGAAAAGTTGACCACTTTGGTAACGAATTTAAATATGCTGACTCCACCTCAGTTTGTTCCTTTTCAAATATATTTCGAACGGTTGATATGACGGAGCTCAAACATTGGCACTCATCATAGGAAATTGGAAAATTAGTTTCACCTTCCATCTATTTCATTCCTCAGAATAATACAGAATAGTTTGGGTGTTTAGTTGCAGATCATTACGTTATACTTCTTATTTCGATCACAGTGTTTCACATAGTGGTAGCTTTCACTTTGAACAAATCGATAAGGATGGTATCTGTAGAATAATTCCAACAGCATTTTTTTGCAGAAAGATGTCCAAGGACACATTTTTCAGATAATTTCTTCTACTAGTTCTACAAAAAAATGTGACGTAATGAATACACCTCCGTGTGAAATCTACTCCTTTTCATTTAGGATGCAAAAGGTTTTAACATGATATCAATTTCCTAATGCCTTGTATCCACTGCCAAACTTGGACCTCATCATTTCAAACGTTTGGCAGATAAATATTCGAAAACATCAGGTTTTCAGTTCACTAGTCCGAAAATGTTTACTCTCAAATTATTAAGTTTCAGGAATGGGTGAACATAAAGAAGTACCCTTGTTTATGAATGCATAGCTTTGTAAATTAATGTGCATCATTCTGGATCATCTAGTAGATGTTGATGGTTATGACATCCATGCCAACCTCGGTATCTGGGGGAGTTAGGTTTACACGTCGTCTAGAGTTCTATTTTCAATAAAATACTGCTAGAGCTGAAAGAATGATGATATTAAGTGTCGTCGAAGATCGTGGAATGAAATTGATCGAAAATTTGCATGAAATGATGAAGAATATGGATGAATTACCAATTTCAAGTAGTTGTATGATATAATAAGCAGTTTACGTGGAATGTTCCTTCAAAGCAAGTCTCAGTTGAAATGAGTTAACATCAAGATGAAAATAATTTCTTAGAATTTTCCGGAATTGAATGAACTGTATAAGTAAATATAAAATTATGTTCGTACCGACTGTACGATTGAAATTATTACTATTTTCAGGTAGGTATTCTATCGTCTTTTGTAAGGATAATTTGTTCCAATTTGTGTGAATTTTGTGCCAATGTACTTTTCGAGGTATTTAGAGTTTTTCAGTTGGTCACCAACCCAATTGGGCCAATTTTTAAGTAATGTATGTTTTGAATTTTGTGCCCGTTCAGTTTTCGAGATATTTCGAGTTTTTGCCATCGGTCTCCATTTTGATGCCCTCATCTATAGCTTTTTCCAATTCTGGCCGTTTTCGTGCTTTATATGGTTTTTTGTGCAAAACAACATTGAATCAAGAACTACTGATTCATGTATTGTGCGTTATGAGTCTCTGTGACTTTTTTCGGAATATTTCTGTTTCAGTATTGGAATGATTGAATGGATATAAAATAATATCGAAAATCTGACTTGATGGCATGAGCCAATCTGGCGTAGCATTTCATTATCAATCATCATAATATTTATCGAGAAGGTAAAATAGTTCCCCAGCAACTAGTTTAAAGCCAAACCAAAATCTTCTGAAGAATGCTCAATCATCAGCTGAAATCATGTTCATTCAAACCGAGTAAGATATTGTATCAAAACATTCTGGTTTTCCAGAGAAGTTATCACACACATACACATAGTTCAACACAGAAATATTTTATAGAAATTTGTTGGGGGTAGGTCACAATAAAAATAATCAATATGTGGAACTTCAACCATATGAATATTTATTTTATGATTTTTAGAACAAAATATAAAAAAAATCAAAAAGCACTGCCGTGAAGGCAGCAACTTTTAAGCGCATGTTCAATGTAGATGACCGCTTCAGCAACGAATTTGAACGTGCGCGCAAAAGCTGCTGCCTTCACGGCAGTGCTTTTTGAAATTTTTTTCTTATAAATTACTGGATTTCAATTCGATCATATCTGTATTTTTCGAAATATTGGAAAAATAAAATTTTGATTGGGTATATCTACGGAATCATTGGGTGGATTTTACCCATTCACGAATTCGTCCTTCGTAATTAAGCTCCAAACCTACTCTACAAATATCGAGTTTCTAAGTCGTTTCTTCCGGAAGTTATTGTGTTTACGGTCAGCCTAACGGCCGACTGCGTTAGGCTGACCGTAAACACAATAACTTCCGAAAGAAACGACTTAGAAACTCGATATTTGTAGAGTAGGTTTGGAGCTTAATTACGAAGGACGAATTCGTGAATGGGTAAAATCCACCCAATGATTCCGTAGATATACCCAATCAAAATTTTATTTTTCCAATATTTCCAAAAATACAGATCAGATCGAATTGAAATCCAGTACTTCATCGAAAATAACAGTTCGAAGTTTCATACAGAATTTAATGAGGATGATATGATGAGAAAATCATAGAATTTTTTTTTTTCAAATTGTTCTAATAACACGATTATCACGAAATTTTGCATAAAGTTGTCTTTCAGCGTCTTAAAACTAGGTGTGAAGTTTAATCAGGACTGAATCAGTATTTCTCGAGTTATACCGAAAAAATCAACGATATCGAGAAGAAATTTGACATATTTTTTCCCGATATCTCCAAAACTTATGATCGTATCGAACTGAAATTTGGTACATTGCTGTGAGATTAGAAGGTCAAAGCGTGAGTATAATTTTTCTGGGATATGATGAATGGTTTCCAGAAAAAAATTTTTTTGGAAAAAAATTTCGAAAAAATTTTTTTTAAAAATTACCGACAATATAATCCTGACGAAATTCAGCTCAAAGTTGCGCGTCGTTGTACTTCACCTAACTGTCAAGTTTGAATCAAATCGCTCAGGTAGTTTCTGAAATAAAAAATAAATAACTTCAAAACTTCAAATGCCTATAACTCCGAAACTATTCGATCGATTTGGCCCATTAACGAACTTAACCGCGGCATTCCAATGCGCGACCTACCCTGAAAGTTTCAAGTTCCTAGCTCACTTCGTTCGACAGTTATCGTGTCTACGGCCGGCCGGCCGGCCGGACAGAATTGATTTTGACACCGGATTCGTCATCAGTGAGTCCAACCTAGTCGATTGAGACCATTTTCGGCTCAATCATCCAAAATTACAGACATTTGGACAAAACGATAGCACGCTGTTCCCCTAGAACATGCGCGCAAAAATCAACACTAAAAATAACAAAAATTAACGTCTTTCAATAAAATTCTTTATCAAAATAAACGCGAGTGCAAGATGTCCTTCTCGAGGGTACCAGAGATTCATTCACATGGTGTAAATCAATAGATGGGCATTTATTACAGATTTTTTTGTGATTTTTGTCATTTTGGTCGCCATGTCATTGTGGACTTCCCAATGGTTGTTGTTTCGCAGACAAACGTCCCAAGAATGACAAATACTGTCTTTCAGTGCAGCTTCTTCCTAAGCGACGCAACTCCGCAAATGATGCGGATCAAAATGGCGCGTGGCTATAGATTATCGAAAACTAAATGACAAAACTATAGACGATAAGTGTCCTTTGCCACGAATTGATAACATACTTGATAAATTAGGAAACAAAAAATATTTCACCACAATCGACTCAGCCTCCGGATTTCACCAAATTGAACTTGATGAAGAATCAATCGAAAAAATGGCATATAATGTGGAAAACGGACACTACGAATTTCTAAGAATGCCTTTCGGACTCAAAAATGCCCCAGCAACTTTCCAAAGACAAATTAACAAAATTTTGAGAAGTTATATAGGAAAAATTTGTTACGTTGACATGGATGACTTAGTCATATTTTCTGAAACCGAAAAAAAACATCTTGCCCATATCCCCAATATTTAAGAAGCACTTAGAGTTGACAATTCAAAACTACAACCAGACAAGTGTCATTTTTTTAAAACCGAAATAGAATTTTTAGGACACATAATTACATCAGACGGAATTAAGCCGAATCCAAACAAATAAAAAACTATTATCGATTTTCCGATTCCAAAAACTCAAAGAGAAATTAAATCATTCCTTGGCTTAGTAGGCTATTATAGAAAGTTCATTCCAAATTTTGCGGAATTAAGAAAACCTTTTACTTCCTGTCTCAAAAAAGATGCAAAAATCAACATCGATGATCCAAATTACATTGAAGCATTCAAAATTTGTAAACGAAATTTATTGAGTGACCCCATATTAAGTTATCCTGACTTCAACAAACCATTCATTCTTACGACAGACGCATCAGGTTACGCGATAGGTTCAGTGTTATCTCAAGGTAATCCTCCAAGTGATCTACCGATTGCATTCGCGAGTAGAACTTTAAACGACGCTGAAACTAGATACAGTATGATAGAAAAAGAATTATTAGCTATCGTCTGGTCATGTCAACATTTTAGACCCTATTTATTTGGAAGGAAATTTACCATTTACACCGATCATAAACCTTTATGTTGGTTATTCTCTGTAAAAGAACCAAATTCACGTTTAATGAGATGGCGAATCAAACTAGAGGAATTTGATTACGAAATTAAATACAAAAAAGGTTCCACAAATAACTCAGATGCCCTTTCGAAAATTAGAATTGAGGAAAACAATATTGAAATTAATGGTATAGAAGACGATTTAGTTTCCATTGCTAATCAAGTGACAACAGAAGAATTTGACGATTGTTTGAATTTATTAAATTCAAATAACCCAACCGAAGAACCAAATAAACATGAAAACGAAAATATTATTGATTCCGAAACGCAAAACATCACTGTTCACAGTAATATAGAAAAGCCTATTTTTGAACTATCATTTGCAGAAAGAAAATTGAATTCCGCAACCCCTCAAATTATTTTCAAAATAGCCCCAAATTATAGAGTAACAAAAGCAAAAATTTTTGGAGATAAACTTAGATTCAGAGTTTCCATAAATCAAATTGAAAATGACCTATTCAAGTTTATCAAAGAATTCGTTCAAGGCAAAAAATCGTACACTTTGTATTTCGCCTCCGAGGAATTAGAGAAACCTCTGATTAGAATTTTGCGAGAGAAGTTTGATTATAAAACATTCGATTTAAAAATTTCCAAAATTTTTCTAGAAGACGTAGAAGATGAAGAAGAACAACTTCTTCGCATCCAACAATTTCACGAAACAAAAACCATCCATCGCGGATAACGAGAAAATTTGATAAGTTCAAAAAAGAAGTATTATTGGCCGAATATGGATGAAGATGTTCGAAATTGTATCAACTCTTGTGAATTATGTCAAGAAAGTATATACGAACGCACCCCAATTCAATTACAATTTAGACCTAACCCAATCAGATCAAAACCATTTACCCACATTTACTGCGATATTATAAGATTTAATCAAACTCATTACTTAAGTATCGTTGACTCTTTTTCCAGACTAGGACAATGTGACCCCCTTTTACAAAAAACAGGAACAGAAATTTCAGATGAATTATTAATTTACTTCAGCCATTATGGTATTCCCAACAAAATTACTCGTGACAACGGTATAGAATTCAAGAATAATGTAATTCAAGATTTTTGTAAGGTACATAAGATCGAAATTCATTACATAACAGACTGTAATCCAAATTCCAACTCCATAGTAGAACGATTTCATTTAACATTAATCGAACAATTCAGAACAATTGCAGACAAAAACTTAACTTTTCAAAATAGACTTTTCCAAGCATTACTGAGTTATAATAACTCAAATCATTCGAGTTTGGAGATGACACCCATACAAATCATTAAAGCAGATTTGAATTACTCATTACCAATTGAACAGACCCACAATGAAAAATTACAAAATTATGTCGAAAATTTCGTCGAAAACTTTAACGATATTTCGAAACATTTGGATCAAAAAAAACAAAAAAATATCGAACGTTTGGAAAAAACGAACGAGAAACGATCAGCAAAAGAAAATCACCCTTTGAACAAAAATCCTACTTGCATCAAAAACTCAATTATTCGAAAATTAGATCCTGTTTTCAAAAAGATAGATGCAACTGAAATTGACAAGAATTGTATTCAAGATAAGAAAAACAAACACATTTATCATAAGAAAATTTTGAAACAAAGAAAGAACTAGTTCCAAAATTTTGTTACAGATTCAAAATGGATCGATGTATTATACTTCTGATGCCATCTAAAATAATCACTTTTTCAATATCCTTAGAAATTATCCAAATCCAAAATATCATACTACCCATTTTATAAGGAAGAGCTAATTTGAGACATAAGAATTTACAACTGGTCTAGTTGATAGTTGATAGTTGGTAAGGGGTTACGTTCCACTGCGACCTTAAGGTCTATTGTGCCACCTTGTCAGAGCTGTTTTCGCAACCTACAGCTCGCCCTCCAGCTCAAGAGCTCTGATGAATTCTAATATCTGTGAGGGCTTCAAGGAGGCTAAGTTCTCATTCCTATAATGCTCCTGTCCAAGGTATCTTTTGCGCAGGCTCACAATGGCGAGGCATTCTGTGATCAGGTGAACAGGGGTTTCCTCCTCCTCCCCACAAAATCTGCACTCGTCAGTTTCTGATAAGCCCATTCTCATCATGTGCTTCCTTAGGCGACAGTGTCCTGTGAGGAAACCAGTGAGGAGGCGTAACTTATTCTTACTGAGATCCAAATGATTTTTGGATCTAGCAATTTCAAAGTTCCGAAGGAACTTTTTAGAGTGTTCCATTCCTGGAGAATTCCTCCACAGTGCCCCTCTTTCATTTCCTTCTTTCTCCAAAAACTCTTTCTTATAGGTACATTTGCCTATACCACAGAAAGGTTCTGGGCCAGTAGGTAGCGTTTGTGCTCCCTTTCTGGCTAGAGTGTTGGCCTTTTCATTTCCTTTGATTCCTGAGTGCCCAGGAACCCAGACTAAGGAGACCTTGTTATTCTTGCCTACTTCATTGAGTTTCCTTCGGCACTCCCATATCAGCTTTGAGTCGATGACATGGGAGTTCAGTGCTTTAATAGCAGCCTGACTATCAGAATGGATCACTATGTCACACCCTTGATAGTTTCTTTCCAAGTTTATGTCTATGCATCTTTCGATAGCAAGTATTTCTGCCTGAAAAACACTCGAGTAGGAGCCTAGCGATAGTGTACATTTAGTTCTAGGCCCGTATACTCCAGCGCCGGCCCCCGTCGTGGTTTTAGAACCATCTGTATACCATTTAACGGTATTTGCTTTGAGTTTTTGGGTAGTGTATTCCTTTTCCCATTCTTCCCTTTTACATAGCATTGAGTCAAAGTTCTTCTCGATGCTTACTTTTTTAATCATAACATCACTAGGTAGGTTCGCTAATGAGATGTACTTGTTCAGGGAGGACCAGGCTCTCTGACTTTTGATTCTCTCATTCCCTGTACCTTCCCTAGAGATTCTAAGGATAGCTTCATGGGCTACCCTTCTGATCACTAGATGTAGAGGACTGAGATCTATGATGACCTCAAGTGCTCTAGTCGGGCATGTTCTCATAGCCCCAGTGATGCAAACACAGGCAAGCCTTTGAACCTTGTCGCGTATTTTCCTCGTGCTTGTCTGCCCTGCTTTAGCAAACCAAACTACTGCCCCGTATGTTATTATCGGTCTTACAATCATGGTGTACATCCATCTCAGTATTTTAGGGTTACACCCCCAAGTTTTGCCGGATAGTCTTTTGCACACCATTAAAGCCCTTATCGCTTTACTAGCAGTAATTTTAACATGCTCATTCCACAGAAGCTTACTATCTAGGGTGATTCCCAGATATTTGACTTCAGACTTCCATCCTACAACAACTCCATTTACCGAAATGGACTTCATAGCTGGAAGGTTTCTCTTCCGAGTAAAGGGAATTACTGTGGTCTTTGCAGGGTTGATTTTGAGACCCACTGATAAGCACCACTGCTCAATAATTCTGAGGCCCCTCTGCAACAACTCACAGAGGACATCCTCGAATTTGCCTCTTACTATTAGGACTATGTCATCGGCATATCCTATGCATTCGAAGCCAAGCTCCGTAAGCCTGTGCAATAGTTCATCCACTACCAGGCTCCATAGGAGGGGGGATAATACTCCTCCTTGAGGTGTTCCGCGAGTAGTTTTAACAGAGATGGTCTGACTGCCCACCAATGTCTCAGCTGTCCTCGTCGAGAGCACCTTACACAACCATTTTATAATGGTATCGTTTACTCCTCGCCTTACAAGTGCCTCTTTGACAGATGTTGTGTTGTCAAAGGCCCCAGATATATCTAGGAAAGCGCACAATGCGATTTCTTTATTGTTCAGAGACTTCTGGATGCCTTCAGCAAGCCCATACAGAGCAGTTTCCGTAGAACGTCCTGCCCTGTACGCATGCTGACAGTTGTGAAGTGGCTTCTTCTCCAGATTCTCCGTTCTTATGTAGTTATCTACTACCTTCTCCATCGTTTTGAGCAAAAACGAAGTTAGGCAAATGGGCCTAAAGGATCTGGGATCAGTTCAGTCTTTTTTTCCTGTTTTTGGGATAAAGGTTACTTTTGCCCTTTTCCAATTA
This sequence comes from Myrrha octodecimguttata, assembly GCA_958510865.1. Lineage (NCBI taxonomy): Eukaryota > Metazoa > Arthropoda > Insecta > Coleoptera > Coccinellidae > Myrrha > Myrrha octodecimguttata. The sequence continues at coordinate 1,018,918 of OY294057.1, read as the reverse complement.
TCAGGTATTTGACCCAGTGCTATGCTGCTTCTTGTGATTTTCAGCAGCAACTGGTCTATCACACAGATCTCAGCTAAGAAGAAATCATTTGCGATTATCAAAACGAAATAAATAACTACAAAAATTCGAAATTGAACTTTGCTCGAACCGCAAATTATAGATATTTGAGACATTCAAATGAAATAAACATCAACACTCTTGAAGAATTCTTGAATCAAAAATTACGATTCAAAAAAGGATTAGTTAACCTAGGAGGAAAAATTTCAAAATTTCTATTCGGAACATTAGATTCTGACGATGAAGCCTTATATCAAAGCTATTTTCAAGAATCAAAAATAACGAAGAAAAATTAATTAGAAATCAAAATTGCTGTAATAGTTAACGATCTTAAAAATAAATTTATGAATAAATTCCAAATGATGTCCGAAAACCTTAAATTGTTTCAAATTGTACCGCAATAAGAAAAAGTACAACAAATGCACCTTTTGATGTTTGAATTGAAAGAAATGTTTTAGATGAAATACAGACAGCCGTAAGTTTTGCAAGGTTACATTTGTTACATGAATCAGTTTTACCATATTCCATATTCTCAGAATTGATCAAGAATGAAAATATCATACCAGTTCATCATCTGAAAGATTACCACCAATTGTGTCATACGAAAGTAATTTTCAAAAACAAAACTCTATTATTTTTGATATCGATCCCATTAGTTTATAAAGAATAATATGATTCATACAAGTTTTATTATATCCCACAAAATAACGAATCCCTTCCTTATACCAACCCCTATTTGCTCTCACGAGAAGAAGAGTTGAAATGGTCTACCAATCATTGCCATCCAGTAGAGAACGACTACCTATGCGATCAAGACTCTTTAAAAGAAATCCCGAAATGTATGAAAAATATCCTCAAAAAATTCAAAAAGCACTGCCGTGAAGGCAGCAACTTTTGCGCGCATGTTCAATGTAGATGACCGCTTCAGCAACGAATTTGAACGTGCGCGCAAAAGTTGCTGCCTTCACGGCAGTGCTTTTTGAAATTTTTTCCTTATAAATTACTGGATTTCAATTCGATCATATCTGTCTTTTTGGAAATATTGGAAAAATAAAATTTTGATTGGGTATATCTACGGAATCATTGGGTGGATTTTACCCATTCACGAATTCGACCTTCGTAATTAAGCTCCAAACCTACTCTACAAATATCGAGTTTCTAAGTCGTTTCTTCCGGAAGTTATTGTGTTTACGGTCAGCCTAACGGCCGACTGCGTAAACACAATAACTTCCGAAGGAAACAACTTAGAAACTCGATATTTGTAGAGAAGGTTTGGACCTTAATTACGAAGGCCGAATTCGTGAATGGGTAAAATCCACCCAATGATTCCGTAGATATACCCAATCAAAATTTTATTTTTCCAATATTTCCAAAAATACAGATCAAATCGAATTGAAATCCAGTACTTCATCGAAAATAACAGTTCGAAGTTTCATACAGAATTTAATGAGGATGATATGATGAGAAAATCAGAGAAATTTTTTTTTCAAATTGTTCTAATAGCACGATTATCACGAAATTTTGCATAAAGTTGTCTTTCAGCGTCTTAAAACTAGGTGTGAAGTTTAATCAGGACTGAATCAGTATTTTTCGAGTTATACCGAAAAAATCAACGATATCGAGAAGAAATTTGACATATTTTTTCCCGATATCTCCAAAACTTATGATCGTATCGAACTGAAATTTGGTACATGACTGTGAGATTAGAAGGTCAAAGCGTGAGTATAATTTTTCTGGGATATGATGAATGGTTTCCAAAAAAAAATTTTTTTGGAAAAAAATTTCGAAAAAATTTTTTTTCGAAAATTACCGACAATATAATCCTGACGAAATTCAGCTCAAAGTTGCGCGTCGTTGTACTTCACCTAACTGTCAAGTTTGAATCAAATCGCTCAGGTAGTTTCTGAAATAAAAAATAAATAACTTCAAAACTTCAAATGCCTATAACTCCGAAACTTTTCGATCGATTTGGCCCATTAACGAACTTAACCGCGGCATTCCAATGCGCGACCTACCCTGAAAGTTTCAAGTTCCTAGCTCACTTCGTTCGACAGTTATCGTGTCTACGGCCGGCCGGCCGGCCGGCCGGACAGAATCGATTTTGACACCGGATTCGTCATCAGTGAGTCCAACCTAGTCGATTGAGACCATTTTCGGCTCAATCATCCAAAATTACAGACATTTGGAAAAAACGATAGCACGCTGTTCCCCTAGAACATGCGCGCAAAAATCACACCGAAAATTGTCCAAGAGTTAGAAGACTTCCACTACGAAACTTGAAATTATTGGAAGATTCTCTCGATCAAAAATGAGAAAATCAGAGAAAAATGCCCTCAACAGACGAAGTACCATTTCATACCAGAAATAGCTATTTTACAAACTGAATGTACCATTTATAAAACTGAAAAAAAAATTGTTCCAGCCACTTCGATTAGTAAAGAAAAATTTATTATTTTACCAAAATTTACACGATTTTCCCAGGACTCCACGAAAGAAGAATTGATGGAAGAAGACATCCCAGATATCAAATTAGAAGAATTCGATCAATGGAGTCTTCAACCAATTGCATTTTCATATTTTTCCTATTTTATGATAACAATAATTGTGATTTATTCAATTTTCAAATTTCTTAAATAATTGAGGCTTATATTGGTTTCCAATGTTAGCCCAATATTGCAAAAAGTCAACATTCTTTATTGGACCAATATTGGTATCATATATTGGGCCAATAGAGATGTCCAATATTGTACTTATATTGGTATCCAATGTTGGCCAAATATTGCAAAAGGTCAACATTGTTTATTCGGCCGATATTGCTATCCGATGTTGGGCCAATATAGATATTCAATATTGGGCTTATATTGGTGTCCAATATTGGCACAATATTGCAAAATGTCAACATTCTTTACTGGGTCAATATTGGTATCATATATTGGGCCAATTAGATGTCCAATATTGTGCTTATATTGATATCCAATGTTGGCCAAATATTGCAAAAGGTCAACATTCTTTATTGGGCCAATATTGCTATTCGATGTAGGGCCAATATAGATATTCAATATTGGGCTTATATTGGTTTCCAATATTGGCACAATGTTGCAAAAAGTCAACATTCTTTACTGGGCCAATATTGGTATCATATATTGGGCCAATATAGATGTCCAATATTGGGCTTATATTGGTATCCAATGTTGGCCCTATATTGCAAAAAGTCAACATTCTTTATTTGGCCAATGTTGAGCAACCATGTTGGGCCAATATTTTCCCAATATTGGTCCATTATTTGTGTGCTACTGGGGATAGGGAAGAGGAAAAAGATTGAAATAAGTGGGTTGAGAGTCGGCAGTAGAATGACTCAAAAATGGAATGAAACGGCGAATGCGTTGACGGATGGGTTTTTCCCAGTCGACTTCGAACATAATGAGAGGAGTTACAGGGGTGTATGCTCACGAGGGGATCACTATGGATGAGGTGAGCATGGCGATACGAGAGCAGAAGAAAGGGAAGGCCCCAGGTATGGATGGTATATGTCCCGAAATAATTGAGCATGTATGGCGATGTATACCTGAGTTTGTGTTGTCTATGTACAACACAATTATCGTTATGGGAATTTTCCCAGGGCATGCCAGGTGGCGTCGGTTGTGGTCTTGCTGAAGTCCATGGATAAACCCAGGTCCGAAGTGGGATCATATAGACCAATCTGCCTTCTCCCTACACTGGACAAGATTTTGGAGCGAATCATGGTTCAGAGACTGGAGTGCAAGACTTCAGAAATGTTAAAGATGCAGTTTGGCTTCACGAGAGGGAAGTCAACTCTCGACGCTCGGAAGGCCGCTGAAAGGATATTCAATGAAGCACAGGAAAACTAAGTCTTGGGTATATTCATTCACTTCAAGAGTGCATTCGACCACCTTAGGTGGGGGTATATCCTTAACTGACTGCGAAAGTTGGGTTGTGGGGAAATGGTGCTGTGGGAGTCATATTTCAATGACAAAGAGGCAAGGGTGGTAGGAAGAAATGGACCTTGATACCTACTTTTTTTGTTTCTAAATATATTTAGAAATTATCCCAAATATACTGAGTGGTCTCGCACCTACAGTGGAGAAAGTTGTGGGTTTCAATGTTAGTGAAAATGGGCGCCGCGTGATTTCTGGTGCACTCAGTGAATGCTTGGTCCATAAAAATCAGGAAAATGCGGAATTCTTAATTTAATCAATCAGACTCTACATATACTCGCCTCAAAATCAGTAGATGACATTATCTCCGTATATAGGCATGTATGGCGCACAGATCAATCATACAACTTCAGGACATGTAATGTCAATCAAGAAGAACCATTCCAAATATATGATAGTAAAACAAAAATGAATAGGTTTAATAGTTTCACCAAAACTTGCTGTCCTTTATCCTGAAGGCAACCTCGAGTTACTTCTCGATATATTGACAACTACCACCAACGTCTATATGCAGCGAGGTAGTGCCTGCGGAAGTTAGGGGTTGAATCTCACTACGATGTTCAATTGTGTGGACAGTCGTACAACCACTGATATAACGTATGGGTCGTACTAGTACCCTGAAATATATAATTGAAAGGAACAGAATGATGTTCGAAATACTTCAGCAGATAATACTAGTTGTAAATAATTACCTCGATTAAATGGAAAGAGGGTATAATTTGATATGGCGGTTCATTGGTTGGTGATCAATGGTGAACAATGACGATAAATCCGTCTTAGGACGTATGTGTTTCTGCAGTCTTTCAAATGATACGCGGCAATTTTAGAAACACTTGAATCTTCGTGGAATAAATCCCAAATATTTGGAGAGAATATCATTCCTCAAATTTCCAACCACGAAAACTCCAAATTACGTTCCGCAAAGATGGTGTGAAAAGAATAATCCGCTGCCTTTTTGATCTTGCGCAGATTAACCCAGTCATGCAGAATTCACCAGAAGTAGGTATAACAACTTCAGTTATTATCCCTAGATACTTACCTCTCATTATTTCACCAAGAATTCACATATGATACTTGAATCAGCGACATATTTAAAACTGGGAAATTTATCTTCTTTCGCTACCTATACTGAACGGAGACATAGGTGGAGGTACTGTAAGGGTTCAGAATTGTTACTGTGGTAGAAATAGTGCGTAACAACCCGTGGTGTGATTGTTCTCACGTGAATGTCCACAGGGTTTCATTGCGGGACCAAAACTGTGGAACGTGTGCGAAATATGGAAGTTATTCGATAACGGAGAGATAGAGGGACTTGCGGATGACTTGCTTTTCATTGTGAAAGGCAAAAGTCGCATTCAGCTTGAGCAGAAGGAGACGAGATGTATGACCCTTTTGAGCAAAATACTGTTTGCATGGTGCTGAAAGGGAGGTTGGCCTCCGATAGACCACGTAGGCACGAAGTACGCAAGTAGTATGAAATACTTGGGCGTAAGGGTAGAGGAGGGTCTCCGATTCCATGAGCACTTCTCGGATAAAAGGGTGAAGCTAGTTAGACTAGCGGGTTGCATGGGACGTGTTTTGAAGAAATACTGGGGACTTATCACGAAACGATGAAAGTGGTGTATGACGGCATGTTTAGAGCAGGCGCCATATATGGGACGGAAGTTCGGTACTAGAAGATGGTGAATGAGATTGAAGTAATCTCGCAAGGTAGGCACTGAAGCGGTGAATGTATAGATGGGTGTAATGCCATGGGACTTATTGGCTGTTTGAATGGGAGTGAGCTATAAGCTCAAGAATGGGTTTGACGAGAAATTTGCTGGTGAAATGGATTCTAGTCCCATGAAAGGTGCAGCTGAGTTGAAGAGAGCGCTGAGGCAGGCGTGGAAGATGATGCAAAAGTAGTGAAAGCAGGGTCACAATTCGGTTTATTCCTAGTGTTGACTTTGTCGAGGAAAATGATTGGTTTTTCCCAGGGTTATGTTCGGGTTAGATATCTGATCACTGGTCACGGGAGTATGAACGAGTTCCTGTATAAAAGGGTCCTCAGCGAGATCGAATGATGTGTTTGTGGTGCGAACGAATCTTGGGAACACATATCGTTTGACTGTGGTGATTACGATCATAAACGGGAGATATATTTTGGGAGTATGCTGGCAAGGGGTTGTCTACGTAAAAATGTTTGTTGGCCTAATCGGATCGTACGGGTGTTATGAGCAGATGGGTTGCTTCTCTCGAGAAGTTTTTAGGAAGAAGACCTCAACTATAGACTAGTTGAGGGATTTTTCCCTCGGAAATTGGCGGCAGCTAGGAGGAAGGCATTGTATTGTCTCATTTGGGTGTCCGTTTAGGCTCGGTAATCTGAGGTTAGAAGGATTTTGGTTTCTTTAAAACCGAGGGAGGCGAGTCGTGGTGCAGGGCGGCAATTTGTGGCTGAAAAATGAATTCACCTGGTTTTGAAGGGTGGAATGCCAGGTCTTACCGATACCATTCGGACTCCTGGGTGTACAAAATCCATTCCACGCGACTGTCAACGGGCTTGGTGAACCCGCACATGCAACCCTAACTTGCTTCAGCAAGGCATGGATTTTCAAGATCCTACATTTTCTAGGGAATACGTTTTCGAAGCATCTTTGCCCAATGTTACTATGATTGGTTTCACGAGAGGGCTTGCCCGCAGGTGCGCATCTCTGGGTTCAACTGGAGGGGTGTGCCTGTCTGCCCTTTTGGGATAGGTTTCGTAGTGGTAGCCGGTAAGCTGGGCTAGAAGGGGGCATCCTCCTTCGGCGCGTGAGTTGCGTCTTCAACTCGGGTATTAACCTGCAAAGCTAATAGAGACTTTGAAAGGGTCTCCTTTTGCCACTGAGGGTGTAGGACTCGAGATCTGTTAGTATACTGGTAGCAGAACATTTTGTGTGTTCTGTGCGCTGATTGGGCGTATCCTAATCTCGCGCCTGAGGGCCATGGCCATAACCTTCGTGTTGGTAGACTACGTTCAACAAATCCCCCTTATTATTGTTGACCAGTTCTCTGAAGGATATTGATTTTTTAGTTTTCGGGTGAAGCCCAAAATTTTCCATTTCGCTGCGAGATTGGTTGCTGTAGCCTGCTTCTGATATTGAAGGATTTTTCATGGGAACGTGATTATTTCACCTGCAGTCAGAATTTGAAGTCCTTATATGGTACTAAATCTAACAGTATAGTGCCAGATTAGATGGTTCCTTCTACATGAATTCTCTTTATCGAACTTGATTCAAATTGTCAGAGGAATTTATTCGATTTTTTTTGTTAATTTCATATTGTATTCAATTTTCGTAGTTCAGTAAACATCATTATCTTTCTTTTGCATTTGAAATTTTCAGCTTCGTAGCTATTCGAGATCATTTTCATAATGATTGTGATTTCACTGTAAAAAGCTATTTTTCAATATTTCACTCTCAATATTCAATTAAAATTCAAAAATCTGATCAATTTAGTTATTTTATTTTATTAGAAATGAAGCTCTGAAAGTGAAGAAACGTGAAACGTGAAAGGCGTGTACGTTTTCAGTTGTAGTGGTAATTTCATCCTTACCTTTCACATTTTTATTAAACGCGCATATTTATAAACATATATGAATTTGGTTCATCTGCTAGAAATATTGTAATGAAATAATTCATTTCAACTGAATTCCATTGTTTCCGAGAGAATAATTTCAATATTCAATCACATGAAGCTTTGAGATAGGACAAGGGAATGTTTAAATATATTCGTCGTCATCGGGTTAGCCATAATATTTTTTCGGATTTAAAGGAGTAGATTCCACAGCAATAAATTTAATGCTTTTCGAAAAATGCTCAAACTTGAGACTGCATAATGAGTGAGTTTCAAATGGTTCTATAGAAAAAACTTTTTTTTTAATCAAGAAATGTTGAATGGAAATATAACCGTCAACATTTCAGAAATGTGTTTTATGTTTTTTTTTGCAAATCACGTATCGCCCTTGAATTTTGGCACCTTTGAAAGTATAAACCCTGTTCAATGCTTAAATTGATTACTTTATAAGCACAACAAGTGATAATAGTGACTAGAATACGCAGCCAGTTTTGGAAGTTATCATGACGTATTCTTATAACTCATTTTATCTTCATAACATATTTCGAAGATCTATGATACTTAAACCATTCAGTCACAAAGAGCCGAATCGCTTATTCTGTTTAAACATTTATCTATGACTTTTTTGCAAATCACGTATCTTCCTTGAATTTTAGCACCTTTGAAAGTATAAACCCCGTTTAATGCATAAATTGATTACTTTATAAGCACAAAAAGTGATCTGTTGTGATAAAACTGACTAGAATACGCAGCCAGTTTTGGAAGTAATCATGACGTATTTATATCACTTATATTATCTTCATAACAAATTTCGAGGATCTCTGATACTCCAACCATTCAGTCACAAAAAGCCGAATCGCTAATTCTGTTTAAAAATTGTCGGTAGCCATTCTTATCATAGCAGAACAAAAATGAGAGAGGGCTCCACTTATTGAAACGAATACAATCAAGAAAAATTTTCAAACTACTTTCATTATTCTATCAATGATTTGAACTGAGAAATACAAAATATTTCGAAAGTGTTATTATAGGCCTAAGTACCATCTCGCCAGGGATCCTGAATAGTATTGTCAATAACAAGGGATTTCATTTCATTTTAAACAGTGTTGTTCTCACGTTCACCACCTTGTTATAAACTTTAGGCGAAATTGTGTAGGACTCGATGGGTACCTACACCAAAAGTTTAAATTTTGAAAGCAATTATTAAAAAACTTGTAATGAAGTGATTTTCATTACTAAGAAATCAATTAGTTTGTTTCATTCATTTCGAGAGGTTTCCTAGCAGGAATGAAAGAATTATTACATCAAATCTATTCCGAAGCATTTAAAATTCCGACCTATTCTAACTAAGTGATTTTCGTCACTTAGGAATTGTTTAATTACTTTCATTTCGTTCGAGAAAATTCCTATCAAAAGGAATTATTCCATCATATTCATCTCGATGCATTTTCAGTTTCCGTCTTATGGATAAAAATCATGTCGTACTCGGCGATGTTTTGCTTATCGCAGTTTCTTTCACATGTTTGCGGCGGTCTCGGAGACCTGCTGTATAATTATTTCAGAGAACAAAGGAATTTGAATGAACCAATCGGGAAACAGTAAAACATCCTCCCATAGGAAATTTCTCGAAATTTTGGACCTGTGACATCCCCACATTTCCGAAGTTATAAAAGAACATGTCTAGACGGAATGGGCCACTTTTTGAGAGTATTCCGAGCCGTCAAGTCTAGTTAAATTTTTGCTATTACCGTATTCAATACACTGTTCTGCAATAATTAGTAATTAACATTTTATCGTGGCAAATCTGATAATTATTTCGAGTAGATTCTGAAAGTAATAAAGTCTTCAAATTTGACAACCGTATATAGTGGGTGAAAGTGGTGTTTTACCTGGTAAGAACCTTTGGGCTTTATTCGGCTTTCCGTTTGATATCTGTATATTTTCCTGTGTTCTATTTCCATTTTCCGTTTGATACGAATCGAGTAATGAATTAGCTATGTAATTTGGTATTCCGGTGAATAATTTTTAGAGTGGTTTCGGGGACGTTGTGAGGGACATTACCTGCAACCCTCGTTCAAATGCCCTCTCTAGGGGTTGAATTGACGATCTACCTGGTTGTATCCGACGCTCTGGGCTGAGTTGGGGCGAAAAATACAGGCTGTGATTCGGATTTGAATTAGCGAAACGTTCCTGAAATATCCGGTTTATTCGTTTTGTATGTTGGAGTACGGCCGTTATATTTCAGCAGATAATTTGTAGAGTGTTTTCGGGAACGTTGTGAGGGACATTACCTGCAACCTTCGTTCAATTGCCCTCTGTAGGGGTTGAATTGTGGTGATACTGTACCTAAGTTATCCTCGAATTACCTGGTTGTATCCGAGGTTGCGTCGGAAGCCCTGGGCTGAGCTCGGGCAAACATTCAACCTAGTATTAATGGTTTAAACCGGTAATACAGACACAAGAATACTGTCGATTTAGTTGGCCGTGGCGTTCATAAAATGATGTGGGTGCGCCCTTCAGGCCGCACACTCTCGTAGTTTGAGGATTTTGGATCAACTTGCCTCCGGAACACAGGTCAATACCGTAGTCAAAGCCGGCCCTGTCCGTTTACTACTTTCTTACTTGTATTTGCACATTATATGCTTTCAATGTCCGCCATTCACCAATTTACTGATACCGTCATTTTCACCGCTTTTATCACCTCCTCAGCTCTGACTGTATATTATTTCATTACTTTGATCAACTCCTATAGTGTGTAAATAATTATTTTGGTCATATCATAGTGAGTTGAGACACGTTGACAATCCACATCAGGCAGCTCTTTGTGTAAACATAAATGTGGTCAACAGTGTAAGTGACACCTTGAAATTTTGTAATATATTTGTACTTATATAGTGTGAGTTTCATTCCTGTGATATTTGTCTTCTCTATAAACAAAGAAATTACCACCAAGCAATCGCTAAGACCTTAGATTGCACCGAACCCTTCTTAACCGTGTGAAGGCTACCTGGGAAGGAGAGAGAAGTGTACGACAAGGAGTTGCAACCTTGGACCAAAATTTGCAACTGGCACCCGAGAAAATGAATTCAAACCGTATAGTCACACAAGCCCAAAAAATGGTCGTCACAAACTTAAGATTTCATGTGTGATTTGAAAATGTATATTAGCGAATATATAAGTGCTTGAAAGCTCCTGGTTCCAACCATAGGATTCCTGTAAATTTCTCACCTGAAATTTCGATAAGAACTGCTGCTGTTCAATATATCTGGGTAGATACGAGAATCGTCGTGCCATCTCACGGTATTGCTCTTCCATGAAATTGCGGCGACAAGGAGAAACCTGCACATTATATTCAGCTGGTCCAGGCCCTTCTTTGTTGTAGAGGTGGGTCCTCTTGGATGTTCGACGCGACCAGTGACACCCACTATAGGAATCTTCACTCAAACAGGAAGACTGTAAAAAGAACCTTGAACTGGAGTATGTAATGGTTGAAGACTCCGATAATAGAGGGCCCTTAGTTCTTTGATTTGGGAGGCGTTTAAGGAAGTAACAGTAATGTGCTTGGGACTTGTACCTTTTTTGAAGACCAAAAAATGATTATCATTAATATTAAACAGAGAACAATATTTATGTTGACCCTAACGGTTTTAATTATTCAAGGAAGCTTTATATGTAAGCCCAGGTGTGAACTAAGGCTTTTCGGCGACAATAGTAAGCGCAACCTATCCATGTGGAATCTTTTATTTAACTGGTTGTATTGATTTCAATAACAAAAAATTTTTACAATTTTATTCTCTACCGTCCAGAGTAAAGCTGAAAACATATGCGAACAATCAGCGTTTTCACTTGCCGCGTATTGTCGTCTGAGTTGCCGTTGAAATAGAAAGCGTGTTTCAACGACAGCAATCCGGAACTCCGAGCATAAAACAGCACTGGCGATAATTCAGGAGCTTTTATGCGCTTGTTTTAATCCACAAATTTGGCTGCCGTGATCAATTTTCTTACCTCTGGCCTAATCTCTGATAGGTAACACAATAAGTACACGTGGACAAGTAAGTAAACAAATCAGTTAAAACAAAATTCACATTGACTATCATATTTACTGGCTTTCGTGGTGCCGGATTTTCCGGAAGGTTATGATGAAAAATTTTGTGGTTAAATCACGGCGTTTTTATACATTCGATGTAGGAGCTAATGCAACTCAGGTTGAAACCTGTATTAACAAGTAGGCGGTGTGTAGCAAATGTATAGGTTTGTTATTGGATATTGTTTTTTATACAACGGTTTTACACTAAAACCAGTTATCGACTAGTTTTCTAATTGATAATGAAAAGAACCTAATTAGGTGGCGTTTATGACTTCATTCATCGCAAAGAAAGCTCTTTTTTCACATTATCATATTTCTGGATTGACACTCACTTCCAGTATCGATTATACAACGGCGAACTTGTACAACATTATGCGAGTCAAAATTACGTTTCTCATTCAAATACGAACATAGATTCCAAATCAATATTTTGTTTCCGTATACCCATCATGGTAAGATGGATATATTTTTCAAAGAACCGATAATTTATCTCCAGTCATTTCCGAGATACAAATCAATATTCGTTAAAGCCATCTAACCCCCAAACGTAAGAACCGACAATCTAGGGGCACATAATACGATTTCGTGTATATGGTATATCTTGTTCACGGATCTCACCATCTCGCGGATATCATTCATATCCGAGATACGAATGAAAAATGAATATCAATTTCGACCAGAGCCGGATCTAGGGCGTGGCGAGGGAGGCATTTGCCACGGGCGCCAACCAATTAGTGGCGCCAAATTATGTTTTTTTTTCTCGAAATGATGTTTTTTCACTTCAAAGTCCATTCATATTTCAGAGCGGTGCTATAGTGCATGCACCTGTTGTACAATATGCGGCGACAAGTAGTTACCAATAAATTAACAGATGATAAATTCACACTTGTCGGTCGCCCTACGATTCCTGATCGCGTCCAGATGTTTGTTATTCGAACACTGAAGACCTCAATTAGCGGCAAGTTTAGAGGGAGTTTAATGGTTCGAGCTAGCGGCGGTAGCGCTCCATCTAGGGTCGGTTTCTTGACGGCATGACAAAGAGATTCAGACCGTCCATATTATTCGCCAAATCGTTCATCACACCGGCTTTAATAAGAGTAATGTATTTCGAAGACGTTTACGACCGAAAGCCTTGATGAAATCACCCCAGTCTTGTTAATACTACTTTTGGTTTATTATTTGATAAAATCAAATAATAAACCTTAGTCATCGACCAAAAAAAAAAAAATTTAACCCCCCCTGAAAATTTCACAGTTTACGTTTTGGAGTATGTAGATTTGAATGAACGAATAAAAAAAAATCCGTCCGTCCGCCGTCCGCCGTCCGTTGTACGGAGCTTTTCTCGGAAAGTACTGAACCGAAATCCGTGAAACTTGGTAGAAAAATCATGTTTCGCTCGGGATTGATCCTCCAAGCTTTTCAGCAGGATTGGTATACCCTAAGGGTTTAAAATTGGGGGTTGGAGGGAAAAAAAAATTATTTCTCGGAAACTTACCACTGAATTTTTGTGAAATTCTCAACGTTGATTACTGTTGCATAACTCAACCTAAAAATTTTCACCCGGATGATATCCGACCAGTAGTCCCTGAGTTACAAAGAAAAATGCTGCAAATTTCCAATAATCCCGATAATGAATCATCGCATTCGGTTCTAAGATTGGAGTTCAGTGAAAAAATCGGTTAACTTTTCATCCAGAATCATATAGTTGAAAGTAGATGAAAACATTTTTACCAAATTTTCAACATATATTGAGAAATTTCGAACGGATTCGTTAATTATTTTATAAACACAATGTGCAAATGCCCCATCGATGTTCTCGACAATTTCATAATCGTTAGTAGTTCGAATTGAATATTTTTGGGGTTTCTCTCCTAATATCTGAAACATAACTACAAAAACTCGGATAACAATTATTATTTATAGATATCACCCTGCGAATTACGGGATTAAACATTAAATTTCTTCATGGAGCTCAATTATATCTTAAATAAAACTTATATATTATTCATAAATCATTGGTTTTTCACAACCCAAAAACTAAGAACGCGAATTAAGAAGCGTTATTTAAAGTAATGAATATTTCCAAAATATTCGGTCGATCGGAGGTTTCCATCAATTTTGGATTGCGTAGTACAATTATCGTCAACATGTGAATATCCGCTACTGGTTTCAATCGAAATCCAATATTTTTCGTACTGAGACTTTGAAATAGGGGTGAATAAAAAAGGTAATGAGCATGTATGTGATAAACAAATTGGAGGATATATGCAAACAAATCAATTATCAAACCGGAAATCTCATCAATTGTCGAGAATCTAATACTAAGGGTACGAGCCTTAGACTAAGGCAGGAGCCGATAATTGACCTGTTCAGAAGAGTGTGTATCGGGGACCCCAGACAAGAATATTCCAAGATGTTTCAACATCTGGTGGTCCGCAAACTACTTGTTTGAATTGAACGTTTTTACATTAAACAGACGTTGGGATTTCACACCCTCTTAGTCGAGTGTTTCTGACAACTATACGGAACGAAATTTCTCTTTTAGAATTATTCAGTCGAATTCAACCTTGAGAGGTTCACGATATATTTGATTTTTACAGAAAATTTATTGAAAATAACTTTAGGTCTTCAGTTTGTGTATTGGATATTTTGTGAATCAAGTGAACTCTTATCGGATATATGCACTGTGGAAAATTTTTTTTCAGATGAGTTGCTCAGGACGGGTGAGTTTTTTTTTCATTTCATTGATATTTTTCAGAACAAAGTTGAATCCTAGTAGGAATCACATCCACACATTTGATATTAGCGGAAAATCCTGAATTTTGTTTTACGTATTTGTTGTTAATTTGAGGGTTTAAGTTAATTTTCCCGAAAGTTTCTCAAGAAATACTAACGCGATCAAATTGAAACATCATAACTAGTTGTGAAATATCGACGCTAAATTTAATGCATGATCTCGTGAGAATTGTATTGGAAAAAAATTTCAAAAAGCACTGCCGTGAAGGCAGCAACTTTTGCGCGCATGTTCAATGTAGATGACCGCTTCAGCAACGAATTTGAACATGCACGCAAAAGCTGCTGCCTTCACGGCAGTACTTTTTGTAATTTTCACTGATAAATTACTGGATTTCAATTCGATCAAATCTGTATTTTTTGAAATATTGGAAAAATAAAATTTTGAATGGGTATATCTACGGAATCATCGGGCGGATTTTACCCATTCCCGAATTCGACCTTCGTAATTAAGCCCCAAACCTTCTCTACAAATATCGAGTTTCTAAGTCGTTTCTTCCGGAAGTTAGGAACTCGATATTTGTAGAGAAGGTTTGGACCTAAATTACGAAGGCCGAATTCGTGAATGGGTAAAATCCACCCAATGATTCCGTAGATATACCCAATCAAAATTTTATTTTTTCAATATTTCCAAAAATACAGATCAGATCGAATTGAAATCCAGTACTTCATCAAAAAATAACAGTTCGAAGTTTCATACAGAATTTGATGAGGATGATATGATGAGAAAAATCATAGAAATTTTTTTTTACAACTTGTTCTGATGACACGATTATCACGAAATTTCGCATGAAGTTGTCTTTCAGCATCTCAAAACTAGCTGTGAAATTTCATCAGGACTGAATCAGTATTTCTTGAGTTATACCGAAAAAATAAATGATATTGAGAAGAAAACCTCGAAATTTGACACATTTTTTCCGGATATCTCCGAAACTTATGATCGTATCGAACTGAAATTTGGTACACTGCTGTGAAATATGAAGTTCAAAGTGATTTGAATTTCATTTCTATTTGTGTAGTACCGACACGCAATTTAATGGGTAATATCGTGAAGATCGTACTGGCAAAATATTAGTAAAAAATATTTTTCGGATATTTAACTTAACTTTAACGAAAGAAACAACATAGTGACTTGACCTTTGTAAAGTAGTTTTTTGAGAAAACTCAACACCAAGATAATTTTCTTATTTTTCAACTCCAATATTTCATAGGAAATGTGATTTGGAATAAAAAATATTTATGATTTTTATGAATACCATCCTTTAGGCTTAATTATAAAGTGATTCTTTCAATTCTTTCCAGCAAAATTTTCGTTATATGTTGATACCTTAGTGAATAGGTTTATCTACCATATTTCGGGAATATATTTAGATTAGGCAGACAACATGGATACGGTAATTGATTATATCGGTGACAGGACTGATAATTCTGATGATCAGTCGGACATAAAAACTCCATCTCATAGTAATACCCCGGAATCACAAAAAAACACGAAGAAAGTTGCTAAAAATCTTTCGCTTTAATATAGCTTCTTCAGGTGTCTACATTTTACTGACTGATGGTATGTAGTACAACAAGGTTTAAATATGGTCCGGAACGTGCCTAAATAATTAAACAAAAGCGTAAAAGTGAGAGTAGGTATAAATTGGGGTTTGCCACAGAGTTTTTAGGTTACAGAAAAATATTCAGTAGAGGAGAGCTATTCACATCTGTTTGTTCATTCAATAAGATTTTGCGGGTGTTGTACCTATTGATTTCTAACGACTCTAGGAGTTATGTAGGTACTTTTGGTTTCGACGTGGATAATTTTGTAGTTACTATCGAATTTAAATATTTCACATGAATTTCTTCATGGAATTGATTTTCGTTTGGTGGAAACCCAATGAGTTATAATTAATATATACGATTTATTTGAGATATCAATGGTATTGGGTTATTAAACTGAGAAAATAATAAACCCTTGTGTAAAATTTGCAGCGTTTTTTCTCGCATGTGAGGTACTCTCATGCAGCGGCGCAGTTGATGGTATTAATTAGAAAAATAGGAACCAGGAACTTATCATTATATTTTATATTATGTGTAATAGCGCAAATAACGTGAGCGTGCAAGCGGGCTGGGAAATAATTCGTGCTGGAAAAAGTTAAAAAATTTCGATCCGGTATGTTTGAATAATTCAATTTTGAGTTAAGGATTTTGGGTGCTTAGTCAATTTATATTCTGTCCGTGCACACAAGAGTCAATCATTTTCAAAAGATATAACTTAGAGACTGCAAAATTTATGAGATTATGTTTGGATTGGGAACATGCCGGCGATATTATCGTTCGAATTTTATTTGCAAGATCAAAGTATTTCGATTCAATTAAAATTGCGTTGTACCATAATTACACGTAGTTTTCATATGTATAAGAAGAAGTTACAAAAAAATCAAAATGTTGAGAAGAATACGATGAATTTATCGTATCTCTAGTATAGTATGATTCTTGAGTTTCACTGATATTGTAACGTATGTCAGAGTGGACACTCTGTATAATTATTAATTGAAGACGAGCAAGGTCCATAGAACCTCGCATCATCCATAAAACGTGCTCAGATAGATTACCTTCTGATATTGAATTCCCACGTCTGTTATCATAATATGCTTGTAAACAACTTGTCAAAACATATATAATATTTTGTTATTGTATTATGAAAACAGTGTGAGTAAGAACACGAAGCGGAGAATCCCCTTGACAGGGAACACCACCTGAAACCTTTTTCTGTTCTCCTGACATTTGTAGAGCATTGAGACAATTCAGATATGAATATAAACGAGCGCGCAAAACATTCCGATTCGATGTCCATGCATTTTCAGAATCTTATTTGATTTTAGGTTGATATAACCAACTGAAATGCCGCCCAAGAAACTATCAGGATCGCAATCTCTGAAGATCAAGGATAAAAAAATATTAAACCAAAAAAAATACTAGTAATATCTCAGGTTACTTCAAGAACGATGCGGGTATTGTGTCGACAAAAAGTGGTTCCACTAGCGAAGCCCATCATGTAGCGGAATTTCCTTTTACTTCTTCAAGTACCGAGCCTATCGTGAGAAAGTATTCCATTTCGGATAATTCGGACGAGGAAAATTCTTTTGACGGGGAATCAGGACTTACTGAGGTTGAACCAGAACCAGTGGATTCAAATGACCCTACATCATGGCGACTTGCAAAAAGTAATATTGAAATGTTCGTTATACCACTTTCATTTATTGGTTTCTTGAAGCTTTGAATGCTTATATATTATTTTGAGAATAAATTTTTCTATTCGCTTCCTTTTTGTTTTCTTCATACCCTTATTATCGTATATTAATACGTTTGTGAGTTCTCTTCACTACCTTATAAGATACATTGGAGATAATAGTAATTTCTATACACATATTGTTTGATATACTTCAGAATCTAATGCTCGTTCTCAAAAGCATATAAGTATAGTAAAATATCTTAGGAATAGAATAAATACTTTCTTTCATGAAAAGTATGTAGTCATTGAAAAAAAAAATTGACAAGGGCGCATTTCGATATCTTGCCGCCGGCGCTGAAATCCTAGATCCGGCTCTGATTTTGATCGCGCTGAACAATACTCAAAGTCTTCTTACCACCAGACGTAAGAACGGACAATCCAAGCGCTCTTAATTTAATTTCGTCTTGTATGTCTTGGCCACGGGTCTCGGCATCTCGCGGATCTCTGGTTAAGTATATCTGCTAATCATTGTTGGGGAAATTCTCTTTGAGGCTATTCATAAGGATTTATGATCTATGTCGGCAGATGTGCTTGTTGTCTGCTAATTCTGCTATTTTCACATAGCAAGTCCGCATATGTCATAATCATCACAAAATTATCAACAGCAATATTTTCAGAAATATAATATATATGTTCATCTTTACTTTCGGATATTTTCGCTAGGGGCGTTACCTGAAAATATCGCCTGTCGTTCTCCCAGAAATCTCGCAATGAGCAGTATAGATGTTCATACTCAATCCATGTTGAGATTTGTCAGAGGTTTGAATGAACAGAATTTAAGCAATTTCATTTTCCACATTAAAAATTGCGATTTTCGTGATGTTTATGAGGGTGGTGATGTTGATGGTTGTTTTGAGGCTTTAATATCCACAATACAACACATTTTTGAGTTTTGTTGTCCCTTGAAGAAATTAACAAACAGAAGTAATCAAGGCAAGTGTTGGCTCACACCAGAGATTGTCCTTGCTAAAAAACAACTCATGCATTTACATTGGTTATGTTCGAGTTTGAAGACTTCGGATACCATCAATCTGTATAAGAAAGCCAAATCATCCTACATCTTAATGTTGAGAGAATCCAAGCGGAAATTTTACAGTGAACTCATAAATAGTTCAGATAATAAGAGCAGGACAGTTTGGTCCATGGTAAATTCTTTGACAGGAGGAAGTGGAGGTGGCCAGTCTGTTGAACTGGATATTGACGGTGTTATGTACGATAACTCTGATGAATTGGCGGACATTTTTGCTGAACATTACTCAACAATAACTGTTTCCTCACTGAACCGTTACTATCAGAATACTTTGTCAACTTCATGTAGCACCTCATGTTCAATGGACACCACGTTCTTTTTTCATCCCGTGTTGGAGTGTGAAGTTGCTGACATCATTAAGTCTTTGAAGAAAAATAAAAGTTCAGGTGCCGATTCTATCTCAGCAAGAGTTCTAAAGCTGATCGGTTCAGAAGTCTCTCGTCATTTTGCTCATTGCATCAACTTGTCTATCAGCTTTGGAGTGTTCCCTTCAGTCCTCAAAAGGGCCATTGTTATTCCTATTCCCAAGAATAAAGGGATACATGAAATTTCAAACTTTAGACCTATTTCTCTTTTGAGTACATTTTCCAAAGTCTTCGAGAGAATTGTGTTGGACAGGATGATGAAGTACCTCGACAAATTTGATATACTGGATTCCGCTCAGCATGGGTTTCGATCTGGTCGTTCAACTCAAACAGCGGCGATTTACCTCGTTGATTACATCTATAAATGTCTCGATGATGGCTTTCATGTGGCAGGGCTATTCTTTGATCTCTCTAGAGCATTTGATAGTCTGTCTTTTCAATTCATTCTGGACAAGTGTTACAGCCTAGGGTTTCGCGGTGTGTTCTTGGACTGGCTTCGTAGCTACCTAGAAGGTAGATCTATGCGTGTGAGGATTGAGAATTCATTGTCTGCAGAACATATTGTCGACCTGGGAGTACCACAGGGTTCTGTCCTTGGACCACTTTTATTTTTGCTCTTTATCAACGATCTCCCTGTGAATCTGCGGATGATGTTTTTCGACCTGCTAGCCCATCAGGATTCTTCGCTGATAAAGTATTTCTTGGCGTTTACTTGGACAGTGGTTTGAGGTGGTCCGCTCACGTCGATTCATTGTGTACCAGGCTCAACAGTTCTTATTTTGCTATAAGTAGAGTAAGAAATCTCCTTCCTCCAGAAACACTCAAGAATATCTATTATGGTCTAGTTTACAGCCATTTATCGTATAATGTTCTTTTATGGGGAAATTCTTCGGATGTGTGCAGAGCTTTTATTTTGCAAAAACGAATTTTGCGTATGATGTACAATATACCTCCGCGTCAGTCATGCAGAGCGTTGTTTGTTGAGAATGGTATCCTTACCTTGTCGTCCATCTTCATTCTCAAATGTCTTTTGTATGTGAAAAAAAACGAGCAAAGCATGATCAAGCTGTCAAGCTTTCATACTTATAACACTAGAAATGAGGGATTGCTACATATACCTAAACATAGGACTGCTAGGTTTGAGATGTCTCCTACGTACCAGTCCATTAAACTTTATAATCATCTGCCAAATACTATCAGAAATCTTAATTACAACGAGTTTAAGAGAAATGTTAAAACCTTACTGTTGAAAAAATGCTGTTATACTGTGAATGAATACTTGAATGATTGTATCAGAACCTAGTTCACTTTGCTATTTTGATTTGTCCTATGCATGTAAACACATGTCCGAAAGGATCAATATATTATTATTATTATTATTATTTGAGAATTTTCGAAACTCTTCGCCTTGAGACTGTGGGCGAATTTCCCATACACCCCCATTTGTGGGAAGTTTGAGAATTTCCGCATGCGATATCTTCAGGATCCCTTTGAAAATATCGCTGTGTCGGACATTTGGATCAAATATACCACTCCCTGTGACACTACTATGGACGTACAATTGATGTCCAGAAAACGTCCAATGGATGTACAATATTGGTACGTTGGACGTCCATTGTACGTACAATGGACATACAATGGATGATCAATGGACGTTTTTTATGAATATCAAAAACATCCATTGGACGTCCAGAGTTGGTACATTATACATTCAATGAACTTCCATTGGACGTCCAGGACACAACTATGGACGTACAATTAATGTCCAGAAAACGTCCAACGGATGTCCATTGTATGTCACATGTACATACAATGGATGATCAATGGACGTGTATTATGGATATCAAAAACATTCATTAGACGTCCAGATTTGGCGTATTATGAATCCAATGAACGTTCATTGGATGTACAGGACGCCATTTGTGTGGTGCAATACAGATCTAGAAGACGTTGAATAAGTGCACATTGTGCGTATGCTGGCCATTCATTGTGTGTCCATATATTCAGTACAACAGGTCTCCAGAACATGTCCAATCTAATACATTCATCTCATTACACAAGCTATCCCTCATATATTTGGCACTGAACTACCAGTTTAAATACATCCGCAACCAAATTAATTCTCGAGATAATAGCAACATTGATGTAGATTCCTTGAAAATGTATATTTCAAAAAAACTGTAAAACAAATGCTCTAAAAAAAATATATAACAAAAATAACAACTCTGAAATAGGTATTTTTTCGGTCAAAATGAATAAATTGATGAGAATATTTCGAGAAGATTATTTTCATTCATTTGCTCTCCTTCTAGCCATCATTTTCTTCCTTTATTATCTTCTTTCTTGAAGTTTTTTTGATTTACTTGATCTGCAATACCAACGAGTTTCAGAATTCTCCAAGGTTTCCTTTTGCTATCATGGGATGCATGACGGTACGGTAGCTTATGTCGGGATACACATCGTTTCCCCTACCTGTTTCTGACATCTCAATTGACTAAAAAATTAACAAATATAAGTGCTTCAAACAGAGTAAAAGGAATCTCAAATTACCAGGCTCTGTTAGATACTCTTTGAAAAGGGCTCAATCTTAAGGGTTCTTCAACGGAGAAAAGTAACTCAATTATTTCCAGTGTTTTGGTGTGTTGGATCTGCCACACTTATATTGTCCAATTTCATACTATTGTACGTCATTACATTACCAATGAAAGACTATTGATTCATAAGATTCATCATAGCTCCATCTGAAAAATAATAAATCAAGACTGAGGAAAAAATTGGAAAATTGATGGACAGACAGCTGTGATAAAAATTGGCTAACTAATGACTTTATTTAGAGATGAAAAACACCAGTTCGTTTCACTCTGAAGAACTTGACATTGTTACTTCACCTCACAGGATAAGATATTTTTCAAGCATCAAAAAACTCTGAGGAAAATATTCAATGATATATCAGCTTAAAAAGAAATCAATTAAAAAATAATTACCAGCGACTATTCCATCCTGAATTAGTAGGCCTTAATAGGGTAATATACTATTAGTCTCAGAAAAGACATGATACCTTGCAAAGGATTTCATTCTAATTCCATTGTTGATGGGGAGGAGGACGTGATTTGCTACTGGCTTCTTCAGTCCTACTTTCACCCAATTCTTTCATCATTTTCCAGACTGAGAACCAACATCATTCAAATAACTGCTGTATTCACACACTATGGTCTAATTTATTGCTTCCAAGTGACATGTGAATATTGAAATTCTGATATATGGTTGGTAAATAGCCAATTTTTGGGTGGTTCCTCAAAATGCCTGGAACGTACATATGGAAATTCAAAATCTTCTAATATAAATATATATTTCATACAATAAATATAAACATCAATAATATATTATATCAACAGAATGAAGAATGATTGCAATTGTGTATTGAATAAGCCATTTCAATCCTTTTGATTGTCCTCTTATGATATTCCTTCGAGAATTTTCTAGAACTAAAATTCATCAGTAATTAAAATAAACATATCTCACCTGCATTTGATTATGAACGTAAGGAATAAATCGAGATCCACTCCACG
Organism: Myrrha octodecimguttata; assembly: GCA_958510865.1. Lineage (NCBI taxonomy): Eukaryota > Metazoa > Arthropoda > Insecta > Coleoptera > Coccinellidae > Myrrha > Myrrha octodecimguttata. Next base: position 996,187 of record OY294057.1, on the reverse strand, counting down.
GCATCCTGGAAAATCTTTGAATTTTTATCAAAAGTGATTTCTTGTCCTTGGGGGAAAACAAAACACTACTAACCTCACATTCCTCATGCACAGAGTATAGTTGAGAGCACAGAACCTCAGAATATGAGAGTCGTGATTCACAGCACAAACTTGTTTCATAAAGAGGTTGAAAAAGGATAGCTTATAATAAAACCATTGTTTAAGGTCATTGTTAAGAACTTAAACAATGGAAAAACCATTCTTAGGGATATCCCTAAAAAAAGATTGAACAAACAAGAATTGAACCATTCGTGAACATTTGTCGAAGATATTTGGAATGGATTTAGGGTTATTCTTCTTCTTCTTTCTTAGACAAACTGTGCCATGATCAGTCTTGCCCCTGATCTGGAGGTTTGAATATGGGCTCAGCCTAATAGACTATGTGTCCAATCTCAGTGGTTATAGTTCGATCAGTCTTGATCCTGGGTCCTGGGGCAGCAGGAGTCTTGGAGGTTCCAATCCCAGAATCAGGTTGCAGATTGCTGTGATATTAGCTTCTGTTGGAATTGTTGGATTTCTCTGAGACATTAATCAGTTTGTGTTAGTTATTTCTTTTTACTTGTGTCATGTGATTAGCCATTAATGTGCTCTAAGCAAAAAGCAGGTGAGGGTATACAGGATACAGGTGGTAGGAATATATGCGGGACCACAACAAAGGCATTATCCAAGCTGGCAAGCAAACTACAAAGCTATCCCACAAGCAACTACAAAATCCACAACTAACTGCAAAAAATCTAGTTTTGGTGAGAATACAACCTCGAATATGTTGATCGGCAATTGAAAACCCTTCTCAGTAAGTGAAGTGTATAAAGTGTTGATATTGGCCTTGTGTAAGGAACAACTTAGAAATATATGAGGGATGTCGCCAATTTCGCCACAATCACATAATGGGGTGTCTTTAATACCAATTCTGTGCAGGTGAGCAGGGGTTAGGCAATGACCTGATTTTAACCGAAGAATTGTCGTTATAAATAGCCTGGATTGTTTTATTTTTGTGAACCAAGGTTTGTCTGGGAAGTCATCTTGTGACAAGAACGATCTATAGATTTTACCCTTTTCTTGGCAAATCTGAAAGAATTCAGCAGCCCACAGCTTCTTAAGCTGGTTACGAAAGGATGGCCAAAGTTCTTGGGGGTCGGCTGGAATGCGGGATGGATTCTTCAGGTATCGACCTTGATTTGCCAGTCGGTCTGCAAGATCATTATCCTGTATATATGAGTGACTTGGTATCCACAGACAGAGAACTGTGAACCCCTGTGTGAAGGCGTTATACAATATGTTTCTAGTTTGCGCAGTGATAATGTTAGTGTTTGCACTAATATTATTCGATTTTAGCGCCATGAGCGCACTGAGAGAGTCCGACACAATAAGAATGTTTTTCGACTGTTTTTCAAGAGCAACAGTGACAGCTCTTTGGATTGCGAACATTTCTGCAGAGAAGATTGACCAATGATCTGGTAGGCGACCAGATAGCCTAACGTCAAGGGCTGGTGAGTATATGCCATATCCCACTGAGTCAGGATTCCTGGAGAGAGATGCGTCAGTAAAATATAAGGTATGATCAGAAAACTTTGTTAGTATAAGCTCCCTGAATTTGACCGGATTAGTAAGTGCAAACTTGGGGAGACCAGATGTATGTACTGGGATTTTATGTATCCTTGCCTCCAGGGGGATTGAAAAGAAAGGGATGTTTAGACTTCTCTTAATTAGTTCCCTGCATTCCTGAAGATCGATTATCGCCTGGTAGAGAGAGGGGATGGAACCATTGAACCACAAGTGTGCCAATTCTTGTGGATTCTTCATGATTTTGAGTACCGGATGGAATTTGAACCTGTAGAGCTTTGAAACGTATTTATAAGCAAGCCATCTTCGCCTATATTCAAGGGGTCTTTGGCCACTCTCAACAAGCAGAACATTTATAGGGGTAGACTTCATAAGTGAAAAGGCCGATCTCAGTAAGGATCTTTGGGCCCGGTCTAATCTAAGAAGAGTGTCCTTCGAGCATCTCCCGTAAAGAAAGCTCCCATAATCCAAATGGGGTTGTGCCAGAACTTGGTAGATTCTCAGCAATGTGGTTGGATGTACTCCCCATTGTGTTTTTCCTAAGGCTTTGATAATGTTATGCGCTGCAGAAACTTTCCCACAGGCAGTCTCAACTTGTTTTTTCCAGCGAAAAATGCCCTCCAGTTGTATGCCCAAATATCTGATACTGGACTTCCATGGTATGTTGTTGCCTCCACAAGAGACATTTGGTAAGTCTTTAAGGCTGCCGGCCTTTGAGAAAACCATTGCCGACGATTTCTCTGGTGAGAGCGTTAGATTCTTGCTGGCAAGCCAGGACTGTAAGTTATTTAGCGCCTCTGTTAGGGTAAGTGACATCCAATGTATGTCCGTTCCCCTGATTAATACACACAGGTCATCTGCATACTATAGCAGATATATTCCAGCGGGAACTAGCCCACCTGGGGTAATTGAATAAAGGTTATACAGTATTGGGGCCAGAACTGAGCGCTGAGCAAGCCCAACAGAGCAATATTGGGGCCCCAAGAATGGCGCCGGTTTCATTGAAGAAATATACAGAGTTCGCCGATTTAGTAGTGCTAGTATTAAATCTATTTCATGCGTTGGTATTCCCACATTCATCATGTCATCGCCTAGTAGGTGTGGTAGGACATTATCGTAGGCGCTTTTTATGTCCAAAAAGACAGCAACTACCCTCTCTCCCTCAGAAAACGCCCCATACACGAATGCAGACAAGTAAGCGAAGCAATCTGCCACGGAGCGACCCCTGCGAAAGCCAAATAAGGGTCTATGGAGGCCAATATGAGCCTCTATTTCGGGTTCTATTCTATTTTTTAATAACGTTTCAAGGATCTTAGTTATGCATGGTGTTAGAGCAATTGGCCTGTAACTAGAGGGTGATGTGGAAGGTTTATCCTTTTTAAGGAATGGAAGTATAAGGGACTCCTAATATTCCTCTGGCACTGAACCCTCTATGAGGTTATCATTGTAAATTCGAAGGAGGATTAGCTTGGCCGACAGCGGCAGGTGAGTGAAAAAGGAATGTCCGATTCCATCCAAGCCAGGGGCAGTGTCTCCCTTGTGAAGTAGGACATAATTCAATTCCTCCATGGAGAATAAATTGGCCTCTTCGAGCGCGTCATATCTGCATATGCCTAATCTGGGGGTGCCAGATAAGCCTTTTAGAATGCCCAATAAGCAATTCTTTGATGGTGATGGAAGCTTGTTAATGACATTTTGGCCCGTGAACCTCTTCACCACCTTCCACATTTTGTTCGATTTTATGAACGTGATGTTTTCGCAGAAATTTTTAAAAGATGTTCTTTTCTTTTCCCGGATCAATCTCCTACACTTTGCTCTTGTCTCTCTTACAGAGAGATAATTCGTAAGAGAGGGAAAAGTCTTATAAAGTCGAAATGCCTGCCTCCTGTTCTGTACGGCTTGAGCAACATCATCATCCCACCAGTGTATTTTGAACCTGGGTGAGGAGGCGCTTTTGTATTTTGGTATGGATAGGTCTACAGCATTCCTAAGTAACGAGATTAAGTCTGATGGTTCAGGGATCTCATTCAGTCGAACATAGTCCGCAATATGGGTATAGTATTTGCACCAATCAGCATTCTTAACATTATATTTGCGAGTTGTAGAAGGGTGGGGAGATTGTGCATTAGGCTCTGTAGGACTGTTTATCTCTACAATGATCGGAAAGTGATCACTCATATTGCTGTCTCTGATTACTGTCCACTGAAAGCTCAGAGCTATATCTGATGAGCAGATGGTGATATCAGGCGCGCTGGGATTGACATTGGGGGGTGTGGATCGTGTTGGGGTGCCATCGTTTAACAGTACATATTCTGAATCCTGCAGTAATCTTTCAATAGTTCCCCCGTTGAAGTTTTTGACCCCAGATCCCCAGATAGGGTTCTGAGCGTTTATATCGCCCACAAACACAAATGGAGATGTCAGGTTTCGGAAAATTTCCAAAATGTGTACATCAGTGAGTCTGATGTCCGGAGGAACATAAATTGACAGAATGTCTATTCCCATTGTGTTGACCTTTATATATTGCACATGTTTAGGTAACTTACATCCTGTTACAGGGATGATACAAAAATCAACATCACTTCTGATGGCAACGGCAACGCCACCGAAACCATCGGCTCTGTCTTCTCGTATTAGTGTGTAGTCAGTTATTTGGGTTGTGTGATTAAATTTTAGGAAAGTTTCATTTAAAAGTATAACTTCAGGATTATGATCCCCTATAAGAATTTTCAAGTCTACAAGATTATAGAGAAAAGAGTGGATGTTCCAATGAATTATTTTAACCATTGTATGTGTATAAACAAGATGAAACAAAAATAAGGTTTAAAAAGATACAGGGGAGTGAGATACTGTATATTATTATGTGTAATCGTCTCTGTCAGACATGGGGGACTCATTTCCCATGTTCCAATCTGGACTGTTAGTATTTTCGAAATTTTCAGCTATAATAATATTTTCTTTTGATATTTCTTGGTCGTTGCGTGATGTGGAAGGAGCATTTACTTCAGCTTCAGTGATGACTCTTTTCAAGGCATCACCTCTGAAGGTTGAGTCGACTGGTGTAGGGCGTTTAAGGTATGTTGGAGAGTACGTAAATAGGGCCTGACGATGAGCCTCTCTATCATATCCTTTTTGGACATGATCCTTCTTTTTAGGAGTGCGTTTGGTTGCAAAAGCATATGTTCTATCCTGTGTGCTTATATTAGAGCCTGTTGACTGAGGTCTGTAATCATTCATAAAACTAGGGAACTCCGAGGGTAGAGGTGATGACCTCGACTTGGTAGCAATGTTAGCTTCATATAACGATACGTTATGCAAAGCCATTAGTTCACGCATTTTTACTTGCCTGAGGTATTCGTCACATTTCTTATCGTTTGCCAAGTGGGATTGACCACAGTGAACACATTGAGGTTCCTCAGTGCATGGAGATTCTGTTTCATGTGATTTACCGCAAGTCATGCATCTAGAATTACCTCTGCATTGATTTTGAACATGGCCAAACCTTAGACATTTGTGGCATTGGATAACAGGAGGGACGTATAATTGCACGGGGGTTCTTATACTGAACAATTCCAAGTGCTTTGGTAAAGTGGTACCCTGAAAAGTTACCAAACATGTTCCAGTAGATACTTGCTTCGAAGTACCATCTCGCAACTTTATTGTACGTTTGAATCTGCGTGCACGAACAACCGGAACACCCGGTGATAATCCTTTTCCAAACAATACAATATACTCCTCAGTGATGTCTGAACCAATGTCTCTTACTATACCCATAGATGTAACCATTCTTGCTGGGATGTATATATCATATTGATCTTTAGGGAATGTGTGTTTTTCAACAAACCAATTAGCTTGTTCGTGTGTGGAGAAATAGACACCAGTTCTTTTCAAGCCCTTACGGCAAATTTTTTTAATATTGGTATGTGCTCTGTAGTGTGTTTGGTGAAGTAATTTGCCCACATTCATGGGATTTAGATTGCCAATATTTGTATGAATAGATTCAATGATCACACAATAGGGGCCTTTGTCTGTGGCATTACATTTGCAAGATATTCTAGGGGTAAAAGATGAGGTTGTTGTTTTCAGATGAGTTAATTCTTCATTTAATAGGTTGAAATCAATGCGGTTATTCGAATCAACATTTTCTAACGCTTTAAAAGCTCGAGGAGATAATAATGAGGAGACCCGGGGACGTTCCCCGGGGCTCACTGTAGACATTTTAATAAACTAGATGTGTTGTTAGGTTAATCGCTATCAGTTGAATAAAAAATTTCTTTTATACCTAAATCAGTGATGTTAGAAATTGTCAGCCTGGATCACAGCAATAAACACTCACCAAGGATATCACACAATCACAAATGCAAGGAAAAATCAAGGAAAATTCACCAGAATTCGAAGAACGCTAAGTTTACACGAAAAGTAGGGTTACCGTTCCGATTTAGGGTTATAGTGTTTATCAATGTAGAAATTACAAGCATGAAAACTGTGGAGTAGTCAGAATTTTCAATTTCGGTGATGCGTAATTCAAGCCCCTCGAAACTGCCTCTGACTGTATAGAACCCCCAATTTAAATTACATTTTTCGAAGGACCTTCAAAAAAATACTCTTATTCACGAGTAATATGTTATTCATATCATTCATAAGAAACAAAATATTGTAACTGAATTGGACGTACAATGGATGTTATTCGTTGGATGTACAATGGATGTCCAGAAATGTACATACACTGGACCAATAATATACTCTTCATCATTTTTTTATCCTTTGTTTGAAGATACTTACAAGTTTCATTTCTGTTTGAATTAATATACGATTCTTGAGATTTGAACTGAGATACTTATACATATTTATGGACATTGAATGTAAGTACATTGGACGTACGAGGCGTACATCCAATGGACGTCCATCTTCCTGCGTACAATGTACGTCCAGTCAATGTCCATGAACGTTTGGACTTGATATGGGTATAAAACGGACGTCCAATGGATGTCGCGTGCTGTACATCCAATGAACGTCCATTTTCCTACGTACAATGTACGTCCAGTCAATGTCCATGAACGTTTGGACTTTATATGGGCATAAAACGGAAGTCCAATGGATGTCGCGTGCTGCACATCCAATGGACGTCCATGTTCCTACGTACAATGTACATCCATTCAACGTCCATGGGCATTTGGACATAACATGTACTTAAAATGGACGTCCAATAGATGTCGTGTGCTGTGTGGGATCGCAGGGATAACTTTAAAACCTCTCTGTGTTGCCTGGGGAAGTATTTCCGAGAATAAATATCGGCTCGAACTGAAATTTGAAGCAATATTTTCAAATACCGACTTCAAGGTACTTTCCATGTTTCAGTCTGATCGCGTCAATAGTTATCGACATATTGAGGAAATATTCTCAACATTTCAAATAACAAGGAAATTTTACATGATTTTTTTCTAATATCTCCGGAAATAAACATCAAATTGAATTGACATTTGAAAAACTGTTTCAACGACATCTGGTCACTTAATTCAGAAAAAAAAACTTTTCTATAAGGAAAAAAAATTTTTTCAGAATATTTTCATAATTGGATTCGCACAAAACCAGGCATTACCTTGTGCGTTGATATTCTTCAACTAATTACAAAGTTCCGATGTGATTGCGTCAGTGCTTCTCGAGATATTGAGGAAATAACCTCAAAATTTCGAACAACAAGTAGATACGACACATTTTTTTACATATATCTTCAAAAGAAAACATCGTATTGAATTGAAATTGGAAATGTTGTTGCTGAATACTGATTTGGAGGTCTGTGTTGAATTTCATTGAAATCTGATCCACACTTTACGAGAAAAAAAAAACTTTTTAACAGAAAATTCAGAAATTTTCGAATAAACATTATTTTGAGGGTTTCTAACTACATACTCCATATGAAATTTTGCAATAAGTTGCGCGTTGGTATTCAAGAACTAATAACAATGTTTAAATCCGATACAATCAGTACTTCATGATATATCGAGGAATTAACTTCATATTAATATTAACTTTCATATGAATATAACTCCGAAACTGTTCGGCCGAATCTAAACCGAAATTGTCAAGACGCTATTTATGTTCCTTCGAAAGTTAGAGCACACAGACAGAATCAAATTTGATCAAGGTTTCTTCATCAGTGAGTCAACCCTAGTTGTTCGAGATCGATTTCGGCCCAAAGTTCGAAAATTTCAGACATCGTGACGAAATGATAACGCACTGTTCCCCTGGACAAGCGCGTTTAAACGCCTCTGGCGATGCATAATTTTTATATCACTTATCTAGATATCATACATGTCTGAACAGGAAAAATCAAGAAACCACCGCCTGACATGTTTCTGCAACATAGGAATCGGCAGTAACTGGTTATTGATAATCAAATTTTGTGTATGTTTATACCTAATCCCATTTCATTTTTCAATACTTATTTTGTAATAAATTTTCGTTCTTTGTTTTTCTTCACGATTTTTTTTTTAACCTGAATTGTGGTGTCCCTTAACGGTGGTGCCTGTGTGCATTACACATTTTGCACATTGAACACTTTGCACATATGGAAGCAGGGGATCTGAATGTCGAAAACGAAAGTTACGTGTTCAACTTCACAACGAAACTGTTTTGTTCCAGATGTGAAAAAGATTATCCAATCTCGTGTATGTTTATACCTAATCTTATTTAATTTTTCAATACTTATTTTGTTTTGTTATTTTTCTTGTTTTTTGTTTTTCTGGACAAATTTTTTTTTTTGGACCATGAATTTTGGCGCCCCTAAACGGTGGTGCCTGTGTGAATTACACACTTTGCACATATAGTAGCGGAGACTCTGAATGTCTAAAACGAAAGTTACGTGTTAAACTTCACAACGAAACTTTTTTGTTCCAGATGAAAGAAGTGTGGTTATTGGACACCCCAAGATGGTGTTTTAGGAGACCTTCTCATTTATAATATATTTAAACTATCATTCTCTTAATATGAATCAGTTGCTGTATCTGATAATTCATGTTGATGATACTAATATTCTAGAAATCATAAAATTCATTAAAGGTTGATGGAAGAATGAAAGTATGCTCATGTAGAAGTTAAGAAATTGTGTTAAATAGGTGCCTCAAACATGAATGCCAGAAAAGATTCAAAACTAAGCCTCCCAATGGGTTATTAGTAGACGACACTCAAGTTAAACTAACTGGTTGGATTAAGTTTCTTGGTAAATACATCGACTCTAACTCGACCGAGAAAAATTTTGTAGATTGAATTGTAGATTGAATAAAATACAATTTCTACAATTTATTCTATCAATGTTTCGAAAAAGTGAGTGGACTTATCTACATTAAAAATAGTTTATTTTTCTAATTTCCAGTCAATATTGTCGTATGATATTATATTCTGGAGAAATGGTTCCTGCTACTGATGCCTCTTTGTAAAACAAAAAATCGAGAAAAGCACTGACGTGAGATCAATAGCTTTCACACGCTTGTTTAATTTCTCCGAAAGGAGTCACCTGCTTATTGATCCATCCAAACTCAGTTTCACTTTGTAATAGACTGATTTGGAGATCTTTTTTCATATAGCCCTACAAACTTCTGCATGGACCTCCAAGCTATCATTTCTCAATCGAGTGATAGATTTAAATTCGATCCGATCCGTATTTTCGGAAATATTTGAATGTCATCATATTTGAGTAACAAATCAATGAACCTACAAACTATTGTTTTTCCATCAGGTACTAGATTCAAATCGGATCTTATCTGTACTTTTGGGAATAGTGAAAAAATAAAATTGTGAATGGGTATATCCACGAAATCTTTGGGCAGATTTTACCCATTCACGAATTCGATCTTCATAATAAGGCCCCACTGCTTCTCTACAAATATCGAGTCCCTAAGCAGAGCTGTGCCGAGCACTGATGGAAAGTGCTCCGATCACAAAGCACTAAGCCCTTTCGAAAAGTGCTCCGGAATCTCGAGCACTAAGCACTCATTTTTTGTGAAACGCTCGCGATTACCAAGCACTTTCAGAAAGTAATTCGTTTACACGAGCACCGAGTACTAAGCACTTCTTAATATGAAACTTCGACTTCAAGACTTTTTCAGCCAATTGTCTGTATTTTGGCTGTTTTGACCGAATACGTCCATGTATAGAAGAAACATATGAAATTTGAGACGCCAATATCTCCGGAACCATTCCAGCCAATTTGTCCATAAACGAAGTCCCTTGTGTTTTATTCGGGTTTCGAATTGACGATCTCAGGAAAGCTAAAAACAGATTTACCACTGCACATCGGTTTCTCGAAGTCGGAAAACCATCCTAGTACCGACCATAATTTGGAACCCGAGCAGAGCTTTTCTCCTTTGATATGTATCGTGTTCACGACTGGACAGAATCGATTTTGACTACGGATTCTTTATTGGTGAGTCAAACATTGTCGTTAGAAACCCTGCTCGGTTTAAAATTTCAAACTTACAGACCGATATTTGATTAATTCCCAATATAGCTTTCGCCATAATAATATGCATTCGAAATAATAGAAACGTAAAGTTCGTTTTTGCGCGCATGTTCTAGGGAATAGCGTGCTATCGTTTGGTGTTTGGTTTGTCATTAATTTTCGAATTTTGAGCCGAAAATGGTCTCAAACGACTAGGTTGAACCTACTGATGAAGAATCCGGTGTCAAAGTAGATTCTGTTCCGCCGACCGTCCAACCGAAACCCGATATTTGTCGAACGGAGCAAAGTAGCGGCTTAAAACTTTCAGGATAGGTCGCGCATCCGAATGCCGCTGTTATGTTCGTTGATGGGCACAAGCGGCCCAACGATTTCAGCGTTATAGCTATTTGAAATGTGGAGGTTATTTTCCTGATATTGAAACTTGGCACTTAGTTGGAGCACAGTGACTCGCAAATTCCTGCAAAATTTGGTTGGGATCGTACCGTCAGTAGGATTGAAAAAAATTTTTTCAAAATTTTTTCAGAAAAATTTTTATTATCGGAAACAGTTCACTACATTTGAAAAAACTTGGCTTATACCTTGAGCTCCATATATCATAGCAGTGTATCAAATTTCAGTTCGATATGTTCAAAATTTTCAGGGATAATGGGAAAAAATATTTGGAGGAAATTTTGAAGGTATTTTACTCACTATCGTTGTTTTTTTCCGGAATAACTCAGAAAATACAATCTCATTGTGAAACTTGGTAACTAGTTTGAAAATGCTGATTTGCAACTCTGTGCGAAATTTCGTGATGATCCTGTCATGAGAACAATCTAAAAAAATTTTTTCTTCGAATATTCAATATTCTGCGATCTTCTAATCATTTTATCCTCTCGAAATTCTGTGTGAACCTTCAAGCTGTCATTTTTCAATCAAATACTGGATTTTAATTCGCTCTTATCTGTATTTTCGAAAATATCGAAATAAAATTGAAAATTTTGTTTCCACAAATTTTATATTCGAATCATACACCCCAAGAAATTTCGTTGTCATACTTCATTGAAATACTGGATTCAATTCGATTTGATATTTATTTTTAGAAATACTGGAAATATGAAATTTTGAATATGTATACATATTACGAAGTTAAAATTCGTGAATGAGTAAAATGCGCCCAATGCTTCCGTGGATAAATCCATCCAAAATTTTATATTCCCAATATTTCTCAAAAAAACGCAGATAATATCGAATTGAAATCCAGTACTTGACGTGTTTGACTCCCTGATGATGAATCCGTTATCAATATCGATGTTTGGCTGTTCGGCCGTCCGTAAACACGATTACTCTCCAAACGAAAAATCTAGAGCCCTTAGAAGTTGCAGGGTAGGTTCAGTGCCAAAATATCTCGGCTGAGTGCGTTTATAGGTATAATCGGTGTTACTGCAACCAGTCAACTAATTTTCTTTCTTAATTTTTCGTTTATTATTCGTAAATTCATGCTAGTTCATAGTTGACCTAATTCAGGGAATATCATTTAATTCGAATGTACCGCGTGAAAACATATGCTGGAGATTTGATGAATGCCAGATACGCAAGAACGATACAGTCTCAATGCTCGTTCATTTGCATATGGACATATACAGTTTTCCACTCGCTCTGTCGTCGTGTATAAAAACAAAAATTTCTATTATATAAACATTTTCAAGTTGACTCTACTTTCAAGAACAAACAATTCTTTCGTTGTGCGAGATTGTGTGTTCCGTCTACCACCAGTTCGAAGGCGAAGATCAGCCAACGACATCTCAGGGATTTTCCTTTCACATGGTAGGCAAGAATCATTTCTCCACATTTCAATTTTTGGTCCTTCGAAACTTTCACATAAGGGCCCTTGTCGTGCCATACCGGTCCTATCGAGCCGATATTTGAACCATATCAGTCCAATCGAGCTGATATTAGAACCTTAGTTCTAAATTCTTTCAATTAGGCAACTCTGAATTTAATTCATCTCACTTCCATATTCTTCTGCTCATAAAAAAAACAAAACTGATAATCACAGTGGATAACCTCTCATTTTCGAACAATAACAATACCTGACTTTTCGTAAATTTTCGATTCTTTTATTTCTTCTCTATTCTCGACTTTTCTGTGAGGTGTTGTTCCTGTTTGAATACTTATCCATTCATAGTGTCAACATTTAGCTTTTGGTATTATTTTCATTTTTTCGTTCATTTTGAAAACTTTTCAACATAAACTTTCGAAATAACATCATAACTGCAGTACACTTTGAATCGTAGAACAACTCATTTCATTCACAATGAATTCTAAAGTGAAACAGAATAAAGCTCGTCGTCAAATTCTTATTGATGACATCGAAAATATTGTTTTTAGCTCAGGCTGCGGTAACAGATGAAAGTCTTCACGTACGATTTCGTTTAAGATATGAAAATCTAGAGGAAATTTACAGTGAATTTCAAACTGTACATAATGCTATAATAGTGCTTTTAGCGAATTCAGATGAACCAGATTTCAACTCAGAAAAATCAATTAGAGCTGCGTTCACGATAATTATTTCACTGTCAAAACAATCTACGTAAATTTGTTTCCTGTCGTTAAACCTGAGTCTACTCATACATCAAAATCACCAAATGTAAAACTTCCCAAAATCGCTTTACCTATTTTAGATGGTAATTATAGGGAATGGCCAACGTTTTATGACTTATTCAAAAGTTTAGTTCATGAGAATTCTAATTTGAGTCAAATAGAAAAATTTCAGTATCTAATTAAGTTCACTTTCTTCTCAAGCTCTGAATTTGCTCAAAGGGTTTCCTTTGACAGCTCAAAATTATGAAAATGCGTTTCAAACTCTAACTGATAGATATCAGAATAGACGCCTCTTAGCTAATAGATATTGGAATGGAATTTATAATGTTTCAAAACTTCAAAATGAGTCAGCGTCCGGACTTGGACAGATTCTGGAAGTATTTTCGGAAAATTTAGCTGTGTTGAACAACTTGGGTCTGCCTATTGATCAGTGGGACTTTGTTTTATTTCATTTGCTCATTCAGAGATTAGACACAGCCACCATTAAACGATTTGAATTACAGGAATGCTCTACAGACATTCCTTCATTTATTAATTTGCAAACGTTCTTGACTAATCAATGTATAGCTCTAGAATCAGTTGCTCTTTCTCTTCCTTCAAAATCTCAACAGTTTTCTGATTCTCGAACTTCAAAAGTCAATAATACTCAAAGTAAACGAAATTCTGTTCTTTTAGTTCAATCGAAAAATAATACAGATAAAAAAGACAAAAGTTGTAATTATTGCAAGTCATCTCATAAAACTGGCTCGGATCGTTTCAAAATTGTTAAAGATAAGAATTGGTGCATCAACTGCCTTCATTCTGGGCATCAATTAAATAACTGTTCCTAGAAGTCAACATGCCGTACATGTAATAAAAAACACCATTCTTTATTGCACATGCGCAGGTCATCCGACGATGTACCTCAGAACGAATCATGTCAATCTCAAAGTCAAATCTCTTATTTTTTGCATTCAAACTCAGTGAATGTTTCGCCTGCTAAATACACAGTTTTATTGGCCTGCTCAAGTGGACATTCAAGACGCTTGGGGTAACTTTCAGAAGGTTCGTGTTTTATTAGACGCCGGTTCTCAAATGAACATCATATCCGAATCTTGTGTAAAAATGTTAGTTTGAGAATTTCAAAGAATGCTCTTTCAATAACTGGCATAGGGGAAAGTTCATCTACTGCTTCTGGTAGTACTGTCTGCTTTATTCGCCCTACAGGTCAGGTCAACCCATCTTTTACTTTTGACGCTGTCGTTTTTTCAAAAACTTGTACGCAAATACCGACCTCTTTCGTCCAATTTTCCAATTGGAAATGCATCTCCAACAAAATATTAGCATATCCTGAATTTTATACTCCACATTCCATTGACATCCTTCTTGGTGCAGATATTTTCCCACTCTTACTTAAAGACGGTCCAATCAAAGGCAACGGTTCGGAACCTACAGCACTAGAAACTGTTTTCGGTTGGGTTTTCATGGGACAAATTCAGTCCCCAAGTCACTCGATGAATTCATTTCATTTGTCTTTATGTGGTTCATCTATTGATACCACATTAAAGAAGTTCTGGGAACTTGAAGAGGTACCAACAACTACATCCTCTTCACCAGAGTATCAGCGTTGTGAACGGCTGTTTGTTGAAGGTCATTCAAGAGATGCGTCGGGAAGATACACGATTCCATGGCCATTTGAAAGTAACAAATGCTTATCTTTTGGTGATACGTATTCTCTAGCTCTACGTCGTTTTCTGTCGCTCGAACGTAGACTTATCAAAACTCCAGAAGTGTACCAGGAGTACTGTCATTTTATGAGAGATTATTTGAGTGGCATTCATATGTCGTCGGTGGTCACAGATGTCGAAACTGAGAATAAATTCTATATCCCTCACCATTGTGTCATCAAACCTGATAGTGCGTCGACCAAGTTGCGAGTAGTCTTCGACGCATCAGCTCACCTTCCAGGAAAATTGTCCTTGAATGATGCTCTCTTGATTGGTCCTAAATTACAGAAGGACATTTTGGTTATTCTGTTGAATTTTCGTGTCCTTTCTTTCGTTTTGACTGCCGATATAAAACAGATGTATCGTCAAATGTTAATTCAGCCCTCGCATCGTGATTACCAAAGAGTTCTTTGGAGGTTTTCTCCATCAGAGCCTGTCGGTGCATATCGATTAAACACCGTTACATATGGAGTATGTATATATTTGTAGAAGTGTTCTGAGGACTTGATGACTGCTAAAAGTTCTCTTCTGGTCACGCAGTAATTCCGTTCTGGTATTGATAAGACCTTGCTGAAATACCCTATAACTATTTCATGTCCATCCTGTATTTGTGATAGAACACCCCCGATGGCTGAATTACTAGCATCCGTGTCGAGCACAAACTTCCCTTCAGCTCTTGCGTAGCTCAAAACTGGAGCTGAGACCAGGGCCTTCTTCAGCTGTGCGAAAGCTTCAGCGCAATCATAGGACCATATGTACTCCTGTCCATCCTCTGTTAATTTTGTAAGAGGTTTGGCCACGTTGGCCAAGATACGAATATTCTTTAATAGGTGCATAAGCCTAAGAAACTTCGCAATTCACTCTTGTCTCTCGGTATAGGCCATTCCTGTACTGCTTTGATCTTATTCGGATCAACTTTCACGTCCCCTCGAGAAACTACGTGTCCATAATATTTCACCTCTGTTCGGAATAAATTGCATTTCTTCGGACTCAGCTTTAGGTTAGCTTCACGAAGTCGCTGAAAAACCTCAGATAGGTGGTGAAGGCGGTCTTGGAATGATTTTCCCACTACTATTACATCATCTAAGTACACCAGACAAGTCTTCCAGGAGAGTCCTCTCAATATAGTTTCCATTAAACGCTCAAATGTGGCCAGAGCGTTGCATAAACCAAAGGGCATCACTTTAAATTGCCACAGACCCGTTTCAATACTAAAGGCAAGTTTCTCTTTGTCTCTTTTATCCAAGCCAACCTGCCAATACCCACTCTTCAAATCCAAGTTGGAAAACCAACGTGATCCCGAGAGTGTATCCAGTGTATCATCGATTCTCGGTAGGGGATAGCTGTCCTTCTTCGTAACTTGATTGAGCTGCCTTTAGTCTACTCAGAACCTGGTGGATCCATCCTTTTTCTTCACTAACACTACAGGCGACGTCCAGGGGCTATTGGATGGTTAAATGACACCCTTTCTCGCCATGTCCTCAATAGTCCGTTCAGCCTCTTCTCTTTTTGCCAAAGGAAGACGTCTATTGTGCTGTCGGATGGGTTGTGCATCACCAATATAGATTTTATGCTGCACAATATCGGTATTCCCTGTTCTTTCGTCAGTGGCGAAAACGTCGGAGAATTTCTGAATCAGTTTTCCCACTTCGGCTAGTTCATAACGGTCCAGATCTTGACATTTCGAGGTGAGAAGGGTCACCAGCTCTTCAGTATTCTTCTGGCTCTGCGAGACTCCTGCAGTACCAATTCCACCAGAAATATGGTACACTGGTACCCCTTGTCCAATCAAGGTGTTCTTCTTCAGGGTGACCGGAAACCTGTTGACATTGAGTAATTGGATGGGAATACTGTCTGTTATTCGTACCAATGCCTTTTCCAGTAACATTCCTTTAGCTAGGATTGCATCGTCACAGGGTTCGATCACTTTAACGCTGCCTTTTTTCGTAACGTCATCACATATACCACTCACTATGCCTTCAGTTCGACCTAGCAACGTGATGTCCTCGGCCAATCGAATCCGATATACCTTATCATCCACATCATTGAACGGGATCTCTTCATTTCCCAGTCGAAGCACATCACTCTTCATATCCAGTTGGCATCCAAGTTTCTTAACTAGGTCCAATCCCAGGATAACTTCTTCCGTGATTTCAGCCACTAGAACTTCGTGCCTTGCTGTTGTATTTCCCAATTCAATAGTGGAGAGGACCGATCCATAAGTTGGTATTTCCTGTCCAGACGCAGTTCGAAGTTTGATCATAACTGGACGAATTTTAGATCCTTTAGCTATTTCTGGACGCACAATGATTCTGGTCGATCCAGTGTCTACCAGGATTTTCACATTTCGATCATTTATTTTTCCGGAAACTACTATGCTGGATAAATCTGTGGACGTAATTCCTCTGATTATCAGTTCAGGGGTATCTACAGCTTGGGTAGATTTATGCCCCCTATCACCGGCCCTTTTCCGTCTACCTGCTGCGGCTCTTCTCCTACTTTTTAAGCCATTCAGCTAAGTATGCCCACCTTGATTGCAGTACCTGCACACAGCATCTTTTTTTTCAGTACTCAATAATCTGCTGACTTCTTCTCTTATGACTTCTTCAACAGGTCGGTCTATACTCCTTGGACTTGTCTCACACGAACGTGCCCTCTATGCGACGCCTGCTCCGCTGCCTCGAATTCTAAAGGCTGAGCCGAAGCATCATCTATGGTTTTAGGGAGTGCAAGTCTCAGAACTTGTTGTGTCTCACCGTCCTTGATTCCATCTACAAAGGTTTGGATTGATAGCTGTTCAAGGAAGCTTTCTGGAGCAGTTGGATAAGCCAGCCTTACTAACCTAGCCACATCTGCTTCAAACTCCTGGAGATTTTCTCCTGTTTTCTGCACCCGGTTCTTGATTTGGGCATGATAAACTTGATGTAAATGAGTATCACCATATCTCATCTGAAGTTTCGATAGTAGAACTTCATAACAGGCTTGTTGGCTCTCCGGAATCGTTTGCAGAATATTGAGTGCCTCTCCCCTTAGAGCTATTATCAATGCTGTGGCTTTTTTGTTATCGCTTCAACTGTTTGCCAGCGCAGCAGCTTCAAACTGCTTCTGATATGTCGACCAGGGCACTTTTCCATCGAATGTTGGAGACTTGATCTTCATTTTTACACTTTCACTGCTATTTTCCATTTTCATGTTGCTATAGGATGATGAAGCCGGATAATCTTTTCCAATTGACATTCTTTTCAGGAACTCTATTATTTTAGAATGCTGTTCAATTATTCCTGATATTTCTTCAAATTTTCCGTTAACTTCTTCATGAACTTGTTCGTATTTTTTGTCAACTGTATCAAATTTCTCATTCACTTCGTCCAATTTTTCGTCAACTTTATCAAATTTTCCATTTAATTCGTCCATTTCCTTCTTCATTTCATCTTTTATAGTTTCCATTTTCTCATCCAATTTACTTGGAAATTGACTCATCAATTTATTGCTATTCCGAGAATTTTCTTCCATTTTCTCATTGATTTTCTGAGAACTTTCTTCCATTTTCCGTGAATTTTCTTTAATTTTCTCATTGATCTTCTGGGAATTTTCTTCTGCCTCATTTTCCAGTTTATCCATTTTCTCATTGATCTCCTGAGAATTTTCCGTGAATTTTCTTTCATTTTATCCATTTTCTCATTGAGTTTATTCAGAAATTACATTATCGCTTGCGCCTCCATTGCGTTCTGAACTCTCGTAGTCACTGGCATGAATTTCAATCAATAATTTATGTACTCAATTCGAGCGATGTCGAACCCCACACCTGACACCAATGTTACGTTTTCTTGTTTTGTTAAAACGTTCAGAATATTTAAACTATTTATTTACACACTACTATTCCGATAACTAAACAACTATTTCTATCAAAGTCTGTTCACAATTTATTTCCGCACTAATTTATTTTAACTGAACACTTTCCGCTACGAATCACTCTACTGAATTGGTCCCTGGGCTGCGCTGCGCTTGCCCTTATATCGCCCGTGCAATTTCCAGCGATGTCTGGAAGACTCCCGAAAACGGGTGACTCATACGCGTCTCGAGTGTTCGGCAACATTCTAGAATAGACAGGGCCATACTCGTCAAAATATTTACAGTATTTGAATGTAGAGATTGGTCATCCGCCATAAATAACTCATCGAGAATTCAGTTAAGTTCAAGAAATAAATTTTTCCTTAATATTCTTATTTTGCGATACTCTCGGAATTTCCCACGAACATGCACGCAATCATAATACATTAAAGAATGCAAAATATCATTTTAATCAGATCATTCGGTTCGAAATCACAGAGAAAAAAAATAATGAAATTTTAAATGTGAACCGGAATGAGTGACATACGAATACGAAAATATTAAATTAGTATAATCCACGTGACTTCACGTCAGTGAATTTCTTGAAATTTTCTAACACTCTTTAGAACGGAATTCTAATATTCGTATTGTGGTGGCCTTTACTTGATAGAAATCCATTGTGAACTCAATTAAAAGAAACAAATGTGGTTGATTTCTACTTTATTATAAACACATGACGCGTTTCACTACATTGTAGTTTCATCAGATGCTGAGTTGCAACTGTCTCAAAAGGTGTGTTACAGTTTTACATAAACCAATACAGGTACAGAGATATTTCCAACGGGACAATCATGGAAAAACCAAACCGGGCTCCTAGCTGAATAGGTTTAACAATGGTGAATTTGACAGTTCCGTGTGGTCGTTTAATAAATTCCGAGAATTTCTCAAACAATTTATCTCTAGAGCCTCCAATAAATTTAACTTCCGCCCTTTGTTGTCTATGTGTAGAATCTTGAAATTTTCGTCGAGTTCGTGTTTTTTTATTATTAAATGTTCGGTGTACGTGGAGTTTAATTTATTTTTCAAAACAGAACTTCTATGTTCTTTCATTCTGGTGTTGAATGATCCACCCATTTGACCTATGTAAGTTTTCGGACATGAGCAACAGGAAAGTTGATAAACTCCTGATAGGTTGAATTTCAGAATTTTAGGTTTATATACTCCTGGAGATTTTCTCCTGTTTTCTGCACCCGGTTCTTGATTTGGGCATGATAAACTTGATGTAAATGAGTATCACCATATCTCATCTGAAGTTTCGATAGTAGAACTTCATAACAGGCTTGTTGGCTCTCCGGAATCGTTTGCAGAATATTGAGTGCCTCTCCCCTTAGAGCTATTATCAATGCTGTGGCTTTTTTGTTATCGCTTCAACTGTTTGCCAGCGCAGCAGCTTCAAACTGCTTCTGATATGTCGACCAGGGCACTTTTCCATCGAATGTTGGAGGCTTGATCTTCATTTTTACACTTTCACTGCTATTTTCCATTTTCATGTTGCTATAGGATGATGAAGCCGGATAATCTTTTCCAATTGCATTCTTTTCAGGAACTCTATTATTTTAGAATGCTGTTCAATTATTCCTGATATTTCTTCAAATTTTCCGTTAACTTCTTCATGAACTTGTTCGTATTTTTTGTCAACTGTATCAAATTTCTCATTCACTTCGTCCAATTTTTCGTCAACTTTATCAAATTTTCCATTTAATTCGTCCATTTCCTTCTTCATTTCATCTTTTATAGTTTCCATTTTCTCATCCAATTTACTTGGAAATTGACTCATCAATTTATTGCTATTCCGAGAATTTTCTTCCATTTTCTCATTGATTTTCTGAGAACTTTCTTCCATTTTCCGTGAATTTTCTTTCATTTTCTCATTGATCTTCTGGGAATTTTCTTCTGCCTCATTTTCCAGTTTATCCATTTTCTCATTGATCTCCTGAGAATTTTCCGTGAATTTTCTTTCATTTTATCCATTTTCTCATTGAGTTTATTCAGAAATTACATTATCGCTTGCGCCTCCATTGCGTTCTGAACTCTCGTAGTCACTGGCATGAATTTCAATCAATAATTTATGTACTCAATTCGAGCGATGTCGAACCCCACACCTGACACCAATGTTACGTTTTCTTGTTTTGTTAAAACGTTCAGAATATTTAAACTATTTATTTACACACTACTATTCCGATAACTAAACAACTATTTCTATCAAAGTCTGTTCACAATTTATTTCCACACTAATTTATTTTAACTGAACACTTTCCGCTACGAATCACTCTACTGAATTGGTCCCTGGGCTGCGCTGCGCTTGCCCTTATATCGCCCGTGCAATTTCCAGCGATGTCTGGAAGACTCCCGAAAACGGGTGACTCATACGCGTCTCGAGTGTTCGGCAACATTCTAGAATAGACAGGGCCATACTCGTCAAAATATTTACAGTATTTGAATGTAGAGATTGGTCATCCGCCATAAATAACTCATCGAGAATTCAGTTAAGTTCAAGAAATAAATTTTTCCTTAATATTCTTATTTTGCGATACTCTCGGAATTTCCCACGAACATGCACGCAATCATAATACATTAAAGAATGCAAAATATCATTTTAATCAGATCATTCGGTTCGAAATCACAGAGAAAAAAAATAATGAAATTTTAAATGTGAACCGGAATGAGTGACATACGAATACGAAAATATTAAATTAGTATAATCCACGTGACTTCACGTCAGTGAATTTCTTGAAATTTTCTAACACTCTTTAGAACGGAATTGTAATATTCGTATTGTGGTGGCCTTTACTTGATAGAAATCCATTGTGAACTCAATTAAAAGAAACAAATGTGGTTGATTTCTACTTTATTATAAACACATGACGCGTTTCACTACATTGTAGTTTCATCAGATGCTGAGTTGCAACTGTCTCAAAAGGTGTGTTACAGTTTTACATAAACCAATACAGGTACAGAGATATTTCCAACGGGACAATCATGGAAAAACCAAACCGGGCTCCTAGCTGAATAGGTTTAACAATGGTGAATTTGACAGTTCCGTGTGGTCGTTTAATAAATTCCGAGAATTTCTCAAACAATTTATCTCTAGAGCCTCCAATAAATTTAACTTCCGCCCTTTGTTGTCTATGTGTAGAATCTTGAAATTTTCGTCGAGTTCGTGTTTTTTTATTATTAAATGTTCGGTGTACGTGGAGTTTAATTTATTTTTCAAAACAGAACTTCTATGTTCTTTCATTCTGGTGTTGAATGATCCACCCATTTGACCTATGTAAGTTTTCGGACATGAGCAACAGGAAAGTTGATAAACTCCTGATAGGTTGAATTTCAGAATTTTAGGTTTATAGTTTTTGAAGATTCTACTCAAAGAGTTTGTGGTTTTGAACGCTATGTTGATATCAGATTTTCTCAGACATTTCTTAATTTTTAGTGATGGGTTTCCGAAAAAGGTTAAAGATTTGAATGTTGTTTTGGGTATGCTTCCGAGATAGCATTTATATATTGTTTCTTATTGATTATGTTATCGATCATTGAAGGTGAATAACCGTTATTGGATGCTATTTGTTTAATTAGATTCAATTCGTAATCGGAGTTCTTTGGAGATAGAGGAATTGATAATAATCGGTATGTCATACTATTATATGCGGATAATTTATGTTGAATTGGATGGAAATAATCTTTTGGGATAGTTATATCTGTATGAGATGGTTTATGAAAAATTGAAAACTGGAACTTGTTGTTGATTCTTGTTATTGTAAGGTCTAAGAAGTTTAAATGGTCTTCGGTTTCTAGTTCCATTGTGAATTTGATGTTCTTATGTAGTGTGTTAATGAACTTGAAAAAGCTTTTGAGTTGTCTGAGTGTTTCTATGGAGAAAACGAAGACGTCATCAACATATAGTATCGTTGAAATTATTTTATTTTTATGGATGAGTTTTTCTAAGTATTTCATAAACATTTCTCCAAGGATTGAGCTTAAGGGGTCACCCATGTTCGAAATTGAACATTTGAAAATGCCTCCTAATCTGCACACTGAACATTTCCGCAAATTCAGTCTATTTTATTGGACCCACCAGCAGCTTACGCTCTTCCACCAACCAGATGTCAAGAAACTCGATGCGCAGCTGATCAGCTGTAAGAACACCTGCTTCCGTTAACAGCCTCTCCAAGTACGAGAAGTTCGTAAGAATTCATTCCCGATTCCGATTAGCTCTTGTTAAGACTATCATTTTCGCTTTGCTTTGTTCTCCAAAATCAAACTGTTCCACTCACTTTAGATTATCAAGTATCATTGTTGAATCTTGTAAAGTTAGTGCAATTAGTGTGATAACCAGGTAAATAACTCATATTATCTATTTCTGCTCCAACTACTCGTTTTAATTTCTTATTCACGTTCACATTGAATATGGGGCACGTGTTGAAATGCAATCGATCATTAGTAGGATCGATTTTATATCGATTGTAGCTAGTTAGTTCCATTCGCTGTTGATAATTCTCCCTAGAAATTAATATTGATCATTGTTCGATTCTTTCTAGTATGAGTAGAATTAATGTAGTAATTTTGCTCTGATCGAATAATGATTTAATGGCTGCTCACACATGTTCGTCTTCATTGTAATGTTAAATAAGTTTAATTCAAATAGTAGACCCATGATCGTAAGGTCTGGGGTTCAAGCCCTTGGCCGGGAAATAACTTTTCCGGTTTTTAGGGGACCGTCCAACAATTCGCTGTTGGGTAAACAATTAACAGTGCTGTTCCTAACGTGGCGCAAGGAATTAGTAACAAAGCCTACACAGAACACACCCGGTATCCTAACTCGCACAAGCTTTAAGCTTCTGAGGGGTTTCGTTGAAGCCTAGGATATTCGGAAAAAATACAAAAATACAAATACATCCTTTCTCGATCAAGATGGAGTTATTCGTGTTGGAGGACGAATAACAAATTCTTTACTGGGTCCAGATAGCAAGCATCCTGCTATTTTGCCCCGACACTCCCTGTTAACTAATCTGATTATAGATGCAGCACATAAGCGTACACTGCATGGAGGTACTCAGATTACTTTGTCGACCATCCGACAACAATACTGGATCATTGGAGAAAGAGCGCCAGTGAAATCCTATATTCTAAGATGTGTCATATGTGCCAGACAGCGAGGTATCCGAGCTCAACAACTCATGGGACAATTGCCAGCACCGAGAGTTGTACCCTCTCGTCCATTTTCCCACACTGGTGTGGATTACGCAGGCCCGCTCACAATTAAAGCATGGAAAGGAAGAGGCTCCAAAACGCACAAAGGTTGGGTATGTGTGTTTGTCTGTTTTGCAACTTCTGCTGTCCATTTGGAAGTCGTAAGTGATTACTCCGCCGACTGCTTTATTGCTGCATATCGTAGATTTACAGCTTTACGTGGCATCTCCCATACTTTGTATTCGGATTGTGGTACCAACTTCATGGGAGCCGATGCAGCCCTCAAAGACCTGTTCACCAGAAGTTCCTCCAAAAGCAAGATTCTCACCGACCTCCTCATGCAAGATGGAATGAATTGGAGTTTCAACCCACCTGCAGCACCTCACATGGGTGGAAAATGGGAATCCACCGTCAAATCGTTCAAGTTCCACTTTAACCGTACTGTGCGAAATCAAGTCCTCACCTTCGAAGAACTGATGACGCTACTCAACCAAATTGAAGCAATCCTCAACTCCAGGCCCCTGGAACCACTAAGCGATGATACCGAAGATTGTTCAGCATTGACACCAGGACATTTCCTTACTGGTACCGCGCTTACTACATTGCCTGAGCCTTCCCTCGAAAGCTTCTCCACATCACGACTGTCAAGGTAGCAGTTAATCCTACAAAGAGTTCAGCAATTCTGGTCCATATGGTCTGCCTATTATCTCCAACGCCAGTTATCCATATCAAACTGGCACCATCCATCCCATGAAATCAAGGTTGGTTCCCTCGTTCTAATCACCGTTGAAAGACTTCCACCATGCAAGTGGCCATTAGGGCGAATAATGGTTCTGCACCCAGGTCAAGATGGACTGGTTCGAGTAGTTACCCTCAAGACTTCCACCTCCACATTGACCAGACCAATCATAAAGCTAGCTATTCTACCTATTCCAAGTTCCGAAGAACATGGTTCAAAGAACGATGGCCCACTCCATGAGTAATAATCACCAACGCTGTTGGTGATGGCGGCCGGAATGTTCAAAACTGAACATTTGAATATGCCTCCTAATCTGCGCACTGAACATTTCCGCAAATTCAGTCTATTTTATTGGACCCACCTGCAGCTTACGCTCTTCCACCAACCAGAGGTCAAGAAACTCGATGCGCAGCTGATCAGCTGTTAGAACACCTGCTTCCGTTAACAGCCTCTTCAAGTACGAGAAGTTCGTAAGAATTCATTCCCGATTCCGATTAGCTCTTGTTAAGACTATCATTTTCGCTTTGCTTTGTTCTCCAAAATCAAACTTTTCTACTCACTTTAGATTATCAAGTATCATTGTTGAATCTTGTTAAGTTAGTGCAATTAGTGTGATAACCCGGTAAACAACTCATCTATAATACTAAACGCGTTACAGGCAACACCGCCGAAACCACTGCAGGAGATCAAGAAAAACTTTTGCTAAGAAAGGGTTATGTTCGTGAGAGTTTTTCTGATATTTCCGGGGAGTCTCGGTGTGATATCTGAACGTGATTAGAAAGAGGGAGTTTCGAATTTTCCCGTCCTAATGATCTTTCATCGCGGAAAAATCTAGAGATACTTTTGAAAAATTCCCGAAAAATAACGAAAATATCGATATTTCCCAAAGGTGCAAAACCACAGGAAAGCATTTGGTCGCTGGGTTCAAGCTAGGTGAAGTTTTTTGGTACGAACAGAAAGACGAAAGACGAAATTGTGGCGTAGCGGGCCCCTTTTTTTGATTTCCACTTTCGTATTCTTGCAGGAATGATGGAAAAAAGTGACATTTCTAAGAAAATCCGGTAAAAATTCTTCATTTCATATTCTTCTGTGGACTCGGCCGAGATCGGCTATCTCCGCCGCCTTCGGGCTCGCTTTGGAGGTAGAATTTCTTGCGACAGTGAATATATGGCAACATCGAACTGCGATTTTGTGCCGTTTTTGGCGAAAACTTGAACAGAGGCGGCTCTGGAGTTCGGAGACGATCGGGTACTTCCGTCAATATTCTCAACCGAAGCGGCGATATGTCAATTTGTCAATTGTCATTAACATCTAATCGGATTTTTCGTCAAAATAGCATCCTTTGTGGAAGCTACATTGAAATTGACGAAAATAAAATTGATAGCTACTGGAAATGCATTGAGAAGTATCAATCAATGGTCAATACTGCCTTATTCCAACTCTAACAATGATTTTTTCGAGAAAAAGTCGAGTTAGCGGTATAATTTTATGTTTACGAAAGAAAATAGTAAGTATCACCTACAAGTATGATATTTTTGCAGTTTTGAGATATGTGTGGTCGTGTTGTTGGAGTGAAATGCCATCCGAGCATATACAAAGGAAGAAAGCATTTAAAAGGCTGTAGAATGTTACATGAATTTTATGGTCGAATGTTGATATGGATCCTTTCTAATGTTGATGAATTGGAAACATGGCAAATTTATGTATCACAGTCCTAGGCTCAATCAAGCATACTTTGTAGAAAGATGGACTATCATCATTATGAAAAAAAGGGGAACTCAATAGATTTTGAGAAGTGGAAATGGCAGAAATAGTATGCAATCCATAGATGGTTTAAATAATATACAGCTGGTGTGGGACAACACTATGATACTGAACCCCCGATACATTTATTCATAATTGTGAATGAAACAGGAATATTCAATAGATTCTTACTATTCACAAAAGGTTGTTCTTCAAAAAATAGAAATGATAGAAAACTGCGAGTAAGAAGAATACATTATTAAGAAACGTATGAAATGTTATATTCACACTATATAGGGAGTTAAGGTTGATCCTCAGTATATGTTCCGTAACACTCCCATATCCCTTCCATATGTGCTACATCAAAATTTGGTTGGCAAAAATGGCATGGGGATGGAACATAATTGACACCTTATAATATTCTTTGTTGACTAAACAGGAAGGTTATGGAATGTATAGTGATAATCAACCCTTATTAAGTTGAAATTCATAACCACCTATAAGTAACTACTAATTTTTGGGTATATAGGTATAATTTCTAATGTATGCGTTATATGAAATGAGATGGAATCATCTTAGGTGAAATATATCTATTGTAGTAAGGTATTCTTAATAATTTTGTGTATTTCACAGGATATCTGTCATTTTTTGAAACTATTGCAAGAAAAATCACAAATAAAGTTGAACCAACGATGTCAAAATAGAATATGGTATATAGAGGCTTATGCAGATATTGTTTGAAAACAATGTGAAACTTCTTTAATCGAAATATGCAACATACCTGATGAAGGCTATTGAATGATTAATTCTTCACATGAACCCCTGACACACTCCTCTAATGCTCAAGTTCACTTGAACTCATTAATTTAATTATCTTTTCATGGCACTTTTTTGTATAACTAAATGTATTCTATTGAACTATACTTTGTTATCGTTATCAATAATCGATAAATAAAAAATTGATTCAATAGGCAGTTTTGCATTTGCCCTCTATGGAGAACACGATATCTTGGTTACTCAATTATATTTTAATATGTCAATTATGAATTGGTCATCTCCATTAATGAAACAGAAAATTTGAATGTTCATAATACCGTAATTCCTTTACAAAATGAATATTACTTCATGCTTTGGTGATTCTCCGTCGAGGAGTGATGTACTAGAAATATTGAAATTCAGTAAATTTGCGACATTGGAAATTCCTGTAAAATGAACATGCATATGTTTAGTGAATATTGAATAGGTCTGTTGCATGAATTTTTTTTATCATTGGAATCAAATATTCTATCCATAAGAACACTGAAAAACTTTATCCGCCATCAAAAATTTAAATGGTTAACGAGAAAATGCCCTTTTAAATTTGGCTCCGCATATCGGTTGATTAAACGGACGAAGCTTCGCGGTTTCCGTGACGTATGGGGATATATCGACTCTCTCCCTTTTCTCGTACACTTTTCTATCTAGCAAGCCAATAGACAGCGTCGAGCTGTATCGATCGGGGCATCGTAGAATAACGAGTGACGTAGGAGGCGAACTACCGCGTTTCACCCACTTTGGTTTTGCGTCCCGATTTGACGATTTTTAATACCGAATTATTCGAAATTCGCGGATTGTTGGAGTGTGAGATATCATACATTATGATTTTGTATCGATATAGAATGAGAAAAACATGCAAATATGATAATTCGTGTTACATGCAAGAGACCTATTGGAATAGTCAAAATTTTCGAATTTTATCCAAGAAATTATTTTTAACGTTGTACAATGTTGAAATATGAATTTTTCATGCGACGATATATCTATTTAGTATTATTGATGTCGTTTCGAGAAATTTAATTGAATTTTCATTTTATTTTTGCATGTGGAGACACGGTTAGCGTCTATCCTCGAACTGAATTTTGACTAAAACGTGTCTGTATTTTTGTGAATATTGAGATGATGGAATTTCAAATGCGTTCATCTACTGAACGCCTTCGGCCGTCTGTTAACACGATAAATTTGCAAAGGAATAACTTAGACACTCGAAATTTTCAGGGCAGGTTTAAAGCTTGAATTCGAAGGTTAAGTTCGGAATGAACAAAATCCGCCAAACCGTTCAGTAGATGAGCGCATTTGAAATTTCATCATCTCAATATTCACAAAAATACAGACACGATTTAGTCAAAATTCAGTTCGAGGATAGACGATAACTGTGATCGAATTTTACATAAGCTACTGATTTTTTCTGAATTTATAAACAGTGTGTTTCGTTTTTAATAATTCAGTCAACTATTCAATTAATCTACTCAAAAAGGCAAATCTATTTCTTGCGACAGTGAATATATGGCAACGTCGAACTTCGAATTTCTGTCGATTTCGCGGAAAACTTATGCATCGAAGGCTTTGACCGTCGGCAAAGATCGGGTACTTCCGTCAATATTTTCAAGCCGAACCGGCGTTATGTTTATGTCAATTGTCATTAACATCAATTCTAATTTGCCGTCAAAATAGCATCCTATGAGGAAGCTACATTGAAATTGACGAAAATAAAGTTGGTAACGAATGGAAATGCATTAAGAAGTATCAATCATGGTCAATACTGCCTAATTCCAACTCTAACAATGACTTTTTCAAGAAAAAGTCGAGTTATCGGTATAATTTTAGCAACTTATTATAACCTTACGCTACGTTCACGAGAGGCAACAGTAAGTATTACCTACAATTGAAGATACTTTAACTTATCACAGGTTTTTCCAACCTGAATATCATGAGGAAATATTTATTTTCAGATGAGTCAGATATTTTAAATGAACTGGACATTGGAAAGTTTCTGTTTCATTGAAGTCATAAAGTAATTATAATTAAAATAATGCTGTTTAAGAAAAAAATTGATTCAATAGGCAGTTTTGCATTTGCCCTCTATGGAGAACACGATATCTTGGTTGCTCAATTATATTTTAATATGTCAATTATGAATTGGTCATCTCCATTAATGAAACAGAAAATTTAAATGTTCATAATACCGTAATTCCTTTACAAAATGAATATTACTTCATGCTTTGGTGATTCTCAGTCGAAGAGTGATGTACTAGAAATATTGAAATTCAGTAAATTTGAGACATTGGAAATTCCTGTAAAATCATAGAACTTATAACATCTATGTTATATCTATGTGTAAAATGAACATGCATATGTTTAGTGAATATTGAATAGGAATAGTGAATATTTTCGGATTTTATCCAAGAATTTTTTTTTAACGTTGTACAATGTTGAAATATGAATTTTTCATGCGATGATATATCTATTTAGTATTATTGGTGTCGTCCTGAGAAATTGAATTATCATTTTATAGTCAATTTTATGTTTACATGTGGAGCCACAGTTAGGGTCTATCCTCGAACTGAATTTTTACTAAATCGTGTCTTATTTTTGTGAATATTGAGATGATGGAATTTCAAATGCGTTCATCTACTGAACGCCTTCGGCCGTCTGTAAACACGATAACTTTGCAAAGGAATAACTTAGACACTCGAAATTTTCAGGGCAGGTTTAAAGCTTGAATTCGAAGGTTAAGTTCGGAATGAACAAAATCCGCCAAACGGTTCAGTAGATGAACGCATTTGAAATTTCATCATTACAATATTCACAAAAATACATACACGATTTGGTCAAAATTCAGTTCGAGGATAGACGATAACTGTGATCGAATTTTACATTTAGCTACTGATTTTTTGTGAATTTATAAACAGTGTGCTTCGTTTTTAATAATACAGTCAACTATTCAATTAATCTACTCAAAAAGGCAAATCTACCCGCTAGGTAGATCTGGGCGCTTCCTACGTAGGTATCGTTTAAGTAGATCTACAGTAAAGATTGATCTATCGCTAGGTAGATCTGGGCGCGTACTAGTCTATAATACTAAACGCGTTACAGGCAACACCGCTGAAACCACTGCAGGAGATCAAGAAAAACTTTTGCTAAGAAAGGGTTATGTTCGTGAGAGTTTTTCTGATATTTCCGGGGAGTCTTGGTGTGATATCTGAACGTGATTAGAAAGAGGAAATTTCGAACTTTCCCGTACTTTTGATCTTTCATCGCGGAAAAATCGAGAGATACTTTTAAAAAATTCCCGAAAAATAACGAAAATATCGATATTTCCCAAAGGTGCAAAACCACAGGAAAGCATTTGGTCGCTGGGTTCAAGCTAGGTAGAGTTTTTTGGTACGAACAGAAAGACGAAAGACGATATTGTGGCGTAGCGGGCCTTTTTTTTTTGATTCCCACTTTCGTATTCTTGCAGGAATGATGGAAAAAAGTGACATTTCTAAGAAAATCCGGTAAAAATTGTCCATTTCATATTCTTCTGTGGACTCGGCCGAGATCGGCTATCTCCGCCGCCTTCGGGCTCGCTTTGGAGGTAGAATTTCTTGCGACAGTGAATATATGGCAACGTCGAACCTCGAATTTCTGTCGATTTCGCCGAAAACTTAAGCATCGTAGGCTTTGACCGTCGGCAAAGATCGGGTACTTCCGTCAATATTTTCCAGCCGAACCAGCGTTATGTTTATGTCAATTGTCATTAACATCAATTCTAATTTGCCGTCAAAATAGCATCCTATGTGGAAGCCAGGGGGGTGAAGCGACAGTAGGAAAAGTGGAAACAAGGACATACGTCCCCAACTAAGCTCGTTCTGTCCTTCGATTAGAAAAGGAGATGTAGGAAACGTATGTCGTAGATATGTTCAAATGGATGAATGACATAAATGACAGAACATTTATGGAATGACGAATGACATTGATAAATGAAATTGGCATAACTAAGCATAATTTCATAAATGTGTTTGTTGAAAAGTTATATGTGATATTTTCTAGACTGTTGCAATAATTGTTGTGATATTAATTAGTATTAATATGATCTCCATGTGAAGATAAGTTTTTTTTTGGTAATTTAATAAAAAACTTTCCGGTCCAAATTTCCTTTTCAGGATTCAGCTGATGCTGGGGATAAAATATTTCAACTCATTTCAGGTGCTCTCTTCGTGATATAATGAAACTTTTTTTCCAGAATTCAGATTATGCTAATGATATGATATTTTTGCAGGTGATTAGTTGGTGATTGAATGAGTTTTTTTCAGGTATTACATGATGTTGAAGATTAGGGCGCTAGGTGAGATCTGATGTTTATGTTTATACAAAGTTCAATTCTATAAATCTTATTGTCTCTAACGTTATATTGAATTAAGAAAATGGCTTTACTTTCATCTGCTTCATTGTACAAAGATGTTAAGTTTTCTTGCAAATATCCTTCTTGCAAAAATTCCTATATCAGCAATTCACTTGTTGGTAATAACAAAAGATTTTTTCGCTTCCCTAAAGACCCAGACATTTGTACCTGATACATACACCGACTGATAACACTAAGATTGTATTGAGTGTTGTGATATTTTATTTTTATTACTATAGTTTGTTGACTGTGATATGGATTATAGCACGTGAATATTTTACTGAGTATTTTTTTTAGGAACGACAAGGGATATACACACAGTATATCAACCTATCAAGATCTATCCCAGCAAGATTGATCAGCATTATTTATATTTGAAATATATTTCAATATTCATCTTCTATCATTTCATATGTGAAATTGATACTTTTTTCATTTTTCAGACGGTAATCATCTATATCGACGGAATCCACTTGATTATGTCTACCTTTTGTGACTGGATGCTTTTTCCCCTACCTAGACAAAACAGTGTTATTGTGTTTCAGTGACGTGACAATTCTGATCGTAATAATAAATGAAAGACTGTCGTGAATAAGTGTTGACCCCATAAATATCCTTTTATCAATAACTCATGAACATCAAAGTGTAATTCTCATTTTATTGAATAATTGTCCTGGAATTTGGTAGATACACCCCAAAGAACTTGAAATAGTTGAAACCAAATTCCAAAAATGTAAGACCTGTGGTTGGTCAAAAATTTTGTTAGTTGTGTGTCATGGTTTTTGGTTTCTCTAGAAGCAAATTTTACTTATTTGTTTCAGAAAACTGCCACCTAAATTATAGTCACATTTGACAAGGTGTGAGACAAATATTTTCTTATTCATTCTACGACGGAATCTTTGAAATATATGAAAAATGTAATCAGTATTTATTCAAGAAATTCAGATTATTTTATGTTTAAGAAGTTTTTTCAACTACATTTTGGATAGTTTTTTGGCTGAGATATATTTTGGTTACCAATTTTGCACGTGCAGATGTTCCACATGTAGGTGTGAAAAAAACGAGCATACTGAAGCCTATTTTATGATAATTATAAGTATATATTTATGTACATATAACTTGTTGGAAAATATATTATAATTGCATGCAATTTTAACAATGACGTAAATAAAGAAATTATTGTTCATAATGCTTTGTTTCATTTTTGAAGCACGTTTCCTTTCGAATCATAATTGAGCTTAGAACACGGAATAATAAAAATTTTGAAGAATTCACGATATAAATATTTGCATCCTGTAATAATCAATATTGCCACAGAATATTTAAGCACAGAACACCATCAGAATTCTATCGTAAAATGACAATAATGACATATAATTCAGCAAGCGGACACCCCCTCGCACCATAATGGAATATTCCCAACTAGTTTTTTTGCAGGAGAAATGTCACAAATGTTGCCCACAGTTTACAAGGGAGGTAGCACTTCTTATATTTGATGTTCTGTGGTGGAAGCTACATTGAAATTGACGAAAATAAAGTTAGTAACGAATGGAAATGCATTTAGAAGTATCAATCATGGTCAATACTGCCTAATTCCAACTCTAACAATGAGTTATCGGTATAATTTTAGCAAGTTATTATAACCTTATGCTACATTCACGAGAGGAAACAGTAAGTATTACCTACAATTGAAGATACTTTAACTCATCACAGGTTTTTCCAACCTGAATATATCATGAGGAAATATTTATTTTCAGGTGAGTCAGATATTTTAAATGAACTGGACATTGGAAAGTTTCTGTATCATTGAAGTCATAAAGTGAAAAATGTTTAGAATGGGTTCAAGGCTACGATAAGAATCAGAATGCTAATCCAGAATTCGTCGAAAAAACATCACATTGCCATATATATTTGAAATGTTGGAGATTAACTCGACGTCAAAGGTATACATTATTATGTTATTTTCCTTAAGCAAATGCATCAAGTATGATATTTTTGCAGTTTTGAGATATGTGAGGTCATGTTGTTGAAGTGTTATGCCATCCAAGTATTAAGCATATACAAAGGAAGAAAGCCTTTAAAGGACTGTAGAATGTTTTATGAATCTCTCAAAAATCTCACTATCCTCCCCCTGAGAATTCATGTATGTTGAACCATTTAAGTTTTATGGTGAGTGGTGATATGGATCATATCTAATGTTCTGATAAATTGGAAACTTGATCATGGCAAATTTATGTATCACATTCCTAGGTTTAATCAAGCATACTTTGTAGAAGATGGACTATCATCATTATGAAAAAAAAAGGGAACTCAATAGATTTTGAGAAGTGGAAATTGCAGAAATACTACGTAATCTATCGATGGTTTCAATAATATACAGCTGGTGTAGGACAAGACTGTATGATACTGTACCCCTGGTATATTTATTCATAATTGTGAATGAAACAGGAATATTCAGTAGATTCTTACTATTCGCAAGAGGTTGATCTTCAAAAATCACAAGTCGATGTAACATTTGATGTCAATTGATAATAGGGTAATTGTCTAGGAGATCGCATAACGCTCTAAATTTCATGAAAAAATCAGTACTTACTAATTTTAGTATGAAAATCACAAATCCGAAGTCAAAAAAGGTCGCTCGCTTCTAGTTTTTCCAAAAAAAATTCATAAACTTCTTCGAGGTCACTGAACTTTTCTCGCTGAATTTCGCTATTACACTCTATCAGGAACCATTCCCTTGATAGCTATTGATTATAAAAGCATCAATATAAAGATTTCAAGCAATTTTCGTCACAAAAATTACCAGGAATTGTTAAAATAAATTGATATCCTCATTGTTTACAATTTCCCTTTTTGACGTACGCGGGTACGCGTACAGCACTATATCATGCAGGGTTGCCAGTGCCAGTCAATTTCCTGAATCTATTATGCCGGGGAAATTTTGAAGGATATTCATTTTCAAAATTGGTTTTTAGTCAATATAAGTTGTTAAAGTATAGTTTTCTTTAAGTATTATATTCCAAATTTCCATTTCCGAGTTCAGGTTATTCTTGGTTGGTTCGAAATACTAAATTCTAGCGGTCGCCCTGCCATGGGTGAACACATTCGCGTTAGTCACAGGTGGTTTAATAACTAATAAAAATGTTTAGTTCAGAAGATATTAAGTACTTGGTTAGGTTAGGTTTGTTTAGTTTAGGACAGTGCCAGTTCGAATCTGAAGAGTAAATTAATTAACTCTTCTGATTCGAACTGGCACTGTTCTAAACTATACTAACCTAACCTAACCAAGTACATTAACCTTATTTTTCCATTGTGTACTTTCACCCATGGCGGGGCGACCGCTAGAATCTTGTGTTCCAAATTTCCCAACTTCTCTCCATAACCCAAACTTTCCTCTTTTCCATTCTCCTTTCCTGGCAGAGTTGGTCCACACCTCCTCGTTATCTTTGCTGAATAACTTTTCTAACCATCTCATAAATTGTACATAATATAATAAAACAATTGCATGATGGAATGTGTTGGAACAAGTTCACTGTTCACTAAGTTGGGCCTAGGGAATTTTTCCTATTCAGTCTAATCGGGAATGTTTTCGATCCGGCAACACTGTAAAGTAGTAGACTGAAGTTGCTGTCAGATGTCGTTCTTCCGAACTTCAAAACCATCATGGCCGAATATATGCCGAAAATAAACAATAAGCAAATGAATGTAATTTCACAATTCCTGGCAATTTTTGTAGAGAAAATTGCTTTAAATCTTTATATTGATGCATTTATAACCAATATCCATCAAGGGAATAGTTCGAGATGGAGTGTAATAGCGAAATTCAGCGAGAAAAGTTCAGTGACCTCGAAGAATTTTGTGAATTTTTTTTGGAAAAACTAGAAGCGAGCGACATTTTTTGACTTCGGATTCGTGATTTCTATACCAAAATTAGTGAGTACTGATTATTTCATAAAATTTAGAGCGTTATGCGATCTCCTAGACAATTACCGATAATAGAAATGATAGTGAGTAAGAAGATCACATTATCACGAAACGTATGAAATTTTATATACACAATAGGCAGGTAAGGTTGAGCCTCAGTATATGTTCCGTAACACTCATGTATCCCTTCCATATTGCTACATCAAAATTTGGTTGGCAAAAATGGCATGGGGATGGAACATAACCGGGAAGGATACATCAATTAATTTACACCTTATAATATTTTTCCTAGACAAAATGGGAAGGTTACAGAATGTATAGTGAGAATCAAGCTTTTTTAAGTTGAAATTCATACCACCTTCAAGTAACTACTAATTTTTCTGTATATGGGTATAATTTCTAATGTATGCGTTATATGAGATGAGATGAAATATTCTGAAGTGAAATGTATCTATTCTGCAAGGTAATCTTGATAATTTCGTGTAGTTCACAGGATATCTGCCATTTTCTGAAACTATTTTGAGAAAAATTACAAATGAAGTTGCACCAACAACATCAAGATAGAAGATGGTATATAGAGGCTTATGCAGATATTGTTTGAAAACAATGTGAAACTTCTTGAATCGTAATATGCAACATATCTGATGAAGTCTATCAACTGATGAATTCTTCACATAAACCTCTGACACACTTCTCTAATGAACAAGTTTACTTGAACTCATTCATTCAATTATCTTTTTTTTGGAATTTTTGTGTATCACCCAATGTATTCTATTGAACTATACTTTATTATCATTGTCAATAATCGATAAATAAAAAATTACTTCAATATGCAGTTTTGCATTTGTCCTGTTTGGAAAACATGATATCTTGGTTACTCAATCATATTTTAATATGTCAATTATGAATTGGTCATCTCCATTAATGAAACAGAAAATTTAAATGTTCATAATACCGTAATTCCTTTAAAAAATGAATATTACTTCATGCTTTGGTGATTCTCGGTCGAAGAGTGATGTACTAGAAATATTGAAATTCAGTAAATTTGAGACATTGGAAATTCCTGTAAAATGCACATGCATATGTTTAGTGAATATTGAATTGGAATAGTGAACATTTTCGGATTTTATCCAAGAAATTTTTTTTAACGTTGTTCAATGTTGAAATATGAATTTTTCATGCGATGATATATCTATTTAGTATTATTGGTGTCGTTTTGAGAAATTGAATTTTCATTTTATAGTCAATTTTATGTTTGCATGTGGAGCCACGGTTAGGGTCTATCCTCAAACTGAATTTTGACTAAATCGTGTCTGTATTTTTGTGAATATTGAGATGATGGAATTTCAAATGCGTTCGTCTACTGAACCGTTTGGCCGGCTGTAAACGCGATAACTTTGCGAAGGAATGACTTAGACAGTCGAAATTTTCCGGGTAGGTTTGAAGTTTGAATTCGAAGGTTAAGTTCGGAATGAACAAAATCCGCCAAACGGTTCAGTAGATGAACGCATTTGAAATTTCATCATTTCAATATTCACAAAAATACATACACGATTTGGTCAAAATTCAGTTCGAGGATAGACGATAACTGTGATCGAATTTTACATTAGCTACTGATTTTTTGTAAATTTATAAACAGTGTGCTTCGTTTTTAATAATTCAGTCAACTATTCAATTAATCTACTCAAAAACGCAAATCTACCCGCTAGGTAAATCTGGGCGCTTCCTACGTAGGTATCGTTCAAGTAGATCTACAGTAAAGATTGATCTATCGCTAGGTAGATCTGGGCGCGTACTAGTCTATAATACTAAACGTGTTACAGGCAACACCGCCGAAACCACTGCAGGAGATCAAGAAAAACTTTTGCTAAGAAAGGGTTATGTTCGTGAGAGTTTTTCTGATATTTCCGGGGAGTCTCGGCGTGATATCTGAGACCCTATTCTTGAATGTGATGGAATGAACGTTCTCTATCGTTCCATCAAAAATGCACTGGGTTTCCTTGGCAACAGCGTCG
The DNA here is from genome assembly GCA_958510865.1 of Myrrha octodecimguttata. Classification (NCBI taxonomy): domain Eukaryota; kingdom Metazoa; phylum Arthropoda; class Insecta; order Coleoptera; family Coccinellidae; genus Myrrha; species Myrrha octodecimguttata. The sequence continues at coordinate 959,136 of OY294057.1, read as the reverse complement.
ACACGCCTATTTTCTCCCTTCCCCGTTTCAAGAATAGGGGCTCTGAACGTGATTAGAAAGAGGAAGTTTCGAATTTTCCCGTCCTGTGGATCTTTCATCGCGGAAAAATCGAGAGATACTTTTGAAAAATTCCCGAAAAATAACGAAAATATCGATATTTCCCAAAGGTGCAAAACCACAGGAAAGCATTTGGTCGCTGGGTTCAAGCTAGGTGAAGTTTTTTGGTACGAACAGAAAGACGAAAGGCGAAATTGTGGCGTAGCGGGCCCCTTTTTTTGATTCCCACTTTCGTATTCTTGCAGGAATGATGGAAAAAAGTGACATTTCTAAGAAAATCCGGTAAAAATTCGCCATTTCATATTCTTCTGTGGACTCGGCCGAGATCGGCTATCTCCGCCGCCTTCGGGCTCGGTTTGGAGTTAGAATACACTACTGCAGCGATGAATGGCAACATCGAACTGCGATTTTGTGCTGTTTTTGGCAAAAACTTGAACAGAGGCGGCTCTGGAGTTCGGAGACGATCGGGTACTTCCGTCAATATTCTCAAGCCGAAGCGGCGATATGTCAATTTGTCAATTGTCATTAACATCAAATCGGATTTGTCGTCAAAATAGCATCCTTTGTGGAAGCTACATTGAAATTGACGAAAATAAAATTGATAACGAATGGAAATGCATTGAGAAGTATCAATCAATGGTCAATACTGCCTTATTCCAACTCTAATAATGATTATTTCGAGAAAAAGTCGAGTTAGCGGTATAATTTTATGTTTACGAAAGAAAATAGTAAGTATCACCTAAAATTGAACATAACTTAAATTATCACAAGTTTTTTCAGCCTGAATATCATGAGGAAATATTTATTTTCAGGTGTCAGATATTTTAAATGAACTGAACATTGGAAAGTTTCTGTATCATTAAAGTCACAAAGTGAAGAATGTTTAGAATGGATTCCAAACTACGATAAGAATCAGAATGCTAATCCAGAATTCGTCGAAAAATCATCACATTGCCATAAATGTTTGAAATGGTTGGGATTAACTCGACTTCAAAGGTAAACGCTATTATGTTATTTTCCTTCAGCGGATGCATCAAGTATGATATTTTTGCAGTTTTGAGATATGTGTGGTCGTGTTGTTGGAGTGAAATGCCATCCGAGCATATACAAAGAAAGAAAGCCTTTAAAAGACTGTAGAATGTTACATGAATTTTATGGTCGAATGTTGATATGGATCCTTTCTAATGTTGATGAATTGGAAACTTGATCATGGCAAATTTATGTATCACAGTCCTAGGCTTAATCAAGCATACTTTGTAGAAAGATGGATTATCATCATTATGAAAAAAAAGGGGAACTCAATAGATTTTGAGAAATGGAAATGGCAGAAATACTATGCAATCCATAGATAGTTTAAATAATATACAGCTGGTGTGGGACAACACTATGATACTGTACCCCAGGAATATTCAATAGATTCTTACTATTCACAAAAGGTTGTTCTTCAAAAAATAGAAATGATAGAAAACTGTGAGTAAGAAGAATACATTATTGAGAAACGTATGAAATGTTATATTCACACTATATAGGGAGTTAAGGTTGATCCTCAGTATATGTTCCGTAACACTCCCATATCCCTTCCATATGTGCTACATCAAAATTTGGTTGGCAAAAATGGCATGGGGATGGAACATAATTGACACCTTATAATATTTTTTATTGACTAAACAGGAAGGTTATGGAATGTATAGTGATAATCAACCCTTATTTAAGTTGAAATTCATAACCACCTATAAGTAACTACTAATTTTTGTGTATATAGGTATAATTTCTAATGTATGCGTTATATGAAATGAGATGGAATCATCTTAGGTGAACTATATCTATTGTAGTAAGTTATTCTTAATAATTTTGTGTATTTCACAGGATATCTGTCATTTTTTGAAACTATTGCAAGAAAATTCACAAATAAAGTTGGACCAACAATGTCAAAATAGAATATGGTATATAGAGGCTTATGCAGATATTGTTTGAAAACAATGTGAAACTTCTTTAATCGAAATATGCAACATACCTGATGATGCAAAGGAATGACTGAGACAGTCGAAATTTTCCGGGTAGGTTTGAAGTTTGAATTCGAAGGTTAAGTTCGGAATGAACAAAATCCGCCAAACGGTTCAGTAGATGAACGCATTTGAAATTTCATCATTTCAATATTCACAAAAATACATACACGATTTGGTCAAAATTCAGTTCGAGGATAGACGATAACTGTGATCGAATTTTACATTAGCTACTGATTTTTTGTAAATTTATAAACAGTGTGCTTCGTTTTTAATAATTCAGTCAACTATTCAATTAATCTACTCAAAAAGGCAAATCTACCCGCTAGGTAGATCTGGGCGCTTCCTACGTAGGTATCGTTTAAGTAGATCTACAGTAAAGATTGATCTATCGCTAGGTAGATCTGGGCGCGTACTAGTATTATCTAATTCTGCTCCAACTACTCGTTTAATTTCTTATTCACGTTCACATTGAATATGGGGCACGTGTTGAAATGCAATCGATCATTAGTAGGATCGATTTTATATCGATTGTAGCTAGTAAGTTCCTTTCGCTGTTGATAATTCTCCCTTGAAATTAATGTTGATCATTGTTCGATTCTTTCTAGGATGAGTAGAATTAATGTAGTAATTTTTCTCTGATCGAATAATGATTTAATGGCTGCTGACACATGTTCGTCTCCATTGTAATGTTAAATAAGTTCAATTCAAATAGTAGTAATGCATATTTCTCTATTAATCGGAATCAATTTGAGTTTGCCCTGATCTCAATGAATTAAACCATTTTCTAATCCAATAAATACCTGAATAATTCACCACTGATTGCACTGACGGTTTTTCACTCAATAATGACCTCCCTAAATTAATTAATTCAGTTTTCTTGAATTCTTACTCAATTAGATTTCTCATATTGAAAATCGGATGACTTTGATTTCATTTTGTATCATTTTCATTCTATACAGAACGTTTCACTTTTGATGGTGGTAGTTAAATTATTGATTGTTTTAATTGTTAATCATTATCATTCATTTTTCCTGCTCCAATTATGTTCTGAAAATTGATATTTGTGAATTCATTATCAGCAACTCATATCTCAAAATGGCCATATGTCAAAATGGCGGAGTGGAGTAATTTCTCCTCTCAGTTTATGAAAATGTAGTGTTATGAATCTGACTGTTGTTTGATTTTGATTAATTTTGAATTTTGAATTTTTAACAGGATCCAATAAAAAAATATGAATTTTGATTTGAATTTTGCGCGGCTTTCTGTCTCTTTCTAAGTTGGATTCTTTGACGTGAAATAATAGTTCATATAATTTCGAATAATAATATTTAATGAAATAATCTTGAGGAAATTGATTTAAATGCCAAACTTATCAATAACCTAACTCAAATAATTAAATTAAATCTAAAAACTTATAATAATGTCCTTTTTGCTCTCACCCACGGTGCTTCTATTCTATGTCACTTTGTTGCTTTATATTCTTCTGTGGTTCGGATTTTCTGTATAACCTCCAAAGTTCCTCTTGTTTGTTTACTGCGCAATGCGCAAATTCCCAGGGGCGCTATTTTCGAGCTCATCCGAATTCATTTCGTCTACGAGCTCTCGCGGCGATGCGACAGTTTGGCAACGTGGTGTTCACGGTGTACTTGGGCATGATTTATTCACGGAAACACCTTTTTTATTATAATTTTGAATATTTCAGTTATAATTCTGAACACTATAAAAATCCGAATGACCACAAAAAAAGGGGGAAATGATAAAATGTCTCTATTTTTTGGGTGGATGATCACTTTGCACGGTACAAAAATGACTCATTTGCACTTGCGCACCAGTAAATGAACTTTCGCATAGCTTCGTTTTCGATTGAAATTCATCGGATGGGTCGAGGTAGGCGGATTCAAATCCGCATGCGGATTCACTAATATGTAAAAATTATGTGCACAACAAATTTTTTTTCTATTTCAAAAACCGTGTATTAATCCATAGAGCAAAGATATTCACTTCCCGCAGTTGAAAGGTATTTTATTCATGCTAAATAAAGAATTTCAAATTTTATTCATAAAAACTTTCTTCCCGGGGGGAATAGTTGATCCAGAACAAACTTTCATTGATTAATGATTAACTACCCTTTTAATTTTTCACAATTTCGGCACTGAATATAGGATTTTCTTGGGTTCCGAAAAGTAGAAAAAGCGAGAGCGAGGTAGATATAAAAAAAATCCCAATCAAATTACTTCCCTCATCTTTATGGGATCTAAATTCAAGAACAAATATGCTAATATCATTGTATATTTATACAATGCAAATATGTACCCTCGTTTGAAAGTGAAACATTTAAAAACTATTTTGAAAAAATTTGCGTTTGTATATGGAAAATTAATTTTTGTTAGCGTAGTGAAGGTGGAAAATCATTAGTTTTCCATTCAATCCACCAAAGTTTACAGTTCAATCCAACAAGAATCAATTATTTATATAGAACACGTTCAACAATTTTGTTGCAGTGCTGTTGTGAATTTTCTCAAACAATTATTCCCTGTATAATATTAATCTGTATTTTAACCGAAAAAGTTCTTTTAATTTTTGAGAAAACCCCAATTTGAAAATTGAATTGAAATTAAAATTCTCCCGCAAATGAGCACAAACCAGGACTAATCCATCTAGTTGAAGTGGATTTGTGATGAACTGAGTACCTTCAAAATTTCCATTTGAGTTCACTTTAACTACACATGCAACTTCTGTTGCGATCACCAAGAATACAGTTCGAATTAGGTATTCAAAATGCTTTTATCAGAATTCAGAAAATACATCATTTCAACCATGAATTTGTAAATAAAACACTCCATAATGTAGATGCTCCATTTATTTTGATATTGTTACTTATATTTTGTACATATAAATTACCAAAAATTTTTGAGTCTTCAATCTTTGTAAGATTGTAGACATTTAAGAGTCTGCGTTTGCACCTGCTTGTGCAGAAACTGCTATTCGACACCTCATATGTACCTAGTATATTCACAGCATAATTCAATTCCGCTGACGCTACGAGTAATTGATTTTAGACATTCAAGTAACCGTACATCCAATTGATACCTAAAACAAAACTAATCATAAATATTACTAATAGAATTTGGGTACAATTTAGTATATATCCTACCTTCAATCATTGTTTAACAAGGCTACAATCCACATCGTCTTTCGTACATCAACTTTCAGATATTCACTCCATCACTAATATTAGTTCACAAGAGGACAGGAATTATTATTAAATCAAAAGAAGTGCCCATAAAAACAATTTCAAACTGTGAAATCCATCAAAAACATTAATAAATCCACTGTGCTTTCGTTTGTATGCATGTCGCCTTGGGGCATGTAATTAGGATTGCCTACAAATACAAATTCTAAGGAAAAACAACACGTTGCCAAACTGTCGCATTTGGTCAAATCTAGACCTCACTTTCGCATGCGAAAGTGATTCGGATGACTCGAAAATAGCGCCCCTGGTTTGACTCTTGAAATTGAATTTATCTGGCTCGAATTTTACTTGTTTGGATTTTCTAACTGCTGGATTTTCTTTTCTGGTAAGTTTATCTTTGATTTTCTTCAATATTCCAGGTATTATATTCTGTTATTCTTCCAGGATGCCAGTCACTTCGATTCAATTTTGGTTTACTTTGGGTTTCTGACTGAAATATTACGATGTTTCGACAAATTTTTACGAGGAGCAGCTACAGTCTTGAGGATGGTTGAAAATGGACTAAATTTTCTGTGCTCGAGCTTCGGTATTTATACCTTTTCGGAATTTTCTTCAACATCCTAGTTTGCTTTGCTTTTACAGATGTCTTCCAAAAATGATGCTTTCGTAGTTTTCTCTTCAGAGGTAAGTTTTCCTTCTTCGAACCTGGTCTAGAAAATTCGGTCGTATTTTTCTCCGTATTTTGATGTGCCTCTTGCCTATATTCTAAATCTCTAATATATAAAATTTTTCAAGTTTTATGCCTAAATGTACAATTTCCTTACTTAACAATTTCATTTGTCTAGTATTCTTGAATTTCTACTTACAATCGCCAGAAAATGCTTCCATTATATTAAATAAACCCTATTTCTAAAATATAGCTGCAATTTTATTCCTTCGGAAACCTGATAATTACATAATGTGCAACTTATGGGTCGAGACATAACTTCTATCCTAAATTTACATTTTCTTTGAAATTCTACACCTAATTCTACTTATCATGTCAGCATGTTTTTAACAGGAAAATTTTCGTTTATGACGAATAAAATTTACGTTTCAAGTCACGTCTAGCATTTGTGACCATGGATATTATCAAATATTTTCATAACCTACTTACAAAATCAAAGTTGATCGATTTATCTGAAATTCGGGATTCAGCCGTGTCTTTTGATTCTAAACAACTTTTCTCAATAAACTTTCTCGATATCTTTTGAAACAAAGGTGGACTACCCTGTTCGAAAAACATTTTTTATTTTCCAACACGGACTTTCTCCATGTGAAAGTTCATTTAAGGTTTTATTATTCTGACGGTGAGTCTATCAGATAGGTGTAGTGTATCTTTCTGGGATGTCGAAATAAGTACCTATTTAATTGTTTTTGTTTGAGATCTGTTTTTACTGAGCTTTTGAATTTATGTGTTGTATTGACGATTCTTTCTTAATATTTTGTTCTTGCTGACCTGTATGTTGTCTGTATAGCTCAAATTGTAATTTTATATTCATTTTATTGTTAACTTTTATTTTTGTATCATTTTAGCCTGAAGAAGGCCCAATAAAGGGCCGAAACGTTGCTGAAAGAATAGTTTCCTTTCTAAAGTTGTTCCTTGACCGAAATTTGATTTCATACAAAGGTGTTTTATTCTTAACAATTTTCCTTAAATCAGTTCTAAACCACCCTGTATATTAATTGATTTGGCTCATTTTCTCAACATCTTAATTTGAGACCAAGCAGGAGCGATTCCCAAAATATCAGAGTTCAAACTCGGAAATTTTTCGTCATTTACACCTTACCGGCACCCAATCCGTGGACACACTGTATATTGTGAACTCCTTTCAAATTTCCTGTTGCTGGATCTTTCAATAGATAACTATTCACAGGGTTTTCTGTTTCTATTATGTATGGTCCTTCAAATGGAAATTGAAATTTGGCACATTTGTTAAGCCTTTCATCAGATCTTCTTGAAGCTCTAACAACTACTGAATCTCCCTTCTTGAATCTCGTTTTCTTCTTGTGATTTTTTCTCATTTTCTTCATATACTTTTCTGCTGTTCTTCTGATTCTCTTATTCACCTCTTTTATAATCTGGTTGTATTGTCTGTAATCATTTCTTTCCCAGTTTCTTGTTGGCTTTTCATTTTTCATTAATTCAATTGGACATTCCTCTCTCTTTATACTTGGTACACAGTTCATATATTTCTCTAATTTATCTTCCCAGAGAGTATGATCTGTAGAGGTTGTTATTCTCAAAAAATGTATCACTTCTCTAATATACTTTTCAGCAGGATTTGCTGCTGGATGTCTTATATTTATGATTCTTCCTTGTTGCTCGCCTCCCCAAAAATAATTCAGAAATTGGCTTTTAGCTTTTACTAGATTATGTATTTCTTTTTTTCTTTTAAACCAAGGTTCTTTCTGATCTTGCCAGTTATATTTATGTTTTATTTTTATTTTTATATTGTTCATGTAATCTTGTGAATGTCTGTATTTTGTATTTCCATCACATGTCCTTACATTATCCATATTCAAATAAATAGTATTCATGTCTCTGTAGTTTTTAAGTTTTATTTCAAATTTTTCCCCTGTTCATTTCTGCATCATATTTCAATTCATTTTGTTTTTCTATTTTGTCATATATTTCATCATGTATTATATCTAACTCTTGTATAATTTCATTTCCTTTCATTTCTGTATCTGTTATTGTTTCATTTCCTGTTTCTGTTCTGTCATATATTGTATTTTGCATTTTATCGAATTCGTGTATGGTTTCATTTCCTTGCATCTCTGTGTCATATACTGGTTCATTTTGTTTTTCTGTTACAACATTCATTTTATCTTTTGATTTCTTTAATTCTCCTATATTATCTTTTTCTTGTATTTCTGTTTTAATCTCTATTTTATCTTGTAATCTCTCAGTTCTTGTATAGTCTTATTTCCTTCTATTTCTATCTTTTCACCTAATCTTTTACATCCTTCTCTGATTTCATTTCTTATTATTTCCCCATTAGTCTTTCGTATCTCTAATGTATCATCTATTTTATTTGTTTGTTCCTTTATTGTGGCTAATTCTTCTTTATATTCATCCATTATAGCACATATTTTACTTCTTTGTTCCTTTATTTCTTTCATCATTTGTAGAAACATGTCATAGGTTTTTGAGTCCAAATTCTGCTGTTCACTCGCATTCTTCTCCTCTTCTCTGATTGGTTTTGTTTTTGATTCCATTTGATGAGTAGCCCTGTCTATTTTGTTCAAATATCAACAAATTTCAAGTAAATTCTTGCTAAAATTTCGAATTGTGAATACTGGTTATTAAATTTTTTATAATTCCTGAAAATAATTACTCAATGAACAACAATTTCCTATAGAAAACAAAGCCTCGCGATGGGCGCCAATTGTTATGAATCTGACTGTTGTTTGATTTTGATTAATTTTGAATTTTGAATTTTTAACAGGATCCAATAACAAAAATATGAATTTCGATTTGAAATTTGCGCGGCTTTCTGTCTCTTTCTCAGTTGGATTCTTTGACGTGAAATAATAGTTCATATAATTTCGAATAATAATATTTAATGAAATAATCTTGAGGAAATTGATTCAAATGCCAAACTTATCAATAACCTAACTCAAATAATTAAATTAAATCTAAAAACTTATAAAAATGTCCTTTTTGCTCTCACCCACGGTGTTTCTATTCTATGTTACTTTGTTGCTTTATATTCTTCTGTGGTTCGGATTTTCTGTATGACCTCCAGAGTTCCTCTTGTTTGTTTACTGCGCAATGTGCAAGTTCCCAGGGTTGACTCTTGAAATTAAATTTATCTGGCTCGAATGTTACTTGTTTGGATTTTCTAACTGCTGGATTTTCTTTTCTGGTAAGTTTATCTCTGATTTTCTTCAATATTCCATGTATTATATTCTGTTATTCTTCCGGGATGCCAGTCACTTTGATTCAATTCTGGTTTACTTTGGGTTTCTGACTGGAATATTACGATGTTTCGACAAATTTTTGAGAGGAGCAGCTACAGTCTTGATGATGGTTGAAAATGGACTAAATTCTCTGTGCTCGAGCTTCGGTATTCATACCTTTTCGGAATTTTGGAAATTCGGTCGTATTTTTCTCCGTATTTTGATGTGCCTCTTGCCTATATTCTAAATCTCTAATATATAAAATTTTTCAAGTTTTATGCCTAAATGTACAATTTCCTTACTTAACAATTTCATTTGCCTAGTATTCTTGAATTTCTACTCACAATCGCCAGAAAATACTTCCATTATATTAAATAAACCCTATTTCTAAAATATAGCTGCAATTTTATTCCTTCGGAAACCTGATAATTACATAATGTGCAACTTATGGGTCGAGACATAACTTCTATCCTAAATTTACATTTTCTTTGAAATTCTACACCTTATTCTACTTATGATTACTAGTTCTGTTCAATTCAAACCTATAATAATAATTTTCAACAAAATATCACTCAAGTTCTTCATAATTTCCTACTTTTTGACTAGATAAGGCAATTTTATAATATTCAAAGGTATCGATACAAATTCTTGTACTTTCAGATCATGAGAAGCCTGCTGAGAAAGATAATTTGGAAGTATTATGTGCCCCGAAAAAACTATTGAAATATTGGAATGAATTCTCTGGATTTGTTACTGGATCGTGATTGATTTGGACATTTCTCATATCTTATGATAGAATTTACTATGTTTGAGGCCTGGAATTAACTTAATTGTATATTATGATAATAAATGATTGAATATATGCATTTGTGTTCATTGGTAAGTTATTTTTTTTATGTTTCTTAAATACCGATTTAGAAAAAACCATAACAGTAGTTTCATATTTATCTTGTATAGTAGATCTCCCTTTATATTTGAAATGTGTATTCATTTTTAAAACTCCAATTATTTGTAAGTTTATACAGACTCATTTTTGCTGCATTTTCATTATCTACTCACATAATCATACATACTCATTTTTAAACCGTACTCTCACTGTCTTAGCATTTTATTTTAAGGTCATCACTGAAACCTTCTATTTTTCTGGTGGAATTTGCCCAACTCACTGATTTATTGGCTCCTATAATCCATCACTGTAAATGTCGTGTTTTTTGGTGACTAATTTGACTCCAAATTCTAATTTATAAATGATTATGCCTCTCAATTTTTTTATACAATGTATATATGTGAATAAATCGTTTTTAAATAATTTCATCCAACTCAATCATCTGTCACAGTCCACTGATAATTAATTTGACAAAATCTGAACACCCGATTTTGAACAACCCATAATTAAGCCTTCTTTAATATTATAAAATTTTCCATCGAAGCTGAAATAACTTTGATCTAAACAAGTTTTCAATAAGTAGAGGATGTATGATTTTATTATGGGATTTACTTTTTCTTCGGTTAGCATTTCATCTATTTCATCTACCTCATAGATGAAATGCTAACCGAAAAAAAAGTAAACCCCATAATGAAATCAAACATCCTCTACTTATTGAAAACTTGTTTAGATCAAAATTATTTTAGCTTCGATGGAAATTTTATAATAGTAAAGAAGGTTTTATTATGGGTAACCCCCTAAGCTCAATCCTAGCAGAAATATTTATGTATTACTTAGAAAAACTCATCCATAAAAATAAAATAATTTCAACGATACTATTCTGGTATCGATATGTTGATGACGTTTTCGTTTGGTTCATGGGAACACTCAGACAACTCAATAGTCTTTTCAAGTTCATTAACACACTACATAAGAACATCAAATTCACAATGGAACTACAAACCGAAGACCAATTAAACTTCTTAGACCTTACAATAACAAGAATCAACAACAAGTTCCAGTTTTCCATTTTTCATAAACCAATAAGAAACAATATATAAATGCTATCTCGGAAGCATACCCAAAACAACATTCAAATCTTTATCCTTTTTCGAAAACCCATCACTAAAAATTAAGAAATTCCTGAGAAAATCTGACATCAACATAGCTTTCAAAACCACAAACTCTTTGGGTAGAATCTTCAAAAACTATAAACCTAAAATTCTGAAATTCAACCTATCAGGAGTTCATCAACTTTCCTGTGGCTCATGTCCTAAAACGTACATAGGTCAAACGGGTAGATCATTCAACACCAGAATGAAAGAAAACAGAAGTTCTTTTTTGGAAAATAAATTAAACTCCACCTACGCCGAACATTTAATAATAGAAAAACACGAATTCGACGAAAATTTCAAGATTCTACTCATAGAGAACAAAGGGCGGAAGTTAAATTTATTGGAGGCTTTAGAGATAAACCGTTTAAGAAATTCTGAGAATTTATTAAACTACCAGATGGAACTGTCAAATTCACCATTGTTAAACCTATTCAGCTAGGAGCCCGGTTTGGTTTTTCCATGATTGACCCGTTGGAAATATCTCTGTACCTGTATTGGTTTATGTGAAACTGTAACACACCTTTTGAGACAGTTGCAACTCAGCATCTGATGAAACTACAATCTAGTGAAAGGCGTCATGTGTTTATAATAAAGTAAAAATCAACCACATTTGTGTCTTTTAATTGGGAATTCTGTGGTGTACCCCGGTTGGGGTTGGTTCGTCCAGTTGGTTTGTACAGGAGAGGGTTGAAAATAACACTCGAAGAACTCATTAGAGGGTTTAATTACTATGGGCAAATACTACGGCATGACACATCAATGAACGTTCCGCTTCATTGTTCTCACTCACTCACTTCATAATACAATAACAAAATATTATATTTGTTTTGTCAAGGTGTTTACAAGCATATTATGATAACAGACGTGGGAATTCAATATCAGTAAGTAATCCATCTGAGCACGTTTTATGGATGATGCAAGGTTCTGTTGACTTTGCTCGTCTTCAAGTAATAATTATACAGAGTGTTTAGTCTGACATACATTACACCTTCCCTCTTTTAAAAAAAAATTTTTCTACCTAAGTTAAAAAATTTTTGATTAACATCTATCTTATAAACTATTTGTATACATCAGTCTCAAAGTCTCTTAAATATATAGTTATGCATTACTGATTATTATCTTATATAACTTATATACATATCATAACTTATTTGATCTCAAATCTACAATCTGATCATGTTTTATCTAATTTTTCACCTAATGTTTCATTTACATATTCCTAATAATTAATATTTAATAATATTTACACCTTTTTACTGAATTCTAAAATTATACAATCTAAATCAACTTTTTCATAGTTGATATTTATATAGTTTTTTGGTTTTAATTTTTTGCCTTTACCAATTTTTCTTTAGCATCCCTCCATGCATTCTGTTATCTGAACTTGAAATCAATAGGGTAGCTTATATCGAAATTGTAAATTGGGTCAACCTGGATAATTCAATGAATATTCTACTTAGTTTACCAAAAAAAAAGTTCATAAGAGGAATAGAGAGTTGAAGAGATCACGATAGCGCCCTAATAAAGAATCCAATTGCTTCAAATATTACTTTCTTTAGCTGAACCTACACGATTCACTAAAATTTTTGATAAAAATTCTGTGCATTGGTCAGTAAACTATATCTCATTACTAAATTTTGAAAGAAAATAAATTGTCTCAATTCTTAATCTTTCACTGGTTTCACGTCATTAACAATGTTCGTCTTTGAGGGACATTCCTAAGATTTCGTTCATCTAATTTGACAACATATTCATAAATTCATATTGCTAGCTAGCTTTAATAAGTACAATTATTCTAAAATATTATTTTCTGCGCAAAAGTTTTCCAGTTTCCTCAACGATGTACCTAAGTCGTACGCTGATCGGATATTCTGGTTAATGAAAATAAATTGTGAATTCACATTATTCACATTCTCTTTGTACTAAACTGAATGTTGATTATTCAAATTACGAAATACTTTTTCTGAAATTGACCCTAACTCAATACGATTGGGGTTGGTTCGTCCAGTTGGTTTGTACAGGAGAGGGTTGGAAATAACCCTCGGAGAACTCGTTAGAGGGTGTAATTACTATGGGCAAATACTACGGCATGACACATCAATGAACGTTCCGCTCCATTGTTCTCACTCACTCACTTCATAATACAATAACAAAATATTATATATGTTTTGTCAAGGTGTTTACAAGCATATTATGATAACAGATGTGGGAATTCAATATCAGTAGGTAATCCATCTGAGCACGTTTAATGGATGATGCGAGGTTCTATGGATCTTGCTCGTCTTCAAGTAATAATTATACAGAGTGTTTAGTCTGACATACGTTACATACAATATCTCCATGATCGAGATAGAACACGAAATCTTCTATCTCGATGTTCCAAGCTGAAAGCTTACGCTTTGGCACTTTGACTCTGAAACCATTTTATTGTTTTCATAGGTAGTGGTAGCACAAAACTAAACTTAAACGCATATATCACGAATGTGTCGAATGAGGATCCTTGTATTCCTTGTCGAATGTCTCCAAACACCAGAGACAATTAATAAATTAGTTCTCTTTGTCTACTCCAATCACGCTATAGCCCGACATTTTCCTGTTTGGACAAGTCCATGAAGTGCTTATAAATCCCAAAAAGTGCTCCAAAGCGCTACGGTGCTTGGGAGCACTTTGCGGTGCTCGGGAGTACTGCGGTGCTTGGGAGCACTTTGCGGTGCTCGGGAGCACTTTGCGGTGCTTAGGAGCACTTTTTCGAATTACTAAGCACTAAGCCTTCTCAAACAATTCTCGAAGCACCAAGCACTAAGCACCGGCTTAATAAAGTGCTTGCGAGCACAGTGCTTAGGAGCACAATATTGCCTCGAGTGCTTTCACGAGCACTAAGCACAAGGCTTTGGCACAGCTCTGTCCCTAAGTCATTTCTCTTAGGGTAAATTTGTTTTCTTTGCTTTCGGTCTAACCATGGATAGTCAAAACAAAAATTGAAAGAATATTCCGATGGACTAGAGAATTGTCAGGCACGTTGAGTTTCATTTCTATAGCTGAATTCGCGAATAGCTAAAATCCACCCAATGACTCCCCAGACATATCTATTCCAAAAATGAAGATCGGATCGCATTGATATTGATAATTGACTGAAAAACAGAATTCGAAGGCTCATGAAAAATTTCGTGAGGACCGTTTGATAAGTAGATCGCAAAATATAAATTATTTGAAAATATTTTCCTTTCTCAATGTTACTTATGAAACGATCATCACGAAATTCCTCTCATATTTGCACATCAGCAGTTTACAACTAGTTACTCAGTTTCATTATGATCGGATCCCTAGTTTTTGAGTTCGTCCATAAATAAGAGCGATAACGAGGAAAGAACCGAAGAATTTGAAAAAAAATTTTTCCCATTATCTCCGAAGATAAATATCGGATCAAATTGAAATTAAATACCGTTGTTAAACATTGACTTCAGGTCTGTGAAATTTTCTATTGAAAACAGATGAGAATGAGAAAGTTGGAAAATTTTCTTATCATCTTTGATTTCAATTTTTTACTCGTACCATACCCACGAAATTTTGCATATAGTTACTCGTCGGTATTCTTCAACTAACTAGAAAGTTCATTTCTAATCGCTTTAGTACTTCTTAAGATATTGGAAAAATAACCTCAAAATTTCAAAATGCCATGAACGAGAGTAAATGTCATATCAAACTCGAATTTGAAGCAGTGTGTCTAATCTCATTGAAATCTGATGAATAATTTCAGAAAAATTTATTTTTTCGACGGAAATATTTGCTTCTGGTTCATCTGATCGCGTCAGTACTTATCGAAAGAAAATAACCTCGAAATTTCGGTTTCGTGCGTCGTTTGACATTTGTCATACATTGGAGGTAAAACAACCTCACTTTCCCGCTTTCTTCATGTTATGAAGTAAAGCATTTTTAGCAATTTCAGGATAAACTCACACGTTGAATTGATTCATATTAATGGAATTAGTGAAGCACTAGGCCAAGTTATTCATGTTTTGTTTACATTGGCGAAGAGTCGTCATTTGGAGTTTTTGGTAATTTAATTCATTTAACAAGTGAAATTTTGTGATCAACTGATATTCAGTCTCAGATGATATTCATTCAGAACGATATATATGTGAAACATTGCAGTATTTGACATTTATTCTTGTCTTCTAAAGCCTGAGTATCAACACCAGAGAAAGCATACATTATTAGTATAACTTATGAAAATGAAACATTTAAATGTTTGGCTCATTTATTTCTTAAAACCAACAGCGAAATAAAATCCAACGAATGCATGGAATGGAAAAGACGTGGGTTTCAGAGAACTTCTCAGTACTATTTCAAATAACTTTATATGTTGCAAATTATTATATTTCTACTATTATATTAGTATGCAGTTGCTATGTCAATGCTATCATAATCTTCAGCTATAAATTTTTCATACTAAATATATGTTACAAATAAAATAAATCATACAAATTTCATCCTTGTGTTAGCCGATCTTCAAATGAACACCAATTTCTACTCATTCTCACAAAATGCTTTACTATCCATATGAAATGTTTTTTTCTATTATTCAGAGGCAGCATTAGGGCTTTCATAATCTTTAATTGACTATAAGTTCAATTACAAACAATACAACGTAGAAGAAGTTTTATACTTGGGTAGCCGATCCACATCGGAACATGTTCGGTTGAGAAGAGAGACAGTTATCTGGTTCATAATTATTATTAAATATAGCCATATTTTTTGAAACTTTTCAAATATATCTAATAACGAATTGCTTTAATTGGCTTCAAATATCATATAGACATGTGAGTGGTACCCAATCAGGATGGGTTTCGTACATCGTAACGCCAGCTATCGTAGGGTCGAGAGGATTTAATTCTTGAAATGTATAATAAACACGAATATTATTATTATCATAGTTATCTCATTATGATTCAACTAATTAAACAAAACGAATTGAATAGATAGTCTAACATAATTCCTTCGCCAGTGTGAAAATGTCTCTAACAAACCCTACCATATTTTGTTACTTCGTCACAGCAGTTTTCTCAATTTATGACATGAATCTGGGATGTTTGCCTTCTCTGGAATAGTTCACATAGTATTCTATTTCTTCCAATACCAGATGAATTTTGGGGAATGGGTAAAAGGTGCAAATATTCAAATTTAAGTCTACACCACAATATATTTATGAGAAATCGTATTCCTTCGCCCCTCGGTGTATTTATGTTGCATTTCACTACGAAACAATAACTTGGCCTAGTTCTTCACCAATTCTATCAATATGAATCATTTCAACTTGTGATTTTATCCTGAAATTGTTGAAAATGCTGCACTTCATAACATAAACAAAGCAGGAAAGTGAGGTTGTTTTACCTCCAATCATGATGTAAAAAACATGGTGTGCTCATCTGAAAAAAAGTGACGCCAGCAAGATTCAAACACAATGAAGAATATATTCTGCGCTTTGAATTTTAATGGAAAAAGTGACGTCATCATTTGTAAATCACAGATGAGCAGATGAGCACACCATGTTTTGATCACATCATGCCTCCAATGTATGACAAATGTCAAACAATGCACGAAATCATATTATTTTTCATCTCCAATAATTAACATCAGATCGAATTGAAATTTCAAATGCCGTTCTCAAATATCAACTCAAAAATCTGTTAATAATTTCATGGAAAGGTAATCAATAGTCTTCCCAGCATCTCAAGAAATACTGCTCTGAATTGCTCATTTTGTTATTCTATGCCAGCCCCTACTTTGGACACGCGCTTTCTACTATACCCTCATTACCATCTGCCTTTAGAGAAGCCTACTTATCACCGCCTCGTGCAGAGGACGCTAGCGCTCTCGCTGCACTTCCTAAATCTTCTCAAGATATTGTAAGAGCGCCTGACATCACTGGGCGCAGTAGCACTGTCTCTCTGTCTAGACATAGTAGGCCTTAGATAAAGGCAGTGTTTATCGGTGTTAGTTAGATTCCAGTTTGATCCAATCATTATCTTCGGAGATATTTGGTAAAACTATGACGAATTCTCTGGTTCTTTTCTCGTTATCACAAATATTTAGGAACAGAGATGTGTAACTTGAATACTTTCGAGTATCCGATGGTATCGAATACTGAAGAGATAAATATCGGATACTTGGTATCAAAATTCATTCTCATAAGGGCCCGATGCAATGCTGAAAATGATTGTATTATAATATTATTAAAACTGAATGACTGCAACACGTCGACTGACGACCTATTGACGCTGGTGTCCTGCATATTGTCAATGTAGGGTCCAGTAAATGCTTCGACTCGATTCGAACAAATATTTTGAACTCATTATAAGGAGCATTCAAAAAATACATACATATCTAATTGGATTTAAACAGATTCTTCGAGTTTACGGTGTCGATTAGAATAAAATTCAAACGGAATGAAATAAATGAATTTCTGAAATGAATTCTCTGAATTTTTTCCTTGATTTTTTGTTCCTCAGAAAAATCAAGAAATCTGATTGGGATGAAATATGGTCAGATTGCCACTGTACATCTACTAACCAAGTTTCATTTCGATCAGATGACTATTTTTCGAGTTATTGAAAAATCAAAATTTCAAATAGCTGTAGCACGAAAACCATTCGGCAGATTTGTCCCATTAACAAATTAAACCGAGATTTTCAGGATCTCAACCTAACCTGAGAATTTGAGGACTCTAGGTTCTTCCTTTCAAAAGTTATAGCGCACACGGTTGGACGGACAGAATCAATTTTGACCACGCATTCTTCATCAGTGAGTCCAACCTAGTCGTTTGAGACCAATTTCGGCTCAAATTTCGAGAATTACAGACATCGTGACGAAATGATAACGCGCTGTTCCCTAGAACAAGTGCTTAAAAGGGGCTTTAAGATTTATGCTGAACTCGAAAAATACAGACAGACATGCAGAGGTGTTCTTTGGGCTATTAATTATTCTTTGACAAGACTGTACGTTTATAGTAGTATAAAATTTTCAATACGACACTAAGAGTTTTCGAACAGCATGATTTAAAAACACTACAACTAGACTGGGTCGTAGATAAATCCAACAAATCAAACTCCACAATAAACAGTTGAGTCAGGATCGAAAATAAAAGTAACCTACACAATGGCTACTTCCTTTTTTAGATTATGAGGTATTAAATATAATACTGAGTGAAGGGTCATATAAATATGGGCCTTTGAGACGAAAACTGTATATTAATCATCAAATAGCGCATATTTTTCATTTACCATTTGTGGGCGCATGTTCTGGAGAGCGGCGTGCTATCGTTTGGTCCAAATGTCTGTGATATTAGAATTTTGAACCGAAAATGGTCTCAAACGGCTAAGTAGGACTCAATGATGATAAATCCGATATCAAAATCGATTGCGTCCCATCATCTGGCCATCCGCGCATTCGGATTTCCTTCGAAAATATTTCAGAATCTGACGACATTTTGCACACATCTCAAACTCTTTATTTCACAACAGCGTGCTCAATTTCTGTTCTATTCAGCATTAACTTCGCGCGATATCAGGAAAAAATATATAAAATTTTCGTGATTTTCCTTCGGTATCGATGATTCCGAAATTATTCATCAGAATTCAATGATGATCTGCACTGACCTTAAACCCTTCATTCATAACAGTGTATAAAATTTTAGTTTGATCCACTTCTGAATTTTGGAGATATTGGGGAAATATACATATACCCAACAAACACAAAATACAGCAATTGTGCAGTTACTGCATTAACAAGTGCCAACGGAATGCAGTACATAAAATGTTGTATTGAAACTGCACAATCTCTGCATTGGTGATACTGCTTTCCTAAATGCAGTCTTTTAAATACAGCTGCTGTACAGCTTTTGTACAACAAAATCGAAATGCTGTATGAGACAACGTTGTCTCTGTCTTTGATGCTATAGCACACACCTACTATGCCGGTTGAGCCGTTGTCAATCGTCGTCGTCGGCCATGCTGTTTTGTAACGGAAATTTGTTCTTTGTGTCGTTTTTGATTCAAGCTATTTGAACTGACTGTTTGTTTCAAGTTGACTGTGTTGCAAGTGCGAAAAACAAGTGTATCGACATGATAGATTCCCGAAAAAACGAAATAAGGCAATTTAGGTGTGTGGCTAAGTCAGTTTAGATGATGCCGTTACTTTCGGAACTGGAATAAATGGACAATAGTAGAAAACATCTGGGTCTCTACCTGAACCAGAATTTCGAAGTACTAACATCTATGAAGGAATTTTAGGTATTTTATTCACACAAGGTAAAACTTTTTTTGTTTATTAACTCATTTTTCTTCACTTTAAGTTGCTGTACGCAAAAACAAAGGGAGCAAAAATGATTCACCAACCGATATTGAAACAACCATCACGGTATGATTGAGAAATGTGTACTCATTTCAGAGGAATTAGAAAGGAACGAGAGAGAGTCACCCAATAATATATTATATTTATAATGTTTGATATCACCGGTATTTCTGTAAATTCTAGTTTTTTCTATTAAAGTCATGTTCCCAGTGCAATATTTCTTTTATTTAGTTGAATCACATTCCGTAATATGCTCAACATGATTTAGGTTAACCCGACTCCTAAGACAGCCTGTATGTTTCAGGAATCAGGTTCACCTCCGAAAAACCTATATTTTTCAAGTAATCGCATTGAAATTCTAAACCTGCATACTACAGACTGTCTTTCATCGACTGAGGGTAAAAAGAAAATTTTATTTTTTTTCGCTTCAACCGGAAATGGCCGAACGATTTTTTCAAAGAATGTTGTGTATATTTTTATATATTTGAATTCCATGCTGAGTTTTTGGTGAAATGTCGTGAAAAATTAAATAATTTGAATATTTCTTTTGTAAAGTAATCAATATCTAGATCCAGAAAAGATTGCAGAATTTTTTCTACGGTAAAGCATAGATGTCGAATATGCAAAAATATATACATCACATCATATAAGAAAATCAAAATTATTCGGCCATTTCCGAATAAACTGGAAGTCGTAGACCCTCTTTTTTACATCTGTCGATGGTTAATAATTATGTATCAATGTGCAAAGTTTCAATTCAATCTCTTAAAAAATAATATTATAATTTTTTCGGCAGAGTCTTATTCCTGTGAGTCTCGTTATACAGCCGAGCTTCTGCTGCATTGTTGCTGCTTAGAAACTTCATATCGAAGTAGCACAGTTGGTGCATTATTACTACGTAGAAACTGCATAGGCATAGCTCCTCCACAACTGCTGTATAGTGGCTGTACTTCGAATGCAGTTTGAGCTGTACAGTTTCGATGCAATTTCGCGGGACCTATACGGTCCGTTTCGATACAGTTACTGCACCACCATCGCTGCACTTCAAGTGCAGCAACGCTGTACAGTTTTTTTACTCTTGCTGCGTTTTAGTGTTTGCTGGGTAATATTTCAAATTTCCTGTTTTTTCCTCAATATTGTTTCTGTTTCCACAATAATGCAAAAATTACTGATCTAATCATAATTAATCTTGAAAAACTTTTCGAGAATGCAGTTGAACAAGTATTCGCAGAATTTCGCGATGATCGTGTTTTCAGAACAATGTGAAAAAAATGTTTCGAAATTTTTTTTATGGAGTTATGGCAAATGTCCTAGTTTTTTTCCACATTTTCATGAGGTCTATATGAAAAGAAAATTAGCAAATCTTTTCATCACAAAATAAAGAATCGTTTTCCAGAGTCAATATGTGAAGAGGTGAATGCTTTGGAAACGTATTATAAGATACGCGAAAAAGCTAATCATTTCAGGCACTGAGAGAAATGCAAGGGTTAATTATTAAGATATCTTTATTTGGAACAGTTTTATTGATAATTAATAAAATTTATTAATTATTCTAAAATGTTATTCATAATTAGAAACTCTGGATTCTGAATTTATTTCTGAGAAACATTCGATCCATTTAGGCACCATTTATTTATAATAAGAAAAGTTTATTACTAGGAAATAAGTGTTGTATCGAGAAGTAATGTTCGAAAAGATTATTAGCTATAAATAAACATTCATTTTCACAAATCAAAACTTATTTGAAATACAAACTGCAGTTATTTATGTCAAACAATTGTGCATTGAATTATGAATGATATAAAATTTATTAATAAATAATAATTATTGATTAGACACCAATAAGTGTATATTAACGCCTGGATCTTTATTTTACCGCGAATCCGACAACGTGAAGAGACTTGTCGATTGCCACCTCTTCCTCGCCAAACCCCTTCAGGCTGCGAACCACGTAAATACTTGCATAACCCTTCGGTGGTGCGTTACTGTGGTAGTTTAGTTTGAGTGCATTCGATTTACGAAACTGCGTAAAGAATATAGCTAGGTGAGTGGACTAAAAAAAATGGACTTCCAACATTTTTTGAGTGAAAATGATTTGAACCATTTGGCTGATGTTGTTGAAGGTAAGGTCTAAATTTCATGAAAAGTTTTAAAAGTAAAATTGGCTCCCTCGGAATATGATGCTTTATGATTGAAATACGACGCATATTAGTTTTCTTCACACTCGTACACTTTTACCAAAGAAATATATATATCGTTATTACAAATAGCATATATTTTAACATTTTGTTGTTGAAAAAATAAACACTGTCAATGAAATCTGAAACAATCTCATCCAATTCAACAAAGGGAAAAATATTTAACATGCAGTAAATTTCGTGAAAATAGATTAACTAATGTGGAATAATTTTCTTGAATTTTCCAATAGTAATCTTTCAATGTCAATTTTTGAACTCATATCATCGAATTCGAATTTTACGTATTGAGAGGTTGATCACAAGCATTCATTTGAAATGAAAATTGACCTCTTCGACCTATTTTTCTACAAAATAGTGGGTATGAACTGAAGATATGAATTATATGAGTTACTTTTTATTTAATCACTTTGTATATTACCCTGCTAGTATTTTATACATCATGAATTTTCCGCTTGTGAGATCAGAATGGGATGACGTTTGTATTGTTTCAGAGAATGGTATTGATAGTGTGGAATAACTAGAAGAATTTCTGAGGGATGATTCTTTCGAAAAATGGATTGTCAGACTTGGACATTGTCATACTTGGAACATGGCTGTATGGAACATCTTGGGACATCCTGTATAGTCATGAATTGCCAAAGTTTGTCCATTTTTCGTTGAAGAATTTGCACTTCCAAATTAATGTTCCTTCGTAGAAGTTGTCATAGAACTTGTTGTTTTAATATCTCTTTTAATTCAGATATTTTATTTGTAGAAATAAATTTATGTTTAAATACCAATGTTAAGTTTTATATTAATATTATATTGATGTATAAATAAAGATTAAGTTCGCAATTATTTCTCTCATTTATTTTTGAGCCAATGCACCACCTCTTCAGTGACTTTATATAATATGTGCCTCAAATAACAACAACAGTAAAACTCATGATATTGATGATAGCGAATTTCAGATTATAATCTGAAATCAGCAATTTTCATCACAAATTTTGAATAGTTCAGTTGTATACTGTTGAATTGATCATATTTATTGGAAAAATATATTTTCCTAGGAAAAAACATTAAATAACATTCATTTGTTGCCCAAGTAACACAAACTTCCCGGCGAGATATCTGAGAAGTCCTAACCCGGCTTTCACGCGAACTCCTAAAGTGATTTCCTAAAGTGGTCACAAACACAACATAATTTGGGAATTTGCAATGCGAGCTCCTTAAGTTATTGCATACGTAACAAGAATTAGATATTCACAATGCGAGTTCCTGAAGCCATCTCAGATGTTACCAGAATAAGAAATTCGCAATGCGAGTTCCTAAACTCATCACTAACATAACAAGAAAGGGAAATTCGCAATGCGAGTGCCTGAAGTTATTTCAGTTGTTACCAGAATAGGAAATTCGCAATGCGAGTTCCTACTGTCATCACAGACAGAACAAGAAAGGGAAATTCGCAATGCGAGTTCCTTAAGTCATCCCAGACGTGACCAGAATAAGAAATTCGCAATTCGAGTTCCTAAAGTTATCACAGACATAACCAGAATAGGAAATTCGCAATGCAAGCTCCTAAGATCATCCCGAGTGTAACAAGAATGGAACATTTCGTTGTCCACTATTTATACTTAGGCAAAATATGTGTTCGATTCATAAGAACGAAATAAATAACTTCGGAGAGGCTTCCTAGAAACCAATAGGATAATCGGCAAACATACCAAAAACAAACCAGTTAAAACATAATTCACATTGAATCTATCATATTTTGTTGCTGGCCGGATTTTCCGGAAAGTTATGATGAAAAATTTTGTGGTACAAAATCACGGCGTTTTTATACATTCGGTGGAGGAGTAAATGCATTTCAGGTTGTTAATACAGGTTGTATTAACAAGTAAGAGGTGTCTAGTAAATTTATAGTTCTGTTGTTGAATGAAGAGTTTCCTTATACAATAGCTTAATACCAAAACTAGTTATCGACTAGAATACTAGTTGATAACGAAACGAACCTAATTAAGTAGCATTTATGACTTCATTCATCACAAAGGAAGCTCTCTTTTTCACATTATCATATTTCTGGATTGAAACTCACTACCAGTATCGGTTAGACAACGGCAGACTTGTACAACATTATGCGAGTGGAAATTACGTTCTCAAATCTGAAGAATTCTCGGAAGAAAACAGAATATCCAAACTTTAATCGAAACTGCCTCATATTTTTTACGACATATTCGTCTGAATATCGACCAATCTGAGATCCGTTGTTTTTCCTCAAAGAAATCAACACATTTCTCATTCAAATACTAACAGGGATTCCAAATCAATATTTTGTTTCCATACACCCATTATAGTAGTATGGATATATTTTTCCAATAACCGATAATTAATCTCCATTCATTTCCGGAATACAAATCAATATTCATCAAATCCATCTAACCTCCAGACGTAAGAACCGACAATCTAAGCTCTCATATTACGATTTCGTCTGGTATATCTCATTCACGGATCTCGCCATCTCGCGGATCTCATTCATATCCGAAATACGAATGAAGAATAAATATAAATTCCGACCGCGCTAAACAATACTCGAAGTCATCTAACCACCAGACGTAAGAACCGACAATCCAAGCGCTCACAATATACGAAATCGCCTGGATGTCTTGATTACGGAACTCGCCATCTCGCGGATTCCTGGTAAAGTAAATATGTAAATCCTTGCATTGGGAAATTTCCCTGAGGCTGTTCGTAAGGATTTATGATCTGTGTCGGCAAAGTGCTGTCTGCTAATTTTTTGCATAGCGAGTCCGCAGAAGTAAGCTCAAAATCATTACAATTATCAACAGGAAACTTTCAAGAAATATAATTTGAATTTTAAATGTCAATATCTGATATCTGTACTTCCGCGGATATCGTCGCTAGGGGCATTTCCTGAAAATATCTCATGTCGTACTCCCAGAAATCTCGCGATGGGAAGTATTTGAGAATTTCTCAAACTCTTCGCCAGAGGACTGTGTGAGCGAATTTCCCAAAAACCTCCCATTGTGGGAAGTTTGAGAATATCCGCATGCGATATCTTCAGGATCTCTTCGAAAATATCGCTGTGGCGGACATTTGGAGGAAATATAGTGTTAAAATATATATACCCAGTACATAAATTCGTACTCTATGTGCGACATGCGCAATGATCTTTCTTGGATCCTACCTCCTCTGTGTAATCCCTAGCATCTTCCTCTGTTATTTCCTCTCTCTGGTTTTGTCTGTCGTAGAGTAAGGTTGTACTGTTTTAATGTTTAGTAGTCTCTGTACTCACATCACAGTTATTTCATTTTATCATTAAAGACTGTAAATAGAACAAAGTGTGTTTCTTCATTGTGTTTTATAACAGGTTATGGGCCCAGAACGTTATATACCACGTGTTTAGTGATATATTGTGAAATAGTGTTGTGAACAGACAAACATTATAAAACAACCCAATATGGCCGTTAATTATTTCGCTAGTGTGCCCAAGCTAGCCGGACGCTAAAATTATCAAGAATGGGTGTTCGCCATTGAAAACGTGCTTGTGCTTGAAGGACTAAGCAAATGTATCACTGGCAGTGAATCGGACTCCCTTCTATTGGCAAAAACCAAGGCAAAATTAATATTAACGATTGAACCATCACTCTACATCCACGTGAGAGAAGCGGCAACTCCACAAGAAGTATGGATGAAACTAAAGAAACTATACGACGATAGCGGTTTTTCCAGGAAGATTGGACTTTTGAGGACCTTAATATCAGCCAGATTGGAAAAACATGATTCTATGGAGAGTTACATAAACCAAGTCGTCGAAACATCGCAGAAGCTAAGGAGAACGGGTTTCGATATAAATGAAGAATGGGTCGGTTCACTTCTTTTGGCAGGATTACCTGAGAAATATTCACCGTTAATCATGGCTGTGGAACATTCAGGTATGTCAATCCCTACAGATGCCATTAAATCTAAGTTGCTCGATATGCAAGTAGATGGCGATAATCAGGGACGTGGAGAAGCGTTTTCTGCAAAGAATGCAATGAAAAGAAAACAGTTCCCT
Source organism: Myrrha octodecimguttata (assembly GCA_958510865.1). NCBI lineage: Eukaryota > Metazoa > Arthropoda > Insecta > Coleoptera > Coccinellidae > Myrrha > Myrrha octodecimguttata. The sequence goes on along the minus strand of OY294057.1, from coordinate 933,294 downwards.
AAGAAGCCTAGAGATGGCGGCAGAAGCAACGATTATAGGTTAAATTCCAACGAAAATGTAAACACAAGGGATAGAAGCAATGTTACATGTTATAAGTGTAAAGAAAAAGGACATTTTATGTCACAGTGCCCAAACAAAAAGGCAACTTATGCTTTGAGTGCCGTATTTGCTAATGGCTCATTTAGTGAAACCGACTGGTACATAGACAGTGGGGCAAGTTTTCACGTAACATCTAACGATAACCTACTTGTTAACAGAAGGAAGCCTAAAATGAATGAAATCGTATGTGCCAATGAATCCAAATTAGCCGTAGAAAATGCAGGTGACATGAGAATGGAAACTATAGTGAGAGAAAAACCTGTGAATGTGCTACTTCAAAATGTACACTTTGTTCCAGGACTAACTACTAATCTAGTATCAGTTAGCCAGTTGATCAAAAACGGAGCCAGAGTAAATTTTCATGCCACAGGATGTGAAATTTATAATAAGAATAACATTCTTGTAGGGATAGCCGACTTGAAGAACAATGTTTATAAGCTAAGATTAAACAGCGAAAGTTCGACAGCTTTGTTGGCTACAGCAATGGTTACACCAGAGCTATGGCACAGAAGGTTAGGACACATCAACACAGATTTTTTAAAGAAGATGCCTGAAGTAGTTGATGGTATGTCACCATTGAAGGTTAAAGAAAAAATACAAATGTCTAATTGTGAGGTTTGTTGCGAGGCTAAACAACATAGATTGCCGTTCCCAGCAAAAGGAAGTAGAGCTAGCGACATATTAGACATTATTCATAGCGATCTATGTGGACCTCATGAAAAGTTATCTGTAGGAGGCTCAAGGTATGTTTTGACATTCATAGATGATTACTCGAGAATGTGTTTCATTTATTTCTTAAAATCAAAGGATGAAGTTCCAAAATATTTTCACCAATTCAAATGTTTAGTGGAAAATCAAAAGGGAAAACGAATAAAAATTCTGAGAACAGATAACGGAGGGGAGTATGTTGGTGGACCTTTTCAGGATTACCTTAAAAACAATGGAATCCTTCATCAGAGAACCAACAGCTACACTCCAGAAGAAAACGGTATGGCAGAACGGTTCAACAGAACAATAGTAGAAAAGGCAAGATGTTTACTCTTCGACCAAAACTTGGACAAGCTTCTTTGGGCTGAAGCATGTAATACTGCGTGCTTCCTTATTAATCGTTCTGTTACATCAAGTAATCCAAGGACACCTTATGAAATGTGGCACCAGAAAAAACCAGACATAAGTGCCATTCGAGTGTTTGGAAGTACTGCCATGACACATGTTCCAAAAGAAAAGAGACAAAAATGGGATAGAAAGGCAAATAAATGTATCCTTGTAGGATTCGATGAGCGCACAAAAGGTTACAGAGTGTACAATCAAAGAAGCAGAAAAGTCTTCATCAGTCGGGATGTAACGATAATCGAGGAATCGAGAAAAATTGATATTGCCGTGGAAGAGGAAGAATCGAAGCAGGTGGTGACACAGCCAGTGGGGGATTTCTCAAAAAATTAAGATCCCGGAGACCATCATCAAATAGCAAACGATGTGCACAGTTCGGAACCTGATCTTCCCATAATTGAATCAGAGGTGCTGCCTAGAAGATCCCAAAGAGTGAAAACAAAGAAGATGGACCCAGACTTCGTGACATATGCATGTTCTGAACATATAACTGCCCTAAGTATCCCGCTAACTGTCACAGATGCTTTGTCTGGGTCTGATGGAAATTTTTGAAGAACTGCAGAAAACCAAGCATGGGAGTTAGTCGATCCAGAGGAAGATACCACTGTTGTCGACTCTAGATGTATATTCAAGAAGAAGACAAGTGCCGATGGAGAAGTAAAATATCGGGCCAGGTTGGTCGCCAAGGGATTCACTCAAAAATTTGGAATTGATTACAACGAGACTTTTTCTCCTGTAGTGAGGTATTCGACTCTTAGATTTTTGTTTTCATTGACGGTCAACTTAAATTTAGATATAAGGCATTTGGACATAAAAACCGCTTTTCTGAATGGTCATTTATCAGAAAAAAATATTCATGAAAATACCTGAAGGTTTTGTATGTTCTAAGTCAGATGAATGTAAAGTTTTAAAACTCAATAAGGCTATTTATGGTCTCAAACAATCTGCTAAATGTTGGAATGACAAAATTAATTCAGTGTTGTCAGAATTAGGATTTGCTAGATCTGAATATGAACCTTGTCTATTTTTCAAAAAGGTTGAAGATAGTTTCATATTTATAACCTTATACGTGGATGATTTTTTCATTTTTTCAAATAATGTTGTGGAAACTAAAAACTTGAAGAATGCACTGAGCAAAATATTCAAGGTTAAAGATTTAGGTGTTATCAAGGATTGTCTTGGTATGAATGTTAATTATGATAAAGAACATAATATTTTGACTTTAAATCAAGAACATTATATTGACCAAATTTTAAAAGAATTCAATATGTCAGATTGCAAAATTGTGAAAACACCTCTGGAATGCAATCTAAATTTAGAAGACGGTGACCAAATTGATCTTGGTAAATATCCTTTTCAAAATTTGATTGGTAGTCTTATGTATTTAGCTGTTTTAACAAGGCCAGACATTGTTTTTAGTGTGAGCTATTTGAGTCAATTCAATAAATCATACGATCAATTACATTGGAAGCATGCTAAACGCATATTAAAATACCTGAAAGGTACTAAGCATTATTGCTTACGTTTTTCAAAGGAAAACATGGAACTTGTAGGCTATGTAGATGCCGATTGGGGCAACAATTTAATAGACCGAAGATCATACACAGGGTATGCTTTTAAATTTTGTGGTTCCTTAGTTTCCTGGCAAAGTTGTAAGCAAAAGACAGTTGCGCTTTCAAGTACCGAGGCAGAGTACATGGCTATCTCTGAAGCGGTAAAGGAAGCTATATATTTAAAAGGTTTATTGTACGAGCTAATGGAAATAGCTCTTTGTGTTAATATGTTTAGTGATAATCAAGGTGCAATTAAATTATCTGCTAATAATACCTTCCATAAAAGGTCAAAACATATTGACATTAGACATCATTTTATTAGAGAAGTTATTGCAGAGGGGCAAATTATTTTGAAACATATACCGACACATGAAATGCCAGCTGATATCCTAACAAAAAGTTTACCACCTGTTAAACATAATTTATTTGTGAAAATGTTAGGTATTCATGATACTTGAGTAGTTTTTTTTGTGTTTGTATTTCATTTCTGGTACTGTGTAAGTGGGGGTGTTAAAATATATATACCCAGTACATAAATTCGTACTCTATGTGCGACATGCGCAATGATCTTTCTTGGATCCTACCTCCTCTGTGTAATCCCTAGCATCTCCCTCTGTTATTTCCTCTCTCTGGTTTTGTCTGTCGTAGAGTAAGGTTGTACTGTTTTAATGTTTAGTAGTCTCTGTACTCACATCACAGTTATTTCATTTTATCATTAAAGACTGTAAATAGAACAAAGTGTGTTTCTTCATTGTGTTTTATAACATATAGCACTCCCTGTGACTTCGTAGAGAAGTAGAAAAAGTACTCTCAATGTTCTGAGAAGATATCGCCGGGATATCTTTGAAACCTCTCTGTGTTGCCTGGGTGCTAATAATTCAATATTGAATGAAAAAATATCTTTCTTGACGACTACTAAACTCGTTGTTCAATGGAAATATATGAATAATTTTTATTATTCATATGTGAAACAAATATGTATGAAATCTAAATATATGTTTGTTCATTGTAACTCAAGATAATAATTAATTATTTGATGCAAACTATCTTTCTTCAAGACTAATAAAGCCGTCATTCGATGAAAATATATCAACCTATAAAGTAAAAAACTTTTTCATCTACGAATAAATCATTTATTCGGTATGAATAAAATTAATTTTTGAAGAATAAATAGTTATTTATGAAACTGAAATGAAAGCATTATTTATGGCAAATAAATATTCATTACGCCATATACGAATCAGGAGGTTATTTAATATTAATAAACTTCATTATATATAAATAAACTGTTCTCTCAGTGGGTAAGGCACTGTCGTTTTCTTCGAAAATTTGCTAACCTGATCTATGGCAACATTTCTGTTTTAAACGGTCTCAAAAGACTTAGACTTGATATTTTTATAGAGGGCTTGAGGTCAAAATGAGCTGGTCAAGTTGGTTGATCGGCGAAATCCGCCAGCTGATTCCGGATTCATAATAGTCTGAATTTTTTCACGATAACCGTAGAATACTCTTATCCTATCTTCGATTGTGTTTCCGGTGAGCTTAACGGCCGACACATACAACACAATGGTTCCCAAAGAAAAACATCTCTCTGAATCATTATTTGTAGGTTTGAACTTCAACTGCGAATGGTGAATTCATGAATGCTTAAAATCTACTCCATGGTTTCTCAGATAAACCATCGAAATTAAATTTTTTCAATATTTTCGAAAATTCAGATCAGATGGATCAAATTGAAATTCGGTACTCAATTGAAAAATGACAGTTTGGAGGCTCCAGAAGAATTCCGTGACGACATGAGGTCACGTAATTTTGCACAAGTTTGCTCATCAGCTTATAACAACAACAAGCTCTATTATGATCAGATCAGTAATGAATGAAAATCAATATCGAATCAAATTTGAATTTGAAGAATTATCGTTGAATGTTGTCTTCATAGTCTGTTTCAATTTCCATTGAAATAAGATTGCAGTATCACGAAAGAAGGTATCGTACAACTAGTCATGAACTACCAATCTGATCGCGTCGGTTCATACTGAGATATTTAAAAATTGACTCATTTTTTCCATAATATCTCCGAAAATGAATACCGGATCGAACGGAAGTATAAAACGCTGTTTTTCAATACTGACTTGAAGAATTTTGCCAAATTTAATCGAGATGTGATCAATAATTTTCTGAAAAAAAAGTTTCAACAAAATTTGAAAAAGTTGTTGAACAAGATATTCTTTTGAAATTTTTACCGATGCATCACGTTCTGGTGCACCAAGTTTCGGTTCCGTATTCTACAACTGAGCACGAAGTTTAAATCTGACCCCTTCAGTACTTTTTGGGATATTGAGGAAATATCCTTAACATTTCAAATAAACATAACTTCGAAACTCTTGGATAGATATTGCTCATTAACGAACTAATCCCAACCTTCACTGAAAATTTCAAATCGCCAGCCATTTTCGTCCGCAAGTAGTCGCGGCAGCAGCCTGACTGCTGGCTGTCTGGCCGGACAGAATTCGGTTTGAGACAGGATTATGCATAGTTGGATCGAAACTAGTGGTTCAAAAGCATTAAACGCAAAAAATCGGAAATTGCAGACATTTGTAAAAAATAATTTCCTGCTGTTTTCCAGAACAAACGATTGAAAGGCACAAGCTTTGTACATCAAAAAAAATATCTTGACAATTCTACTATTCAACTCCCATTTTAGTGTGAAGTGATGAGAACATTTATACAGGGTGAGTCACGAGGAACTGTACATATGTTCCTACTACGATAGAGACTATTCAGGTGATTATCAGATGACCATTTAAAAGTGCCCTCCTCTCTTCATAAATTTTATATTGGCTGATTTTCGGTTTTTACAGACAATTTCAATTCGTCATAACTTTTGAAAGGTTATCCCGAATCGATTGAAATTTTTCATGGGATATTGTCGTAAGGAACTTCTGGTACCAACTCGTTTATAATCTGGGAAATCCAGGTGTTAAAAAAATCAATCAATTTCCCTGTGGTTAACTTAAATGAAAATTATTTTGAGAATGCATAATTTCGTTTCAAAGGAAGGTTGAGAGAATGGAAAAATGTTTGTAGGATGAATTCACCGACCTTAGTACATGCAGCCCTTTTCCGTACATCCTTCTCACCTCTTTTTGAATTACCTTTCTTCAATTGGATTTCTTGCATCGATCGATCCGTAAATATAGTTACGTGAAATGACCGATTTCTCTAGCCTTGAACCCAACCGAGTGCAACAGCCATTCTTACTTGTGCTAAATCGTTAACCATCTCACTATCATGTTTCTGAAGATCTCTATGTAATAAAATTCCAAACAAAATAGGATGTTGTTTTCTTTTCTATCTGAAGATGCCGCGACATCAAAATTCATAATGTGAAATAATTCGGATTGTAGGATCTTTTTCAAAAGTTAGTTCTGTATGAGACTTCGTACAAGTCACTTCGAAGTTTATTTAAATAAACGAATTGATTTTAAAAGTGTTCTTATTGCATAAAATCATACAATTATGTTGGAAAAAATATGTTTGACCGTTTTCCTCCATCATTATGATTTCAATATTCCTCATCAAACATAGAAAAAAACTTACACAGGGTGAAATTTCTGCGAAAGACCAAAACAAAAACATTTTAAATCCGGACCTGAATTTTTAAAATTTTGAACAAGTTGGCACCTAAAGGTCCCTCTGGACAATATTCCCTGACAATTTCAATCGATTAGGGGTAACCGTTCAAAAGTTATGACGGATTGAGGTTTTCATCCTATACAGGGTCTTTCACGAGGAACCTCACCCATATTTATACGGGAAACTACTGAACGTATTTTCATGAAATTCAGCACTTATAAGTATTTCACGATGCTGATGAAATCTAAAATATTTTCAAGGCATGAGCACCTCCGGTTTTTCCGGAAATGACGTCAACTTCCGTTTTTCAAATTAGAACACCATTTTTTTATTGCAGAAATAGATTCTTTAGAAAATTTCAATTTATTTTGATGTAACATTTTTCAGTTTTGGTAGGAAAATTCTCTCTGAGCGGGAAAATTCGAAAAAAAAATCGAGAATAGAGCTCCGCTGAAACAAGAATAACTTCGAGGTTTTTGGATGGAAAATTTTTATTTTTGAGATTTTTCAAGATGTGAGATTGATGTATCCACTTTAAAAATTGAAATCGCGATTCATGATACAGGGGGTGAAAAAATCACTTTCAAAGTTAGGGATGACAAAATCGTGAAAAATCAATTTTTTCAAATTAGAACCCCATTTTTTTATGGCAGATATTGAATCTACGTTAAAAAATAATGTGAGTGTATGCATCACACCCTTGCCCTAAAGTGGATATTTTCTGAGTTATTCACAAAAAACTGTTTTTCGTCTTGAATTTTCAGCTATTTCTTTTCCCTTCACGCCAAAAAGATGACATTTTCAGGAACTGTTACTTAAACCATGTTTTAGATTTTACTACCCTAATATGCAAGAGAAAAAAGTTACAGGTTGTTCCTAAATAGATGGCGAATTTGGATTCGAATTTGTATCGGAAACCTCTTTATTTCAACTAATCGGCCATCGGTTTTCTCTCCAGTGATAAATAAATAATTCCTTATGAACCATATGCAAAAACTTACCATGTTTTACATTATTTTTTTTTAATGATAGATATCATTAATTACATCTGCCAAATTCCTCTTTATTCAGTAGCATTTTGTGTTTACTATTAATATGGTGATAATTCGTATTAAGTTATAAAATCGATCACTATGCCTAATTTCACCAATGAAGATTATTTAAATCTCATTCTACTTCATGGAGAATGTAATAAAGTTGTAGATAGAACGATTCGACTGTTCATTGAGAGGTTTCCTGACCGACCCAGACCAACGAGAGATACCATTAACAGAAACATGACAAACATGAGAAATGTCGGATCTTTCGTTAAGAAAACTACACACAGAGAAAAAAGTGTAGTAGAAGATGAGAACAACGAAATTACAGTTCTTGCATATTTTCGTGTGAATCCTCAAAATTCTCTCAAAGATGCCGAGATTGATCTGGGATTATCTCAATCGAGTGTTTGGAGAATATTAAAGAAACATAAAATGCACCCATATAAATTCAATAGGGTACAGCATTTGAAGGAAACTGATTTCGTCAGGAGAACAGAGTTTTGCGAAGATATGATGATTCGATTTCAAGAGAATGAAAACTTTTTGGACTGTATAATTTGGACAGATGAATCTAAATTCACAAAGAATGGTTCTTTCAATAGGCATAACAGTCATTATTGGGATGAAGAGAACAACCACCACTTCAGAAAATGGAACTTTTAAGAGACCTGGAGTTGCAATGTTTTTTGCGCCATCAAAAATAATGCAATTCTCGATGTTCACATTTATGATGGGACTTTAACTGGTAAGATAGAACACTACACAAGTTTGCATTATTTAAAGAATGTTCTCCCTTAGGAGATAGATATTCTGACATATTGACTCAAATAATTGAGCCGCTAGTACAGAAACATAATGACTTATGGCATCAACAAGATGGCGCCTCCACACAATTCACTCAATGTGTCAAATATCCTCTACAGGCTATTTGAAGATCGATGGTTGGCGAACAATGGTCCACATCTTTGGCCACCACGTTCTCCCGATTTAACTCCTTTAGACTATTATGTTTGGGGTAGGATAAAAAATATTGTCTACTCAACTCCCCTGACTGATAAAGAGGACTGCATAGAACGAGTCAGAAATGCGTTCAGGTTTGTTTAGATTTTTAGATTCATAGTTTTGAAACTCAATTTGGTTTTTAAACACTTTTGCAGATCTCTTCCTCCCGATGAAATAAGAAGAGCAACGCACGAAGCATTCCTGAGACGTATAAATAAATGTCTAGAAATTAACGGTCAAAACTTTGAGCATCTTCTCTAGTTCTAACTGCAAGAGTTTGCCATGGTTCTCCTAATAGTAACTTGAAGTCGGTTTCAAGAAGAGGTGAAAAATCTACAGCATGGTTCAAATAACAGTTCCTGAAAATTTCATCTTTTTTGCGTGAAGGGAAAAGAAATAGCTGAAAATTCAAGACGAAAAACAATTTTTTGTGAATAACTCAGAAAATATCCATTTTAGGGCAAGGGTGTGATGCATACACTCACATTATTTTTTAACGTAGATTCAATATCTGCCATAAAAAAATGGGGTTCTAATTTGAAAAAATTGATTTTTCACGATTTTGTCATCCCTAACTTTGAAAGCGATTTTTTCACCCCCTGTATCATGAATCGCGATTTCAATTTTTAAAGTGGATACATCAATCTTACATCTTGAAAAATCCGAAAAATGAAAATTTTCCATTCAAAAACCTCGAAGTTATTCTTGTTTCAGTGGAGCTCTATTTTCGATTTTTTTTCGAATTTTCCCGCTCAGAGAGAATTTTCCAACCAAAACTGAAAAATGTTACATCAAAATAAATTGAAATTTTCTAAGGAATCTATTTCTACAATAGAAAAATGGTGTTCTAATTTGAAAACGGAAGTTGACGTCATTTCCGGAAAAACCGGAGGTGCTCATGCCTTGAAAATATTTTAGATTTCATCAGCATCGTGAAATACTTATAAGTGCTGAATTTCATGAAAATACGTTCAGTAGTTTAAATATGGCTGAGGATCCTCGTGAAAGACCCTGTATATTCTGCCTTGAGCTGAACTTCTTCATTACAAATATCTTATGATTGTATGTGTTTTAGGCTTACTAAATTCTTACCAATCTTAGATACGAAGATGGTCCCACTCTCTGTTTTTTTTTTGGAATATGATTTTCAATTCTTTTTCCATTCGTATCAGCATCATATCCATATGCATCTCTTTTCGTTGGTATAGAGGGGGAACTACCGAGGCGACTGAATGGAACATGACATAAGTAGATTCTACCTTTCCCAGGCGGTGGAAGATTGGATGGGTGTTTTAGGCTGCTGGAAAGACCACATGTCCCTGGAGAAGGAACATTTGGAAGTTTGTATACGAAACGCTGTGCCTTGTTCTTCAGTGAATGTCCTCCCTAAGATAGAATATCAACAATATAGAAAATGTTGATTGAAAAAATCTAGAAAAGCACTGCCGTGAAGGCAGCAGCTTTTGCGCGCATTTTCAATGTAGATGACCGCGTCTGCAACGAATTTGAACATGCACGCAGAAGCTGCTGCCTTCACGGCAGTGCTTTTATAGATTTTTTTCTGATGAATAAGTGGATTTCAATTCGATCTAATCTGTATTTTAATAAATTTTGGAAAAATAAAATTCTGAATATCTACGGTATCATTGGGCGAATTTTACTCATTCACGAATCCGACCTTAATTAAGCCCCAAACCTACTCTACAAATATCGAGTTTCTAATTCGTTTCGGCCGGACCGTAAACACAATATCTTCCGAAAGAAACAACTTAGAAACTCGATATTTGTAGAGAAGGTTTGAACCCTAATTACGAAGGCCGAATTCTTGAATGGGTTAAATCCACCCAATAATTCCGCAGATATACCCATTCAAAATTTTATTTTTCCAATATTTCCAGAAATACAGATCAGATCGAATTGAAATCCAGTACTTCATCGAAAAATTACAGTTCGAAGGTTCATACAGAATTTAATGAGGATGATATGATAAGGAAATCTTTGAAATTTTTTGTTAAACTGTTCTAATGACACGATCATCACGAAATTTTGCATAAATTGTCTTTCAGCTTTTTGAAACCAGCTGCGAAGTTTTATCAGGATTGAGTCAGTATTTTTCGAGTTATACCGAAAAAAACAACGATATCAAGAAGAAAACCTCGAAATTTGACATATTTTTTCCCGATATCTCCAAAACTCATTATTGTATCGAACTGAAATTTGGTACACTGCTGTGAAATATGAAGTTCAAAGTGTGAGTGGAATTTTTTTTGGATATGATGAATGGTTTCCGAAAAAAACTTTTTTTTTAATTACTGACAATATGATCCTGACAAAACGTAGCTCAAAGTTGCGCGTCGTTATACTCCACCAAATTGCCAAGTTTGAATCCAATCGCTCGGGTAGTTTCTGAAATAAATAATAAATCACTTCAAAATTTCAAGTGACTATAATTCCGAAACTATTCGACCGATTCGGCCCATTAACGAACGGAACTGCGGCATTCCAATGCGCGACCTACCCTAAAAGTTTAAAGTTGCTAGCTGACCCCGTTCGACAGTTATCGTGTCCCGGCCGGCTGGCCGGACAGAATCGATTTTGACACCGGATTCGTCATCAGTGATTCCAATCTGGGCGTTTGAGACCATTTTCGGCTCAATCATCGAAAATTACAGACATTTGCACAAAACGATAGCATGCTGTTTCCCTAGAACATGCGCGCAAAAAGCTGAGTGTCCGCAACTTGCAATTACTTATTTTTCCACAGGAAACAATGCATTTCAACAAGAATACTTGCCACCTTCAACAACTCATAAAACTATTTTCAACAGCGTGCCACATTGATGGACAAACTTACTAACTGATTTTGTTCCCGAGATCTTTCCTCACGAAAATTTTGCATGAACCCGCACGTTCTCGTTTTTAAATCAAGATTTCAATACGAGCAAATTTATGATTTTATAATCATTGGGAAAATTAAATAAAATTTCAGCGAAATCGGACAGATGGTTCCTCATATGTGGAAACTTTTTTTTTTCTTGTTAAACATTCCTGATTGGTCTTCATGTCAATATTTTACTCCTTTGTTTCAATTAGATCAGAGCGGGTATTGAGAAAACAGGATCACAGTTCCCATTCAGGTAACCACTTTCGATACCCCGCGCTGATGTAGTCAAGCCATATTTCTATTTTTCCCAAGTTGAGTATAAATGAAAGAGACTTGAATACGAAAAAAAATATTTGTTTCGTTAACTTAATTCCAATTTCGTTATCGGTATATTTTAAGAACAAATTCTCCCTGAGAGGCAAAAATGGGATGGAAATGGAACGTGAGCGGAAGGAGAGTGTACATATATCCATTCATTTAAACCTTACAATATTATACGTAGACAAACCCGTGAAGATGCGGAATACGTAACCTCACCTTGGAGATTCAAGTTGCCAGCTATTTCATTTAAAAGTTATCCTGACTAAATTGGGACGGCCTGCGAGGCAGAATAGAATTCTTAATCAGTGGGTACAATCTAGTAGTTTGAGAAGCCATCCATGTTTTTTCAAACAAATTCTTGCACTTATACGAGGAGGCAGAGTTTTTGCTGAGGTTTTTGTCTGTGCTCATCGAAAAAAGTTGCATAGTCAATATTCTTCTTCGAGCCAGAAGCTTTCCGCCATCATCTCACTCCCACATTATACAAATGAGCACTGTTCCACAACGTTTTCGGTCCCAGCGGTGTTGCCAGATCTTCGGGACTAATCACGTCGATAATATTATATAAATGGGTCCGACAAGGATGATGTAGTAGTATTTATCGTCTTTCTATATTATCTATGTTAGAAAATGCGAATGATTACTAGAAGTGTCTTCTGGTTTTTACGCGCCTGTTCGAGGGAACAGCGCGTTACCGTTCCGTCACAATGTCGGTTATGTTTTAATTTTGAGCAGAAAAAAGACTTAAACGATTAAGTTAGACTCCCTGAAAAAGAACCCGTAGTCAAATTTTATCCTCTTGGTCCATCGGCATGTGCTCTAACTTTCGAATGAAGTTAGCGACTCGAAATTCTCAGCTCAGGATTGGAGGGCAAATATATCAATTAAGTTCGTTAATGGGAAAAATCAGCTTAATTGTTTCAGAGTTATGCCTATTTGGAATTTTTATGTTAGTTCTTTAATACCTCAAGAAGTAGGTACTGATATACGATCAGTTTGAAACTTCGGAATTAGTTGAGATAACCAACGCGCAACTTCGTGCGACATTTTTGCGCGCATATTAAGGGGAACAAAATGCTGTGGTTTTATCCGAATGTCTGTACTTTTCAAGTTTTTTCCTGAAAATGGTCGCAAACGACTGTCTTGGAGTTACTGATATCGAGTCCAGTGTCAAAATTGATTCTGTCCGGCTGGCTGACGACACGATAACTGTCGAACAAAGCGAGCTAGCGACTTGAAACTTTCAGGTTGCGTCGCGCATCAGAGTTCTGCAGCTTAGTTCGTTAATGGGACAAATCGGTTGAATGGTTTCTGAGTTATTGTCATTTGAAATGTTTCAATTAAATTCCTGATATTTCAGGAACTGCTCAAACGGATTAATTGAAACTTGACAGTTAGTTAAAGTCAGATAAGATTAAGAGTCCAAATATGTTGGTTGAGTTCGTTCATGAGTGTAATCACTTAGATACTTTCGGAGTTTTGAATATTTGAGGTTAATTCCTACATATCTCATGAAGTATTGACTCTATCAAATTGAAATTTCGTAGATAGTTTTGGACTACCAATGATCAACCTAGAGCAAAATTTTGTGTGGATTCAGTTATTCGAAAAATATTTTTATACGAAAATTTTCAAAATTTTTGATGAAAATTTTTTTTTCTGAAAATTCACTAGATTTCGATGAAACTCGGCACGAACTTTTAAGTCAGTATTTAACAAAATTTTTCAAATTTCAACTCGATCCGATTTTCAATTTCGGAGATATAAGAAAAAAAAATATTCCTAATTTCGATGGTCTTTGTAATTGTAACGTTATTTCCGCAATATCTCAAGGAGTACTGATGCGAAGAGATTTAAACTCCGCTATCATTTAAAGAATACCAACACGCAACTAAGTGCTCTGATTCAATAGTTTAAAAATGAAAAAAAGATATTTTAAAATTTTCCACATTTCTTTTTCAGAAACTATCGAACGATTTCTATGAATTTTGGCATATACTTTGAGGTCAATATTAAACAAAATATTTGGAATTTTAATGTGACCCGCTATTTTTATAGGAGATATAAAAAAATTTCAACTTTCGGTGTTAATTGAAATGTCAGATTTCGGTGCTGATTGGAATGTCGAGGTTATTTCCTCAATATGGCAAGATATATAGATGCCATCAGATTGAAACTCTGAAGTTAGTTGAAGAATGCTACCTGATACAAAAATGGATATATGGATATAGTCGTAAGATTTTTCTTGAAAATCATCATTCGAAAATTTTCGTCATTTTTGTTGAAACTTTTTTTCGGGGACTATTGACAATATTTTAACGGAATTTGGTACAGACCTTGAGGTCGATATTGACCAGCAATATTTATCATTTCAATTTTATTCGATATTCATTTACGAAAAAATGTAGGTTGAATTTTGTTGTTATTCGAATGTTGAGGTTATTTTCTCCATATCTCAAGAAGTACTGACGCGATCAGATTGACAATTCTTAACTAGATTGTAAATACTTCCGCTCAACATTACGGAAATGTCTTGAGGATCATAATTGTGCAAATTCTGTTGACAAAAATTGGTTTTCGGAAACCATTAATCAGACTACCATAAAATTTGGCACCAACTTTCAAGTCATTATTCAGCAAGAGTGCTTCAAATTTCAGTTAGATAAGTTATTTGTTTTCGGAGAAGAAATATGTGGTTCTTTGGAATTTTTGGGTAATTTCGTCAATAACTCAAGAACAACTAACGCGATTAGATTTAAACTCCGTAAAAAGTTTTAGAATACCAATGCGCAATTTCAGCGAAATTTTTTAGGGATCGTACAGGTAGAAAATTTTTCACGAACTATTTATCAGATTCCAGAGTGATTAAGCGGAGACCTTGAGGTCACTATTCAGCAACATTCTTCAAAATGAGGTCACTCTTCAGCAACATTCTTCAAAATATCAGTTTGATTGTATATTAATTTTCGGAACGATTTGAATAAAGATTATTAAATTGTTTTGTTCTATCCTGAATACATATTGTGGCGAGATGTCGGCGAGTAAGGAAGTCGATGCAAAACTCTCTCTACAAGTTAATATCCAGTGTTGTGGATACTGTAGAAAATCCATTGTGAAAAGCAGTGCAAAGTGCTACATTTGTCACAAGTCTTTCCACCCTGGCTGTGGATCAAAACTAAAAAAGTGTTGTGATGTAGAATTATCTAACCCTATCCCGAGTGATAAAATGAGCGGCAGCTCATCACCGATTTGTGAGACAGCGGTCAAAAATATAAGCATAGAGTCTACTAGTTCTGATCTTCTACTCAAAATTATCTCTGAGTTGGAGTCAAAAAATATTCTTCTGATGAAAAATAATTCCCTACTCAGATTCAAAATCGAATCTCTTGAAGAAAAACTTAAAAACAAAGAACGTGAAGTGGTCGAAGTAAACAAAAAGTTTGTCAACATCGGGACCGATAAGGAACATATTTCGGGTGTCGTAGGTGTAGGAAATCCCGAGGATTCCCGTTCAACAATACCATCTGCTGCAACAAGTGCTCCTAAGTCATCGTCTTCGAACACATACGGATCTGTAGCGGGATCTTCAACTGTCGCTCCTATTAAAACAAGGACTCAGAAAAAGTTCACTCTTTCGGAGGTAACTCAGGCTATTGAGACAGCACACTCTCTGAATAGTGTAAATGGGGCGAACAAAGCTGTTCCTATAGAAAAAAAATCCGATTCCGAGTGGAAAGTAGTGAAAAATAAAAACCGAAAGCCTAGGAAAACACTAGTTGTTGAAACCCATTCTGGAGCAGCAGAAGTTGAGGGCATGGACAAGTTCAGGGCTTTCCATGTGACGAATTTAAAACCTGATACAAGTGTCGAGAACTTACAGAATTTTCTCAAAAACAAATTCTCAAAGGTCATGTGTGAAAAATTATCCTCACGTTATCCAGAGTCTTATTCATCATTCAAAGTACTCATCCCGAGTTCAGAATATGATAAAGCACTCGATGGTTCTAACTGGCCTAATAAAGTCAACGTGCATCATTTTTTTCACCGAAAAAGGGTAAATCAGGAGCAAGTACGTTAGCTCCTACCGTAACTACCGGATGTTTGAGAATCGTGCAGTTGAATACCCAGTGCATTTCAAACAAATTGGATAATTTGGAGTTGATATTGGAAGAAACTAACGCGGATATACTGAGTGTCGTTGAACATTGGTGCAGTGTAGACAATATCGACGCGATGGTGATTTCTGGCTATGTTCGGGCTGATTGTTTTTGCCGTACGTCTAGGGAACATGGTGGATCTGCTATATATACAAAGTCTCGCATACAAGTGAAAAAACTGATGGTTTCCGGCTTCTCTGTGGAAATGCACGTTGAGATCTGTGGTATTGTTGTTTTGAATAGTGGCATTCGTACTGCCATCATCAGTGTTTATCGGCCCTGTTCTGGTAACTTAGAATTGTTTTTCGATAGACTATTTTGCGTTTTGCAGTCATGTGTTGATGTTGTTGATCGGGTTTTTCTTTGTGGAGATTTAAACATAGATTTCTTGAAAAAAAACTGTAAAAACTTGAAACAATTGTGTGATTTGATGAATTGCTTCGGATTAGACGTAACGTCACAGTGCTCCACTAGAGAATTCACGAACAGAAGCGGTCATACCAGTAATTCCAAAGTAGATTACATCATTACTAATGTCGATCCTCAAGACTATGGGGTTGTAGTGTTTGAGCCTCATATAAGTGATCATAAAGCCATTTTGCTCGAAGTTAGTTTCGAACTGGACCACAAGCAGAATGTCGAATCATATTCATTTAGGAATCTATGCCAGAGTAATGTAAATAATTTCTTGATCTCTTTGTCTGAATGCGATTTTTCTGAAATTTATACTCATAGTGATGTAGATGCCTGTTTCGACACATTTGTCAATATTGTTCAATATTATCTTGAGCAGAACTGTCCTATGCGTAAACAAACTTCAGCCGCTTCAGTAAAAAGATGGATATCACCCGAGATCATTCAAAGTAAAAAAAACCTGTCTAACCTCCATTGGCTTCATAGAAATCTGGGCCTCCCAAATACATTTGAAAACTACAAGATGGCAAAACGTCAACACTCTGCGCTGATAAAAAACACTAAATATAAATTTTTCAGTTCAGTTATTAATAGTTCTATGAACAGAAATAAGACAGTTTGGAATATTGTAAACGGTCTCACCGGAAGAACAAATAAGAGCCGAAATGATATCTCTATAAATTTAAATGGGAAATTATGTGATGATCCTAATTTAGTAGCTGATATATTTGCTAAGCATTTTTCCACTATAACTTCCTCAAGACTGAGATCTTGTTATGGTGATGACTTATCAGAATCTTGTACAGCGATACCTATGGTTAGCACGAATTTTTTCTTTTATCCTGTCATCGAAATCGAAGTGGAGGAAACTATCAAATCCTTAAAAAATAAAAAGAGCGTTGGTGTCGATTCAATATCCACAAGAATCATGAAATTAATGAGTGAAGTAGTAAGTGGGCATTTTGCACATCTAATAAATATCTCCATATCATCTGGAAAGTTCCCCAGTATTTTGAAGAGGTCCATAATAATTCCGATTTTCAAAAAGGGAGACCTGAATGAAATAACAAATTATCGTCCGATATCCATTCTCAGCGTGCTTTCGAAGGTATTCGAGAGGATTGTTTTCAACAGAATGATGAGTTATTTAAACAGATTCAAATTAGTCAACCCTGCACAACATGGTTTCAGAAGCGGTCATTCAACACAATCAGCTGCTGTTAATTTCTTCGAATCAGTCTACGAGTGTCTAGATAAGAACTTATTTGTCGCAGGTATATTTTTTGACCTTACCTCGGCTTTCGATTCACTCTCTTTTAAGTTCATACTTGAAAAATGCTACAATTTGGGTTTCAGGGGCGTATTCCTGGAATGGTTGCGCAGTTACCTCAACGAAAGAGCGATGATGGTAAAAATAGGCGAAAGTTATTCTGAGAGTTGTCATATTGGCCTAGGAGTTCCTCAGGGTTCCGTGCTCGGACCCCTTCTTTTTATATTATTCATAAACGATCTGCCTTTGTGGTTAGCATGTTATTTATTAACATTATTCGCAGATGATGCCTCTGCAGTTGTTTCGGCAGGAAGTCTTGAGGAGCTACAGAAAGCCTGTGAATATATTGTAGCGGAATTTGTAAATTGGTGTCGTCTTAACCATCTTATGGTGAACATAAGCAAGACTGTTTGCGTTCAATTTTGTTTGAAAAATAACAGAATTGGAGCATTCAACATAAAGTTTGGTGACAACACTATCCCAACATCTGAGTCGACTAAATTTCTTGGCATCCATGTCGACACGAATTTAAAATGGACACCGCATATTGACGTTTTATGTAAAAGGTTGAACAGCTCATACTTTGCAATTAACAGAATCAAGGACATTCTGCCCAAGAGTTGTTTGATGAATGTTTATTTTAGCTTGGTGTATAGTCATCTTTCGTATAACATCTTGCTATGGGGTAGCTGTACTGACATCTCCAGAGTATTCATAGCACAGAAGCGGATTATACGTGCAATATTTAAGCTAAATTCGATGGATTCGTGCAAGCCAGTATTTGTTGAAAATGAAATTTTAACTTTGCCATGTATTTATATTTTCAAGTGTTTGCTATATGCCAAGGATAACAACTGCAAATGGAAGAAATTGTCAGAACATCATAGCTATGAAACCAGAAATTCCCAAACTTTATTACTTCCTAAACATAGGACTCATAGATTTGAATGCTCTCCTTTGTATGGAAGCATCAAATTGTTCAACCATCTACCACCTCCTATTAAGTCCCTGAATTCTAAGTTGTTCAAAAAAGAAGTCAAGAACCTTCTTTTAGTAAAAGGCTACTACTCTGTCCAAGAATATTTGTGTGACTCTTTGGTTTCTTAAATTTTATTGTTATTTTTTATTATAACTCTTATTCTGACTTGTCCTATACACCATGTTGTGTCACAAAGGATTAAATAAAGTTATTATTATTATTATTATTATTATTATTATTATCATTGTTATTTTCAAGAATATTTCAAGAAATGCTGATCTGATGATAATGAAACTTGCTAACTAGTTGTGAATTGCTGATCATTAAATTTGTGCAGATTTTCGAGATGATCCTTAAATTAGATCTATAAAAAAATCCTCAAATTAGAGCAATAAAAAAAGATTTCAATATTTTTTTCAATTAATCATATGGTCCTCATGAAATTCCGCATGAATTTTCAGTCTGCCAAAAAAAAGTAACAACTGAAATGTGATTCTTTCTTGACTCATCCTATACACATTGTTGTGTCTTGAAGGATCAATAAAGTATTATTATTATTATGTTGATTGAAGTATTGGATAATAATTCTCTACGATTTGTGGTTTTTTTAAATAATGGAATAATCAACTTTTGAATGCGCAATCAATTGGCGTATTCTATCAATCCGCACATTCGGCTCCCGTAATTGAACTCTATACCTACAATGCAAGTATCAAGTCTCCAATTAGGTTCTTCCGGAAGATATATTATTTATTATCGGCGGTTAGGGCGGTCGTAAAAACATTAACTTCCTAAAGAAACGACTAAGAGACTCGATATTCGTAGAGTAAGTTTTCTGTTTAATTACGAAGGTCGAATTAGTGGATTGTAAAATTCGCCTAATGATTCTGTAGAATGAGGAACCCATCCATTCAAAATTTCATTTTTTCACTATTTTAAAAAATATGTGCGTTTGTGGCGGGGTCGATAAGTGAACAGGTGACAGGTGCTTTGGCAACGAATTTGAACAAGCTCCCGACCTCACGTCAGTCCTTTTCTCATTCTTGTAGGTAATAATTTCAGCTGGGCACACTTAAGGGTCTTGAGACGTCGATGTACTATTTTGAACCAAAATATATCTCCGCGAACATTTCCGATTCAGCTTTGTCGTCAGACCATCTGGACTAAGTATTTGTATTTGTTATTTCTTCTTTCTCAATGGGTAACTCTGAGAATACCTACCGGTCGGATTGAATTGTTGGTTGGAATATGAGTTTGAAGTACTGACACTAGGACTGATGAAAAATTTCATCAGGAATGTATAACTAGAAGAATTATGCGAAACTTAAAATTTTATATACAGGCTGCTTCAGAATACGATGTTACGATGTGAATCCCTACGTCATTAAAAAAAAATTCTATGTTCTGAAACTCTTTATTTTTTTGCTACAGGCAGTAAAATTATTGCGAGAATACTCAGAAGAATACATAACATTTTTCCAGATATATACTGGCCTCTGCCTTGTGACAAATTTCATCTAAATTCTGATGTTAGAGTTACGATGAGAGAATGATTCGTTTAATCATTCATGGCAGAGGCCAATATATATCTGGAAAAATATTATGTATTCTTCTGAGTATTCTCGCAATAATTTTTTTTCAATGAGAATATGGCAAAATAATAGACAGAAATTACCAATTTGACTATCTGCAGGCGATACATGCGCACGTACAAAACATCTTTTCGTGGTCGGCTTCTTAATATCTCAAGAAATACGATCAGATTGGAGGTTTGTTATGATGCGATCAGATTGAAGCTTTGTAACTAGTTGAAGAATTGAAACCGGCAACTTAGTGCAACATTTCGTGAGGATCCAATTGTCGGGAAATTTGAACGAAATTGCTTCTCGGGAAGTTATGTCGGAACAAATTGTTTTTTTCGGAGACTATTAATTAAATTTCAATGAAATTGGGCACAAAAACTTCTGAAGCATCCGTCACTATTCTCCGAAATCACTCTACACTTATCAAGTCTCTAAGTTGAGTCTTCCGGAAGTTATTTCCTACTCTTTCAGCGGTTAGATCAGCCATAAACACAAAAATCACAAAAAGAAACTACTTAGACACTTGATATTTGTATACCAGGTTTTCGGTTTAATCGCGAGGGTCGAATTCTTGAATGGATTAAATTTGATGATTGATTGAATGATTCTGTGGATTGAGGTATTCATACAAAATATTTCCAATAGGATCGAATTGAAATTTAGTAGTCGATCCAAAAATGATGAGGTTTATGCAGAATGTCGTAACGACCGTATGGTAGTACAGCTGAGTTTGGCGGGGTATAAGTAAATAGCTGACAGCTTTGGCCTAGTTGGCAACGAATTTGAACTTACGCGCAAAAGCTGCTGCCTTCACGGCAGTGCTTTTCTAGATTTTTCTTTATATCTGCGAATGTAAACTTGGAATGAGATGAAATTCGAACCACTGCTGTTGAATGTCCCTTCAAGGTCTGTTCCTTATCTCGAATCTGGTTTTGAGTCTGCAGCTCAAGAAAAATGTGGAATTGAAATAAATTATTTTTTCATTCTCTAACGACAAGACCACAAGAAATGTAGCTCTAATTAGTGGGTTGGTTTTCTTCAACACTAAACTATGTGAAAATCTTATCACATTGGAACTTCATTGATTATAGACTAACTAACCTCAAAATCTCAGATTGGTATAACTCCGAAACTATAGGGCCAATTCAGCCCACTAAAAGAATCAACAGAGATTCAGACTTCGAACCAAACCTTAAAATTTCGAGACTCCAGCTCTTTTCCTTCGAAAGTCAGAGCACAAACGGATGAATTGACAGACAAGCACATAATTGAATTTGATCACGGATTCTTCAGTCCAACTTAATCGTACCATTATCCGCCCTGAATTCGATTATTACAGACATTGTGACGAAACGATAAGGTGCTGTTACCCAGAATAAGCGCGTAAAATCAGAGTCGGATCTAGGGCGTAGTGTTGGAGGCATACCAATAAAAATCACAGATAATAATTTTACACTAATCGACCGCCATACCACACCTGGCTAAATTCTTCTCTTTTTTAGCATCTGGGAATTGAGTTCTCAAATATATTTGAAAACTAAATGATCTGGGGTAATAATTTTCACTATGTGCAATACGGTAATCTTCTTAGCACACCTGGACATTGTTGGTGCTGGAGAAGAAATTCAAATTTAATCAGTCTTATTTAACCCGTTGAATGAATCTCTATTACTTCGAAGTTAATTATCGAGTCAACATGATATTGACTATTTATGGCATGTTCGGTATGATTCCGATCGAATCGTGACTATATAGATTTTAGATGAAAAACCATTCGGTGGATATTGGTAAAAAATTTCGCAAGGATTACAAGCTGACTCAAAAATATATTTTATGAGCTTTATTGACTGAGATGTGTTACCACCTGGAAAACCTGGGGAAACGTAGATTTATAGTTCCCGTTTGCGTGTGGCTTGTTTAACTACATATCCACTTATCAAGTGATCACCCACTCAGGGCCTGTAAGGCTTATAATTTTTTGGTATTTATGAATACAAATTATTCAACATCCGTATACTCAAAATCAAACGGATTGTTCAGGAATCCTAAGAAATCCTAACAAACGGTAAAATTTCAAACAACAGCATTGATAAATAAAATCATGTGGAATCTCCTGACTGCTTGTCGAGGCTACTTCAAATATTGAAGATCAATTGCGGTCCGGAAATTAATCACAAATAAGTCGAAAGTACGAGCCTCACAAATAACCGTCTCATTGTTAAATATCTGAACAGTAATCTTGTGATAAAAATTTTGCAATTGCTACTTCTGGACGAAACCAGAACAGATAAAACCATTTTTTGCTCGAATTTGTCACATAAAATATTGACATCCTGAGAACAAGCGCGCAAAAATATAATAATGCTCCATATACTGCACTTTCGCAGATAATATCATTTTATCGGTTGAATTGAGTAAGGCACTACCGAACCATATTCTTCACGAAATTGTATGAAACGCATTGCAATTCGATATTATCCCTTGTTACTTCAAATTGTTTACCAAGGAAAATTCGCATCCACTTCCTCAGACCACAAGTCCAGCTATTAGCTATCTCAAAAAGATTAATCAGTATTTTAAAAGGAAGCTCCTCAAGTCAATATTTTCCAACATTTATCACCATATTTTGAACAATTTACTTGAATAAATGATATATTTTAACATTCTCAACATTCGCTCTATCAATTCGTGTAAGCCGCATAACAATGCGTTCAGTCGTTTTCGAGTTCATCGTCACCAGACAGAAATAAGGACAATTCGGTCCAAGTTGCCAATCCACAAATTTCTTCCAAATTTACTATTACTGGGGAAGGGAAATTTCGGAACAAATTCGAAATAAGGCTCGCGTTATTTATAAATATCCGTAAAAGATGCCTTGACTCCTTAAACAAGATAATTCCTTCCAAATATAGGTTTTTGTTAAGATCATCTCTGATTGGCTGAGATTCAAGTTGGGATTCCTGATTTTATGTTAAAAGAGTCAATTTTATATGAGATATGTTTCGAAAATCAACTTGGTTATATCGGTTGCCGGTTTTCCGTTTAGTGAAAATGAATGAAATATTCCGTTGGTTCCTGAAAAAAAACTAGAAAAGCACTGACGTGATGTCAGGAGCTTTAACGCGCTTGTTCCATTGCCAAATCGGTCATCTATTCGAGTATTGACCCTGCCAATAGCAGATTTTTTCATATGGTCCTCACGAAATTCTGCATAAACCTCAAGCTATAATTTTCGATAACTACAAGATTGCAATTCGATACAAAATTTTTAATGGGTATAACTATCTAAAAAATTAATGGCGAATTCAATACATTCAAGATTTAAACCATCTCAATTAAACTGAAAAAAAATTTATTTTTCGAAAAAAATTGTGAAAAAATTTTTGTATTTACTGACAGAACGATCTCGGAATTTCGCAAAAGTTGCGCGTTCTTATACTCCAACTAACTGCCAAGTTCAATTCAATCGTTTCAGTAGTTTCCAGATTATCACACAAATAATCTGAAAATTTCGAAGGGCTGTAACTCCGAAACCTTTTGGCCAATTGACATTTGGTAATGCAACCTAACCTGAAAGTTTCAGGTCGATAAGATTCTCCGTAAGCCTGTTATCGAGGATACGGACAGCCGGCCAAACTAATCGATTTTGGCACTGGGTCCTACCTAGTCATTTGAGAACATTTTCGGCTCAAAATTCGGAAATTACAGACCATCGAACAAAACGATAGCGCTCTATTCCCCTAGAAGATGCGCGCAAGAATAACAACGCTCAACTGATCACGAAGTCTCGTGTAGATCTAAATATAAGAAAACTTCTGTTGGAAATATATTTTTCCCGGAAATTATCGATCGAATATCGGTCGAATTCGGCAGGGACCTTAAAATCAATACTCACCAAGAGTTTTTCAAATTTCGATTTGATCCTTTATTTATTATCGGATATTCAGGGGAATCCATCTCAAACTTTGTTGTTTTTTGTACGTTAGAGGATATATCTATAATATCTCGAGATGAACTAACTGAGGCGATTAGATCGAAACTATTGAACTTGTTGACGAATAGCGTCACGTTACATATCAAAAATGTCATGTGAACTGTGAAGGTGAAAAATTACTTAGATATTTGGGGAGGTATTTCGATTTGATAATTTTCAGCGCCTGTAAAAATAAGAATTAAGATTAAATGCACTGTGTAAACATGCCATTTGAGAATCATTTGGATTAAATCTGAAAATTACTTTCGAGTTAGGATTCTAAACTTTCAAGAAATACGATCAGATTGAAGCTTCGTATTTAGTTGAAGACTAAAACGCGCAACTCACTGCGACATTTCGTGAGAATCCAGTTGCTAGAAATTTAAAATAAAAGCTCTTCGAAAATTTCACAAATTTTATTGAAACAAATTGTTTCTTGTGGAGACTATCGATCAAATTCTGATGAAAACAGGCACTAGCATTGAAATCAATAATTAACAGCAGATCGGCTTCAGAAATCTATCGATAAACGTATTCTACAATGATCAAGTCTATAAGTTGATTCTTTCAGAAGCTATTACGTTTGCGATCGGTGGAAAGACTGGCTGTTAACAAAATAACACCCATAAGGAATGATTCAGAAACTCGATATTTATAAAGTAGGTGTGGGGCTCAATTACAAAGGCTGAATTCGTGAATGTGTTGAATTTCCTCAATGTTCGGTAGATATGAACATTCAAAATTATTGTAACTTTGTAATCAAAGTAGCAGACAATAAATAATCCAAATTCCCAATACTTCTCTTTTTATTCAAACAAAGATGGATGATAATATTTCACGTGCACATTCAAAATTAAATTTTTCCAGCGAGTATTTTCAGAATTAAATATCGGATCGGATTGAAATATATTCCTTGGCTAAAAAATGATAGCTTGAAGATTCATGCAGAATTTTGTGATTTATAACCCTATAGAATGAAGATCTCCAAATCAGTCCATGAGAAAGTAAAGCTGCGTTTGAAGGGACCAATCATCTGAATATGCAGTCGATTCTTTTTCCAACGAATTTGAACCAGTGCGTAAAAGCTCACGTCAGTGCTTCTCTAGAATTTTTAATTCTCGAACTCGAGTCATCTCGGCGAAATGTTTCACTACGACGACTGTCTACAACAGGTCTGTAGACGTCTTTCGTGAGTGCCGTATTAGGGCTTGTACACGTCTTTCGCGGATGACGTTCTGGGGTGTGTATTGTGAAGGATGGAAATATACAGCTATGCAGCTGTCGAAAGGCTGCGTTGCCATATTTATGGGCTCTTGACGTTGGTGTTATAGTAAAATGATATACAAAAACTTGGTGCCGAAGGCAGCGCCCTCGCACTGGCCGATCCCTGAAACTTTCTGTATATTTTGAAGAGTATAACCGTAATTTCGGACCCGGCTGAAAATGCACCCCCTGCATCCCCCAACCTCCCTGAGTACCGTGGTATGGTCAGACGTTTTCAGACCCGGAGCCGGGTCTGACAACGTCACTTTTGGCCTGAAAAGGCGGTGAGGTATAACGTTTTGGGTCTGTAGGTGCGGTCAAACAAATCTATATATATATATATATATATATATATTTTTTTTTTTTTTTTTTTTTTTTTTTTTTTTTTTTTTTTTTTTTTCAATTCACGCTTTTGCGGATCTCACGGATTACCCGGGCGCTCGCGCCAAGAGTAATCTCATCCTGTTAATGGGGGTATATCGCCTTTCTTATAATGTTTACTGTTCCCAGTATAACTGCCTTCTGCATCCACATGATCGCATTAGCGGGCAGATTCAATTCCTTTAGATGTTGAGTCGTTTTTTTTGTTACAAGTCCATTTGAGCTGATTATAAGAGGAATTATTTTTACGCTCTGTAATTGCCACATATCCCTCATTTGCTGTGCTAATGCCTCATATTTAGCTATTTTTTCTCCATACGTTTTCACGAGATTGTAGTCCTGTGGCACAGCAAAGTCGATTATAAGAGCGGTCTTTTCTCTTTTGTTCCACACTACCACATCGGGACGGTTATGCTCCACGCCTCTGTCCGTTGCGATTGTTAAGTCCCAATAGATTTTTGTGTGTTCATTTTCTAATACAGTGTGTGGCTCATATATGTGGTGTGGTGTGAAGTGTTGAAGGAGCTGTTTTTGTAGGCATAGTAATTGATGTACCACCTTCCCCATGTTATTGTGCCGTGTCAGATACTTAGTGCCCGCTATTGTTGAGCATCCAGAGGAAAGGTGTTGAATCGACTCCTCAGCACTATTACATAGTCTGCATTTTGTTGTATTGACCTGTTGCTTCATTATGTGCTTCATGTAAGTTCGTGTTGGGACGACCTGGTCCTGGATAGCCAAGAATGTTCCCTCTGTTTGGGGAAACAGGTAGCCTTGAATAAGGTAGGTATTAGATGCCTGTATGTCGACTTCCGTCTGATGCAAGCTAGCATAAAACCTCCCGTGCAGAGGCTTAGCCTGCCAAGCCTGTTCGAGTTTCTCCGAAAGGTTTTCTCTTTCAGGTATGTCTGCGCTGACTATTCCGGATGTAGCGTAGGTACGGTCGTTTGAGGCTACCCATCGATGGACAGGTAGGTTTGTGTTGAGAAAGTAATCTCTTATGTTCTCTTTTTCTTTCAGGCATGCCTCCTTCAAACTGGTCATTCCTCTTCCACCTTCTCTCCGTGGTAAGTAGAGCCTTTCGATCGCCGAGTTTGGATGAAGTACACCATACTGTGTCAGTGTGGTCCGGATTTTCCTATCTACTTGCTCCAGATCTGTTTTCGACCAAGTAAGGACTCCAGCTGTATACGTGAATGAGGGGATGGCCCAGATGTTAATCGCCATAATTTTATTCTTGGCTGATAATTGCGTGTTAAGTATTTTCCGCACCCTCCTTAGGAGTTCATTCTTAGTGACCTCCTTATTTTCTTGATGTTTTATCTCGTATGTCTGCTGGATTCCTAGGTACTTGTATCGTTCTTGAGTTTTCAGGCTAGTTATTGCTTTTCCATCGCTCAGAATGATGTTTTCTTCCTCTGCCATTTTGCCCCTCTTGATATTGACTGCGGCGCATTTCTCCAGCCCCATTGTCATACCGATATCCTCGCTGTATCTTCTCACTAGTTCCAACTCTCCTTCTAGCTGATTCCGACCTCTAGCATATAACTTGAGGTCATCCATATAGAACAGATGTGTGAGCTTGGTCTGATCATCCATGGAGTATCCATAATTCGATTTGTTGAGCATTTTGCTGAGTATGTTAAGGGCAAGGCAAAACCACATTGGGCTCAAGCTGTCTCCTTGGAATATGCCCCTTCTTATCGCTACCTCGGTTGTTCTATAGGGACTTGATTTATTATGCATTGTGAGTGTGGTTCTCCACGTTGACATCAAGCTTCCGAGTAGTTCAATTACCTTCTGATTCACCTTATATATATATATATATATATATATATATATATATATATATATATATATATATATATATATATATATATATATATATATATATAGCTTTATTCGACCGCACATACAGACCCGAATCTATACACTTGACCGCCTTTCCAGTCCAAAAGTGACGTGTTCAGACCCGGTCCCGGGTCTCTTAGCGTCTGACCATGTTTTTGAGGTCTGGGGGGTCAGGGGATGCTATAAACGAAATTTCAGCCGGGTGTAAAAAATCGGTGATACATCATATTATACACAGAAAGTTTCAGGGTTTGGCCAGTGCGAGGGCGCTTCTGCGGGAATCAACTAGCTGTATAAAATTCGTATGATTAATCAACGTTTCGACTCCCTGAACTTGGCAACACTGTACAGCGAGATATACTAACCTGGAAACTTCTATTATGGATACTTGTACGATCCCGCTATGGGGAGTCACCGTCATGGGGAAAGTTTATTGTGAATTCTCCATACCGGACGAAAATGAGATGTTTTATATTTTCGAGCTACACAGTAAAAATCCAAACTCAGACGCCCGGTAAAGAGCGTTGACCTCGAAACATATGATATGATTCCGTACAGGTACTCTGAATTAGATATTTCATCTTTTCGACCAGTAAAATAGGAAGTTGCTTTTTGGTATTGTAGTTCGGCAAAGAGTCAATAACACATGGAAAATTTTTCATACAGAGTTTCAAAATTGAATATTTCAAATTAGGCTCGTTCCTTCATGAATCAATAATTAAGGTATCGAATTCTTAGAACATTAGGAGTTTGGTGATATTCTCTTGCAAAGAAAGATATAGACAATAAAAGGTCATCACTAAGCATATTTGATTCACCATTGGAAGGTTAAATATTTTGGGAGACAGCTATGAGAAAGTGTGAAAGGATTATATTCTCTTGATGGAGTTTAATAATCAGGAACAAAGGAATGTTACAGAGCTATTGCTACACAATAGCCTTTCAGTAATATCATCCGAGATACGACGGATTTTTTTGTCACATGACCACATATCGTATCTGGAGTGATCGAACGATACAAAGAGAAGAGAGTTTATGATAAATAAGTATTTCGACCGGTTCAGGACTTTCTTGGAAGAATAAATATGTAGAATTTCGAAATTTTGCGGTTATTTTCCCAATATCTCGAAAAGAAATGACGTGATCAAATTGAAACTTCATGTCTAGCTTAAGAATATGTCTTCTGGATTGTTGTGAAAAAAAAGTATTTTCAAAAATTCCCAAAATTCTTGACAAAAATTGTTTCTACTTAACAGATTTCGATGAAATTTGGCACAAACCTTAAAATCAATATTCAACCGGAGCACTTCAAATTTCAGTTCTATCTGATACCAAATCCAGGAGATATTGGTAAAGAAATATGTATGCCAAACTTAGTGGATATTTGAAAATTCAATGTTATTTCCCCAACATTTCATACGGAACTAACGCGATCAGATTTAAATTTCGTAGATAGTCATGTATTAGGGATGCGCAACAATTCTTTAAATTTCGTGAGTGTGTTACAGACTCGAAATCAAAAAATAATTTCCTTTCGAAAAGTTTTATTCGAGGTTTTTCTGCGAAAACAGTTTATTGCATTTTGATGATATTCGACACAGACCTTGAACTCGTGTTTTAATCTTTGGAGATATTGGAAAAAAATATTTCAAATTGTATAGTTATCAACTAGGTATCGTTGTCATTTCTGAAATACTTCAAAAAATACTGAGCTGGACATGATGAACATCTTAATAGTTGGAAAATGCTGATGAGCAAATTGTTGCGAAATTTCGTGATGATCGTTCGATTGGATCGATCAAAAAAATCAGAATTATATCTGCTGATCGGCTAATGATATGTGCCTCATGAAATTCCGCAGGGACCATCAAGTGTTCATTCCTCATTGAAGTACTAGATTTTGAAATTAAATTAACTCCTGAATGTATCCCTATTCGTTAATCTGGTGGTAATGATGCAACCTCTTACTCCCTATCTATTTATTTCAACTTTACAATTAAAAATTACTATTAACAAACACAAAATCAGGTACAATGAATCTGAGATCCGCGATTCGAAGAGGCACTTATCTTAGAAGTAAGGATCCGGTGGTATGATCCTCCAAAATACAGGTACTATGCAGGTAGTCTAGTTTCAAGAGATTCCAACCAGAATAAAGTCCAGAATTAAGATGTTCCAGTAATAATTAGCTTCGGAATAAGGGTATTCCAGTCATAATCAGCTCTAGTATTCAGATAATCCAGTAATGATTGCCTCTAGTATTAAGATGGTCCAGTTAAACCCTGGGTCCGGTAGTAGGATGTTCAAATGGGCATTAGTCCCAGTAAAAAGGTAATCCAGCAGTCGATAGCTCGGTACAAAGATGAAGCAGTAGGCGGTAGTCCCGGTACAAAGATGTTTCAGTGGCCAACAGCCCCGGTACAAAGATGATTTAGTGAGCAGTAGCCCCGGTACAAAGATGTTTCAGTGTGCGATAGCCCCGGTACAAAGACTGCAAATTTAAAAACTATAAGATAGTGCTTGTAACACGTGATCTCATTCCCAACGACTCTAGACGTTATTGCAACAATTTACAAGTTAATAAATACGAGATGAAATATCTAGAACTCAGGAATAAGAGCACGTTATTCGATAATAAGAACGAGATAAGAAATCAAATGCACAATATCATACAAAGGAAAATGTTAAGCGGTGTAACCTGCATGGAATGAAAATAATCAGAAATCACAATCTGGCATTCACAAAAGCAAAAATATTGGTCGGGATATACGTAGTACTTACCGCCTTTTGAATAGACGTCTTACAAGAAACAATAAAACTTCAAAATTCCACGATGTTAATGAATTACGAAGTTCGTTTATTCGTTAAACTCTAGCAAGTTGTTTACTCTCCAACCTTTTATGCACGAAAAGAAAGAGTTTTCCATCGGCTAGACCGAATTAGAGTCGCGCATGCGAAACACACACTCAACTGTCAAAGCGAAGTGCGTTTTCCAGCGACCGATCGTATAATCTCAGTAAGGCGTTTTTGCTTGAGATCGGAATTGAAATTAATAGTATGACGTATTTTCGCGATTGAAACTGAAATCGGCAGTGGAGCGTTTTGTAACGTTACACACACCACTTACCAGGAAAAAAAAATTTTGAAGAAATTTTTTTAGAAAAATGTAAAGCCAATAAGTTTCGATTAATTTTGAAAAATAGAATAGTTACTATGAGGAAAATAAAGTTCTTTAACGTTAAATGCCAAATTGAAAGTTAAGTCAAATGGATGAAAGGGAAATTAATCTTGCAGGTCACACAGCATAACTGAAACAAACATAAATTCACATGAAATTCATACGGTAATGAAAGAGAAATAGAAACTCGAAAGACAAGGTTTAATTTACATAAAATGTTAGGTAATAATCGTCGTATTGGTAGAGAAGTCGGCAGGTAGACAAAGTCAGGAGTCAAAACGTGTAGATATAAGAAAAGATAGGTATCGACTAATCGACAGGTAAGGTAGTTTACACGAATCAAATCCCGAAATCATCCAGACTGAGGTACTCAAAATCGACAAAGTTATAAACGGTAGGCAGCAGTAGTCAAGATAAAGATGTTTCTTTCCGGAGCAATGAAGTCTAACAAGTGGCACGATGCAGATAAATAAAACAAAACTGTTAGGAAAGTGTGGAAGGGAAAGAAGGAATCGAGGAGAAAAAAAAATATTATCAGGAAAGGTACTATTGATCATATCCCGAGGTGGTTTTCCAAGTTTCAAAGCTCGAAATTTGAAGCTAATTAATTAATCTCACCGAAGGTGTTAAAGATGTATGTGAAGATGATGTAACCAATAATATCAAGAGGTATTTAAAGCTAATTTATCTGACGGAAGATGTTAAATATGTATCAGCGATCACTCCCCAAGCAGGCCTCTCCTAGAAAGCGATCCCCAATATGCGGAAATAATTTAAGTAGATAATAAATTGGAAAAACACTCCCGGAAATACGTAGGAAAGAAAAGATAAGATTGGGCGCCAGCGATTACAAATCGCAAAGTAGGTTCAATATAAGGAAGCGGAAATAGGTAATAGAAATAGGTAATTGGGATAGATAATAGGTAATAGGGATAGATAATAGGAAATAGGTAATAGAGAATAGGTAATAGGGATGGATACAAACAACAGGTAAGGAAAGAGAAAGAGAAGTGTCCGCCCGTTGGTACAAATAATAACTGCATCCAAAAATGCAAGAAAAATAATCTCTATGAGACTCACAGATCAAAGAAAACTTCAAAGTAAATCGCTAACTACGCCAAATTTTCAATCAAGATACTGCATAGCCGCTCTAAACTTCAAAATATTAAAAGATACGTTGTGAGACCCACAGATTGAAGAAAACTTCAAAGTAAATAGCTAACTACGCCAAATTTTCAATCAAGATACTGCATAGCCGCTCTAAACTTCAAAATATTAAAAGATAAGATGCCCACAGGCATAAGATACGATAGGTGTCCGAGACACAAAAGATACGGTATTTGCCAACCGGCATTAGATAAATTGTCATTAGACACGATAAGATACGGTAATTGTCATAAGACACGATAAGATACGGTAATTGTCGTAAGACACGGTAAGGAAAATGATACGGTAATTGTCGAATCGAAGGCCCGAGAAAACTTCAAAGTAAACCGCAGACTACGCTCAAATTTCCATTCAAGGCACTGCATAGCTGCGTTAAACTCGAAAGATTAATCGCCATCTTCACGAAATCGACATGTAAACCAAAAAGAAAAAAAACTAATAAATACTTGCACCAGACAGACCGACACTTGCCTTAAAATAGGAAAAGGAGAAAAGGTATTAGGGAATTTGGATACACAAAAAAACGACCAATCATCACCTCCATCCAAAAACATAACTGCCTTCGTCACACATAACAAGAAACAAAATAATCCTTCTTTGGTGGATGCGATAACTTTCATACACCTTGCTAGACAGACATACTACAAACAATAAATTACCATCACACGAACACACTACAATAGTTCACGAATAAACCGACGATAATAATTGCTTTGACCCATCAGATAGTCGATGGTCAACTTCCCAAGCGTATGATGGTTCCAAAAACTTAGCCCACCATCAACCAGGCCAACCAAGCATTAAAGGTATCGAGAATGATGTAAATATTCCAACTCGTGAGACCCAAAGTTATCGGGATTCATGATTCAGTTATTCAGACAATACAAATACAAGATAGCGATAAGGTAAAAGTCGAAAAGATGGTGATATTTAACGTTCGATCTCGGAGCTCAGACTCATAACGAAGTCACCTTCACAACCAGAGAAACGAAAAAGACACACTCAGGGAAAAAATGTTACTCAGAAAAAAAGTTACTCGTGCCCCACGTTGGGCGCCAGTGAAATTAAATTAACTCCTGAATGTATCCCTATTCGTTAATCTGGTGGTAATGATGCAACCTCTTACTCCCTATCTATTTATTTCAACTTTACAATTAAAAATTACTATTAACAAACACAAAATCAGGTACAATGAATCTGAGATCCGCGATTCGAAGAGGCACTTATCTTAGAAGTAAGGATCCGGTGGTATGATCCTCCAAAATACAGGTACTATGCAGGTAGTCTAGTTTCAAGAGATTCCAACCAGAATAAAGTCCAGAATTAAGATGTTCCAGTAATAATTAGCTTCGGAATAAGGGTATTCCAGTCATAATCAGCTCTAGTATTCAGATAATCCAGTAATGATTGCCTCTAGTATTAAGATGGTCCAGTTAAACCCTGGGTCCGGTAGTAGGATGTTCAAATGGGCATTAGTCCCAGTAAAAAGGTAATCCAGCAGTCGATAGCTCGGTACAAAGATGAAGCAGTAGGCGGTAGTCCCGGTACAAAGATGTTTCAGTGGCCAACAGCCCCGGTACAAAGATGATTTAGTGAGCAGTAGCCCCGGTACAAAGATGTTTCAGTGTGCGATAGCCCCGGTACAAAGACTGCAAATTTAAAAACTATAAGATAGTGCTTGTAACACGTGATCTCATTCCCAACGACTCTAGACGTTATTGCAACAATTTACAAGTTAATAAATACGAGATGAAATATCTAGAACTCAGGAATAAGAGCACGTTATTCGATAATAAGAACGAGATAAGAAATCAAATGCACAATATCATACAAAGGAAAATGTTAAGCGGTGTAACCTGCATGGAATGAAAATAATCAGAAATCACAATCTGGCATTCACAAAAGCAAAAATATTGGTCGGGATATACGTAGTACTTACCGCCTTTTGAATAGACGTCTTACAAGAAACAATAAAACTTCAAAATTCCACGATGTTAATGAATTACGAAGTTCGTTTATTCGTTAAACTCTAGCAAGTTGTTTACTCTCCAACCTTTTATGCACGAAAAGAAAGAGTTTTCCATCGGCTAGACCGAATTAGAGTCGCGCATGCGAAACACACACTCAACTGTCAAAGCGAAGTGCGTTTTCCAGCGACCGATCGTATAATCTCAGTAAGGCGTTTTTGCTTGAGATCGGAATTGAAATTAATAGTATGACGTATTTTCGCGATTGAAACTGAAATCGGCAGTGGAGCGTTTTGTAACGTTACAATTTTTATACGATTTTATCTGTATTCTTGGAAATATTGGCCAGATTAAATATGTATGTTCGGGACCATTGAGTGGATTTCACCAATTCGCAAATTCGGCCTTCATAATTGAACTCGAAACCTACCCTTCATTCATCAAGTTTCTGATTAGATTATTTCAGTAGTCTTTTTTTTACCAGTAAGACCCGGCCGTTAACACAATAACTCCCGAGAAAAACTTCGATATTTGTAGAGTTGGTTAAGACTGCAGCTTGTTCCTTTCCAGTCAAAAATTTCTAATCGAGAAGTTTTCAGGTAATTCCTCAAGATGAATAAGTCAGTGTCCAAATGTGTTCAAACTATATTAGTTTTTAAAACCTGAATCCAAGAATTTTGCTTCACGTGGTGTCACTTATTTCTTGGCATCCATTGTACCAGAAAGAGCAGCGTGGGAATGTGATACTTTCACGTGATGGCCGCGAAGGAATTATCGGTACGACTTAATCGTAAAATGAGCCTGTTTTAAAAGAAGCACAATGCGGGTACATATTGTGTTATGTTCTTTAAATGAGTGTTCTTTTCGAGTATTGAACATTTCAATTTTCATCCTCTTATGGATGCAGTAGAGACTCTAACAAATGAGTGTGGTTCTATATATGAATACTTTTTACGCGCTTGTCTGGGGAACAGCGCGTTATCATTTCGTCACGATCTCTGTAATTTTAAAATTTTGAGCCGGAACTGATCTCGAACGACTAGGTTGGACTCACTGATGAAGAATCCGTGGTCAAAATTGATTCTATCCGTCCGGCCGGCCGTGTGCGATGTATCCCTCGCAAGGAAAGACCTAGAGTCCTGAAATTTTCAGTTGAGGTTAAGATCCTGAATATCTCAGTTGAGTTCGTTAATGGGTCAAATCTGCCAAATGGTTTCTGTGCTACAGCCATTTGAAATTTTGATTTTTCAATAACTCGAAAAATATTTATCTGATCGAAATGAAACTTGGTTGGAAGATGAACAGTGTCAATGAGAAGAATTATCCATGGAAAATTTCGAAAAAAAAATTATTGTTTTTTTTTGAAAATTTTTATATTTCATTAAAATTTCACCATTTCGCAATGTGAACAAGCGCGTAGAAGCTGCTGACTTCACGTCAGCAGATTCTAGCAGGTTCTAGATTTTTCTTCTTTATTTTGTTTCTGTTCGATCATTGGTTTCGGAGGAACAAATTGAAATCGACAAAAATTTTTCGTGCCTCGGGAGGGTTAATTTTTGGGAGAGTTGGGAATTGAAAACATATAGTTTTAGTTAATTATTTCATTTACTTCCAGCCATCATTCCACATCTGGTGTTTGGTGATCTATTTCTGAATTTTCCTATGCAAGTATTTGAATTCGGATCATTTGTCTTGCATACATTTTAGAGTCAATACCTATTTTCAGAGAAAAAGAAAATATTAAATCTACCTCTTCATGCTGAATCAGATATAATTATATTTTTTAATGATCCTTCATTGTTCTTGACAGTAGTAATCCCCGTCGTAAGTTGACTGCCCCTTTGTCCTAATTTCGAAAATAAACGGAAAACAGGAAGATGTAGACATAAAATTGATTCCTTAAAAATCTGCGTTCACAGAGCATACCACTAAGTTACAAATTGTCTCATGTTCTTGACCTCTTAAATATTGATTCACGAAATGAACATGATGACGGCACTGGACTGGTGTAGCTTTTCATGACTTTCCGGTTTGTGAATCGTGATGATGAATGGAATATTTAATTTTCAAGATTTCATGATGAAAATATGGTGTGTTTTTATATTTTAATCGAAATATCCAATCGATTAATCGTAAATGCACCACGGAGTTTACATTTTCATCAGAGAAATCCCGAAGAATTTCAGCAGGTCGTTTTTTTCAACGTAGTAATCGATCAATTTCTGATTACTAATCGGATCAATCTTACTCGGAAGTTGATCGAACTGATGGATCATTCTAACCTTACTTCAATGTTTTGACAGGGAGTTTTCGTGAATTTATCGAATATTGTTAAGTGTGTAAAGTAGAAAAATGTATGGTGCAGATGTGCAGATGATTTGAAAAAATTAGCTATAAAAATAAGATACCTAGGTACATTTTCCCCAATATGATTATAAGCATTTACATGTCTTTCATTATTTTTCGTTTCCAATTCAAAAATTACGAATTCCTCATCACTAGCAGAATTATCATCAAGTTTCTAACATATTTTGCACAACGGAAATAATTCCGCATCCATAATAATGATTTCTGATAAGAATATGTGCGAAAATACAGCAAATAACTATCACAGAATGATAGGATATCTGCAAAACAAATGAAATGATTGATTTCTGAACATTATGATATAAAGTATTCGTTATCAGTAATTATACCAGAAAAACCGTTCATTAAAATTCAAATCCAATAACGAAATTCATCGGGAATTCACTGATTTCTGTCTGTAATTCCACCCTATGTTTAGGAACCTTTCGAGAGATTTGATGATGTCACGTCAATCGTTTTTTCATCGCTCGATGGAATTCATCGCTTCAACTGATTAAAATAAAAACGCACCCATATTGAACTGTTTTAGCCGTTTCCTTTTTGGTAGCTGGATCGCAGTTAGAACGAAATTTTTATGACTTGTTTACAACCATCAATGGTACTTAAACATAGTAATAAAAATTCCTAATAAACATACCCCATGACGACGGCCAGCTGCAAGCATCAGCGGGATTGTAGAAGTCCACAGAAGTGTTCTTCGGTATAGCGAGTCCTCGTCATGAGTTATTCTGATTCTGAACCTTCGAATTGGATATTTCATCTTTTCCACATAATATGCAAGCCGAAAAAAACAGCTTATATGATCCCGCTATAGCATGCCGTCGCCATGAGAAACGTTGATTTTAAATTCACATGGAACTCGAATATTTGATATTGCATCCTCTCGACATACACATCGAAAATCGACACTTTTTCAAAACTTATGTAAGCCCGGTGAAGGATACAAGCGTCGATAAAAATGTTTTTGCCATGACTCATATTTGGCTTGGAAAGTTTTCATGTTCGTGATTTTTATCGATTCAATATTTCATAGATCCGAATTTGGATCATACAGTTTGAAAACGTTCACTATTGGCACATGATTTGAACTTGTACAGAGCGAACATTTCTTTATTTTAATGTCTTTTTCTCGAGTTTTGTGAATGTTAAAAATCTAGTCTATTCAAACCGTAAGAGAATGAAGTATACAGTATGGTTTCATTGGATGTCAATTCAGCATGGGGAATAAAATAAATTGCACTTTTCGTGACAAAAAATATTCCCGAGTAACAGAATTATACAAATAAATGCAAATAATAGCGGTGCATTTTCCAACTAGTTTTGCGAGCATGTTCTGGAAAATAACGTGCCATCGTTTTGTCCAAATGTCTGTAATTTTTGAACGTTGAGCCGGAATTGGTCTCAAACTACTGAGTTGGACCCCCTGATGACGAATCCGGTGTCAAAATCAATTCTGTCACGATTGAGTGAGAATACAGCCTTCTATAGACTTGAAACAATGATTAAACAAAATTCTCTTGGTGTTGACTGAAAATTCTACTAGAGTTTGGTGGTATATTTCTGAAGCATGCTATACAAGTTGGAATTAATGGTTGATTTTTTTCGCATAAATTCCAGAGTCAATAACAAAAGCATATTTCGAACTCTGTCTTTAAAATCCCGGTACCGGTCACACATTTTATCATTGCATAGTTGATGACGTCACTCATATGACACACAAGTTACCGGGATCCAAACAAATCCCAGTAAAAAATGTAGTCTTGGGCGGTTTCTGTTCATCAAAGTGAAACCTGACCTTACTATTAGATTGTTTCGTTGATGTGTCAAAGTGAAATGTTTTCCCGAGTTTTCAAACATGAAAAAACTGAAGAACATTCAAAAATTTTGAGGAAGTTGAGGAGAATTTGGAATTGTACAAGACAAAAAAGTTCTGGAAAAGGGACGCTTGATTGATTACAGCCAGCAGAAAAAAAAATTCTAAACTTCAGGTTCAGGAGCTTTTAAGTGCTTGTTCAATTCCGTTGCTTCAGGCTATCATTTTAATAATATACTAGATTTCAATTCAATCAGATCTGTACTTATGGAACAAATTTGATTGGGGATATTTTCAAATGTTTTGGGCGGATCTTTTCCATTCACGAATTGAGCCTTCAGAATCAAGCCCCAAACCTTCTCTATAAATATCGAGTCTCTGGGTCGTTTCTTTTGAAAAGTATTGGGTTTTCAGTTGATCTTACTGCCGATCGTGAATTCGACCACTACCCAAAAAAGACTTGATACTTGTAGAGCAGGTTTATAGTTTGATAACGAAGGCCGAATTTGCGAATTGCTCACCTTCACCCAAGGATTCCGCTGATATTTCAATTCGAAATTTTATCTTAAAAGATTATCAACAAGACACATGGGAAAAAAATTCTGTACCTCAGTACTTGATTGAAAAATTACAGCTTCAAGGTTCAGGCAGAACTTCGTGAGGACCATGAGATTTGAAGATCGCAAAATTCTGAAATTTTTTGTGTCGATTATTTTAATGGAACGATCATCAAGAAATTTGGCACAAATTTAGGACTCAGCTTCCGCCAATAAGCTACCAAGTTTCATTATGACCGGATCGTCATTTCGAGTCATTCCGGAAATCAAATGATACCGAAGAAATAGGTTCGAATTTTGACATATATTTTTCCTGGTATCCCTGAAAATAAGTCGATGAAACTGAAACTGTGCTGCGTAATAGTAACCTCAAGGTCTATGCCAAACTCTTAGAAAATTGAGATGAAAGATACCTATTTCATTAGTGTTACATCCCAAACTGTATATTTACGTATTGACTCGAAGTAAATCAGTAAATTCGATTTAAATAAACTGGCCGTATAAATTAACATAATTTTAAATTATCCAAATGACCATACAAACACATTCGAAACATCGAACTTGACTTAGATCTCGGTACCTGGAGCATCATCAAAAGTCAATGTAGAAAAATCATCACGGTTACCGGGAGTCTAGACACAGCGTAAAAAATAAGGTTAGGTTTCACTTTGATGAATAGAAACCGCTAACGATTTTTTATCGAGATTCGCCAAGATCCTGGCACTTAGTGCGGTATGTAGGTGACGCCATCAAATATACCGAGATGAAATCTGTGACCTATACCGGGATTTTAAACATAGCGTTAAGGATATGCATTTTCCTTGAAAGAAATTATTGACTCTGGAATAAATATATTCTCATTATTCGTTAGAGTTTTTTTTTCCTCCCAATACCCAAACCAGTAGGTTGAGAGTAGGTTGTTGAAACTTAGAGATAAAAAATTCTTTTTAATCGTGATCAACTACCTAATAGTGAAGGGCTGAAAGAGTTCTTGGAAATTTGATGAGTCATTCAGCTCTCTGATTCACAAACCACAGTCAGGAAAACTTATGAGAGTGTAGTGCCGTAGTTATTTCGTGAATCAATATTTAAGATGTCTCAACCTCGAGAAAATTTGGAATTTGGTGGTGTTTCCTGTAAACACAGGCCTTGAAAGTACCAGGTCAATATCATTATGACCTTGAGCATAATCTTTCGCAGCGAATTTCAGTACATGTTTATAACTGTGGAACTTCGTGTTTTTTTCTCGGTACCTATCATTGTTTTTTCCAGAATAACTTGTAAGCAACTGATTCAATCATGATGACGCCCAGCTAGGTCCGAAAAACAACTTTTTAGAAAATTTCGCGATGATCATGTCATAAGAACAATTCGAAACAAAAATTGAAATTTATATTTCGTATATTCTATATTTTGCGATCTTCGGATCATATCCTCACGAAATTCTGTACGAACCCTCAATCATCATTTTTCAATAAAATACTGGATATCGATTCAATCCAATGTGAATTTTTGGAAACATCGGAAAAATAAAATTCGATATATCTCCAGAATCATTGAGTAGATTTAACCTTTTAACCAATTCAGCTTTCGTTATTAAGGTATAAACTACTCTACAAATATCGAGTTTTTAAGTTGGTTTTTTCCGCTCACGATCGGCCGTGAGAACGAATTGTTGAATGAATAAAATCTATTTAATATTTCCGCCGATAACACATTCAGAATTTTATTTTCGGAATGTCACCAACAACACAAATTAGATCAGATTAGAATCCAGTACTTGATGGAAAAATGACAGCAAGAAGGTTCATGCCGAATTTCGTGATGATGATATAATTAGAAGATCACCAAATGTGAATTAACCTGACATAAAAATATCTTATTTTCTATTTTAATATCAATGACGAAAGAAACAGATTTTGAGAATTCCTCTAAACTATATGTGTAATTCATATGAAGTTTCTGACATAGAAGAGGAATAATGGTCTTAAAACTTCAATTTTTATTGGAATCTTCATGCAATGCAGGATGAGATGTTTCGTAAGTTTGGCTGTACAACCACTTTCAAACCAACAATAATTACTACTTTCGCAGTCACATAGTTAATAAAATCATTTCAGGTTAATAAAAGTTTGAGAGGTCAACAGTTGAAACTAGAAATGCGGAAAAAACGACATATTAAAACAAAATTATTTCTCAATATGTATTTGTTCGGTACTTACTAATTAAAATTGAATTTTATTTCAACATATAGTCTGTTCCGTAGTTAAAGTTTCAACTTCTGACCTCTTAATTTTTTATCAACCAGACTAAATGATTTTATTTACTGTATAAATATGCAGCCAGTAATTTTTGTTGGTTTTAAAATGGTAGTTTCGGATTTATTTTTTTTGAGGTTATTTCCCTGATATTTCAGGAACTGCCCAAACGATTGGATTGAAGGATGGCGATCAATTAGAACATAAAGACGCGCAACTATTTGCG
The DNA here is from genome assembly GCA_958510865.1 of Myrrha octodecimguttata. NCBI lineage: Eukaryota > Metazoa > Arthropoda > Insecta > Coleoptera > Coccinellidae > Myrrha > Myrrha octodecimguttata. The sequence goes on along the minus strand of OY294057.1, from coordinate 892,245 downwards.
AAATTTTGTTATTGCTTTTAATTGTCATAAAAATTCAATTCAATACGATTTCAACTTCCGGAAATATTTGGAATTTTTTTTTGAAATTTCGTGTTTTGTTTTCTCGGTATCGTTGTTTTTTCCGGAATAAATAATAAAATTTTGATTCCATCATGACAAAACTTGGTAGCCTGTTCAAAAATAATGATGAACAACTGTGTGTAGAGTTTCGTGAGCATCGTGTCATCAGAAAAATTCCAAGAAATTTTTTTTTACTATCTTTGGGACTTCGATGGCTAAAAGCATCTCCTCATGAAAAAATGAACACAAGTAGTAACAATATTATAACCATAGTGGATACGAATATTTGATAAGGATTGGAACACCTTCAGAAAATAATAAATATTTCACTATTTTACAAAGTATTTGATCTTGATATCACAATAAATCGAGATACTTGACCGAAGTATCTCATTCGCATTCGATTCAATTTTCATCATCAATTTGTTTCGAGTAGACATTAGGATCTCTTCATAGCATAACTTATACAAATTCGACGATTCAACAAGTTGACCTTCTTTCTTAAACCCGTTCATACACCACAATCGACGCTATTGGTCCCGAAAATCTGGCAACAGCGCTGGGATTTCGAACGTTGGCTGGATATGTTTGCGTGGTATATGAGGGATCGGATTGGGGGCGAAGTGGTTCGGGTTTGGGAAACGTTATCTACTATACAACTTTTTTGTCTTAAAGAAATTCTTTCCCCTCTCAGGCTGCCTAGTGAGTTATATTTTAAAACAACTCATTTCCACTTTATATACTCGTCAAAGTCATTTGGATCATGTGGGTCTTAGGTAGCCTGTATGATATATCGGGACTAGATGCGTCTATTGGATCAATATATATATATATATATATATATATATATATATATATATATATATATATATATATATATAAATATATAATATATCCAACCGAAGCTGATTGGACTGAAGTCAAATGAATTGCTCGTTACCTAGAAGGAAATATAAATAATGAAATCGTGCTTGGCGGTCATGATGAACAACAGAACTTAATCGGTTATTCAGGTGCAGATTGGGCCAGTATGAAAAGTGACCGAAAATCAAACAGCTGTCATATTTTCAAGCTATGGAATGCTGCAATCAACTGAAGCTGTCGTAAACAGTCGTCAGTTCCGCTCTCATTAACAGAAGCAGAATGAGCCCTAGCAGAAGCAACTCAACAAGCCATGTGGATAAGTAGACTGTTGAATGACTTTGATTTGAATATCGTGAAAAAGGTTTGCCTCTACGAAGATAAGCAAAGTTGTCTAAAAATCAAGGAAAATAACAGATTCAGCTACAGGACGAAAGACATCGATACAAAATTTCATTCTGTAAAAGATTTCAAAGATAAGAATTTGATCAGTCTAAAGTATTGCCCTACTAATGAGAACATAGGAGATATGCTCACAAAACAATTGGACAGAACCAAGCTCAAGAGAATGGCTGAAGCATGCGGTAGAAAACCAATGATGCATGTTTTTGTTGAGGACGGGTATTGAAATCCAACAAACCCATGCATACCCATCATTCATATGCTCAAAAATCTTGCTGCCATACGCAATAAAGCAAGCAGTACAGTCAAGTCTGCCTACTACCGTCAACGGTGACGCATGTCATATTTTTATAATTTTCGATCTGTATTCGTTCGTATTTACTCACATATTTTCAACTGTGTAAACATTAATAATAAATATTATAAATTAGATGCAATTATTCACTGTTAACCAACAAAAAATAAATAGAATAAATAGATGGATTATATACTTGATTGTCTCAGTCTTTACTTGTCGGAAATTCATCTTGATGATTAAAAAGTAAAATAACTTATTTCCGCTTTATATATTTATTTTCACAACAATTGTTTCGTCATGATAACATGACTTCATCAGGTGAGTATGGTAACTGACTACATTTTTGGGACACAGTTCTTTAAATAGTTGAAAAAAATGAAAAAATATGGTGCGAAATACAAGAAATTATGGAAATTCCTGGGTTTCAAGAAAGGTTGAGTAAGGGAGATTTATTCAGGTCCGTTTGGTCGTTGAGGAGAATCTGTTTTTTATTGTACCTATTTATCTCCATTGCTTCCAGGAAGTTCAATTTTAGGGTCTTATTTTCCACGTGCAAAATTTCGAAATTGTTGTCGAAGTCATGTCCGGTCTCCAACAAATGTTTTGCATATGTTGAATTATGAGCTTCGTTTACGTATGCTTTCTGGTGTTCTCCTATCCTAGTTCCAAATGATCTACCCGTTTGACCAACGTATACATATGGGCAAGTACCGCAGTTCAACTTATAGACTCCAGACTTTTTATCTTTTGCGACTCTATCTTTATTGTTTTTTATTAAATTTCCTAATGAGTTTCTAGTCCTGAATGAAATATGGCAATTATTATTTTTCTTTAGATATCTTGCTACTTTTTCAGATTTATGTCCGATGTATGAAAGAGAAGTATATTTATTATTTTGTGAAATTGTCGGATATACAAGTGAAATGGATTTTTTCAGTTGCATTCGATTAAGTAGTTTGTATGAGGACGATGAGAGTTTAACCATGGGAAATCCACTTAGCCCGATTTTAGCCGAAATATTTATGGACTTCCTGGAAACTAAAATCAGAGAAAGCCCCGTTTACAAATTGTTCATTTATTGGTATCGTTACGTAGATGACATTTTAACCCTATTTATCGGTACCAAGAGACAACTCGCGATGTTTTTAGAATTCATAAATTCATTATCCCCCACAATAAAATTCACATATGAGGAGGAACAAAATAATAGTATTAATTTTCTTGACTTAAAAATCACGAAAATTAATAATAAACATGATTTTTCAATTTTTCGAAAACCAACATACACAGATCTCACAATTCATTCCTCCTCTAACCACCCATATGCTCAAAAACTGGCAGCTTATAATAGCATGATTTTTAGATTGATCAACATACCCATGACACATGAGAACTTTGATATAGAACTAAATACAATAAAGCAGATTGCATTTAACAATGGTTTCAATCCATCCGTCATTAACAAACTACTTAATCGAATGCAACTGAAAAAATCCATTTCACTTGTATATCCGACAATTTCACAAAATAATAAATATACTTCTCTTTCATACATCGGACATAAATCTGAAAAAGTAGCAAGATATCTAAAGAAAAATAATAATTGCCATATTTCATTCAGGACTAGAAACTCATTAGGAAATTTAATAAAAAACAATAAAGATAGAGTCGCAAAAGATAAAAAGTCTGGAGTCTATAAGTTGAACTGCGGTACTTGCCCATATGTATACGTTGGTCAAACGGGTAGATCATTTGGAACTAGGATAGGAGAACACCAGAAAGCATACGTAAACGAAGCTCATAATTCAACATATGCAAAACATTTGTTGGAGACCGGACATGACTTCGACAACAATTTCGAAATTTTGCACGTGGAAAATAAGACCCTAAAATTGAACTTCCTGGAAGCAATGGAGATAAATAGGTACAATAAAAAACAGATTCTCCTCAACGACCAAACGGACCTGAATAAATCTCCCTTACTCAACCTTTCTTGAAACCCAGGAATTTCCATAATTTCTTGTATTTCGCACCATATTTTTTCATTTTTTTCAACTATTTAAAGAACTGTGTCCCAAAAATGTAGTCAGTTACCATACTCACCTGATGAAGTCATGTTATCATGACGAAACAATTGTTGTGAAAATAAATATATAAAGCGGAAATAAGTTATTTTACTTTTTAATCATCTAGATGAATTATGTTAACAGTCGAACGAGAATCCATACAGACACAATCCGACCATGATCCAACATCAGTAGGGCCAAGATATGTCACCAAGTTTATCGCAAAATAGGAATAAAAAGACTTTTGGGAACGGCAAGCACGCGAGAGGCGTTAGAAAGAGTGAGAAGCAGATACGTCCTAAATTCTAATTCGTTTGACACTGAACCAAAAGGTGAATACCCGAAGCTCTGAAATCTACTTTCATTCTTAATCCCAGTACATATTTTCGCGTTATTTTCAAAGTACAATACAATATCGTTCAGCCCAAAAGTCCGTTATTTTCGAATTTCTAGCGAAAATGGTCTTGAATGACTAGGTTGGACTAATGACAAACCGATGTCAAACTAAATTATGTCCATCGGGACTTACGTCGTGCCGTAGGTGCTTTCACATTCGAAGGAAAAACCTTTAAATCAGTGAAATCTACAGAAGGGTTCAATCGAAATTATGAAGTTTTTTTTCCTCAATATCTCGAAAATTGTTGAAGCTAATAGATTTAAGCTTCACCATCAGTTGTGTAAGTCCAACTCCGTCCTTGTTGCTGAGTTTTGTGTCGGTCCTCAATTGTTGAATTCAAACTATCTCTCGGATCAGTGAAATATAGCAAACACTTTGGGATCAATTCTGAAAATAACTGTGCAAAATTTCATCTTGATTTAGTATTCTTTTTCAGAAATGTTATCAAATTCTGCTTTTGGCAACTTATTAGAAGAAGTGCTTGAAATTTTCTGACCTCTACTCAGCTCCTAACCACAATGACATATATTGTTATTGACAGTTACAGGTCGAATTTAATCTTGCTATCAATGGAAATTTAAATTCTGTGAAACCTTTCATTCATATCCATACATTTTTGGATATACGAATACGAAGTGATAGCATTTCAGTTGAGCGGTTATATGTCCTAAATACTACAACATGCATTCCGACATATTAAACGACTTGTTCTCGATCGCATACAAAATACTAATAAATCGACAATCGTACCGAAGATTTCATAATGGACTCCTGGATGCACTTCGAAAAACAATAACAAAAGAATTATTCCCTAATATTACTCACCACTATGTTGTATTCCAAACTTGCATTATATATAGCATTGGTGTACTTCACATCATCAAATGTGTTTGTTCTTTCTGAAGTAGCTCCAAAAGGCACAACATTCACTGGAAGATCATTAATTGATGAAATTCCTCTTCATTAATTATCGAATAGTATATAATAAAAAGTACCATATAGATTTGATACACGAAAAGTTCTTTCCTGATAATCTTAAGATCTGAAATGCGACTAACAATAATTCTCACTGATCAGAAATGAAAGTGAATGTGATATTTCTAGGAGACACGATATACTTCTCAAACTGATTCATTTTTCGTCTGAATGAGAAAAAAATTATTCAGCTCTGAAGTAATTCACCGTTATTGACCGTGGTAAAGAATTAATTCAAAGAATTATTGGGAAAGTGGTCAATTAATTGAAAGAAAATCTTTCTTACTGTCTTTTTCAAGGCTAAAATGATACAACAAACATTATGAGGCTATGAAAAATGGATAATTTAATAGAAAACTTGACCGCAAATGATATTCAACACGAAAACATGAAGAAATTGAAATAATTTTGTAGTATATTTTAGATGAACTTCATTGTGACAACTTCTAAACGTCAAAGTTAATCGAATTTGTAAATGTATAATATCGAAAAAAAAGGGATAAAATACACTATGTAATGTTAATTTGAATTTTGCATCATTGTGACTTCATATTGAATGAAATTTGTGAATAAATTATACTTAAACCTTCAATTTCTTCTTTGGTTCATACAATTACTATCAAGGAAAAGTTCAACCGTTTTTAAGGAATTTCGTTTACTTTTATTGATTTCATTATCAAGAATTTTGACATGGAAAGAATCTGTTTTATGTAAAGTATCATTGAAATGTTCTGAGAGTGCAAAGCTTCTTTTACGAAGTTTACAATCACTTTTATGTCTATTTATTCTTTCCTTTAAAAAACGGTTGGAGTTTGTCCTATATAATTTTATTACAATATAAACAATTTATATTATAAACTACACTTGAGTTTTTCATTGATGAGTCTTTCAATTTGGAGAAGAATTTTTCAATATTTAATAGTTGTTTGTAACCAATCCTGAAACTATTGTTTTTTGAATGGATTTTATTTAATTTATGAATAAATCCAGGAATAAATGGCAAGGAAAGTCAATGATGGGTGAATTCAAATTTTGAGGAGAAATAACAAGTGTTATATATTTATTGTTAAAGAAATTTGAATTTGAATTGATAGTTATGATGGAAGTATTGACGAGGAATTTATTAATGAACCAATTAGGATAAAAATTTTCTATTGAAATTTGATTTAGTTTGTTTAAATTTTTTCGAATGAAATCAGGAAGGCAAATATGTGTTGTAAATTGGAAAATAAATTTATTTTAATCTTCTGACCGTGAAAAGAATGAAAATTCATATAACGGCCTGAATATGTGGGTTTTGTATACCAATCATGTTTGATTATATTATCTTTAATTCTAATCAATTTAGTATCTGAAGATGTAAGAATTATTATTTTCTTCTTCTATAGTGAATAGAATATTCTTATCATAATTATTGAAAACTGTTAAAACTTCATCACGTTTGCCTGTTGGTCCAGAAGTGATTATGTCATCAACATAGGTTTTTCAAAAAGAGGAGGATTAATATTGATAGATCATCCGTTACGAATTGAGAAACTATTGATGATGAAGTAGCTCCCATATAAGTGTTCCAAACACACTGCAAATTTTACACAGGAGTTTATTATTTTCGTAGTAAAATGACTCAATACCGTTGCTTTCTTTAATGAAACTTATACAGCGTGTCAAAAAAATAACGTAACTCGTCAATAATGCTTGTACGAAGAATTATTAAGGAATTCATCCTGTCCTTTTTGCGCGCATGTTCTAGGGGAACAGCGTGCTATCGTTTTGTCCAAATGTCTGTTGTTTTGGATGATTGAGCCGAAAATGGTCTCAATTGACTAGGTTGGACTCACTGATGACGAATCCGGTGTCAAAATCGATTCTGTCCGGCCGGCGGGCCGGCCGGCCGTAGACACGATAACTGTCGACTGAATCAAGCTAGCAACTTGAAACTTTCAGGATAGGTTGCGCATCAGAATGCCGCGGTTAAGTTCGTTAATGGGCCAAATCGGTCGAATAGTTTCGGAGTTATGGGCATTTGAAGTTTTGAAGTTATTTATTTTTTATTTCAGAAACAACCTGAGCGATTAGATTCAAACTTGGCAGTTAGGTGGAGTACAACGACGCGCAACTTTGAGCTAAATTTCGTCAGGATCATATTGTCATTAATTTTGAAAAAAAATTTTTTTCGAAATTTTTGTCCGAAAAAATTTTTTTCTCGGAAACCATTCATCATATCCAAAAAAAATCATACTCACACTTTGACCTTTCAATTTCACAGCAGTGTACCAAATTTCAGTTTGATACGATCATAAGTTTTGGAGATATCGTAAAAAAATATGTAAAATTTCGAGGTTTTCTTCTCGATATCGTTGATTTTGGTTTATTATTCGATAAAATCAAATAATAAACCTTAGTGATCGACCAAAAAAAAAAAAAATTAACCCCCCTGAAAATTTCACAGTTTACGTTTTGGAGTATGTAGATTTGTCCGGAGCTTTTCTCGGAAAGTACTGAACCGAAATCCGTGAAACTTGTTAGAAAAATCATGTGTCGCTCGGGATTGATCCTCCAAGCTTTTCAGCAGGATTGGTATACCCTAAGGGTTTAAAATTGGGGGTTGGAGGGAAAAAAAAATTATTTCTCGGAAACTTACCACCGAATTTTTGTGAAATTCTCAACGTTGATTACTGTTGCATAACTCAACCTAAAAATTTTCACCCGGATGATATCCGACCAGTAGTCCCTGAGTTACAAAGAAAAATGCTGCAAATTGCCAATAATCCCGAGAATGAATCATCGCATTCGGTTCTTAGATTGGAGTTCAGTGAAAAAATCGGTTAACTTTTCATCCAGAATCATATAGTTGAAAGTAGATGAAAACATTTTTACCAAATTTTCAACATATATTGAGAAATTTCGAACGGATTCGTTAATTATTTTATAAACACAATGTGCAAATGCCCCATCGATGTTCTCGACAATTTCATAATCGTTAGTAGTTCGAATTGAATATTTTTGGGGTTTCTCTCCTAATATCTTGTAACGAAGTGATTTTCGTTACATTTTGTTTTGTTTCATTTATTTCGAGAGATTTCCTAACAGGAATGAAAGAATTATTACATCAAATCTATTCCGATGCATTTCAATCTCCGACCAATTTCAACTAAGTGATTTTCATCACTTAAGAATTGTCGAATTAATTATATTTCGTTTTGAGAAATTTCCTATCAAAAGGAATTATTCTATCATATTTATTTCGATGCATTTTCAGTTTCCGTCCTATGTATAAAAACCATGCCGTACTCGGCGATTTATCGCTTATCGCAGTTTTTTTACATGTTTACGGCGGTCTCGGAGATTGAATTGTATGAAAAACGGGTAAATGCGTGTTTCGCGACCCGCTGTATAATTCTTTCAGAGAACAAAGGAATTTGAATGAACCAAAATGGGCAACTTTTTGAGAGTATTTCGAGCCGTCAAGTCTAGTCAGATTTTTGCTATTCCGGATTCAATTCACTATTCTGCAATAATTAGTTATTAACATTTTTGTCGTGTCAAATCCGACAATTATTTCAAGTAAATTTGAGAACTAATTAAATCTTCAAATTTGACAACCGTATACAGTGAGTGAAAGTGGTGTTTTACCTGGTAAGAACCTTTTGGGCTTTAATCGGCTTTCCGTTTGATTTCTGTATATTTTCCTGTGTTCCATTTCTATTTTCCGTTCAATACAAGTCGGGTAATAGTGTAGCTGCATTATTTGGTATTCCGGTGGATAATTTTTGTGGTGTTTTCGGGAACGTTGTGGGGGACATTACCTGCAACCTTAGTTCAATTACCCTCCCATAGGGGATGAATTGAGGTGGCACTGGACCGAAGTTATTCCTCGAATTTTCTGGTTGTATCCGACGCTCTGGGCTAAGCACGGGTGAAAGATACAGGCTGTGATTCGAGTTTGAATTAGCGAGACGTTTCTGAAATATCCGATTTGTTCGTTTTTTGTGTCGGAATACTGCCGTTATATTTTAACTGATAATTTTCGTGGTGTTTTCGGGAACGTTGTGGGGGACATTACCTACAACCTTAGTTCAATTGCCCTCCAATAGGGATTGAATTGAGGTGGTATTGAACCCAAGTTATTCCTCGAATTTTCTGGTTGTATCCGACGCTCTGGGCTAAGCACGGGTGAAAGATACAGGCTGTGATTCGAGTTTGAATTAGCGAGACGTTTCTGAAATATCCGATTTGTTCGTTTTGTGTGTCGGAATACTGCCGTTATATTTTAACTGATAATTTTCGTGGTGTTTTCGGGAACGTTGTGGGGGACATTACCTACAACCTTAGTTCAATTGCCCTCCAATAGGGATTGAATTGAGGTGGTATTGAACCCAAGTTATTCCTCGAATTTTCTGGTTGTGTCCGACGCTATGGGCTAAGCACGGGCGAAAGATACAGGCTTTGATTCGAGTTTGAATTAGCGAGACGTTTCTGAAATATCCGGTTTATTCATTTCGTGTGTTGGAATACTGCCGTTATATTTTGGCTGATAATTTTTGTAGTGTTTTCGGGAACGTTATGGGGGACATTACCTGCAACCTTAGTTCAATTGCCCTCTCCAGGGGTTGAATTGAGGTGGTACTGGACCCAAGTTATTCCTCGAATTTTCTGGTTGTGTCCGACGCTCTGGGCTAAGCACGGGCGAAAGATACAGGCTGTGATTCGAGTTTGAATTAGCGAGACGTTCCTGAAATAGATGGTTTGTTCATTCTGTAATTCGGAGCACTAGCGTAATATTTTGGCAGGTCATTTGTGAATTGCTTTCGGGAGCGTTGTAAGGGACATTGCCTACAACCTTTGTTCGATTGCCCTTCCATAGGGGTTGAATCAAGGTGGTACTGTACCTGAGTTATCCTCGAATTATCTGGTTGTATCCGACGCTCTGGGCTAAGCACGGGCGAAGGATACAGACGGTGATTCGGGTTTGAATTAGCGGAACGTTCCCGATAGTTCCTTTCAGTTTTACGGAGTGCTCTGTCGTCACTGCCTTGTATTTTGGTTAGTCATACTCGACAGTATTTTGGAGTAGATCGACATTATTTCCGGATTTTCCTCTTTTATTGGGTTGCGTCGAACGCCCGGGGCTAAGCTCGGGCGAACCACTCAGCCTGGTATTAAGGGTTTGAACCGGTAATACGGACACGGAGGTACTGTCGATCTAGTTGGCCGTGACGTTTATAAATTGAAGTAGGTGCACCCTTCAGGCCGCACACTCATCGTTGTTTGAGACATTTTGACCGACTTGTCTTCTTGGAACACAGGTCAATACCGTAGTCAAAGCCGGCCCTGCCTGTTTACTGCTTTCTCACTTGTATTTGCTCATTATATGCTCTCATTGTCCGTCATTCACCAATTTGTCGATACCGCCATTTTTCACCGCTTTTATCACCTGCTCTGCTCGCTCATCTCATTCCGCACTACCGTTCACCGTTCTGCTTAGTTCAAGATTGCACATTTCTGTTTTTTTTAACATCTGACTATACATTATTTCATTGTTTGATCATTTCTAACATTGTGTAAATAGTATTATTGTCCACATCATAATAAGTCTAGACACATTGACAATCAACATCCGACAGCTCTTTGTGTAAATGTAATTGTGGTCAACAGTGTAAGTGACACCGTGAAAGTTTGTAATATATCTGTACATATACAGTGTGGGTTTTATTCCTGTGATATTGGTCTTATCTATAAACGAAGAAATTACCACCAAGCAATCGCTAAGGTCTTAGATTGCATCGAACCCTTCTCCAACTGTGTAAAGGCTACCTGGGAAGGACAGAGAAGTGTACGACAAGGAGTTGCAACCTTGGACCAAAATTTGCAACTGGCGCCCGAGAAAATAAATCAAAACCGTTTAGTCACACAAGCCCCAGAAAAGGTCGTCACAATCTGAAACATAACCACAAAAACTCGGATAACAATTATTATTTATAGATATCACCCTGCGAATTACGGGATTAAACATTAAATTTCTTCATGGAGCTCAATTATATCTTAAATAAAACTTATATATTATTCATAAATCATTGGTTTTTCACAACCCAAAAACTAATTCCATGAAAAACTTCATTTGAAACATTGAAATCTCAATGAATACTCTTGTGTAACTGAATAACCCTTTCACATGCAGAACGCGAATTAAGAAGCGTTATTTAAAATAATGAATATTTCCAAAATATTCGGTCGATCGGAGGTTTCCATCAATTTTGGATTGCGTAGTACAATTATCGTCTACATGTGAATATCCGCTACTGGTTTCAATCGAAATCCAATATTTTTCGTACTGAGACTTTGAAATAGGGGTGAATATAAAAGGTAATGAGCATGTATGTGATAAACAAATTGGAGGATATATGCAAACAAATCAATTATCAAACCGGAAATCTCATCAATTGTCGAGAATCTAATACTAAGGGTACGAGCCTTAGACTAAGGCAGGAGCCGATAATTGACCTGTTCAGAACAGTGTGTATCGGGGACCCCAGGCAAGAATATTCCGAGATGTTTCAACATCTGGTGGTCCGCAAACTACTTGTTTGAATTGAACGTTTTAACATTGAACAGACGTTGGGATTTCACACCCTCTCAGTCGAGTGTTTCTGACAACTATACGGAACGAAATTTCTCTTTTAGAATTATTCAGTCGAATTTTTACAGAAAATTTATTGAAAATAACTTTAGGTCTTCAGTTTGTGTATTGGATATTTTGTGAATCAAGTGAAGTCTTATCGGATATAGGCACTGTGGAAAAATTTTTTTCAGATGAGTTGCTCAGGACGGGTGAGTTTTTTTTTCATTTCATTGATATTTTTCAGAACAAAGTTGAATCCTAGTAGGAATCACATCCACACATTTGATATTAGCGGAAAATCCTGAATTTTGTTTTACGTATTTGTTGTTAATTTGAGGGTTTGAGTTAATTTTCCCGAAAGTTTCTCAAGAAATACTAACGCGATCAAATTGAAACATCAAAACTAGTTGTGAAATATCGACGCTCAATTTAATGCATGATCTCGTGAGAATTGTATTGGAAAAAAATTTCAAAAAGCACTGCCGTGAAGGCAGCAACTTTTGCGCGCATGTTCAATGTAGATGACCGCTTCAGCAACGAATTTGAACATGCAGGCAAAAGCCGCTGCCTTCACGGCAGTACTTTTTGAAATTTTCACTGATAAATTACGAATTCGATCGAATCTGTATTTTTGGAAATATTGGAAAAATAAAATTTTGAATGGGTATATCTACGGAATCATTGGGCGGATTTTACCCATTCCCGAATTCGACCTTCGTAATCAAGCCCCAAACCTTCTCTACAAATATCGAGTTTCTAAGTCGTTTCTTTCGGAAGTTAGGAACTCGATATTTGTAGAGAAGGTTTGGACCTAAATTACGAAGGCCGAATTCGTGAATGGGTAGAATCCACCCAATGATTCCGTAGATATACCCAATCAAAATTTTATTTTTTCAATATTTCCAATAATACAGATCAGATCGAATTGAAATCCAGTACTTCATCGAAAAATAACAGTTCGAAGTTTCATACAGAATTTGATGAGGATGATATGATGAGGAAAACCATAGAAATTTTTTTTTACAACTTGTTCTGATGAAACGATTATCACGAAATTTCGCATGAAGTTGTCTTTCAGCATCTCAAATTAAGCTGTGAAATTTCATCAGGACTGAATCAGTATTTCTCGAGTTATACCGAAAAAATAAACGATATCGAGAAGAAAACCTCGAAATTTGACACATTTTTTCCGGATATCTCCGAAACTTATGATCGTATCGAACTGAAATTTGGTACACTGCTGTGAAATATGAATTTCAAAGTGTGAGTGGTTTTTTTTTTGAATATGATAAATGATTTCCGAAAAAAAAAATTTTTTGGAAAAAAAATTCGAAAAAAATTTTTTTTAAAATTCACTGAAAATCTGATCCTGACGAAATTTGGTTCAAAGTTGCGCGTCGTTATACTCCACCCATCTGCCAAGTTTGAATCCAATCTCCCAAGTAGTTTCTGAAATAAAAAATCAATAACTTCAAAACTTCAACTGCCTATAACTCCGAAACTATTCGACCGATTTGGCCCATTAACGAACTTAACTGCGGCATTCTGATGCGCAACCTATCCTGAAAGTTTCAAGTTGCTAGCTTGCTTCTGTCGACAGTTAGCGTGTCTACGGCCGGCCGGACAGAATCGATTTTGACACCGGATTCGTCATCAGTGAGTCCAACCTAGTCGATTGAGACCATTTTCGGCTCAATCATCCAAAATTACAGACATTTGGACAAAACGATAGCACGCTGTTCCCCTAGAACATGCGCGCAAAAATTGAAGTTTTTCTAAACATTTTTTTCGGAAGCTATTCATTAAAGTTCAATATAATTTGGTACAGGTCTTAGTCAACATTTTGAAACCATATTTATTTGCAGAGATATTGGTGAAAAATTTTGTGGACATTTTAAATTTTGAGGTTATTTCCCTTATATGTCAAAAGGCGCAAACGCTTTCTGATTTGAATTTCATTTCTATTTGTGTAATACCGACACGCAATTTAATAAGTAATATCGTGAAGATCGTACTGGCAAAATATTAGAAAAAAATATTTTTCGGATATTTAACTTAACTTTAACGGAAGAAACAACATAGTGACTTGACCTTTGTAAAGTAGTTTTTTAAGAAAACTCAACACCAAGATAATTTTTCAACTCCAATATTTCATAGGAAATGTGATTTGGAATAAAAAATATTTAAGATTTTTATGAATAACATCCTTTAGGCTTAATTATAAAGTGATTCTTTCAATTCTTTCCAGCAAAATTTTCGTTATATGTTGATACCTTAGTGAATAGGTTTATCTACCATATTTCGGGAATATATTTAGATGAGACAGACAACATGGATACGGTAATTGATTATATCGGTGACAGGACTGATAATTCTGATGATCAGTCGGACATAAAAACTCCATCTCATAGTAATACCCCGGAATCACAAAAAAACACGAAGAAAGTTGCTAAAAATCTTTCGCTTTAATATAGCTTCTTCAGGTGTCTACATTTTACTGACTGTTGGTATGTAGTACAACAAGGTTTAAATATGGTCCGGAACGTGCCTAAATAATTATACAAAAGCGTAAAAGTGAGAGTAGGTATAAATTGGGGTTTGCCACAGAGTTTTTAGGTTACAGAAAAATATTCAGTAGAGGAGAGCTATTCACATCTGTTTGTTCATTCAATAAGATTTTGCGGGTGTTGTACCTATTGATTTCTAACGACTCTAGGAGTTATGTAGGTACTTTTGGTTTCGACGTGGATAATTTTGTAGTTACTATTGAATTTAAATATTTCACATGAATTTCCTCATGGAATTGATTTTCGTTTGGTGGAAACCCAATGAGTTATAATTAATATATACGATTTATTTGAGATATTGTGTAAAATTAGCAGCGTTTTTCGGTATTACTCGAGAATTACTGATTCAGTCCTGATTAAACTTCACAGCTAGTTTTAAGATGCTGAAAGACAACTTTATGCAAAATTTCGTGATAATCGTGTTATTAGAACAATTTGAAAAAAAAAATTTCTATGATTTTCTCATCATATCATCCTCATTAAATTCTGTATGAAACTTCGAACTGTTATTTTCGATGAAGTACTGGATTTCAATTCGATCTGATCTGTATTTTTGGAAATATTGGAAAAATAAAATTTTGATTGGGTATATCTACGGAATCATTGGGTGGATTTTACCCATTCACGAATTCGGCCTTCGTAATTAAGGTCCAAACCTTCTCTACAAATATCGAGTTTCTAAGTTGTTTCTTTCGGAAGTTATTGTGTTTACGCAGTCGGCCGTTAGGCTGACCGTAAACACAATAACTTCCGGAAGAAACGACTTAGAAACTCGATATTTGTAGAGTAGGTTTGGGGCTTAATTACGAAGGTCGAATTCGTGAATGGGTAAAATCCGCCCAATGTCTCCGTAGATATACCCATTCAAAATTTTATTTTTACAATATGTCCAAAAATACAGATATGAATTGAAATCCAGTTATTCATCAGAAAAAAATTTCAAAAAGCACTGCCGTGAAGGCAGCAGCTTTTGCGCGCACGTTCAAATTCGTTGCTGAAGCGGTCATCTACATTGAACATGCGCGCAAAAGTTGCTGCCTTCACGGCAGTGCTTTTTGAAATTTTTTAAATCTGATATTTCCCACCACACTACTTTTTTTTTTAATGGAAATATATGGATTGTTATACATCAAATAAAAGGTAATTTAATAACCTATTCAGTGATGTGGCTTGAAATTGACTTGGTTGTGCCGTTTCTTCATTGAAAAATTAGGAAATAATTAACAACTTGTTATTGGAGAGTACTGTACTCCGACCATTAATCTTTCATCAATTATTATTAAGGGAAATCCTCGAAACCCATGGATTCGATATTTAAATAGAATGAATAATAATTTTTTTTTTCGTTTATACAACTGAATAGATCATCGAATGACCTTTGATGCAATATATTACATGCAATATTTTTCCAAAAAAAAAACTGTTGAGGTTTATGGGTATAAAATAAATTTCTCAAACTTCGAAAAAAGGAAGCGGCGAGTAGGAGTATATTTTTCAATACTTATTATTTCAAGAATAAACACCTGACACCAATCACAAATTTTCAATTTTGTAATGAAAAAATAGCTCAACAAATTCTTTTTCCGGTCACAGCGCTCAATATGCAATCGAATGTCCTTCCATTTGATATATCACAATCCATATATCTATATTTGAAAAAAACAGTATAGGGGTGTGGAGCGTAAAGGGTGGGAGATTTCAAATTCAAAAAAGCATAAGGAGACCTGCTTTCGTTATAAAAAAACCATGCATTGGTGGATTTCCCTTAATAATTCTATACTATACTTATTGAATAAGGTGATGCTGGGTCGAAAAGGTCGTCCCACTTATCAGCCATCTCCTTCGTAGCCGTTAGAGTTCGGAAAAAGCTGTGAATTCACATAGATAGATGAAATATCACACTACCTTCCATAGAAAAAAACGATATCTCAATCGAATTGCTAATATTTTAAAAAAAATCCAGAATATGGTGAAATTTCAACACCAATTCAGGTATATTTGACCAATCGGATAACTGCATTGTATGGGCGGGGCCTGAGACACGACCCAACGTCACGGTTGTCAGTGTTAGTACTGTCATTTGTCAAATAAGAAATAATGTCACTTTTACAATTGCAAATTCAAGATTTCACAAGACGAAAAGATGTTATTTGTGAAAATATGCATCGAAATATGTCTTAAATGAGTTAATCGTAAATTTCGATCTGGATGCATTAATTCAATTGATAAACTAACTATTCTTGGAAGGTGTATTGAAACGAATAACATAGAACAAGTCTCCAGAACCTTCCTTTATTGACCAACTTAAAATATAAGGAAAATTTCAACCAGGACACAGAATAGAGAAGTAATTAATACTTCTCTATTCTGTGACCAGGATTAATAATTGCAGTGTTCTGTTATTCAGAAGGACACCCAGTGTTGAATAAGATTAACCTTTGCATTGAAATGTGTCTGAATGAAGTAAATCCCGAGTTTTATACGATCTGATTCAATTAATTTTATTGATACATTGGCACGGAAAATTAAAACGAATAATATAGAACAACAACAAGTATCCAGGTCCTTCCTATATTGACGTACCAAAAATGAACTGGAACTAATTATCGCAGTGTTCTATTATTCAGAAAAAAATCCAGTGTTAAAAAAGATTTACCTTTGTATGGAAATGGGTCTTAAATAAGTAAATCTTAAGTTTTGAACGATCTGAAAGCATCAATTAATTCTATTGATATATTAACATGAAAAATTTTACCGAACAATGTAGAACAAGAAGAAGTCTCCAGGTCCTTCCTATATTGATGTACCAAAAATATAAAGAAACTATGAACCAGGATTAATCATTGCTGTGTTCTTTTATTCAAAAGGAAATACAGTGCTGAATATGATTTACCTTTGCATGGAAATGTATCTGGGATAAATAAATCGGGAGATTTGAACGATCGGAAAGCATTAATTAATTCCATTAATAAATTGATATGGAAAATTGAACCGAATATTATAGAACAAGAAGAAGTCTCCAGGTCCTTCCTATATTGACGTACCAAAAATATAAAGAAACTATGAACCAGGATTAATAATTGCAGTGTTCTTTTATTCAGAAGGAACTACAGTGTTGAATATAATTTACCTTTTCATCGAAATGTGTCTTGAATAAGTAAATCTTAAGTTGTCAACAATCTGGATGCATTAATTGATTCCATTGGTAAATTCACATTGAAAATTCACTTTTCTATGAGGGAAGGTAAGCAAATGTGGTAGTTTAAATTATACATATAATTTTCGGATGTAACTGGAATCTAACACCGATGTTACACTGACTTTTTCTAAGGCCAACTATGTCTTGTCAGTGAGGAAGTGTACAGTAATGTCAAGCTAACACCTATTCCTCATAATCTGGCGTAGTCCACATCATCAAAATTAGATACGCATCCGATAACTACATGTACAAACATCATACGGGCTCTAGAGTCTAGAAATTTTTTTTTCTATAGCGTTTAGGAGTCCTGAGACCGAGAAAGACGGAGACGTGCTCTTACAATACCTTGAGGAGATTTACGAAGTGCGGAGAGAGCGCTAGCGTCCCCTGCAGGAGGCGGTGATAATTAGGATTCTCTCGAGACAGATGGTGAAGTAGATAGCGCGTGTCCTAAGTAGAGGCTGGGAGCTGGGAGATCACGTTCGGTACAGAAGAATAAAAATGAGCAACTCAGAGCAGTATGCAAGAAAGACAATTAATTATATTTCCATGAAATTAATAACAGATCTTTGAGTCAACATTTGACAACGGCATTTGAAATTTCAATTCAATCCGATGTTAATTATTGGAGATGAAAAATAATATGTCAAATTTCAGTTTTATTTAAAATTTTGAGGTTATTTCCTTTATAGTTCGATAAGTACTGACGCGATCAGATCGAAACTAGTTTTAGAATATGGAGTTGCCACCTTATACAAAATTCTTCGGAGTCCGTTTCGATGAATGGACCAGAATCAAATATTTTCTTAGAAACACTATTTCTTCGAAAATATACAATTTTCTGAAATTATTCATCAGATTTCAATTAGATTTGACACACTGCTTCAAATTCGAGTTTGATAGGACATTTATTCTCATTCCTGCCATTTTGAAATTTTGAGGTTATTTTTCCAATATCTTAAGAAGAACTCAGGCGATTAGAAATTAATTTCGAAGTTAGTTGGGGAGTACCGACGAGCACCTTTATGCAAAATTTCGTGGGTATGGTACGAGTGAAAAAATGATTAGAAATTGTTCCAACTTCCCAAAAACAATTAATTTTGAAAATTTTCATTGGTTTTCAATAGGAAATCTCACACACCTGAAGTCAGTGTTCAATTTCAATTTGATCCGATATTTATCTACGGGGATATTGGAAAAAATTATGTCAAATTCTTTGGTTCTTTCCTCGTTATCGCTCTTTTTTATGGACGAACTCAAAAATACGGATCCGATCATAATGAAACTGAGTAACTAGTTGAAACTGCTAATGTGCAAATATGAGCGAAATTTCGAGATGATCGTTTCATAAGTAACATCAAGAAAGAAATATATTTTCAAATAATTTATATTATGCGATCTACTAACACCAATTCAGGTATATTTGACCAATCGGATAACTGCATTGTATGGGCGGGGCCTGAGACACGACCCAACGTCACGGTTGTCAGTGTTAGTACTGTCATTTGTCAAATAAGAAATAATGTCACTTTTACAATTGCAAATTCAAGATTTCACAAGACGAAAAGATGTTATTTGTGAAAATATGCATCGAAATATGTCTTAAATGAGTTAATCGTAAATTTCGATCTGGATGCATTAATTCAATTGATAAACTAACTATTCTTGGAAGGTGTATTGAAACGAATAACATAGAACAAGTCTCCAGAACCTTCCTTTATTGACCAACTTAAAATATAAGGAAAATTTCAACCAGGACACAGAATAGAGAAGTAATTAATACTTCTCTATTCTGTGACCAGGATTAATAATTGCAGTGTTCTGTTATTCAGAAGGACACCCAGTGTTGAATAAGATTAACCTTTGCATTGAAATGTGTCTGAATGAAGTAAATCCCGAGTTTTATACGATCTGATTCAATTAATTTTATTGATACATTGGCACGGAAAATTAAAACGAATAATATAGAACAACAACAAGTATCCAGGTCCTTCCTATATTGACGTACCAAAAATGAACTGGAACTAATTATCGCAGTGTTCTATTATTCAGAAAAAAATCCAGTGTTAAAAAAGATTTACCTTTGTATGGAAATGGGTCTTAAATAAGTAAATCTTAAGTTTTGAACGATCTGAAAGCATCAATTAATTCTATTGATATATTAACATGAAAAATTTTACCGAACAATGTAGAACAAGAAGAAGTCTCCAGGTCCTTCCTATATTGATGTACCAAAAATATAAAGAAACTATGAACCAGGATTAATCATTGCTGTGTTCTTTTATTCAAAAGGAAATACAGTGCTGAATATGATTTACCTTTGCATGGAAATGTATCTGGGATAAATAAATCGGGAGATTTGAACGATCGGAAAGCATTAATTAATTCCATTAATAAATTGATATGGAAAATTGAACCGAATATTATAGAACAAGAAGAAGTCTCCAGGTCCTTCCTATATTGACGTACCAAAAATATAAAGAAACTATGAACCAGGATTAATAATTGCAGTGTTCTTTTATTCAGAAGGAACTACAGTGTTGAATATAATTTACCTTTTCATCGAAATGTGTCTTGAATAAGTAAATCTTAAGTTGTCAACAATCTGGATGCATTAATTGATTCCATTGGTAAATTCACATTGAAAATTCACTTTTCTATGAGGGAAGGTAAGCAAATGTGGTAGTTTAAATTATACATATAATTTTCGGATGTAACTGGAATCTAACACCGATGTTACACTGACTTTTTCTAAGGCCAACTATGTCTTGTCAGTGAGGAAGTGTACAGTAATGTCAAGCTAACACCTATTCCTCATAATCTGGCGTAGTCCACATCATCAAAATTAGATACGCATCCGATAACTACATGTACAAACATCATACGGGCTCTAGAGTCTAGAAATTTTCTATAGCGTTTAGGAGTCCTGAGACCGAGAAAGACGGAGACGTGCTCTTACAATACCTTGAGGAGATTTACGAAGTGCGGAGAGAGCGCTAGCGTCCCCTGCAGGAGGCGGTGATAATTAGGATTCTCTCGAGACAGATGGTGAAGTAGATAGCGCGTGTCCTAAGTAGAGGCTGGGAGCTGGGAGATCACGTTCGGTACAGAAGAATAAAAATGAGCAACTCAGAGCAGTATGCAAGAAAGACAATTAATTATATTTCCATGAAATTAATAACAGATCTTTGAGTCAACATTTGACAACGGCATTTGAAATTTCAATTCAATCCGATGTTAATTATTGGAGATGAAAAATAATATGTCAAATTTCAGTTTTATTTAAAATTTTGAGGTTATTTCCTTTATAGTTCGATAAGTACTGACGCGATCAGATCGAAACTAGTTTTAGAATATGGAGTTGCCACCTTATACAAAATTCTTCGGAGTCCGTTTCGATGAATGGACCAGAATCAAATATTTTCTTAGAAACACTATTTCTTCGAAAATATACAATTTTCTGAAATTATTCATCAGATTTCAATTAGATTTGACACACTGCTTCAAATTCGAGTTTGATAGGACATTTATTCTCATTCCTGCCATTTTGAAATTTTGAGGTTATTTTTCCAATATCTTAAGAAGAACTCAGGCGATTAGAAATTAATTTCGAAGTTAGTTGGGGAGTACCGACGAGCACCTTTATGCAAAATTTCGTGGGTATGGTACGAGTGAAAAAATGATTAGAAATTGTTCCAACTTCCCAAAAACAATTAATTTTGAAAATTTTCATTGGTTTTCAATAGGAAATCTCACACACCTGAAGTCAGTGTTCAATTTCAATTTGATCCGATATTTATCTACGGGGATATTGGAAAAAATTATGTCAAATTCTTTGGTTCTTTCCTCGTTATCGCTCTTTTTTATGGACGAACTCAAAAATACGGATCCGATCATAATGAAACTGAGTAACTAGTTGAAACTGCTAATGTGCAAATATGAGCGAAATTTCGAGATGATCGTTTCATAAGTAACATCAAGAAAGAAATATATTTTCAAATAATTTATATTATGCGATCTACTAATCGAACGGTCCTCACGAAATTCTTCATGAGCCTACGATTTTTTTTTTCAGTCAATTATCAATATCAATGCGATCCGATCTTCGTTTTTGGAAAAGGTATATCTGGGAAATCATTGGATGGATTTAAGCAATTCGCGAATTTAGCTATCGGACTGAAACTCAACGTGCTCAACAATTATCTAGTCTATTGGCATATTCTTTCAGTTATTGTGTGAATATCCATGGTTTGACCGGAAGCAAACAAATTTCTAAGAAAAATGTCTTAAAGACTCGATATTTGTAGAAAAGCAATGGGGCCCTATTATGAAGGTTGAATTCGAGAATGGCTAGAATCTGCCCAATGATTTCGTAGATATAACCATTAACAATTTAATTTTTCCAATATTCCCAAAAGTACAGATTAGATCCAATTTAAATCTAGTACTCGATGGAAAAATAATAGTTTGTAGGTTCATTGATTTGTTACACAAATGAGATGACCGCGATCGTGAATGGGTAAAATCCGTCAAATGAGTCATAGATAAACGCATTCAAATATTTTAAAAAATACGGATCGGATCGAATTTGAATCTATCACTCGATTGAGAAATGATAGCTTGGAGGTTCGTGCAGAAGTTCGTATGAAAAGATTCTATTGGTTAATGATCGGGTAGGCAGTCAATGAAAATATATCAATATCTCTTTATTGTACTGGCCTATCTTTCGGAGATTTACATTTCCTTCTTCAGGGCTACTAAAAATTACATAAGTAATCAGTGATGAAAGTATACATGATAAAAAGGACACTTACATCAATGTGAGATCACAAAACGAACAAAAATACAAAACGCATACGTTTTCCAGACAAGACATCAGTATTGAATACCATAATCTGTAAAATAACTGACTTGAAAAGCAGTGCAAACAGCAGATGGCAACATAAAACAATCGATAGGAGAAATTCGTAGGAACGATATTTACTTCTAGGTTAAGAACCATCAACAAACGTGAACGCCAGCAATGTCAAACGGAAACCACAGAAAGACGACACAAGACATGACGGAAAGCACAGAAGACAGACTGACGGATCACTACACAGTGTCATCACGGTTCAGGGTAAGATGTTGTCTGTGATGGAAACGGCGGCGTCCTTGTTGACTAGATCGACAATATTGCAGTAAATAGAATTAATGCCATTGAAGTCGGTATTGATGTTTAGGTTGTTGTTTCGACTCATTATTTCAAGGAATTCTCGTTTGTACTTGTTCGATTCAGACTTCAAGATCCTGGCTTCTTGAAAGTTCATGTTTTGTTTTGTCTCAAAACAGTGTTTGGACAGACCAGTCGTTCGTTTGGCCATCGCGCTATCTCTGATGTGTTCCCTGATGCCAGTTTTAAAATTTCTTCCTGTCTGGCCGATATATGTCCTATCACAGTCAGAGCAATCTATTGAATAGACTATTCCTGCCTTTTTTTCGATGGGTGTCTTATCCTTCATTTTGGAAAAAACTTGTCTGCCGAGGGTATTAGGCATGCGTTTGGCGATGAAGAGCCTACTGTTGTCCGCAGCGTGGCTTCTCAAAGTTCTAATGATGGAGGGTGTGATCGCAGGGTGGTATGGTAGGGAGAAGAATCTGGGAACAACTGGTGTCGTGTTATCAACGGTCTGGTGGACGCTGTGTGAGTTCTCAGCTTGGGTTTCGGTGGTATGACCTGGGGTATTGAAAAGGATTTTATTGATCAGTCTCCTAGGATAAGAATTACTTATGAGTAGGTTGACCAGTCTGTGGAGGCTGTCTTGTAGGTACGTGGGGGAGACAAGTTTCTCCAAACGGCCTTTCATTCCTAGAATGAGGTTGACCTTCTGCTTGTATTCATGGGAAGATTTGTAGTTGAGGTATCGCCCTGAGGTGGTTGGTTTCTGGTACCAATCTGTGGAAATCTTCCCCTTACTACTCCGTATCAACAGCAAATCCAAGTATGGGAGAGCAGAATCAGTTTCAACTTCATAAGTGAATTTAGTGTGGATGTTTTGGTCGTTCAAGATGCGGGTAGTATTCTCAAGCTGGTTGGTCCTCAAGATACAAAAAAAGTCGTCTACGTATTTTTTCAATATTATAGGTGTAAAATCAAGCAAAGAAAAAGCTCTATCGAGGATATCGTCCACCACCATCTCTGAAAAACTGGTCGAGGCGTCTGCTCGTATAGAAGTTCCCTTAATTTGTTTGAAAAATTGCCCCTGAAATTGGCAGTACGTAGTGTTGATAAATAATTTGACACATTCAAAAAAATCCAGTCTCTGTAGCATGCAATGTTCCTCAATGGAATTCCAACGGAGGTTGATGCTGTCCAGTACGGCCTCCAGTGTAACATTGGAAAAAACTAACCATTATGTGGTCTTCAGGGATGGTGAAATTCTGGATCATACTAGCGAAATGAAAAGAGTCTTTGATGTAGTAGCTATTATTGTCCCTATCGTATGCTGCAGATATGACATTGGTGATGAACTTTGATAATTTAGAGTTGGGGGAATCGATATTGGCAACAATGGGTTTGACAGCTAGAGTCGGCTCGTGTATCTTGGGAAGAGAGTAGAATTTGGGCGCAACAGAGTTGTAGGTTGTTAGCTTTCTGGAGAGGGCTCCATCTATTTTTCCAGTCTTTTTTAACTTCAAAATAATCCGGTTGATCTTATTTTGGTATGCATCGGTGGGGTCACAATCAAGAGTGGTATATGATCTGTTATCGGTTAAAAGTTCGAGTGATCTATCGATGTATATACTCTTGGGCATTAGTACACTGACGTTTCCGTTGTCAGACCTGGTTAGTACAAGGTCGAGATGCTGTCGCAAAAAACGACTTGCACAGTTAACGTCATAAAGAAGCTGCGGGTTATTGTCTGTGTGGTGGTGCAAGATGAAGTTCGAAATAATGTTAGCGCACTGTGCTGTGAGTATATCTTTACTACGGAAACCAAGTCCCTGAATTACGTAGTCAACATCTGACATAAAACGCTTCATGTCAAGTCTCCGGTGGTCGTCATGACTGAATTTTGGTCCCAAAGCAAATATGTTCCTAACATTATCAGGCACGGTGATGTCAGCTAAGTTTTTAAACCATCTTTCCTCAGTATTAATGTGTGAAAGAGAGTTATATTCGGACTTAAGAATATTGAATTTGCTTATTTGTCTATTCTTAACATTCCTAAAAATATGTTCAAATTGTTTTGTCTTTCTGGCATAGGCAAGACTACAAAAAGTTCTGCTTCCAAGCTCCGTGCGTACTCCTCAAGGAAAACAATGTTATCGTTAACAGACTTGATCTCCAGGTTTAAAATCTTGTGATCCAGCCTATTTTCCAAAGTCATGATATCATGGTGATAAAGAGCTGGGGTATAAGAGTTGACACTGCTTATAAGTGGTCTTCTGTTGCATATGTGTCTGGACAGGAGGCGAGAAGACCTGCACTTCAGTAAGTAGATTCTATGGTTTTTGGATCTTGACAATTTTGTGTTGGCTTTTGACCATACTTTCATACTGACATTGACATTGCTGGCATTCACGTTTGTTGATGGTTCTTAACCTAGAAGTAAATATCGTTCCTACGAATTTCTTTCATTGATGATTGTTTTATGTTGCCATCTGCTGTTTGCACTGCTTTTCAAGTCAGTTATTCTACAGATTATGGTATTCAATACTGCTGTATTGTCTGGAAAACGTATGCGTTTTGTATTGTATGATCTCACATTGATGTAGGTGTCCTTTTTTATCATGTATACTTTCATCACTGATAACTTATGTAATTTTCAGTAGCCCTGAAGAAGGAAATGTAAATCTCCGAAAGCTAGGCCAATACAATAAAGAGATATTGATATATTTTCATTGACTGCCTACCCGATCATTAACCAATAGAATCTATTTTCGTCAGTCGATATACGCACACGAAGACATATGAAAAGAGATCTCCAAATCAGTCTAATACAAAGTAAAACTGCGTTTGCAGGGTTCAATAAGCAGGTGACTCCTTTGGGAAAGAATTTAAACAAGCGCGCAAAAGCTCCTGACCTCACGTCAGTGCTTTTCTAGATTTTTCACACAAATAGTCTGGATCAGGTTTTTTCGATTGCACTCGGACAATAGTTCAGGCGACGAATTTAAATTTTATGTCAATAACAGTAGGATATGAGAATTTAGGACAAGTTTTCTGCCTTTTCACGCGCTTGTTTCAAATGAAATTATGTATTCATATAAGAATTTGTGCCTATAACAATTGTGTAAAAAATGTTTCAATTGTAAAAGGATGAATTGAAAGAAATTGAAAGAATACTTCAAGTCTAAAAGTTAACATCAATTTAGTCCTGTGTGAATTACCTCGCAAAATTCGTATTTTTTTCTACATTTTTCCGGATGCGATATAAAAGATTTTTCTGGTTTGTAATGAACAAAAATTGGCTTACACATACCTTTTTTTCTCTGAAAATAATCGTCAAGAATATATGTGTGAGGGCCAACTTCTGGGGGTGTGGATGTCAGCTTCTCTCTCCCGAATCTTGGTCCTCTATTGTACATTGTGAAAAAAAAGTCTGCACAAATTGACAATCAATTGATATTATTTTTAATAATGTCAAAATTTTAAGTAGAACGGTCAAGGATATTCTATGTTATATTGGCGTCTGAATTTAAGATTGCAGCGCCACGGTGGCCAGTTTTAGAACCTTACATACAGACATAGATTTTGTTTTGATAGTCGATTTTGTACTGTTTGTTAGTATTTGGTTTGATAATTTTTGATTTCACGATTTATTCAAAGACTTTTCAGACTTTTATAGTTGACGAGAGTATTACTGGGAGTACATATTCCATTCTTATAAAGTAGGTATGTTTCATCCTTCAATCTAATTGAGTGTAGCAACTCTAAAATTACGAGGATATCTCCAAGGTTAGACAGTATTTTAATATTATTTATTTTCAGATCCAAATGGCAAGATTGACTTTGGTGGATTTCTTAGGCTGTCTTGAAAGTTAAAAACAGATAGTATTGTAAAACATACTTTTTGGAATAATAGACAAATACTCATAACTTTACCATTTTTATAGGGAAGGACTAAATAATACTCCATATATTGTGAATAAAATGAATACATTCACATGAAACTAATGCTACTTGTACCGTTAGCCTTATTCATTATGGATTGACAAATACATTTTCCAACACTCATATGACTGGTCTTGAAAAAGCTGTAATGAATAAGACTTGTGCAACTTTGCTTTCATCGGCAGAAGCACTTTGAGCGAAGAGTATTCATCACCAGATATTTCCTTGTTGAGACTCTTTTTTTTCAATAGTCAGTTCTATCACTAGAACATTTACGAATCTTGTTCGTTGGTTTTATCGATTTTTCAACACTTTCAGGCCCGACTTGTTAAAGGAAGTTTATTTCACCCTAACTCCAAATTTTTCACCGGGTTGTAGAAATCTATGGGAGGGGACATTTGGGTTTGCCTTTTCTCAGCAGAAGCACATTCACACAAACGCCAAGAAAAATGAATAAACTTTCTCATTTTCTAAAGATTTCTTTATACTAGTCAATGATAATGTCTGTACCTCAGGTTACTCGAATAGCCACCAGATGGAGTATCGCTTATCTTCATTCGCCAATCGTTCCTTCTAGCGCGCGACATCCATTGAACGTCCATTTTAGGTACATGTCATGTCCAAACGTCCATGGACATCAATGGATGTACATTCAATACATCGTACGTAGGAACATGGACGTCCTTTAGATGTACAACTGGTACGTCCTTTGGACATTCATTCAGTGTCCAGAAATATGTATAAAATCTCAGCTCGATTCCTAAGAGTCGTGTATTAATTCAAAAAAAAAATGAATATTCTAAGTTTCTACAAAACAAAAAAATCAAACTCCGTCAAAATCCGTTTTAGACAGCTAATCTCGGAAACTACTGAATCGATTCGAAAAATTGTTCTGATTTGAAATTTGAATATCTCTCGAATATTTGAGACAAAATTCCGATGAACCCTTCAGCTTTAAAGCAATGTCCACAATAATTTCCAATAAATTATAATCGGATTGGAAAATGAGCGCGTGATGATTTTAAATTATACCTCATGTAGTATTGGACAAATTTTAAAAGTTCTTCATCGTATCAAAAAAGGTTCATTCAGAATAGTTATAGAATAATTGTGTTCATAAGTATCAATGGTTGATATGAAATTCCAATGTTTTCGAAAATTTTAATACACATAATATCGAACTGATTCGAAAGGCTTTTTCAGTTCTGGAAAATTTGTTGTAAAATATCTCGTATGCTGAATCAATTTGCTCTCTACACTGAATTAACAAAGTCAGAATTGAATAAATTAAACCAATTGAATTTGTCATTGCCGTTGCTAAAATGATAGTGTGATAGCATGATAGTTGATAGTTGGTAAGGGGTTACGTTCCACTGCGACCTTAAGGTCTATTGTGCCCCCTGTCAGAGCTGTTTTCGCAACCTACAGCTCGCCCTCCAGCTCAAGAGCTCTGATGAACTCTAATATCTGTGAGGGCTTCAAGGAGGCTAAGTTCTCATTCCTCCTCCTAATGCTCCTGTCCAAGATATCTTTTGCGCAGGCTCACAATGGCGAGGCATTCTGTTATCAGGTGAACAGGGGTTTCCTCCTCCTCCCCACAAAATCTGCACTCGTCAGTTTCTGATAAGCCCATTCTCATCATGTGCTTCCTTAGGCGACAGTGTCCTGTGAGGAAACCAGTGAGGAGGCGTAACTCATTCTTACTGAGATTCAGATGATTTTTGGATCTAGCAATTTCAAAGTTCCGAAGGAACTTTTTAGAGTGTTCCATTCCTGGAGAATTCCTCCACAGTGCCCCTCTTTCATTTTCTTCTTTCTCCAAAAACTCTTTCTTATAGGTACATTTGCCTATACCACAGAAAGGTTCTAGGCCAGTAGGTAGCGTTTGTGCTCCCTTTCTGGCTAGAGTGTTGGCCTCTCATTTCCTTTGATTCCTGAGTGCCCAGGAACCCAGACTAAGGAGACCTTGTTATTCTTGCCTACTCCATTGAGTTTCCTTCGGCACTCCCATATCAGCTTTGAATCGATGACATAGGAGTTCAGTGCTTTAATAGCAGCCTGACTATCAGAATGGATCACTATGTCACACCCTTGATAGTTTCTTTCCAGGTTTATGTCTATGCATTTTTCGATAGCAAGTATTTCTGCCTGAAAAACACTCGAGTAGGAGCCTAGCGATAGTGTACATTTAGTTCTAGGCCCGTATACTCCAGCGCCGGCCCCCGTCGTGGTTTTAGAACAATCTGTATACCATTTAACGGTATTTGCTTTGAGTTTTTGGGTAGTGTATTCCTTTTCCCATTCTTCCCTTTTACTTAGCATTGAGTCAAAGTTCTTCTCGATGCTTACTTTTTTAATCATAACATCACTAGGTAGGTTCGCTAATGAGATGTACTTGATCAGGGAGGACCAGGCTCTCTGACTTTTGATTCTCTCATTCCCTGTACCTTCCCTAGAGATTCTAAGGATAGCTCCATGGGCTACCCTATTGATCACTAGATGTAGAGGACTGAGATCTATGATGACCTCAAGTGCTCTAGTCGAGCATGTTCTCATAGCCCCAGTAATGCAAACACAGGCAAGCCTTTGTACCTTGTCGAATATTTTCCTCGTGCTTGTCTGCCCTGCTTTAGCAAACCAAACTACTGCCCCGTATGTTATTATCGGTCTTACAATCATGATGTACATCCATCTCAGTATTTTAGGGTTACACCCCCAAGTTTTGCCGGATAGTCTTTTGCACACCATTAAAGCCCTTATCGCTTTACTAGCAGTTATTTTAACATGCTCATTCCACAGAAGCTTACTATCTAGGGTGATTCCCAGATATTTGACTTCAGACTTCCATCCAACAACAACTCCATTTACCGAAATGGACTTCATAGCTGGAAGGTTTCTCTTCCGAGTAAAGGGAATTACTGTGGTCTTTGCTGGGTTGATTTTGAGACCCCCTGATAAGCACCACTGCTCAATAATTCTTAGGCCCCTCTGCAACAACTCAAAGAGGACATCCTCGAATTTGCCTCTTACTATTAGGACTATGTCATCGGCATATCCTATGCATTCGAAGCCAAGCTCCGTAAGCCTGTGCAATAGTTCATCCACTACCAGGCTCCATAGGAGGGGGGATAATACTCCTCCTTGAGGTGTTCCGCGAGTAGTTTTAACAGAGATGGTCTGACTGCCCACCAATGTCTCAGCTGTCCTCGTCGAGAGCACCTTACACAGCCATTTTATAATGGTATCGTTCACACCTCGCCTTACAAGTGCCTATTTGACAGATACATGTGTTGTGTTGTCAAAGACCCCAGATATATCTAGGAAAGCGCATGTTTCAATACTGCTTATGGGTTCACTACCTGGAAAATATGTTTTGAGAAGAAGAATCGAGTTAAGCGTTTTGGCCTTCCTTATTTCTTTATTATACTGTGTAAGTTTCTCGGTGTACTCCTGCCAAATGTTATTCCGTCTTGCCCTATTAAAGAGCCGATGGACCTCCTTTCGGAGGTTTGACAGGTTCTCGTTCCACCAAGGTGCATCCTTACTTGGTTTAGCTTTGGTGAGCGGACAGCTGGAGTCGAACGCCTCCATTATTGCCCTACTAACCTGCTCTACCCTTGAGTTCAAATCGAAATGACGGTCATCCGCATCGATTTGTTCTAGATTTTTTTTTAGATGGTTTTTGTGAAGCAACCAATCTGTCTTTCTAGGATTTCGAGTCGCAGGGGAATAGGTGTTATCTCCCTCCACCCTGAACTCAATGATCCTATGATCAGAGAGTGATGGTTCGTCCATCACCCTCCAATAAGTAATGTTTTTCCTGGCCGCAGAATTTACTATTGGTACGTTCAGTACCTCTTTCCTTGCTCTCGTGACGAATGTTGGAGTAGTCCCAACAATAATGGTCTCGATGTCATTAGCTAGAAGATATTCAAGTAGGTACTCACCTCTAAGGTTATTGTTGGTGCTTCCCCAGACAGTATTATGCGCGTTTGCATCACAACCAATTATAATTGGAAGGCGTTTGCTTTTGCAGTAACGTACTAGTTCCTGTACCTCCTCTGGCGGTGTAATTGGCCCGTCTCCAGCGAAGTATGCGGATGCAATGATGATGTCTCGGTCAACGCCCCCAACATTGAGGTGAACCATGATTGGTATCAAATCCCGAGACATGTATTCTGAAACACAAATATATTTAATATTTTTGTTTATGAGAATTCAAGCACGTGGAGCTTCTTGCCTCATATCATAGATCAAATTTAATTCCTTTGTTGCCAAACCTTAAATTTGGCCTTCTTTGTTGATCCAGGGTTCCTGGATCAGAGCAATGCCTAATTGCAGCCTCACAAACAACCTTGCAATCACGGCTGAGGAACCCCTCGCATGATGCAGGTTCACTTGTGCAACCTTGGTGAAGAGGAAGGCTTGTTTTATGGGGTGTTTGACCCCTCCTTCTTCTCCACCCGCTCTTCCCCGAATTCCATTTGAGAGGTTTCCTGTCCGGAATTCGAGGAAGTCTGATTCAGATCCCTGGCCACCGAACAACCCCGCTCAGCCTCCCGAGATGCAGACGAAGTCTCTGCCTCCTCAGGAGCCCCAGCAGAGAAACTGCAGCCAGGTTTCTGGGATGTGGACGTCGTCTCCAAAATCTCCGACCCTTCCGCAGGGTCGCTTTTCTGTCCAAGTCCTGAGACAGAGATGCGCTCAAACCTGAAGTTCAGCTGGCATTCCCCTTTCCTCAGGACTTCCTCAGATTGGGGATCAATCTCAATCGCGAGGATGGTTCCTTGGCCCTCCTTCCTCGCGTTCAGCACTCTCCACTCTCCAGTGTTAATGTTGGAGTTCTGAACATCGACAAGCCGGAGGATCTTCTCCGGTGCCATGCCAAGGCTTCTTGGGAAGAATACAGTTATTTTTGTGGGACTTGGGATGTCGTCTCCACCTCTCAGATGGAACTCGAGGAAGTCTCTTTCAAATTTCTGACCACCGAACAGCCCCGCTCAGCCTCCTGAGATGCAGAGGAAGTCTCTGTCTCCTCAGGAGCCCCAGCAGCGCCGCTGCAGCCAGGTTTCTGGGATGTGGAGGTCGTCTCCACAATCTCCGACCCTTCCACAGGGTCACTTTTCTGTCCAAGTCCTGAGACAGGGATGCGCCCAAACCTGAAGTTCAGGTGGCATCCCTCCTTCCTCAGGACTTCCTCAGAGTGGGGATCCCAATCGAGAGGATGGTTCCTTTACCCTCCTTCTTCGAGTTCAGCACTCTTCACGCTCCAGTATTAATGTTGGAGTTTTGAAAATCGACAAGTCGAAGGATCTTCTCCGGCATAACTGAGATGATATTCAACGATCAAGTCGAGTGAATCTCATGAACACATAGCATAAACTATCAGTTGGAAGTCATGTAGTGGAAGTTGTGAAGACGTTTTCTCGGTGGCGGTGTAACCTGCTTATTTCAACAAAAATTTTCTCAGGCGCCAGTTATAATTGGCTTTACAAGGTTGTAACGCCTTGGTTGAATCGTGCACTTAGGATATTACCTGAGTAGCTTTTGAACAGTTGGAGCTGGTTGATGGTGAGCTAAGTTTTTGGAACCATTATACGCTTGGGAAGATGACCTTCGACTATCTGATGAGTCAAAGCAATTGTTATCGTCGGTTTATTCGTGAATGATTCTAGTGTTTTCGTGTCATTTGAGATGTCGCTATCTCACCTTATCTCACCTTCATCTTATCATTTGAGATGACGCAATCTTACCTTATCTCACCTTTATATTGTCATTTGAGATGACGCTGTCTAACCTTTATCTTGTCATTTGATATGACGTTATCTTACCTTATCTTACCTTTATCTTGTCATTTGGCATGACGTTATATTACCTTTATCTTGTCATTAGAGATGACGTTTGCTTTATGAATTGCCAGTTAATCTGTCTAGAGCTTATTGTGATTATGCAGAATCGTCAGATTAAATTTGGCGTAGTCACAAATATGCTTTGGAGTATTAATGTAATTTGTGGGTCCCGAGATCCTGTTTTCTTTGTATTTGTGTCTCTGAGACAAAGTGAATTGTGAAAGTCTACATACATCATGATAAATTTTGATCCCTTCATTTTGTAGATTTTCAGAAAATCTACTGGCGCCCTATTTTGTTTATTTTCCATAATACTCTGTGGTATGAAACATTTCGGAGGCTCAATCGCTATTTCACGTTTTTTATTTTGAGAGACATATACACATGCAGAATCAAGAACTGTCACTCAAATTAGATACTTAGTTTGTTTTCTGAAATTCACTTCAAAAGGAGAGGTTTGGGTTGGGATGTGTTCTCATGTGCATGTTTGAGACATATACACGAATAGATTTAACAACCATTCTAAATTGATCAAGATCTTATAACATTTTCTCTGCAAATTTTTGAATTGGTGGTAGATCCTTACGTGTTCCGTGTTGCGTTTATACTTAAAGAATGGAAAATTGTGGTAAACCATATTTTCTCTATCTATCTGATTGATTGATTGTTACGTTATATCGGTTGTATCTTACCTTTCCTGCATATCTTTTGACCATCTATTTGAGATTGATTGGTCCATGTGAATTTTGACTAATTACCTATTTCGCCATGGGTCATAACTTATCGAACCTGTGACTTATCTTTGAACGTTTTATCGGTTGTACTACCTATTTCGTCATAACTTATTATTGAACCTGAAACTTATCTTTGAACGCTATATCGGTTGTACTTTTCAAGCTTGATTACCTATTTCGGCATAACTGAATTACCTATTTCGTCATAACTTATCGAACCTGCTCACGATATTTTATAATTTTTTTCTGGCTCACGAGGTGTCACTTTCTAGTGTCTCTAGCGTCTAACTGTAACTGCTGTGCTTGAAGAAAGTTCTTTTCATATTGCACGTTTTTTTTTCATTAAACATGTTTTTTTTTTCAGCAGAATGTCTTGGTGTCAATCTCTCCGAAACGACGAATCAAGCTCTAGAATCAGTTTTTCGAAATTTATTTCACATCCTTCCCTGGTCAGTTATTTTTTTTTATTGCAAATTGGATACTTTGTCAGATTCTCCAACGATCTTTCAAAAAAATAATATTTTTTTTGGGGTAATGGGCCTTCACTAGAGTCAGCACCTTGTCGCGGTGTGAGGGCTTGTAGTACTGCAATGAGTCCTGAATCTAAGCGACTGGTAGGGTCACCACCCATGTTGAAAAGGTTGAAGATGAGCGGGAAACTAAGACTGACCAAGAATCCACATGGCAGGGCCAAACCCAAGTCCTGTCATTCCTCACCAATGATAGCAGACAGAGGCAGACATGCCATAGCTGCTCCCATCCTCCCACTCCTGACTTGTTAGGAGATATCCTTTTGGTCTCCAGAAAACCTACCTCCTACCCCCTTTCTTCCCATCTCTCTTCCCGTCTTGGTCTCCTGTCCCAGCTGTAGTCTCGTGGCCAAGGGATTGCACCAGAAAAAACGATGCCAGATGGAACCCTGAGCATACCTTGGGACCATTCTCTTTTACCAACGCTTCCTGACTGTCTGTGTTCATGTCTCGCGGGCCGGTGAAGTGAGGGGGCTCTTGGCTTGGAAACCTGGACCAAGAGGAAACAACCTCATCAAAAATTCTAAATCCAAAGCGGGAAACCAGGTTGAGGGATGCGTGGCTAGATAGAAGAATAGTCTCTACTGGTTTCGACCTTGGAGCACCGGGGGGAACTCCATTGTATAAACACCTTACCTCTTCAAGCGGGGCTCTGCAGAGGTGGACCAATATTCCCTGGCTACTCGTGGGACCAATTATGGACAAGCATAATAAAAACCAAAAAACCACCGAAAAATGGGCGGAGACAACCTCCGCCTCCACATCCGGGCACCCCGAAAAGGGGGAGGTCAGACGACCAAGAAATCGTCTGCCATTTGAGTTGCCTAAACTAGGTCAACCAGGTGGCAGAGACGACCCACTGAGGAAAGGGCTCAGTGGAGCAGGAGTGCGGAAGTACCTGCGACTCCTCCACTAAGGCCTAGAACCTGGGGAGGCTAGGAAGCCGGCTCTTCAGCGCCCAAACCCGGAGGATACTCCGACGGGGAAAAAGCAAGACAAAAGAGGTCCGAAGCAGATCACACCTCCTTCGCGGCCTCCGCCGAAAAAGCAAAAGACGGCTGCAGATAAAACCGGGCAAGCCACTGGTTATGCAGCAGTTGTCAAAGCAGGGAAGTCAGCATTCAGGGTAGGAATAGTCCCCAAGGAATACCCTAGGGTTATCATGCATGCTGAACAACTCTCCACTTTGGAGGACGTCCTGGTGGAGGAAAAGTGCCAAAGCACAGATAAAGGGATACACTTTTCTGGCGTCCATTTCCGTAGTGGAATGATGCTAGTGAAGTGTGGATCTAGAGAGTCGGCGGACTGGCTCATGAAGTCGTTACCGCATTTGAAATCTTAGGACCAGAGTTGGTGGCACTTAGTGGAGACGATATCCCAAGTCCCACAAAAATAACTGTATTCTTCCCAAGAAGCCTTGACATGGCACCGGAGAAGATCCTCCGGCTTGTCGATGTTCAGAACTACAACATTAACACTGGAGAGTGGAGAGTGCTGAACGCGAGGAAGGAGGGCAAAGGAACCATCCTCGCGATTGACATTGATCCCCAATCTGAGGAAGTCCTGAGGAAAGGGGAATGCCAGCTGAATTTCAGGTTTGAGCGCATCTCTGTCTCAGGACTTGGACAGAAAAGCGACCCTGCGGAAGGGTCAGAGATTGTGGAGACGACGTCCACATCCCAGAAACCTGGCTGCAGTTTCTCTGCTGGGGCTCCTGAGGAGGCAGAGACTTCGTCTGCATCTCGGGAGGCTGAGCGGGGTTGTCCGGTGGTCAGGTATCTGAATCAGACTTCCTCGAATTCTGGAGAGGAAACCTCTCAAATGGAATTCGAGGAAGAACGGGTGGAGAAGAAGGAGGGGACAAGCACCCCATTAACAAGCCTTCCTCTTCACCAAGGTAGCACAGGTAAACCTGCATCATGCGAGGGGTTCCTCAGTCGTGATTGCAAGGTTGTTTGTGAAGCAGCAACTAGGCATTGCTCTGATCCAGGAACCCTGGATCAACAAAGAAGGCCGAATAAAAGGTTTGGCAACGAAGGAATCAAATATTTGATCTATGATATGAGGCAAGAAGTTCCTCAGAGACAGATTGGTTCCTTTACAAAACCATCTAAAGGAAAATCTAGAACAAATCGATATGGGGGATGACCGACATTTCGAGTTGAACTCAAGGGTAGAGCAGGTAGGAAAGGCAATAATGGAGGCGTTTGACTCCAGCTGTCTGCTCACCAAAGCTAAACCCAGTAAGGATGCACCTTGGTGGAACGAGAATCTGTCAAACCTCCGAAAGGAGGTCCATCGGCTCTTCAAAAGGGCAAGACGGACTATAATTTGGCAGGAGTACACCGAGAAACTTACACAGTATAATAAAGAAATAAGGAAGGCCAAAAGGCTTAATATCCAAGCTTTTTGTGAAAATATCACTTCCACTCCCGTCCTAGCCAGACTTCGAAAGGTCATGGCAAAGGGGGATACCAACCCCATACTGTCACCCAAAATGCCAGATGGGTCACACACTGAGGAAGAAGAAAAACGATCGATTCTCCTTCTCAAAACACATTTTCCAGGTAGTGAACCCATGAGCAGTATTGAAATAGCAACCGAATACACCAATGAATCCGGCAAGGATGATTGGGATAGTGCTCGGAAGATATTTACAAGACAACGACTGGAATGGGCAATTCGTACTTTTCAGCCGTATAAATCACCAGGAGTAGATGGTGTGTTTTCTGTACTCCTGCAGAAGGGAGCGGAAGAGATTCTACCCATCTGCTAAAAATCACAAGAAGCAGCATAGCATTGGGCCAAATACCTGATAATTGGAAAAGTAACCCTCATTTCAAAAACAGGAAAAAAAGAATGGACTGATCCCAGATTCTTTAGGCCCATTTGCCTAACTTCGTTTCTGCTCAAAACGATGGAGAAGGTAGTAGATAACTACATAAGAACGGAGAATCTGGAGAAAAAGCCACTTCACAGCTACAAGCATGCGTACAGAGCGGGACGTTCCACGGAAACTTCTCTGTATGGGCTGACTGAAGGAATCCAGAAGACTCTGAACAATGAAGAAATCGCATTGTGCTCTTTCCTAGACATATCTGGGGCCTTTGACAACACAACACATGTGTCTGTCAGAGAGGCACTTGTAAGGCGAGGAGTAAATGATACCATTATAGGGTATGAGGTGCTCTCGACGAGGACAGCTGGGACATTGGCAGTCCGATGGAGCTTGGTAGTGGATGAACTATTGCACAGGCTAACAGAGCTTGGCTTCGAATGCATAGGATATGTCGATGACATAGTCCTAATAGCAAAGAGGCAAATTCGAGGATGTACTCTGTGAGCTGTTGCAGAGGGGCCTCAGAATTATTGGGCAGTGGTACTTATCAGTGGGTTCAACATCACCCCAGCAAAGACCACAGAAATTCCCTTTACGCGTAAGAGAAACCTTCCAGCTATGAAGTCAATTTCGGTGAATGGAGTTATTGTAGAATGGAAGTCTAAGTCAAATATCTGGGAATCACCCTAGATAGTAAGCTTCTGTGGAATGAGCATGTTAAAGGGATTTGATGGTGTGCAGAAGACTATCCGGCAAAACTTTTATATTAATGATCAATATCGATTAATTGAGTTTAGTATTCTTATTGATTTTGAGGAATTGTTACCTGTTTGCTCTAATATAAAGTATTACGGGAGAGTACTTTTGGTTTAACTATTCTGAATGGCCTTATATATCAATTTTATTTGCTTTTCCGATATTTCGTTACATGTAGGAACGCCATTTTGGGAGATTGTGTCCAGGAGGTTTTGCTACTCAAATAGTTTATCTGTTTATATCTCATTAATCTTCAAATGGATTATTTTCCAGTGTATATATTTCTCTTGCTGGAATTTTGTCATTGTTCATTCTTTTCAAACTTTGGATGATAGATTGGTGGGTAAAGCCGACACAAATGAACATGTGGTAATTTTCTTCGAATTTTCTAGCACTTCCTGGGACCTGACTTCCTAGAATTTCACTTCCTGAAATCTAACTTCCTGGAACCTAACTTCTTGGAACCTGTAACGAAGCAATTTTCGTTACGTTCAAATTCCTGTAGAAATTCATTTCATCTCACCTAAATATAATAAAATTCAATTAATTTTCTTGAAGTACATCGATATTCACAATTACAAATAGGTCATATATAAGACACAGAATGCTGTTCAATAAGAACCAATGTTAAAATCCATCCTATGTGGAAAAAATTCCGTACAACAATTGCAGTTCGCGATTGTCTCAATCCGCAGTTTTTTCCAGTTGTTGTTTTCCTTTTTCAGATGTCGAACAGCACAAAAAAAATGATTCTTCTTTGTTACCGTCTCGGAAAAGTTCTAGAACACCAGAGAATTTCAAACCAACCAATCAGGGTGCAACTCCGAGCCCCACTCAGGAAGAATGACCGATATATATATATATATAATGAAAATAGTTGCCGTAAAATTTCAGGAAGAAAAATTATTTGGGTACTCGGCAAGTTATGGTGAGGGCAAAGATCAATAAAATATCGTCTTCAACATCTATATTTCAAACCTTCTGCGGTTCTTCTTCAGGATGCTGCAAAATTACATAAGGTACGTGAAAACAATCGAAAAACAATGAATCTTATACTAAACAAAAAAAAAATGAATAATAACTCACATCTGACAGGATTATTGTTAAAATGACAAGGACTGCATAGGAACAACCTCTGCTCAAATACAATATTAATAAAATTTGTTCAAGCAACAGTTGATGTGGTTAGGTTAAAATTTTAAAAACAACAAAAGGAACACAGAAAACAATCAATCAAGTGATGGCACTGACATTATGTTCTTCTTCATGACAACAATCCAGTGACAATAAATAGTCATATACGACACTCAAATTCTTTAGATCAGTTTTCTTATTCACATTATTTTCATTCTCGTTTATGTAGCACATTTCTAAAAAGGTTCTTTTATTATAATTCGAACTAACACACAATATCTCGACTTCATCAAACTTGAACAAATGATCCAATGAGGAAGAATGGCTCGCCAACGCACATCTATCAGGTCGCAGTCTGACATCACTCTTATGTAAAGCGATACGTTTCTTCAGGCATTGGGACGTTTGGCCAATATAGACCGAATCACAGCCTCCACATGGAATACGATATATTACATCTGACCTAGACATAATGTGAATTTTATCCTTAACGTTACTGAAAATGCTGCCCACTGTCAAGGGATTATATTTCGCAATTTTAATGTTTTCTATGTCTTTCAGAATATTGGCCAATTTACCCGTTAATGGTGGAATGAAGGGCAGGCTTACGTATCTGTCTCTTTCAAATGGACCAGCTGCGACGACTTCATCAATCCGTGATGTCTCTCCAACTCGGTCGAGGGTCAAGGAATGGAGACACCTCTCCAAAAATATGCCAGGGTAACCATTCTGTAGGAAGATATCGAACAATCTCTGCTCGGAAGTCTCCAAGAAGTCTGGATGGCAGATGTTTCTAATTCTCCTGAACATACCCTTGATGAGATTAGTTTTCACATTCCATGAGTGGTTGGACCTGTAGTGTATATAACGACCTGAGGAGGTCGGTTTCTGATACCAATCAAGCTTTATTTGATTTTCGGCACATCTCATAACCTTCGTGTCAAGAAACGGAACACCTCCATCAGTCTCCTCTTCTACTGTGAATTTGATATGTGGATCAAAGCTATTAAAGATGGTCAATGTTTCGGAGGTCATATCCTCAGGAATGGCAAGGAGAAGGTCATCTACATATTGGTAGACCAACGGTACGTCGAAGGAAAGCAGGGAAATGCAATATTTCAGAAGTACTGTCATGACAATTAGCGCAAGGATGGGGCTGAGTTTGTTACCCATAGCACAACCAAAGATCTGTGCAAAAAATTCCCCCCTGAACACAAAGTAACTGGAGTCAAATAGGAATCTAATAATCAATAAGAATAGGGGCATTTCAATGTTAGTGACCTGACTAATTCTCGACCATTCAGACTGAACGATCCGTACAACCAACTCAAGTGAAATATTGGTGAATAAACTGACAGCGTCCAGGGAAACAAGTTTGTAACCAAGAGGTAATATGAAGTTGTTAATTTTGTTACTAAATTGAAAAGAATCAGCCACAGAAAACGTCGAGAAATCCGAGAATGCATCTGTCAGAATTCGTGTCATAAACTGACTAAGTTGGACAGTTGCCGATCCGATGGTGGAGACAATGGGTCTCAATGGGACGTCTGTCTTATGAATTTTGGGAAGTCCGTATATTCTCGGAGGTACTGCTTTATAAGTAGTTAAATTTCTAGCAGTAGCCGCATCAATAAGTCCCTGATCCTTCAGTTGTTTGACAAATTTATTGTTCTTAGTCTGGATTTCATTTGTGGGATCTTTTCTCAATATTTTGTAAACTGTCGCATCTTGTAACAGTACGTGCATCTTATAATCATACTGCTCCTCAGAAAGAACAACTGTGACATTGCCCTTATCTGCAGAAGTGATTATCAACTCATTATGTGATCTGATATATCTCTTGGCATTAGTAACCAGGTAACGTTCAAAACTGCCTGGCCCACGACTAGTATGCACAAAGTTCGTAATAGCATTAGTGCATTTGGCTCTCAACATGTTCTGTCTGGAAATAGGGGCCAGCCCAACAATATTTTCTACGTCAGCTACAATATTCTTGATGGATATATCCCTAATAGGGAGAGGCATCACACCAAATTTAGGTCCCAAACTCAGGATGATCTTAACTTCAGCAGGAATGTGCGCATTTGTGAGATTGCAAAACCACTCGTCCCTTACACGGATAGACTGAATCCTCCGATCCTTAAGATCCAGAAATTTCTTATTGAGAAGTCTTTTGTTATTCGAGAATACTGCTTTATATGATCTACTTTGTGAAATGAAAAACCGTTCAAGGATATCCCCCGGCATGAGTCCTGTCAATCTGGTTTTCAGTTGAGTAAGGGTGGAAGAAAAATGACAAACTTTCTTGATTGTGAAGGAAATCTCCATATTTAGAATCCTGGTTGATATTTTATTACCAAAAAGACTAACCTTTCTATTGGTTGTCGCGTCATCTGATAAAAGATTGGTCAAACATCTAACATTTTGAACGATATGTCTGGGAAAGATTCCCGCTGTTCTGCAACGAAGCAAGAAGTTCCTCCTGCTGGTCATCCTTGCCAATTTGGTGTTAAGATGGGCCCATTGTCTCATCCTCTCAGACGCAGCTCTACCGAAGTTCGATTCCACGTCATCAAAGAAACCCATGTCTGTATAATGTAATGAAAATAGTTGCCGTAAAATTTCAGGAAGAAAAATTATTTGGGTACTCGGCAAGTTATGGTGAGGGCAAAGATCAATAAAATATCGTCTTCAACATCTATATTTCAAACCTTCTGCGGTTCTTCTTCAGGATGCTGCAAAATTACATAAGGTACGTGAAAACAATCGAAAAACAATGAATCTTATACTAAACAAAAAAAAAATGAATAATAACTCACATCTGACAGGATTATTGTTAAAATGACAAGGACTGCATAGGAACAACCTCTGCTCAAATACAATATTAATAAAATTTGTTCAAGCAACAGTTTACGGCAACTATTTTCATTACATAATACAGACATGGGTTTCTTTGATGACGTGGAATCGAACTTCGGTAGAGCTGCGTCTGAGAGGATGAGACAATGGGCCCATCTTAACACCAAATTGGCAAGGATGACCAGCAGGAGGAACTTCTTGCTTCGTTGCAGAACAGCGGGAATCTTTCCCAGACATATCGTTCAAAATGTTAGATGTTTGACCAATCTTTTATCAGATGACGCGACAACCAATAGAAAGGTTAGTCTTTTTGGTAATAAAATATCAACCAGGATTCTAAATATGGAGATTTCCTTCACAATCAAGAAAG
This sequence comes from Myrrha octodecimguttata, assembly GCA_958510865.1. Taxonomy (NCBI): domain Eukaryota; kingdom Metazoa; phylum Arthropoda; class Insecta; order Coleoptera; family Coccinellidae; genus Myrrha; species Myrrha octodecimguttata. The sequence continues at coordinate 850,633 of OY294057.1, read as the reverse complement.
TTTGTCATTTTTCTTCCACCCTTACTCAACTGAAAACCAGATTGACAGGACTCATGCCGGGGGATATCCTTGAACGGTTTTTCATTTCACAAAGTAGATCATATAAAGCAGTATTCTCGAATAACAAAAGACTTCTCAATAAGAAATTTCTGGATCTTAAGGATCGGAGGATTCAGTCTATCCGTGTAAGGGACGAGTGGTTTTGCAATCTCACAAATGCGCACATTCCTGCTGAAGTTAAGATCATCCTGAGTTTGGGACCTAAATTTGGTGTGATGCCTCTCCCTATTAGGGATATATCCATCAAGAATATTGTAGCTGACGTAGAAAATATTGTTGGGCTGGCCCCTATTTCCAGACAGAACATGTTGAGAGCCAAATGCACTAATGCTATTACGAACTTTGTGCATACTAGTCGTGGGCCAGGCAGTTTTGAACGTTACCTGGTTACTAATGCCAAGAGATATATCAGATCACATAATGAGTTGATAATCACTTCTGCAGATAAGGGCAATGTCACAGTTGTTCTTTCTGAGGAGCAGTATGATTATAAGATGCACGTACTGTTACAAGATGCGACAGTTTACAAAATATTGAGAAAAGATCCCACAAATGAAATCCAGACTAAGAACAATAAATTTGTCAAACAACTGAAGGATCAGGGACTTATTGATGCGGCTACTGCTAGAAATTTAACTACTTATAAAGCAGTACCTCCGAGAATATACGGACTTCCCAAAATTCATAAGACAGACGTCCCATTGAGACCCATTGTCTCCACCATCGGATCGGCAACTGTCCAACTTAGTCAGTTTATGACACGAATTCTGACAGATGCATTCTCGGATTTCTCGACGTTTTCTGTGGCTGATTCTTTTCAATTTAGTAACAAAATTAACAACTTCATATTACCTCTTGGTTACAAACTTGTTTCCCTGGACGCTGTCAGTTTATTCACCAATATTTCACTTGAGTTGGTTGTACGGATCGTTCAGTCTGAATGGTCGAGAATTAGTCAGGTCACTAACATTGAAATGCCCCTATTCTTATTGATTATTAGATTCCTATTTGACTCCAGTTACTTTGTGTTCAGGGGGGAATTTTTTGCACAGATCTTTGGTTGTGCTATGGGTAACAAACTCAGCCCCATCCTTGCGCTAATTGTCATGACAGTACTTCTGAAATATTGCATTTCCCTGCTTTCCTTCGACGTACCGTTGGTCTACCAATATGTAGATGACCTTCTCCTTGCCATTCCTGAGGATATGACCTCCGAAACATTGACCATCTTTAATAGCTTTGATCCACATATCAAATTCACAGTAGAAGAGGAGACTGATGGAGGTGTTCCGTTTCTTGACACGAAGGTTATGAGATGTGCCGAAAATCAAATAAAGCTTGATTGGTATCAGAAACCGACCTCCTCAGGTCGTTATATACACTACAGGTCCAACCACTCATGGAATGTGAAAACTAATCTCATCAAGGGTATGTTCAGGAGAATTAGAAACATCTGCCATCCAGACTTCTTGGAGACTTCCGAGCAGAGATTGTTCGATATCTTCCTACAGAATGGTTACCCTGGCATATTTTTGGAGAGGTGTCTCCATTCCTTGACCCTCGACCGAGTTGGAGAGACATCACGGATTGATGAAGTCGTCGCAGCTGGTCCATTTGAAAGAGACAGATACGTAAGCCTGCCCTTCATTCCACCATTAACGGGTAAATTGGCCAATATTCTGAAAGACATAGAAAACATTAAAATTGCGAAATATAATCCCTTGACAGTGGGCAGCATTTTCAGTAACGTTAAGGATAAAATTCACATTATGTCTAGGTCAGATGTAATATATCGTATTCCATGTGGAGGCTGTGATTCGGTCTATATTGGCCAAACGTCCCAATGCCTGAAGAAACGTATCGCTTTACATAAGAGTGATGTCAGACTGCGACCTGATAGATGTGCGTTGGCGAGCCATTCTTCCTCATTGGATCATTTGTTCAAGTTTGATGAAGTCGAGATATTGTGTGTTAGTTCGAATTATAATAAAAGAACCTTTTTAGAAATGTGCTACATAAACGAGAATGAAAATAATGTGAATAAGAAAACTGATCTAAAGAATTTGAGTGTCGTATATGACTATTTATTGTCACTGGATTGTTGTCATGAAGAAGAACATAATGTCAGTGCCATCACTTGATTGATTGTTTTCTGTGTTCCTTTTGTTGTTTTTAAAATTTTAACCTAACCACATCAACTGTTGCTTGAACAAATTTTATTAATATTGTATTTGAGCAGAGGTTGTTCCTATGCAGTCCTTGTCATTTTAACAATAATCCTGTCAGATGTGAGTTATTATTCATTTTTTTTTTGTTTAGTATAAGATTCATTGTTTTTCGATTGTTTTCACGTACCTTATGTAATTTTGCAGCATCCTGAAGAAGAACCGCAGAAGGTTTGAAATATAGATGTTGAAGACGATATTTTATTGATCTTTGCCCTCACCATAACTTGCCGAGTACCCAAATAATTTTTCTTCCTATATATATATATATATATATATATATATATATATATATATATTTTTTTTTTTTTCACCATTCAAGGGTTAGGTAATTTATTGTGCCGGATCATGCTGATCAAGACACTTCTCAGCTGCTGGTCAGGAATCTTCGTACGATTCTTGTTGTCCACAAGATAACCTCCTTCTGTGCGTCTGCAATGAGTTTTTCGTCGAGTCCAAGTTTTGTCGTGTTCTCGAGCAGATGTGCTTCCACAAGACCGTTCGTGGTGATGACAAGGGGGAGGATCAAAGTAGAGGTAAGTTTATAAATTTCTCTCAGTTCGAAGGCCAAGTCATGGTATTTAATTATTTTTTCAGTGTATGCACGTTCGACATTGTCGTCTGCTGGAACAGTGACGTCTATTATGGTAAGTGCTTTCTCTTTTTTATGGAGTATCACGATGTCTGGCCGGTTGTGAGGAATCGGTCTATCAGTGATGAGCGGGTGGTCCCAGTACAGCTTAATTTCATCATTTTCTAGTATTCCTTTAGGTAAGTATTCAAAGATCTTCTTCTGATGATTAATTATTCCATATTTTATAGCGATAGCTTGATGGTACGTTTTTGCCATGGCGTTGTGGCGGTCCGTGTATTCCCTGGGAGCCAGTGTGGGACAGGATGACGTGACGTGTTGTATTGTCTCCGCCGCCTGTGAACATTTTCGACATTTGTCAGTGAGTAAGTTCATATTCAAAATGTTTTTTTGGTAAGCTCTTGTGGGAACTACTTGGTCCTGGATTGCCGCTAATCTGCCCTCCGTCTCCGGAAACAGGTAACCCGCTTTAAGATAGTTTACAGATCTTTCTCTATCTATTTTCTTCGATTTCAGGGCAGTTGGGTACCTTCCATGAAGAGCCTTGCCGTGCCATTTCTCCGATAAATCATTGATGTTTGGGGGTTCAATTGGATGTCTTCCTGAGGTCAGATTCAGTGCAGTGATGTTGTCATCTTCTTCGCAAATTGCTTTGAAAAAAGGTGAGTTTTTAGATCGGAAATATTCTCTCATCTCCTTCACTACGTTGTGGTGGGTTGTTTCAACGCTTTGCAGTACCCTCCCTCCATCTTTCCTCGGTATGTACAATCTATTTGTAGATGCGTTGGGGTGGTGCATGCCATATTTAGTTAGTAGTACTCGAATTTGAGTGTCAATGGCCTTGAGGTCTGTGGTTGACCATTTGACAATCCCAAACGAGTATGATAAGCAAGGTATTGCCCAAGTGCTTATGGATGTAAAGGTTGACTTTGCATTGAGTTTGCTCTGGAGAATTTTCTTTATTCTGCCGAAGAATTTGTCTTTAAAAGTTGCTTTGGCTTCAGTTGTTTTAATCTCCAGACCTTGTTGGACACCCAGGTATCTGTAGGTTTCTTCTGGGCCCAGTCTTTGGATCTCCAGCTCGTGTTGTACCAGCATCGCCTCACCACTTATGATTTTTCCCCTTTTCATATGTAGTACAGCACACTTGTCAAGTCCCATCTCCATTTTTATTGACTCAGTAAAAGATGCAACAATTTTAAGCTGTCTCAAAAGTTGTTCTTCGTTTGCAGCGTACAGCTTCAGATCGTCGATGTATAATTGATGATTGATTTTGGTGTTATTATTTTTTTTTATTATGTATCCGTAGCTTGATTTGTTGAGTAGTCTGCTGAGGAAGTTGATCGCCAGACAGAACCAAAGTGTGCTTAATTTGTCGCCCTGGAAGAGGCCTCTTTTGATGTTAATTTCTGTTGTTGTATAGCAGCCTCTGTTGGTGTTAACCTGTAGTCTTGTTCTCCATCTTTCCATGAGGTGTTTCAGCAGATTGACCACTGCTTCCGATACTCCATATAGCTTCAAGGTTTTCAGCAGCCATGAGTGTGGTATCGAGTCGAAGGCTTTTTTATAGTCAATCCACGCCATGGAAAGGTTTCGTAGTTTTTTCTTTGCCTGCTTCGTTATTAGTGAATCAACAACAAGCAACTCTTTGCATCCTCTCGCATCCCTCCGACATCCATTTTGTTCTCGGGCTAAAATGTTGTGTTCTGCCACATGTTTCCAGATCTGTTGTGTAAGTATTCCGGTGAGAATTTTATAGATTGCCGGCAGGCATGTGATTGGCCTGTAGTTTTTGGGATTTCCGTTCCTTGGTCCTTTTGGGAGCATATGGGTGATGCCAAGTGTACAAAAGTCGGGTATGTGGGATGGGTCTGTCAGAGCCTTCTCGAATAATTTCGCCAGTGTGTTATGTGTAGAATCGAAATACTTCCACCAGTAGTTTTGGATTCCATCGGGTCCCGGTGCTGACCAGTTGTTTGCTTTTTTTAATGCTGCCCTTATACTGTCTTCGGTGATGTTGATTTGTCCCATGATGTATTTTCCTGATTCTATTTCTGCCTCTCGTATCCAGAAAGCTCCATCGTCATGATCCCCAGAATGACTCCAAATTTCTTTCCAAGTTGCGTGCATATTTTCAGGTGTTGGAAACTCTTCCTCGGTTGTTAATGACCCTTCAAGTTGTCTGTAAAATTGTTTCTGATTCTTGTAGTATAATTGATTGTTCCTGTAGCGTGTGACTCTTTCGTTGTATCGTCGTATTCGGTTTCCTAACGCCTTTGCTTTTTGTTTCAGGGTGTCATATACTACAGTGAGTTCTTGTTTGAACTGTTGTTTTGTGCTTCTGATATGGAATTCCGATGCTATACGTGAGATCTTTTTGGTTATCTTCCTGTTTGGTGATTCTGCGTTCAGGTAAGTATGTATTTTTCCAATTTTTTTCTAATATTTGTTATTTTCTTTTCCAGGCGTATTTTCCACGGTGGTGTTCTATCTTCTCCTGGTCTTGGCTCACTGTAAATCAACCGAACATTGTTTTCTTCACATACAGTTATCGCTCCGACATATACATAATCTACGACTTCCTCGAGGGTTGAGTTGCTCTTTATGCTCGATGCTATCAGTGTGTTCACTTTTCCTACGCTCTCAAGAATTTTTATTGATCCCTTCAGTCTTGGGATTTTTGGTCTGTTTTGTGGGTTGACTCTCGCATACATCTGTAAATTTTTCTTGAACATCCGTTCCGTGTTCTTCAGGTCAGGTGTTATCTGTATTTGTGGTTCAGGGTGTAATTCATCTGTGTTGACTGTATTATTTGTCGTAGGTGGAGCAAAAGGTCTTATGCTCCGTTTGATGGTTTCGAGCTCGACACTTGAGAATTTCTCGTTTTGTAAAATCCATCTGACTCTGTTCGCGAGTAGATTTGGATAAGACAGTTTGGCTGGGTTTATTTCATTCCATGTAGTTGTAAGGAGGTCTCTGTAAGTTCTTCCAGTTGTTGGTTGAAGATCCTGTGCTATGAAGTGGACACGCATCATGAGGATATTCTCTTCCTCTGTCCATCGCGTCCTTCCATCTTGTCTGTTAGGAGCCTCAGCGGGACGGGTTCGAATCCCGGCCAAGCTGCTACTCCTTCTTTGTCTTCTCAAAGGCTGCAAGGATTGGCTTACGGTGCCATCTCGGGGGGCTGCGCCGCTCGCCCCACAGCTTACCCCATCAGGCTCTACCTCTGGACGGCTCCGAAGAGGGCCAGCCCGCTGCCCTCTACCGCCCTGATTCATGCTTCTCGTGATAGGAGCGATAATTTCTTCAGATCCCAGGCTGCTAACCTAGGGATCAGGTTGACTCGGGTATGCGGGGTCGTCAGTCCCCGAAAGCATACGCTTCCCTGCATATAATATATATATATATATATATATATATATATAGTATTGTAAGGATAAGGGATGTCGATCAATGATTAAAAAATTAAAATTAATAAGAAAACTGATACACAGGGGCTGAGCCCAATTTACTCCTATATTCTAGAGTATTCCAACAACAGATCATTTTTCGATGGTCCGGTTGATGGATGACAGATGACATGTGACAATGTTATTATTTGTTTTATTGCGTATGACTATGTTTTTTGTCGTTTGGAAATTGAAAAATTGTGGAAAATCGAAAAGATTGGCAGACTTTGAGATCAACCTCGCATTCAGTAAGTTTCTGTTCTTGTTTGTTTCTGTTTTTTTTTTTTGTTTTGAATCTAATGTTTGTTGTATGCTTTTCACAGTCGCCCTGAAGAAGAGACTAAACAGTTTCGAAAGCTTGGCTTTATGAATAAAGAGTGAAATTATCTCACGAATCATTGATCGACATCCCTTATCCTTACAATACCATATCTCGAACGATCATTACCTAAATCATTATATATATATATATATATATATATATATATATATATATACATCCTTCCGGTAAACTTGCGTCCATACATTATGATTTTTGCATGTAATTCTGCGTCCCGTGTAATTCTGCGTCTGTATACGGACGCAGAATTACAAATCAATGCTAAACGCTTCCTTGTGACGTAAGTGATGCCCTGGCAAAATATTGGAGGGACGTCAAAATATCGTCATAATGCAGAGACGGTGTATTTCTTAGTTCAAACAATTTCCAGTCGTGCCGCTGCAGTCGCTGACAGTATATTCGAAGCGTATATTATTGTTCTGTCTTTCCGACATTTCTGCGCTGATAAAACTGGCAACACTGGAATGTATAGAAATAACCATCACACAGACAATTCTACGTCCTTTAATGATTTCCAGATGGCAAGTTCCACATCTCCAGTTTTTATATCGTTTTTTTATGTTTATGCGAGCTCAAGGTCAGTGCTCGACAAATATGATGAAATTTCCTTATTGCTAGAAGAATATTATAAGGATCGACTGAATGAGCGATGAATGGCGTGAGGTAACGGAAGACGTGGGTTCGATTCCCGCTGCAGTCATAGATGCTGTAGATATTTCTGTATTGTCTTGCACAAATTTCAAACATGAAATTGACCATTCTTTACATCAAAGCTGTTGGTGTTAGTACTCGAAAATTTCTAGAGAAGCAAAAACTTCCGAAAGAAGCACCTTTGAGAATCCATATAGGTGGAGTAGGTTTGGACCCTAATTACGAAAGTTCATTCATCAATGGGGGAAATTTGCCCAATCCTTCAGCAGATACACCTACACATTCAAAATTTTTATTCACATAAATTTCCAAATCTACAGATCGGATTGGGTTGAACTCAAGTACTTGATTGGAAAATGAAATTTTTATGAGGACCATACGAAAAGAAGATACCAACTATTTCCATCAGGAGGTAAAGGTGCTTCTGGCGGGGTCAATAAGTGAAACAATTACCGCTGCATAAACCTTCAAGGTGACATTTTTCAAAGAAGTATTTGATTTTAATTTGATCAAATCTGTATTTTTCGAAATATTGGTACAATATTATCTTGCATGAGTATTATCTATGGATTTATAGAGCGGATTTTACCTATTCACGAGTTCGACACTCGTAACGAAGCCCAAAATCTTCTTCACAAATATCGAGTTTCTAAGTCGTTTTTTTCGGGAGTTATAGTGTTTACGGTCAGCATATTGAGAGAATTGAGAGGGTACTGAATCAATTTCTCAGATTCCTGATTGAAAAATGACAGCTTGAAGGTCCGTAGAGAATGTTGTGAGGATAAGTTGATCAGAAAATTACAGAATATCGAATCTCACGAAATTTAGCATACAAAATCCTGAAACAGGTCAATTTTGTTTTCACTTCTACCAAATTTAAATGCATTTTGAAGGATTTTTGATGCAATCTGTGTCATCCCCATCAACCCTCTAAATTTTTTGGATAGTGAAAGTAGGTCATGTGATTCTTTTTTGGCGAGGTCTTTGTATCTTCTTTACAGGCGTGCAGAAATTTTCAAGAAACAAAATTTTTTTTGAAAAATTTGTTAGTTCAAAGAGGTTTTCAGTATGTGAACTTAGTCATGGCTTATTTACTTTGAGACGATGTTACCTTATGAAATTTGTCACTGAATGAAAGTCGACAATAACAATTTTGTTCATGCACTTTGAACCCCTTTCAACCCCCCCACGTGAAAAATTAGAATGTGTGAAACAACTCGCTTCAGTTATAATTTTACGTTTCTAGAAACGTACTGACAACATACCTTCTTGAGATCATACTGAAGCGCAGTGCTTCACACATTTTAATTTTTCACGTGAGGGGGTTGGAAGTTGTGCATGAACAAAACTGATATGGTCGACTTTCATTCGGTGACAAATTTCATCAGGTAAAAACTCATCTCGAAGTAAATGAGCCATGACAAAGTGCCCATACTGAAAACCTCTTTGAACTAACAAATTTTTCAAAACAAAAATTTTTTTCTTGGAAATTTCTACACACCTGTTTATTTATTTATTTATTCACATAAACTGCAACCCCAACAGGATATACTACCCAATTACAGGAAGAAGATACAAAGATCTTGCCAAAAAAGTACCACATAACCCACTTTCCCTATTCGAGAAATTTAGAGGGTTGATGGGGATGGCACAGAGTGCAACAAAAATCCTTCAAAAATGCATGAAAATTCGGCAAAAGCGAAACAAAAATTGACCTGTTTCAGGATTTTATTGCCAAATATTTTTCTTCTTAAAAAATGAATTTGTTCCATAATTTTGACGCGCACTGTATAATGAAAAGTTTTTGAGACAGTACACTTTCAACAAAATTTTGCAAAAGTTGAGCGTAGTTATGCTTCAACTAACTGCTTGGTTGCAATCCGTTTGCTCGAGTATTTCCTGAAATATTAGGAAAATAACCTCAAAATTTCAAATGACTATAACTCCGAAATTCATCCATTAATGAACTTAGTGATATCAGTTTCCTCGGAATCCGGACAGAATTGATTTTGGCATCGGATACATCTCCAGTGAGTCTAACCTAGTCGATTGAGACTTTTTTCTTTCGACAGACATTTGGACGAAATGACAGAGCGCCTATCTCCAGAACATGCGCGCAACGAGGAGCCTCAGTTCAATCAAATCATATACACTATTTTGCGAATGGAGAGAATTCATTAGTCACTGTGTAATCGGTTGAGCCTAGAGAAAAGTCAAGATTTTTGTCTATTCACAAACTCAATAATGACGCCATATCTATAATTTTTGAACTTTTTCCCGAAAATGGTCCATTCTGTCTCACCAGCCGGCCATAGTTGGCCACGATCACTTAGAAATAGCAAGAGCTAGCGACTCGAAACTCTCAGGTAGGTTATGTATCAGAATAGGTGAATGTGAAACGGCCAAATGGTTTTGGAATTCATTTCAAAACCGAGAAACTCAGGATCAAAACCTAACCTGAAAATTTCAAGACTCTAGGTATTTTCTTTCGGGAGTTACAGCCGGACGGACAGAATTGAAGTTGACCACGGATTCTTCTTCAGGGAGTTCAACCCAATGGCTTAAGACCATTTTCGGCTGAAACTCGAAAATAACAGATCACGTGACGGAAGGATAACGCACTGTTCTCTAGAACAAGCGCGTGAAAATATCCGATTTTTAGATGACAGTTTTTTTCCGGAAACATTTCATCATATTCTCGTGAAATTCCAACTATAAGGTCAATACTCAATAACTGTGTGGCCGTTTTGAGCATGATACGACTATTAATTTTTAACTTTTCAATTGCCATATTTCGCAATCTCAAGGCATTCGAACGAACACGCACTTTTCTTGAATTTTCATTTTCCAATTTATTCCTTTAGAGTGGATGAATTAATAGATGTAAAATATTTTTTCAGACATTTCACGCTCCACATAATCAAGTCATACAGGGGATCTTACTCGGGTTGTTGGCTATGAATAGTCCGAAGATGAATGAGGTCCGTCTTAGAATTCCAGAAGAGTGGCTTGATTTGAAAATTTCAGATTTCTGTTTTGGACTTAGAAGGTGCTACATGAATGTTTGCCTATTTTCCGATATCAATAACTTGAGAATCAGAAATAGTCCTATATCGAGAAAATTTTTTGGCTTTGTTAACTATTAACAGTTCTTTGAAAGAGGTCGTGTAAGTTCAATAATTTCAGGACAGTACCCAGAATGGTGAAAATTCCTTCAAGTTTCGAAATCTTTATTTTTGCCATCAGTTCACATAAAAAAACAATTAACCTCCTCAAAATACAACGACTTCAAGCTAACAATGAATGCATTATAGAGTAATAGATAATATTTTATCCACTCATTCGAAACAAAACTGTTTTTTTTTTCTAATTTTAACCTTTCGAAGAAAAAGTGAACAAATTTTTCTGGAAATCTAAGCGGTACAAGTCAGTTTAAATGTGGTACAACTATGCGAAACAATTCTAGACACATAAAAACGAAGGTGCTGGGCCAATTTTTTTCCAAAATCTTTTTTTTTTAATGAGCAGGATTTTTGTGAACAGTTCAACGGAACAAATCGTCTTACGTACATCACAAGTTTTGGCATGTATATTTTCATTACGCAAAAACGAAAGTGCTGAGCTAACTTCAGTTTCACCTTCACGATTTCTTGAGAAAACCGACAAAATTTCGTGAAAATATTTACGGCACAAGTCAGAACAAATGTAACCCGGATTTTTTCACCCCATTTCGAAAGGAAAATTTCCTTTTTATGATTTCTCGAGAAATTAGAGGGACTTTCAGAAGAATTCGAATGGCACACCCATTTCAGCTGTTGAAACCCAGTTTTCCCAAAAATGCTGGACTGGTATATTGTGGATATTTTGTGGAATATTCTGAGAACGAGAATAAAAAAATTTCAACGGAACAAGCCAGCACGAACCAAGAACAATTCAGCACAAAAAAATGTTTTCGAAAACCGAAAAGCGCTGGGCCAACTTCACACACATCCGTCTAAAGGAAATTGACTTCTTATAATATAAGGATTGTATCTCACTTAGACTCTTTTACATACTCTGGTCCAAGAACCCCGGTGAAATGATTTCAGTAGCTAAACCTTTTTTTCAAATAACATCACAGAAAATCATCGAGAGAAGTTGAATCCGATTACCTTGAAGGCCTTAGCATAGGTGCGGTAAATCAAATGAGATTTGAATATGATCTTCCAACTAACCTTTCTCCAAGTATGTAAGATCCAACGGTACTATCAGTTTGAATTTTGATGACAAGGGTTATTCTCAGCTCATAGCTTCGAAATCCAAAATCTCTGCACATGATATGAACCTGGGATACAAAACGAGCTACTTTCATGAAAAACCTGGACGACCTGCACTAACCTATAGGCTATGGCCAACCACTCATATAATTACCAGTATGAGATATAAAATTTTTCATAATGATCTACATATCATCTAATCAATAAGGGAATTATGATATTCAGTAACACGTATCTTGACAATATCGATTTCGAATACCTCACTAATGAAACATTTTTATTGAAATCATTTGTAGTCAATATTCAAATAGTGTCGTGATATCATGTGATTCAGACCTATTTGTTACAGGCAAACCACATTATTTTCTAATTCGCGAAAAGGTCATCAGCAGCTCTCACGCACATGTCACATTGGTTGTCAAAGTGGTCACCATTTCACATTATATGTCCACCAAGAACAGCTTAACTTAATAATGGAAGGAAAACTATTCAATCAAGTATAAGATTTCGATTCGATCGATATTTTTGGAAATATTGAAAAAATACTATTTTGAATAGAAATATCTACAATTCACCGTTAGGATAACCACGAACCTAAAAAGTTTAGAAAGAAAAAGTTACGCACCCGATATTCGTAGAGTACGTTTGGACTACAATAACACCCATGTTCAAATTCGTTGCAAAAAAGCAGTCATCACCATTGAACATACGCAGCTTCTGCCTTCACGGCAGTGATCTTCTAGGTTTTTTCATATTGAAATTGGGTGAACTGCTGTAAAATATAGAGCTCAAGGTGTGACCAAAGTGTTTTTTGAATACGATGAATTGTTTCGAAAAAAACTCTTCCAAAAAAATTTTGAGAAATATATTTTTTTAAATTCACTGATTTCACGATTACAACATAATCTCGCGAGAGGTTATGAGTCATAATGCTCCAACTAACTGTCAAGTTCAACTCCAATTCTTCAGTAGTACCTAAAATATCAGGAAATTACCTCAAAATTCCAAATGGCTATGATTCCGAAATCGATCTGCCGATTTTGCGCGTCAACGAACTTCACCGTTGCATTTTGACATGCAACCTACCCTGAATGCTTCAAGTCGATAGAATTCACCGTACGCCCAAAATAGTGCACACGGCCGGACAAATAGAATCGATTTTGACACCGGATTCGTCATCAGTTAATCCATCCTAGTCGTTTCAGACCATTTTCGGCTGAAAGTTCGAAAATCACAGATATTCGGAAAAAACGATAGCACACTGTTCCCCTAGAACATATGGGCATAAATGATCAGGAATATTTTATAACATTATGCAGGGTTATAAGAGCTCTAAAAAATAATAGGCGTGAAATGATCTTCTAGAAAAACAAATGAACAGCTGATGTGGTGGTCACGTGGAAAACAGTACTCGAAAGAAAAATCTATGCAGAGTCAGATGGTGTTAACGACAAATCTCAATTCCATGTACCATATATTTTTTTTCAGACCTAGAAGTAAAAATCAAAAATTTCCGATTAAGGTCTGTAACATTTTGGTCTGGTTCATTCTGAGATGACAATATCCGCCAACTCTGAAGACAATTCGTTGAACGATTCAGAAGCTATAGCCTTCAAAGAGTTCTTCTGAAATCGATAAATCATCCTCTGTATCTTAGAAACGAAAATCCATAGCTCATATTTCACTTTTGTTTTCTGGCTTCCCTTGTACCACCTTCAAACGATGTACACTTACTCGCGGAGCACCCCCCATATATTTCTATTTCGGGCTCGCCAAATTCAATGTCGGATATTAAACGAACAATATCTCTGAATCACCTCGTAATCCTCCATAAAAAAACTATATTACAATTGGCAACGTAGCAGGCGCAACAATGTCGTGACGGGAGATATGAATATAGCCGAAACGACTTCGGAAAGATGGAACTATAGAAACATGAATATACGGATGCAGAAATAGCTCTACAAAGTTGTGCCGCAAAAACGCTGGTAAAATGTCCAAAAAAATTTTCTCTCTCATTATTGAAGTATATCGAAAAGTGAGACCGGATTAATGATCCTAGAACCGTTAAGAACTGTTTGAGCATGAAAAAAATCGATATACATCACGATTTCTAGGGGACGCAGCAAGTAGGGTGTTACCGAATGACGCAGCAATGATATCTGGATTTATATATATATATATATATATATATATATATATATATATATATTTATATATATATATATAAAATTGACGAAATACCAAGACCTCGCATTCGAGCTGAAAGAGATATACAGGCTCAAGAAAACGACGATTCTTCCGCTTATCATATCCGTGAATGGTTTGGTAGAGACCCACTTGACCGAGAACACGAGACGTCTACAACTAGATACCTACCTTATCAGTCAGGCACAGAAGGAGGTCATTTTGGCGACCACAAGAATGGTTAGAAGATTCCTCACTAGCTCCTGAGTTTGACCTTGGCTGCGAATAGGCCCGGTTTCTCTCGGTTACCAACCCGCATTGACGGTAAACTAAAATATATATATATATATATATATATATATATAATTAATCTGATTTTTTAACAGTCTCAGTATATTAAAGTTTGTTTTTTGATGGGATATAGACTGGATTGTGGAGAATTAATGAACTACTCTTCTTTGTTTTAACCTAGCTTTCGAATAATATTTTATTCTTCTTCGGGGTCTTTACAAAATGAGATTATTTTTATGAGTTCATTTGGAATTTAACTCTTGTTTTATGAATTTTCACGCCTTTTTCTATTTTTTATATATATATATATATTCACTAAACAGTTAACTCCAAAAACATAAATTCAAATGTGAGGAACCTTTTTTCTAAAGTGAAAGACAAAATAGATTTAACTAAGATGACAGGTGTGGTCTATAACATACCGTGCTCTGGGTGCGACCTCAAGTATATCGGTCAGACATCACAACAACTGAAGAAACGGATTTCTCAGCATAGAAGTGATATAAAGAATACAAGCAAGGTTTGTGCCTTGGCTGAACATTGCCGCAGGACCAACCATATTATGGGATGGGACTCGACAGAGGTACTCGAATTCGAAAAAAATGTAAACAAAAGATCGTTTCTTGAAATGTTTCATATTAAAAAATTAAAAAATACCATGAACTCTAGAAGAGATATAGATGGGATGAGTAATATTTACAGCTACTTGATTTCCTATGATTATGATAAGATCAGTCAATGAAGAAGAAGAACAATGATGTAAAAATTGTACTATTTTATTTCTGTGTTCTGTCAGTGTCATGTCTTTCCTGTCATTTGGTTTTTGTCATTGAGAAAGAGAAATTTTAGGCGTAGTTTGATGAAAAGTTTGATTAATGGTTTTTATGTTGCTAAATCACTAAAAATTCATGCTGAGGTGTATATCTCAGAGTAGAAGTTTAGATTCTTGTTTTGATTCTCGAGTTGACAGTTTCAATAACAACCTCAACTATTCGGTAAGCAATGTTGTTCATAGTTTTAAGATCAATTTTAATGCTGAATATGTTTTTAGAGTCCTGATGAAGGATCTGTGAAGATCCGAAACGTTGACGATGAATAAATGAAGTAAACAAAAATTACCAGCCCTTCATTTCCAATGATCCCGTTATTCTTTTTGAATATATATATATATATATATATATAGATATAGCTTCATTCGACAATTACAGAGCGTAAAAAGCACTGCCGTGAAGGCAGCAACTTTTGCGCGCATGTTCAATGTAGATGACCGCTTCAGCAACGAATTTGAACGTGCGCGCGTACCAAATTTCAGTTCGATACGATCATAAGTTCTGGAGATATCGGGAAAAAATATGTCAAATTTCGAGGTTTTCTTCTCGATATCGTTGATTTTTTCGGTATTACTCGAGAAATACTGATTCAGTCCTGATTAAACTTCACAGCTAGTTTTAAGATGCTAAAAGACAACTTTATGCAAAATTTCGTGATAATCGTGTTATTAGAACAATTTGAAAAAAAAAATTTATATGATTTTCTCATCATATCATCCTCATTAAATTCTGTATGAAACTTCGAACTGTTATTTTCGATGAAGTAATGAATTTCAATTCGATCCGATCTGTATTTTTGGAAACATTGGAAAAATAAAATTTTGATTGGGTATATCTACGGAATCATTGGGCGGATTTTACCCATTCACGAATTCGGCCTTCGTAATTAAGCCCCAAACCTACTCTACAAATATCGAGTTTCTAAGTCGTTTCTTCCGGAAGTTATTGTGTTTACGGTCAGCCTAACGGCCGACTGCGTAAACACAATAACTTCCGAAAGAAACAACTTAGAAACTCGATATTTGTAGAGAAGGTTTGGACCTCAATTACGAAGGCCGAATTCGTGAATGGGTAAAATCCACCCAATGATTCCGTAGATATACCCAATCAAAATTTTATTTTTCCAATATTTCCAAAAATACAGACCAGATCGAATTGAAATCCAGTACTTCATCGAAAATAACAGTTCGAAGTTTCATACAGAATTTAATGAGGATGATATGATGAAAAAATCATATAAATTTTTTTTTTCAAATTGTTCTAATAACCTGATTATCACGAAATTTTGCACAAAGTTGTCTTTCAGCATCTTAAAACTAGCTGTGAAGTTTAATCAGGACTGAATCAGTATTTCTCGAGTAATACCAAAAAAATCAACGATATCGAGAAGAAAACCTCGAAATTTGACATATTTTTTCCCGATATCTCCAAAACTTATGATCGTATCGAGCTGAAATTTGGTACACTGCTGTGAAATTAGAAGGTCAAAGTGTGAGTATAATTTTTTTTGGATATGATGAATGGTTTCCGGAAAAAAAATTTTTTTGTAAAAAAATTTCGAAAAAAATTTTTTTTTTAATTTATTGACAATATGATCTTGACGAAATTTGGCTCAAAGTTGCGCGTCGTTATACTCCACCAAACTGCCAAGTTTGAATCCAATCGCTCAAGTAGTTTCTGAAATAAAAAATAAATAACTTCAAAACTTCAAATGCCTATAACTCCGAAACTATTCGATTGATTTGGCCCATTAACGAACTTAACCGCGGCATTCCAATGCGCGACCTACCCTGAAAGTTTCAAGTCGCTAGCTCACTTCGTTCGACAGTTATCGTGTCTATGGCCGGCCAACCGGCCGGCCGGCCGGCCGGCCGGACAGAATCGATTTGGACACCGGATTCATCATCAGTGAGTCCAACCTAGTCGATTGAGACCATTTTCGGCTCAATCATCCAAAATTACAGACATTTGATCAAAACGATAGCACGCTGTTCCCCTAGAACTGTTGGATTGGGGATGCCCTTAGGAAGATAATAACTACAACGGTTTAAGGTTTCAGAAGTTTATATGTACGCAGCACAGTGTTCAAATACAGAATGAGAATTAACTAACTGGAATGAGGAACATCTTGACAGCCACATGCGGACTAGCGTGATGAATCACAGTGAGATCCACAAGTTTAGTTTTTTGTTACAGTGAGAATTACTTGCATAATTCAATAGGCCCTCTCAAAAAATTGAACCTTAAATAACATTATACCTCATGAAACCTTAGTTTTTATAGTGAACTATTCATACAAACAACAATGTAACTAAACTTTCTTTTTTTAGCTTTTGATTTTTTTTTTATAATTTTTTTTTTACAACAAAAATTATATTCATACAATCATATAATTATATCTTTCTTCATTCCAAATTCAATTTCAATCTTAAATGTGTGAATTTGGTAGATGGCAGGACCTTTGTGAAAGCATCGGCCAGCTGCTCACCTGTAGGGATATATTTCAAAGTTATTACTTTGTTTTCAATTTGCTCTCGTGAGAAATGATATTTGATGTCAATATGTTTTGACTTCTTATGATTAGTAGGATTGTTGGCTATGCTTATACAGCTATTATTATCTTCGAATATAATTATAGGCTCCAATAATTTTTGGTTGATGCTGCATGATAAGCCCTTTAGCCAAACAGCTTCTCTTACTGCTTCAAAAAGTGCCATATACTCGGCTTCTGTTGAGGAAGCAGCCACAGTGTTTTGCTTTCTTGTGTTCCATGAAATAGTACAATTTTCATAAAGTTTGAATAAGTAACCTGTTGTACTTTTCCTGTCTATTTCATCACTTCCCCAATCAGAATCCGCATAGCCAACCAGTATATTTTGATAGTCACACTTTTTGTATGTTAATTTCAGATCAACTGTTCCTTTTATATATTTAAGTAAGTGCTTTAAGCAAATCCATAGTTCTCTGTTATTTTTACTCTGATATCGACTCAAGATATTTATTGCAGCACAAATATCAGGTCTAGTGCACAACATTGCATACATAAGATTACCGATTAAATTTCTACATGGTGCTTCATAATATTCATCAGAATTCAGAGCAATATAATTCAATTTTGCTGGAAGAGGTGATTTAATAGGATTGCAATCAGTCATACCAAATTTATTGATAATATGTTGAAGATAAACTGATTGATCCAGAGATATTCTTCCTTCGGTTTTTATGATACGTATTCCCAAAAATAATTTTATTTCTTTCAGATCTGTCATCTTGAATTGTTCCATCAAACAAGTTTTGAAGTTTGATAGAACTAATTCATCTTTCGATGCGATAACAAGATCATCAACATATAATATGACATAAATATTTTTGTTTATACTTTTATTATCTAGAACATATAGACAAGGATCTACTTTCGAATTTATGAACTGCATCTGCTTGAGAACAAGATCAAAACGTTCAAACCAACATCTAGATGACTGTTTCAGGCCATATAGAGCTTTATTTAATTTGCAAACTTGACCAATTTTTGATTTAACACCATCTGGAACTTCCATGAAAATTTGTTCCTTGAGAACACCGTTAAGGAAAGCTGTTTTAACGTCCATATGGTGAATACTCAAATCGAATTGGTTAGCAAACGCCAAAATGAATCTGAGTGTTGTAATTCTGGCCACTGGGGCGAAAGTTTCGTCATAATCATTTGGATATTGTTGACTGAATCCCCTGGCCACTAACCTTGCTTTATATCTAGCTGGTTCACCTTTTTCATTATATTTAACCGTGAATACCCATTTGCAAGATATAATATTTTTATTTTTGGGTTTGTCAACAAATGTCCATGTTTTATTAGTTTGAAGTGAAAGAATTTCATCTATTATAGCTTCTTCCCATTTTTGTCTATCATTTCTTTCAGATATTTCCAAATATGACTTTGGTACATCAGAGTGCGTACTAGCAATTGACAGGTAATAATTAAAATCATCATGATCCTCTGAATATGACTTTACTGGGATATTTTTAATTCTTTCACTTCGTCTAATATTTTCCGGTTCTATTGTTACCTTTTTAAATTTGTTTTGCTCTGTACCAACATCATTGTTGTTTTTATTAATTTTGTTGGGAATTTCATTAGTTGTATCACCTGATGGTCTGGAATGTTTGAAATTAAATTCATCTACAATAACGTCTCTCGCGATAAAGAATTTTCCAGTTTCAATATTCCATAATTTGTAACCATTTGGTTCATATCCGACCAGTATCGCTTTAAATGATTTTTCATCAAATTTGCTTTTTCTGGTCTTGTTATGGACAAAGACTGTGGAACCAAATACCCTTAAATGGTGTATTTTAGGTCTTTTATTGTGCCACAGTTCATATGGTGTTTTATTCATCAGAACGGCTTTTGTAGGTGAAATATTCACTAAATATGTGGATGTTAAAATAGCTTCACCCCAAAAGTATTTTTCTAAACTCGCACTTTTGACCATGGTACGTGCCATTTCAGTCAACGTGCGATTCATTCGTTCTGATACACCATTTTGCTGCGGTGTATATGGAACCGTCAGATGATACATTATTCCCTTTTTAGAGCAAAATTCTTTGAATTCTGTCGAAAGGTATTCGCTGCCATTATCACAGTATAAATTGACAACTTTCAAATTGTGAAATGTCTCTGCTTTTGAAACATAATCATGGAACATTTTGAAAACTTCTGACTTAGAATTCATCAGGTAAGTTACTGTATAATGTGTGTGGTTATCAATGAAAGTAACGAAATAATTTTTTTCGTCAATTGTTGAAGGTGTTATTGGGCCACAGACATCTGTATGAATGATAAACAATGGCCTACTGTTTGGTTGTTTTGGTTTAACTTTGGCGAATGGAAGTCTGGACTGTTTACCAAATATGCATCCTTCGCAGATTCCATTATCAGGAATCACATTTTTGATTAATGCATAATCATGAACTAATTCCTTTAAGTTTTCAAATTTGGATTTATTAATATGACCCAGACGTGCATGCCAAAGTTTATAGTTTGAAATATTACTAACATTATTGATGCTACTTCGATTTTGATTCAAACAACCAAAAACAACTTCAAACAGATTATTTGAATTTTTACCTGTTAATAAAATTTCTTCGTCTTTCATAACTCTTACTCCATCTTTGTCGAAAATCACTGTCATTCCAGCTTTCTGAATGCGATGAACTGACAGAAGGTTGTGAGGTACCTCTGGTGAATAAAGGACGTCATCCAATGTACCCACAACGCCCATGTTAGTTGTAACTTTTATGCTGCCCTTTCCAATAGCAAACACTGACGTACCATTTTTTGCTACACTGATCTTCAAGGGCACGGATAATTCGGAATAAGTACTGAATACATCATTACTGTTTACTATGTGGTCTGTTGCTCCATAATCTAAGAGAAAATTAACTTCGTAGGAATCTGAAACTTTGGGATTTTTATATGCTTTGAAGGTTGACAACATAAAAGCAAAACTTCCCTGTTCATCATTGGTGGTCTGAATGTTCTGAATGGTCGTTGGACGTTCACGTTGCTTGCTCATCATTTGTTTGTGATAATAACAATCTCTTCGTATATGGTTCCGTCGTCCACAATGGTCACACATCAAGTTTGAAAGTTTATAGCGGGATTGGCTCGTCGTATGGCGTAAAAATTTCCCTTTTGAATGTTTCGGACTTTTCCATTTTTTTTTAGTTATCCCAGATGTCCCTGCCGCATTTCTATTTTCAAAATTCAAAACTTTTATGTCTATAGATGTTTCTGTTTTTAGTTTTATTTCTTGATCTAATAATCTTGTTTTGACAAAAGCAAGATTGAGGTTATCTTCACCAAGGGTCTCCAAGGCCGTGATCATTCCATCATAAGATGCAGGCAATGTCAATAATAAATGTGATACCTTGTCCATTTCATCAAGGTTCGCTCCCGCAGAAATCAATTCGGTCATAATTCCATCGAAACATGCAAAGTGCTGTAGTAAGGTGTTGCCGGATTTCAATTTCAATTCTAGAAGTTGTTTTCGCAGGGCAAGTTGAGATGCCAGACTTCTCCTTTCATAGATTTCATCTAAGTTCTTAATGATTGTTTTTGCTATACTGTTATCTCTTGCATAGTTCAAAAAGGAGTCACTTAAATATTCAACAATGGTACTTTTTGCTGTCAAATTTCTTTTTGTCCAATTTTCATCAGGATTGTTTGGCACTTCGTTTTCTATTACGTCTAATACTTGTAATTCCGCCAATAAAGATTTTATTCGAAATTTCCAAATACTGTATCTCTCACCATTGAATTGTTGAATGTTTCTTTTGTTTTTAACATTCAGATCCATTATCAATATTTGTATCGTCACAATGAAATTATCACTATTCTTTATCAATGTTTTTTTTTTTTAACTTTATTAGAACTCGGAACTTATCACTTTTTATATCACTGTAAATCGTCAGAGTATTCGAAGGTAAACTGGGCCCATAACCTGTTGGATTGGGGATGCCCTTAGGAAGATAATAACTACAACGGTTTAAGGTTTCAGAAGTTTATATGTACGCAGCACAGTGTTCAAATACAGAATGAGAATTAACTAACTGGAATGAGGAACATCTTGACAGCCACATGCGGACTAGCGTGATGAATCACAGTGAGATCCACAAGTTTAGTTTTTTGTTACAGTGAGAATTACTTGCATAATTCAATAAGAACATGCGCGCAAAAATAATGCCTCTTATAATCAGCTCAAATGGACTTGTAACAAAAAAATTTCAAAAAGCACTGCCGTGAAGGCAGCAACTTTTGCGCGCATGTTCAATGTAGATGACCGCTTCAGCAACGAATTTGAACGTGCGCGCAAAAGCTGCTGCCTTTTTGCCTTTTTGAATTTTTTTTCTGATAAATTACTGGATTTCAATTCGATCATATCTGTATTTTTGGACATATTGTGAAAATAAAATTTTGAATGGGTATATCTACGGAATCATTGGGCGGATTTTACCCATTCACGAATTCGACCTTCGTTATTAAGCCCCAAACCTACTCTACAAATATCGAGTTTCTAAGTCGTTTCTTCCGGAAGTTATTGTGTTTACGGTCAGCTTGACGGCCGACTGCGTAAACACAATAACTTCCGAAAGAAACAACTTAGAAACTCGATATTTGTAGAGAAGGTTTGGACCTTAATTACGAAGGCCGAATTCGTGAATGGGTAAAATCCACCCAATGATTCCGTAGATATACCCAATCAAAATTTTATTTTTCTAATATTTCCAAAAATACAGATCAGATCGAATTGAAATCCAGTACTTCATCGAAAATAACAGTTCGAAGTTTCATACAGAATTTAATGACGATGATATGATGAGAAAATCATAGAAATTTTTTTTTTCAAATTGTTCTAATAACACGATTATCACGAAATTTTGCATAAAGTTGTCTTCCAGCATCTTAAAACTAGCTGTGAAGTTTAATCAGGACTGAATCAGTATTTCTCGAGTAATACCGAAAAAATCAACGATATCGAGAAGAAAACCTCGAAATTTGACATATTTTTTCCCGATATCTCCAAAACTTATGATCGCATCGAACTGAAATTTAGTACACTGCTGTGAAATCAGGAGGTCAAAGTGTGAGTATAATTTTTTTTGGATATGATTAATGGTTTCCGAAAAAAAAATTTTTTTGTAAAAAAATTTCGAAAAAAATTTTTTTTCAAATTTACTGACAATATGATCCTGACGAAATTTGGCTCAAAGTTGCGTGTCGTTATACTCCACCAAACTGCCAAGTTTGAATCCAATCGCTTAAGTAGTTTCTGAAATAAAAAATAAATAACTTCAAAACTTCAAGTGCCTATAACTCCGAAACTATTCGGCCGATTTGGCCCATTAACGAACTTAACCGCGGCATTCTGATGCGCAACCTATCCTGAAAGTTTCAAGTAGCTTGCTCGCTTCTGTCGACAGTTATCGTGTCTACGGACGGCCGGACAGAATCAATTTTGACACCGGATTCGTCATCAGTGAGTCCAGCCTAGTCGATTGAGACCATTTTCGGCTCAATCATCCAAAATTACAGACATTTGGACAAAACGATAGCACGCTGTTCCCCTAGAACATGCGCGCAAAAACATGAAATTTGACATATAATATTCACAGTATTTTCGATAAATATGTTTCGGTTGAGCTCACAGTTAGCATTCTATTGTAGTGGCTTTGTAGTCTGTGTAGAATTTTACTGAAATCGGTTTTCGGGATGGAAAATTTTTCCATTCAATTCCCAAATAGTTTCATTATGCATTCTTTTCAAATTCACTCCTAATAGAATTTCAATAAAATTTTTGCGATCAGTTGCGTGACCGTATTTTGTATTCAATTTCCAAGTTTCATCAAGATCGGGTCAGTATTCTCCAAGATATCCTGGAATAAATAGGGAAACCGAGGAATGTACGAAATTTTTCATATTTATTTCGCTGTATCTCTGAAAACCGATATAAGATCGAACTGAAATTTATAACACCGTTGAGAAATGTTAACAACAGAGTCTCTGCAGAATTTTTTAGGAATCAGATAAATATTTTGTGAAGAGAAAAATGTTTCTCACAGACAAGACAATTTTCGAAAAATCATTTTTTTTTAATAAACTATCTATAGGATCGTAACGAAGCATCTCTTTAAGTTGCGCGTAGGTATTCTACAACTTATCGTGAAGTTTCTATTCGATCGCACTAGTAGTACTTGAGTTATTCAGAAATTAACCTCAAAATTTGAAGTTAGTAAATCTACGAAACCATTCGAACTATTTGGCCAATTAAAAAATTTAAAACTTCCATTTTGATTCTCACCCTGCCCTAAAAATTTTAAGTCGCTGGCTGTTTCCGTTCTCAAAGTACAGAGGCAAAGGTAAAAATAAAAAAATCCGAGTTTTTATTATATTATGCAGCTCATTTCTTCTCAAAATGAATAATTACATTATGCAGCTCATTTCTTCTCAAAATGAATAAGTTACGTTGGCTCGAGACATATTTGAGGAATTTAAGAGTTAAATGATCAGTTTTGGATCATAATGTCCGTAGAAACAATTCGGAAAAGAGATCATTTACATATTGAATCTACCTATTCAATTTCATGCATGAGCCGCCTTGGTATAATTATTGAACGGAAAATGATGAATCAAATCGCCGAATGTTCGGTTTTGTCTCAATATCAAGCAATTTATAATGTTAAATTGCCGAATTTGATGTACATAATAACACACAAACAGAAAACAGAACGAACGTAAACTTGGTAGTTATTATGGAAATCTGTTAATGTTGCCATCTATCGGAAGTTTGATACAACCAAGCATACGACATTCAACTGCGATATCACATGGGAAGTATAATAACTATTCCCTACCAGAAATTTTACAGATCCCTATATTTGTTGGTCACGAATATCAATAACTCATAAATTCGATGAAATTTTATTATCAAATATGATTCAATTACCGAGAATGAACAGTTTATTCACTTTTCAAATAATTTGTAGGAGATTCTATATAATTTACTACTTTTTAGTCACGGATTTTTCTGTGTAAATAGGAGATCATAGAATTTTGTATAACCTCAGTTCCATCGCTAACCCATAGAACAAGTATATTTACGTTATGCGCTAACCCTACTTTTTCGTAATCCAAACCACCTAAAATACTTCGTGATTTTCTGATAGAAGGTGTTCGATACATGGAAATATTTGATTTTATGTCGATTATATTCTATTACGGAAGCTTGAATTAAATTGCCAGACCCATAAATACATTGAATAATTCTAGGTGATGGATTGTTGGTGAGTTCAACGGTCTCATATTATTATTATAACTTGGAAATATTTCTTATTACAGATTTAGTGATCTACTTGATATTACTACAATCGAAAGTGCTCCCGAGGTCTTTAGTGGAATCTAATTACACATTTACTGCTCTATTTGTTATTATAATTATCAGACATACTCTTGAAGACTTCGATGTAATTTTGATAGATCTTCAGTAAGTAGAGATAAAAGCCTGTCTAATAAGGTATACTATAGATATTTTATATATTTATCGTTATTAGTGTTTATAAATCTGACTGTACCTACTCATTGTAACTCGGTAAAAATGATTAATTACAGACTTGCTGTTCCACACAATATTGCAACAATCAGAAGTTCTCTCTAGGTCTTCGGTGGAATATAATTACAGATATGGTGTTCTACTTGATACTACAACAATCAGGAGTACTTTTGAGACCTTAACAATCTGATAGTACTTACTCATTATAACTTGGGAAAATTATGAATTACAGATATACTGTTTTATACAATATTGCAATAATAAGAAGAGCTCTCAAGATATTCAGTGGAATCTAATTATAGATATGGTGTTCTACGTGATACTACAACAATCAGTAGTATTCTTAAGACCTTCAGTGAAATTTGGATGGTTTTTCGGTAAGTAGTGGTAATAGACTGTCTTTCAAGACATAAGGAATTATATAGCTATATCATATATGCATAGCCTTATTCTTTAGGGGAATATTTTGTATTTATATGATTCCTACATATCTACTGAATTTTGTTACAGCAAGGGTGATTGCGCACACCAAATCGAAATGAGTGAATGAAATAGAGGTACTCCAGTGTGGGATTTTTATTATTGAGTGGAAAACCAAGCTCTTTCGGCCAGTCAACAGGTCATCGTAAGGTTTTTTAGGGGAAAACCTGAACCTGAAAACACTAAGGTACCTCTATTTCCTTCACTGAATTTCATTAGCCGATTAGATTGATGATTTTTCTTTTGATTATGATATAATAGTTTATGAAGTAATATTGCCAACTCTTGATGAGCATTTATTCCTATGAAAAATTAACCAAATTGTAAATAGAGTGTTTAAAAATCTGTTAGTACTTACTCATTGTAATTTGGGAAAAATTATTAATTACAGACTTACTGTTCCACATAATATTGCTACAATAAGAAGGGCCCTCCAGGTCTTCAATGGATCTTATTACAGATATGGTGTTCTACTTGATACCACAACATTCAGAAGTACCTTTGAAGCCCACGTGGAAGTTTGGATGTTCTTCGGTAAATAGTATAGAAGCCTGTCCATTGAGGCATAAGGAATTATATAGTTATTTAATATATGTAGAGCCTCATTCTTAAGAGGAATATTTTGAATTCATATAATTCCTACATATCTACCAAGTTTCATTAGTTGTATTAGATAGATTTCTTTCTGATAAAGATTTTCATTTGATTGTGATATAATAGCTTATGAAGTAATATTGCCAACTCTTAATGAGCATTTATTCCTATGAATATTTATCGATATTGTAAATAATATCTAATAATATGATAGTAGTTATTTTAGTGTGAATTGGAAAGAATTTCGAATTACAGACACTTTGTTCTACTTGATATTGCAACAATAAGGAGTGCTCTTAAGGTATTCAATGGAATCTAATTTCAGATATAGTGTTCTACTTCATATTACAACAATCAGAAGTACTCCCGAGTCCTTTGGTGAAATTCTGATGGTTCTTAAGTAAGTTGTGGTGAAAGCATGTTTTTTAAGACATATGGAACTTTATAGCTATTTTATATATGTAGAGCCTTATTCTTTAGAGGAATATTTTGTATTTATATGATTCCTGCATATCTACTGAATTTTATTAGTCGATTAGATTGAGGATTTTTCTTTTTATTGTGATAAAACAGCTTATGAAGAAATATTGCCAGCTCCTAATGAGCAATTATTCCTATTCCTATAATTTATCGATATTGTGAATAATGTTCAACGAGCTTATAGTACTTACTCATTGTAAATTGGAAAAAAATTTCATTACAGATTTACGGTTCTACTCCAGAATATAAAAGACATCGAAGTTATGAGCAATTTCAAAAGGCACATCTACCAGACATTTTTACAACTGGAACCATGTTCTAAGTAGGACATTGAAGAAAGCTAATTAAATTCTGTTGATACTGTTTCATATCATGTAATTTTAATGTATCACAAGTGAAATGATTTGAAATAAATATAATTATTATTATTGTAACAATCAGGAATGCTGTCAAGGTCTGATTCAATCTGATGGAACTGCTATCAGTTACACCATTTGACAATGTTAACTCTGAGGTCTGTGAAGAATTTAATTGAAATCATATATATAGTTTGCAAAAAAAATTCACCAACAATTCAATAAATTTCGAAAATAGGTTGAAGAATTTAATTGAGTGTTCTCCTATAGCTATCATTATGAAAATTTGCACAAAATTTTATATTGGCATTTGCCAGCTAAGTAGCGAGTTTCATGATGATTGAATTAGTATATTTTGAGTTATTGTTGGAATATTAATGACATTCAGGAAAAAAGCACAAAATTTCAAATAATTTTTTGAGAATATGTCCTCAAATGGAGTCAGATCAAACTTAAATGTGGTATATATTTGTAGAATATAAATTCTAAGGTCTGTGCAAAATTTCAATATAATCATTTCAATTTGATGAATATTCCTGAAGAAATAGACAAAAAATTCTCAAAATGTCTGAAAAGAACATTTGTTATTAGCGTTGCGATTACAACAAATTTTTGCTAGAAAGTTGCGCGACGACATTCTTCATCTAATGACCAACCATCAATTCGATCACTCGAAAAGTTTTGGAGATATTGAGGAAATAATTTAAGGTGAGTACAACGACGAAATCGTTCCTTTCATTTGGGCCATTAATGAACACAGGCGTTGCATTCTGATATGCAACCTATATTAAAAGTTTCAAGTTACTGTTTCCGTTCCCAGATTATTGGGAAAAACTAAAGTTTTAAAAAAATACGCTAATGATTTTTTCTCAAAATGAATAAATTGTATTGAAACATGTTTGGATGTAAGCTGATAAATTTGAGTGTTACAAGATAGTTTCAAATGCTTATCTGGAAAAAAATTCATTGTCAATTCTAAGTAATTTTTACTGTCGAGAAATTACAAAAATTTCAAATGCAGATGAAATTCGTCATACCCATCTCATTGAAATGTAGTTTCATACATATAAATGCGTAGAGTAAACTTAATCCTGTGGTAACATGAAAATCCGTGAGTGGCGTCATCTAGCGGAAAATATAATATCTATTCTGTCATTCATTTTACAGATCACTAATTTGCTCGGTTTTCACAAATCTCATCGAAGTGTTAATATTATAAAATTTTATAATGAACAAGATATCAAGTACTTTGGATATAGTTCCTAGATAATGCAATAGTGAATATTTCAGTCCAAAATGTCCAAATTCATACAAAATTACAAGCCCAATCGCTTTTTCCCATAGTAAACAATGTATTTAAGGTTATTGTTGGTCCTCCAGTCTCTCCCAACTGTCAAAACTGCTCGTAACCTATAAAGAGAAAATTCAAATTTAACCCACTTTTCTAGATAAGTTTTTCAAGAAAACGAAACGAAATATCGATAAAAGAGCATCAGAAATTATCAACACTATCTTTAATCTTGGAAAAAGCATCAGAAAAAGCAACGTACCTTGTACACAACGGTAGGATTCCAGTTGAATAGAAAGTTCCAGACCGATACAAAATATGCTTGAAATTTGGAAAAAACGTGTAAATGATGATGAGTTGAATAGAATCAGTACCAACCTCGAACCGACCTATTACAAAGTATTTAATTGAATACTTTTGTCAACTTTGGAAACCTACAGTGTAACATCACTATGCCCATTAAAGAGAATTTTCTTTGAAAATCACTGGTTTCTCCATTCGTTCACCTGAAATCATTATTATGGCATTAATAATATTCGTTATTTCTTATGAATTTCCTTATCTTCGGAGATGAAAAGCTCCTCAAATCATTCTATTGAGTGTATTATATCTGCTAACGGTAAGAGATTAATGGAATTATTGTAGAAAACACTAATATCTTAATTCTACCACTTGAGGTCGATAACTTATGCTTAGTTATGAAGAGAAAATATTCATTTAAAATCTATAAATTAGCAGGAAATGTTTAGAAAAAGCTCGATCCCTACCTTTTCTAATAATTGTTAATCATTTTATCTCATCTGCAAGCCTCAAAACAACAGTTAAAAAGTTTTTGTTCGGAGATGCTGTTGACAGTTTGAACTTATGCTGGGATCTGAAAAATAACACAAAATTCACATTGATAAAGTTGATGGGGATCAGAACCAACCTGTAATCGACCAGTTGCGATGTAATTCATATTACATTTCCGTCGATTTAGTTCGGTTCCATGTTAAAGTTCCGTTTCAGAGTTTCTCAGTGACATTGATGGAAGTTATTCAGGGAAAAAACACTTATTTCTTCATCTCAAGGCTGGAAAACGATTACTTATGCTTATTTATTGCCATTCAATACAATTATTGTTAATAATTCGGAGATATTAAATAATTTCCTTTACTTGCGTGAAATTTTCAAGTAACACTACGTAGAAATGTCAAAATGAAGAAAAATATTTATTTAAAATCTATAAATTAGCAGAAAATGTTCAGGAAAACCTCGATCCCTACCTGTTCTAATACTTGTTGACCACTTTCAACATTTTATCTCATCCTCAAGCCTCAAAACTTATGACTGAAAAATGTTCATTAACTGTTCCTGTCTATAGTTTCGAGTTATGCTGTAATCTCGAAAATAACTTAAAGTTGTTCTTGACTTGGTTAATAGGGATCAGTACCAACCTGTATTCGACTCATTTCGATATATTTCATGCCATATTTACGTCGATATCTTTCACTTCCATCATGAAGTTGGTTCGGAGAGTTCCTGCCAGTCAATGAGAGTTTTTTCTGGAAAAAAGTAACTATTTCTCCATTATATCGTTTGAAAACGACGAATCCTGCTTAGTTGTTGCCTTTTCATGCAATTTACGTCTGGAATTCGACGAACATGAACAATATTTTTCACTTTTGTGAAATTTTCAGGTGATGAAAGTAAACTAAGCTGGATTCTCGAAAATAAGTCAAAGTTAGTTTCAAAACGGTTTATAGGGATAAGAACAAACCTGTATTCTACCCATTTCGAAATATATTATTCCATATTATCGTCTATTCGCTTCGATTTCACTATAAACTTTTCTTAAGAGAGATGCTTCCAGCCGGTTGACAGATCAATAGAACTTCTTTCTGAAGAATAGCCAATTTCTCGAATCTCCAGCTCGGAAACAATGGTATTTGCTTATTTTTTGCCATTTCCAGCAATTTTCATCGGTAATTCGTCGATTTTTAACAGATTTTCATCATCTTCGAGAATTGAATTACTCAACCGACAGCCGTGACAACAACAAACCCATATATCTTGTCTATGAACAAACCGTACTCGATGGTCCGATATCGGAGAAAAGCAACAATATCGAGAAGAAAACCTCGAAATTTGACATATTTTTTCCCGATATCTCCAAAACTTATGATCGTATCAAACTGAAATTTGGTGCATTGCTGTGAAATTAGAAGGTCAAAGCGTGAGTATAATTTTTCTTGGATATGATAAATGGTTTCCGAAAAAAAAATTTTTTTGGAAAAAAATTTCGAAAAAAATTTTTTTTAAAAATAACCAACAATATAATCCTGTCGAAATTTGGCTCAAAGTTGCGCGTCGTTGTACTTCACCTAACCGCCAAGTTTGAATCCAATCGCTCAGGTAGTTTCTGAAATAAAAAATAAATAACTTCAAATGCCTATAACTCCGAAACTATTCGATCGATTTGGCCCATTAACGAACTTAACCGCGGCATTCCAATGCGCGACCTACCCTGAAAGTTTCAAGTTGCTAGCTCACTTCGTTCGACAGTTATCGTGTCTACGGCCGGCCGGCCGGACAGAATCGATTTTGACACCGGATTCGTCATCAGTGAGTCCAACCTAGTCGATTGAGACCATTTTCGGCTAAATCATCCAAAATTACAGACATTTGATCAAAACGATAGCACGCTGTTCCCCTAGAACATGCGCGCAAAAAACGACTCAACATCTAAAGGAATTGAATCTGCCTGCTAATGCGATCATGTGGATGCAGAAGGCAGTTGAATATTATTTGCATACAACACAGAACCAACAAATATTAGACATCATCAAGGCTGATGGGTTTCTTTCGAACGACCATCAGTCCAAACAAGAGTTAAAACACCCTTTATTGAATATTGCTATTACACCAATTTCTGAATAGTTCTGGTTTCAGTTGGCACTTCTATCTTAGAGAGAGATAAAATTTATTGCTTTAGCAAATGGCTAACGACTTGCGTCTTACTGCCAGTGTTATGTACATTAAATTTTGTATTATAATTTATTTTGAGATTAATATAGTTACATTGTAGAGGGAAAAAAATCACAGTTGATGAAGGTTGTCTTCTATCTTATTATCTTTATAATTTATTTTCAATAATTGTATCTTGTTGTATTCTTTTGGCATGTCCAATACACCATTGTCTATAATACTAAACGCGTTACAGGCAACACCGCTGAAACCACTGCAGGAGATCAAGAAAAACTTTTGCTAAGAAAGGGTTATGTTCGTGAGAGTTTTTCTGATATTTCCGGGGAGTCTTGGTGTGATATCTGAACGTGATTAGAAAGAGGAAATTTCGAACTTTCCCGTACTTTTGATCTTTCATCGCGGAAAAATCGAGAGATACTTTTAAAAAATTCCCGAAAAATAACGAAAATATCGATATTTCCCAAAGGTGCAAAACCACAGGAAAGCATTTGGTCGCTGGGTTCAAGCTAGGTAGAGTTTTTTGGTACGAACAGAAAGACGAAAGACGAAATTGTGGCGTAGCGGGCCTCTTTTTTTGATTCCCACTTTCGTATTCTTGCAGGAATGATGGAAAAAGTGACATTTCTAAGAAAATCCGGTAAAAATTGTCCATTTCATATTCTTCTGTGGACTCGGCCGAGATCGGCTATCTCCGCCGCCTTCGGGCTCGCTTTGGAGGTAGAATTTCTTGCGACAGTGAATATATGGCAACGTCGAACCTCGAATTTCTGTCGATTTCGCCGAAAACTTAAGCATCGTAGGCTTTGACCGTCGGCAAAGATCGGGTACTTCCGTCAATATTTTCAAGCCGAACCAGCGTTATGTTTATACAGGCTTTCTTTTTGACGATTTGGGTAGCTCCGGAGCTCCCCCCGCGCATGAAATTTGTTAACAAATTTCGTGCGCGGTCGGCCAGTTCGGCACTCAGTTCTCAGTTGACTGTCGATGTATTTACTAGAGATTGGTTCGTCTATTTACTACCTGTGATTTTGGCTCTGTGACTGGCCTGTCGCAGTCACAGCTTCGGAGAAATCACAGAATACAAATCCTGTCACAACACACCTCTAGTATTATTACGTGTCAAGCCTACAGAAAGCATAACGAATCCAGCCGAATTATATCGAAAATTGCCGATGTCGCATGATTCTGGCACTGATCTCGGTTCGACGACGAACGCGTAGCGCAGCCGACCTAATGGACGGACCTAGTTCATTTTGGTTCGATCTTTCAGCACAGCGCTTCCACTGTAGACCGTGCAGAGCTTCACCACCGACATAATGGACGGGCAGCTTTATACAGAATATTCCAGAATCTGATAGAAATAATCAATGGAACACATTTTTGTAACTATTCACAACAGAGTTTGAGCAGACATGCCCGCTAAAAAGGATTCCTATTGCCAAGCCAGAGCACATTAGGCAATGAGGCATACAAAAAAGATAAACAGCAATATGACCATCTGCTGAGAGAATAAATATGGAAAACACTTAAGACACAGTCTAGAATCAGGCAATAAAACTAGACGTTTGTGGAAGACAGTAAGAACAATTAAAGGGCAAAATATCAGAACTTCTCCCGTTCTAGAGAATCTTGATGAGATGGCTGAGAGATTCAACTTTTCAAAATCTGCGAAAAAATTTAAAAAAACAAACATTCCACAAAATCCAAATTCATTTCAATTCCAACAAATGGATGAAAATGAACTACGGAATATTATATCACTGTTGAAGAATAAGAGCAGCTGTGGAGTGGATGGTGTGCCAATGAACATCATTAGAAAATGCAGAGAACAGCTGGTCTGTCCTTAACGTATCTTATAACTAATTCACTAAATCTGGGCATATTTACCGAACAACTCAGAAAAGCGCTTATAAAACCATAGTTTAAAATAGATAGTGAACAAGCTCCAGAAAACTATAGGCCAATCAGTCTTCTTCCAACTTTATCTAAAATTAAAATAATCACAAGGACAATTATCCGTCGATAAATCGACAAATATTCCCCCTTGATCGGAGCTAATCATCCAATCAACCAAAGAATCTAACCCTAAGAAGTGGATTCAAGGAGAATGACTCTGCTGATAAAATCGCAGTAGGAATCTCGATACTTGTGACCTTTCAGATGGACCGCTGCAGTTTAACAACGTACAGCTTCTGGGAGCAACTTGCGAATCCCACCTTTGAGCGCAGAATACTCGATCGATGTGTATGACGTCCATCTTTTAGTCGATTTATAGACGGATATTTGTCCTTGTGATTATGTTAACTTATTATTACTGGAGCTCTTGCTTCTCCGTTAAACCAATTCCTATCTTTATCTAAAATATTCGAGCTAGTTGTATGTGAACAATTAATGGCTTTCCTCATTGATCAGGATATTTTGTCCTCCTCACAACACGGATTTATAAAAGGCAAATCAACACAGACTGCAATATTCGAGTTCATAAAGAAAACGTTGCGGGCTATGGAGGATTCTGAATTTGTGGTGGATCTTGGAGGATTCTGAATTTTTGGTGGATCTTTCAAAGGCCTTTGACACTCTGAACCATGAGCATACACTTCAAAAAATGGATTCCTATGGCATCAGTGGGACCTCACTAGAATGGTTTAGATCATATTTCTCCTCTCGAACGCAATAAGATGTAATCACTCATGGGAAATCCAAAGCTACCTCAAAACCAATACCAGTCGAATCATGAGTACCAAAAGGAAGCATCTTGGGTCCAATCATCTTCATCA
The DNA here is from genome assembly GCA_958510865.1 of Myrrha octodecimguttata. Taxonomy (NCBI): domain Eukaryota; kingdom Metazoa; phylum Arthropoda; class Insecta; order Coleoptera; family Coccinellidae; genus Myrrha; species Myrrha octodecimguttata. The sequence continues at coordinate 816,704 of OY294057.1, read as the reverse complement.
TTTTTATGAATGACCTATTTGCCGAGACAGCCTCTATCATTGATTGCTTACTTATAAATTACGCGTTACAGGCAACACCGCTGAAACCACTGCAGGAGATCAAGAAAAACTTTTGCTAAGAAAGGGTTATGTTCGTGAGAGTTTTTCTGATATTTCCGGGGAGTCTTGGTGTGATATCTGAACGTGATTAGAAAGAGGAAATTTCGAACTTTCCCGTACTTTTGATCTTTCATCGCGGAAAAATCGAGAGATACTTTTAAAAAATTCCCGAAAAATAACGAAAATATCGATATTTCCCAAAGGTGCAAAACCACAGGAAAGCATTTGGTCGCTGGGTTCAAGCTAGGTAGAGTTTTTTGGTACGAACAGAAAGACGAAAGACGAAATTGTGGCGTAGCGGGCCTCTTTTTTTTTGATTCCCACTTTCGTATTCTTGCAGGAATGATGGAAAAAAGTGACATTTCTAAGAAAATCCGGTAAAAATTGTCCATTTCATATTCTTCTGTGGACTCGGCCGAGATCGGCTATCTCCGCCGCCTTCGGGCTCGCTTTGGAGGTAGAATTTCTTGCGACAGTGAATATATGGCAAACGTCGAACCTCGAATTTCTGTCGATTTCGCCGAAAACTTAAGCATCGTAGGCTTTGACCGTCGGCAAAGATCGGGTACTTCCGTCAATATTTTCAAGCCGAACCAGCGTTATGTTTATGTCAATTGTCATTAACATCAATTCTAATTTGCCGTCAAAATAGCATCCTATGTGGAAGCTACATTGAAATTGACGAAAATAAAGTTAGTAACGAATGGAAATGCATTTAGAAGTATCAATCATGGTCAATACTGCCTAATTCCAACTCTAACAATGACTTTTTCAAGAAAAAGTCGAGTTATCGGTATAATTTTAGCAAGTTATTATAACCTTATGCTACATTCACGAGAGGAAACAGTAAGTATTACCTACAATTGAAGATTCTTCAACTTATCACAGGTTTTTCCAACCTGAATATCATGAGGAAATATTTATTTTCAGGTGAGTCAGATATTTTAAATGAACTGGACATTGGAAAGTTTCTGTATCATTGAAGTCATAAAGTGAAGAATGTTTAGAATGGGTTCAAGGCTACGATAAGAATCAGAATGCTAATCCAGAATTCGTCGAAAAAACATCACATTGCCATATATATTTGAAATGTTGGAGATTAACTCGACTTCAAAGGTATAAATTATTATGTTATTTTCCTTAAGCAAATGCATCAAGTATGATATTTTTGCAGTTTTGAGATATGTGAGGTCATGTTGTTGAAGTGTTATGCCATCCAAGTATTAAGCATATACAAAGGAAGAAAGCCTTTAAAGGACTGTAGAATGTTTTATGAATCTCTCAAAATCTCACTATCCTCCCCTGAGAATTCATGTATGTTGAACCATTTAAGTTTTATGGTGAGTGGTGATATGGATCATATCTAATGTTCTGATAAATTGGAAACTTGATCATGGCAAATTTATGTATCACATTCCTAGGTTTAATCAAGCATACTTTGTAGAAGATGGACTATCATCATTATGAAAAAAAAAGGGAACTCAATAGATTTTGAGAAGTGGAAATTGCAGAAATACTATGTAATCTATAGATGCTTTCAATAATATACAGCTGGTGTAGGACAAGACTGTATGATACTGTACCCCTGGTATATTTATTCATAATTGTGAATGAAACAGGAATATTCAATAGATTCTTACTATTCGCAAGAGGTTGATCTTCAAAAATCACAAGTCGATGTAACATTTGATGTCAATTGATAATAGAAATGATAGTGAGTAAGAAGATCACATTATCAAGAAACGTATGAAATTTTATATACACAATAGGCAGGTAAGGTTGAGCCTCAGTATATGTTCCGTAACACTCATGTATCTCTTCCATATTGCTACATCAAAATTTGGTTGGCAAAAATGGCATGGGGATGGAACATAACCGGGAAGGATACATCAATTAATTTACACCTTATAATATTTTTCTAGACAAAATGAGAAGGTTACTGAATGTATAGTGAGAATCAAGCTTTTTTAAGTTGAAATTCATAACCACCTACAAGTAACTACTAATTTTTCTGTATATGGGTATAATTTCTAATGTATGCGTTATATGAAATGAGATGAAATATTCTGAAGTGAAATTTATCTATTCTGCAAGATAATCTTGATAATTTTGTGTATTTCACAGCATATCTGCCATTTTCTGAAACTATTTTGAGAAAATCACAATGAAGTTGCACCAACAACATCTAGATAGAAGATGGTATATAGAGGCTTATGAAGATATAGTTTGATGAAAACGATGTGAAACTTCTTGAATCGTAATATGCAACATACCTGATGAAGGCTATCAACTGATGAATTCTTCACATAAACCCCTGACACACTTCTCTAATGAACAAGTTTACTTGAACTCATTCATTCAATTACCTTTTCTTGGAATTTTTTTGTATCACCCAATGTATTCTATTGAACAATACTTTATTATCATTATCAATAATCGATAAATAAAAAATTACGTCAATATGCAGTTTTGGATTTGTCCTGTTTGAAAAACATGATATTTTGGTTACTCAATCATATTTTAATATGTCAATTATGAATTGGTCATCTCCATTAATGAAACAGAAAATTTAAATGTTCATAAAACTGTAATTCCTTTACAAAATGAATATTACTTCATGCTTTGGTGATTCTCGGTCGAAGAGTGATGTACTAGAAATATTGAAATTCAGTGAATTTGAGACATTGGAAATTCCTGTGAAATGGACATGCATATGTTTAGTGAATATTGAATTGGAAAAGCGAAAATTTTCGGATTTTATCCAAGAATTTTTTTTTAACGTTGTACAATGTTGAAATATGAATTTTTCATGCGATGATATATCTATTTAGTATTATTGGTGTCGTCCTGAGAAATTGAAATTTCGTTTTATAGTCAATTTTATGTTTACATGTGGAGCCACGGTTAGGGTCTATCCTCGAACTGAATTTTTACTAAATCGTGTCTGTATTTTTGTGAATATTGAGATGATGGAATTTCAAATGCATTCATCTACTGAACCGTTTGGCGGATTTTGTTCATTCCGAACTTAACCTTCGAATTCAAACTTTAAACCTACCCGGAAAATTTCGAGTGTCTAAGTTATTCCTTTGCAAAGTTATCGCGTTTACAGGCCGGCTGTAAACGCGATAACTTTGCAAAGGAATAACTTAGACACTCGAAATTTTCCGGGTAGGTTTAAAGTTTGAATTCGAAGGTTAAGTTCGGAATGAACAAAATCCGCCAAACGGTTCAGTAGATGAACGCATTTGAAATTTCATCATCTCAATATTCACAAAAATACATACACGATTTGGTCAAATTACAGTTCGAGGATAGACGATAACTGTGATCGAATTTTACATTAGCTACTGATTTTTTGTAAATTTATAAACAGTGTACTTCGTTTTTAATAATTCAGTCAACTATTCAATTAATCTACTCAAAAAGGCAAATCTACCCGCTAGGTAGATATGGGCGCTTCCTACGTAGGTATCGTTTAAGTAGATCTACAGTAAAGATTGATCTTTCGCTAGGTAGATCTGGGCGCGTACTAGTAATATCTAAAAGGATGAATAAATTTGTATTGTATTGTAAACCGGAAGCCATAGACACACCTTGTTTACCGCAGTCAATGGAAAACAATCTGCAATATCAATATCACAAATTTCTAAACGATCTAGTAAAATGAAAATTTTTCTGGGGGTCAACCTGATACCTGTGACAACCGGTTTATAAAAATTAATCCCTTTTTTCCTTGATCACGGCAGCACGAGTGAATTTCGCTAGTTGTTCCTGTGTTGTGTTTGGTATTGTCAGGAGAAGGTTGTTATGAGAAGAAAAATCAAAAAGTTTCTAGGAAGAATGAAAAAATCGCACTCTTTCGGGATGGGATTCATAACATTCTGTTGAATGTTATATTTTCTGTGTACCAAATATTCAAGAAGCTAGCATTGATTTGAAAAGTCATAAAAAATATGGTTGAAGAATACATTGAATCATCGTAAGAAGGAAAAAATCGACGGGAATCAAGGAAATTCGTTATAGTGAAGTAAACAGACGAGAATGAGAAAGTGAGTTCAGAATATAATATTTTTCTCTCTCTATATCTATTTGTAACTTATAATAAGCCACAGCAAAGCGGGGCTTAGTTCAAAATTCACTTCTACTTACTCGTATTTAGAATCGAAATTTTTCCATTTGCTCACTTCCATCTCATGATATAATAAGAGGTCTTCTGTGTAAAAATCGGAAGTTAACCATTGTGTATTTGGATGATTTTCCTTATTTTGATGGTAAAACTTTCGCCAGAGTGCTCGAAGATCAGTTCTGAGTTTTTCCACAAATACCTAGAAGATAATTGCCAATTGAAGAGAAAAAAGTAATGGCAGATTATAATCAAATAAGATTCTTTCACCTTCAGAGGTAAAAAAACTTTTTTCAAGGACTTATATCTGTCAATGATTCAACAAATACTCCACCTTCATATGAGCTATGGTAATCAACCAAATCCTCTACACTAAAGAAGCGGTATCCAAGGAATTTAATTATTAATACCTATTGTCAGAATTACTCACCTTTGAAACGCAGCGAGGATTATAGATATTTCAATCCAGTTGGATGACTGCCTTCTAGTTATGAAGATTAAACCTTATCGCGTCAGTATTCCTTGTTATATCGAAGGAATTTGAAATATAAGATCAAATTGAAAAAACAGATCAAATTGGAATTTGAAACATTGATGTTAAATATTGACGCCAAGGTATGTGCAATTTCATAGAAATCATTTTAATACTCTCGAAAAAATATTTTTACAACAAAAATATGAAAATTTTCGATTTCTCTCAAAACTTCAAATGGGTATGTATAACCGTTCTTGTCCTTACTTTCGAATGTAAAAGCATATGCCACTGGACCGATCGCCAAAAAATCAAATTTGACCACGGATTTTTCTTCAGGGCTTCAGGTATTCCAACCTAATCGTTTAGGGCCATTTTCGGCTTAAAATTCAAACATAACAGACGGTTGGACAAAATGAAAACGCGCTGTGCCCCAGAACAAGCACATATGAGATATCTGTGGAGAAATATCTTCTTACGATAATATTGAACCTTCAGTCCTTGTAATTTTCCGTCGCCGCCAACGGAATTGTCGATAAGTAAAAGCGCAAGGCAATATTTTTCCATCCCGGCGCGCCCTGGCCAGTTGTCGATAAGTGCGCTTTGGCCTTAAATATATCTGAATATGTTATGGTTCATATACATACCTTGATTTTTGCCTTCTTCAGATCTTCACATCGTTTAACCTCTGCTCTTAAAGCCTTCAAAGTAGCAACTGTATAACCATCGAATTGTTCATGAAAAGAATGTCTTTTAGTTATACTCTCCTCGAGGAACTCCCAAAGGTCATCAAGGTTTTTCCTTAGATGATTTATTTTTGTTTCTGATAGGATATCCCTTTCAAAGTCTGTTTTAGAACAGACTTTGAAAGGGATATTCTATCAGAAACAAAAAGGAACAAGCTCTAATTCTTGGGCCATTCTTCCTATGGCTTCTTTGAGGCAAAGGTAACGTTCCTCCCTATCAAATTTCTCCTGCTCCAGGGATTCAACAAAGCGCTGCAAATTTCTATATCGTTTTTTTGAGGTAGCGGTGAAACAGATAGTTTGTAAGGAGTTTTTTCTAATATATCACATAGTTCTTTCTGTTTCTCATGGAGTAAAGGAAAAAAGAAATAGAACATCTGTTTCTGATTATAAAGATGCACTATTTCTTTTTGCCTTTCCTCCATGAGTGCTTCCAACCTTCGATAAAAAATAGTTTAAATATTCTAGTAGGATTATTCATCTGAGAGCTGTGCCAACTGAGAAAAAGTAATAGTTTGTAAGCATGTAAACTACTGCACTGGTCCTTTATCTATACTACAGTACAAAGTGTAAACTTTTAAAGGTGTCAAACTTAGATGGGTGATTATAAAAGTGATTTGCAACAAAAAATGTTATAGAACGCATCAGCGGCTTTCCAGTCAGAACGAGACGATAAACAAAGCGGCATTTTATGTTATTTAAATTAAAAAAATTTTTTTTGGGTTTTCACTCTCAATTTCTGAAACAGAACTATTAAAAATTAAATAAAATTGATAGAAAGATAATCATTTGGAAAACGATTTTCAAACATCCGAAGAAAGCCCATGAAGAACCAAGAAGCCGAAGTGGACGACAATGAAAAAAGTACTAGATTTTCTACAGTTGAAAGAAATGTGTGGCTCTATAGGTATCAATCGTATCTATAAACCCGTCACGGAGGAGATGATCCGCGAATAAATCAAACTACAAAAGGACATGTCTAACTGCGATGTCGAAGTCAAGGAATTAGACGGCGATCCTCGTCTTAATAAGAGATTTCTTGTCACAGCACCTATAAGTAAAAAGGACGTCATGTATAACCTTTCTTTCTTGCCAGAAGGAGTCGATGTCAAAAGATTCGAATTCACAAAACACTTTCGCCAAGAATAACCAACATATATTGTCTAAAATGAGAGCTTGCAACAACATCTCTATTTTACATCGAAATATTCAATCAATTGGAAACTCTGTGGATCAACTGGAAAGGGAAATCGAAACTGAGCTGAATGTAACAGTCTCACTGAGCACTGGAAAGATGAAGATCATATTCAAAACTAGGGAATCAAGGGTTTCAAACTGGCAAGCTTCTTTTGTCAATCCACAAATAAACATGGAGGTTCTGCTATTTATGTGAAAGAAGGCACTGCTTATGATGTAAGAAATGATCTGATGAAGATGTCAGTAGACAAGGTGATCGAGATATCTGCCATCGATTTGAAAATAGGAAGAAAATTTATTACTGTGCTATCAGTCTACACAACACCTGAAAATAGCAAAGACTTCTTAGAAAAATTTGAAGAGGTCCTGAATGCTGTCTGCTGGACCAAGAAAACGGTAATTATTGGAGGAGATTTTAACATAGACCTATTAAACTTGGAAAACCAATTCACATTATCCTTTAATGACTTGCTAGACTCATACAGCATCCATCCATCCATAATGGAGCCTACAAAATCAACCAGCACTTCCAAGACATGCATACACAATTTATTAACTAATGAACAGCACTATAAAGCTAAAACTATTCAAACAAGAATGTCGGACCATGAAACAGCTCAAATATTGACAATTGCCTAACAAAAAACAGACTCAACAAAATATCGCTATGAAAGAATAATGTCAGAAGAAAGAACTGACAACTTGGTAGAACGACTGAAATATGTGAACTGGAATATTAAGCTGCCCGTCCATTAGGTCGGTGGCGAAGTGAAGCGCGGCACGCCGCGACACGTTGTGGAAATGAGGAGGTCCGTCCACTATAGAGCGGTCGGCCAGTTCGGCACTCAGTTCTCAGTTGACTGTCGATGTATTTACTAGAGATTGGTTCGTCTATTTACTACCTGTGATTTTGGCTCTGTGACTGGCCTGTCGCAGTCACAGCTTCGGAGAAATCACAGAATACAAATCCTGTCACAACACACCTCTAGTATTATTACGTGTCAAGCCTACAGAAAGCATAACGAATCCAGCCGAATTATATCGAAAATTGCCGATGTCGCATGATTCTGGCACTGATCTCGGTTCGACGACGAACGCGTAGCGCAGCCGACCTAATGGACGGACCTAGTTCATTTTGGTTCGATCTTTCAGCACAGCGCTTCCACTGTAGACCGTGCAGAGCTTCACCACCGACCTAATGGACGGGCAGCTTTATACAGAATATTCCAGAATCTGATAGAAATAATCAATGGAACACATTTTTGTAACTATTCACAACAGAGTTTGAGCAGACATGCCCGCTAAAAAGGATTCCTATTGCCAAGCCAGAGCACATTAGGCAATGAGGCATACAAAAAAGATAAACAGCAATATGACCATCTGCTGAGAGAATAAATATGGAAAACACTTAAGACACAGTCTAGAATCAGGCAATAAAACTAGACGTTTGTGGAAGACAGTAAGAACAATTAAAGGGCAAAATATCAGAACTTCTCCCGTTCTAGAGAATCTTGATGAGATGGCTGAGAGATTCAACTTTTCAAAATCTGCGAAAAAATTTAAAAAAACAAACATTCCACAAAATCCAAATTCATTTCAATTCCAACAAATGGATGAAAATGAACTACGGAATATTATATCACTGTTGAAGAATAAGAGCAGCTGTGGAGTGGATGGTGTGCCAATGAACATCATTAGAAAATGCAGAGAACAGCTGGTCTGTCCTTAACGTATCTTATAACTAATTCACTAAATCTGGGCATATTTACCGAACAACTCAGAAAAGCGCTTATAAAACCATAGTTTAAAATAGATAGTGAACAAGCTCCAGAAAACTATAGGCCAATCAGTCTTCTTCCAACTTTATCTAAAATTAAAATAATCACAAGGACAATTATCCGTCGATAAATCGACAAATATTCCCCCTTGATCGGAGCTAATCATCCAATCAACCAAAGAATCTAACCCTAAGAAGTGGATTCAAGGAGAATGACTCTGCTGATAAAATCGCAGTAGGAATCTCGATACTTGTGACCTTTCAGATGGACCGCTGCAGTTTAACAACGTACAGCTTCTGGGAGCAACTTGCGAATCCCACCTTTGAGCGCAGAATACTCGATCGATGTGTATGACGTCCATCTTTTAGTCGATTTATAGACGGATATTTGTCCTTGTGATTATGTTAACTTATTATTACTGGAGCTCTTGCTTCTCCGTTAAACCAATTCCTATCTTTATCTAAAATATTCGAGCTAGTTGTATGTGAACAATTAATGGCTTTCCTCATTGATCAGGATATTTTGTCCTCCTCACAACACGGATTTATAAAAGGCAAATCAACACAGACTGCAATATTCGAGTTCATAAAGAAAACGTTGCGGGCTATGGAGGATTCTGAATTTGTGGTGGATCTTGGAGGATTCTGAATTTTTGGTGGATCTTTCAAAGGCCTTTGACACTCTGAACCATGAGCATACACTTCAAAAAATGGATTCCTATGGCATCAGTGGGACCTCACTAGAATGGTTTAGATCATATTTCTCCTCTCGAACGCAATAAGATGTAATCACTCATGGGAAATCCAAAGCTACCTCAAAACCAATACCAGTCGAATCATGAGTACCAAAAGGAAGCATCTTGGGTCCAATCATCTTCATCATTTTTATGAATGACCTATTTGCCGAGACAGCCTCTATCATTGATTGCTTACTTATAAATTACGCGTTACAGGCAACACCGCTGAAACCACTGCAGGAGATCAAGAAAAACTTTTGCTAAGAAAGGGTTATGTTCGTGAGAGTTTTTCTGATATTTCCGGGGAGTCTTGGTGTGATATCTGAACGTGATTAGAAAGAGGAAATTTCGAACTTTCCCGTACTTTTGATCTTTCATCGCGGAAAAATCGAGAGATACTTTTAAAAAATTCCCGAAAAATAACGAAAATATCGATATTTCCCAAAGGTGCAAAACCACAGGAAAGCATTTGGTCGCTGGGTTCAAGCTAGGTAGAGTTTTTTGGTACGAACAGAAAGACGAAAGACGAAATTGTGGCGTAGCGGGCCTCTTTTTTTTTGATTCCCACTTTCGTATTCTTGCAGGAATGATGGAAAAAAGTGACATTTCTAAGAAAATCCGGTAAAAATTGTCCATTTCATATTCTTCTGTGGACTCGGCCGAGATCGGCTATCTCCGCCGCCTTCGGGCTCGCTTTGGAGGTAGAATTTCTTGCGACAGTGAATATATGGCAACGTCGAACCTCGAATTTCTGTCGATTTCGCCGAAAACTTAAGCATCGTAGGCTTTGACCGTCGGCAAAGTTCGGGTACTTCCGTCAATATTTTCAAGCCGAACCAGCGTTATGTTTATGTCAATTGTCATTAACATCAATTCTAATTTGCCGTCAAAATAGCATCCTATGTGGAAGCTACATTGAAATTGACGAAAATAAAGTTAGTAACGAATGGAAATGCATTTAGAAGTATCAATCATGGTCAATACTGCCTAATTCCAACTCTAACAATGACTTTTTCAAGAAAAAGTCGAGTTATCGGTATAATTTTAGCAAGTTATTATAACCTTATGCTACATTCACGAGAGGAAACAGTAAGTATTACCTACAATTGAAGATTCTTTAACTTATCACAGGTTTTTCCAACCTGAATATCATGAGGAAATATTTATTTTCAGGTGAGTCAGATATTTTAAATGAACTGGACATTGGAAAGTTTCTGTATCATTGAAGTCATAAAGTGAAGAATGTTTAGAATGGGTTCAAGGCTACGATAAGAATCAGAATGCTAATCCAGAATTCGTCGAAAAAACATCACATTGCCATATATATTTGAAATGTTGGAGATTAACTCGACTTCAAAGGTATAAATTATTATGTTATTTTCCTTAAGCAAATGCATCAAGTATGATATTTTTGCAGTTTTGAGATATGTGAGGTCATGTTGTTGAAGTGTTATGCCATCCAAGTATTAAGCATATACAAAGGAAGAAAGCCTTTAAAGGACTGTAGAATGTTTTATGAATCTCTCAAAAATCTCACTATCCTCCCCCTGAGAATTCATGTATGTTGAACCATTTAAGTTTTATGGTGAGTGGTGATATGGATCATATCTAATGTTCTGATAAATTGGAAACTTGATCATGGCAAATTTATGTATCACATTCCTAGGTTTAATCAAGCATACTTTGTAGAAGATGGACTATCATCATTATGAAAAAAAAAGGGAACTCAATAGATTTTGAGAAGTGGAAATTGCAGAAATACTATGTAATCTATAGATGCTTTCAATAATATACAGCTGGTGTAGGACAAGACTGTATGATACTGTACCCCTGGTATATTTATTCATAATTGTGAATGAAACAGGAATATTCAATAGATTCTTACTATTCGCAAGAGGTTGATCTTCAAAAATCACAAGTCGATGTAACATTTGATGTCAATTGATAATAGAAATGATAGTGAGTAAGAAGATCACATTATCAAGAAACGTATGAAATTTTATATACACAATAGGCAGGTAAGGTTGAGCCTCAGTATATGTTCCGTAACACTCATGTATCCCTTCCATATTGCTACATCAAAATTTGGTTGGCAAAAATGGCATGGGGATGGAACATAACCGGGAAGGATACATCAATTAATTTACACCTTATAATATTTTTCCTAGACAAAATGAGAAGGTTACTGAATGTATAGTGAGAATCAAGCTTTTTTAAGTTGAAATTCATAACCACCTACAAGTAACTACTAATTTTTCTGTATATGGGTATAATTTCTAATGTATGCGTTATATGAAATGAGATGAAATATTCTGAAGTGAAATTTATCTATTCTGCAAGATAATCTTGATAATTTTGTGTATTTCACAGCATATCTGCCATTTTCTGAAACTATTTTGAGAAAAATCACAAATGAAGTTGCACCAACAACATCTAGATAGAAGATGGTATATAGAGGCTTATGAAGATATAGTTTGAAAACGATGTGAAACTTCTTGAATCGTAATATGCAACATACCTGATGAAGGCTATCAACTGATGAATTCTTCACATAAACCCCTGACACACTTCTCTAATGAACAAGTTTACTTGAACTCATTCATTCAATTACCTTTTCTTGGAATTTTTTTGTATCACCCAATGTATTCTATTGAACAATACTTTATTATCATTATCAATAATCGATAAATAAAAAATTACGTCAATATGCAGTTTTGGATTTGTCCTGTTTGAAAAACATGATATTTTGGTTACTCAATCATATTTTAATATGTCAATTATGAATTGGTCATCTCCATTAATGAAACAGAAAATTTAAATGTTCATAAAACTGTAATTCCTTTACAAAATGAATATTACTTCATGCTTTGGTGATTCTCGGTCGAAGAGTGATGTACTAGAAATATTGAAATTCAGTGAATTTGAGACATTGGAAATTCCTGTGAAATGGACATGCATATGTTTAGTGAATATTGAATTGGAAAAGCGAAAATTTTCGGATTTTATCCAAGAATTTTTTTTTAACGTTGTACAATGTTGAAATATGAATTTTTCATGCGATGATATATCTATTTAGTATTATTGGTGTCGTCCTGAGAAATTGAAATTTCGTTTTATAGTCAATTTTATGTTTACATGTGGAGCCACGGTTAGGGTCTATCCTCGAACTGAATTTTTACTAAATCGTGTCTGTATTTTTGTGAATATTGAGATGATGGAATTTCAAATGCATTCATCTACTGAACCGTTTGGCGGATTTTGTTCATTCCGAACTTAACCTTCGAATTCAAACTTTAAACCTACCCGGAAAATTTCGAGTGTCTAAGTTATTCCTTTGCAAAGTTATCGCGTTTACAGGCCGGCTGTAAACGCGATAACTTTGCAAAGGAATAACTTAGACACTCGAAATTTTCCGGGTAGGTTTAAAGTTTGAATTCGAAGGTTAAGTTCGGAATGAACAAAATCCGCCAAACGGTTCAGTAGATGAACGCATTTGAAATTTCATCATCTCAATATTCACAAAAATACATACACGATTTGGTCAAATTACAGTTCGAGGATAGACGATAACTGTGATCGAATTTTACATTAGCTACTGATTTTTTGTAAATTTATAAACAGTGTACTTCGTTTTTAATAATTCAGTCAACTATTCAATTAATCTACTCAAAAAGGCAAATCTACCCGCTAGGTAGATATGGGCGCTTCCTACGTAGGTATCGTTTAAGTAGATCTACAGTAAAGATTGATCTTTCGCTAGGTAGATCTGGGCGCGTACTAGTAATATCTAAAAGGATGAATAAATTTGTATTGTATTGTAAACCGGAAGCCATAGACACACCTTGTTTACCGCAGTCAATGGAAAACAATCTGCAATATCAATATCACAAATTTCTAAACGATCTAGTAAAATGAAAATTTTTCTGGGGGTCAACCTGATACCTGTGACAACCGGTTTATAAAAATTAATCCCTTTTTTCCTTGATCACGGCAGCACGAGTGAATTTCGCTAGTTGTTCCTTTGTTGTGTTTGGTATTGTCAGGAGAAGGTTGTTATGAGAAGAAAAATCAAAAAAGTTTCTAGGAAGAATGAAAAAATCGCACTCTTTCGGGATGGGATTCATAACATTCTGTTGAATGTTATATTTTCTGTGTACCAAATATTCAAGAAGCTAGCATTGATTTGAAAAGTCATAAAAAATATGGTTGAAGAATACATTGAATCATCGTAAGAAGGAAAAAATCGACGGGAATCAAGGAAATTCGTTATAGTGAAGTAAACAGACGAGAATGAGAAAGTGAGTTCAGAATATAATATTTTTCTCTCTCTATATCTATTTGTAACTTATAATAAGCCACAGCAAAGCGGGGCTTAGTTCAAAATTCACTTCTACTTACTCGTATTTAGAATCGAAATTTTTCCATTTGCTCACTTCCATCTCATGATATAATAAGAGGTCTTCTGTGTAAAAATCGGAAGTTAACCATTGTGTATTTGGATGATTTTCCTTATTTTGATGGTAAAACTTTCGCCAGAGTGCTCGAAGATCAGTTCTGAGTTTTTCCACAAATACCTAGAAGATAATTGCCAATTGAAGAGAAAAAAGTAATGGCAGATTATAATCAAATAAGATTCTTTCACCTTCAGAGGTAAAAAAACTTTTTTCAAGGACTTATATCTGTCAATGATTCAACAAATACTCCACCTTCATATGAGCTATGGTAATCAACCAAATCCTCTACACTAAAGAAGCGGTATCCAAGGAATTTAATTATTAATACCTATTGTCAGAATTACTCACCTTTGAAACGCAGCGAGGATTATAGATATTTCAATCCAGTTGGATGACTGCCTTCTAGTTATGAAGATTAAACCTTATCGCGTCAGTATTCCTTGTTATATCGAAGGAATTTGAAATATAAGATCAAATTGAAAAAACAGATCAAATTGGAATTTGAAACATTGATGTTAAATATTGACGCCAAGGTATGTGCAATTTCATAGAAATCATTTTAATACTCTCGAAAAAATATTTTTACAACAAAAATATGAAAATTTTCGATTTCTCTCAAAACTTCAAATGGGTATGTATAACCGTTCTTGTCCTTACTTTCGAATGTAAAAGCATATGCCACTGGACCGATCGCCAAAAAATCAAATTTGACCACGGATTTTTCTTCAGGGCTTCAGGTATTCCAACCTAATCGTTTAGGGCCATTTTCGGCTTAAAATTCAAACATAACAGACGGTTGGACAAAATGAAAACGCGCTGTGCCCCAGAACAAGCACATATGAGATATCTGTGGAGAAATATCTTCTTACGATAATATTGAACCTTCAGTCCTTGTAATTTTCCGTCGCCGCCAACGGAATTGTCGATAAGTAAAAGCGCAAGGCAATATTTTTCCATCCCGGCGCGCCCTGGCCAGTTGTCGATAAGTGCGCTTTGGCCTTAAATATATCTGAATATGTTATGGTTCATATACATACCTTGATTTTTGCCTTCTTCAGATCTTCACATCGTTTAACCTCTGCTCTTAAAGCCTTCAAAGTAGCAACTGTATAACCATCCCAGGCAACACAGAGAGGTTTTAAAGATATCCCGGCGATATCTTCTCAGAACATTGAGAGTACTTTTTCTACTTCTCTAAGAAGTCACAGGGAGTGCTATATTTCCTCCAAATGTCCGCCACAGCGATATTCTCGAAGAGATCCTGAAGATGTCGCATGCGGAAATTCTCAAACTTCCCACAATGGGAGTTCTATGGGAAATTCGCTCTAACAGTCTTATGGCGAAGAGTTTAAGAAATTCTCAAATACTTCCCATCGCGAGATTTCAGGGAGTACGACATGCGATATTTTCAGGAAATGCCCCTAACGAAAATATCCGGAAGTACTGATATTAACTTGTGAATTATATTTCTGGAAAGATTCCTGATGATAATTATATAGATTTTGTGCCGACTTGCTTTGTGAAAATAGCAGCATTAACACACAGCACTTTGTCTGCACAGATCAAAAATCCTCACGAGTAGCGCCTCAGGTAATATACCCAAGACAAGGATTTACAGATCTACTTTACCAGGGATCCGCGAGATGGCGAGCTCCTTGATCAAAACATCCAGGCGATATCGTAACATATGAACGCTTGGATTGTCGGTTCTTACGTCTGGTGGTTAGATGACTTCGAGTATTGTTTAGCGCTGTCGAAATTTATATTCACTCTTCATTCGTATTTCCGATATGAATGAGATCCGCGAGATGGCGAGATCCGTGAATAAGATATACCAGACGAAATCCTAATATGAGCGCTTAGATTGTCGGTTCTTACATCTGGAGGTTAGATGGCTTTGATGAATATTGATTTGTATTTCAGAAATGAATGGAGATTAATTATCGGTTATTAGAAAAATATATTCATATTCCATAATACTATGATGGGTATATGGAAACAAAATATTGATTTGGAATCCCTGTCAGTATTTGAATGAGAAATATGTTGATGATTTCTTGAGGAAAAACAACGGATCTCAGATTGGTCGATATTCTGACGAATCTGAGAAAAATATGAAGCAGTTTCGATTAAATTTTGGCTTTTCTGTTTTCTTCCGAGAATTCTCGAAATTCTTCAGATTTGAGAACGTAATTTCCACTCGCATGATGTTGTACAAGTTTGCCGTTGTCCAACCGATACTGGTGGTGAGTTTCAATACAGAAATATGATAATGTGAAAAAGAGAGCATTCTTTGCGCTGAATGAAGTCATTAATGCTACTCAATTAGGTTCGTTTCGTTATCAACTAGTAAACTAGTCGATAACTATAGTTTTAGTATAAAAACATTGTATAAGGAAGGTCTTCATTCAATAACAGAACTATAAATTTTCTAGAAACCTCTTACTTGTTAATACAGGTTTCAACCTGAAATGCATTTACTCATCCACCGAATGTATAAAAACGCCGTGATTTTGTACCACAAAATTTTTAATCATAACCTTCCGGAAAATCCGGCACCATAAAAGCCGGGAACAAAATATGATAGAGTCAATGTGAATTATGTTTTAACTTATTTGTTTTTGGTATGTTTGCCGATCATCCTATTTGCTTCTAGGAAGCCTCTCCGAATTTATTTATTTCGTTCTTATGAATCAAACACATATTTTGCCTTTATGTATAAATAGTGGACAACGAAATGAAATTATCTGCAATTTCTCTTTGTTCGAACTACGCACGAGGGATATCGTAAAAAATTCTGCCTCATGTTCGGGATTACTTCAGGAACGTTAAGACAATTTTCCATTGTTGTTACACTCGGGATGATCTTCGGAGCTCGCATCGCGAATTTCCTATTCTGGTTATGACTGTGATAACTTTAGGAACTCGCATTGCGAATTTCTTATTCTGGTTACGTCTGGGAAGACTTAAGGAATTTGCATTGCGAATTTCCCTTTCTTGTTCTGTCTGTGATGACCGTAGGAACTCGCATTGCGAATTTGCTATTCTGGTTCCATCTGAGATGACTTCAGGAACTCGCACTGCGAATTTCCCTTTCTTGTTATGTCTGTGATGAGTCTAGGAACTCGCATTGCGAATTTCCTATTCTGGTTACATCTGAGATGACTTCAGGGACTCGCATTGAGAATATCTAATTCTGGTTACGTATGCGATAACTTAAGGAGCTCGCATTGCGAATTCCCAAATCATGTAGTGTTTGTGATCACTTTAGGAAATCACTTAAGGAGTTCGCGTGAAAGCCGGATTAGGACTTCTCAGATATCTCGCCGGGAAGTTTGTGTTACTTGGGATCGAATTGTTCATGAAAAGAATGTCTTTTAGTTATACTCTCCTCGAGGAACTCCCAAAGGTCATCAAGGTTTTTCCTTAGATGATTTATTTTTGTTTCTGATAGGATATCCCTTTCAAAGTCTGTTTTAGAACAGACTTTGAAAGGGATATTCTATCAGAAACAAAAAGGAACAAGCTCTAATTCTTGGGCCATTCTTCCTATGGCTTCTTTGAGGCAAAGGTAACGTTCCTCCTTATCAAATTTCTCCTGCTCCAGGGATTCAACAAAGCGCTGCACATTTCTATATCGTTTTTTTGAGGTAGCGGTGAAACAGATAGTTTGTAAGGAGTTTTTTCTAATATATCACATAGTTCTTTCTGTTTCTCATGGAGTAAAGGAAAAAAGAAATAGAACATCTGTTTCTGATTATAAAGATGCACTATTTCTTTTTGCCTTTCCTCCATGAGTGCTTCCAACCTTCGATAAAAAATAGTTTAAATATTCTAGTAGGATTATTCATCTGAGAGCTGTGCCAACTGAGAAAAAGTAATAGTTTGTAAGCATGTAAACTACTGCACTGGTCCTTTATCTATACTACAGTACAAAGTGTAAACTTTTAAAGGTGTCAAACTTAGATGGGTGATTATAAAAGTGATTTGCAACAAAAAATGTTATAGAACGCATCAGCGGCTTTCCAGTCAGAACGAGACGATAAACAAAGCGGCATTTTATGTTATTTAAATTAAAAAAATTTTTTTTGGGTTTTCACTCTCAATTTCTGAAACAGAACTATTAAAAATTAAATAAAATTGATAGAAAGATAATCATTTGGAAAACGATTTTCAAACATCCGAAGAAAGCCCATGAAGAACCAAAAAGCCGAAGTGGACGACAATGAAAAAAGTACTAGATTTTCTACAGTTGAAAGAAATGTGTGGCTCTATAGGTATCAATCATATCTATAAACCCGTCACGGAGGAGATGATCCGCGAATAAATCAAACTACAAAAGGACATGTCTAACTGCGATGTCGAAGTCAAGGAATTAGACGGCGATCCTCGTCTTAATAAGAGATTTCTTGTCACAGCACCTATAAGTAAAAAGGACGTCATGTATAACCTTTCTTTCTTGCCAGAAGGAGTCGATGTCAAAAGATTCGAATTCACAAAACACTTTCGCCAAGAATAACCAACATATATTGTCTAAAATGAGAGCTTGCAACAACATCTCTATTTTACATCGAAATATTCAATCAATTGGAAACTCTGTGGATCAACTGGAAAGGGAAATCGAAACTGAGCTGAATGTAACAGTCTCACTGAGCACTGGAAAGATGAAGATCATATTCAAAACTAGGGAATCAAGGGTTTCAAACTGGCAAGCTTCTTTTGTCAATCCACAAATAAACATGGAGGTTCTGCTATTTATGTGAAAGAAGGCACTGCTTATGATGTAAGAAATGATCTGATGAAGATGTCAGTAGACAAGGTGATCGAGATATCTGCCATCGATTTGAAAATAGGAAGAAAATTTATTACTGTGCTATCAGTCTACACAACACCTGAAAATAGCAAAGACTTCTTAGAAAAATTTGAAGAGGTCCTGAATGCTGTCTGCTGGACCAAGAAAACGGTAATTATTGGAGGAGATTTTAACATAGACCTATTAAACTTGGAAAACCAATTCACATTATCCTTTAATGACTTGCTAGACTCATACAGCATCCATCCATCCATAATGGAGCCTACAAAATCAACCAGCACTTCCAAGACATGCATACACAATTTATTAACTAATGAACAGCACTATAAAGCTAAAACTATTCAAACAAGAATGTCGGACCATGAAACAGCTCAAATATTGACAATTGCCTAACAAAAAACAGACTCAACAAAATATCGCTATGAAAGAATAATGTCAGAAGAAAGAACTGACAACTTGGTAGAACGACTGAAATATGTGAACTGGAATATTAAGCTGCCCGTCCATTAGGTCGGTGGCGAAGTGAAGCGCGGCACGCCGCGACACGTTGTGGAAATGAGGAGGTCCGTCCACTATAGAGCGGTCGGCCAGTTCGGCACTCAGTTCTCAGTTGACTGTCGATGTATTTACTAGAGATTGGTTCGTCTATTTACTACCTGTGATTTTGGCTCTGTGACTGGCCTGTCGCAGTCACAGCTTCGGAGAAATCACAGAATACAAATCCTGTCACAACACACCTCTAGTATTATTACGTGTCAAGCCTACAGAAAGCATAACGAATCCAGCCGAATTATATCGAAAATTGCCGATGTCGCATGATTCTGGCACTGATCTCGGTTCGACGACGAACGCGTAGCGCAGCCGACCTAATGGACGGACCTAGTTCATTTTGGTTCGATCTTTCAGCACAGCGCTTCCACTGTAGACCGTGCAGAGCTTCACCACCGACCTAATGGACGGGCAGCTTTATACAGAATATTCCAGAATCTGATAGAAATAATCAATGGAACACATTTTTGTAACTATTCACAACAGAGTTTGAGCAGACATGCCCGCTAAAAAGGATTCCTATTGCCAAGCCAGAGC
This sequence comes from Myrrha octodecimguttata, assembly GCA_958510865.1. Taxonomy (NCBI): domain Eukaryota; kingdom Metazoa; phylum Arthropoda; class Insecta; order Coleoptera; family Coccinellidae; genus Myrrha; species Myrrha octodecimguttata. The sequence goes on along the minus strand of OY294057.1, from coordinate 797,197 downwards.
ACATTAGGCAATGAGGCATACAAAAAAGATAAACAGCAATATGACCATCTGCTGAGAGAATAAATATGGAAAACACTTAAGACACAGTCTAGAATCAGGCAATAAAACTAGACGTTTGTGGAAGACAGTAAGAACAATTAAAGGGCAAAATATCAGAACTTCTCCCGTTCTAGAGAATCTTGATGAGATGGCTGAGAGATTCAACTTTTCAAAATCTGCGAAAAAATTTAAAAAAACAAACATTCCACAAAATCCAAATTCATTTCAATTCCAACAAATGGATGAAAATGAACTACGGAATATTATATCACTGTTGAAGAATAAGAGCAGCTGTGGAGTGGATGGTGTGCCAATGAACATCATTAGAAAATGCAGAGAACAGCTGGTCTGTCCTTAACGTATCTTATAACTAATTCACTAAATCTGGGCATATTTACCGAACAACTCAGAAAAGCGCTTATAAAACCATAGTTTAAAATAGATAGTGAACAAGCTCCAGAAAACTATAGGCCAATCAGTCTTCTTCCAACTTTATCTAAAATTAAAATAATCACAAGGACAATTATCCGTCGATAAATCGACAAATATTCCCCCTTGATCGGAGCTAATCATCCAATCAACCAAAGAATCTAACCCTAAGAAGTGGATTCAAGGAGAATGACTCTGCTGATAAAATCGCAGTAGGAATCTCGATACTTGTGACCTTTCAGATGGACCGCTGCAGTTTAACAACGTACAGCTTCTGGGAGCAACTTGCGAATCCCACCTTTGAGCGCAGAATACTCGATCGATGTGTATGACGTCCATCTTTTAGTCGATTTATAGACGGATATTTGTCCTTGTGATTATGTTAACTTATTATTACTGGAGCTCTTGCTTCTCCGTTAAACCAATTCCTATCTTTATCTAAAATATTCGAGCTAGTTGTATGTGAACAATTAATGGCTTTCCTCATTGATCAGGATATTTTGTCCTCCTCACAACACGGATTTATAAAAGGCAAATCAACACAGACTGCAATATTCGAGTTCATAAAGAAAACGTTGCGGGCTATGGAGGATTCTGAATTTGTGGTGGATCTTGGAGGATTCTGAATTTTTGGTGGATCTTTCAAAGGCCTTTGACACTCTGAACCATGAGCATACACTTCAAAAAATGGATTCCTATGGCATCAGTGGGACCTCACTAGAATGGTTTAGATCATATTTCTCCTCTCGAACGCAATAAGATGTAATCACTCATGGGAAATCCAAAGCTACCTCAAAACCAATACCAGTCGAATCATGAGTACCAAAAGGAAGCATCTTGGGTCCAATCATCTTCATCATTTTTATGAATGACCTATTTGCCGAGACAGCCTCTATCATTGATTGCTTACTTATAAATTACGCGTTACAGGCAACACCGCTGAAACCACTGCAGGAGATCAAGAAAAACTTTTGCTAAGAAAGGGTTATGTTCGTGAGAGTTTTTCTGATATTTCCGGGGAGTCTTGGTGTGATATCTGAACGTGATTAGAAAGAGGAAATTTCGAACTTTCCCGTACTTTTGATCTTTCATCGCGGAAAAATCGAGAGATACTTTTAAAAAATTCCCGAAAAATAACGAAAATATCGATATTTCCCAAAGGTGCAAAACCACAGGAAAGCATTTGGTCGCTGGGTTCAAGCTAGGTAGAGTTTTTTGGTACGAACAGAAAGACGAAAGACGAAATTGTGGCGTAGCGGGCCTCTTTTTTTTTGATTCCCACTTTCGTATTCTTGCAGGAATGATGGAAAAAAGTGACATTTCTAAGAAAATCCGGTAAAAATTGTCCATTTCATATTCTTCTGTGGACTCGGCCGAGATCGGCTATCTCCGCCGCCTTCGGGCTCGCTTTGGAGGTAGAATTTCTTGCGACAGTGAATATATGGCAACGTCGAACCTCGAATTTCTGTCGATTTCGCCGAAAACTTAAGCATCGTAGGCTTTGACCGTCGGCAAAGTTCGGGTACTTCCGTCAATATTTTCAAGCCGAACCAGCGTTATGTTTATGTCAATTGTCATTAACATCAATTCTAATTTGCCGTCAAAATAGCATCCTATGTGGAAGCTACATTGAAATTGACGAAAATAAAGTTAGTAACGAATGGAAATGCATTTAGAAGTATCAATCATGGTCAATACTGCCTAATTCCAACTCTAACAATGACTTTTTCAAGAAAAAGTCGAGTTATCGGTATAATTTTAGCAAGTTATTATAACCTTATGCTACATTCACGAGAGGAAACAGTAAGTATTACCTACAATTGAAGATTCTTTAACTTATCACAGGTTTTTCCAACCTGAATATCATGAGGAAATATTTATTTTCAGGTGAGTCAGATATTTTAAATGAACTGGACATTGGAAAGTTTCTGTATCATTGAAGTCATAAAGTGAAGAATGTTTAGAATGGGTTCAAGGCTACGATAAGAATCAGAATGCTAATCCAGAATTCGTCGAAAAAACATCACATTGCCATATATATTTGAAATGTTGGAGATTAACTCGACTTCAAAGGTATAAATTATTATGTTATTTTCCTTAAGCAAATGCATCAAGTATGATATTTTTGCAATTTTGAGATATGTGAGGTCATGTTGTTGAAGTGTTATGCCATCCAAGTATTAAGCATATACAAAGGAAGAAAGCCTTTAAAGGACTGTAGAATGTTTTATGAATCTCTCAAAAATCTCACTATCCTCCCCCTGAGAATTCATGTATGTTGAACCATTTAAGTTTTATGGTGAGTGGTGATATGGATCATATCTAATGTTCTGATAAATTGGAAACTTGATCATGCCAAATTTATGTATCACATTCCTAGGTTTAATCAAGCATACTTTGTAGAAGATGGACTATCATCATTATGAAAAAAAAAGGGAACTCAATAGATTTTGAGAAGTGGAAATTGCAGAAATACTATGTAATCTATAGATGCTTTCAATAATATACAGCTGGTGTAGGACAAGACTGTATGATACTGTACCCCTGGTATATTTATTCATAATTGTGAATGAAACAGGAATATTCAATAGATTCTTACTATTCGCAAGAGGTTGATCTTCAAAAATCACAAGTCGATGTAACATTTGATGTCAATTGATAATAGAAATGATAGTGAGTAAGAAGATCACATTATCAAGAAACGTATGAAATTTTATATACACAATAGGCAGGTAAGGTTGAGCCTCAGTATATGTTCCGTAACACTCATGTATCCCTTCCATATTGCTACATCAAAATTTGGTTGGCAAAAATGGCATGGGGATGGAACATAACCGGGAAGGATACATCAATTAATTTACACCTTATAATATTTTTCCTAGACAAAATGAGAAGGTTACTGAATGTATAGTGAGAATCAAGCTTTTTTAAGTTGAAATTCATAACCACCTACAAGTAACTACTAATTTTTCTGTATATGGGTATAATTTCTAATGTATGCGTTATATGAAATGAGATGAAATATTCTGAAGTGAAATTTATCTATTCTGCAAGATAATCTTGATAATTTTGTGTATTTCACAGCATATCTGCCATTTTCTGAAACTATTTTGAGAAAAATCACAAATGAAGTTGCACCAACAACATCTAGATAGAAGATGGTATATAGAGGCTTATGAAGATATAGTTTGAAAACGATGTGAAACTTCTTGAATCGTAATATGCAACATACCTGATGAAGGCTATCAACTGATGAATTCTTCACATAAACCCCTGACACACTTCTCTAATGAACAAGTTTACTTGAACTCATTCATTCAATTACCTTTTCTTGGAATTTTTTTGTATCACCCAATGTATTCTATTGAACAATACTTTATTATCATTATCAATAATCGATAAATAAAAAATTACGTCAATATGCAGTTTTGGATTTGTCCTGTTTGAAAAACATGATATTTTGGTTACTCAATCATATTTTAATATGTCAATTATGAATTGGTCATCTCCATTAATGAAACAGAAAATTTAAATGTTCATAATACTGTAATTCCTTTACAAAATGAATATTACTTCATGCTTTGGTGATTCTCGGTCGAAGAGTGATGTACTAGAAATATTGAAATTCAGTGAATTTGAGACATTGGAAATTCCTGTGAAATGGACATGCATATGTTTAGTGAATATTGAATTGGAAAAGCGAAAATTTTCGGATTTTATCCAAGAATTTTTTTTTAACGTTGTACAATGTTGAAATATGAATTTTTCATGCGATGATATATCTATTTAGTATTATTGGTGTCGTCCTGAGAAATTGAAATTTCGTTTTATAGTCAATTTTATGTTTACATGTGGAGCCACGGTTAGGGTCTATCCTCGAACTGAATTTTTACTAAATCGTGTCTGTATTTTTGTGAATATTGAGATGATGGAATTTCAAATGCATTCATCTACTGAACCGTTTGGCGGATTTTGTTCATTCCGAACTTAACCTTCGAATTCAAACTTTAAACCTACCCGGAAAATTTCGAGTGTCTAAGTTATTCCTTTGCAAAGTTATCGCGTTTACAGGCCGGCTGTAAACGCGATAACTTTGCAAAGGAATAACTTAGACACTCGAAATTTTCCGGGTAGGTTTAAAGTTTGAATTCGAAGGTTAAGTTCGGAATGAACAAAATCCGCCAAACGGTTCAGTAGATGAACGCATTTGAAATTTCATCATCTCAATATTCACAAAAATACATACACGATTTGGTCAAATTACAGTTCGAGGATAGACGATAACTGTGATCGAATTTTACATTAGCTACTGATTTTTTGTAAATTTATAAACAGTGTACTTCGTTTTTAATAATTCAGTCAACTATTCAATTAATCTACTCAAAAAGGCAAATCTACCCGCTAGGTAGATATGGGCGCTTCCTACGTAGGTATCGTTTAAGTAGATCTACAGTAAAGATTGATCTATCGCTAGGTAGATCTGGGCGCGTACTAGTAATATCTAAAAGGATGAATAAATTTGTATTGTATTGTAAACCGGAAGCCATAGACACACCTTGTTTACCGCAGTCAATGGAAAACAATCTGCAATATCAATATCACAAATTTCTAAACGATCTAGTAAAATGAAAATTTTTCTGGGGGTCAACCTGATACCTGTGACAACCGGTTTATAAAAATTAATCCCTTTTTTCCTTGATCACGGCAGCACGAGTGAATTTCGCTAGTTGTTCCTTTGTTGTGTTTGGTATTGTCAGGAGAAGGTTGTTATGAGAAGAAAAATCAAAAAAGTTTCTAGGAAGAATGAAAAAATCGCACTCTTTCGGGATGGGATTCATAACATTCTGTTGAATGTTATATTTTCTGTGTACCAAATATTCAAGAAGCTAGCATTGATTTGAAAAGTCATAAAAAATATGGTTGAAGAATACATTGAATCATCGTAAGAAGGAAAAAATCGACGGGAATCAAGGAAATTCGTTATAGTGAAGTAAACAGACGAGAATGAGAAAGTGAGTTCAGAATATAATATTTTTCTCTCTCTATATCTATTTGTAACTTATAATAAGCCACAGCAAAGCGGGGCTTAGTTCAAAATTCACTTCTACTTACTCGTATTTAGAATAGAAATTTTTCCATTTGCTCACTTCCATCTCATGATATAATAAGAGGTCTTCTGTGTAAAAATCGGAAGTTAACCATTGTGTATTTGGATGATTTTCCTTATTTTGATGGTAAAACTTTCGCCAGAGTGCTCGAAGATCAGTTCTGAGTTTTTCCACAAATACCTAGAAGATAATTGCCAATTGAAGAGAAAAAAGTAATGGCAGATTATAATCAAATAAGATTCTTTCACCTTCAGAGGTAAAAAAACTTTTTTCAAGGACTTATATCTGTCAATGATTCAACAAATACTCCACCTTCATATGAGCTATGGTAATCAACCAAATCCTCTACACTAAAGAAGCGGTATCCAAGGAATTTAATTATTAATACCTATTGTCAGAATTACTCACCTTTGAAACGCAGCGAGGATTATAGATATTTCAATCCAGTTGGATGACTGCCTTCTAGTTATGAAGATTAAACCTTATCGCGTCAGTATTCCTTGTTATATCGAAGGAATTTGAAATATAAGATCAAATTGAAAAAACAGATCAAATTGGAATTTGAAACATTGATGTTAAATATTGACGCCAAGGTATGTGCAATTTCATAGAAATCATTTTAATACTCTCGAAAAAATATTTTTACAACAAAAATATGAAAATTTTCGATTTCTCTCAAAACTTCAAATGGGTATGTATAACCGTTCTTGTCCTTACTTTCGAATGTAAAAGCATATGCCACTGGACCGATCGCCAAAAAATCAAATTTGACCACGGATTTTTCTTCAGGGCTTCAGGTATTCCAACCTAATCGTTTAGGGCCATTTTCGGCTTAAAATTCAAACATAACAGACGGTTGGACAAAATGAAAACGCGCTGTGCCCCAGAACAAGCACATATGAGATATCTGTGGAGAAATATCTTCTTACGATAATATTGAACCTTCAGTCCTTGTAATTTTCCGTCGCCGCCAACGGAATTGTCGATAAGTAAAAGCGCAAGGCAATATTTTTCCATCCCGGCGCGCCCTGGCCAGTTGTCGATAAGTGCGCTTTGGCCTTAAATATATCTGAATATGTTATGGTTCATATACATACCTTGATTTTTGCCTTCTTCAGATCTTCACATCGTTTAACCTCTGCTCTTAAAGCCTTCAAAGTAGCAACTGTATAACCATCGAATTGTTCATGAAAAGAATGTCTTTTAGTTATACTCTCCTCGAGGAACTCCCAAAGGTCATCAAGGTTTTTCCTTAGATGATTTATTTTTGTTTCTGATAGGATATCCCTTTCAAAGTCTGTTTTAGAACAGACTTTGAAAGGGATATTCTATCAGAAACAAAAAGGAACAAGCTCTAATTCTTGGGCCATTCTTCCTATGGCTTCTTTGAGGCAAAGGTAACGTTCCTCCCTATCAAATTTCTCCTGCTCCAGGGATTCAACAAAGCGCTGCACATTTCTATATCGTTTTTTTGAGGTAGCGGTGAAACAGATGATTTGTAAGGAGTTTTTTCTAATATATCACATAGTTCTTTCTGTTTCTCATGGAGTAAAGGAAAAAAGAAATAGAACATCTGTTTCTGATTATAAAGATGCACTATTTCGTTTTGCCTTTCCTCCATGAGTGCTTCCAACCTTCGATAAAAAATAGTTTAAATATTCTAGTAGGATTATTCATCTGAGAGCTGTGCCAACTGAGAAAAAGTAATAGTTTGTAAGCATGTAAACTACTGCACTGGTCCTTTATCTATACTACAGTACAAAGTGTAAACTTTTAAAGGTGTCAAACTTAGATGGGTGATTATAAAAGTGATTTGTAACAAAAAATGTTATAGAACGCATCAGCGGCTTTCCAGTCAGAACGAGACGATAAACAAAGCGGCATTTTATGTTATTTAAATTAAAAAAATTTTTTTTGGGTTTTCACTCTCAATTTCTGAAACAGAACTATTAAAAATTAAATAAAATTGATAGAAAGATAATCATTTGGAAAACGATTTTCAAACATCCGAAGAAAGCCCATGAAGAACCAAGAAGCCGAAGTGGACGACAATGAAAAAAGTACTAGATTTTCTACAGTTGAAAGAAATGTGTGGCTCTATAGGTATCAATCGTATCTATAAACCCGTCACGGAGGAGATGATCCGCGAATAAATCAAACTACAAAAGGACATGTCTAACTGCGATGTCGAAGTCAAGGAATTAGACGGCGATCCTCGTCTTAATAAGAGATTTCTTGTCACAGCACCTATAAGTAAAAAGGACGTCATGTATAACCTTTCTTTCTTGCCAGAAGGAGTCGATGTCAAAAGATTCGAATTCACAAAACACTTTCGCCAAGAATAACCAACATATATTGTCTAAAATGAGAGCTTGCAACAACATCTCTATTTTACATCGAAATATTCAATCAATTGGAAACTCTGTGGATCAACTGGAAAGGGAAATCGAAACTGAGCTGAATGTAACAGTCTCACTGAGCACTGGAAAGATGAAGATCATATTCAAAACTAGGGAATCAAGGGTTTCAAACTGGCAAGCTTCTTTTGTCAATCCACAAATAAACATGGAGGTTCTGCTATTTATGTGAAAGAAGGCACTGCTTATGATGTAAGAAATGATCTGATGAAGATGTCAGTAGACAAGGTGATCGAGATATCTGCCATCGATTTGAAAATAGGAAGAAAATTTATTACTGTGCTATCAGTCTACACAACACCTGAAAATAGCAAAGACTTCTTAGAAAAATTTGAAGAGGTCCTGAATGCTGTCTGCTGGACCAAGAAAACGGTAATTATTGGAGGAGATTTTAACATAGACCTATTAAACTTGGAAAACCAATTCACATTATCCTTTAATGACTTGCTAGACTCATACAGCATCCATCCATCCATAATGGAGCCTACAAAATCAACCAGCACTTCCAAGACATGCATACACAATTTATTAACTAATGAACAGCACTATAAAGCTAAAACTATTCAAACAAGAATGTCGGACCATGAAACAGCTCAAATATTGACAATTGCCTAACAAAAAACAGACTCAACAAAATATCGCTATGAAAGAATAATGTCAGAAGAAAGAACTGACAACTTGGTAGAACGACTGAAATATGTGAACTGGAATATTAAGCTGCCCGTCCATTAGGTCGGTGGCGAAGTGAAGCGCGGCACGCCGCGACACGTTGTGGAAATGAGGAGGTCCGTCCACTATAGAGCGGTCGGCCAGTTCGGCACTCAGTTCTCAGTTGACTGTCGATGTATTTACTAGAGATTGGTTCGTCTATTTACTACCTGTGATTTTGGCTCTGTGACTGGCCTGTCGCAGTCACAGCTTCGGAGAAATCACAGAATACAAATCCTGTCACAACACACCTCTAGTATTATTACGTGTCAAGCCTACAGAAAGCATAACGAATCCAGCCGAATTATATCGAAAATTGCCGATGTCGCATGATTCTGGCACTGATCTCGGTTCGACGACGAACGCGTAGCGCAGCCGACCTAATGGACGGACCTAGTTCATTTTGGTTCGATCTTTCAGCACAGCGCTTCCACTGTAGACCGTGCAGAGCTTCACCACCGACCTAATGGACGGGCAGCTTTATACAGAATATTCCAGAATCTGATAGAAATAATCAATGGAACACATTTTTGTAACTATTCACAACAGAGTTTGAGCAGACATGCCCGCTAAAAAGGATTCCTATTGCCAAGCCAGAGCACATTAGGCAATGAGGCATACAAAAAAGATAAACAGCAATATGACCATCTGCTGAGAGAATAAATATGGAAAACACTTAAGACACAGTCTAGAATCAGGCAATAAAACTAGACGTTTGTGGAAGACAGTAAGAACAATTAAAGGGCAAAATATCAGAACTTCTCCCGTTCTAGAGAATCTTGATGAGATGGCTGAGAGATTCAACTTTTCAAAATCTGCGAAAAAATTTAAAAAAACAAACATTCCACAAAATCCAAATTCATTTCAATTCCAACAAATGGATGAAAATGAACTACGGAATATTATATCACTGTTGAAGAATAAGAGCAGCTGTGGAGTGGATGGTGTGCCAATGAACATCATTAGAAAATGCAGAGAACAGCTGGTCTGTCCTTAACGTATCTTATAACTAATTCACCAAATCTGGGCATATTTACCGAACAACTCAGAAAAGCGCTTATAAAACCATAGTTTAAAATAGATAGTGAACAAGCTCCAGAAAACTATAGGCCAATCAGTCTTCTTCCAACTTTATCTAAAATTAAAATAATCACAAGGACAATTATCCGTCGATAAATCGACAAATATTCCCCCTTGATCGGAGCTAATCATCCAATCAACCAAAGAATCTAACCCTAAGAAGTGGATTCAAGGAGAATGACTCTGCTGATAAAATCGCAGTAGGAATCTCGATACTTGTGACCTTTCAGATGGACCGCTGCAGTTTAACAACGTACAGCTTCTGGGAGCAACTTGCGAATCCCACCTTTGAGCGCAGAATACTCGATCGATGTGTATGACGTCCATCTTTTAGTCGATTTATAGACGGATATTTGTCCTTGTGATTATGTTAACTTATTATTACTGGAGCTCTTGCTTCTCCGTTAAACCAATTCCTATCTTTATCTAAAATATTCGAGCTAGTTGTATGTGAACAATTAATGGCTTTCCTCATTGATCAGGATATTTTGTCCTCCTCACAACACGGATTTATAAAAGGCAAATCAACACAGACTGCAATATTCGAGTTCATAAAGAAAACGTTGCGGGCTATGGAGGATTCTGAATTTGTGGTGGATCTTGGAGGATTCTGAATTTTTGGTGGATCTTTCAAAGGCCTTTGACACTCTGAACCATGAGCATACACTTCAAAAAATGGATTCCTATGGCATCAGTGGGACCTCACTAGAATGGTTTAGATCATATTTCTCCTCTCGAACGCAATAAGATGTAATCACTCATGGGAAATCCAAAGCTACCTCAAAACCAATACCAGTCGAATCATGAGTACCAAAAGGAAGCATCTTGGGTCCAATCATCTTCATCATTTTTATGAATGACCTATTTGCCGAGACAGCCTCTATCATTGATTGCTCACTTATAAATTATGCGGATGACACCAATGTATTATTAAAAGCGAAAACTCTATCGGGTCTGAAACGTCTCATAGAACCTACCATCGCGAAAATAAATGAGTGGTTCCTGAAAAACCAACTATGCTTGAATACTCGGAAAACAAATGCCATCTTGTTTCGTACCAGACACACAAACACCGGAGTACATCCGGACGACAGATTTTGAGCTTCTGCTGGGGAGGAGTAGTGCCTTCTTAGGTTTGACAGTGGACAGGTGTCTGCAATGGGATGACAATGTCTCCGAACTACATGGAAGGCTCAGTTCTTTCTGCTACTCCCGAGGAAATTTGAGGAGATACTTTGATGCAACATCTCTTAGAACAATATATTAAGCGGTTTTTGAATCAAAAATAAGATATGGTAATAGTTTTTATGGAGAATCGTCTGGAATGGGGGAGATCGTGAAACTTAAATGAAGAGCTATTCGCACCATAGTCGCAATCTATATTCAGGAGTGTCTGTTGTTTGTCTTCAAAAATAAAAAATACTTTGAAGAGAAAACTATCACAGATTAAAACACAAGTAGAACTGAACTGAAGTATCCAAGACATAGGCTGACTCTAACCAAGCGCAATGCTGAATATTGCTACATGAAATTCATCAACAAACTGCCACCCCAAATAAGAGCAGGATTCCCATCAAGACGGCGGACGGTGACGCATCTGCTCTTTCATATCCGCGCAAAAAGTGAGTTCCACGAAAGTAATCAGCCACCGACTCCGGGTATAAAAACCCGGATTGATCGAGCTAGTTGCTACTCAACTGAAAGTCCTGCACAAAGGTGAAATTTTTCGACAAAGGAAAAGTGTTTTGAAAACTCAATTTTGAACTACTTCACATCATTCAGAAAAATTGATAAGCAAAAACGCGATAAAGCTGACCAGATGTCCCAAGAAACAGATAGCCGCTGATAGCGAGGAAATAAACATGAGTTCCACACCTGGGGATCTGACAAACTCAAATCAGAATGATAAACAGGAGATCCTCCAGATGACAGACACCACACAAAATAATTACACACAAAATAATCGCTCCCCCCTGGAAAACTTTATTGGATTTGACCAACATGAACAAGCAGTTTATCATGTCCCAAAAACTCACACATGGCAAACAGTCATCAACAACAAGAGAAAAATAGTTCGACGCCAATCTTCACAAGAATGTGCTGAGCAAATAGAAACAAACAACAGATTTCAACAACTTCAAAACGATTATGGCGGAAATACTTTACCTGATGAGCAAAGAAAAAGCAGAAAAACAACGAAAGAGAAGTAATACACAAACCACCCCCTATATTTATTTACGGTGTGTTAAACTATAAAGATATGATAACAAGCTTAACATCAGCAACCCCTACTGACTCATATGTCGTTAAAAGCATGGCAAACAATATAATCAAAGTCAACCCAGACAATTCAGAAACTTATAGAAAATTATTACATCACCTGAGAACTGAAGAAATCATACACCACACCTATCAAATGATGGAAGAAAGGGCTTATAGAGTAGTTATACGGGGATTGCACCTCTCAATACCAATACCCGAAATTACAGAGGAGCTCGAAAGGAAAGGCCATAAAATGAGAAATATCAGCATTGTCAAGCACAGGGTGACTGAAGAACCACTCTCACTTCAATTCATAGATCTAGGGTCCCAAAGAAATAACAAAGAGATATTCAATCTGCAATTTCTCATGCAAATTAAAATCAAAGTGGAACCACCAAGATTAAAAAACAATATTATTCAATGCACGCGATGTCAAGACTACGGACACAGCAAAACATATTGCAGAAAACCCTATAACTGTGTTAAATGTGGACAAGACCATGACAGCAAGAATTGTCGTAAACAAAAAAATACACCAGCCACATGTGCACTTTGCCAAGGCGATCACCCTGCAAATTATAAAGGATGCACTGTTTACCGTGACCTGATGAATATGTGATACAGAAATAAAGAAAACAGAGCTAACACACAAAACTAAGTAACAACCAATACTCTAGTCGAAACACTACCTGTACCAAGTAATATCGCTAAAACGAATAAAACTTACGCCCAAGCCCTAAACATGCAAGACACAGATGGCATACATCAATTATCAGAAAAACTAACAGACTTTCTTGGGGAGTTCAAAAATCTATTCACACAATTGCTTAATCAAAACAGCATGATCCTAAGCATGCTCACTAAAGTCATCAACAAGCTATCAAACTAATAGCTACCTCATTGCGAATTGCTGCATGGAACGCCAATGGCCTAAAAAACCATATCCTGGAAATAGAGTATTTCCTCAACATCAACAAAATTGACATCCTACTGATATCAGAAAGTCATGCAACCTATTATACTGATATCAAAATACCTCGATACAACGTATATTATGCAAACCACCCAGATGGAATAGCACATGCAGGTTCAGCAATCATTATAAAAAATACCATTAAACACCACGAAGAACAACCTTATATTACTAACGAAATCCAAGCAACTGTACTGAATCTGGAAACATTCAACTGACCCCTGCGTATAGCAGCAATACAGTAACAACTGAAGAATACAACGAATTCATACTCACTTTGGGCCCTCGTTTTCTTACTGCAGGGGATTGGAACGCGAAACATACCGCATTTGGGTCTAGATTAACCACCTCCAAAGGACGAGCTCTGTACAGAACGATTTTAAACAACAACCTCAATATTCTATCTACAGGGGAACCCACCTATTGGCCCACTGACTTGAATAAAATACCCGACTTGCTCGATTTTGGAATGACTAAAGGCATTGGTGATGTACACAACAACATTGAATCCTGTTACGATCTGTCATCTGATCATAGTCCCATAATAATCAGCCTTAGCACATACCCAATTCAGAAGATGTCAATACCAAAACTATGCAGCATAAAACCTGACTGGGAACTATTTCGGAAAACCATTGATGAAGTCATAACTTTGAACCATCGAATAAGTAATGATGAAGAAATAGAAAAAGTTGTTAAATACCTGACAGAAATCATTCAACACGCGTCCTGGACTGCTACACCTGATAGAAGTGAAAAAGTGGAAATTCAAGATACACCACTACACATTAGGCAAATGATATTTGAAAAACGAAGAGTAAGACGACTATGGCAAAGAAGTAGAAATCCATCAGACAAAAGGAACCTGAACAGACTAACCCATGAAATCACGAAAAGCTTACAAGAGATAAAGAACAACAGTTTCCATAACTACATAACCCCGCTATTCCCAGACGACCATTCTTTGTGGAAAGCCACTAAAGAGTTGAAACAGCCTATAGTTAGCAACTCACCCAACAAAAAACCTGATGGAACTTGGGCCCGCACAAACTCTGACAAATCAACAGTTTTTGCCGAATATCTAGCCGATGTATATAGTCCCAACCAACAACAAGGTAACTCTGACAGTGAAATCAAAGATTTTCTAGATGCTCCTAACCAGTTATCTCCTCCAATTAAGACCTTCACATCAAAGGAAGTATACAGTGAAATTAAATTACTGAATTCACGCAAAGCACCTGGTCATGATCTTATAGTAGGAGACATACTGAAAAACCTGCCACGGAAAGCCATCGTCCTTCTCACAACCATATACAATAGAATTTTCGAAATAGGCTATTATCCAATGCAGTGGAAACTCGCACAAGTGATCATGGTACCTAAACCCGGCAAGCCCCCAACAAACTGTGAATCCTACCGTCCGATTAGTCTATTACCTATCATTTCAAAACTATTCGAAAAACTCCTACTAATAAGACTAGAAGAAACAACATCACTGAAAGAACATGTACCAGATCACCAATTTGGATTCCGAAACGACCATTCAACCACCCAACAATGCCATCGAATTGTCAACAAAATCAAAACTTGCCTTGAAACAGGAGAATACTGTAATTCGGTGTTTTTAGACGTAAAACAAGCATTCGACAAAGTCTGGCATGAGGGGCTACTATTCAAACTGAAGAAAATCTTACCCGATCGATTCTACAGAATATTGAAGTCTTACTTGAATGATCGCTACTTGTAGGTTAAAATTGAGGACTCGTTTTCAGATTATAAGCCCATAAGATGTGGCGTTCCGCAGGGTAGCGTACTCGGACCTATACTCTACCTGATTTTCACCTCGGATATCCCACAAACTGACCAGTCTACCATGGCAACATTTGCAGACGATATAGCAATTACAACCTCCGATGCAGACCCATTGTCATCATCCGAAAATCTGCAAAATCATCTGGATGCTCTCTCTGAGTGGCTTACAAAATGGAAGATAGAGATCAACACCAACAAGTCGGCCCAGGTAACTTTCACCAATAAAAAAGGAAAACCCCCTCAAGTGAAACGGCAAAACGCACCGATACCTCCTCAGTCAGAGATCAAGTACCTCAGACTACATTTATATGAGAAACTAACATGGAGAACTCATCTAAAAAAGAAACGGCAACAACTCGACATGAAAGTGAAGAAAATGTACTGGTTATTAAACAAAAGATCCAAGCTGTCCCTTGAAAATAAAGTGACAATCTACAAATGTATCCTGAAACCACTGTGGATATACGGATTAGAACTGTGGGGATGTGCTAAGCCTTCCAACACAAGAATACTTGAGGCATTCCAGTCAAAGACACTCCGTATGATAGCAAGAGCTCCATGGTATGTGACACACCAAACTATACAAAATGATCTGGGAATAAAATCTATAAAGGACACAATAAAACCAAGAATCAACAAATACAGGCACCGAACCACAGATCATGAAAATATAATGGTTAGTAATCTTTCCGCGCAACCCCTCTTGGAGAAGAGACTAAAAAGAACCTGGCCCGAAGACCTCTAACAACCATGCGGAGAACCATTTGGATGGTACCCGACTCAAGTCAAGATCTTATATACATTTACTTATTACTGTAAAAAGAAGATTGTAAATATGCAATAAACAGTTAAAAAAAAAAATAAGAGCAGAGACGACCCTGATCGGTTTCAAGAGACAGATCTTTCAACTACTACTGAGAATAGAACCATATTGTGTAAATGAATTTCTAAACTTTTAATGTAAAATTTTGACCCTATTTCACTTCGAGTGTACTTTCTCTATTTGAAATAAAGACTATTCTATTCTATTTTTTATGGAAAACGCCCTTGCGGATTGCAGGATTGAACTACTTAGCTTTCAAGTTAGTGTATACTGAAAAAGACCATAATTGTGCAAATTTAGAAACGGAATATCAAAAGCAGTTGATAACTTAGATGGAGAGGTCTATCTCCAAATAACAAGTAACAATTTCATCACATGATATAGATATACAGTCGAACCTCTATAACTCAAACTTGAAGGGGAAGCCAAAAAAGTTCGAGTTATTGAGAATTCAACCTAAAGAAATACCTAACAAAAAAAAATTCATTACCACATTCATAAAAATAAACTGAAATACATTCTGGGGAAAGTGCCATTGGACTCGAATCCATTTAGTACCTATTAATTGTGAGATTCTGCGTCTATACTGAAATTTGAAACTTTGTATAATTCCCTGATCAAGGTGCTGTTATTTTGCTGTCATTATAGGTAGAAAAAAATCAACTTTATTGTCTTCATTCGATGATCGATATTTGGCTGATCAGGGTAGTTGTCAATCAGAAATAGAACTTTCAGATGTTGAAGCTGGAAATTTTTGTCTAGATTCAACAGCCACTTTTCAAATAGCTCACTCAACATCTGGGTCTTTGTGTTAATGTAGTAAGTAAGCGGTCAACATTTCACTCCTGCGAAACATCGTGGCTTTGCGCTTTTTCTTATTAATAAAAGTTTTAATTTCTCACTGCCACTCATATTTGCGGCTAATAAAAGAGTCAACCTTTCCTTGACGTCAAAACTCTGATCTTATTGTTTTCAAATGTTCGACTTGACGAGATCTTTACTTTGGCTGGACGCAGCATTGAGTTAGAGTTGAAGAGGTGTTTGAGTTATAGAGATTCGAGTTATGGAGGTCAAAATGCGGGGAATTCTTGGTAATGTGAAGGGAACGCTGCGAGTTGAAGAGGGGTTCAAGTTATAGAGGTTCGAATTATAGAGGTTCGACTGTAATTAAAATATTAAAAGGTAATGACAACAAAACTAAGAAATGCGATGATGCCGTTCTAACGGAAGGCTCGCAAAATTCAGAGAAAGCAAGCAAATATAAAACGAGCAGTGGAGATGGAAAGAATATCATCAGAACAAGTCAATGTGACTGGCAACATCTGGAGTGATATTATTGTTCAGAATGAGAACGATAAGCAACCAGATGATATATCGAAAAAATGTAAACAAATTGGAAATTCTACGATTTCTACTGCACAGAATGAATGGAAAGTGGTAACTGGGAAGCAGAAGGTTCGAAGAGAAACAGTTTGTACTGGAATAAATGCTCCTATAGGAGAAAACTTAATTATGGGTGCACCTAGGAGACGATGGATCTGAGAAGTTTGAAGAGTCCAGAAGAAGTAACCGTTAAGAAATTGAAAACTTTCGGTTCAAATTCGGCCGTCAGCATAGGCTCCAAACGACGTAATCTTTAATTTGTTAAATGATAACGATTTTTGGCTCACTAGGGCAATTTTAAGACCTTTTAATTTTCATAACTTTTTTCAGAAGGGGGGCAAGGGGGAATAGAAAATCTATGTGTTGTGTCCCCGCTTCATAATTCATTACTTCCTTCATATGAATGTTTAATGTTTTCGTGATAAAGTTAATCAAATAAAAGCTAAATGCCTACAATATGATGTTGTTTTGTTTACTGAACATTGGATGTCTATGAAGAGCTGAAAAATGTTAAACTGCATAATTACACAATTATTATTATTCATAATGGCATCATGAATACCTTTTCCCGCAAATTAAATAACCCAAAACACATGACAGAAATTAATAATAACTTAACTGAAAAAACGATTCATCAATAAATATAATGTGGACACAACTGTTTTCTCGGGTAATCGATCTTACATACTAATATTTGACCTGGAAGATCCAGAACCAATAAAAAGCAATAAAAACAGTCAAATTCACGTGAAAAAATATGATCCTTCACAAAATCAACAGCAACACTTCGGGAAAGCACCCAAGCAATCATTTCATGGAACAAAACGATATATCATGCCCATTATTGGTGGATGCCAAAAAAGACAAAACACACAACACCTCTTCTAGAAATTAGATTATATTGAAAAAAAATAATGCACAAGATACAGAACATTAGAGGAAGCCTAATCCAGTGCAACCCAGCTTTGAAGGCCATTAAGGAGAACCCTCCAACGATTAACAACCAAGTCAAAAAACAGAAATGAGCTCAGTCCCTTTCAAAAACACAAACTGTATATCTTTTTGCTTTGTTTTCATCCTGACAGTAAACTAGAGGAAACGGTTTTCACCAAAGCAGCTCTGTACAAGTACTCAATTGTTATTGGCGATTTCAATGCTACCTCTAAAAGAAAGCTAGCTCAAATAAATGATTTCCTGAAGAAAAACAATTATTGGTGATGCCGAAACAGGTCCTATATCCATAATGAATAAATATTAAGACATTCCCCCAATTTGCTATCATAAACAGAGAACCCAAAGACAAATATCCTGAAGGTAGAATTGATTCTGGACTTGGAATCTAACAATCTTGCCATGGTAGTGGAATTCAATACGAAACTTGACCTCAACCGATAGGGATAAAATTACATATAACAATAAACTTTACAACATGGACAAACTTAATAATGACATGAACTTATATATTGAACAAAATGGTAACACGCCTCTTAACGAACATTATATTGAAGATGTTAATAACATGCTATCAGAAATCATAGGAAAACACATTAGTTATGAAAAAAACATGCATTCCTTCACGAGTTACCTCCTTACAAAACAAAAACCCACAATTAAAGAGAGAGCTGAATAACTAAAATAAAAATATACGACGTATAATACAACAGTACAGAGAAAATAACTGGATCCTAGCATAAATCGGCACATTCCCAACCCCTTATAGCTTGCAATTCTGGTTTCAAATATCTAGAATGCAACCCTAAAAAAACCGCAATATTAAGTTTAGATATCATGAAAGTCTTAGACACAGAGTATTATTGTACAAATGGCAAGAACTCTGAGTTCCATTCAAATTTATAAAGTTACACTTCTTAGAGAACAGAAGACTAGTGGTTAAGGTGGGTTCAAGCTGTTCAGATTATTTTCGCCCTGAGCAAGGAACACCCGAAGGATCTCTAATGTCAACCCTCCTCTTCAACATATTATAACATACTAGTAGAGCTTCCTGACAACTTATACATCCTGCAGTATGCAGATGACACAATACCAATATCACATGCTATAACACTAAATAAGTGTATGAAGAATCTACAATATCTGCTAGGCTATGTCCCAAATTGGTTCAAAATATGGAGAATGAAAAATAATGCAAACAAATCCCATTTCACAATATTTGACTATAGAATCTCTCCTGCGTCGCCTATCCTAGAACTAGATGGTAAGACTATCCCACCTTTACCTTCATTCAAATACTTCAGAGTTAAAATCAATAATAAGCTGAATTTCAACCATACAACCATAGAACTATTTCTAGAGCAAAGTATTTTAGCAAATTAGTAAGGTTTCAACAGCAACACTGCCGCAAAAATCTAGAAAACCATTTGCCGCCCATTGTTAGAGGATGCACAAAAAATATTTGCCAACTGCAGAAAACCTGCAATGAAAAATATCGATTAAGAGGAGACAACAGCACTTAGAACCTTATCAAGAATGAGACATCCCAATTACATACTCTACAATCCACCAAATAATCTACTTTACTCAAGCACTAACATTGAGCCAATAAGAACGAGGCTGAACACTCTTTGGTCTAGATTTGTGGAAAGGCTAAAGAATCAAGACGACATACTGACTCTCTATCAAGATGATAACAGCTATACGTCCTCAAGAAAACACCCATGGCAGACGTTAATGGATATATTCAGAATATAATATAGATTTCATTTGTAATTTTTTTTTGTTAAACACAAATTGTATATAAGAAACACTTGGCTGACGGACCCAAGGTCGATGGCCATTTGCTCTGCAATAAATGACATCTATTATTATTATCAGACCTCAAAAAACTTATATTTTCATTTTGTCCTGTAATTGTTTATCACTGAAAGAATGAAAATATTTCAGATGAAGATTCATCCTCACTATCGATTGTACCGAATAGTACTTTCACTATCCACCTATATTACTAAACCTGGTTTGTATTAGAAATTTTTTTTCCCAAACATTGCTGATGGGTTCTGCATATGGACCTATAAAACAGTTTTCAAGTATTTATACAATATCTTGAGAAATGGAAGATAAAATGACAGATTTAAATTTTAACTAGTTTAATTCACATAATTTTGAACCTATTTTCTGAAAAGTATTATAACCATATGAATGTGTACATTAGCTACACAAATATGTGCACTTTGTGAAGTCTCCAAAATTTAAAATATGATGATATTTCCATTGATCAAGAGTATGGGAATATATAATTATGTAACACGTCTCCGAAAGTCCGTTTTTAAAAAGAGTTTATCTTTCTAGGTTTCTTAATCACAACTTTATTGAAAGCTAAAGGAAAAGAATACACTACGGAAGGAGGTGTTTATTTTGTGAGCCCTAATAAGCGTTACAATGGTCAGATTAGAACTAACTATCTCTTACATATTCACATCAAAAGAAAAGAATGAAAATGAATAGTTTGCATTATCTAATTCTTGGAAGAGCGGGTCGTTGCTATGGGATGAACTGTCTCATAGGCGGAATCCGGTAGCATGGGGTTCCTAACACTTTCCCCCTTTAGACGGCAACGTCCTCGTTGTCAGCGGATTCACCTGGGTCCTTAAGATCGATGTGGATAATTCTCCTTGGTTTGTACAAAAGGTCTCTTATCCTTGCTCTGTTAATCGTTACGATGAAAATTCCAGTAATTATGCAACAGAGCAAAATTCCAGTTATGGTATAGTGTGTTAACTGAGATATTGGATGTAGGTACATGGGTTGGTCCAAAAGTTTCTCAGCTTCTTGTAGGATCGAGTCTGGCTCTTTCAGGTGCCTTAACTGAAGCTCAATTTTCTGTCTTGAGTTGAAAGAAATTTTTGAAATATTTTGGATTTTTATTTCGAAAATTGGAATGGAATCGTCAAAAATTGAATTCTCAATGATAATTTTGCAGGGAGAATCAAGTAAATTTGTTCCTTGGATAGGCTTCTTTATTATGATACCATGGCAGTCTTCTAGTACCATCTGAGATTTCTTGAACAGAGTCAGTAACTGTTTATTCTTTAAAACATGGATAATTTTGAAATCATTGTCGATTAGAATTGTTCGGCAATATTCTGGTGTTGATAAAGTGCAATTTTCCTTGGCAGGTGGCTGGAGGCACAGTACAATGGAACTATCTAGGGTACGACAGGCTTCATTGGTCCAATATTCTTGATTATTGATTGTTATCGAGTACTTCTTTGGTGGAATAATAGCTATATCTTGGTGGTTAGGTATAGGGTACACTCGGGAGTAATTAGCTATGAATTCTTTAAGTATGGGAATTTTAAGGAGGAAACTTATCATTTTATTCGTTCCTACGACAGATATCTTTGAAAATTCTAACATTTTGTAAGGATGAACCTGATTGATTGGTGATAATTCCTGTGGTTTATAAATTTGTTGAAGATATTTCTCAATCCATTGAAGTTCATTGACTTTGATGAGTTCTAAATTTGGTATTTCTTTGATTGAAAAACTAATTGTTCTTTCAATCATAAGTAAATGATTGAGTAAAATTTCTGATTTGAATATTTCATTCCGTACAAGGATTGCAAAAGATTCTTTAGATTTAATTTCTTCAAACAGTGATTTTGTTTTTTGAATTTTTTGATTTAACAAAGCTACATCATCTGAGTACCTCTTAGTCAAATGATTAGCAAAAGAAGTTAATTTATCTACTCTTTTTATTTCGTTATTTCTAATTTGATGTAGTTCTTCAAGATTTTCATTTATGATTTTTAGGTCATCGTCATCTAAGTTTCCAGTAATGAATTTGATGCCTTTTCCAATGAAATTAGCCAAACCTCTCTTAACCTTGTTATTGTTTTCAAATTTTTGAAGTATTTGCTCTATCTGGACATGAGTTGCATTCAACTGAAGGCAGATTTTATGATGAAATTCATCGTAGGAATATTTTTCATGAAGTTCTTTAAAATTTAGTTTCAATTGATCGTAACTATTCATCAAATTAGTTAAGTTAATTTTGAAAAGAAAGTTATGATAGTGATCAAGTATTCTTGCTTCACTTAGGGGCTCTTCAAAGTATCCGTTAGTTATTATTTTGTAGACCTGAAGGGCCTGGTAGGTTCGGGTCAATATCAGGAGGGATATTGGTATCCTGAAAAGAGAGAATATTTTTTCTTAATTTCTTTACTTTTCCAATATGAGCTGTGGTTTCTCGAGATTTCTGAGTTAAACCACTGATTTTGTTTTGTTGTTGATGTTCGACAGTAATTTTTTCAAAGGGAGGGTCGGTTTTTCTAGGTCTGTTCCTCTCAACATAAACTTCTTTTTGGTCTAAATTTGGAGGGTCATTTCGATTCTCATTCAATCTATCTAAATTTTTCTGTGCTTTTTCTCGATTTCGTTCGTAGATATTGTCGAAAAATGGCAAAATTTCTTGTTTTCTCTTTTCATTGTATTGTTCATACACAGTCATGGTTAAATCGAATTCTGGTGGTTTATCGTAGGGTCCGTACAGTAAATTAAAAGGCGAATAACCAGTGGCAGAATGTATCGATTGATTATAAATTAAAGTAGCTGTGATCATGAGGTTGGAAGGGTTCTCATTTGGATTCTTCAATTTAAGAATTCTGAGTTTTTCTAGAATAGTTGAATGATATCTCTCTATTGGAGAGTTAGAGCTTGGGTTGTTTACAGTGGTGAAATGTAAATTTATTTTGTTAAGTTTGCAAAATTCGATGAATGTTTTATTATGGAATTCTTTCCCTTCGTCACACACAATTTTCTGAGGGATGTTATGATGAGCAAAAAAATGTCGTAATTTATTCAAAATAGTAAGACCAGTACCATCTTTCACAAGGTACGATTGGGCGTATTTAGAGAATAAATCAATAATTGTTAAAAACTTAGAATTTTGAAAAGAAAAGGTATCCATGTGAATAACTTCAAAAGGTCTCTTCGCTAGAAGGGGACCGGAAAATTTTAATTTATAAGGATGCCTTTCGTATTTAGATTGAAGGCATAATTCACATTGATTAATAATTTGGGTAATTATTTGTTTCATTTTAGGCCAGTAGTACTTTTTTGATAAGTGATTGTAGGTTTCTGAGATACCGTTATGATTTTTATCATGATATTCGGAAACAATCTCTTTTTGATTTTCGTCACAATTGACATCCAATAAATAAGTTTTACTGATAAAAAGTTTCACTGAATAATTAAATGACTCTTTACAGAATCGAATGAATGGTAGTCGTAACTTATTATCTCTAAAGTAAATTCCATAGGTTTCATTCGGTCTGAAGATTTCTTTAAAAAGGATGGAAAAGTCTGTTTCCATTCGATTTTGTCTTATTGATACATTGTAAGTATTTTTCCCGAAAGGTTTCGTATATTTCAAGTTATATTGCTCCCCTATGTCCAAAATAATTCTGTTTGGGTAAATGTTCACAGATGATTCGGTGATTGGTATAACTTTTCCGTTATCTTCTTGGGTGGAATGAATGGTAGCATCGGAGTTATTGTCTTGGTTTTGATTTTCAGGTTGGTTAATCAGATTTTGATTGTTTTCTGAATTTAAAATTTTTTCTACTTCGTCATCTTCTAATACTGGTATTTCATCAGTGTTTGGTAAAATTGAAGCTAAATCGACATTAAGGTCGTTGTCTGTCAGTAATGAATTATCGTCTTTTTCACGATTATTAATTTCAACACGAGAAAGTGCGTCAGCCACTTTGTTTTCTTTACCTTTGGTATAAATTATGTTAAAATCTAATTCTTCCAATTTCAACTTCCAACGTATTAATCGGGAATTGGGTTCTTTAATTTTATAGAGCCATACAAGGGGATTATGATCGGTTTCAATGGTGAATTTTTGTCCAAAAAGGTATGGTCTGAAATGTTTGGTGGAATCTAGGATTGCCAGTAATTCCTTTTCAATTGTGGAATAATTTTTCTCGGCTGAATTTAAAGTTCTTGAATAGTAAGCTACAGGACGATTTGATTGTGAAAGAACACTTCCAATGGCTATATTTGAAGCGTCGGTAGTTAATTTGAAAGGTTTTTCAAAATCTGGATAGACCAAAATTGGGGCATTTGTTAATAACTCTTTACATAATTGAAATGCATGTAAATATTCAGGATCGTCAGGTTTTATTTTTGCGCCTTTTTTCAGACATTTAGTGAATGGTGAAACAATGTGTGCGAAATTTTGTATGAATCGGCGGTAATAACCTACCAAACCTAAAAATGATTTTATTTCCTTCACAGTACGTGGAATGGGGTAATTGTCTATGGTTTTTAATTTTGAAGGATTAGGAGATACTCCTTCGGGGGTTATGACATGTCCTAAAAATTCTACGTTTTTACTTAAAAATTCACATTTATCGAGTTCGATTTTGAGATTGAATTCTTTGATTTTCTGAAATATTAATTTCAAATGGTAAATGTGTTCTTGTAAAGATTTAGAAAAAATGACGATGTCGTCCATGTAAACGAAACAGAATATGTGAAGATATTTTTTTAATACATCGTCCATAACACGTTGAAATGTGCTTGGGCCGTTTTTCAATCCGTAGGGCATACGAAGGTATTCATAATGACCGTTGTTCACTGTAAAAGCAGTTTTCTCGATAGATTCCGGATCCATTTCTATTTGATGGAATGCTTTCGCCATGTCAATTGTAGAGAAATAGCAACTTTTTCCAAGGTTGTCCAAAATTTCTTCAATTCGTGGGAGGGGATATTTATCTTCAACAGTTTTTTCATTGAGGCGGCGGTAATCTATGACCATTCGATATTTCTTTTCTCCGGACGCATCTTTTTTCTTGTCTACAATCCAAACAGGGGCACTGTAGGGTGAAATTGATGGACGTATGATTTTGTCATCGAGCAGTTTTTGAATCTGTTTTTGGATAATTTTTCTCATGTGATGAGGGTGTCTAAAAGATTTTACATAAACGGGTTCCTCGTCTTTGGTTCTAATTTTGTGTTTGACTGCATTACTAAATGAGAGATTGCAGTTTTCATTATAAAGGATATTTTTGAATTTGCTACAAAGTTTTAAAATTTCTCGTTTTTCTTCAGAATTCATGTGGGCGGTTCGGATATTTTTCGCGAGTTTAAAATTCTGAGTTTCTAGCGGAGGGTTAGATATTTCAGTTTCTAAAATAGATTTTACCTGTATTCTTTCGGAAAAATTAATTTGTACTTCATTTTCGATTGGTTGAGCAATCGGTATGTAACAAAATCCATTTTTTGCGTGAGCAATGCATTCGGGAGTCGAAAATTGTTGAAAATTTAGTTTGGGTAATAAAACATCACCGTTTTCTATAGTGACAGGTACTTTCACGAAATTTTTCGCGGTAAATTTGCGTGGTTGGATTTTAGTAGAAGAATATTCAAGGGTAAAAGGTATTTTCAAATCATTGATTTCTAATGTATGAGTTTTGTAATCAATTTTTGCACCTAATTTTTGGAGATCAGATGTTCCTAATAAAGCATCGAATTTCTTGTGCCAATCTACTACATGTAAATGAATATTCTCAAAAATTCCTAGTTCGTATAAAATTGGGAAATTGAGATTATCATTCGCCTGTATTGTATTTCCTAAGCCTGATACGCTAAACTCTTCTTTAAACAAAAATTGGGAAAATTTTTCAAATGCGGGTTTTCGATTTATTACAGAATTTGTAGCACCTGAGTCGATAAGAATTCTTAAATCAATATTTGGAAGGTAAATATAAGGCAATTTTGATTTGATTTTAACGCAATTAAAGTCTATGTTTTTTCGAATTTCGAGGCTACTGTCTGAAAATTCTCATCTTCTTCATTATAATTTTCCGAATTTTCTGGAAAATCAGCGATTTCGTCATATTCGCAAGTTTCAGGTTCTAGATCATAAAGATTTTCGTTCTCGGATTGTACGTTAAAGAGTTCCTGTGACATGAAATTTGGTTGTGGTTGATTTTGTGAAAATTGTCTCGTAGAAACAGACATAGGTATGCAGGGTTGTCTGAATGTATTTCGTGTCGAAATTGACATTGGAGTAGGTTTCGGTTGATTTTTAATCAAATTTGAACCTGGTTTGGTTCCAAAAACTTGTCGGTTGGTTGGGAAATTTTGATTTTTCGAAATTGGTTTATTTATAGGATAAGGAAAACCTTGAGTTGGATTTGTTGCCTGCTGTTGATTTTGAATAATCGGTTTTCGATACTCATGATTATTTCTATATTGGTTGTTGTAAGGAGGGAGGAAAATTGGTTTTTTATTCGCATCTTGTGATTTTCTCAGGAATTCACAGTATTCCCATTCTTGTTTGCGGTTATCATAATATTGGCATTTATTAATACATTCTTCTAAGGAGTTTAATTCAAAATTGCTAATGTATGTCCTATAGGGTTCTAAAAGTCCAATTTGAAATGTTTTCAAAGCCAATTTATCCATGTCATGTTTTTTATACTGTAAATAATTTTGATCTTGAATTTTTAAAGTCAAATGTTGTAGAACATCGTTCAAATTTTTCGATATTCTACTATAAAAATCTAGGTAACTTTCATTTTTTCTCTGAACGCATTGAGAAAGTGATGATACTAATAAATCCTCGTTTCGTTGATCACCATATCTCTGTAATAATGCACCTCTAATAGAAATCCAATCTAGGGCGCTTTGAAAAGCAATGAAATCCCTAGCTTCACCTTTAATTTTTGATCTGATAGCGAAATTCAAGGCATAGGTTAAGTCTGGGCTTAATCTTCCTTGAAGATGACTAACTAGATAATCTATTTCATTTATGAAAATTGACAAATTGTCACCAGGAGAATACTCCGGCATAGAATTTAAAAGAACTTGAATGTCTTGTCTCGACATATTTTCTAGAATGGTTAGGTTAGAAGAAGTTTGGTTATTCATTTCTGGGTGTATCAAATTTCTTCTTGGATAGGGTTGAAATCTACTTTTTCTAATTAATTGATTATTGTCAATAAATTCGATTGATTCTAATGTTTTTTGATTCTCAGCAACTATCTCCAATTCGTATTGAGATTCACTGATATCTGTCATTTGAATTTTAATTGATGGGTTTGAGGAATGGACTGATGGACTTACAACACCAAGATATTCATCCTAAAGTGTGCAGGTCTTCCTTCTGAATCGAAGTGGTTGCTTCTGGAATTGTCTTCCTTCTGGCTTGGATGTTGATGGTTTGGTTTGATATCGCACTAAGAGTTGAAACTCAACGGGAGTTCCTCGAACACGATCCGGTCACAGTTCGTATTCACAATGGAAGCTAATTTCGGTTTTTTTCGAACTAAAACCCCGTTGCGATATCCTGTTCGCAGCGCCAATTATGTAACACGTCTCCGAAAGTCCGTTTTTAAAAAGAGTTTATCTTTCTAGGTTTCTTAATCACAACTTTATTGAAAGCTAAAGGAAAAGAATACACTACGGAAGGAGGTGTTTATTTTGTGAGCCCTAATAAGCGTTACAATGGTCAGATTAGAACTAACTATCTCTTACATATTCACATCAAAAGAAAAGAATGAAAATGAATAGTTTGCATTATCTAATTCTTGGAAGAGCGGGTCGTTGCTATGGGATGAACTGTCTCATAGGCGGAATCCGGTAGCATGGGGTTCCTAACAATATAATCAACGTTCACGATTTTAATGAAACAAGTATACTGTTTCGAAATTATGATGTGAGTAAGATGAAATATCGATTAAAAGTGATAAATTCTCAGATTAAAATTTTGGAATCTGAACAAAGTGCGCATATTTGGGTTGTGAATTTTGACATTCAAGTGGTTCTATTTTTTTCAGAAAATGAGTTTTAAGTTTTGTGAATAAAAATAGGTGCAATTCAAATCTATCATTTCATTCCACTTTACTAGGAAAATTGTATGAATTTTCGAAAACGGTTTTGTTCGTCCAAAAGCAGGACTCATCGGCAATGTTGAGATAATTTTCTCGAATCTTTGCTAATTTAGAAACATGGTATCCGAAACACGAATTTCCAAAATGCCCATCATCTCAAAAATGGTATAATATAAATTTTTCGATATTCTGAATAGTCAAGACAGAGTCTATCACCAGTAAAAATATTGTTTGAGATTTAATGGACACCTGTATATAAATATGCCAATAGAATTCAAAAGTCGGACTTACACTTACCGTTCTGTTCGGCTCATCAACTCACTTCTAACCCAATAAAGTCTCTCATTGGGATTGATATCTTCTAGGTCTTCGTTAAGACAAAGTTCATTGGCATATTTGCATGTTTTAGCCATTAATTCTGTTATCTCGTCCAGAACTTTCGCTTTCATCTCTGATACATCCTCTACTAAATCTTCATATCTTTCTTCTATCTTTCCTTTGAAGATATCCACCCAATTGTCCAGTTCAACTCCATTTACTCCCAATTCAATAACGATTTTGCACCAATTAAGGAGATATTTTTCAGTGCAGGAGTCCAAATACTTCTTAAGATTTTTTGCCCATTCATATCCTTCAATTCTAAAAAAATAAATATTGTACTAGTTTTTTTTGTGACTGTCAATTTTAATTTTTATACACATGTAAATGGAGGTAGACCTCATCAGAATGAAAAACTTCTTAAAAATCACTTATGATACTATAAGAGAAGTGTTCAGAAGGCGAAATATACAAAAAAAAAACCTAGAGAAGCACTGACGTGAAGTCAGCAGCTTTTTCGCGCATTTTCACTTTTGGTGGTATCCTTTGAACCTGCGCGCAAAAGCTGCTGAAATTTTTTATTGTGATAATGTTGAGGTAAAACCAAAGAACTTAGTAGATATCATTCACAGTTTGAAGTTTGAAATCACTGGAAGATACAAATTTTTATGTATGAAAAGATATCAATATATAATGTTAACTGAAATAGTGACATCCTTTTGAGAACTTTGTAGCATCTAATATTTTCAGGATATACTCATTAGGATGCAAAGCTTTTCTGGCAAGAGTTGAATCAATTCAACAAATGGAAAACGATTTTCAGGTATATTTAAAAAATATGGGCAGGATGAAGGAAATCATCTACTGAATTTTATCAAGGATTCATCACCAGTGAGTCCAAACTAATCATAAAGGCGAAGTGATAACATTCTGTTACTCAGAACCAGCGTATCCAAATAAGTTTCATCTATATATATTCTTGAGGCAACTGCTATGTTGCAAATTTTCATCGTAAGAGCCATTTTATGCATCATACCATAGTCACAATCATAACTATAAGATCAAGTTGTACATTTCAATGTACAATTTACAATTTCAATGCATGCTTTAATGCATCACAACC
This sequence comes from Myrrha octodecimguttata, assembly GCA_958510865.1. Lineage (NCBI taxonomy): Eukaryota > Metazoa > Arthropoda > Insecta > Coleoptera > Coccinellidae > Myrrha > Myrrha octodecimguttata. The sequence goes on along the minus strand of OY294057.1, from coordinate 767,860 downwards.
ATAATATGATTAGCACTGATTAGGTTCTATTCAAATTAACTTTTGAGTTCACCGTGGATAGAATCCATTCCTGCTCAATGCAGTGTAAATAAATAAACTAAATAAATAACAGAACAGAGTGTAATTACTCACTAATCCACTCACACTTTATGTAAGTTATATATCCTCACAGTAAGGAGATGTCTTTTGATGAAGAAAATGTGGTTTCTAAAACGTGCGATAAACGCATATAGTGTGAGTGGATTAGAAAGTAGTTACACACTGTTTTGTTATAAGTTCTATTTTTTAGACATAATCATAGCATGGTGTTTATCTGTTATGACCTTTAAGAATAAATTGGCCCTTAATGTAATGCTTATCGAATTAGAAAAGAATAAAGGACATTTTTGGATGTTTCAGTTGAAAAATATCCGTATCATTCTGAAACACGTAGAAAAAATACACATCTAAATTTTTATTCCAATCAACTCATTATAAAAAGAGGTATTATTTAAACCTTTTATGACAGAGCTAATGTAATCAATCTTATCAACCCATGAGATTTGTCAACGTGAATTGAATAACATCAAATCGTTTCTTGAAGTGAATGGATATCTGAGAGTATTTATAAATTCCTTTTCAAAGTTAGACAAAAAATCTTCTTCTAATTATCAACCAAATCAACAGAACAACCATCATGAACAACCCAATTTATTGAATGTGAATCCTTATGTACATGAACTTTTAGAAAAAATCAGAAGAATTGGTACTAAATTCAATATAAGAACTGGTTTCATATCAGAAAATAATTTGAGATCCATACTAACCAAAACCAAACCAATTAATGAGAAACAAAAACCACAATATGGTGTTTATAGTATTCCCTGTATTTGTGGAAAGACATATACAGGGGAAAGTTCTCCACTTAAGGAATAGAGACATATAAAAATCCCAAATAACGAACCATGTATGTTCAACCATTAGGAATTACATGATAGATTGGGACAGTACGAAAATACTGATGTCAGAATCAGATAATTTGGAAAGAAAAATTAAAGAATCCTCTTGCATTTTTTCAAGGGAGAGAGTAATTTTGCTCATTGTTCTATAGGAGTGGACCCTATTTGGTTGAATTTACTTAAAAAAGAGGTAAATTAAAAACTTTCAAACCAAATGAATCTGTGTTGCTGTGATTTCTCAAAAATGTCAATTTGACGAAAGTCTAAAAAAATTGAAAAAAAAAAGTTCTAAACATTTTCTCCTTTGTCTGATAACATATTCAAATTTGTACTCTGAAGCGTCACAGTTGGCTTTGTTTATTGTAGTGTATTCGACTACTTGGGGAAATATGTTGGTAACATATTCTGTAACCCCAAGGTCATACAATAGACGCTAAGAAAAAGCGGGAATTAAAATACAGATATATAGATTATTGTTCTACCTAGCGTATGTACCATACAATTTAAACTGATAATAAATCACTAAAATCAACAGTGTTTATTCAATTATTATCGGTAACTAGAGTGGATATAACAATTTTGGCGACGAGAAGAAAATTGGATACATTTCGTCAGTTTTCCCCATAACTCATCAGTCGAAAAAGTTCGCTAACAATTTTGAGGTTATAGAGTCATCCGAAAATCAAGGAGTTATAATTAATAACGTTGGAAATATATCATCCATCGAGAATTTCAAGGAAGGAGATGATTGGTAATTATTTTCCGAAAGGTTGGAACAACAATTCATTGCTAATTGCGTCAATGATGACAAACGGAAAATAGCTGTCTTGATAACACATGTTTCGGAAGGAGTTTACCAGACGATGAAAACGCTGTGCCATCCGGAATTACCGAAAAACAAGACCTATGACCAATTAATTGCCCTACTCTCTAACCAACACAAACTTCGTGTTTCCGGATTTCGTCGAAGGATTCAATTCGAAAATTTGAAACAAACAAACGAAAGCATTGCAGAATGGTTCGTCAAAGTTAAGAATGCTGCTGCACTATGTGATTTTGCAAACAATTTCGAAAACAGAGTCAAAGACAAGTTCGTAGCTGGCCTAAGACCAGGACAAATCCAAGAAAGACTATGTGAAGAAAACGTCAACAAGTCGGTGAAGGATTTATTTGAAATTGCCCTAACAAAAGAGGTTGTTTTGAAGGAAATACGTTGCGAAAGGGAAGTCAACTCTATACAGAAATTTAGTAAGGAAAATTCCAAGAAATCTGCACAAAAAGCAAAGAAGAATCAAGAAAATTCAAACGCAAAGGATTTGGTTTGCTTTCGATGTGGTAAACCTAACCACGATTTCAAGAAATGCAAGTATAAGGATTTTGAATGTTCTAAATGTGAGAAAAAAGGACATCTGGCAGCTGTATGCAAAACCAAGATAAAGGATAGCAACCTGGTCGAAACAGTAGAAGAGCAGACAGTGGAAATGTTCGAGATAGATTTATGTGAGTCAACCACACCACCAATCTATGTTGACCTACTTTTAAACGGACAACCAGTGAAGTTCGAATTGGACACTGGGGCAGGTATTTCTTGCATTCCTCACAATTGGTTTAAGGAAAATTTGAAAAATGTAACATTGAATAGTACTAAGATTCATTTAAAGACCTATAGCAGTCAAATTTTAACACCATCAGGTGAAATTTTTCTTGATGTGCAAATAAGAGATAAATTGATCAATAATTGTAAATTTTAGTTGTAAAAGAGGCTACTCGATTATTGTTCGGAAGGGACTTATTTCATAAATTCAACTATTCGCTTGCAGGAAATTTTCAAGGTACTGTGACAGAGAATATCCTAAATTTAGATAACCTGAAATTATCTGATCTATTTAATCGCTTTGGTAATTTATTCAAAAATGAGTTAGGCACTTATAATGGCGAAGTTATTAAGCTGGAACTCACTGAACCAGTCAAGCCAATTTTTCACAAACCTCAACCAATTCCATTTGCATTTAGAGAGAAAGTTCGTGAAGAGCTAATCAGATTAGAAAAAACAGGAGTTATTACAAAAGTAGATAATTCTGATTGGGGAACACCTCTCGTCCCTGTGTTAAAAGCAAACGGTAAAGATGTAAGGGTGTGTGCCAATTGCAAAATCACTGTTAACAAATTTTTGAAAGATGATAATTATCCTTTGCCACGTATTGAAGAAGTTTTTCATGCATTACAGGGCGGTCAAAAATTCACTATTTTAGATATTTTAAATGCTTATAATAACCTAGTATTAGAGGAAACCACAAGGAATTTACTAGCGTGGAGCACTCCTTATGGCATATACAAGGTGAATCGCTTGAGTTTTGGAACAAAGCCCGCTTGTAGTATTTTTCAAAGAATAATGGAAAAGGTTTTACAAGGTTTAAGAGGAGTTGTAAATTTCATAGATGATATTATTGTTACAGGGAATAATGATAAAGAGCATTTGCAAAACTTGAATGCGGTATTAGAGAGATTGAACAAGGCAGGTTTCAGATTAAATAAGGGTAAATGTGTATTTTTTCAAGATAGTGTCAAATATTTAGGAAATATTATTAGTGCGAAATGCATGCAAAGGGATCTTGAAAAAGTTCAAGCTATCACAAAAACCCCAAAGCCCACAAATGTAGGTGAAATTAAAGCATTTTGCGGAATGGTAAATTATTATGGGAAGTTTATACCTAATTTGTCAAGCATATTGAAACCATTATATCGGTTAACTGAGAAAAATGTAAAATTTATCTGGGACAAAGAATGTGACAAAGCTTTTGATTAAGCAAAAAAAGAATTGATTTCTGATAAAATTTTAGCGCATTATGATCCAAAAAAGAAATTACGTTTGACATGTGATGCAAGTCAAAGAGGTTTAGGAGCTGTATTATCTCATGTTTTAGAAGATGGTTCTGAAGTACCAATATGTTTTGCTTCTCGAATATATTCTAAAAGTGAGCAAAATTATTCAATGATTCATAAAGAAGCTTTAAGTATTTATTGGGCTATTAATAAATTCTATCAGTATGTCGTGGGTAGAAATTTCGAATTAATTTCAGATCATAAACCACTTATGGCGTTGTTTGGTGAAAATAAATCATTACCACAAATGGCGGCAGGACGATTGCAAAGGTGGTCAGTTTATTTATCACGATTTAAATACAAATTTAAACACATTTCTGGTAAAGATAATGTTTCTGCAGATTGTTTAAGTCGTTTACCTATTCAAGAGCCTGTGAAAGATGATTCATGTGAATTTGATTACATAAATTTTGTCGAAGAAGCTAAAGTCTTAAATTTAAATTCAATTAGAATCGAGACACGTAAGGATGTTATTTTAGGAACTATATTCAATTATGTCAGATATGGTTTTCCTGAACATACAGATAATGTCCAAATGCAAACCTATTTTACTAAGAAAAATGAAATTTATGAAGAAAATGGTATTCTAATGTGGGGATATCGAGTTATTATTCCTATGAAACTAAGAGAAAATTTACTGAAGGAATTACATAGTTGTCATGAAGGCATTGTGAAGATGAAATCGACGGCTGGGTCGTACTTTTGGTGGCCTTCTTTAGACAAAGAAATAGAAAAAATTGTAGAGAACTGTAAAGTTTGTCGAAATTTCAAGAATGAACCATGTAGGTCTACATTAACTCCATGGACAAGGGAAGCAAATGTATTTGATAGGGTTCACGCTGATTTTTTTGGTCCGGTGTTAAGTAAAATGTTTTTGGTTATTATTGACTCTTATTCTAAATGGCCTGAAGTATATGTAATGACTAAGACTGATACAACATCTACGATTGATAAATTGCGTGATTGCTTTGCTAGATTTGGATTACCGAAAGTTCTTGTGACTGATAATGGTCCACAATTTGATTCAAGTGAAATGTCAAATTTTTTAGACCAAAATGGTATTGTACATAAAACATCAGCACCATTTCATCCGTCTACCAACGGACAGGCTGAAAATACAGTCAAAACAATTAAAACTGGTATTTTAAAAATGTTAAAAGATCCTGTGAATAAACGAGTATCTCTAAATACTTTGTTAACTAGATATTTATTTAGTGTAAGAAATTCTGTTCACTGTAGTACAGGTATGACACCTTCACAGTTAATGTTCAATCGAAAAATTAAAACACGTTTGGATTTATTAAGTTCAACTAGAACTAGTAAGAATATCAAAAGAATGGAAAGCAAAAGAGAAGTTAGTTTTGTAGTAGGAGATAGAGTTTTATGTCGAGACTATAGAAATCCTAACAAACGTGGTTGGCAACCTGCTGTGGTGGTAGAAGTACTTGGTACAAAAACATATTTGTGTAAATTAGACAGTACTGAAATTATTTGGAAAAGACATATTGACCAATTAATGTTAAATAAAGCTGATGAGGACTCAGAGAAAGAGGAAGATAGTTTTCAAAAAAATGATGTAGAATCAACAGTTAAAATAGACCCAAGTTGGTTTGATTTCGATAAGAAGGAAGAAACTAATTCCAAGACTTTTTCTGGTGAATCGGAAGGCACTATGTCAGGAGAAGTCATTAGTGTTGATACTCCGAAAACAATTCAAAAACAAAAGACTCCAAGTCAAATTGTAGATTGGAACGTGAGGTCGAGGCCTAAAAGGGAAATTAAGCCTCCAGGGCGTTTGAATCTGTGAAGGGAGGTATTGTAGTGTATTCGACTACTTGGGGAAATATGTTGGTAACATATTCTGTAACCCCAAGGTCATACAATAGACGCTAAGAAAAAGCGGGAATTAAAATACAGATATATAGATTATTGTTCTACCTAGCGTATGTACCATACAATTTAAACTGATAATAAATCACTAAAATCAACAGTGTTTATTCAATTATTCCACAATAAATGAGATTTGAATATTGTCTCATGAGGTAATATACAAAATCCCAAGATACTTACAAGGAAGGTTCTGAACATTGGAACTCCATGGTCTCTGCACAGATGCCTATATCTTCAGAATATACTATATACCCAAGCTATATACTGTATTAATATATTCGTGAATAAAGCTCGTAATACGCTTGTTTTTAACGCCTTTTTGAACGGATCCGGTAATGGTAAACACAAACTTCACAAGCACAGTTGAAATTAATTCACGGTGAAATTTCAAATCTCAACTGTCGCTGTCGGTTTTTCAAATTTCTAGAATCAAAATTCCGCTTTTTCTCTTGGCCTCAGCAAAAATCGAAAGAACAACGAATAAAATTACACATAACAAATTTTTAGGAACGGGATAGAGTATAATTACTCAATTTCATTGTTTTTCCTATGGAAATATTTTAAAATATCATTCAATTCTAAAAAGTTATGCAGATTCTCCCCATAGACCTAAAATATATTATATTAGGTCTATGGTTCTCCCACAGAATACAAATATATATAAGGGTTCTCCTTAAACAAGGTTACATATCACTGAACAGCAATGAACTCTATATTATATACCTGGAAGGGACCCGTTTTGAGCGACAAGTGAAGCCAATTCGTTGCTTATGCAACCCGCGAAGTGGACGGGTATCTATCTCTTTCTTTCTCATTGCAGTAAAGGGAACTCTGTCGCATTTATTCTAAATATTTTTAATTTTTCGTTTCAAATTAGGAGAACATGAATTTTTTTCTGACTAATTCGTGAATAAGGCAGGATTAAGAAGATCGCACATGTGAAATTTCAACTTAGTGAGCGGTTTTTCTGGGGAACAGCGCGTTATCATCCTCCGTAAATTTGCGTTTTTTTGCCGAAAATGGTTCCAAGCGACCAGGTTGGACTCACTGATGAAGAGTTCAATGTCAAATTGAATTATATTCAGCCGCCAGTTGACACGATAACTTACTACCGAGAAAAGCTATAGCGACTTAAAAAATTCAAAATAAGTTCGTTAATGGGCAAAATTTAACAATTACGAAGTTGTATCCATTTCAAATATATTATTTTATTTCCTCTATATCTCAAGAAGTACTGATGCGATCAGATTGAAACTTGCTAACTGATTGCATGAAGAATCGTTAAAAAAATATTTTTTTCGGAAACTATCGATGAGATTTCAATGAAACTTGGCGCACACCTTGAAGTCGAATCTGAACAGCAATGTTCGAAATTTCAGCTCGATTCGACACACATTTCCAAAAATATAGGAAAAAAGTATGTCATATTTCGCGATGGCAATGAATTTTAACCCGCGCTTAAAGTTTCCTCACTTCAAGTCAGTGCTTTTCGAGAAGTATTTTCCTATGTTATTATTATTTTAATTTATTGTAATAATGATGAAACTATCGTCAATCGTCAATGCACAGCTCACACCAACATAATTCTTCACTTTTTGAACCACACGCGGTGAATGCAGAGAAAATAATAGCATATATAATAGATATTCATTTTCAAAAATATTGCACTTTCTAAACGATGTAATACCCAAACTACCTGAATTTTCAAGTAAAACCAAATTCGAGCCGTTCAACACCATTTACTTCAATGGGTGTGACAGGGAGAGGTTACCGTAATTAGCGCTATCTTTGTTTCGTTGCCCCTTGTTACGCTTTGAGCTTAGTTGAAGAAGGGTCGGGTCCTTTCCAGGTAGTAATATAGAGTTCTATGCTGAACAGAGCTGACGTCACAACATGGCCGATGGGGGGACAGCCTGTCAAACGTTGAAAGTAAAACAACACAACCTCACTTTCCCGTTTTGTTTATGTTATGAAGTACAGCATTTTCAACAATTTCAGGATAAATTCACAAGTTAAAATGATTTATAGTAATAGAATTGGTGGATTACTTGGCCAAGTTAGTGTGTCGTTGTGAAATTCGACATAAATACACCGAGAGACGAAGGAATACATTCGCTTTGTTTACATTGGCGAAGAGCGATTATTTGGAGATTTTAGTGATTTCACAAGTGAAATTTCGTGGTAATGGATCTGATTAACTGATATTCAATCTCAGATGATAATCATTCAAAACGATATAAATGAAAATTGCAGTATTTATTCTTGTCTTTTAAAGCCTAGAGTATCAACATCAGAGAAAGCATTCATTATAGGTATAACTATTGAAACTGAAACAGTAAAATGTTTGGCTCATTTATTCCTGAAAATAAACAGCAGAATGAAATCCAACAAATGTATGGAATGGAAAAAACATGGGTTCCAGAGAACTTCTCAGTTCTATTTCAAATAACATTATATGTTGCAAATTATCAAATTACTACAATATTGGTCTGCAGTTGCTATGTCAGTGCTATCATAATATTCAATTATATATTTATTATACTACATATATGTTACAAATAAAATAATTCATATGAAATTTTTTCCTTGAACACCGATTTCGATTCATCCTCAAAAAATGCTTTACTATCCATATAAAATGTTTTTTATTATGCAGATGCAACGTTAAGGCTTTCATAATCTTTAATTGACAATAAGTTCAATTCGAAACATATTACAAACAACAAAATGTAGAAGTTCCATCCTTGGGTAGTCGAGCCACGTTGGAATATGTTCGGTTGAGAACAGAGGAAGTTATCTGGTTCATTATTATTTATAATACATACAATATTTTGGGAAATCCATCACATAACGAATTGCCTTGATTGGCTTTATACAACATATAGAGATGTGAGTGGCAAACAATCAGGATGTGTTTGTCCATCATAACGCCAGCTATCGTAGGTTGATATCATTCTTGAAATGTGTGTAACAAACACGAAATATTCTTATCATGGTTATCTCATCATGATTTAACTTATTAAACAGAACAAATTGAATAGATAGTCTTAACATAATTCATTCACCAGTGTGGAAATGTCTCCAACAAACTTTAACACGGTTTGTTACTTTGTCAGAACAGTTTTTTCAATTTATGGCGAGAATATAGTATGATTGCCTTCTCTGGGATAGTTCACATAGTATTCTGTTTCTTCCAATACCAGATAAAATTTAGGGGAATGGGTCAAAAATGCAAATATTCAAATATAAAGTCTACAGTTCAATATATCTAAAACATCGTATTCTTTCGTCTCTCGGTGTATTTATGTTGTATTTCACAACGAAACAATAACTTGGCCTAGTTATTCACCAATTCCATTAATATAAATCATTTTAACTTGTGAATTTATCCTGAAATTGTTGAAAATATTGTACTTCATAACATAAACAAAGCGGGAAAGTGAGGTTGTGTTGTTTTACTTTCAACGTTTGACAGGCTGTCCCCCATCAGCTGATTCATCTCGATGAACCATAGATAGCTGGAACTGCATATATATTTGTATTCTGTGGCTGATCATAGAACAACAGTGAAATTTAAAGATTAAACGAACTTACCTAAGGGAAATGAGACTTTTATTGGGAACTTCTGCGAAGATGCCAGCGCCCTAACGGATAAATTTGGAACCTGTCCAAGCTAGTAGTTTTATGTAAACAAACCTTAGAAATGTGGTGGAGAACGAATATTTATTAAGCAGAGCTTGAATATTTAAAGAAATTATTATAGTTTTGTGTAAGATTTCTTGAGAAGGAACTTTTCGTTTGGATCACGATATAAAATCGTACTTTAAATCGTTCCTGGAGGATAATTTCGGTGTTATTTTAGTGTATGTTGCTTGGTGGATCAAAATAAACCAATATCTAAGTTTACTTGAATTTCTGGAAAAAAAGGCACCTCAAGAAGTATTCTAAGGACTCTTATTTATGTGAAGAAGTGCTGAATGCAGGCTATATTATGTGGTAACTCTAGAATCAGTCCAAATGATATGACTTGTTCTTTGTTTACAAAGGAAGGAATCAATAAAATGAAAACAGATTTTCTGCCTTAGTTCTTTTGCATCGTATTTCTAAAGAAAAGGAAACAGATAGACATATAATTGATTTCATTTTTATATTACAGCAGCTCAAGATACACATACAAAATGAAAAATGTCACAGCCGGTTCAACCTACCTATATAAGGAAATGAAAAGTATTGATGTATTTATATGAGTAACTTCAGCTATTATTAACTCTAACAGTATATCTAGTTTTTGTCAGATTTTCAACCAGATCACTCTTTTAGAATATGATTTTGTGTAGTATGTGAATTAGGTAGCAGCAGAAGTGCTCGGTAGTTTCTCTCCAGCAATTTCCTTCAAAATTCTCTCATTTTTATTTACACCTGAAAACATCATGACATGAAGTTGTTTCGAAATAAATACATTGTAGGTAATTTACCTTTATGAGAATAAACATCTTCAGAGAAATGCAGTGAACATACTTTCATGTATTTCGTGACCTGTTTTCCAATCTTCAATTTCTAGAGCTAGGCCTTTCTTCTATCATTGAGTTCCTTGCCGAATGCTGTTTCCAAATTAACTTCAATTTCATTTGGCTTTGGAACAAATGAAAACAAGAGGCACTAGATGATCCTTTCTTCTTTGACCATGAATAACATTGAGTTGAGGCACACAACAATAGTCATTTCGGGAGGATGCCATTTCGAATTAATACGATCGAAATTTTTAATCGGAAAGAAAGGAATCGATTGATGAATATTACAAACACTTTCGGTATTCCAAAATTTCAACTCGGAGAACAACACAAAAGCTCGAAAATGAACTCCAAAGTTGAGCAAATTACGTTAGAATAACAGGCACGTCGAAAAACTACTAGCTTGGAAGTGTTCGAATTTCTATCACCAGAGGGCGTATCGCTTAGCAGTAGTTGCGAATAATTCCGACATGTTGTGAAGTTCAATCTTAATTATTCGCAACTACTGCTAAGCGATACGCCCTCTGGCGATAGAAATTCGAACACTTCCAAGCTAGTATTATTTTAGTTATTTTGAATATCGAACATCGATAGGATAACATCAGTATATCTTGTCTATGGAAAACATCAATGTTTACATCGATGTTTGTTAAGTCTAACTAGAGGGTGAAGCACAGAACATCAAAATATAAGAAGTGCAACCTGCCTTGTAAACTATGCTCAACAATTGTGGCATTTCTCCTGTCATGAAATAAGTGGGAATATTCCATCATGGTTCTAGGGGGTTTCCGCCAGTTGAAGTATATGTCATTTCTCTCTAAAATTACATTGGTGCTCTGTGGTTCAGTTAATATTTCTGATTATTCTGTGCTCTAAATTTAAATTGAATGGAAAGGAATTTTTGTCTTCAATTAGAAGCTTTATAAACAATAATTTATTTAATACAATAATTTTTGCAATTACATGTGTGTGAAAAACTGAATTGTAGGATAAACAAGTATCCGATATTTGTCTTTTACCTAACGAAATATGAATACTTATAACATAGGTTGCGGTTTTCTGGACCAAACAAATACAATTAGCTTCTAGAGAAACCAAATAAATCCATAATAAGGGTTGAAGAAATATTTCTGAGAAAGTTAGCACTAATTCAATACAATCCTAATGTTGTCACAAAGATTAGTATATTCACTTCACTAATTTACAATAACACTGATTCATCAAGGGAGGGGAGCGGCATCCAAAAGTCAATAAAAAACTGCCAAAATCATGTAGAAATCTTCAGTCCAAGTCCTTCCTGGCAATACCACTTTTCTAGAAAATCAAACAACAATTAGATGATGAATATTGAAATAAATACTAACCATAAATACTGCGAATTAATCTTTCAAAGATAAGACTCCCAATAAGATAGTTCCCTGAATGAAGTTCACCCGCACCCGGCCAGTAATTATTATTCTTAGAATATGGGCAATATTTGTTATCTTTGTGATGGTTCAACTGAATAGATTTTTAGGCTGGAATTGCCGAATATTTATACACCTAATAACATATCAAATTAGGTATATGCGTATATACAATGTCCTAATTAATTACCTGACATAATGCCACCGCCTTTGTATTAAGATGGACTTTCATACTGTTTTCACAAGAATCTGAGAAATTGTGAATACACATGCCTAAATGATGGATTATTTGTACTGCATAGGTAATGATAGTCAAAGTAGTTGCCATTTTTTTTATCTTATCATGGTTAAAAATTAGTGCTTGAGCTCATACATAAATGATTCCTCCGAATTCAACTAAATTATCTGAATCCTGAAAATAAATATGGTTACACATATTAAACCTGAAAAGATATTAACTTCATATTATTTTGATTTCAATTTTGAATATCAATAACAAACTGCCACAAAACACGCCAAAAGTGAAATTTGCATTCATTTGACATAATTGTCATGTCATTCTTCCATTTCGATATATCCACGACATACGTTTCTGACAGATAAAAATAAGTGGAAACGTATGTCCTTGTTTCTACTTTTCCTACCGTCGCTTCACCCCCCTGGGGTGCGTTCACAATTATCGTCGAACGATCGCACGACGTCGCCCTGAGGTCATCCGACTGTTCACAATTGTCCTCGGGTGAAATTTATCTTCGTCCACGATTCGGGTGGAAACTCACCGAGCGATCAACTTTTTAACCCAGAAAATAGTTGGTGAAAATTTGTCGCGGCTGCGCAGTTTACTTGTCAATTCGAAATCACAACAGTTTGAGTCAGTCATTATTTTATTATTTGATAATACATCAATATGGAGGCTATTTGAACGAACTCCCACAATCTGGTAGTTGACGAAAATACTAAGTTATATTATGCGTCTCGTCCTCTAGATCATTTAATGTAGTACACCCATTTCTGTACGAAGTGATCACATATTCAGAGTAAGAAAAACAAATTTCTGCATTTCTATGGTTATTTCTCACTCTGTGTTACAACCCTGCCGCTTCAGACGACACTAATAAACGCCGATTCCCCGTAAATGTTCGGCAATTTCCGATGACAGTCGGTAGTTCGAATTATGCGGAAAGTTTGAAATATGGACGTTTGATGTTCCTGGGATTGAAGTGATATTGAAATTCGCTGTGGCTGAATGTTTTCAATAGATTGGAGTAATGTATTCCTGATATAAATTTTTTTAAAACATGTTAGCTAATTTACTCGTCATGGAAAATCTACTAAGTTCAATAAACTATACGATTCACGAATATGTTAATACAATAATAAATTTTATTTCTGGATGATTCATATAGATTTGCATCATTTATTTTATATTTTTGAAGACACGAGTAGATCCAATCGTGATCAGACAGATTAATTATGCTCTTAAGATGTCTCACGGCTCCCCTGGAAGGCGACCAAAGTTCGTGAAACTGTGATATAGGGAATATTCAACATATATTTCATGGGATATTTTCTATTGGTTGATTCATATATTTCTCCTTTTCAGAATGACATTTTAAAAAACTGAAGTAATTCGATTATTTTTAATGATAATAAAAAAAAAATTATAAAATTTCAGCTCATTATGCGAGGAATGAACAGACAAAAGATTACGTCTTTGCAGTCCACGAATTTCCAGAAGAAATAAATCAATGGAATTTGGTATTTCGATACCTTCATTAATGTCATCAAATTAATTTTAGTATTAAAATTTGTAAAATCAAACTTTGATAGGATAGTTTGAATGATGAAGGACAAGTAACAATCCCACACAGGTTTGTATCATCAGATTATTTGAGTTGAGAGGCGATTACGAAAAAAATGAAAGACTTCTTTTAAACCACTTTTATTTATTATTATATTAATACACATTCATCAATAAGAATATACCTGTAATGTTCATCAAGGTTGATACAAATTTAACATCTCCATAAAGCATAAACGGAATATGGATCTATATAACAGCTTACATAAACTGAATATAATACAAAAGTTTTAAAGATAACATTTAAGAAAAATAGACTTTATCTCACGGATTTGCTGTTTTCGGCCGAGATAGGTAGTGTAAGGTCATTGTACATATTGGAAATCTGTTCATATATCCATGGCCACAAAACATTACGGCATTATGTAGATCACAATTACTTTTCCCGTGGTATATGTAAGCTATATCGGGGCAAAGGTTTACATCAAGTTGCCATTAGAGGTAAAAGCTAGCAATAAGTTTAATTTAAGGAAACTGTGCAAAAAGTTTATTTATGAAAATGCCTCAGAATTCCAGGAATTGTTTTGATTAGACTAGTTGGTTGTTCTTCGTGGTTAGATAAAACTGTTTAGAGTGAATGACTGCATGCATGGGAATATGAGTGCACATACATGGGAATATAAGTGCATTTGTGTTTTGTATGTGTGTGTGAGTTGAAGTGGATTACTGTAGTTAATATCATTTGTAAATGTATTATGTAATGGTCAAATAAAATTATTATTATATATCAGCACCAGAAGCAAGCTCCTCTACAAATCGTAATGCTATCGAATCATGAACTTGCAAGCAATAAATATTTCATGATGATTTATAGGAAGCTATAAATTAGTGATTGGATGTTTGGGGAATGAGTTTCAAATCAAAATAAAGATGAACATATAATGATGAATATTTATTTAAAACTTTTCAAATCCGAAGTTTCGATTACCAACCCATAAGAAGAAACTTCAAAGAAACTTATGAGGGATACTTGAGCCAATACATAATTTAACAAATGTATATATATATATATATAATCCCTTAACCTAATACTATAATACTATATATATATATATATATCTACAATATAATCAGTATAATAAATTTCATTCTCTATTAAAAGTTAGCACAAGCAGTGTAGTGGTAAAGAAAACATGCAGTTTGACATCTTTATAACATCCATACAAAATAATTAACCATTGAACATAACATATTTACATAAAGTTTTATTTTTTTTTCTTTGATGGAAAAAATTCTTGCTTCTCCAATTTTCTTTTATTTGTCCTAATCTCATGCTGCATTGCCATTATTTTAGCTATACACCTTATTAATTCAACCACCAGTTAATGCTACATGCATAAATGGAACAAATGATTAAATTACCTATCAAACTCCTCATCATCCAGAGATCTCAAAAAGTTATTCACAGATTCAAGTTGGACCCCTCTAATTGCCTCTCTGTCAAGAGTATTTTTGTTTTCATTTTCCTTTCTCTTTCTACTAATGAAATCCTCGATTTCTTTGCTATTGGCTGCTTCAATTTCTGATGGCTTCTCCTTAGCCAGCTGTATGGCAACATCACCTAAAACAGAATTGCTTTCATTTCATCATTCATAAATCCTAAACAAAAGTCATTCAGATCCAATACTGGATGACGTTCACCTGAAAATTTTTCAGATGAGTTTATTATTGAGAGTTCAACATTATTTGATCTGTGTATATTATAATTTATCTATAATTTTCTTCAGATACCAAAAAGTACAGTAAATAAAAATTTCTGGCAAATACCTTGCTGCTTAGAAAAGAAACAGTAGTTTTTTCCATTGTCATTCCATTCCTTCACCTTTAGATTTACAGCTATCATACTATTCTCATGTTTCTTGTTCATAATATTGTGTTTCTTCATCAAATATGAAATATCTTTCCTGTCCAATAAATTTATTCGTTCTAATGTCTCCGAGTTTAGTTTTTGTGCATCAGAGATAATCCTTTCAACTGTAACACCATCAGTTAGTTTTTTGACAATTTCCTTTTTATCCTGTCTTGATAAATGTTGATTTCTCATCTCCTCATCATGGCCAACATGGGTCTTCCAAAATCTTGAGATAATCTGTCCTGCAATATGAAGTTCACATTTTAGGGGCATTTATATTGACCATGAAATATCAAATGAACTGATATTATAATAAACCTGTTTGCATTATCTTCGTCTCTAGACGAGATGGACATACTCCATGCATCTTTATCGAACCTTCAGCTTTTTCCATTCGCTGAGATCTTTGGCTCTCAAAACCTAAGAAAATAAGAGTAATCAGTTAATGCATCACACATTCATAAAGGGCCAATTTCATACTTGAAAATGTATGAATTGAGAAAATATACAGACTCTATGTTTACCTCTACAATTGCTTCGGTTACAATTATAAGATTGTTCCTCATAATCGTTGTATTTTCTTATCCGAGTAACACCATAAATCATTTCTAATTTCTCTGTTTGAAACCATTGTTCGTAACTTTCACGGTTAGCAAAATGATTTGTTTCAACTTCCAATTTTATTCCATGTTCCACTTCCAAATGATTTTCCAATTTGTTATACGTAGCACATTTGAACTCTCTATTATTACACAGTGGACAAATAATTCGAGAATTTATCGAAGTCGAAGTTGCATTCAACTCTTTGTGGATATTCCTCAAATGTTTATTTTTCCCTGAAATAGACGAAAACTCAATGCCACAAAGTGCACATACTTTTTTCTGGGTCTCCAAATCTTCCATTCTGCACAATGTGAATAAAACGCAAATAAAAATCTGAAACTTTTGTTCTCTGAAGATTAACCACAGCGATTGAACTATAGAATTCAGAATTCTCTTCCACTGTTTATCACTTTTGCCGCGAAATTAGAATCCCGCCTCCCGCTTGTTCTCAACGTACCGACTGTCATCGGAAATTGCCGAACATTTACGGGGAATCGGCGTTTATTAGTGTCGTCTTGCCGCTTCCAGGGTATCCCGCCATTATTCATTTATGTGCGAAAGTGTTGTGAAGCAAAAAAGTTTCACGAGAAAATGGGACGAAGGAAAAGACACTACTCCTCTACATCGAGTTCAAGCTCATCCAAAGACGAAGGGGCTCGTATTAGAAGACTGGAACATGAAGTGAAAAGACTCAAGAAGAAAAGCTTTCTAAGGAAATTTTAGTGCCACGTGGCTCACATTGGCCACATTACAGCAGTAACTTGATACGTTTCTGAGAGAAATTATATCATAGCCTTTTATGGTTGAGTTACTTGATATAGAAGTGTCCTGAGAGGATTGTATCTATATAACTTGATAGATCCTGAGAGGATTTTTATCAAGCAACAGTTACAGTGGTAACTTGCTATATTTCTGAGAGAAATTACATAGCCTCCACAGATGAGTTGCATCTATAACTTGATAGATCCTGAGAGGATTTTTATCAAGCAACATTTACAGTGGTAACTAGCTATATTTCTGAGAGAAATTACATAGCCTTCACTGATGAGTTGCATCTATAACTCAGTAGGTCCTGAAAGGATTTTTTATCAAGCAATAATGGTTGTATTGTTGACTTATTTCTGTGAGAAATTACATAGCATTCACTGATGACTTGCATCTATAACTTAGTAGGTCCTGAAAGGATTTTTTATCAAGCAATAATGGTTGTATTGTTGACTTATTTCTGTAAGAAATTACATAGCATTCACTGATGAGTTGTATCTATAACTTGATAGATCCTGAGAGGATTTTTATCAAGCAACATTTACAGTGGTAACTAAGTATATTTCTGAGAGAAATTACATAGTCTTCACTGATGAGTTGCATCTATAACTTGGTAGGTCCTGAAAGGAATTTTTATTGAGCAATTATGGTTGTATTGTTAACTTATTTCTGTGAGAAATTACATAGCATTCACTGTTGAGTTGTAAACCATGAAACGTCCTGAGAGGACCATCATCAGAATCATTATTTTTGAATAATGTATTAATATATAATCTTGTTGCATAGGTCAATCACAAAATTATATTGAGTATATTATACTATAATACCTAAGGAGGACTACAAGGATAACCCAAACCAGTTGAGTACCATCATCCTGGGAATTTTGGGACATCCCAGGCAACACAGAGAGGTTTTAAAGATATACCGGCGATATCTTCTCAGAACATTGAGAGTACTTTTTCTACTTCTCTAAGAAGTCACAGGGAGTGCTATATTTCCTCCAAATGTCCGCCACAGCGATATTCTCGAAGAGATCCTGAAGATATCGCATGCGGAAATTCTCAAACTTCTCACAATGGGAGGTCTATGGGAAATTCGCTCACACAGTCTCATGGCGAAGAGTTTAAGAAATTCTCAAATACTTCCCATCGCGAGATTTCAGGGAGTACGACATGCGATATTTTCAGGAAATGCCCCTAACGAAAATATCCAGAAGTACAGATATTAACTTGTGAATTATATTTCTGTAAAGATTCCTTGATGATAATTATATAGATTTTGTGCCGACTTGCTTTGTGAAAATAGCAGCATTAACACATAGCACTTTGCCTACACAGATCAAAAATCCTCACGAGTAGCGCGCCTCAGGTAATATACCCAGACAAGGATTTACAGATCTACTTTACCAGGGATCCGCGAGATGGCGAGCTCCTTGATCAAAACATCCAGGCGATATCGTAACATATGAGCGCTTGGATTGTCGGTTCTTACGTCTGGTGGTTAGATGACTTCGAGTATTGTTTAGCGCGGTCGAAATTTATATTCACTCTTCATTCGTATTTCGGATATGAATGATATCCGCGAGATGGCGAGATCCGTGAATAAGATATACCAGACGAAATCGTAATATGAGCGCTTAGATTTAATAGATTGTCGGTTCTTACATCTGGAGGTTAGATGGCTTTGATGAATATTCATTTGTATTTCAGAAATGAATGGAGATTAATTATCCGTTATTAGAAAAATATATCCATATTCCATAATACTATGATGGGTATATGGAAACAAAATATTTATTTGGAATCGCTGTCAGTATTTGAATGAGAAATGTGTTGATGATTTCTTGAGAAAAAACAACGGATCTCAGATTGGTCGATATTCTGACGAATCTGAGAAAAATATGAAGCAGTTTCGATTAAATTTTGGCTTTTCTGTTTTCTTCCGAGAATTCTCGAAATTCTTTAGATTTGAGAACGTAATTTCCACTCGCATAATGTTGTACAAGTTTGCCGTTGTCCAACCGATACTGGTGGTGAGTTTCAATACAGAAATATGATAATGTGAAAAAGAGAGCATTCTTTGCGCTGAATGAAGTCATAAATGCTACTCAATTAGGTTCGTTTCGTTATCAACTAGTAAACTAGTCGATAACTATAGTTTTAGTATAAAACCATTGTATAAGGAAGGTCTTCATTCAATAACAGAACTATAAATTTTGTAGACACCTCTTACTTGTTGATACAGGTTTCAACCTGAAATGCATTTACTCCTCCACCGAATGTATAAAAACGCCGTGATTTTGTACCACAAAATTTTCCATCATAACCTTCCGGAAAATCCGGCACCATAAAAGCCAGTAACAAAATATGATAGAGTCAATGTGAATTATGGTTTAACTTATTTGTTTTTGGTATGTTTGCCGATTATCCTATTGGTTTCTAGGAAGACTCTCCGAAGTTATTTATTTCGTTCGAATGAATCAAACACATATTTTGCCTATATGTTTAAATAGTGGACAACGAAATGAAATTATCTGTAATTTCTCCTTGTTCGAACTACGCACGAGGGATAACGTAAAAACATCTGGCTCATGTTCGGGATAACTTCAGGAACGTTAAGACAATTTTCCATTGTTACACTCGGGATGATCTTTGGAGCTCGCATCGCGAATTTCCTATTCTGGTTATGACTGTGATAACTTTAGGAACTCGCATTGCGAATTTCTTATTCTGGTTACGTCTGGGAAGACTTAAGGAACTTGCATTGCGAATTTCCCTTTCTTGTTCTGTCTGTGATGACCGTAGGAACTCGCATTGCGAATTTCCTATTCTGGTTCCATCTGAGATGACTTCAGGAACTCGCATTGCGAATTTCCCTTTCTTGTTATGTCTGTGATGAGTTTAGGAACTCGCATTGCGAATTTCCTTTTCTGGTTACATCTGAGATGACTTCAGGAACTCGCATTGTGAATATCTAATTCTGGTTACGTATGCGATAACTTTAGGGGCTCGCATTGCGAATTCCCAAATCATGTAGTGTTTGTGATCACTTTAGGAAATCACTTAAGGAGTTCACGTGAAAGCCGGATTGGGACTTCTCAGATATCTCGCCGGGAAGTTTGTGTTACTTGGGATAGACAAAAAAAAAAACGGGATCTTAGAGTGCAAAAATCCCAGAACCAGATTGGAACCGCCATGACAGCAATTGCTCAGGATCTAACTGAGGCCATAAAAAGGGAAGACCCTAATACCACCCTCATTGAATGCATTCCCAAGTAACACAAACTTCCCGGCGAGATATCTGAGAAGTCCTAACCCGGCTTTCACGCGAACTCCTAAAGTGATTTCCTAAAGTGATCACAAACACAACATAATTTGGGAATTCGCAATGCGAGCTCCTAAAGTTATTGCATACGTAACAAGAATTAGATATTCACAATGCGAGTTCCTGAAGCCATCTCAGATGTAACCAGAATAAGAAATTCGCAATGCGAATTCCTAAACTCATCACTGACATAACAAGAAAGGGAAATTCGCAATGCGAGTTCCTGAAGTCATCACAGACAGAACAAGAAAGGGAAATTCGCAATGCGAGTTCCTTAAGTCTTCCCAGACGTAACCAGAATAAGAAATTCGCAATGCGAGTTCCTAAAGTTATCACAGACATAACCAGAATAGGAAATTCGCAATGCAAGCTCCAAAGATCATCCCGAGTGTAACAACAATGGAACATTTCGTTGTCCACTATTTATACATAGGCATAATATGTGTTTGATTCATAAGAACGAAATAAATAACTTCGGAGAGGCTTCCTAGAAACCAATAGGATAATCGGCAAACATACCAAAAACAAATCAGTTAAAACATAATTCACATTGAATGTATCATATTTTGTTACTGGCTTTTATGGTGCCGGATTTTCCGGAAGGTTATGATGACAAAATCACGGCGTTTTTATACATTTGGTGGGGGAGTAAATGCATTTCAGGTTGAAACCTGTATTAACAAGTAAGAGGTGTCTAGCAAATTTATAGTTCTGTTGTTGAATGAAGATTTTCCTTATACAATGGTTTAATACTAAAACTAGTTATCGGCTAGAATACTAGTTGATAACGAAACGAACCTAATTAAGTAGCATTTATGACTTCATTCATCACAAAGAAAGCTCTCTTTTTCACATTATAATATTTCTGGATTGAAACTCACTACCAGTATCGGTTAGACAACGGCAGACTTGTACAACATTATGCGAGTGAAAATTACGTTCTCAAATCTGAAGGATTCAGAGAATTCTCGGAAGAAAACAGAATATCAAAACTTTAATCGAAACTGCTTCATATTTTTCACGACATATTCGTCTGAATATCGACCAATCTGAGATCCGTTGTTTTTCCTCAAAGAAATCAACACATTTCTCATTCAAATACTAACAGGGATTCCAAATCAATATTTTGTCTCCATACACCCATTATAGTAGTATGGATATATTTTTCCAAGAACCGATAATTAATCTCCATTCATTTCCGAAACACAAATCAATATTCATCAGATCCATCTAACCTCCAGACGTAAGAACCGACAATCTAAGCTCTCATATTACGATTTCGTCTGGTATATCTCATTCACGGATCTCGCCATCTCGCGGATCTCATTCATATCCGAAATACGAATGAAGAATAAATATAAATTCCGACCGCGCTAAACAATACTCGAAGTCATCTAACCACCAGACGTAAGAACCGACAATCCAAGCGCTCATATTATACGATATCGCCTGGATGTCTTGATCACGGAACTCGCCATCTCGTGGATTCCTGGTAAAGTAGATATGTAAATCCTTGCATTGGGAATTTTCCTTGAGGCTGTTCGTAAGGACTTATGATCTGTGTCGGCGAAGTGCTGTCTGCTAATTCTTTGCATAGCGAGTCCGCAGAAGTCAGCATAAAATAATTTCAATAATCAACAGGAAACTTTCAAGAAATATAATTTAAATTTTAAATGTCAATATCTGATATCTGTACTTCCGGATATTGTCGCTAGGGGCATTTCCTGAAAATATCTCATGTCGTACTCCCAGAAATCTCGCGATGGGACGTATTTGAGAATTTCTCAAACTCTTCGCCATGAGACTGTGTGAGCGAATTTCCCATAAACCTCCCATTGTGGGAAGTTTGAGAATTTCCGCATGCGATATCTTCAGGATCTCTTCGAGAATATCGCTGTGGCGGACATTTGGAGGAAATATAGCACTCCCTGTGACTTCGTAAAGAAGTAGAAAAAGTACTCTCAATGTTCTGAGAAGATATCGCCGGGATATCTTTGAAACCTCTCTGTGTTGCCTGGGTTAGTGATACATCACTTTTGGCAGTAGTTCATTTTGATGAATTGTCATTAAGAAGAGCACTAATATATCCAGCTATCAATGATGAATTGAATGAGACACTCAACTGCAGTTGATGGTTTCTTGTATGGAAATAACCTTGGGGAGAAAATCGAAGAGAACAAGGCCTTGGAAAGGGCTTCCAAAAATCTAAAGATTAGCAATAAACTAACAAAGCAGGCTACTACGAAGACTGGGAAACCTTTAAACTCAAAGGGCCAGCCCCCTGCTTTGTTAACCTATGCAAGAGGCAGATGGCCAGAGCCTCGGAAAAAGAGAGAGCAGAAGCAATTTCCACAACAACTCATCCTACCAGAAACAACGCTCAAGTTGGAAAAGACTAGAGATAAATTGTCATGCTGGTCGCTGAAGTTTTTGCCAATAGTTGGCTAGCATTTACCAGAGATTCATTAATTTCATCCTGGCTTGAGGGGTATAAGATTCCATTTGTGGAAAGTCATGTGCAGGTTAATGCTCCTAAAGAGCCTGTCTGGACTTTAAAGGAAAGGAGAGAGACAGAAGATCATATCTTCCAACTATTGAGGAAAGGGCTTATAAGCGAATGTTAACCAACCAAGGGACATTTTATCTCAAACATATTTGTTATTCCAAAATCAAACGTTTCCACTAGACTGATTCTTAATTTGAAAGCTCTGAATGAATTCATTTCAACTGAACACTTCAAGTTGAAGGACCACAAGGTGGTAACTGAATTAGTATTTTCCCATTGTTTTCTGGGGACAATGGATTTAACAGACGCATATCATATGGTACCTGTTCTTGTACAGGATCAGAAATGTTTACTTTTCACGTTTAATGGGGTTCTATACCCATATGTATGTTTGCCATTTGGCCTTAATACAGCACCCTGGGTTTTCACGAAGATAATGAAACCAGCACCTTCTTATGTACGTGGAATTAATTTCTTGTCAGTTCTATACTTGGATGATTTTCTGCTGATAGGAGATACTTTGAGAAAATGTTCTGAAAATATCAGATCCACAACTGCTTTTTTACAAAAAATTTGATTTATCATTAACTGGGAAAAAAGCAAATTGATTCCATCTCATGAAGTACAATATTTAGGGTTGATCTATAATTCTAGGAGTATGACTGTTAGGCTTCCTCAGGATAAACAAGAGAGGATTATAAGCTTGATTAATAAGAAAATGCTAAGCTAGTTGGGGTGTTGGTATCTACTTGTCCGGCTGTTAAGTATAGCTGGTTATACACCAAAGCTATGGAGAATGAAAAGTTCTTAGCTTTAAAAGCTTCCAACCAGTGTTATGATAATGAAGTGAGAATTCCGGATTCCATTGAAGCGGATTTAATGTGGTGGAAAGCTCATGTTTCTTGTTCAAATAGTTTGAGGCCCACCACTTACTTATTGGAAATCTTTAGTGATGAATCACAAAGTGGGTGGTGAGTATGTTGTAATGGCTCCAAGGCCAATGGGTTTTGGATAACACTGAGAGATTGCACCATATTAACTGCCTAGACCTTCTAGCAGCATTTTTTGAGCTGAAATGCTTTGCGGGAAAATTAATGAACTGCAATGTATTGTTGCGTATTGATAACACAATAGCGATTGCATATATTAACAGAATGGGGGGGGGCACAATATATGCATTTGAATAAGCTTACAAGAAACATTTGTCAATGGTGCGAAAATAAGAATATTTTACTGCATGCATCTTATATTTCGTCAGGCGATAATAAAGAAGCAGATGAACAGTCACGCAGCATGATACCAGACACAAAATATGAACTAGCTGATTATGCATTTAAGACAATCCAAGAAAGATTAATGAATCCTGAGATAGATCTATTCGCCTATAGAAATAACAAGAAATGTTCGCTTTTTATATCCTGGCATTCAGATCCGGATGCTATGACGATAGATGCTTTCACGATTTCTTGGACCAATATTAAATTCTATGTTTCTCCGTTCTGTCTGATCCCTCGAGTCTTAAAGAAAATTATTATATAAAGGGCAGAAGGAATTGTAATGGTGCCAGAGTGGCCTACACAACCATGGTACCCTCTTTTTACCTCTCTACTAACGGGAAAACCCATGAGCTTCACTCCTTCTGCTGGGTTACTTGTTTCAATTGATAAGAAACCATATCCTCTTTGCAGGAAGGTTACCCTGGTGGCAGGACTGTTATCGGGGAGGGTTTAAAGAAGAATTAAGCCTTAAGTTATGGCGCAACTGGTGTAAATTACGTAAGATATCTTATTTGAGGAACTCAGTAACATATATTGGAATTTTTGACGGAGCAGTTTCATAAGGGTGCCTCTTACAGTGTACTGAATACAATAAGATCGGCTCTTTCTCTCCTGATCTCACCAAAGGTACGATCTGATTTTCGGATGAGAAGATTTTTAAGAGGAGTTTACAGGCTCAGGCCCTCCTTGCCAAAGTACAATACTACTTGGAATCCTACCATATCGTACTTGATTATTTGGCTCCGTTTTGTCCAGATGAAGCGACTAGTTTGCAGTCAGTAACTCTCAATTAGCTACCTTATTAGCAATTAAAATGACACATCGGGTTTAGACACTTGCTGCAATTGAGGTGGAAAATATAGAGATGGTAGACAGGTAGATCATTATAATGATACCTGCCAGGATCAAAACGTTAAGTGCCTAGAAAATTCCAGCGATCATTTTTAATCTCCTTTTTCGATGAAAAGCCCAGCATCTGTTCTGCCAGGACACTTGCATCTTACTTAAAAAGAATGAAGCTGCTAAGGCGTTCTACAAATAAGTTATTCATTTCGTTCAAAAGACCTTATGCAGCAGCCTCCAGCCAAACTTGGAGTAGATGGTAAAAAGCTACATTGAAGAAAAGTGGCCTTCAAACACCTGTAGTGCCCACAGTACTAGACATGCGAGTACATCGGCGGCATCACGAGAAGGGGTATATCCGTGGATATTATAAGGGAAACGGCAGAGTGGACATCTGCCTCAGATAACTTCAAAACGATTTTATAATAGATCCGTCTACTCCACTGACACTATGGTCAAAGTTGTATATTTAAGTTTCCTTATTCTGAATGGAACTGAAATTAAAACTTTAGTGAGAGTACTTGGTACTGTAGTGGTATTTGGTTGCAACCACTTTTTTGCTAATTCATGTTGTAATATAGTGGCTCTGAACATCTACATTAAATGATCTAGAGGACGAGACGCATAATATAATTTAAAGATTAAACGAACTTACCTTAAGTGAAGTTCAATCTTAATTATATGTAGCGTCTCGTCCGAATAGATCATTCCCTCCCACCCTAACCCAAGCATCCATTAATAATAAATTTAAAATTACAACATGAATAACAAATTCCAAGTGTTAATAAGGTAGCTCCTCGAATAAAGAACTAGTTCTCTATCCGAAGAGCTCCATATTCAAAAAATTAGCTTTAAAGATAATGGCGGGATACCCTGGAAGCGGCAGGGTTGTAACACAGAGTGAGAAATAACCATAGAAATGCAGAAATTTGTTTTTCTTACTCTGAATATGTGATCACTTCGTACAGAAATGGGTGTACTACATTAAATGATCTATTCGGACGAGACGCTACATATAATTAAGATTGAACTTCACTTAAGGTAAGTTCGTTTAATCTTTAAATTACCAATTATTTCAGAGGATGGACAATCGGTACTGCGGAAAGCTTCTCTACTCATTCTGAAGTGCTGCTGGAATTCTTTGTCAGAGTATTTGTAATTATTTTCATAAAGCCAGCTTCTTCTATCAATTTTTTCTTGGCTCTCCACCAACACATTGCGTAAGTGCACTGCAACTTAATGCCACCATCTCCACAACAGTATCATCTTCTACCTCGCTATCTGAGATAGAATCTTTCAAACTAAAAATGCAACTGCAGGATCCATTTCAAAAATAAAATCGAATAAAATTTTATTAGTCAAAATCAAAACAACAATTAAATACAGATTTTTCTGTATTACCTTTACATAATATCTCTCGATATTGATTTGATATCTTACGATATACTTTTATGTCTTCGACGTACTACGTCTTCAATGACAAAATTATTATATCAACTGGCATATAATGATCAAAGTACTTAATTGTTGTATCAATAGCCTTCCGCAAGTAGACTTTTTTTTAATTTAAAACAGTTTTTTACTTAGGTTAAGTTATGATAACAAACGAAAGTTTGACAACCGAATCGTGAACGAGGATGATTTACCGTGCGTCGTCCGTTACATTAAACCGAGGGGAGACGAACAACTCGGGTTGACAATTGTGAACGCACCCCTGGGGTGAAGCGACAGTAGGAAAAGGGAAAAGTGGAAACGAGGACATACGTCCCCAACTAGTTTCGTTCTGTCCTTTATTAGAAAAGGAGATGTCAGAAACGTATGTCGTAGATATGTTCAAATGGATGAATGACAAAAATGACAGAACATTTATGGAAAATGACATTCATAAATGAAAATGAAAGATTTCTTAAATTTGTTGGTTGAAAAGTAACTAATAATAAGTGATATTTTCTAGAGTGTGGCAGTAATTGTGGTGATATTGATTAGAAGGTATATGAAATCCATGTATCCATGTGAAGATAACTTATTCTTTCGAGATTCAATGAAAAATTCCCTTTTTGCGCGCATGTTCTAGGGGAACAGCGTGCTATCGTTTTGTCCAAATGTCTGTAATTTTGGATGATTGAGCCGAAAATGGTCTCAATCGACTAGGTTGGACTCACTGATGACGAATCCGGTGTCAAAATCGATTCTGTCCGGCCGGCCGGCCGTAGACACGATAACTGTCGAACGAAGTGAGCTAGCGTTTTGAAACTTTCAGGGTAGGTCGCGCATTGGAATGCCGCGGTTAAGTTCGTTAATGGGCGAAATCGATCGAATAGTTTCGGAGTTATAGGCATTTGAAGTTTTGAAGTATTTTATTTTTTATTTCAGAAACTACTTGAGCGATTGGATTCAAACTTGGCAGTTAGGTGAAGTACAACGACGCGCAACTTTGAGCTAAAGTTCGTCAGGATTATATTGTTGGTAATTTTTAAAAAAAAATTTTTTCGAAATTTTTTTCCAAAAAAATTTTTTTTTCGGAAATCATTCATCATATCCAAGAAAAATTATACTCACGCTTTGACCTTCCAATTTCACAGCAATGTACCAAATTTCGGTTCGATACGATCATAAGTTTTGGAGATATCGGGAAAAAATATGTCAAATTTCGAGGTTTTCTTCTCGATATCGTTGATTTTTTCGGTATAACTCGAGAAATGCAGATTCAGTCCTGATTAAACTTCACAGCTAGTTTTAGGACGCTGAAAGACAACTTTATGCAAAATTTCGTGATAATCGTGTTATTAGAACAATTTGAAAAAAAAAATTTCTATGATTTTCTCATCATATCATCCTCATTAAATTCTGTATGAAACTTCGAACTGTTATTTTCGATGAAGTACTGGATTTCAATTCGATCTGATCTCTATTTTTGGAAATATTGGAAAAATAAAATTTTGATTGGGTATATCTACGGAATCATTGGGTGGATTTTACCCATTCACGAATTCGGCCTTCGTAATTAAGGTCCAAACCTTCTCTACAAATATCAAGTTTCTAAGTTGTTTCTTTCGGAAGTTATTGTGTTTACGCAGTCGGCCGTTAGGCTGACCGTAAACACAATAACTTCCGGAAGAAACGACTTAGAAACTCGATATTTGTAGAGTAGGTTTGGGGCTTAATTACGAAGGTCGAATTCGTGAATGGGTAAAATCCGCCCAATGATTCCGTAGATATACCCATTCAAAATTTTATTTTTACAATATGTCCAAAAATACAGATATGATCGAATTGAAATCCAGTAATTTATCAGAAAAAAATTTCAAAAAGCACTGCCGTGAAGGCAGCAGCTTTTGCGCGCACGTTCAAATTCGTTGTTGAAGCGGTCATCTACATTGAACATGCGCGCAAAAGTTGCTGCCTTCACGGCAGTGCTTTTTGAAATTTTTTAGGATTCAGATGATGCAAAGGATAAAATATTTCAACTCTTTTCAGGTGCTCTCTTCAGAGTATAATGAAACTTTTTTTTCAGAATTCAGATTATGCTGATGATATGATATTTTTACAGGTGCTTTAATGAGGTTCTTTTCAGGGATTACAAGCTGTTAAGGATTAGGGCGCTAGGTGGGATCTGATAAGTTTATGTTTTTACGGAGTTCAATTCTATAAATCCTACTGACTTTACCGTTATATTGAATCAAGAAAATGGCTCTAGTTTCATTTGCTTTCTTGCAAAAATGCATATATCAGCAATTTTCTTGTTGGTAATAACAAAAGAATTTCTCGCTTACCTAAAGACCCTGTCACCTGCATAACTTGAAAAGATATTTGTGAAATAAGTCCCAGCAAAAATATTACTAATATTCGCTTATGTAGTGATTATTTTTCAGTCTCTGATTTCAATCAAATAACTCAACCGGTCATCTGAACAAGAAGGCTGTGCCACAATCATCTGAGCTGATTCATCTACACAATGAGCATGACTATGGCAGACAATTTCAGCCAAAAATATATTTCCAAATGAACCATCACCATCTAACGATTTTCATATGATTCATTCGCCTAATGATGAAGACTATGTCAGGCCTATTCCAGCCTGAAAATTCACATCGAAATGAATCAACATCTGACGATTCTTCTACGTCATATGTTTTTACTGACAAAAAAGACATAGTAACCGACCTATTAAGATCTATCCTGACAAGATTGATAATCACTATTTATATTCAAAATATATTTCAATATTTATCTTCTCTCATGTGATATTGATACTGTTTTAATTTTTCAGAAAAGAGTGATATTGAGGGCAATCATCTACATCAATGGATTCCACCTGATTTTGACTGCCTATTGTGACTGGATGATTTTTTCCCTCCCTAGACAAAACTGTTATTGTGTTTCAGTGCAGTGACAATTCTGATCCTAATAATAACTGGAAGGCTGTTGGGTGTTCACCCCACAAATATCTTTTTATCCATAATTCATAAACATCAAAGTGTAATTCAAATTTTATCAAGATAATTGTTCAGGAATTTTGTAGTTACACCACAAAGAACTTGAAATAACTCGAACCAAATTCCAACACTGTAAGACCTGTGGTTGGTAAGAAATTGGGTTAGTTTCATTGAAATATGTCAGAGTTTTTGGTTTCTCTAGAAGCCAATTATACTTATTTGTTTTAGAAAACTGTCATCTACATTATAGTCATAAGGTGTGAGATAAATATTTTCCTATTTTTTGTACAACGGAATATTTGAAATGAAATGAAGAATGTAATCAGTATATATTCGAGACATTCAGATTATTATATTAAATTCAAAACAGTCTACTTGTTAAAGGCTATTGAAACAACAATTAAATACAGATTTTTCTGTATAACCTTTACATAATATCTTTCGATATTGATTTGATATCTTACGATATACTTTTATGTCTTCGACGTACTACGTCTTCAATGACAAAATTATTTTATCAACTGGCATATAATGATCAAAGTAAAAAACTTGAGAAAAGTGTGAAAAAATGAAATACAACCTAAAAACAATACTAGACACAGTGTTTCATCTTCTATCTTTCGATTTAGAATCATCAGTAGCATTTATTCTATATTATACATCAAAAACTCACCACGTGTTTGTTACTTACACTTCACTTCAATAACGGAAATAAGCAGGTTTAAGTCCATACGCATGCTTGTAAGAATTGTGCATAGAAACAATAATGCCACAGATTTTACTTACACCTTCTTCTTTCCTTGACATATGAAATGCGGTAAAAACATTTTCCAAAATCTTTATAACCTCAAAAATTAAATGACAGTTGATATGGACCCTTGAAAACTATAAGTTTTCTATGCACAATTCTAACAAGCATGCGTATGGACTTAAACCTGCTTATTTCCGTTATTGAAGTGAAGTGTAAGTAACAAACACGTGGTGAGTTTTTGATGTATAATATAGAATAAATGCTACTGATGATTCTAAATCGAAAGATAGAAGATGAAACACTGTGTCTAGTATTGTTTTTAGGTTGTATTTCATTTTTTCACACTTTTCTCAAGTTTTTTACTTTGATCATTGTATGCCAGTTGATAAAATAATTTTGTCATTGAAGACGTAGTACGTCGAAGACATAAAAGTATATCGTAAGATATCAAATCAATATCGAAAGATATTATGTAAAGGTTATACAGAAGAAGCTGTATTTAATTGTTGATGCAGATTATTGTCTATTTTGTTTTTAAGTAGTTTCTTTTCAACTAGGTATTGGATAATTTTTGATGGCTAGAATATATTTCAGTTACTAATTTTGCACATTTTTGATGAGTATGAGAGAATATCTTTGTAAATATCATAGTTTATTGGAAAATATATTATAATTATATGCAATTGTAAAAATGATAAAAATAAAGCAATTATCGTTTATAATGCATTGTTTCATTTCTTAAGAATATTTTCTTTCGAATTATTATTAAGTTTAAAACACGGAATAGAAAACATTTTGAAAAATCCACGGTACAAATATTTGCATCCTGGAAAATTCAATATTTGACCACAGAACACCATCAAAATTCTAAAGTAAAATGACATAACTCAGCAAGCGGACACCCCCTAGAACCATAATGGAATATTCCCAACTATTTTTTTTGGCAGGAGAAATGTCACAAATGTTGCCCACAGTTTACAAGCGAGGTAGCAGTTCTTATATTTGATGTTCTGTGAGTCTAACATCGATGTTGAAAATAGAGTAGGGAGTTCTAAGGCGAATTTTGGCGCTGTAACCACAGCTTACTACAGATTGTGGTTACATGTAGTTACTTGGGTTACCACATTTTCGCGGAGCTAACTATGTAACTATGACGTGTTGATGACGTCACGCATACCATACCGCGTAACCTTCCTCTTGAGCAGGGTTACTCGTGTGGTATGTAGTTCTATCTCTTTCAAAAGAGTGAAATGGAATGAGTTTATGAACATAGATTCGAGAATGAAAATATTTGGGAGTCATATTCTATGGAAGTTTCAAATATTTTTAATGTTCATATATATCGTTATCGGGAAAGAAGTCACTTCTCCTGTCGTTTTGTACCGATGCAAAATTTTTTTAGATTGCATTTAAGCTTGTATTAGTTGTTGTTTTTAGATTTTAAAAAGAAAGTGTAAGAAATTTTAATTAATAATTGCTATTGTGAAACCAATTATGGTTCAGAAGTTGCAGCTATTGATGAAACATTAAATTATATGGTAGATAGTAATTGGTCCTATGTATTCAAAATTCACATTGAATGTGAGATTTTTTTTAGCACTTCTATAAGTGAATGCTCATCATTTCAAAGTAACATCATTTCGTTTTCAGTCCCTGAAGAAGTTCCAAAAGTAGGAACGAAAGCTAGGAAATATCAATAAAGAATACACTTGTAGTCCTTATTAATTTATTTGACTTCTTTCCCGATAACGATAAATTAATTTCCAACGAAGTCGAAAATTCTACCCAATTTTTAATGTTCATTTTTGAAACATCTGGCAGGTTTTTTTATTATTGTTTTTGCACGCTTGTTTGATATAAATGGAAACAATTTCCATTCTTCTAAATAAAAGAAGTCTTCCGATACAAGATAGTATCGAAGTTCTATTTGGAGTTGACAGACAGAAGTAAGAAAAAAAAGTGAGGTTCTCTTTGAAGTTGACAGACAGAAGTAACTACGTGACTATGACGTCACGGGTAACTACTAACTATGGTTACCTGTGGTTACAGCGCCAAAATTCGCCTCTAGTTCACTTATAGGATCTAGTTCAATCGTTCTCGTTCACTGTTGGGAATAGTTCACCTGATTAGTTCTTTAGTTCACAATCGTTCATGCATACTGTATGCCGGTAACGTGCGAATAGGAGTGATTCCTTGAAGGCCATGAAACTATATAAACAGAAGAGAACTAAACTTTGATTTGAAGATTGCTGGGTATTTCGAGGGACGATTTATTTTGAATAATTCTGAGATATGAAAAAAATAGACTGAAAATTTTCAATTAAGAATTAAATATGATATTGAATAAGTGAAAATATTCAATGAGAAGTGGAATATAATGGGCTGAAGAATTACGATGGTAAAAATTATATGAAATCCAATAAAAATTACATCTTCCATTCTACTTTCTCTCAATGGATTGTTTTATAGAACTGATATCCAAATAATCCATCGATCGATTTGCCCATTTTAACATTTAGTAACGTGACCTCTTTCTCACTTAAATATAATGATTTTTATACAATGTTCTGCAATATGCACGAAATTTTTTCAACAAAATTTGGAATTGAAAATTTTTTTGAACTCTTTCAATTAAACGATCATTATGAAATGTTGCACAAATTGAGCACCCGCTTGTTTCAACTATAGTTATCAAGTTTTATTATGAATGGATCAGTATTTTTTGAGTTATCCCGGAAAAATTACGATACCGCGGACAAATCACGAAATTTGAAATATTGATTTCCAATATGTCCAGAAATACATATTGAGTCTGAAATTTCGAAAAAAAATTTTTATTTCCTAGCCATACGATCCAAACAAAAAAAGTTGCGCGTCGGTATGATTCAACTATCTACCAAATTTCGATTCTATCGCTCATGTAAGTATAGTTCTGAGATATCAAGAAAAAATTTCAAAAATTCAAATCAATATAACTCCGAAACCATTTGGCCTTATTGGCTCATTAACGAACTTGACCATCGCATTTCAATGTATGCGACCTTCCCTAAAAAAGTTTCAAGTCGCTAGCTTGTTCCTTTCGACAATTATTGTGTCCTTTGCCAGGCGACAGTCAGCTGGACAGAATTGATTTTGAGATCGGATTCGTCACCAGTGAGTCCAACTTAGTCGTTTGAGAGTATTTTCGAGAAAAAAATAGAAAATTACAGAGATTTGTACGAAAAGAAACCACGAGTTTCTCAGAACATGCGTGCCAAAAATGATCTTCAAGTATTACCATGAAAAAGTGCAAAGAGAAGAGGGGAGGGTGAAATAGTTAAAAAATATTTTACAGCGGCTGATAAAAATCATAATTCGTTATCCTAGGCCGGCGCCTTGCTGATGAGCGCTGACTACGCTCAAACATTGCCCATTCTACAACCCAACAGCGAATTAATCCAAATATCTAACCTAATAAAGTATATCTTGTCTAATATATCATATCGGTCCTCAAGCTCAGGTACTTGCCTACATTCAGAATTACTCGGTACGATACCAACGTAGATACCACTATACCATTGTTTCTCCTTAAACAATGACTATACTATATCTAGAATAGTTCACAGTTCACAGTGAACGAATCAAATGGATCGTATGTCTCATGTCTTCGATCTACGACCACAACGTTACGGTCCCGGCTCCGGTCTAGCGAATAAATTCATCTAGTTCGCTGAGAACTATTCTGTCTGTACATACTTCATGAACTAGTTCGTTTCGTTCTTCATAAAGAATAGTTCATTTGAACTAGTTCGTTCACGAACTATCCACCTCTAGTTGAAAACATCGACCATCGATAACAAAACATCGATGTTTCAAAAACATCCATCGATGTTTCAAAAACATCGATGAACATCGCCCAGCACTACTCAGAAGTTCCCTCAGGCGATAGAAATTCAAACCCTTCCACGCCAGTATAATTTTCCGAGGTGCCAATTGTGTTGTAACGTGTATTGCTTAGTTCAGGAGTTCATTTTTCAGCTTTTGTATTGTTCTCCGAGTTGTAATTTTGAAAGTGTTCATATGATTTTTGGGAGACAAATAAACATTATTATTATTGGAATTGGTTTCACGGAGAAGAAAGAGCTCCAGTTATAATAAATAACATAATCATAAGAATGAATATCCGTCGATAAATCAACAAATATTGACAGCCACTTTTACACTTGTGCGAACTACCAAATTATGAAGTAGTTCGGTTCGGACTCTTACGGCCGAACTCCATTCACAGTTCTGGAACAGTTCGGAGTCGATTCTGAAAATAACCAAAACAGGATTACTCAAATCCTGAACCGGTTCTGAAATGAACCAATACACAAAATCGCAATCGCGCATGCAGAACCGTTCCAGAACAGTTCTGAA
This sequence comes from Myrrha octodecimguttata, assembly GCA_958510865.1. Lineage (NCBI taxonomy): Eukaryota > Metazoa > Arthropoda > Insecta > Coleoptera > Coccinellidae > Myrrha > Myrrha octodecimguttata. The sequence continues at coordinate 733,616 of OY294057.1, read as the reverse complement.
CTCGGAACCAAAACAAACCTTATTTACTATATATAATATATAACAGTATCCTTATTTTAATTAACTAATGTCATATACTAATAAATGTACATGCCCATTCCAAGTACTTCTACAGTGAGTTTTAATAAAACAAGTGAATTAAAGGACCAAATTATTCCTATATTTCAGGACAAAAACAAACTATTGAAATTTCAAAATTATACAAGAAGTGTTGATTCAAACGAAACTAGTTCACAGAGCCAGGAGTCTCCAAATGACAATTTCCTGAAAATAGGACCTGCAATTCCTTCTGACGAAAGAAGGAAATTATTCAAACGTTCTAATACAACCTTGAACTTGGGGGCTATAGTAAAGACATCTGAATCACCATATCCTTTGACCATATCTATATGATTCTGTAAGCTTTAAGACTGATCACAATGGTTCAGTTGTTATTACATGTACTCAAAAGCAGAAAGAAAAGGATCCTGACAGAATAACATTAGATAGAAGAGGTCTCATTTATGTTCCAATTATAGAAGGAGAGGATAGATTGAGATTATTATCACTGCAACACAATCTGATTACTAATTTGGAGCATTTTAAATGCCAGTGTTTTCCGTATTTGTTATTTTTCGATTTATATGGTAAACAGTTGGAAAAGGTTTGTGGATTAGAAACTGTTGAGAATCTCAGGGTTATTTTGATGGGTAAAAATAGGTAAAGCATTCTAGTATGTTAGTGAATAATGTTTATAGCGTAGTTTTTTGTAGATTGAAAAAAATTGATGGATTTCAATGTCTCAAACAAGTAGAAGTTTTAGATCTCCATGGAAATAAAATAACTCAAATAAGTGGCCTTTCGAATTTGAATAAGCTGAAAGTTTTGAATTTGGCTGGCAACCAAATTCGAACAATAGGTATACTGGATCTAAATGGATTAACTGCCTTGCAAGAACTGAATCTAAGAAGAAATAGATTGAAAAAATTGTTGGGTTTTGCTGATACTCCAAATTTGATTAAACTATTTTTGAGTAACAATGAGCTCAAAAGGTAATATGTACTATTTATTCAAGAATTAATTGCACTATGAAGATTATTAATATGAAACTGCTTATTTAGTTGATATATTATTTAGAAGAGGGCTTTTAGAGATCTGATACAGAGATTCATTTTGATAATTTATTATTACTTTAAAGTATGTATGGTAGTACTGCTAAACTCAGCAAAGAGCTAGGCAATCAAGATTTTCTTCAAATCTCAGCTTTTGGAGTTCATTAGAACTCCAAAATTAAGTGGGGATCTTAAGCGGATGATTCATCTCGATCGACTCTGTGAAAGTAGGACACAATAGATGATTCCTTTAAGTACTACATTAATAAAAGTCATAAGTATCATTAATAATTGATGAGAAGTGATTCACTTGAATTATTGACAGTTCAGATATTTTGGAGGGCATGATATTGGTAGACTATACCAACTCAACTATTGGGGTTTTCAGAATCTTATCGGATCACTAAATCAGTTAGATAAAATTGACAGACAGAGAGTTCAGTAACTGCATCTAAGTAACCCAAGTAAGATATCAGTTTTGGAAACCCCTCATGATAGATTTGAATTGACCTTATAGGTTTTGGTCAATCATATTGGATTTCACCTAATTGGAATTTTCATTTGAAATGATGGGATGTCTGATATTTGACGATATTAAAGGCATATGAAGTTAGGCATAATAATAATTAAGTACTAATTTAGGTTTGAAAACAATAAAATACTACATTTTGTATTTGATAACTATGACTAATTTTATTCAATACATGTGATGAGTTTTTTTCTTGTATCATTGAAGACATAAGTAGTATTGCCAAATCTCCAAAAATCAAGGAAGTGTGTACAGAATGCAATCCAATATTACTTGGAGGAGATTGCATCTCATTCCTCATATCCTACTTACCACAATTGTTAAAATTGAATTCCATGCAAATAAATGAACAAGTAAGAAAGGCAGCCATGGCTTGGCAAAGAAATAAGGAATCTATCAATACTACCTTTATGGATTTAACTAGTGATGTATGTCTTAAGGTGAAGAGAGAAGAAGTAATTTCTAATGCTAGAACTAACTGGGAGTTACTGAGGTCACAAACACGTTGTTTGAGTACTAAAGTTAGTGGAATACCAAAAGTGCTCAAGAATTTGCAGCCAGATTCAGATTTTTTTCTAACTCCACTCACTAAATCGGAACACAAACATCACAGCAGGATGAGGGCAAAGAATTTGAAAGTTTCTGTTTTACCAGATAAGAAATTACACTTTATAAGGTGAGATATTCCTCATAACTTCTTTCTGTTTTGATTTTCTCAAATAAAAAAAGTAGGCATTATATGGGAGTTAAAAATTATAATCATTAGGAAAACAGAAAATTCAACATAACTTTAAAATTAACGACTACCATAGAGCACAAATTTGTGACTTCAGATTTGTTCTCAGGCCACCGAATTGGTGTCAGACAGATTACCAAACTGATATTAAAATTCATATTGTGATTATCGATGAAAATAGTGCTTATATACTTTTCAACGAAGGAGATATCAGCACAAAATGCGAGTTAGAAAAATATTTTCCACTTATACTATCGGCACTTTCTATTCGACGCTGTATCACTTCCAAACTGATGCAAAATCAGTTGATCTGCGTTCTATTTGACAATGTTGTGATTTTGAACTGATGCGCATTTCTTCCTCCTGATGTTGCTCTCAGGTGGAATCTGTAGTCACCTCAGTTTAAGATAACGTTGCTTTTTGTGAATAAATTTGGAGGACCAACATTAACCATTGTGTACTATGTACAAAAGCGATTTGGCTCATGATTTTTTAAATATCGATTAATGCTCATTTTGGGAGGATTTCCCATGATTTTTTTAGGGTTTTTATGACAAAAGTTTCAAATCGAAAGTAAATAATTGAAATTTTCTGCTTTCTCTGATGAAAGGGTCAGATTTGTACTCTGAAAAGTCACATTTCGCTTTCTCTATCGTTTGTATTGTTCCTGTATTGTTCATTAGGCAATCTGTTTTGCCAGAAACTGCCCTTAACGAATAGTTTGATACTGCACTACTGCGTTTTTCATGAAAAAAACAATTTTTATTTAATTTTTAATAGTTCTGTTTCAGATATTGGGAGTGAAAACCCATAAAAATCCTAAAAAATGATCGTGATTTTTTAATTATTTGGATATTTTGGACTGAAATATTTATTTATTGCAATATATAGGAACTATATTTGAAGTTTTCAACATCTTGTTATAGTAAAAGCTTTCCTAAACATATCAAATCTTTCGAATAAAAACAATGGGTGACCTTGGCTCGTTTGCATGGGAGACAGATTCTTGTCCATTTTCTGCAGTCAGAATTGATTGAGGGCCAAACGAAGCGTTGTTTGGCTAGTTTGACTGTTGTGTTGGTTCCTGAATGTGACAGACAGTGGGCGATATCGAAGGTGGTCTTAGTAATGGTTTTGTGATAAAAATTCTATCCAGTGGTATGTAGGTACCGCAATAGAATGCGACGGTTGATTCTAGCAGCTTGACCATTTCCAGTTGAAGTCCTGTGTTGCTATGTAGGAGTTCGTTCAACTCGTCGTTTTTCTGGGAGTTGGCCAATGCTGCGTAGTCGAGTGCGGTTGAAAGTTCGTCTACTAGTGAGAGGATATCGGCAACGACGTTTTGATCACCTGGTACGTAGCGGATATCTGTGATGAACTGCGATATGTAGTCGAGGTGATCACTTTTCGGGTTTCTGCTTGAAGGCGATAGTCAGAGGCTTTTGATCCGTGAAGATGGTGAAATTTCGTGCTTCTACCATATGCCGTAAATGCTTGATGGCGAGGTAGATGGACAGGAGTTCTCCATCATAAGCTGCATAGATGTTTTCGAGAAGAAAGCTAGTGGTTGCTATTCTTGATTATGCAGTTGCTATAGAGTTTCTCCAACTGCAGTATCCAAAGCATCGGTCACTATGGCCAGGGGTGCATCGTCTTTGGGGTTTGACAGGAGTGTTGCTGTAGCTAGCTTCTTTTTGCACTCTTCAAATGCCGCTGAAGCCTTTAGAGTCCAGTTGATTTTGGTCTTCCCTTTGTGCTCCTGGAACAGTAGGTTGTTGAGGGATGATTGAGTGTCTGATATCCTGGGTATAAATCGACAATAGAAGTTTATAATACCTAGGAATCGGCAGAGGTTCCTTGGCTGTGGTTTATTTAGGATACTCCAAAATGTCGGTAACTTTATCTGGTAGTGGACGTGTGCCTTCAGCGGAGATGAGGTAGTCTGAAAAAAAAAGCAAGGATTCAACAAGTCTAATAATTCCAATTCACCTACAATTGATCTGTTTATGCAAGGAGGATCTCTTGTAACAAATAACGAATTTACTCCATGAGAATTTTCAGATCTGAAAACTTCCATGTATGTTAAGAATATCATCAAAAATATCATCATTTAAAGTGATATATGAATTTTGAGTTAGATTTGTCCGTTATATTTTTGAAATACGTTACTCTGAGGCTATAGTTCCTCGCGGATTTTGCTATTTTGGGTCCTCGATAAATGATACTCCATCCATGTTCAAGATGGCGGGCGATGAGGATGCGTCGTCGGATAGCTCCTCCAAAAAGTTCAGATTTAAGTGTTGCAAGTCAAAATGGACCAACAATTTAATTTGTATAAAGTGTGGAAATCTATTTCACTACTCGTGTGTAGAAAGAGATTTTCCAAAGATAAGTCTATCTGGTGATTCGAGAGTTTCATGCTGTGGCCCTGCAGAAGAAACTTCATGGGAGAACAGATGGAATGTTATGGAACAACAAATAAATCAATCTAATGAAAAGGTCAGTCAAGAAGTAAAAGCATTAAAGGAGTTAATCAAAAATCTTTGTGAAGAAAATAAGAAATGGATCAATAGTAACAAAGAGGTGACAGCAAGGTTATCCTCTATTGAAGAAAAAATAGTAAATGTAGATAAGGATAAAACAAAACAAAGAGTTGAAATAGAAAAAAAAGGAGATATCGACAAACTAAAATTGAATATGACCAATTATTAGCTAGACAAAAATCTAAAAGATATGAAGCTCTGATTGAAAAATCAGACAACAAGAATAAAACAGTTTGGGCGGTAATAAATGGTTTGAAGAATTCGAATAGGAAAGAAATGGTAACTGAAGATCTCCTGAAAACTGCAAATGAGATAAACAACTTTTTCACAAGGGCTGGAGTAATCCTAACCAAAAATATTGCTGGGACAGGTAGTGTTAACAAAGTGGAAGAACAAAATAAGTAACTTTGTCTGAAAAAAATTAGTAAAACAGAAACCAAAGAAATAATAAAAGCATTAAAGAACAAACGTACATATGGTCATGATGAAGTATCAAATTTTATTATTAAACAAACAGCAGAGGAAATAGCTACGCCTTTAACATACATTATCAACAACTCGTTCAAATGTGGCATCTTCCCAGACATTCTCAAAAAAGCAGTCGTTAAACCTGTCTATAAAAAGGGTGATGTAAAGGACTACAGCAATTATAGGCCAATCAGCGTTTTACCTGGTTTTTCGAAGATCATAGAAATGGCTTAATGCAGGCAAATAATGGAATACTTTATAGAAAACAACATTTTAAAAGATAATTAACACGGAAATTTGAAGGGAAAATCTATAAAGACTGCAACTTATAATTTTATCACCAAAATAGTGGAAGCTTTTGAAACCAAGAAACTAGCTATGGGAATATTCCTGGATTTGACTAAAGCCTACGACTGTTTGGACAGTAACAAACTAATCCGAAAGTTAGAACTTTATGGCATAAGAGGTCCAGTGCTTCAGTGGGTGAAATTTTACTTCACATGTAGAACACAAATAGTCGAATTTCAAATAAATGGAAAAACAATAAGCTCTAATGTAGAAGAACTTCTTCTGGGCATACCACAAGGAAGCATCGCTGGTCCATTGTTTTTTATAATATATCTAAATGATTGTGAAATAGACACAGAATCAGAGAGTGAGGGAGTGACAACAGTGGACATAGACTATTCACGAGACACAGAATCAGAAGAGGAAAGTGTGACTACAATTAACTATGCAGATGATAAAAACATAATTATTACTGGAAAATCATATTCGGAAATTGAAAGATTGGGCGAGATCACTATGGATCAGACAGAAAAATGGTTCGAAACCAATAATTTCTTGTTGAATAAAAAGAAATCGAGGATGATATTTTTCACACCAACCAGATCGGGTATCGAAGAGAGTGATAGCATGTACTTAAATCAAGATCAGTATAAATTTTATGAGTCAACAAACTTTCTAGGCATATATATATATAAACAAAAATCTGAAATGGAATGATCACATAAATTACCTCTGTGGAAAAGTCACCCTCTCTATCTATGGTTTGAGGGTTGTTTCCAGATATATCTACAACAAATGTCTGAAAATGGTATATCATGCGATGATAGAAGCGAAGCTAAGATTTGGAATAACATTCTATGGGTCAGGAGACATAAAACCACTCTTTGTACTACAGAAAAGAAGTGTTCGAATTATTAATAACCTGAGTTATAATGAATCATGCAGAAGCATTTTCAAGAAAATGGGAATATTGACAATTTCCAAGAATGTGCACTTTTTGTTAAGAGTAATAGAGAACTATTCAAGAAATATGAAAATAAGAAAACTTTTTATGAAACAAGAAATATGGATTACATCTACCCAAAATATAGGTTAACATCTCAGAGGCAGATGGAATATAGATGCTTAAAAGTGTATAATTCACTACCAAATAGAATAAAAACTTTGAGTAATACCAAGACCTTTAAAAAAGAATTATTTGAATATCTTATGAATTTAGAGCCCTACAGTTTAGAAGAGTTTTTGAACTGTAGATAGACCTATTTTATTGACGTTGTTTCATTTCACTTTTGTGTACATGGTATATGTAAGGTGATTGTGAAATAAAAGGCTGTTATTATTATTATTACTCCGAGATCGGAGATTACCATGCAAATTATGTACAAGTTCCATTATCCATGGGAAAGCTACGTCTATGAGGGGACGTTCCATATCTTTGCGTTAGAAGTTGGCTAGGAGTGGTGCTGTTTACAGCGTCCGTTCTTCGTCAGTACCTTCTTCTAAAATGATCGCAATGCATTACTCAAGATCATGCCACGGCAATTTTCAAGATATCCATTTACTTACATTCAGAATGGCTCCGTGGGCGGAGTGCAACTTCAATCTCCTGTTTTAGAAACCGATCGATTATAAAGGTTGTCTAGTGGATATTTTTCGACTTTAAAATACAATGTAAAAAAAAACTACATCGTTTTCATTCCTTTTTATTTCAATGAAGTACAGCATGACAAAGCGGATTTCATTTTTTAAAGACGATATCGTCCAAATGATTGCAGTCACGCGACATCAGGACGCCGGAGTAATGTCTTGCATTCCACATTAATTTTCGATCAAAGTAGGTAAAGTAGGGAATGGCTTATATTTTGAAAGCTTGTTGACTTCTTGATAAAAAATATTTTCCTTGGACTCGTTAATTTTGTTGTATGCTAAGGTACAATTATTTTTTCTGCACTGTTGTATCATCTCTTTCTTAAATTGTGGATTTTGTTTTCGCAGTACTCACTGAAAAATTTCCTTTTATATTTTATTAATGTATGGTGATAACCCATGAAGGCATACATGTCTTTTCATAACTCATGTGCGATTTCTTATGGTTTCCGTTATCAAAATCTCCAATATAATGTTCAATAAAAGACATGTTACCATTTAGTTCAATGAATGAGTTCTTGTCTTCATCAATTTGGACCATGTTGAAAAGTTTATAGTTATATCTAATGTTATCTATGTATAGCTGGTTGGGGTAGAAGATTCGTATCGAATTCCACTACCATGGCAGAATTAATTCTACTTTCAGGATAATTGAGTCCTTGTATTGTGCTGCTTTGTTGAAAACTGTTTCCTCTATTTTACTGTTGGGATGCAAATAAATCAAAGTTTATGCCGTTTGCCTTTTTGAAAAGGAACTGTGATATGAGTTACCTCATTCATTTGGTTGTTAATCGTTGGAGGGTTCTCTTTAATGACTTAAAGCTGGGTGGCACTGGATTATGCTTCCTCCTATAATGTTCTGTATCTTGTGTCATATTTTTGTGAATGTAATCCAATTTCTATGAGAGTTGTGTGTTTCGTCTATTTTGGCTTCCACAAATAATGAGCGTGATGTATTTTCATCGTTTTGTTCAATAAAATGATTTTGAATGCTTTCTCGAAGTGTAGCTGTTGCTATTGTTGTAAGGGATCTTTATTTTCGACGTAAAATTTACTGTTCTTATAGCTGTTTATTGGTTTTGTAAGTGAATTTTCTGGATCTTCCAGGTAGAACATTAGTATGTAAAATCGATTACCTGAGAAAACCATTGTTGTGTCCACATTATATTGATTAATGAATAGATTTTTCAGTTAAGTTATTATTGCATTTCTGCCATTGTTTTTCGGGTTATTTAATTTGCAGGAATAAGTATTTATGATGGCATCTTTAACTGAGATAGGACCATGGATTCTGTTTGATTTCTTGGATAGTTTTTCTATTTCTCTCGTTTTTGCGCGCATGTTCTGGGGAATAGCGTGCTATCGTTTTGATCAAATGTCTGTACCCTTCGAGATTTTTCCCGAAAATGATCTCAAACTACTAGGTTGGGCTCACTAATAACGAATTCGGTGTCAAAATCGATTCTGTCCGGCCATTCGGCCGGGCAATTGTATGCACAATTGCGGGCGTACGGAGGATTCTATCGGTTTAAACTTTCAGGGTGGGTTGAATTTCAAAATGCACCGGTTAAGTTTGTAATGGGCAAAATCGGCCAAATAATTCGGAGTTATAGCCATTTGAAAGTTTTGGGTTATTTCTCTGATATTTCAGGATAAACTTGAGCGATTGAATTGAAACTTGGCAGTTAGTTGGAGCATAATGACGCGCAACCTCTACCAAATTTGTACGATTAGAAGCTACTTGGGGCCGTGACCAATACCTAGATGGGAGACTTATGCAAAAGCGCGCAAGAGCTCCTGACTTGACATTAATGCTTAGAATTCCTCTTATAGAGAGAGAATGTTCATCATTGACAGACAATCAGATAAAAGTCATTTACCTGGGTTTCAGCTCGGCACCGTTACACAATATTATATTACGAAAATTCGAAGAAAACATTTAAATTGTTAGAAACCCATGTTATTAAAAAAACCTAGAAAAGCTTCGACTTGAAGTCTGCAACTTTTGCGCGCATGTTCGAATTCCTTGCCGAAGCGGTAATTTTTTTCACGTATTGACCCCATCAAACGCACTTTTGGTGATCTCCTATGGACATGCTCGCAAAAGTTGCTGACTTCACGTCAGTGCTTTTCTAGGTTTTTGTAATAACATGAGTTACTTTTGTTCCGTATCCACGGAATTAATTTTATTTCTTTTTTCTCTTAAGAGACCTTTCACAGTTGTGGGTACTTTCGGTTTCCTTTTTGTTTCCTTCGTATAAATATGCCGTCCAACGTCTTGCGCCGAGTGGAAGCATGCGCGTGTATGCGCGGTGCTCGCAATGTGACACTGTTTTTCAAGACAATTTTGAATAGACACGTGTGACAATTGAATTGACGCTTTTGTTAGAACACGCAATTATCTCAAAAACTGGATAAAAGCAAAAAAGATTTTCTCCGCTGTGAACGCTAATAAGTGAATTTCAACAGCTTGAAACTCGCTAAAGGTGATTGTGCGGTCTTGTTGTGGGACCTGTTCGAGAAGAAGCTGCGACTGCTGATAAGAAGGGCCCTTCACTACCCCATCATCTTGAAACCACAAGGTAAGGTGCATTTCGTTGGTGGCTTGCCTTAATTTCGATACTTTTCGCATTATTGGACTTACTTCACACTGTGAAAGGTGTAACTTAAATTTCCTCTTTGTGTGAAGGAAAAGTGGCCCCAGTTCACATTTCTCTCTCCGGCAAAACAATAATCATTTCTTTGAACTATCGTAGAACGCAACAACTTTCAAGTTAAATTTTTTTCGAATCGTTTTAATGACACAATAATCACGAAATTTTGGACAAAGTTGAACATCAGCATTCTCAAACTGGTTACTAAGTGTTATCATAAATGAATCAGTATTTTTTGAGTTCTCCTAGAAAAAATATCGATACCGAATAAAAAACCACGAAATATGACATATTTTTTCTCAATATCTCCAAAAATAATTACCGTATCAAACTGAAATTTGATACACGGCTCTTAAATTTAAAGCTCAAGGCATGAACGAAACTTTCCCCAAATATGATGAACAGTTTCTACGTATATTTTTTCAAAATTTACCGACAGTACGATCACAACAAAATAGGTGACGCGTCACTATGCTTCAACTTACTGCCAAATTTCAATCCAATCGCTCAAGTTTTTCCTGAAATATCAAAGAATAACCTCAAAATTTCAAATGTCATCAGTGAGCCCAGCCTACTCTTTTGAGACCATTTTCAGGAAAAAATTCGAAAATTAGAGACATTTGGACAAAACGATAGTGTGCTGTTCTCCAGAACATAAGCACAGAAAAACATATTAAATATGATGTGAACTGTGGCGACGAAAAATTTAAATAAACAATTACAATTAGATTTCTCTCATTTTGGTTTATTATTTGATAAAATCAAATAATAATTCTTGATTTTATCAAATAATAAACCATAGGGATCGACCAAGATAAAATTCTCTTATTACTAATTTAGAGAAGCACATTGCTCAGAATATTCTCTTATAGGTGAATAAGTTTTCTGTTTTGTAATGCAAATCACCTTTCCCGTAAATTTTCTTTCATTCTTCTTAAATTCACTGAAAGGAATGATTCTGATTATAAACTAGGCTATTTACTTATAGGATACAAGTAAGGCTCATGACTTTGTAATATCTGTATGCGTTTTCAGAAACTTACTCCGGATGATAAGATCCCTTCCTAGTTCTTCACTCGCAAAACTTACAGACATGACGTTTCAAATTCAAATCTCTAGATTGTTACGTTTGTCTAGAAATACTGTTGATAAATTGTCAATGTTCGGTGGATCATTGGTATACTTACTTACATTGTCTTGATATTCTTCATTCCAGGAGTTCTTCTCAAGATACAGAAACTTCCCAGAACACCTCTTCGTCCAATCTTTCAATGAACGAATATTTCAAATTGCCACCTATTTTGGTACCGATAATCTCTAAATTGGAACAGGAAACTGATGGATTAAAAAGATCTGGCAGCCTCTCTAGTCTGTTTGGTAATTTGGATAAATCGTCCTGTTCTTATGATAGTGACTGCCTCTCGAGTGACAATTATACTGCTGACGAAAGAGATATAGATGATGATGGTGAATTTGCTGTAAAGCTGGATTTCAGTAGCAAAAATACTCGCATGTTTGCTGATGACGATGGTCTTTTTGAGTAAGTATTCAAACTATGAATTTATTCCTCACATTACAAAGTGGAAAATATTGATGGACATAAAAATTAATTTTAGCATAATTCTTAGGATTGGAATATTCCAATCCTTGGAATTTTCCTTCATGTAATAGAAAAGAATACAAAATTATAGTTGAAGTTAATTTTAAATTATATCCATAAGGTATTAAGGCGGCTTCATACATAATAATAAGCCATATTATTCATTTCAACGTAGATAGAGAATGAAAGTTTTTCATTAACTACTCACAGACTATGAACTATTGTCCTTGAGCTTGATTGTCAGTGACGATCATTCTACTAATGACGATGAAATAGACGGTGATAACGAATGCAGATTTTAGTTGCATAAAAACTTGACTATTTACTGATGGTACTCTTATTGAGCATCCCTGAAAATACATTCATAGGTCAGTACGATAAAAAATGAGTTTTTTTCACGAGACACATATCCATATGTCCATCAGGATACCAAATGACTATGCCAAATTGGATTCATTGGTGTTTCAGCACACTGCATTGTGAGGATATCGTATCGAAAGAAGCCTTTTACACTATCATAACCATAAAATGGTTAGCTGCTCTTATTGCAATCAGCATCAGCAGTTGAGAATACTTATTAATACTATGTCATCAGTTCTGCCACCTGCATCAGAGTCACTAAGTCGATGTCCATAAGGTTAGCAAAGCCCCTTGCTCGGAACACAATAAAAATTATCCCATAATTGTCGAGAATTTTGGCTCTGCTAAAGTAATATTAAGTTAGCAGTGCCACCCTAGAATATTCATCGAATTTAATCACAATGGTTATAAATAATTGGTTGGCTTTTTATTTTCATCGAAATGATTAATCGATTAAACTCTATCTCTCTCTTCTTTGGTATAGTACTAAAGAAGAGAGATGGGGAGATACACCGCGCCCATTGTCGAATATTTTTTAAAGTCCATCTAACCTGAAAAACAACAATTATAATTTTTTATAGCATTATAATTCGCATTGATTTCGAAACCTATGAGGTTTTTTGTTTGGCCTTCTATTTTCCAAAAGCAAAAAAACTACTTTTTTATGATGAACAACGGAAGTATTTCATTTTCAGGTTGAACCAACGTGAACTTGTGATAAGATCCCATAACTTAAATGATTTTTTTTCGTCTAGATATGTCGAAAGACCGAAATATATTCGTCGGAAAATTAGACGCGCCTCTATTTGTTCTATACTATGCATTGAATGCTTACAAAATGGTTAAGAGAATTGTCTAGTGATTGTCCAAAGCCAGTTGATGTAGAAACAATAATATGCAGAAAACTTTTTTCTTATACATAATATAAACCCAAAATTAAAATTTTTTGGATTTTCAGGAAATTTCGCATTTTGGCAACAGCGCTTCTGTAAACGATGTTTGAGGTTTATTTTTCGAATCATTATTGACTGATAGTGGACTGTTTGTTGAATGGCAGATACCAAAAATATAAAAATTTACGTTTCAATGCTGAGTTATGGAAATAATTCAATCTTAAGATACATCGATGTTACTTTGTGATACGAACAAGTAACCTATATAACTGTTTTTTCGTTCAGAAATGAGCTGAACGATATTGAGACGACCAAAATATATCTTTCGAGAAGTCGGCAAATTGGTCAAAAGGTTCTCTTAAAAGGTGTGGCTCTGCTCATTTAATATTAAGATAGTATGGGAGCGAAAAGTTTTCTGTTTTCACGGCAAATTTATTTTAGACGTCTTACTATCGTTCAGCACATTTCTGGACGAAAAAACATTAATCTAAGTTACTCGTATCACAATGCTACTGTGGTGTATATTTTTGGGAAATTAATATTTCCGTGATTGAGCATTCTGCATGTGAACGTAATTTTTCTTGTTTTAGAAATAGCTGATTCAACAAATAATCCAATATCAGTCAATTATGATACCAAAAATAAACCTAAACCTATAGTTAGAATGTTATTGCTGCTGAAAAGGCCCCTACATGAGTCTCTAAAACCCATTCCCAAAATAGTGAGTACGGCCCATTTCAAAAATTTTCCCTGCAGAAGATGTACCACCCCAGAAAATGATGCAGTACAATGCTGAAGATTGAAAATTAGCATAATAAATGATCTGAGTCAACCTGCTTTTTTACTACATTCAGTGTATATATTATAGAGCAAAGTTTATCCTTTAGTTATGCAATATGAGAAAACCATTTCAAAGCATTGTTCACTTGAACACCAAGAAACTTTGCCCGTTTGCTAACTCTAATTCTCTGATCTTTGTAATGTAATATATCAGGTGGAATCCAGTGTGCTCTTTCAGTAGTGCAAAATATACACTCCGTTTTTTGCATATTCATTACAAGCTTGTTATCCATGCACCACTCCTCCATTCTACTCATAACAGATTCCAATGCAACAGTTGAGGAAAATATGTTTGTGGTTCGAACCAGGATGTTTGTATCATCAGCATATATTACAGGTTGACAATTTTCCGTTGGTAGATACACTGTTATATCATTTATGTAGATGAGAAATAGTAACGGTCCCAAAATGTTACCTTGGTGTACCCCCATAGTTGACAGGATACATTCATTGTCTCAAATCCTAACCAATCAAAACGATGTGGGCGTGGTCTCTTTGGCGCCAGTTTGAATTGAATTTCTGCTTGGAAGTATTTGAAGTTAACCAAAACTGTCATCATCTCACGTTGTGCACAAGAAGTTAAGTGTATATGTGGTGTACTGTAAATTGTACTGAACTGTTCGTATTTCAGTAGAATTTATAGTAATAAACATAATATTACATTAATTCAGTACATTGCACTGAATCACCATTTGATTAGGCATATTATTAACAAACAGTAAAGTACATTATTCTTTGAATTAACATTTCTACAAGTTATTCATTCAGTACATTGGCCAAAATTGAAATGTTTTGGCCTCACTGTGTATCAATTACCATTTTATTAATAAATAGATTCAGATGTGGATGTAGAGAATGAGCTAGGAATATCACCATGAATTATCACAATGCATGATGAATTCTGAATCATCAGGATATCCCAAAAAAATATTCAGGTTTTTAATATATTCTTAGATAATTAACTTTCTTTAAATCACTGACTGTTATCGACTCAGCAACACTTTTCCAATGAAGAAAGCTTCATTATGATTATTCATTTTTTAAAATTTAGAGTTTATTTTATTGAATATCAAATTTAACTTCCAAATAATTAGTATGTCTTAAAATATTCTACTTGGCACTTTTCTATCTGCAAATCAGTGAAGGATCTATAGTTTATCAATGATTCAGTTTATAAATTTACGAAATTTTCGTTATAAAATAGTCAATGAAGAGTAGGTTATTACTTCAAAGGAATTAGGATCAGGAAAAATATACAATGATAATATTTGAAATTGTTTATTTTATGAACTTCGAGCAAATAATTACAATAACAAATGGAAAAATTAATCTTTAATATCTTCCAGGGTTAGTATTTCAAAGCTAACAAAGAGAAATTAGGATTGACTGAAACTAGTTTATTTATTTTCAATTATGTTAACTATAATTATTATTAGCACCTTAATATGTTAAGAACTGTAACTATACATACATCCCATCAATCCTCACCTTCGAAACATCATACACATTTCACAATTCATAGGCATCCTGAACATTAGCAATATTAAATACACCTAAGCTATATAAAAACACAAACTACCATCAACTTTGTAAGATGAAGATATACATTCTTTACATAACAAAAAACTATATGAAAAGATCCCGAAAATGATGAATTTAAAACATGCGAGAAAGTTTCATTTATCATTCGGAAAGTACGTTTGCTTCTCCACTTTCCTCTTCTTAGATATATACTCATCAACACCTTGTCCCATACTAGATCTCAATTTCCACGTTTCTGCCATGACTTTGTTGAAAGCATCTTCATCCAAACTTCCTGAGAAAGCTATTATATTCCTCTAAAGCAATCTAAAAAGAATACTATCCATGTCTAATACAAACCAAATACATTGTCAGGGTTAATACCTCTCTTCTTTCCTCGAAATTAATGGATAAATTGTGGCCGGCTCTCCTAAATAAAATTGGTGACATCATCCTGGTAACACAGCTTGGTTTCTGTAGGCTCGTTGAGATATAGTGTATTGCTTTCATCTGAATGTGGGGAACCTAAAACAGACTCGCTTCTCTCCTCAAGCTGTTGTAACTTTGAATCGTTGTGCTCTTATTGAAACATCCACATGTCCCACGTGTGTTTCAACAAATGTTATTGTAAATAAGCCTAATAGAGGGTAATGAAATCAGATTAATACAATTATATGCATATTTCCTGAATATGATTACTTCCTCCGAGCTTCACGTTACGTATCACACAGTTGCTTCGGTATCCTAAAATTCAACACAGTTGATTCTCCATGATCAGAAGTGTCCTACATACCTCTATAATTGCTTCTGTTACAATGGTAGCATACAATTCTATCCCCCTTCTTATTTTCAACAGCTTTAGTACAAGCATAATTAACATCTCTGTTTTCCTTTCCTCGCCATGCTTTAAACTCTTCGTAGCTTCTGAAATTAGCAATACCTTCTGTGATTTTTATGTTGTGGATATTTGTGAAATGCTTATCAAAATCATTATAGGATGAAAACTTCTCTCTGTGTTCATTGGGACTAAGAGAACACATATTATTCTGCCTCCTTTCCACTTTTGGAGAATCATGCTTATGTATTTTCCGGAGGTGCCTGTTTTAATTAGAGACGCTGGTGAACTCCTTTCGAAATTCTTCACAAATTAGTGGATTCACTCTGCAAGAAACCCGAAACTTGATCAAAAAACTATTCCATAATGCATAAACTAAACTTACCTCACAGTGTGAATCTGAAATTGTGTAGTGAAGTAATAATTAGCCGGGTATAGCAATGATAATTGCTTTTTCAAAACGTCTGGACATTTTGCACTGAAAATTCTTCAAAATATAACAGAATAGTAGCCAATATCAAGTCGTTAGTGCGTTAGATTAAGGTTAGTGAACATAAACACAGCGAGAAATCCCGCCAAGATCGAGCCGATCAATAATCGACTTCACACGGGGTCCCTCGGAAACGCGTCGCTTTTGATTGGCTAGGATTTGAGACAATTAATGTATCCTATAGTTGACACTAGTTCATCTGAGATGTACATAATTCCCTTCATCATAACAGACACTCTCTGTCTCCGGTTGGTGAGATAAGGTCCAGTTGTTTATCCCTTATTCCAGATAGTTCCATTTTTCTGAACAATATATCATTCTTCGCGCAGTCAAACGCCTTAGATAAATCAAGGAACAGAGCAGCCGCAACTTCACCTTTCTCCAATGCCAAAACAATGCTGTGTGTTAGTTCAAAAATTGCAGTTTCAGTATTTTTGTTGTTCATAAACCCATGTTGGCTGTTGTGGATAACATTAACCTTCTTGAAAAAATTTTAGGATTCGAGTTGCTAGCACCTTTTCAAAAATTTTGGAGAATGAACTCAGCAGACTAATAATTGGTCGGTAAGTCCCCAAGTCAGCTTGATCTCCTTTCTTGCGTATAGGCCTGATAACTGATGTTTTAAGTGCATCTGGAAAAATACACTCTTTAAAAGATGAATTCATAATATAAGCAAGGGTGGGAGCTATAATATGGATAGCTTGTTTGACAATACCCATAGGGATTCCATCATATCCAGTCGATTTTTTGTTCTTCATTGATTTTGCTGCCGCAACTACCTCAGATTCTTCAATATCAAAAATAAAAATGTTGTGTAAGTCTATTAGTTAGTTTATTTACTATCTGCCAGGTTGCCTTAGATGTATTCTGTGCATTTCGTATTGTTTCACTGTACTTTTTTTTTCTTCAATGTTGCAATATAGGAGTCATATTTTTTCTTGTAAGCCTTATAATTATTTTTGAATTCTTGTCTCACTTGAGATACAGTATAGAGTTTATCCAAAATATTTTTCATGTCTCTAATTTGTGGATTGTTTCTGAATGAGCTTCCAGAATTCTTCTTAACAGCTTTCAAGGGAAACTATCCTCGAAAAGATCCTCGAAACATTCTGAAAAGTGATTCCACATACCATTAATGTCTTTCCTATCAAAATTATGAATCTCGTCCCATTTTGCCTGTGATAAATTGAGCAGAAAATCATTTACAAATTTTTCATTAATATCTCTTATCCAGATCTTATGGGGCTTTATATCTTCTATCACAGTTTCAAATGTGAATATTAGTGCCTTGTGGTCAGATATGTGCTCCTTAGTTACCCGAGTGGTGCCCTCGGCTTGAATTTGAGGCTGACCTTGTTGGCTCTTTGTTCTTAGTTTCAATATTGAATGTCTCAAGGAAATCAAGAAAAAGTTGAGATTTTTTGGAGTTGACGATTATATCGATATTAAAGTCTCCTCCAATCAATAATTTACAATTTTGCTCAATACATATTGCCAATATAGATTTCAGCTTTTCAAGAAAAAATTCTACACTACTATATGGTGGTGAGTTAGGCCTATAAATACAAACTACCAATAATTTCGAATTTTCAAGATTTACCTGACCGGCACAGCATTCTACAACACAAGGCACACTCAAAGAATTTATATCATCTCTTCTGCTATACATGTATGGGCCTTTACGAAATATAGCACTTCCACCATGTCCACCTCTTTCCCGGCAGAAACTGTCCACCAGATTGTAACCTTGCAATATAAAAGCATTCAGTTATTCTTTGCTTTTCCAATGTTCAGTAATCATCAAAACATCCAGTTCATGTTCACATGCAAATAGTTCAAGAGAGTTCAAACAGTTTCCGATTGATTGTACGTTCTGGTGACCCACAGAAAAGTATTTATATTTACCATTCTGACACGCTAGTTTGTTCGTTTCATTCCTCCCGCCTGCTGAAAAAAAATTTCGGAAATTAAATTCCCTCAACATTACACCCTCTGGCCAGGATTCAGGACTCAACAGTTTCTCGAATAGGTGATCGGATGGAGCACCAACGCTGAAAGATGAATTAGTGCCCTTTGTTGGTAGTTTTTTCACCTCAAAATTATCAACGCCAGTTGAACTCTTTAGGAAATTCAACTTGCTCTTCACGTCCTTCCATTTGATTAAGGGTCAGAATCACGGGTTCAGGACTTCACGTAAAAAACAACCACTTAAAACAAAGTCGACGTTTCGTCGATATATTTCGACTTTCTCAAGACTAAAAGGAACAGAAATGAAAACAAAGACAATATGTAACATAGCAGGGACTATTCGTCTTACCTAGTTTTGTCATTTGTCTAAGAATATTGTGAATGGCATATAAAAAGGGAAGTGGAACACTTTGTTTCTTAATAAAAGGTAAGCTAAAATTCGTTGAACTCTGCAAATAGATCAATAAATAAATAAATAACATGAAGCTGTAAATTGGCTTAAAATTGTAGGTGAACTTATGAATAAATAACATGGATATGCGGACAGTACAGTGTAAGAAACCAATCACACATATGACAGACGAACAAAGACAATATTGAATATCTGTCGTACAAACGATCTAACAAACATAATTAATGCATTCCATCCTCGCATCCAATTCACTTTAGAGCGGGAAACTAACTGCAAATTGTCGTTTTTAGATGTAGAGGTATGTAGAAACGGTGACAGAAATTCAAGCACACAGTGGTATATGAAACCTACCAGCTCAGGAAAATTGTTAAATTAAAGATCTGATACGTGCAAGAAGTATAAAATTTCGGTTATAAAAAATCTGTTATATAGGGCTTTAAACCTGAGCAGTACTGAATTCCATCATTACAACCTCATAAAAACTAAACAAATTTTAAAACTGAATAATTACCCCTCTCATCTAATTAATAAGGTAATCAATGAATATAATGCTCCATCTACTGTAAACAGACAATCAAGAGAACCACGGGAGATTTGCAATTATTTTAGGTTTCCTTTCATGCAGAAGTTGTCCTCCAAGGTAGCTAACTCGATCCACAGAATCGCCCCCAATACCAAGCTCGTTTTCTACAATTTAAAGTCCGTTAGATGACTCTTTTCTAAACTAAAAGATAGGACAGAAACTTATGAGCGTTCGAATGTAATATATAAAATTTCCTGTGCCGACTGCGATAAATTCTACATAGGACAAACCAAACAGTTACTCTCAAATAGAGCCAGACAACATATAAATGCCTCGCACTCTTTCAGTGCAGGCCACCAATTTGACTTCCAACAGATTTCAATCTTAGATGGGGAGAGAAATTGGATGAAAAGAAATCTAAGTGAGATGATTCATATTAATTTGAATAAAGATATCACCGTCAATCACAGAAGTGATACTCAAGGACTGAGTCAATCATACAATCACTTGATTTCATTATTTAAACAATTCAAATACCCTTAAACCGAACTGCAGTGTTATGCTTGTTAGATCGTTTGTACGACAGATATTCAATATTGTCTTTGTTCGTCTGTCTTATGAGTGATTAGTTTCTTACACTGTATTGTCCGCATATCCATGTTATTTATTCATAAGTTCACCTACAATTTTAAGCCAATTTACAGCTTCATGTTATTTATTTATTTATTGATCTATTTGCAATGTTCATCGAATTTAAGCTTACCTTTTATTATGAGACAAAGTGTTCTTCTTCCTTTTTATATGCCATTCACAATATTCTTAGACAACTGACAAAACTAGGTAAGACGAATAGTCCCTGCTATGTTACATATTGTCTTTGTTTTCAATTCTATTCCTTTTAGTCTTGAGAAAGTCGAAATATATCGACGAAACGTCGACTTTGTTTTAAGTGGTTGTTTTTTACGTGAAGTCCTTAACCCGTGATTCTATCTCTTAATCTTTAGGAAATCTTTCATATCTTTTTCGGTTACATTATTTCCACATATTCTTCCCACATACAGCCATTTTCTCCTCGGAGCACCCTTTAGCTTGCTGTTAAGATCAACTTCTATAGATCCAGTGCATAAGACAGAATTATTTTGTTTGATGGTTTTTTTCTTCACTACCGTTCTCCATTCAAATTGAGTACTATTTCCAGTCTTTTCAAAGTTTACTTCATCTACCGTATTTTCATTATCGGCATCAAGATTTATGATCTCATTCAATTTCCTCTGCTGTGCATTTTCAAGTTCTACCAATGATTTCGAAGGAACAACAGCTCCATTTCTAGTAAGATCATCAGCTGCGGTTTCCCTTATAGATTCATTGACCCCGCTCATTATCCCAGTTTTCCGTTTCTGAATCGGGTGATTGTAAACACCTGTCTGTTTGTGTTTACTTTTATTGGGAATTCCCGTTTTTTCATTTCCAACACTCACGGATGACATCGGATCCTTATCATCTTCACGTGTTTTCGAAGTGGTTATCTTTTGGATCTTCGCGTTAACCTCATCTAATCTCCAATAGAAGTTTATTATTAAATTGAAGTACTTTATTTTTATCTTGGACTTCCTCCAGCAACATCTTTAAGTAATATATTTCAGTTTGTAGCACTTTGTTTTCGTCTTTATGCTGAAGACTTTCGCATTCTCCTGGATCACAACATTCCACGAATCCCTGCTCAACGATTTTCACGTTTTTCAGTCTTTTGGAACAGCTCTCGTGAAAAATTGAATTGCAAAATCTGCACACCGCAACTCGAAATGAAATCACTTGAATAAATTTTCCCTAATATTCGATTTAATTTGCTCACTTTCATTGCGCTCTCGATCGGACACATAATAATATGTATCTTCTGACGCCATGTTATTATGTTGCGCTCATATCTGGAAGAAAAAAATCAACTAAGCTATCAGGGTTTAACACAAATTCACGTCGTTCTTTTACAATGAAATATTTTTTTTTTCATTTATTTATTTTCCATCAGCAATCAGAATACAAATTCTATAGGCTAATTATATGATTCAATGTATAAAATGACATGTAGAAGGGATTCCCTCCATTGAGAGAATCTCTTATTATTGCGTCAGGTCAGCGGGCCATTTTCTTTGCAGTCGTCTTGGATGGTTGTCTATTAAAAGTGGCTGCAGTATAGCATTTCTGTGCCCGACCAATTTTGCATGGTGGTTTTCACTCCTGTTTTTAATTACTTCTTTAATTAGCGGTATTTTAAGGTCTTCGTGCAATGTTTGATTTGTCACATACCACGGTGCATCGACCATCATTCTCAGCATCTTCGACTGACCTCACTGAATAATGTTGATGTTCGATTTGCTCGCACATCCCCAAATCTCTATTCCATATGCCCAAATTGGTGTTATAACTGTTTTGTATAATAAAATTTTATTTTCTAGAGACAGTTTCGACTTCCTTCCCATGAGCCAATATATTTCCTTGATTTTAAGGTCTATTTGCTTTCTTTTCTTTTTTATATGTTCCTTCCATGTACGTCTCGTATCTAGGTGAAATCCTAAATATTTGGCAGATGTTGCTTGTGGTATCATCTCACCGTTTAGGTGAACTGGTGGGTACCGCTCCTTCCTCAAGGTGAAGTCCACTTGTTTCGATTTTCCTTCATTTATTTTGATTCTCCATTTGTTTACCCAGGTCTCCAGTAGATTCAAATGTTCTTGGACCATATTAGTAGCTGTTGTGGAATTTTCATCTGATGCCATTATGGCTGCATCATCAGCAAATGTTCCAATTGTTGTGTTTGTACAAGTGGGTATATCTGAGGTATACAATATATATAAGATTGGACCCACGACACTTCCTTGAGGTATTCCAGCTCAGATGGGATAATTACTTGATGTTTCCTCACCTCTCTTGTTCTAAATTCACGGTTAGTGAGATAGGATTTCAAAATACCAAAGTACTTCAGTGGCAGAATTCTCTTAATTTCAAATAGCAGTCCGGAATGCCAGACTTTGTCAAAAGCTTGACTTACGTCAAGGAAAACTGAGGTACAGTACTGTTTTTGTTCAAATGCTTGATTTATGACTCTAGTTATTCGATGAGTTTGTTGGATTGTTGTCCTTGCCTGAAGCCAAACTGGTGAGAAGGAATCCAATCGTCAATAGGGATGTCTGAATTTATTCTGTTCAGCAACAGCCTTTCGAGCACCGCGGAGAACACTGGTAGTAGGCTTATTGGACGATACAATGTCACCTCGTTTGGCTTTTCCCTGGCTTCAGTATCATGATGATTTCGGCTGTCTTTAGCATTTTTGGCCAGTATTTCAATCGTATTATGGCGTTGAAGATATGTGTTACTAGTTGTACTGCTTTTTTAGGTAATTCTTCGATAATTCTTGGCGTTATTCCATCTATACCGGGGGCTTTTCGAATCTTGAGGTAAGCAATTTCCTTCTGAACTTCTTTCAATGTGAAAGGTTTTATTGTAGGTTGTTCTGCAGGGATGTTGGATATAAATCTTTCTATTTCATCGTCTGTGCCTTGATTGTTTGGTGTGAATACTTCAGCAAGGTGGTCTGCAAAAAGACTGGCCTTCTCTTTTTCGCTTCTGGCCCATTCGTTATTTGGAAGTGTTGGATTTTTGAGTGGTGCAATATGTTCCTTTGGTTTTTTGCGCGCATGTTCTAGGGGAACAGCGTGCTATCGTTTTGTCCAAATGTCTGTAATTTTGGATGATTGAGCCGAAAATGGTCTCAATCGACTAGGTTGGACTCACTGATGACGAATCCGGTGTCAAAATTGATTCTGTCCGGCCGGTTGGCCGGCCGTAGACACGATAACTGTCGACAGAAGCAAGCTAGCTACTTGAAACTTTGAGGATAGGTTGCGCATTAGAATGCCGCGGTTAAGTTCGTTAATGGGCCAAATCGTTCGAATAGTTTCGGAGTTATAGGCACTTGAAGTTTTGAAGTTATTTATTTTATATTTCAGAAACTACCCGAACGATTGAATTCAAACTTCGCAGTTTGGTGGAGTATAACGACGCGCAACTTTGAGCCAAATTTCGTCAAGATCATATTGTCGGTAAATTTAAAAAAAAATTTTTTTCGAAATTTTTTTACAAAAAAATTTTTTTTTCGGAAACCATTCATCATATCCAGAAAAAATAAAACTTACTTTTTGACCTTCTAATTTCACAGCAGTGTACCAAATTTCAGTTCGATACGATCATAAGTTTTGGAGATATCGGGAAAAAATATGTCAAATTTCGAGGTTTTCTTCCCGATATCGTTGATTTTTTCGGTATTACTCGAGAAATACTGATTCAGTCCTGATTAAACTTCACAGCTAGTTTTGAGATGCTGAAAGACAACTTTATGCAAAATTTCGTGATAATCGTAATATTAGAACAATTTGAAAAAAAAAATTTCTATGATTTTCTCATCATATCATCCTCATTCAATTCTGTATGAAACTTCGATCTGTTATTCTCGATGAAGTACTGGATTTCAATTCGATCTGATCTGTATTTTTGGAAATATTGGAAAAATAAAATTTTGATTGGGTATATCTACGGAATCATTGGGTGGATTTTACCCATTCACGAATTCGGCCTTCGTAATTAAGGTCCAAAACCTTCTCTACAAATATCGAGTTTCTAAGTTGTTTCTTTCGGAAGTTATTATGTTTACGTAGTCGGCCGTTAGGCTGACCGTAAACACAATAACTTCCGGAAGAAACGACTTAGAAACTCGATATTTGTAGAGTAGGTTTGGGGCTTAATTACGAAGGTCGAATTCGTGAATGGGTAAAATCCGCCCAATGATTCCATAGATATACCCATTCAAAATTTTATTTTTCCAATATGACCAAAAATACAGATATGATCGAATTGAAATCCAGTAATTTATCAGAAAAAAATTTCAAAAAGCACTGCCGTGAAGGCAGCAGCTTTTGCGCGCATGTTCAAATTCGTTGCTGAAGCGGTCATCTACATCGAACATGCGCGCAAAAGTTGCTGCCTTCACGGCAGTGCTTTTTGAAATTTTTCTTTGATTTGATCGGTCTCCAAATTGTGTTGTCGTACCTGTTCAAGCCAGTGACATAATCATAAAATGATTTTTCATGTAGGTATGTGCTCCTTAGTTACCCGAGTGGTGCCCTCGGCTTGAATTTGAGGCTGACCTTGTTGGCTCTTTGTTCTTAGTTTCAATATTGAATGTCTCAAGGAAATCAAGAAAAAGTTGAGATTTTTTGGAGTTGACGATTATATCGATATTAAAGTCTCCTCCAATCAATAATTTACAATTTTGCTCAATACATATTGCCAATATAGATTTCAGCTTTTCAAGAAAAAATTCTACACTACTATATGGTGGTGAGTTAGGCCTATAAATACAAACTACCAATAATTTCGAATTTTCAAGATTTACCTGACCGGCACAGCATTCTACAACACAAGGCACACTCAAAGAATTTATATCATCTCTTCTGCTATACATGTATGGGCCTTTAGGAAATATAGCACTTCCACCATGTCCACCTCTTTCCCGGCAGAAACTGTCCACCAGATTGTAACCTTGCAATATAAAAGCATTCAGTTATTCTTTGCTTTTCCAATGTTCAGTAATCATCAAAACATCCAGTTCATGTTCACATGCAAATAGTTCAAGAGAGTTCAAACAGTTTCCGATTGATTGTACGTTCTGGTGACCCACAGAAAAGTATTTATATTTACCATTCTGACACGCTAGTTTGTTCGTTTCATTCCTCCCGCCTGCTGAAAAAAAATTTCGGAAATTAAATTCCCTCAACATTACACCCTCTGGCCAGGATTCAGGACTCAACAGTTTCTCGAATAGGTGATCGGATGGAGCACCAACGCTGAAAGATGAATTAGTGCCCTTTGTTGGTAGTTTTTTCACCTCAAAATTATCAACGCCAGTTGAACTCTTTAGGAAATTCAACTTGCTCTTCACGTCCTTCCATTTGATTAAGGGTCAGAATCACGGGTTCAGGACTTCACGTAAAAAACAACCACTTAAAACAAAGTCGACGTTTCGTCGATATATTTCGACTTTCTCAAGACTAAAAGGAACAGAAATGAAAACAAAGACAATATGTAACATAGCAGGGACTATTCGTCTTACCTAGTTTTGTCATTTGTCTAAGAATATTGTGAATGGCATATAAAAAGGGAAGTGGAACACTTTGTTTCTTAATAAAAGGTAAGCTAAAATTCGTTGAACTCTGCAAATAGATCAATAAATAAATAAATAACATGAAGCTGTAAATTGGCTTAAAATTGTAGGTGAACTTATGAATAAATAACATGGATATGCGGACAGTACAGTGTAAGAAACCAATCACACATATGACAGACGAACAAAGACAATATTGAATATCTGTCGTACAAACGATCTAACAAACATAATTAATGCATTCCATCCTCGCATCCAATTCACTTTAGAGCGGGAAACTAACTGCAAATTGTCGTTTTTAGATGTAGAGGTATGTAGAAACGGTGACAGAAATTCAAGCACACAGTGGTATATGAAACCTACCAGCTCAGGAAAATTGTTAAATTATAGATCTGATACGTGCAAGAAGTATAAAATTTCGGTTATAAAAAATCTGTTATATAGGGCTTTAAACCTGAGCAGTACTGAATTCCATCATTACAACCTCATAAAAACTAAACAAATTTTAAAACTGAATAATTACCCCTCTCATCTAATTAATAAGGTAATCAATGAATATAATGCTCCATCTACTGTAAACAGACAATCAAGAGAACCACGGGAGATTTGCAATTATTTTAGGTTTCCTTTCATGCAGAAGTTGTCCTCCAAGGTAGCTAACTCGATCCACAGAATCGCCCCCAATACCAAGCTCGTTTTCTACAATTTAAAGTCCGTTAGATGACTCTTTTCTAAACTAAAAGATAGGACAGAAACTTATGAGCGTTCGAATGTAATATATAAAATTTCCTGTGCCGACTGCGATAAATTCTACATAGGACAAACCAAACAGTTACTCTCAAATAGAGCCAGACAACATATAAATGCCTCGCACTCTTTCAGTGCAGGCCACCAATTTGACTTCCAACAGATTTCAATCTTAGATGGGGAGAGAAATTGGATGAAAAGAAATCTAAGTGAGATGATTCATATTAATTTGAATAAAGATATCACCGTCAATCACAGAAGTGATACTCAAGGACTGAGTCAATCATACAATCACTTGATTTCATTATTTAAACAATTCAAATACCCTTAAACCGAACTGCAGTGTTATGCTTGTTAGATCGTTTGTACGACAGATATTCAATATTGTCTTTGTTCGTCTGTCTTATGAGTGATTAGTTTCTTACACTGTATTGTCCGCATATCCATGTTATTTATTCATAAGTTCACCTACAATTTTAAGCCAATTTACAGCTTCATGTTATTTATTTATTTATTGATCTATTTGCAATGTTCATCGAATTTAAGCTTACCTTTTATTATGAGACAAAGTGTTCTTCTTCCTTTTTATATGCCATTCACAATATTCTTAGACAACTGACAAAACTAGGTAAGACGAATAGTCCCTGCTATGTTACATATTGTCTTTGTTTTCAATTCTATTCCTTTTAGTCTTGAGAAAGTCGAAATATATCGACGAAACGTCGACTTTGTTTTAAGTGGTTGTTTTTTACGTGAAGTCCTTAACCCGTGATTCTATCTCTTAATCTTTAGGAAATCTTTCATATCTTTTTCGGTTACATTATTTCCACATATTCTTCCCACATACAGCCATTTTCTCCTCGGAGCACCCTTTAGCTTGCTGTTAAGATCAACTTCTATAGATCCAGTGCATAAGACAGAATTATTTTGTTTGATGGTTTTTTTCTTCACTACCGTTCTCCATTCAAATTGAGTACTATTTCCAGTCTTTTCAAAGTTTACTTCATCTACCGTATTTTCATTATCGGCATCAAGATTTATGATCTCATTCAATTTCCTCTGCTGTGCATTTTCAAGTTCTACCAATGATTTCGAAGGAACAACAGCTCCATTTCTAGTAAGATCATCAGCTGCGGTTTCCCTTATAGATTCATTGACCCCGCTCATTATCCCAGTTTTCCGTTTCTGAATCGGGTGATTGTAAACACCTGTCTGTTTGTGTTTACTTTTATTGGGAATTCCCGTTTTTTCATTTCCAACACTCACGGATGACATCGGATCCTTATCATCTTCACGTGTTTTCGAAGTGGTTATCTTTTGGATCTTCGCGTTAACCTCATCTAATCTCCAATAGAAGTTTATTATTAAATTGAAGTACTTTATTTTTATCTTGGACTTCCTCCAGCAACATCTTTAAGTAATATATTTCAGTTTGTAGCACTTTGTTTTCGTCTTTATGCTGAAGACTTTCGCATTCTCCTGGATCACAACATTCCACGAATCCCTGCTCAACGATTTTCACGTTTTTCAGTCTTTTGGAACAGCTCTCGTGAAAAATTGAATTGCAAAATCTGCACACCGCAACTCGAAATGAAAGCACTTGAATAAATTTTCCCTAATATTCGATTTAATTTGCTCACTTTCATTGCGCTCTCGATCGGACACATAATAATATGTATCTTCTGACGCCATGTTATTATGTTGCGCTCATATCTGGAAGAAAAAAATCAACTAAGCTATCAGGGTTTAACACAAATTCACGTCGTTCTTTTACAATGAAATATTTTTTTTTTCATTTATTTATTTTCCATCAGCAATCAGAATACAAATTCTATAGGCTAATTATATGATTCAATGTATAAAATGACATGTAGAAGGGATTCCCTCCATTGAGAGAATCGCTTATTATTGCGTCAGGTCAGCGGGCCATTTTCTTTGCAGTCGTCTTGGATGGTTGTCTATTAAAAGTGGCTGCAGTATAGCATTTCTGTGCCCGACCAATTTTGCATGGTGGTTTTCACTCCTGTTTTTAATTACTTCTTTAATTAGCGGTATTTTAAGGTCTTCGTGCAATGTTTGATTTGTCACATACCACGGTGCATCGACCATCATTCTCAGCATCTTCGACTGACCTCACTGAATAATGTTGATGTTCGATTTGCTCGCACATCCCCAAATCTCTATTCCATATGCCCAAATTGGTGTTATAACTGTTTTGTATAATAAAATTTTATTTTCTAGAGACAGTTTCGACTTCCTTCCCATGAGCCAATATATTTCCTTGATTTTAAGGTCTATTTGCTTTCTTTTCTTTTTTATATGTTCCTTCCATGTACGTCTCGTATCTAGGTGAAATCCTAAATATTTGGCAGATGTTGCTTGTGGTATCATCTCACCGTTTAGGTGAACTGGTGGGTACCGCTCCTTCCTCAAGGTGAAGTCCACTTGTTTCGATTTTCCTTCATTTATTTTGATTCTCCATTTGTTTACCCAGGTCTCCAGTAGATTCAAATGTTCTTGGACCATATTAGTAGCTGTTGTGGAATTTTCATCTGATGCCATTATGGCTGCATCATCAGCAAATGTTCCAATTGTTGTGTTTGTACAAGTGGGTATATCTGAGGTATACAATATATATAAGATTGGACCCACGACACTTCCTTGAGGTATTCCAGCTCAGATGGGATAATTACTTGATGTTTCCTCACCTCTCTTGTTCTAAATTCACGGTTAGTGAGATAGGATTTCAAAATACCAAAGTACTTCAGTGGCAGAATTCTCTTAATTTCAAATAGCAGTCCGGAATGCCAGACTTTGTCAAAAGCTTGACTTACGTCAAGGAAAACTGAGGTACAGTACTGTTTTTGTTCAAATGCTTGATTTATGACTCTAGTTATTCGATGAGTTTGTTGGATTGTTGTCCTTGCCTGAAGCCAAACTGGTGAGAAGGAATCCAATCGTCAATAGGGATGTCTGAATTTATTCTGTTCAGCAACAGCCTTTCGAGCACCGCGGAGAACACTGGTAGTAGGCTTATTGGACGATACAATGTCACCTCGTTTGGCTTTTCCCTGGCTTCAGTATCATGATGATTTCGGCTGTCTTTAGCATTTTTGGCCAGTATTTCAATCGTATTATGGCGTTGAAGATATGTGTTACTAGTTGTACTGCTTTTTTAGGTAATTCTTCGATAATTCTTGGCGTTATTCCATCTATACCGGGGGCTTTTCGAATCTTGAGGTAAGCAATTTCCTTCTGAACTTCTTTCAATGTGAAAGGTTTTATTGTAGGTTGTTCTGCAGGGATGTTGGATATAAATCTTTCTATTTCATCGTCTGTGCCTTGATTGTTTGGTGTGAATACTTCAGCAAGGTGGTCTGCAAAAAGACTGGCCTTCTCTTTTTCGCTTCTGGCCCATTCGTTATTTGGAAGTGTTGGATTTTTGAGTGGTGCAATATGTTCCTTTGGTTTTTTGCGCGCATGTTCTAGGGGAACAGCGTGCTATCGTTTTGTCCAAATGTCTGTAATTTTGGATGATTGAGCCGAAAATGGTCTCAATCGACTAGGTTGGACTCACTGATGACGAATCCGGTGTCAAAATTGATTCTGTCCGGCCGGTTGGCCGGCCGTAGACACGATAACTGTCGACAGAAGCAAGCTAGCTACTTGAAACTTTGAGGATAGGTTGCGCATTAGAATGCCGCGGTTAAGTTCGTTAATGGGCCAAATCGTTCGAATAGTTTCGGAGTTATAGGCACTTGAAGTTTTGAAGTTATTTATTTTATATTTCAGAAACTACCCGAACGATTGAATTCAAACTTCGCAGTTTGGTGGAGTATAACGACGCGCAACTTTGAGCCAAATTTCGTCAAGATCATATTGTCGGTAAATTTAAAAAAAAAATTTTTTCGAAATTTTTTTACAAAAAAATTTTTTTTTCGGAAACCATTCATCATATCCAGAAAAAATAAAACTTACTTTTTGACCTTCTAATTTCACAGCAGTGTACCAAATTTCAGTTCGATACGATCATAAGTTTTGGAGATATCGGGAAAAAATATGTCAAATTTCGAGGTTTTCTTCCCGATATCGTTGATTTTTTCGGTATTACTCGAGAAATACTGATTCAGTCCTGATTAAACTTCACAGCTAGTTTTGAGATGCTGAAAGACAACTTTATGCAAAATTTCGTGATAATCGTAATATTAGAACAATTTGAAAAAAAAAATTTCTATGATTTTCTCATCATATCATCCTCATTCAATTCTGTATGAAACTTCGATCTGTTATTCTCGATGAAGTACTGGATTTCAATTCGATCTGATCTGTATTTTTGGAAATATTGGAAAAATAAAATTTTGATTGGGTATATCTACGGAATCATTGGGTGGATTTTACCCATTCACGAATTCGGCCTTCGTAATTAAGGTCCAAAACCTTCTCTACAAATATCGAGTTTCTAAGTTGTTTCTTTCGGAAGTTATTATGTTTACGTAGTCGGCCGTTAGGCTGACCGTAAACACAATAACTTCCGGAAGAAACGACTTAGAAACTCGATATTTGTAGAGTAGGTTTGGGGCTTAATTACGAAGGTCGAATTCGTGAATGGGTAAAATCCGCCCAATGATTCCATAGATATACCCATTCAAAATTTTATTTTTCCAATATGACCAAAAATACAGATATGATCGAATTGAAATCCAGTAATTTATCAGAAAAAAATTTCAAAAAGCACTGCCGTGAAGGCAGCAGCTTTTGCGCGCATGTTCAAATTCGTTGCTGAAGCGGTCATCTACATCGAACATGCGCGCAAAAGTTGCTGCCTTCACGGCAGTGCTTTTTGAAATTTTTCTTTGATTTGATCGGTCTCCAAATTGTGTTGTCGTACCTGTTCAAGCCAGTGACATAATCATAAAATGATTTTTCATGTAGGTATGTGCTCCTTAGTTACCCGAGTGGTGCCCTCGGCTTGAATTTGAGGCTGACCTTGTTGGCTCTTTGTTCTTAGTTTCAATATTGAATGTCTCAAGGAAATCAAGAAAAAGTTGAGATTTTTTGGAGTTGACGATTATATCGATATTAAAGTCTCCTCCAATCAATAATTTACAATTTTGCTCAATACATATTGCCAATATAGATTTCAGCTTTTCAAGAAAAAATTCTACACTACTATATGGTGGTGAGTTAGGCCTATAAATACAAACTACCAATAATTTCGAATTTTCAAGATTTACCTGACCGGCACAGCATTCTACAACACAAGGCACACTCAAAGAATTTATATCATCTCTTCTGCTATACATGTATGGGCCTTTAGGAAATATAGCACTTCCACCATGTCCACCTCTTTCCCGGCAGAAACTGTCCACCAGATTGTAACCTTGCAATATAAAAGCATTCAGTTATTCTTTGCTTTTCCAATGTTCAGTAATCATCAAAACATCCAGTTCATGTTCACATGCAAATAGTTCAAGAGAGTTCAAACAGTTTCCGATTGATTGTACGTTCTGGTGACCCACAGAAAAGTATTTATATTTACCATTCTGACACGCTAGTTTGTTCGTTTCATTCCTCCCGCCTGCTGAAAAAAAATTTCGGAAATTAAATTCCCTCAACATTACACCCTCTGGCCAGGATTCAGGACTCAACAGTTTCTCGAATAGGTGATCGGATGGAGCACCAACGCTGAAAGATGAATTAGTGCCCTTTGTTGGTAGTTTTTTCACCTCAAAATTATCAACGCCAGTTGAACTCTTTAGGAAATTCAACTTGCTCTTCACGTCCTTCCATTTGATTAAGGGTCAGAATCACGGGTTCAGGACTTCACGTAAAAAACAACCACTTAAAACAAAGTCGACGTTTCGTCGATATATTTCGACTTTCTCAAGACTAAAAGGAACAGAAATGAAAACAAAGACAATATGTAACATAGCAGGGACTATTCGTCTTACCTAGTTTTGTCATTTGTCTAAGAATATTGTGAATGGCATATAAAAAGGGAAGTGGAACACTTTGTTTCTTAATAAAAGGTAAGCTAAAATTCGTTGAACTCTGCAAATAGATCAATAAATAAATAAATAACATGAAGCTGTAAATTGGCTTAAAATTGTAGGTGAACTTATGAATAAATAACATGGATATGCGGACAGTACAGTGTAAGAAACCAATCACACATATGACAGACGAACAAAGACAATATTGAATATCTGTCGTACAAACGATCTAACAAACATAATTAATGCATTCCATCCTCGCATCCAATTCACTTTAGAGCGGGAAACTAACTGCAAATTGTCGTTTTTAGATGTAGAGGTATGTAGAAACGGTGACAGAAATTCAAGCACACAGTGGTATATGAAACCTACCAGCTCAGGAAAATTGTTAAATTATAGATCTGATACGTGCAAGAAGTATAAAATTTCGGTTATAAAAAATCTGTTATATAGGGCTTTAAACCTGAGCAGTACTGAATTCCATCATTACAACCTCATAAAAACTAAACAAATTTTAAAACTGAATAATTACCCCTCTCATCTAATTAATAAGGTAATCAATGAATATAATGCTCCATCTACTGTAAACAGACAATCAAGAGAACCACGGGAGATTTGCAATTATTTTAGGTTTCCTTTCATGCAGAAGTTGTCCTCCAAGGTAGCTAACTCGATCCACAGAATCGCCCCCAATACCAAGCTCGTTTTCTACAATTTAAAGTCCGTTAGATGACTCTTTTCTAAACTAAAAGATAGGACAGAAACTTATGAGCGTTCGAATGTAATATATAAAATTTCCTGTGCCGACTGCGATAAATTCTACATAGGACAAACCAAACAGTTACTCTCAAATAGAGCCAGACAACATATAAATGCCTCGCACTCTTTCAGTGCAGGCCACCAATTTGACTTCCAACAGATTTCAATCTTAGATGGGGAGAGAAATTGGATGAAAAGAAATCTAAGTGAGATGATTCATATTAATTTGAATAAAGATATCACCGTCAATCACAGAAGTGATACTCAAGGACTGAGTCAATCATACAATCACTTGATTTCATTATTTAAACAATTCAAATACCCTTAAACCGAACTGCAGTGTTATGCTTGTTAGATCGTTTGTACGACAGATATTCAATATTGTCTTTGTTCGTCTGTCTTATGAGTGATTAGTTTCTTACACTGTATTGTCCGCATATCCATGTTATTTATTCATAAGTTCACCTACAATTTTAAGCCAATTTACAGCTTCATGTTATTTATTTATTTATTGATCTATTTGCAATGTTCATCGAATTTAAGCTTACCTTTTATTATGAGACAAAGTGTTCTTCTTCCTTTTTATATGCCATTCACAATATTCTTAGACAACTGACAAAACTAGGTAAGACGAATAGTCCCTGCTATGTTACATATTGTCTTTGTTTTCAATTCTATTCCTTTTAGTCTTGAGAAAGTCGAAATATATCGACGAAACGTCGACTTTGTTTTAAGTGGTTGTTTTTTACGTGAAGTCCTTAACCCGTGATTCTATCTCTTAATCTTTAGGAAATCTTTCATATCTTTTTCGGTTACATTATTTCCACATATTCTTCCCACATACAGCCATTTTCTCCTCGGAGCACCCTTTAGCTTGCTGTTAAGATCAACTTCTATAGATCCAGTGCATAAGACAGAATTATTTTGTTTGATGGTTTTTTTCTTCACTACCGTTCTCCATTCAAATTGAGTACTATTTCCAGTCTTTTCAAAGTTTACTTCATCTACCGTATTTTCATTATCGGCATCAAGATTTATGATCTCATTCAATTTCCTCTGCTGTGCATTTTCAAGTTCTACCAATGATTTCGAAGGAACAACAGCTCCATTTCTAGTAAGATCATCAGCTGCGGTTTCCCTTATAGATTCATTGACCCCGCTCATTATCCCAGTTTTCCGTTTCTGAATCGGGTGATTGTAAACACCTGTCTGTTTGTGTTTACTTTTATTGGGAATTCCCGTTTTTTCATTTCCAACACTCACGAATGACATCGGATCCTTATCATCTTCACGTGTTTTCGAAGTGGTTATCTTTTGGATCTTCGCGTTAACCTCATCTAATCTCCAATAGAAGTTTATTATTAAATTGAAGTACTTTATTTTTATCTTGGACTTCCTCCAGCAACATCTTTAAGTAATATATTTCAGTTTGTAGCACTTTGTTTTCGTCTTTATGCTGAAGACTTTCGCATTCTCCTGGATCACAACATTCCACGAATCCCTGCTCAACGATTTTCACGTTTTTCAGTCTTTTGGAACAGCTCTCGTGAAAAATTGAATTGCAAAATCTGCACACCGCAACTCGAAATGAAAGCACTTGAATAAATTTTCCCTAATATTCGATTTAATTTGCTCACTTTCATTGCGCTCTCGATCGGACACATAATAATATGTATCTTCTGACGCCATGTTATTATGTTGCGCTCATATCTGGAAGAAAAAAATCAACTAAGCTATCAGGGTTTAACACAAATTCACGTCGTTCTTTTACAATGAAATATTTTTTTTTTCATTTATTTATTTTCCATCAGCAATCAGAATACAAATTCTATAGGCTAATTATATGATTCAATGTATAAAATGACATGTAGAAGGGATTCCCTCCATTGAGAGAATCTCTTATTATTGCGTCAGGTCAGCGGGCCATTTTCTTTGCAGTCGTCTTGGATGGTTGTCTATTAAAAGTGGCTGCAGTATAGCATTTCTGTGCCCGACCAATTTTGCATGGTGGTTTTCACTCCTGTTTTTAATTACTTCTTTAATTAGCGGTATTTTAAGGTCTTCGTGCAATGTTTGATTTGTCACATACCACGGTGCATCGACCATCATTCTCAGCATCTTCGACTGACCTCACTGAATAATGTTGATGTTCGATTTGCTCGCACATCCCCAAATCTCTATTCCATATGCCCAAATTGGTGTTATAACTGTTTTGTATAATAAAATTTTATTTTCTAGAGACAGTTTCGACTTCCTTCCCATGAGCCAATATATTTCCTTGATTTTAAGGTCTATTTGCTTTCTTTTCTTTTTTATATGTTCCTTCCATGTACGTCTCGTATCTAGGTGAAATCCTAAATATTTGGCAGATGTTGCTTGTGGTATCATCTCACCGTTTAGGTGAACTGGTGGGTACCGCTCCTTCCTCAAGGTGAAGTCCACTTGTTTCGATTTTCCTTCATTTATTTTGATTCTCCATTTGTTTACCCAGGTCTCCAGTAGATTCAAATGTTCTTGGACCATATTAGTAGCTGTTGTGGAATTTTCATCTGATGCCATTATGGCTGCATCATCAGCAAATGTTCCAATTGTTGTGTTTGTACAAGTGGGTATATCTGAGGTATACAATATATATAAGATTGGACCCACGACACTTCCTTGAGGTATTCCAGCTCAGATGGGATAATTACTTGATGTTTCCTCACCTCTCTTGTTCTAAATTCACGGTTAGTGAGATAGGATTTCAAAATACCAAAGTACTTCAGTGGCAGAATTCTCTTAATTTCAAATAGCAGTCCGGAATGCCAGACTTTGTCAAAAGCTTGACTTACGTCAAGGAAAACTGAGGTACAGTACTGTTTTTGTTCAAATGCTTGATTTATGACTCTAGTTATTCGATGAGTTTGTTGGATTGTTGTCCTTGCCTGAAGCCAAACTGGTGAGAAGGAATCCAATCGTCAATAGGGATGTCTGAATTTATTCTGTTCAGCAACAGCCTTTCGAGCACCGCGGAGAACACTGGTAGTAGGCTTATTGGACGATACAATGTCACCTCGTTTGGCTTTTCCCTGGCTTCAGTATCATGATGATTTCGGCTGTCTTTAGCATTTTTGGCCAGTATTTCAATCGTATTATGGCGTTGAAGATATGTGTTACTAGTTGTACTGCTTTTTTAGGTAATTCTTCGATAATTCTTGGCGTTATTCCATCTATACCGGGGGCTTTTCGAATCTTGAGGTAAGCAATTTCCTTCTGAACTTCTTTCAATGTGAAAGGTTTTATTGTAGGTTGTTCTGCAGGGATGTTGGATATAAATCTTTCTATTTCATCGTCTGTGCCTTGATTGTTTGGTGTGAATACTTCAGCAAGGTGGTCTGCAAAAAGACTGGCCTTCTCTTTTTCGCTTCTGGCCCATTCGTTATTTGGAAGTGTTGGATTTTTGAGTGGTGCAATATGTTCCTTTGGTTTTTTGCGCGCATGTTCTAGGGGAACAGCGTGCTATCGTTTTGTCCAAATGTCTGTAATTTTGGATGATTGAGCCGAAAATGGTCTCAATCGACTAGGTTGGACTCACTGATGACGAATCCGGTGTCAAAATTGATTCTGTCCGGCCGGTTGGCCGGCCGTAGACACGATAACTGTCGACAGAAGCAAGCTAGCTACTTGAAACTTTGAGGATAGGTTGCGCATTAGAATGCCGCGGTTAAGTTCGTTAATGGGCCAAATCGTTCGAATAGTTTCGGAGTTATAGGCACTTGAAGTTTTGAAGTTATTTATTTTATATTTCAGAAACTACCCGAACGATTGAATTCAAACTTCGCAGTTTGGTGGAGTATAACGACGCGCAACTTTGAGCCAAATTTCGTCAAGATCATATTGTCGGTAAATTTAAAAAAAAATTTTTTTCGAAATTTTTTTACAAAAAAATTTTTTTTTCGGAAACCATTCATCATATCCAGAAAAAATAAAACTTACTTTTTGACCTTCTAATTTCACAGCAGTGTACCAAATTTCAGTTCGATACGATCATAAGTTTTGGAGATATCGGGAAAAAATATGTCAAATTTCGAGGTTTTCTTCCCGATATCGTTGATTTTTTCGGTATTACTCGAGAAATACTGATTCAGTCCTGATTAAACTTCACAGCTAGTTTTGAGATGCTGAAAGACAACTTTATGCAAAATTTCGTGATAATCGTAATATTAGAACAATTTGAAAAAAAAAATTTCTATGATTTTCTCATCATATCATCCTCATTCAATTCTGTATGAAACTTCGATCTGTTATTCTCGATGAAGTACTGGATTTCAATTCGATCTGATCTGTATTTTTGGAAATATTGGAAAAATAAAATTTTGATTGGGTATATCTACGGAATCATTGGGTGGATTTTACCCATTCACGAATTCGGCCTTCGTAATTAAGGTCCAAAACCTTCTCTACAAATATCGAGTTTCTAAGTTGTTTCTTTCGGAAGTTATTATGTTTACGTAGTCGGCCGTTAGGCTGACCGTAAACACAATAACTTCCGGAAGAAACGACTTAGAAACTCGATATTTGTAGAGTAGGTTTGGGGCTTAACTACGAAGGTCGAATTCGTGAATGGGTAAAATCCGCCCAATGATTCCATAGATATACCCATTCAAAATTTTATTTTTCCAATATGACCAAAAATACAGATATGATCGAATTGAAATCCAGTAATTTATCAGAAAAAAATTTCAAAAAGCACTGCCGTGAAGGCAGCAGCTTTTGCGCGCATGTTCAAATTCGTTGCTGAAGCGGTCATCTACATCGAACATGCGCGCAAAAGTTGCTGCCTTCACGGCAGTGCTTTTTGAAATTTTTCTTTGATTTGATCGGTCTCCAAATTGTGTTGTCGTACCTGTTCAAGCCAGTGACATAATCATAAAATGATTTTTCATGTAGGTCTTTTAGTTTGTTTTTAAGTCTATAACTCATTTGATTATATGTTCTTTTGTCTGTTAGAGCGTGAGTTTTTTGCCATCTTGATCTAGCTTTTCTTTTTTGTGCAATCAATTGTTTAATTTCTACAGGTACTGATTTAACCATTTCATTTTCTTTTTCCTTTGGAGTATTACCTATAGCTGCTCGTTTCAGGATGTTTGTGAAAATCTCTATTGCTTCTTCAACTTCAGAAGGATCTTTGAGGCTGAATGATCGGTTCGTTTGTTGCTCAACTTCTCTGCGATAATCATTCCAGTTGGTTTTATTGTTGTGCAATTTTTGTTTGGACTTCCATGCAAGTGCAAACGTACCTACAGAAGCGATCATTGAAGAATGGTCAGGCGATAAATCGTAGCTTGGTTCTACTTCCATATATGTTGACGATATTCCACTGGTGACGAAAAAGTCTAGGAGATCTGGTATTTTATTTGGATCACTGGGCCAATATGTTGGAGTTCCGGTTGACAAGAAGGAATATTTTTTTTCCTGTAGTAGGTTGGCCAACTCTCTACCTTTGGTTGTTATCAGTCAGGAACCCCAGATAGTGTGTTTGGTGTTGTAATCTCCTCCAGCTATGAATCTTGGGCTTAGGGTATCGAAGAATTCTCTGAAGCCATCACTTTTAATATTATGTCTGGGCGGACAGTATACAGTAGAGATTGTTGAATCGTAGGTGGCCGTTTGCACTTTCAGTGAGGTAGCTTGAAGGTAGTCCTTTTCAAATTTTGGCATTTCATAGTGGGCAATTGATAAGTATTGCAGTTCCGGCGTGTGCTGTGTTGTCTGGATGATTTGTGAAGTAGGTTATGTAATGTGGTATATGGAAGTAGGATCTATCTGTAAAGTGCGTTTCGCTTACCAATAGAATGTCTACAGAATTATGGCGCAAGAAAATTTCAACTTCTTTTTTGTGTTGTAGTATACGGTTGGCGTTCCATTGGGCTACTCTGATTAATTTACTGAATGTTGTTGACAAGCTTTGAGAGCATATTTAATATCATGGTGTTCTGTTGAACTAATTGTGAGAACATATTTTTGAACACTGATAGGAATGCATTCAAAGTTGTTGGACTTTCTTCGGTATTTTGTGTTGTGTTCTTTTTCTTTAAAATTTCTGCGTAGTTGGGTTTTGGTTGTTGCTGTGCTGTTGTTTCATTTCTTGTATTTGTGTAGCGACTGCTTGTTATTGCTGCCTGTTGAACATTCAGTCTGTTGTTTGCATTGTATGGTTTTTTGAGTATCGTGTGATAAAATTCGCAGCCCCTATCGTTGGCGGGATGAAGTCCATCACATAGTGCACATTTAGCTGGTGTGTTGTTGCTTTTCTTGCAGCTCGCAGTACTATGTGCTCCACCACATTTCACAAGTATATGGTCTATTGCAATACGCTTGGGTATGCCCAAATTGTTGGCATCTCGTACATTGTTGATTTTTTTTGGTGGTTCCAGCTGCACTACTCTGTTTTGAATACCATGTACCTTGTAAATATCTTTGTTATTGATTGCAGATTCCAGGTCCACAAAAAAAAGGTTGAGTGGCTCTTTTGTGAACTTGCTTTTACCATTGTATACGTTCCTGACGCTATGTCCCTGTTTGCTTAGTTCTTCCTTTATTACTTCAACATCTGTGGAGAAATGTAGATTTTTAATCACTATTCTAAATGATCTTTCTTCCTTTGGTTGATAGGTGTGATGGACTATGTTGGTAGTCCTCATATGGTGTATCATTTTCCTGTAGTCATCTGAAGTTTGGCAATTGATTTTAATAGTATTGTTGGCTAGTGTTTTTGTTGTAAACTGTTCAATATTTGTAACCTGGTTTAAGTTACCCACCATTTCTCTATAGTTGGTGACCCCATATACGAATATCGGAGGAGGTCTTGGGGTCTTGTTTAATTGCTCTGGTGTTTGCTCAGTGTTGCCTTCTTTATCTACATTTAGATGACTGAATCTATTTCTTGTTGGGATTTCCGTGCTGTTCGATACGTTGATTTTTCTTTTCTTGGTTGTGCGTTTGACACATTGCCAGGTATTAATGCTGTTGAGATCAGAGTTATCAAATCCTGAGAATTCGTCATCGCTTGTAGATGACAGTCTGAAGTAGCTTTCCTTCTGCGGTCCTATCGGGTTATTCTGGATTTCCATATTTTGTTGACTCATCGTGTTTGCTGGGGAATTCCCAGCTGTTTTTGTTATTGTTCTCTTATCTTCGTGAGTGTTATCTCTGGAAGGTCATATGCGGGGCACGATTCATGATTTATTATTATTCTTTTGTTTCGATCTAAATTTCCACGAAAATATATTGTGCACGATTTTCGTAGGTTGTTTTAGCAACCAGCTCGATCAATCCGGGTTTTTATTCCCGAAGTGGGTGGCTGATTACTGTCATGCAACTTACTTTGGCGCGGATATAAAAACTATATTTCGGGAGCAGATGTGCTCTCGTCTGCTGCCTGGTGCGAACCACAATGAAAATGAAATATTTCTATTATTCATCATGAAAATTCAGGTTTTTTTGCTTCTGAACATAAAGAAGACTCAACAAACAACCTCATATTCTTCAATAACGTTTCATAATCAACCTGAATATCAATATAAAATGCGGGTACGGCCCACTATGCAGAATATCTCAGAAAAGCCGACTATTCTATTAAAACGTATAAAAAAGCTATAAAAAGTTTTTTTTTTTCTGTGTTTTTACGTTAGAAGGATTTCGATAAATACTCGACAATGATCTATAAACGTAGTGATTAAATTCGATGTATATTCTAGAGCGGCAGAGCCATCCCTTTGAAAAAAAGCGCGACAAGTTTATTTCTTCCGCAACCACTATTCGACAATTATTATCGTGATAGTTTGCATTGAGTTCCACCAAGTGGCTCTGATAACTTTATGGACATGCTAAATGGATATTTATCAATTCATCCACCTGTACACCAGAATGGAAATACATGCAAAGACTTTTAACTAATAACATAATTACAATGGCACAACAAAGGACAAAGAAGAGAACGATATGAAAAGAAACAAAATATAACTCTTAAATAATAAAAGGGTTCTTTTCCTGATGCAGCTGTAAGGTGCGTCTTAGCTCACTTAATATTGAATAGATCAGGAATTATATCATTGGACAGCATATTTTCATATTAATTTATCCACTTGAACATCTGAATGATAGTTACATGCAAAGACTTATTACTAATACCATAATAACAATTTTATAACAAAAGGACAAAGAAAAGAAAAATATAAGAAAAACAATATCACACTTGAATAGGGTTCAAATCCTAATGCAGCAGTAAGATGCGTCATAGACCACCAAATATTAAACAAGTCAGGAATTATATCACTGGCAGCATGTTATTGCAAACACCCAGCATGGGTATGGTCCGTATATAATCTTGGTTACTAATTCCTGAAAAACCAGTAACCATTTCCTGAAGTTTTGGTGGATTGTCTGTCCACAGTGCAACCCCTTCTTTTATTTAGGTAAGTTTGAATACCAATATCATTTGTCATTTCGGCAGAGATAAGATAGACAGTTATCGCTGGTTTGGGTTTATTTATTTTTATTTCGAATCTCAGAGATGTCGTTGACACTAATAGAGGTAATTTATGCTGTTATGAAAGAATCAAAAACATGAAAAAATTATCTAAGGATACGGTACGTTCCGTATATATGAAGTATGCATCCTGAAACATTGAAAACCCCTTGTTACTGCTCTGAAATTCTTGGCGATGTACGGACTATACCCTATGCATGTAAGTTGGCAAAGGCTTCTGTTATCAATTCAGAAGTGAAAACAATCTCCAACTTTGGGTCCCCAAAACTTCCCACCATCTATTATACCACAATGAAGTTGCTCTAACACACAAAGAATAATCTGCAAAGATTCTTACATTGATCTATATTGCTTTATTCATACCAAGTCGGTGGGTCAGAACCGTGCTTCTCCTTACAACTGAAGCGCGGTTTTGGGTTGGATTCATTGAAGCGAACCAGCCATAGAATTCAGACCGCTTGGCGGAATTTGATAGTTTTCGCGTTATCCTTCCCTCCTAGAATGAATTAATTCTAAGAAACCATATATGGATAAATGTCATTGATTTCAACACATATGAAATGGTTGATTTGTTTCTCTTATGCTCTATATCTCTCTTTCTCTCCCTCCGTATCTTCACTACTCTTAGTGGGTTAAATACGATGTGCACCCGTCCTACTTCGAAATGAATGGTATTTATCCAAATTATGGTTTCTTACTTTTCATTAATGCTAGATGTGAGAAACTTTTCAGTTCATTCTTAATAATTATAAGAAAGGATCATTCAATTGACTTAGCCCTCACATAGAGTATT
Organism: Myrrha octodecimguttata; assembly: GCA_958510865.1. Taxonomy (NCBI): domain Eukaryota; kingdom Metazoa; phylum Arthropoda; class Insecta; order Coleoptera; family Coccinellidae; genus Myrrha; species Myrrha octodecimguttata. The sequence continues at coordinate 691,182 of OY294057.1, read as the reverse complement.
AGGGAATCTTTCAATATTTGAGATTAATAAACCCTTTTTTCGTTTCTGATTTGTCCCACCTGTTTATTCTGTATACGGGTCTGGAAAAGAAAGACGAAAAGATACTGAATTCAACGTAAATCTAAACTAGAAGATGACCGGGGTTCAGTGAAGCAGTTGAAGAATCAAAACCCCAGCGCGATGCGATATCGAATGAAAAAATTCATACCATAAAATGGTACTTTGGTAGTCAATCAATGTAAGAGACAATAAATTCATTGATTGTCGCCTTTGAAGCTGGGCTGATACCTTGTAGTTCTGCTATTTCTGAAATAATTGATGGTCTGAAGTTTGGAATTATTCTATCGGTCAGAGCTGCAAAGACTAAAAAATATCAGTCGTTTATTCGATATCGCATCGCGCTAAGGTTTTGTTTCTTTCACTGTCAGATTAACGTTGAGTTTCGTGTCTTTCCGACTCTCTTTTCCAGACCTGTATTACATATACTAGGTTATTATCAAAACATAATTATGAGTGGAATATTCACATCTAAATATTACTCTTACCTATTTTGGAGACTGGATGAAGTACGCATATTTCTGTAGCGAATACTCAAGTTCATGTGCTTATAATTTTTTCAAAAGTCAAAGTTATGGAAATGAACATAACACAATTATGAGTGGAATATTCACATCTAGTTATTACTCTTAGCTATTCATTTTAATTTAATTTCATATTGTATTTTGCCCTTATAGAACTTATTACCCTTTTCAATCGCTTGATGTTATAGTATTGTGATTACTCAATTATCGAAAAATGTTTTTTCGTTCTGTTAGAGCTGTTGAAAAATGCTCTCCAATCTTGGAAAAAGAGTCGAAAAGTAAATCCAACACTGATTCCTCCAGCAACATATCTTCGTCTGTCTCCAGTATAACCCTTCCTAATAATGTGGAAGGGGAGAGTATACCACTGAAAAAATCTGAAAGAAATATTAGAAGTGCCCATCCTACGAAAGCTTCACAAGTTTCGAAGTTGAAGGCAAGAGCATCTACTGCTAAACCAAAGAAACGAGTGTCAACACCGTTGGTGATTAAGGACAGAGAACAAGGTGACTTGAACACTAAGGACTTAGTCGACAGTGAATTAGATTACCACAATGAGGGTTCCGTATCAAATGATGTTGTCAATGTATATATCTGGCAAACCATTTGGGAAGGTTGTAGCTTTAAACAAAATCTGCTTTCATTTACATTTTTAATTACCGAATTCGAGTTAACTGCTTCGTTAATAATCAGTCGAAGCCTTTGCGTCCCCATTTCGATAGTGAGCCAAAATGTTCTGTCTAAGATATAAAGTGGTCACTCGTATTAACAGTATTTTTGTGAATGCATAGATATTCTGTTGGGAAATATTCAGTTAAACTAAACGGTTTGGACACACTCTCAAAAAATCATACAGAGTATCCGGTAAACCTTTAACAATATTTCAATTGGTCATCACCATTCAGAAAATCGAATGTTTTGTAGATTTCATTCTGGAAATCCGTGAAAAATCGCTACCTTACTTCGATTTTCCGTATACCATGTCCCTGATTCGGAAGTTTTTTTCCTGATGTATTGTTGATAAGAGCTGCTTTTCCGACGTATCAAGCAGTTTTTAAAAAATTCATATAATGTTTTGAGGAATGGGGATGAAATAGCAGGTTTGAATTCTACCTTTTTAATTCTCCTTACTTTGACCCGGGTAGGATAGGTCTAGAATTTTTATCTATTGTATCGGGTATATTAGACTCAAACGAGCCACTAGTACTCAGGCTACTTTTCCAAAACATTGCAAAATCACTAGTTAGTATTGACCTAAAAGTTCTTCAATATTCGGGTGTAATGTAACCACTATAATGGATTGGAAACTCTGAACCGATTCTGCGGCCGCCCAAATCACCAGAGTGCAATTTTTTGATATATTTCATTTGGGCTATTTGAAAGAACAAGTCTACGGAGATGGTATAACCACATGGACACTCAGAGTAGTCTTGGTGCGGTGGCAAAGGATGTTCTCAAAAGTTCTTCTGGAAAGTATGTCGTCTCAGTATCAGAACGATAGAAAACAGTTTTTCTAAAACTTGCTTGTGGAATTTATTCACTGGAACTGTGGTTTAAAGATATCAATTGAAGGAAGATTTGAAAGTATCTTTTTTTTTAATTTTCCTGACCCCAAGCAATGTATTCATCATCAGTAATTATTATTTCTTCATTTCTTCTCGTTAAATTCGAATCAGAATACATTTTTCGTCAAATTTTGGTTCTCAGTGGAAATATCATCTCTTCCAAAGACAATTAGGGTACGTTTTATAAAATTTTGAAGACTGGATGGAGTACACATATTTCTATAGCGAATGCTCAAGTTCATTTGCTTATAATTTTTTTAGAAAATCTGGTCTAAGTTATGGAAATGAACATACGTAGAATTCAAATCTGTCATTTCATCCCAATTTCTCGAAATATTACATGAATTTTTGAAAACTATTTGATGAGCGAAAAAACCATCACTAATCAGTAATGTTTTTCGGATCAATTCCAATTGAGACATGGTATCCATAACATCGAGGTAACTAAGCGATTTTCCGCGAATTACCAAAATACCAATTATCTCGAATACGGCGAAATTTTCGGTATGACGAATGGTCAAAAATCAAGTTATAATATCAAGAAGTAAAATAAGTCCATGCAAGATCTTCGTATCCAAATTTTTCGTGGGGAAGAAGTAACGGAATCTAAGGTCGCGCAGCATTCTTCAGAATAAAGTTCGAAGTTAGTTCAAAAGCGATGCACCCACCACTTCAGCCTACCAGAGTAGTTCGGAATACGAGGAAGCAGGAGTCCGACATATCAATCCGACCGACAGAAAGGAAGCAACATGAGGTAGCGGTTTCAACTGGTAAATTTCACTCTTAATACTTAAAGCATACCTTACGTAGAAAGCTTGACAATCAATTGGAGGTAAATAATGAACTTTTAAACTTGAAATAGAAGAACAGGAGAGAAGGCTGATTTGAAAAAAACTTCTAGAAAACAAAAAAGCTTCACAAAAACTGAACAATAAGGGAAGAAGTGATTCCAGCATTTCGAGTACCCTTGATTTAACTGTCCCATAAAAGTCCATCGGTGAAGAAGAAAAAGTAGAAATGGTTAGAACATAATAGTTCTATCAAACCTGAATTCTCAATTTCTCGTCATTCTGAGTATCCGGTAAGAATTCAGACAAAAGAAATCCTCAGGAAAACAAGAATATAGAGAAATTGATATACTTGAAATGATGTTAGCTATACAATGTATCGATTAGAAGTTTCCTAAATTTTCTGGAGACATCAAAGAATGGATAAATTTTTATACGCAATTTCGTAACACCACTTATTTATCAGGATTATCTGATTCTGAGAATATGTGTCGTTTGAGAAAATGTTTGAAAGTGAATTTGAAGGTTTATTATTATCATGTACTGGTATCGAAGAAATAATGCGTGTACTTAAAAATAGGTTCGGCAGACCTGAACTACTTATAACGGTATAAGTCCAAGAAACCAAGTCTTTGCCATTCATAAAAACTCATGATTTCAATAATCCTGCATTGTTCTCAGACAAACTTAAAAATTTTACGTCAACTTTGAAGGAACCCAACATGAATAATTATTTGTCGTGTCCGCAGCTCTTGTAAGATCTTATGTCTAAATTGCCATACTCTATGCAAGTATCTTGGGGAAAAAGATTAGTGAGTGAACAATCTACGAACTGTTTTGCAGATTTGAAAAATTGGATTTGCCACGAAACAGAAGCTGTCAGCTTTTTACGAACATTGAATAAAGATCATCGAACTTTCCTGGCAACAGAAATAAATTAATTCTACTTTAGACTGTAATAGACAAAAACAAAAAACTATGTAGATTATGCAAAGATGAGCGTAGTTTAGATTGTTGTGAAAAATTCAAGGATCTATATCCAAAAGAACGGTGGAAATTTGTTAGATCAAAATAATTATTTTTTGCATGTGTAATCAGCTCATAGAATGAATAAATGTATAAAAAAGAGATTTTGTGGTATTAACAACTGTTGAAAATTCCATCATGAATTACTTCACAATCCCAAACTTCAGAAACATAATCTAGGGATTCAATTTATTGTTGATAATACTAATGTAGTACTAGATCGGGTAGTTGCTGGCACTTCACGGTTTGATAATGAAATTTTATTAAAAGTCATGCCTGTTACAATTAAAAATGGGAATAAGTATTCTAAAATATACGCGCTTTTTGACGAAGCGTCTACTATAACTCTTTAGATGAATGTCTTATAGACTGTTTAGATATCAGCGGAGAAAATACAGTTTTACGAATAAGATGGGCGGATGTGAATGCTGAGAAAGAAATAATGAGTAAAAAGCTCCCTTTTGACATTGTAGGTGCAGGTCACAAGATACATAAATTAAATGATATATACACCCTTCCTCATATGGATCTTCTGGTTCAATCTGTGAACGCAAATAAATTGAAAGAAAAGTGGAGACACCTCAGAAACATTGACTTAGCTAGATATTCCAATGTGAAACCTCAACTTCTTATAGGTCAAGATATCTGCGATTTGGGACAAGGGAAAATATAGAGGTCCAGAAAATTCTCCAGCTTTGTCCAGAACTAAACTTGAAAGGATTTTACGTGGGAATCTGAGAGAACTCAAAGGTATAGTAGATAATACGAATCTGCATATCAGACATCAAGAGTTGAATCTTTTGGATGAGCTCCACAATTTGGTGAAGACGTTCTTTACCATTTAATCTCCAGGCATTAAGGAAATAAGAAACCATTTTTTTCCAACAGGAGATCAACGAGCACAGAATTCAATTGCAAAACTCTCACATAGAGAAGGAGACAGGTTGAAAACTGGTTTAATTCGGAAAACGAGTGAGACATACTTTCCTGATCACTCGCTTCACAACGCTTACGCTAAATAAATCAACGCATGTTAAAAAATGCAAGTTTCTCTGATCGGCAAAATTGAATACGGAAGAGATTGGAGATAAACTCAAACAGTTTGTTATTTACCTGATTTTGGAGTTAAGACAAAATCGACAATGAAGTGTTAAGAGTACTAAATAGAGGTGATGATATTCGGAGTAGTGCCGAATATATTAAAAAACCTAGGAAAGCACTAACGTGAAGTTAGCAGCTTTTGCGCGTATGTTCAAAGGAGATAACCGCCTTGGCAACGAATATAGGTTTTTGCGCGCATGTTCTAGGGGTACAGCGTGCTATCGTTTTGTCCAAATGTCTGTATTTTGAAATTTTGAGCCGAATATGGTCTCAAACAACTAGGCTGAATTCACTGGTAACGAATCCGGTGTCAAAATAAATTGTGTCCGGGCGGCGGGCCATATGTACGATTACAGGCGTACGGAGAACCCTATCAACCTGAAACTTTCAGGGTAGGTTGCATTTCAAAATGCGACGGTTAAGTTCATTAATGCACGAAATCGGCCAAGAAGTTTCGGAGTGAGAGCCCTTTGAAATGTTTAGGTTTATTCCGTTATAACTTGGGAACTACTCGAACGATTGGATTGAAACTCGGCAGTTCGTTGGAGTATAACAACGCGCAACGTTCTGCAGAGTTTTGAGATCGTACTTTCAGTAAATTGAAAAAAAATCTTTTTCAAAATGTTTTCCGAAAAATCTTTTTTTTCGAAAAATTTCAGTTGTGTACCAAATTTCAGTTTGGTACGATTATAATTTTTAGAGATATTTGGAAAATATATGCCAAGTTTCGTGGTTTTTTCCTCGATATCGTTATTTTTGGTTTAATATTTGATAAAATCAAATAATAAACCTTAGTGATCGACCAATAAAAAAAAAATTTTAACCCCCTCTGCAAATTTCACAGTTTACGCTTTGGAGTATGTAGATTTGAATGAACGAATAAAAAAAATCCGTCCGTCCGTTGTCCGGGGCTTTTCTCTGAAAGTACTAAACCGAAATCCGTGAAATTTGGTACAAAAATCGTTCGTCGCTCGGGATTGATCCTCCAAGCTTTTCAGCAGGATCGGCGTACCCTAAGGGCTCAAAAACTTACCACCGAATTCTCATGAAACTTTCAATGTTGTTTACTGTTGCATAACTCAACCTAAAAATTTTCACCCGGATGATTTCCGTCCAGTGGTTCCTAAGGTATATGAAAAATGCTGCAAATTTTGGGGTGAAGAACCAATGAGCTATGAACAATATACAACTGAGTGAATAATTAACCCTTGTGTAAAATTTGCAGCGTTTTTCAGAATAACTCAAAAATTACTGATTCAATTATGATAAAACTTGGCAGCTAGTTCGAAAATGCTTATGGAACGTACAAAATTTCATGATGATCGTGTCATCAGAACAATTTCAAAAAAATTTTTTTTTCAAATATTCAATATTCTGTGGTCTTCTGATCAGTGATCCTCATGAAATTCTGTATGAACCTTCGAACTGTCTTTTTCGGTGAAGTACTGGATTTCAAGTCGATGTAATCTGTATTTTTGGAGATATTAGGAAAATAAAATTTTGAATGGGTATATCTGCGGAATAATTGGGTGGATTTTACTTATTCACGAATTCATCCTTCGTAATTAAAATCTACTCTACAAATATCAAGTTTATAAGTTGTTTCTTTCGGAAGTTATTGTGTATTGTATTGTGTTAACGGCGCCAAAGCTGCTGACTTCACGACATTTGACATTTTTTCAAATATCTCCGAAAATTATAATCGTATCAAACTGAAATCTGGTACACTCCTGTGAAATACGAAGCTCGAAGTCTGGGCAAAACTTTTTGCAAATATGATGAACATATTCCGAAATTTTTTTTTTTATTTGCTGACAGTACGATACCAACATAATTTTGCGAAATGTTGCGCGTTGCGAACTAACTGCTTTCAATCCAATCGCTCCAGTAGTTCCCGATTTTTACGGATATATCCTCAAAATTTCAAAAGGATCTATCTCTAACTATTTGGCCGATTCCGCCCATTAACGAACTTAACCGTCGCATTTTGAAATGCAACCTACCGCGAAAGTTTCAGGTCGTAATCGTGCACACGGACGGCCGGCCGAACAGAATCGATTTTGACACCAGATTCGTCATCAGTGAGTCCAAACTAGTCGCTTGAGACCATATTCGTTTCAAAATTCGAAAATTACCGACATATGGACAAAACGATAGCACGCTGTTCCCCTAGAACATGCGCGCAAAAACAGAAACGAATCCAAGCTCGAAAATGAATATCCACGAGCAGCTAATGCTATCAAATATCTTCATTATAAGGATGGTCATTCGGATAGTGTGGATACCATAGAAAATGGAATTTAATGGTTAATGAAGTGGTGTACGTACATAAAAGAGGTGGCTTCGAGATTAGAGGTTAGCCAAGTAATTGGAAAGAAAATTTTGAATCATATTCCTGATACATCGAGGAACATAGATGGCGATTCGAATTCAAAAACTATTCTACCAACAGAAAGAATATAAGGTCTGAAATGGAACCCAAATAATGATATTCACAATGAATTGTCATGAAGTGGATAGAAAAATGTTGACATTAGAAAGGACACCCACTAAATAGGAAGTGATAATGTCAATATATGATCCATTGTGGTTACTAGGTCGTAAGAGGTGAGATTATTTTACAAGATATTTGGAGATCGGGAATTTCTTCGGATGAAAAAATAAGTGGTCCTTTAAAACTGAACTGGTAAAATGGTTGGAAAAACTCAAGAAGATTAAAGAACTAAAAATTGACGGATGTTATTTTCCTTTTCAGTGTTCCAATTTTGAACTACACTCATTTTGTGACACGAGCGAACATGCATTGGGTACTGTCGGTTACTTCACATTTGAGACACAAAAAAGTGCATGTTAGTTCAGTTATGTCAAAACTCAAGTTAGCCCATTAAAAACTTCATCTTTTCCGAGATTAGAATTACAGACTGCAGTAATGGCTTCGAGACTGAAAGACATAAATTAAAAATTCAAAAGACAGTATTCTGATGTGATTCACAAAAAGTTTTATGTTATATAAGATCGGAGACAAGCAATTTCAAGACTTGAGATCAAGAGGATATAAACCTAACAATTTCATATAGATGGTTCAAGGGTCCTGGTTTCTTATACCTCAGCTCTGAACATTTACTAGAAGAAGATACATAATCAACAACAAAATCTAATTAAATAATCCACAAAAGAATTAAAAAGAAATTTAGTGTGTATGATAACATCGAATTTTCCCAAGTGTTACCAGATGCAAGGAAATTCTAACGTTGGACATCATTGCTGAGGAGTATTGCAATGGTATTCAAGTTCATCCAACTAAGTAGCAAGAAGGAGCAGAAAAAATCAATAACATGTGGGGATATCGAAGAAGCTGAGAATATGTGGTTAAATGAAATACAAAATGTTTCAAGAAGAACAAACTATCTCAGTTATCACCATATGTAATACTTTTTATGCGTAGGAGGCCGAACAAATTATTCAACAGATTTACCAGACACATCAAAAAGTTCAAATATTTTGGATAGCCAGCATTTTGTAGTTGAATTATTGATCCCGAATTATCATATAGCTATGGGTCACCAAGACACAGAAGTTGTTTTTAATGAACTTTGTCAACAAATTTTGGGTTCTCCAAGCAAGGAAAGCAATCAAAAGAGCGTTGAGATATTGTCCGATTTGCTGCGTAAGAAGAGCTTCACCCCTAGTAGCACAAATCGGTCAGTTACTTAATTTCGGTTTGAAGGAACCACAGCCCCAAAGAGGGTATACAGGTATAGATTTCTTCGGACATTTTGAAGTCACTATTGGTAAAAGAAGAGAGAAAAGATATGGGGTACTATTTACCTGTGTTAGTGAGAACTATACACATTGAGATTGCTGAATCCTTGAATATGGATTCTACTATGATGGCTTTAAAACGTTTCATGTCAAGAAAAGGAAATCCGAAGATATGTGCCATGGACAATGGAACTAAATTCCACACTGCAGAAAAAGAACTTAGGAAAGCCTGCAAAGATTTGAACACTGAGGTAATATGGCATAAATTATGCGCTGAATGTATAGAGTGGAAGTTTATACCTCCCGGGAGTCCACATATGGGAGTTGCCTGGGAAAAAATGGTCCGATCTGTGAAAACGGCCCTGAGTATAACACTCAAAGGCAGAACACCACACCAAGAAGTTTCTCATACAGTTATGGCAGAAGCTGAACATATGGTCAATAGGCGCCCTCTAACCTATGTATCTTTATCTCCGGGAGATGAAGAAAGCCTTACTAATCATTTTCTTAAGGGAAATTCAAGTATTTTGAAACCAATTGGAATATTCGATGAAGGGAAACGGAATATGAGAAAACAGCCTAACGACCGACTGCGTAAACACAATAACTTCCGAAAGAAACAACTTAGAAACTTGATATTTGTAGAGAAGGTTTGGACCTTAATTACGAAGGCCGAATTCGTGAATGGGTAAAATCCACCCAATGATTCCGTAGATACACCCAATCAAAATTTTATTTTTCCAATATTTCCAAAAATAGAGATCAGATCGAATTTAAATCCAGTACTTCATCGAAAATAACAGTTCGAAGTTTCATACAGAATTTAATGAGGATGATATGATGAGAAAATCATAGAAATTTTTTTTTTCAAATTGTTCTAATAACACGATTATCACGAAATTTTGCATAAAGTTGTCTTTCAGCGTCCTAAAACTAGCTGTGAAGTTTAATCAGGACTGAATCTGTATTTCTCGAGTTATACCGAAAAAATCAACGATATCGAGAAGAAAACCTCGAAATTTGACATATTTTTTCCCGATATCTCCAAAACTTATGATCGTATCGAACCGAAATTTGGTACATTGCTGTGAAATTGGAAGGTCAAAGCGTGAGTATAATTTTTCTTGGATATGATGAATGATTTCCGAAAAAAAAATTTTTTTGGAAAAAAATTTCGAAAAAATTTTTTTTTTAAAATTACCAACAATATAATCCTGACGAACTTTAGCTCAAAGTTGCGCGTCGTTGTACTTCACCTAACTGCCAAGTTTGAATCCAATCGCTCAAGTAGTTTCTGAAATAAAAAATAAAATACTTCAAAACTTCAAATGCCTATAACTCCGAAACTATTCGATCGATTTGGCCCATTAACGAACTTAACCGCGGCATTCCAATGCGCGACCTACCCTGAAAGTTTCAAGTCGCTAGCTCACTTCGTTCGACAGTTATCGTGTCCACGGCCGGACAGAATCGATTTTGACACCGGATTCGTCATCAGTGAGTCCAACCTAGTCGATTGAGACCATTTTCGGCTCAATCATCCAAAATTACAGACATTTGGACAAAACGATAGCACGCTGTTCCCCTAGAACATGCGCGCAAAAAAGGGTGTTTATTCTCTTCAACCCAAACCACCAGTTCAAATATTGTTATATAAGGTTTATCGGACACTTACATACATATCTTTCCAAAATATCGTTTCATGTGCATTTCTAAAACTAGTTTATTTCATGTTTCTGTGTGAGATTGGCAGACCTGGAACTCACGCCCGAAAATACCAACTCATTTGCCTCAATCACGACCATAATTAGTGAAACAGATGTGAAGGTAATAGCGCAATGATAGAAAATCTAATTCCTCCAAACTGTCACAATACTATTCTGAATCCAAAGAAAAAATCTTCTATTGCGTATTGCGGTTTTGCATTGCAGTATTTACTTCACTTCAATATGATTGTACTAGAAATAAACCTCAAATCCTGACGATGACACTGAAGATGTGAGAAAAGAAAATATGTGATGCAATTCGTTATAGATGACATTTCGGTTGTCTGAGAAGAAATACATTTTGGTCTTCTAATCGATCAGCCATAATTGTGGTCAAATGGGGAATTAAATAACGATTAATGAATATTAAGGGGGAATTTTGCATTATTTTTTTAGAAACTTTGCCTTATAGTCAGATTCACCAAATTATTGCAGTATAGTATCATTTTTTGTTACAAATCTCCCAAATTTCGCAGAAAATGCTACGAATGTGTGATAATATTATACATATTTGGATCACTCCTGAAAAAAGCAAAGCAGGCTTTCTGACTCTAGTCATAAAAACATCTAGCTTTAAAATAGGTAGGCTATAGCAAATCGTTTAGAAATAAAAAAAAATGACTTCTCTACATTAATCACTCAATTCAGCTCCTTAAGTGTCGCCATACTTGAGGCGAAATAGGCCGTCTTTTCGGGCATGAGCTCCATTCATATCAATGGAAAATACCACGTTTCACCACAGGAACTGACCTGATCACTTCAAAGTTCTAATGGTTGATTCTCACTATACGTTCCGTAACCTTCCTTCATCCCTTCCATACGCGTTCCGTAAAAATTTATTAGGTAAAAATGGCAATGAGGCGGATGGTAACCGGGAAGGGTAGTGTGCAACGCATCCATTTATTTACAACTCACAATATTTTACGTAGACAAAACGGAAAGCATATGACAGGTTACGAAACGTCAAGTGAGAATCAACAATAATTCGCGTCTGAGAGGGATTTCAAGTCATTTTAATTATGTAATTTCATCGAACATTTGGGAGAACGTGATAGTTACAGTAGAAAAAATAGATAGACATTTTTATGACTGCTTGAATCTTCTTTTTGACTTCATATCAAATTTTCCTTCCAGTTGAGTTGTTGGTTGAATGGAACGTTAACTGAGAGAGACTCGGGGTTGTAGCTGTATGATTTTCACAAAAGTGATCAAAATCACCTCTTAAAGGACTTGTAGACAGCTTTTTCGGTGTCTGTTTCTGTTTCAGCTGGAAGCTCAGTTGTGAAAACCCTTTCGATTTATACACGGTGAGTCTTAAAGTTGTAAATTAATTTTAACCATTGATACCTTTCATCAAATGAAACACTTTTTTCGGGTACCATTTTTCCAGGTTTAGCTCTGATGAAAGATACAGACTATTGAAATTCAAAAAAAAAATCTTTCTTTTTTAGCTTTGATATGATTACTCTGAATTGAATGTATTTGGTGTGGAGTTTTGCTATGACTATTACACTATTATTATGTTCTTTAGTTGTCACTTTTATCCTACTTGGAACGGTTTCCTTGTTATAGATATAGATTCGCCGATACATAAAACTATAATATAAGAAATGAGCATGAAGAATGCAGATGAAGTTTATCTTAAGTCACCATAGGAATATTGAATCATTTCAGAAAACTTAATTATTCTTTGTAATTTCCTCTCAAATTCGACGTTGAATCTTATAAAATCTGATCTGATCTGCCAACCCATGATATGTTTCGCGTCATTTATAAATATCCGTAAAAGATGCCTCGGCTCCTCAAACAAGATAATTCCTTCCAAATATAGGTTTTGTTAGGCTGAAATTTAAGTTGGGAGGCGACAGATTTTTTTATCACGTGACCACACATTATATGGATTTATCAGATTTTATCTGAAGTAAACGAACGACTCAGACGAAATGAGAATCACAGACCATTAATATTTGATATCCTCTCATCTGTTTATCAAATCTGATGTCAAATCAAAATCGTTAATCATATATTTTATTTTCTGAAGTGTTTATTTAAAAATAATAATGTTTGATAATGATGAAAAGGGCAACGAACGAACAGTTCTAAAAAAAATTCAGGGGCAAATCAACAGTTCAAAGATCCCTCAGAATGTTTTACAGTTATATGAATTCACCAATAATTGTTTAAATCATTATTTATTCATATACGAGTAGACAAAATTCAATTATAAGTGATATTCACCTTGCTATCGATGAGAATTTGATTCTCAGAATATTGCCTGAGCACTATGCTCACGGAAAAAACTAACACGAAATGAAAATTGAACAGAAATTATTTCTGGGTAATTGATATCAACAAGATGTCAAATTTGCTCTATCAAAAAACTCCGATCTTGTCTATGAACCCGACTGAAAAGATCGTCATCGACTCGCTCTGATTTTGTTTGACGATCGGTGGACATCTGTGGTCTCTTCCATCTGGATGTAATAAACGAACGACTCAGGAGCAATCTGAGCAGTCTGATGTAAAAAACGAACGCCCTTAGTGTCAAGTTTATTAAGGATATGTTCCGCAAATCAACTTGGTTATTTCGGTTGCCAGTTTTCCCTTCTGTAAATATGAAATATTCGGTTGATTCATGATGTAAAAAACATGGTATGCTCATCTGAAAAATGAGTGCTAGCTAGATTAAAATACAAAGAGTTGTATATTCTGTGCTTTGGTTTTGCATGTTAATTCAAAGCACAGAATATACAACTCTTTGTATTTTCTGCTAGCTTACGTCACTCATTTTTCGGATGTGCACACCATGTTTTTTACATTATGGGTTGATTCCTGAAAAAAAGGTTACTTACGGAATTTGATTGGCGTAAAAGCAATCTTTCCGTCACCAGAGCATAGACACATTAAGTTTATGCACCAGAACGACAATCAATTTTTTATAGTAACATGTCCATATCATAGAACAATCTTTTTTTACCTCATGATCCATAGACCATACCTAGTAATTTTTCCATTGTTTATTGTTGTCTCTTCTATGTTCTATGGATCATGAAGTAAATAAAGATTCCGTAATTAACCTTTGTTTCAGAAACCAACCGAATATTTCATATTTTCGGAATGGAAAACTGGCAACCGAAATAACCAAGCTGATTTGCGGAACATATCCTATAAAAATTTGGGCGCGTTTTTTAATTCACCAAACTGGTGTAGTTTTGGTGGAGTATGGTGGACATAGAACATAAATGGTGGATGTTGGACTAGATAATTTGACATTTACGTCATTCAAACAACGATAAAAAAACAATTTGTTGGATCCATCACTCTTCCACCACACCAATTTGGTGAATTGAAAAACTCGACCTTAAACACTTTTAACATGAAATCAGAAATCCCAACTTAAATTTCAGCCAATCAGATAGGATCTTAACAAAACCCTATATTTGAAAGGAATTATCTTGTTTGAGGAGCCGAGGCATCTTTTACGGATATTTATAAATAACGCGAACCTTATCATGTCGAATTTTTCCTGAAATTCCCGTTCCCCCGTGATAGTAAATTTGTGAAGAAAATTGTGGGTTGGCAACTTCGGCCGAAGTCGTCTATTAAGCTTCGACCACCGAATACACAGTTATTGTTCTGTTTTGTGACCAGAGCATAGAAATTGAGACTAGGTCTTCCTGACTATGGAGGAATTTTTCTATAGAGTTCATTACTTCATAGGTCACGAGCAGTTTTGACAGTTGGGAGAGACTGGAGAACCAACAATAACCTAAAATGCATTGTTTACTATGGGAAAGAGCGATTTATCTCTGACTTCGTATTCATTTGGAAATTTTGGATTGATATATTCACTTTTTTTTGAAAAGGATAGTATAAATTTGGTGTATCTAATATGAAATTAGTCCCTGATTTCATTAAACAGGCAAATAACAGACCTTTGGTTAGTTGAAGTCAACAGTCTTTTTGTGTGTTTTAGTATATTATACAGGGTGTTCTACAAGCTCTATGACAAACTTTGACAGATGGTAGCTATGCTTATTCTGAACATTTTTTTCCCTATGAACATATACTTCATTCACTTTTATAATGTAGCCCGGTTGGCCATGACATCCTGACAGATTTCACCGTGTATATTTTGAAAATGTTAGGTTATAGTCATTTTTCTGTCAGATAACTATGCAACGTTGTCCTCTCTACATAGAGGTCGTAGTAATTACTTATCTTTTAAATGTCAATCTACATTGATAAAGTAATGAAATTGAGAAAATAGTATTTGAATTCAATAATTCCAAAGACCTGGCGAATGTTGAAGAAACTTTTGTCTCTATTAATACTGGAAATATTTCACGTATATAAACATGGTTGGAAGATTCAGTTATGCTTTTTTCTTGTACGGAAATCAAGAATCGAGTGTTTTGGAATTTTACTGGAAAATGATGGATAGAGTAATTCGTTACTTTGTGAGAGTTCATTAGAAAAAAAAATAAAAGCACCCAACCCTGCAGTAAAACTTCTAAACGAACCAACAAACCTATGGAATTCCCTACTTTTCGAAATTCTCAAGAAATAAGCCTACAGAAGACATTTAGGTACATTTAAATACATTATTGCACAACTTGAAATACTCCAGTATCAAAATGAAGTAGTAGGTACTAAAACCTGTCATCTTGAAAGAACTAACTCAATTTTAAGTTCTTAGGAATCTGTGTGAACGATACACTGAATTGGGAAGAACATATTTCTAAACTGGGATGCAGTTTAGCTTCAGTCTGTTATCTTTGGGTGTAATTACAAGATATCTGGATAAATTCTCCATGAAATCTATCTATTTATCATGCAGTATTCGAGTCAAAACCAAGATATGGAATTATGTTTTATGGACATACTTTGGAGTCAATTCAAATATTCAATCTCCAGAAAAGGGCACTCTGAATAATTCTCAAACTAAAATACAGAGAGACATGTAGATAAATTCAGGAAAAATGGAGTACTCAGTATTACAGCGGCAATGCACAAACAAGTTTGTTCGATTTTGTCTTGAAAATCAGGAATACATTTGAACTGAACTCATCCGATATTTATAATACAAGAAAAACAAACCTAAAATGTTTCACTCACAGAAAAATATCTACGGAGAAAGGACCGAAATATGTATGCATCAAGTAATTCAATATAATGCCAGACATGAAAAGAATAAAACTAGACTAAAATCTTATAGAAAGATAATATACCTACAATATTGCAGACTTTTTGAAGGGGGCTAAAACTTGGAAGGAGACAACATCTGAATAGCAGCTTATTTTTTGTTTGATGTTATTTCCTTTCAAAGAAAACTTCGTTAATCTTAGTGAAATAGTCATGAAAATGAAGTTATTTCATTTGAGAATTTATTATGTCCTGAGGCAATGAATCGTCAACCAAATATGCTCTTGAGCGAAGATATGAATTTAGCGTAGAATGTTACTATGAAAATCTTTCATACATTTTATTATATTTTCTTGTGAATCTTGCATGCTCAGTAAAATAGCTATAAATGTAATATTAATTTCAATGAGATCGTATTTATTCATGGCAGGCAATGTCACATGTATATAAGTAATAATTATATAACCATCGTACAAAGAAAAACATAAAATCAATCACTTAAAACATTAGGGACATTCAAAATTAGAAACAATGGGAAGAAATAAGATATATTCTGTGTAATTCATAATGTAATTTCCTTCTATAATTTCAATGGCTTGCCAGCGTAAGACATAATTTTTGAACATTATTTAATTAGTAATTTTTCGAAAGAATTGTTAATACTTCTATACAATTAGAAAAACTTCACTAATATGAATGAGATTGCACACATAAAAGAGTTCAGGGGAAAACTTCTGATGTAAGCAGTAATAATGAATCCAAACAAGTCTACTTATTGAGGCTATGAATACAATCATTAATAAAGATTTGTTTGTAATTCCTTCACATAATATATTTAGATATAATTTTTTTGTCTTCAAAGTACCACATCTTGAATGACAATTTTATTAATAACATCAATTGGCATATAAAGGATTGGATACGAAGATTTGAGAAAACGGTAACACAATAAAGAAATTGTTTTTGAATACATAAAATTTCAATAATTTTTTTTATCACAAAACATTATTTTCAAACATCGTTACATGTAAATGATCTTCTTGAGGAAGTGCATTAGGTTCTTTGATGTATCAAACAAACTAGCATGTTCGAAGCAATTGTAGTTTTAGGAAAAGAGATTTGAACAGGACACCATACATTTTTATCTATGATACAAGAGCACAAAGATAAAAACCTCTCTGAATAAGTATAGATATTGGAATTTTTCAAATAGGTTGACATATTTATGATGGACGGAATCTCCTTCAGGAACAAAATTTCATCTTTCTTTTGGATTGAGACTGACAAAATATCCTGGAATCAATGCTGCTTTTTTTTTAACGATTTGGGTAGCTCGGAGCTACCCCCACGCATGAAATTTGTTAACAAATTTCATGCACGGGGGCAGCTCCGAGCTAGTATCTGCAAGAGAAAAGGAGATAGAAAATCAGCAGGAAATAGTAAATAATATAACCTACATTTGGTCTTTCGACCAGATTTGGCCCTCCAAGCAATTATTTTTCAGATCCTCAGGTTTACGAAGAATGCTTCATGTCCCTTATATTGAGAAATCCTGTCCCAAAGATTCCTAATTGCTTATTTCTCTATCCAGCTGGTTTGCAGCAACTTCTTCTTCCATAGTATAGGCTTTCTGTCATTTTGTTTGATTCAGTTGAACGTCCTTGATCGTAGAAAATCTTCAATATAGTACTGATTGAATAAGCAGGGTATTCGACATTTTTGCAACACTAGAAAATCTTACAATTAGGTCTTCCACACTGTCGGATAGATGGTTCGGTTGAAAAAGGCAGTTCTATCTTTAAGGAGATCGGATACTCTACTCTAGTGATGTTCCTTTCGGAGTTTTTGAACCTCCATCCATTTTGGATTTCACCTTTTTAAGTTGAAAAGACGAGCTCTCAGAATTTCCCCTACATATTATTCCATATCCATTAGATCATTGTTTGAGTCAGAGTCATCCTCAGAAAATTCTGAGTCTGAATCAGATTCCTTCAATGAAATAATGAATGGAGGAATATCTGCTATTGGAAGATTACCGATGTGTTTCGTCCAGTCCTCTGTGATGAGTCTTTCACAATGTAAATAAAAATTTGCCACATATCTGTTGAACATTTTGAAAGAGCCAAACTCCATAAATTCAACACTCTATCCTTTGTATAGGGATGCGAATTTATGTTCTTGTTATAAAAATTCTTACAAAAGGCCCATGCCATTTCAATAGGATTATACTGACAATGATAGGGGGGTAATCTAAGAACCTCATGTCCATACTCCTTCAAAAGGTCATCAACTACATATCGTCTCTGTCTGTCAGTTCGATGAGGTAAAATCAAATTCCAAAGTTGTTTTTTAGTAAAATTTGGATTAAAATCAATCTTATTTTTAACCAACCAATCCTGCATCTCACTCTTTTTGCTGGAAAATGTGGGTGTTTTATCCAATTGCACCGAATGATATGGTGCATTGTCCATTACCACCACACATTTCACAGGAATCTTAGCTAAAGATGGAATCAATTGATTAATAACCCAATTTTGAAAGATTTCACTGGTCATAGTCTTGTGATAGTCACGGTCATTGTTTTTTGAATCTAAAATGAAATCACAACCCTCTAAAAACCCAAATTTACTTCCTGCGTGTAGAACGGTGAAACGTTTTCCTTCTGACCTAATATTGGATGGATTGCTCATCATATCAGACTCATGTGTCCATCGACGAACTGAAGTACCGTTTTGGTAAATCCAAGTTTCATCTAGAAACACAAATCTGATATTTTCATCCAACGATTTAAACTGTAAAAATTTGCGCAGTTAAGTAATTTTCGCTGCAACAACAATTTTTCGTTCATTTACCCTTTTGTATTTGTAACCCATTGATTTTAAAAAGTGATGTCCTTCGTCCGTTATATTCCAAATGTTCCTTTGCAAAAGTGAGTAGTGTATTAATCGAAAAGTGTTCATTTTTCAAATTATAATTCCAAATTTGTCGTTGCAGATCTTTCTTCAAAATAAAGTCTGTAATCAGTGTCATTTTGGGTGCTCCAATAGAAGGAAATTCTTTGTCGTCTCTTTCACTTAAAATCTTCCTTATTGAGTTGATGTGCAGCTAAAAAATAAATATCTATTCATATAAAATATAATTCCTTGGTTTTCACTCACATACGTCGAAAATGTTGGATAGCTTGTATTGAATTATTGATTCCAAATTATCAGGATTACTATCAGAATAAGCAGATTTCAATTCTACATAGCACTTCCTGATGCTTTGCCTCTGCTTCTTCAAAACTACCTTCGGCATTTTTAGTTTGCAAGCGTTATTATGCTGAGATTTAGAAATCTAGAATCGATTGATATTGATAATAGTAGAAATTGAAATTTGGCAACGTCCTTTGACATTGCCGATATTTCATGAGTGCCAACCTGCGTCAGTTTTAAGGGAAAAAACTTGATAAACCTAAATCATGGCCAACCGGGCTACATTATAAAAGTGAATGGAGTATAGGTCTGATTCGTTCTCGTTTCGAAGTTACAAGCATTTGAAAAAATTTATTTCCATGTTTTGATCAAGTAGACCGACATAAAATATCGGTTGATATGGTAATTGACGTTATTTTTATTATTCATTTGACACTTCGTGTACGTTTTGAATAACAAAGCATTCTTTCACGACTCAGGAATATGCAGATATTGTATTTGAATATGGGTATTCTAATGGTAACTCCAAAAGAGCATCTCGAGAATACCGAAGAAAGTATCCTAATAGACACCAACCTGCTCACACAGTATTTTGTATATCATTCCGAAGACTTCGAGAAACACGCAATCCTGCTCCAAAGGAAGCCATTCGGTCAACTGACGTGAATGTAGAAAATGAGGAAAATGTAAAATATGCTGTCCGTGACAACTCTTCGATTAGTTTTCGACGTATAGCTACTAATCTTCATTTATCACCAAATTTCGTATGGCGTTTTTTGAAAGAAGAAATGTTGCATCCATTTCATAGAAAAAATGTACAAGCTTTACATCCTGACGATGGGTTACGAAGGTTAGAATTTTGTAGATGGTTACTTCAACAACACGCCCAAGATAATAGATTTATTTCGCTTGTTTTGTGGTCTGACAAGGCTTGTTTCACTAAGGACGGTATCAACAATAACCACAATGAACATGTATTGGCACCGCAGAATGCATATGCCATTAGACAAAGACGATTTCGGCAACGTTTCAGTGTAAACGTTTGGGGTGGGATTTTCAACAATGATTTGATGGCAGTACATGTTATAAATGACCCTTTAAATGCAGATTTGTATAAAAATTTTTTGGAGCACAAACTTTTTGACTTTATTGATGACTTTGAGCTAAATATTTTAGGAAATATGTGGTTTCAGCACGATGGTGCACCACCACATAGAGGAAGACATGTAGTCAGTTGGCTGAATGAACATTTCCCGAATAAATGGATAGGTCAAAGAGGACCAATACAATGGCCACTTCGTTCGCCTGATCTAAATCCCTTAGATTTTTATCTATGGGGACATATGAAGCAGCTTTTTATCATGTTGAAATCGAATCTCATCGACAATTACTTGATAGAATTCAAGATGCAACAAACCAAATACCAAACGAACCAAATCTGATCCGCCGAGTAACGGCATCTTTAGTTCGTCGATGTGAAGCTTGCATTCAAGCCGAAGGTGGACATTTTGAACAGTTTTTATAGTATCAAAATTTCCATTTATAATTATGATTTGAACATGAAAAAATAATTTTTCAAATGCTTGTATCTTCTTAACAAAAACGAATTGGATATATGTTCATAGGAAAAAAATGTTCAGAATAAGCACAGCTACTATCTGTCAAAGTTTGTCATAGAGCTTGTAGAACACCCTGTATAGGCACCTTGTTACTTTCATATGGAGGTAAAATATTACGAAAATATTTCGTGATATCGTGCCAATAAATTTTTCATTCCTAGACACTGCCAGGTATTCCTGGATGTAGTAGATAGGCACAGTGTATTGACACAGTGGACGGTTTTTGTTTCTAAAATACGACTCAAGGGTGATAAAATTAGGCTAAAATGCGGATCAGTGATGATTTAGATCTTTTCTTCGTGAAAACAAACAGGAATGCTCATCAAAAACTGACGATTTTACTGAAATTCCTTACCTGCTATCAATCGGCATACCGAAACAAAACATTGTCAGTAGTAATACTGCACCTTAAGTGAGATTCAGCTAAAAATTTTACTGCAATAAATACTTGAATGGAAATATCTTATAAACCCTGTCTTGTCCAAGTAAAAAAGAAATGCTTATTAAGAACTTATGAGTTTCAAATATTCCATACCTTCAATCGTTCGGTATGCCCTACCAAAATAACGTACATGATATTACTCGACTAAACATGAAAATCAGCTCAAGATTCGATGTCATTGCATACTTGAATGTCAATGGTATGAATCAGTCCTATCTAATTCAAGTGTTATTGATTGTGGAGACTAATCTCCATCCTATGTTCTTTGCCGAGGTAACTGAAAAGTTGCAAAGTAACATTTATTCTGTGAATTTTTATTTTAGAGCGAAGTTCTTCATTGAATTAATTCAGAAAATATGATTTTCCCTTTCAGAACCGATAGAATTTTCTTATTTCTCTCTTTTATAATGGGTAAATTGAGTTGCTCTCCACATCCGGTTAGAACCTAACATTCAAATGAAAATACTTCAACAACTCATTGGTAGTTTTCATCGATTTGATGTTGATTATTCGAGCTTGAATACCTGAATTCACTTAAAAATACTAAGGTTTTAAACTGTATTTTCTGCCTTACTAAACCAAGCAACATGCAACAACAGCATCAACCAACAAGAATTGTATTTATTCGAAAAATTTCGTAAGTTTAGTGAAGCTTTTACTGTTACAATATATCAAGCATTTCGGATATAGTTCCTAGATAATGCAATAGTGAATATTTCAGTCCAAATTCATACAAAATCACAAGCCAAATCTTTTTTTTCCATAGTAAACAATGCATTTTAGGTTATTGTTGGTCCTCCAGTCTCTCCCAACTGTCAAAACTGCTCGTGACCTATTGAGTACTCTTTACGTGTTCATAGGTTAGCTGAATGATTTCACATAATTATTAATACATTTGGTGAAAATAAGGATAATTATTCAATGGGTAGGAATAGAATTTTGTAGAATTTTATGATGGAAACAATTGGATATTGCATGGATATCAAGAGGAAAATTACTGTTTCGAAGGTCAAGTGTAGTGAAATGTTTTAGTACTATTTATATCAAAAAAAGCACCGGAACATAAGAATTACTCGAGCCAATGAGTTGTCTCAATCATGTTTCTTCGAATTTCAAGCAGTGGTTCGTTCATTCTGCAAAACAGATCACCGTAAGAGATATCTGTGTTGAACTTGCTGCATGGGTCTATTAACACATTGAGAAATACTAAAATTCTTATAACTTTTACTTGAACAGAATCTGGAAAATGGCAAATGAAAAAGGTGTTTCATTTGCAAAAAGGAATCCATGGTAGAAATTAATGTAGGTACAACTAAAAGACTCACCCTGTATATAGTTATGCTTTCATTTGTCCCGTTTCGACCATAGAGACATGGACTTTCCTTAAAATTTTGGAACGAAAAGCGATTCCGACGAGAGGGAGGCGTCGTTAGGAACTCCTCAACTAGATAGAAGTAGAAAAGGATGTCCGATCTTTTGCATCTTACTCTTTTTTATATGGAAGAAGAAGGTTTTTCTCTTTTTGGGTGAAACCAAATTTTTGTTGTTACTGTGCAGTGCATGTCTATTGATATGACATATCGAATATTCTTTATAGTTTATTTAAACATGATTTTATGATAACTGATAATTTCTCGGAGAACCATTGAGCCACATCTCGGTCTCTTTTCAGTTTAAATGTGTTGTGTTTATACGCCCATTCACCTGAGAGCTCAATTGTAATGGAAATGAGAACTGAAATCACCATCTTAAAAAACTATATTATATTGTTTCCAGTATAAAGTGACATACAGTTGCTTACTGCATTAAATCTTAAGGATTATCCAGAAAACATCGGGTAACTTTGATTATCCTTAACATGAATGTTTTATTTCAACCAGGTACGGAACCCTTAAAGCACAGTTGTATTCATATAACTTAACTGTGACCTTTGAACAATGCGATCTGTATTGAGCACTTTCCTGAAAAAGTTTTATTCTGAATATTTCAACATCCTGCACTGAGCACATATTTGTTTTCAATTCTCATTATAAACACTGCATGAATGTGGTACAAAAGCATGACCTTGTCTTCTTCGATTTCTTCAGATTGATTGTGGCGCAAACACGTCCTATGAATTTTTGATTAATTTGTTATTTATTTGATTAACTGAACAAGAACCCAAGATCAGATAATTAAATTGAACTAGCGGATCATCTCACACTTGTCGAGATCAGTTTACGTTCAGATACGGTATTGAGCGATCGCATGACGTAAGAGTAAAATATCACAGTTGTTCTGGATATTTCATTAGACACTGTGACAAAAGTTCGCGATCTGATCGCGTATACATATATGTTCCGGGCAGAACGTGATCGCTCTCGTGAACGTCATGGTGATCGTGATCGCGTAAATGTGGCCTTCACTTAACTTGCGTAAGCATATAGCTTTTGAGAGGTTTCGTAGAGAAACCTAGGAGAATCGACCCAAATGCAAATACAAAAAATGTGTAGTTAACAAATCCTCAATTCGAGGTGTACGCTAAGGAAAATATTCCATTTTCAATTCAACAAATGAAAATTATCCGACAAACAATTTTACTAAATTCCCTTATCTATTGATAACAAACAAATAAATGTCGTACTTCGTGCCAGTTAATGTGAGGACGTAGTCATTCTAGGGATCAGTTTCAATTTATTGTACTGCAGAAGTAAAGAATGCAATAAAAAATTAAGAAATATTGTGGAAAAAATGTTCATTTTAGCGTCTGGAATTTCTGTTTATCTTTTTCCATACGTGGAGTTCGCTGGTATTCTAGGATTTCTACGGAACACTGTTAATGGACCTATTAGTAGAAAAATTCTATAATTTTCATGTTCCAGTGCAACTCCTGCTATCATAGCTATTCTACCCTCCTTCTTGGAAATCGATGTACCTTTAAAACAAGGTGTCATTAAACCCCCTTTCTCATTTAAGATTTGAGGGGTTAATATCATCACGCTCACAGGGTTGATATCAATTGATTGTAACCAACCGTAAAAAATGTCCTACGAACCAAAGTTAAGCACTTTTAGCATTGTTTCTGATTTTGCATGGGGACCGAGATATTAAGGGTGGTACCTTTTAAAATTGGCACATTGTATAGTATAGAATATGTTTTTATATAAGTGAACATTTCCAGATGAGCACTAACTGAAGAGCAAACAATACCACCTGGTGCTGAATTACGGCTAGGCAATACACCACATTCAAGTTTCATTAAACCTCATAAATATCTCAAGGTCGGGCACCTGCACGCGGTCTACATACTTTAAGCGGAGGCCACACATACGCGATCACGATGGCGATGGCGATAATTACCTTGAACTAGTGGAACAGCACAAACTTGTCGCGATCTGTTTGCGACTTGTCAGCGTTTAGACAGGATCGCATGTCATTAATGAAATATACTGCCGTTTCTATAGAGATTTTGATAGACACTGTGAAGAAAGTTCGCGATCTGATCGCGTATATATGTTTCGGGCAGAACGTGAACGCAATCGCCATCGTCAACGCGATCGCGTATATGTGGCCTCCCCTTAAACGTTGCCAATAGCCGCGTGAAATATTAGAATTCGGAGAAATTTCGACCTTTATAGGGGGAAACGGGGTGTCTTTCTGCAGGTTTCAGTGATTTTGAATTTTTTTTTGGGATGTACTTGATTCTTTTATGAGAATGCGCAATGTTAGTTATTTTTCATTTTTCACTCCAATTCAGTTTTTATCTTCCTGAAAATTCTCAAATATAAAAAGTGGCAACAAGTGCATTCTTAAGATTTTTTCAACCATTTACACTAAAAAAATTTTTTGAAAAAAATTAAATCTGGCCTCCAGAAGTCACCCCGTTTCATTCGAGGTATTGTTTTCTCTTAAGTCAAGACCTTTTGAGCGTTCAAATTGGCCGATCGAGTGTTATTGATCTATATAATCTTGCTTAGCTCTATTTCTATAGCAAAATAAAAAAATGTCCTTCGCATGATATTAACCCTGAATTCGTCAAAAATAGTGAAAGTAATTTTTTCTAGACCCACTTGTTTCCATAAAATCGGTAGATTGATAGTCAACCGAGAACTGCTCGAAAGTTTATACCTAGGTCGCCCGCCACCATAGTGGACAAACCTTAACACTTCCGCGTCGCACCGCCCCACCGACTTGGAAGGCATACTCGGATGGATTAGTTTCTTCAACTTGAGACGTAGTTTCAGCACATCATCGACATAGCACGCAGCTGTCACACTACTTCGAATAAAGAGAACTGATGATCGGCTTCAGTGGGCAATAGCCTCCCAAACCATTACTTCAACAGTCCTGTGAGCCTGTTTTTTATGACAGTGGTCTGCAGTGGAAGTGAATGTCCTGAAAAACTTGCATAGACGAATGCTGCGGTAGTAACAGGCCTACCTTCTCCGAAACATTGGTCAGCATTAACATAACCAAACATCTTACATAGTACGAATTTAATATGATCATGTTAAGCCACTAGTATATTTGTATCCACAATTGAAGCACTTAGATATTCGTTTTCAATGAAAGTTCTCACAACTTTACGCCATTAGAATCAAGCATTCTCAAAAAAAACGTACATCTGGTAGCTCCCTTCAGAAATCTCTATGAAGCCATAAAAGCTTTAGTTGATAGACGTATGCATGAAAGCGTACCCTTGATGAATGATATGAACACCAACACATCGGAATTGCTTGCTATTGTTTGTGTATTTATTGATGAATATAATAAATAATGTCAGTGTTGTTTCGGAATATACATAACTGAATTACTTTATTTTCACTTGAACTTATGACGAACTGTATCATTTTTTTAGGTGGAGACTATTTGATAGAGATTTGTGGTAGATATCTGAATATTTATGGCCAAGGAGCTCTCAGATTTATAGATAAATCATGGAATGCCTACAAAGCAGGAGATATAATCACGGCAAAGTTCCATTACTTGAATTTCAATAGTATTGTTGGTGTCTTGCATAAATTGAAAGTGAGGTTCCCCAATGTCGAAAATTTTGTATTCAAGGACACTAACATACATTGTTTGGGACAATTGGGACAATTGGGACATTAGCCGAGGCTCAGGGACTGTCCTCTTTATTTATCGAAGAAGAGGGAAATCCTATTTATCCTAAAAACTGGAGGTCCTACACCATCTTCAGGCTATCACATTAGGGACTCAAGTATATCAATGATATTGAGGTTAGAATCCAATTTTTCATAAATCCATAATTTACAAAATTGAGAAATAATCCATATTTTGGGAAACAGAACAAAAAAAAGCCTTATCGAAAATTCTAGAAAAAACATATTTTAAATATTCATGATTTAGGTGACGAAAGAAGATATCGAGAAATCCAATGCAGAATATCAAAGTTTGAGTGATATGGTTTTATGGTTGTTACCAGACATTCACCTACAGTCATTGTTAACTAGACTAAGGATAGATATAAAACAGCCAGAACAAAGTGCTAAAAAATGGCTGTTATCTGCCGATCCAGAACTAAAGAGTGTAGTTAGTAAAGAAGCACTGCAGTGGAAAAGAAGATCCACTTCACAGGTAACAATTTTGAACTGAAAAAAATTAATGATTGTTAAATAAATTGTTTTCAAAAATCTAGTGGAGGTAAGCTTATACCGAATGGAACAATAGTTACAACCTTTTATCAGGAAAGGTGAATAGTTCGAGGAAGAATCAGTTAAGAGAATGTGCAGTGTCCAACCAGTTGTAAAAAAAATTCAAAACCTAAATATATGACATGAAATGGTTATCAATACACAGAGTAATTCGATAGGAAGGTTGGGTGCGTTTTTATTTTCATTGAACTGATATATATATATATTCTTTTGAGAACGAGCATTACAATTCTAAGATATATCACAGTGTTAGCAGAGGAAATGTAAACGGGGTACCATACTTATTTGCGTATGATACAAGAGCACAGATAAAAACCTCAGGAAAAATTCTGTCTCCCCGCATAAGTGTAGTAATTTGTTTATAGAAGATTGATGGCATCTTTTTCATTTGAAAATAATTTTTTCATCTTGAATTCATTTCGACAAAATATCTTGACATAATATCTGAAACAGAATGAGGGGCAGAAAACCAGAAGGAAGCAGTAAATAATATCACCTACATTTGCTCATGACGGAGAGGGTCTTTCGACCAGGTTCAGTCCTCCAAGCGATGATTTTCAGATCCTCAGATAAACGAAGAACGCTACAGGCCCCTTTATTGGGGAATCATCTCCCATAGATCCATAATTGTTCATTTCGAACTAGAAATCTAATAAAATATCGGGAAATAAAGTGAAAAACTTGTGACATGTATTATGTCAGGATGACATTAATTGGTGTATCTCCCTCTATCCCTTCTTTTGATTTCCACCAAAGAAGAGAGAGATGGAGGTTAATTGATAAATCATTTCGATGAAAATAAAGACGCACCCGTTATCTTAATAGTTCGATTGGAAGAGTTTCTTCAATGTACTTTGTTGACATGTTTCAGTCATTCATCGGAACAGAAATCTTCTGAGTCTCAACCATGTTGAAAACCACAAAGTTCAAAATGAAATGGATGATCATTTTCAACTGCATGATTTGGAACATGTTATAGGTTTTGATATGTCATAAACGCATAAGATTCGTGTTCTGATAGCGTCTTTACTCTTCGGTCCAAATAAGTTAATACATATTGAAGACTAATAATGAAGTAAAATATTCTGACAACCTCTCTTTCCAATAATATTTGAATTTACCAGGATGAAATCTAAGGAGTTTCCATAATATACAGAATTTTTTCAAAAGTTTTTTCAACCGGAAAGAATCATTTTACAAGGAATCATTCAAACATTACAAGGCAGTGAAAAAATTAACCGCTACAATATTTTGCATTGAAAATTTTTAATACATTCAAATATTCCGGTTTAAAATGATTCTTGAAAGTATCAGTTTTGTTGGTAACTTTTTTATACCTTGACTTACTCCCAAAAGAATGTTATGGATCTTATACTGAATAATATGTACCTATTATTTTGGGAACATGAAATTAGGTAATAACAATATCTAGGAAAAATTCATTGGAACATACACTAGCAGCTCGAACTCTAGCAAACAGATATACTGTTCTTCATAATAATTCTTAAAATTTGACAGAAATAAGTCAAGAGATAAAAAACGACGCATGTTTTCAAACAATTTTTGGTTTATTATTTGATTGAATCAGAGAATAAACAGTTTACGTTTTGAAGTATGTAGATTTGAATGAACTAATAAAAAAAAACTAGAAAAGCACTGTCGTGAAGGCAGCTGCTTTTGCGCACATGTTCAATGGAGATAACCGCTTTGGCAACGAATTTTAAGATGCGCGCAAAAGCTGCTGCCTTCACGGAAGTACTTTTCTAAGTTTTTTTCGATAAAGTACTTGATTTCATTTCGATCTAATCTGTATTTTTGGAAATATTGGGAAAATAAACTTTTTAGTGGGTTTATCTACGGAATCATTGGGCGGATTTTATCCATTACCTACTCTACAAATATAGAGTTTCTAAATCGTTTCTTCCGGAAGTTAGAAAATCGATATTTGTAGAGTAGGTTTGGACCTCAATTACGAAAGCCGAATTCGTCAATGGGTAAACCATCCAATGATTCCGCAGATACACCCATCCAAAATTGTATCTCCCCAATATTTAAGGAAATACAGATTAGATCGAATTGAAATCCAGATTTTCATCGGAGTATGACAGTTCGAAGGTCCATACAGAATTTCATGAGGATACTATGATTAGAAGATCACAGAATATTGAATAATTGGGGGAAAGAAATTTTAAATTTTTCTTCAAATCATTCTAATGACACGGTCATCACGAAAATTTGCACAAAGTTGTTCATGACCATTTTCAAATTAGCCGCCAAGTTTCATCATGATTGAATCAGTATTTTTTGAGATATCGAGAAAAAAAACACGAAATTTGACAAGCCGAGTTTTAATTCAACCGTTCCAGTGGTTCCCGAAATCAGGGAAAGAAACTCAAAACTTCAAATAGCTATCTAAACTCCGAAACTATTCGAACGATTTTACCCATTAACGAACTTAACTTTCGCATTTTGAAATGCAACCAACCCTGAAATTTTCAAGTCGATAAGATTCTCCGTACGCCCGTAATCGTGCCTACTAAGGACGGCCGGCCAGACAGAATCGATTTTGACACCGGATTCGTCATTAGTGAGTCAAACCTAGTCATTTGTGACCATTTTCGGAAATTACAGACATTTGGACAAAACATTCACCTAGAACATGCGCGAATTACGTTTTTAAAAACTATGTTTATTGATATAGGAAAATAATCAAGTGTGAGATTTACAAGAAATGTATAATCAGAAATGGCTAATTACATCGAATAGGTTCTATTTATTACATCTACATGCAGTTGAACAGATAAAAATATGCTGTGGTAGCACTTCCCACGTATACGTCGAGATACCGCTGATACATCTTGGGAATTCCTTATGGAATTGTAACTCCTCCTTCCTCAGAAAATGCTTTACGGAGCGAAAAATCAAGTCTGGTGGTGTTGGTTAGTCTCATCCTCACATACCATGCTTCCTGCTGTGTGTTTAGTTTTCATAACATTGCTTTAGTTTTATGAAACAGAAATAAATGGAAATTGTTATCAGTAAAATGTAGATAAGACCACTCAAATTTCCATGAAAATTATTAGTTTTGTACTGATCTCCAATCAGTGGATTAATTTCTTCTTGTTTTTTCTTTAGGATGTGGATTTGATCAAGTGGAACATCTCGAAGTTGAATTTTGAATATATCGGAAGTTGTAGTATTGAAACCATCAGTGATTTTCGGCAAAAACATCGGTTGACTCTTGAGTACCTCTTTGTTGTTGAAATATTTTTCTTCTTTGGTTTGGAAATGGCATGAAATAAGTTCCCTTAAGCTCGCTTCCATTGCAGATCGTCTGGATTTTCGTACTGTTCGGGAATATGACTACTGTCTACTCTCTGGATGAGATTTTCGCTGGTAATCACCGGATATTTTTGACATGTTCCAGTTTTCTTCAGTTGGTGTAGTTGAAAAACACTATCATTGCTTTTTGATTATTGAATTAACTCATTACCTTGGCAATAGAAGATCGAATGCATATTTACACAAGGTGAAGAGATATACTGATAAGATTTATCATTCATTGTTAGAAAGAAATTCTTCGGAATAATTATGGTATTATTAATTGTCCGAGAAAAGGTGAAAATGAGACAACTTTTGTGAATGAACTATGGAAAAATGTAAAATAAATATTATACTATTCTTGATTCTATCTAATATGCATCAATTTTATCAACTCATAATAATTATGATATGGTTTTTCATCTGTGAAAATCAAATTTTTTTGGGAATATTTTTCTGAAACTACGTTAATAATAGTTTTCAACTGTGAAAATTTTATTACACCTCGAGGTAATGTTTTTAATTCAGAAAAACTTATGGCATTTTCAATCTCATCAATAAATTGCATGACTCTAATAGATGTGCCAATCTGTTCCATAATATTTCTAATTCTTATGTGAAAATAAAAGTTATCATATAGCCCAGTAAAATTTCCAGAGATTCCTGGGGACAATTGTATGTTGATTGTACAGTACAGATACAGTTTCGTTGAATTGTTCTATAATATTTCCTGTTAGGTATATATCATTATTCAGATTTTTCATATCCTCCTGATTCCTTTGGAGCTGTCTGATTGCTGTGTCATATTGAATTGTATCATTTGCATCTAATTTGCCTGAAATGCTTTTTATGACGGTTCCTAAACCATCTATCAAACTACCTCTTGATCTTGCTGGAGGGATTAAATCTTTCAATTTTTGATCTGCTGAATCTAATTGATGACCGTAGAATTTTTTGTGATTTCCTAATTCTTTACCGAAAGTACTGTTTGTTTCATTCAGTAATGTTTTTGATGCATGGAGATATAACCCACGTACATTTTTCAGTTCAACTCTAATTGGTTCCAGGTCATAAAAATGAACAAAATCCTGAATTTTTGAATCGGATTTTTGCATTGCCAAGATGAATTGGAAGAATTCCTGGACTGTCCTGGAGGCTAATTATTTTCATTTCCTGAGCTGCTGTGAGAAGCACTAGGAGCCTGCAAAATTTGTTTTGTTTTAATTTTCGGCATTTTCAGATTTCGTTTATGCAAGGTTTTATTTTCAGTCAATATTTTGATATTTTCATTACAAACTACTTCTTTTTTAGAATATTTTGGTGAAAGTTTATTTCTAATATTCGATTTTATTTCACGATAAGCTGTAGATCCGGTTTGTATGGTAGGTGTTCGTGTCTCTCTTCATTAATTTTGCTAGAATTCAATTGTTTCTTCTTCATCATTTCTTCATTCGACCATTTATAGAGTTCTTTCGTTTTTTCTCGATGTTCCCCAATATAGTTATCAACAATTTTTTCATTTAGATTAACATTCATGGAGTCTTGTGAATTTAGATGGCCGTTAATAATATCAATCGGTTTTTGCTTTGTTGAAGAATGGATTGAATTCTTATATCCGAAAATTGCATAAGGCATAAGATTTTCAATATTTAGAGTTTGTTTGTCCTTTCTCATAATTATATGTAGGTGCTCTATTAGCGTAGAATGTAATCGCTCGATTATCCGTTCGATTGAGAATTATTAACCGTAACAAAATGTGTTATCTGATGGACCTTCAAAAATTCAATAACTACACCATTTTTGAATTCCGTTCCGTTACCCATTACGATAGTTGATGGTGCTCCATCATGTGTCATGAAAATTAAAAGGGATCTAACAATTTATATTCCCGTTAATGAAAGTAAGGGATAAGCCTGTGCATAATTTGAAAATGCGTCTATGATTGTGAGAAATTTTTTATTTTGAGCTTGAAAAGTATCTATATGAATAATTTCGAATGGTTTAGAAGGTGTAGGGGTCAACATTAATTTTTGTTTGGCATAATTCGCAATTATTAATGTACTCTGTTACATCACTTTGGATGCTAGGCCAGTAATAAGTTCTTCTCACTCTAAAAATTGTCGCGACAATTCCCTTGTGATTTGTTTTTGTTTCAGGCATGGATTGAATGGTTAAGACTTGTTGATCTTTATTTAATAACATCTTCCAAAATGGTATTGCATTTAGCAAGTTTGAAAGTCGCCTGCTTAAAAGTTTTTCTTAAAATCTCGCAAATTTCCTGATAGTATTGATCCTGTTCGAAATGTTATGCATACAAGATATTCGGCCGCATATAGGTTTCGAAAAATTCTACAATTTCTTCTTCATTTAACCCATTGGTGGAAATTTGAACAAAAATTCTTTGTTTGTTTGGAAAAATTCTTTCTATTTTTACTTATGCTAGAGAATGATGTACAAAGTCAAATAAAACTTGGTTGTCAAAATCATTGAGAATTTTCTCAGGAATAGCAATTTCCTGTATTGGATTCTCATGATTGGAATTTACAGAGTTATCATCTGAAATATTGTGATCTATAATTTCCTCCGAATTTCTTGAAGTTTCCAAATTTTTTTCGAAAATGATAGATGATTATTTGTATATCGCAATTCGCCAAAATGTATTTAATCATGTTAAAAATTTTGTTCCAATCTAATTGATCCAAACCACACGATTTTTTGGGAAGGGCTAAATAATTTTCCCCCTCTTCGTTCACAAGATTTTCTGAGATTAAAAAGTACACTGAATACTGTTTCGTACTTCGGCTTCAGATAACTACATTCTTTTGTTATTAGATAATAAACTTTTGGATCTTTAATTTCGAGAGAAGCTACTTCGCCCAAATCTCTATTTTGATCCTTGAGTTTGTTTACTTGACCAAATTTCTGTTTGAAAGAAAGTGCCATTCCATCATGCATATGACAATCTTTGGATTCACAGTGGGCAAAAGAAAAATTTATAGGGGAGCCAAATGAATGAATGAATGAATTTTTTTCGGTAAACCCGCAAGATTTTCCGTCGCCGAGATATTAAAAAGATATTAACATCATTGTACGCAGTGTGATTTTCTGAATAAAAAATGTAAAATCGAACATAGGCGGTCTCCCTTGATTTGGAAGATATGGGCCCCCAAAGTTCCGAAATGAGTCGTTTTCAGGTCCCTTTTTCCACCATAAAAACGATCTCTCACTTCATCTGTATAGTTCACAAACCACCTTTGAACCTTCAACCAACAATAAGGAACACTTTTTTTCAAGAATGATCAATATTTAATGAAAAAAAATGAAATTACTGGACAACCACTTAACCTCTATTCCTTCTGATTTCGATTCAGACTAAAAGTGAAGTTTGGCAATGGCGCAAATTTCTCATCGGTCGGAATCGTGCCATTGTGCGTATTCGTGAATGACAGATTATTGCTGGCGAGAAAAATGAAATATGTTCTAATTTCTTAGGTCCTTACTGTTTCCTGCGAAACTCTAAATCTTCCAATAGGAGAATTCGTTTCTAATGAAACCTACAAGGTTGACACACATAGTAATGAAATGAGAATACACCCTGACATATATTTCAACGTACATTTTTTTCATATGTGATAGGTCGCGCCCCTCCCAGATTTCCAATGAGATCGAGGTTATTTTATAACCCATTTCATTGGAATACCCTGAATCTTATTCTAAACTGGGACCATCTCGAAGACACAACAAAAAACGAAGTAGATAACAACCTCCCTATTTTGAAGAGGATAGAAAGAAGGCTCAAACGAAAATATTGAGAGTGAAACCTTTAAGATATTCTCAATGATTTTGTTTTGATGTTGGAATAACCACCCCTTCTTCAGTGACAGAAGCATTTTCCTTACAATCATATCCTTCAACTTTCCATCATTTCATATTTCCCGCCAGCAACTACTATTCGGTCATAACACGTTGGCCAGCGATGAAAAGACGCTGTTGCCAAGCTCCGCTTCAACATTGAGAAGTATTTCGTAGAAATATAGGTTAAGTTGTTATCTAATATTTTCACTTTTCTTCCTTTAAATAATGAATATTCTTGAAAGAAAGTGTCTCTATTCGTTGGTTGAAGGTTCAAAGATGATTTATGAACTAGATTTGAGAAGTGAGAGATCATTTTTATGGCGGAAAAAAGGATCTGAAAATGCAACAATTTGGACCTTTGGGGGCCCATATCTTCCAACCAAAGAGAGACCGCCTATGTTTGGCCTTAGAGGGATATTTTATTTTGTTCGATTCATGAAGTCCCAAAAAATATTTGTAAGAAAATTTTGTATTTGATTCGACACTTTGAATTTATGATTCATCAAGATTTACTATCTTAGATTCATTATCTTTATCTAAGTGTGTTCCGGCAAATGATTCGTTAAAATTTTGTATGTATCTAAACAATTCCTTATTATGAATTTAGATTCGAGAAAGTGGGTCGGCGTTTGTATAAGATGATCCGTTTTTATAAATAATTTCGAAATTGAATTCTTCAAGCTTTAATCTCCATGGCTAAGTCGACTACCCGCACCTTTAAGGGACATAACCCATTGTAAGGGGTCTGTGATTTATTATAATTTTGAATTTTCTTCCATAAATATAAGGTCTGAAATACTTTGTTGCCCATACGATTGCAAGTAGCTCTTTTTCGATAGTACTGTAATTTTGTCATGCCTAAGAAATTGGTTTATCATTGCCAATGTTTCTTTGTGATAGGACAGCACCAATTGCGAAATTACTGGCATCTGTTGTGAGAATGAATTCTTTTGTAAAATCGGGGTACTGAAGAATGGGTTCATTTACTAATACATTTTTACAATATAAGAATCAATTTATAAACTGGACGGTGTGTTTAATTTTTGCTCCTTTCTTTAGACAAGTCTTTAGTGGTTTAGTAATTCTAGCGAAATCTTTCATGAATTTCCTATAAGAGACCTGAAAATCCCTTATTCTCTTTAGTTGTTTTTGGTAAAGGATAATTTTTTACTGTAACAATTTTATCTGGGTTTGGCTTAACTCCCTCGGGGGTTACTATGTGTCCTAAATATGCTACTTCTTTTTTTTTAATTCGGATTTATCTATTTGAATTTTGAAATTTGCCTCTCTAAGCCGCTGAAATACCGTTTTAAAACTAACTATGTGTTCCTGAAGGGACGTTGAAAATACTATTGTCATACAAATTACGTTCAATAAGCCTCTTAACATTTTATCAATTACCCTCTGGAATGTCGAACAAGCGTTTTTTAAGCCAAATACCATTCTGACAAATTCATAGTGGCCAATATAAACAGTGAAAGCTGTTTTCGGAATATCTTTGGGATTCATCTCTATCTGATGGAATCCACTGGCCAAATCAATAATTGCAAAATATTGACATTTTCCAAGTTTTTCCAGTACGTCCGTGATGTTAGGAAGCGGGTATTCATCGTCGATAGTTTTTTCGTTTAATTTACGAAAATCTACTACGATTATCCACTTTTTTCATTTGAGGCGTCCCCTTTTTTTGGTACCACCCAAATCGGTGAGGACCAGGGAGATTTGACTGGGCCTAATTATGCCTTGCCCTAACATAGAACTAATCTGTTTTTGTACTTCTTCTTTATGAATAAATGAATATCTATATGATTTGGTGTTTACGGGTATTTCATCCTTGGTATTGATCGAATGTTTGACTTGATTGGAAAAGGAAAGTGGCTTAACTGAAAAATATCGGGATATTTTTTACATAATTTCAGAATATGATGTTTTCTTCAACGTTCATGTGAGTCCTAATTAATTTTTCTATGTCCGGGTTTTTAAAACAAGATTCAGATTCTATGGCAAAGATTTCATACTCATTATTATTGAATGGAATTGAATTAGATTTTCATCGGTTTTGTTCAGAATTTCAACATTTGCTTATCCATTTCTAGATAACTTCGTATTGTGGTGGCCTTTACTTGATAGAAATCCATTGTAAACTCAATTAAAAGACACAAGTGTGGTGGATTTCTACTTAGAGTAGAAATCAACCACATTTGTGTCTTTTAATTGAATTTCTAGATAAAGTTAGTATTTCTGGAATCTCGAGTTTTTGAATGATTTGTTTCGGTACGAGAATATCGCCGTTTCTGTGCTCGACAGGAACTTTGGTTATGATTTTAGATGAGCATCAATTTTGACTCTAAATGGAAATTTGTTTAGGAATGGTTGATATCCAATAGGAATAACAGCAGATGGTGTAATTAATGTTGATTCGTTAAAGTTTAACGTTTTAATAGTACTATGGGTCTTTATATTGTTTTTTGAAAATTATTGAACTTACAATCCAAACTGAAATCTCTATCACCATTTATAAAAGTAGAATTTTGTAGCTAGAATACCAAATAGCTACTTAATTTCTCAACTGTCACCATTCAAAATAATAGGATTAAATTTCATTCAAAAACTCTCATCTTACATTATTCTACTTAAATTGTCCGAAAGGGATGAAAGTTCGTGCTCTATGCACTAGGATAGAGTCTTTTGTTTTGATATTTTTCCGAGGAAGAAGACATAAGGAAAGAAAAACTCAAATTGAGTTCACTTATAAACTATATTCAAATGTCCTTACTTTCACAGATCGAGATGTTCATCAAAATAGAAACAAAAAGATCAATTTTATCAAAAACTTACTTCAATCGATATTTTAATACAATAAAATTCATAAATTGAACGAGAGGTTTCATACTATCATGTTTATAACATAACAACAGACAAATCAGTAAAACCTATCAATTTTAACTTTTTGCGTCTGACTAAAAAATTGAATGAAAGGAAATCGAAATACGGTGGGTTAATCACATTAACATACATTTTCAAAAACGATTTACCTTTTCCTTTCTAGTAGAAAGCTCATTCCAATAGGTGTACCTGAAGACCATACACCAACTCCGACAGTGACCTCTATTCCATGAATACACTATTTCCGCCGCGAACTCAAACGGCCCTCCTAACAAGCATAAGATCAACCATTATCTCAAACTCTTACCGCGAGCTATTTCCACATGTCCCTAAAATCGACTCTACAATGACCGAATCCATCGGTTCCGTACCCTCCTCGGCACACAAACAAAAACACCCAAGCTTTCGGCTTGTCCCTCGCTCGGACCCTCTAATGACCGAATCTATCGGTTCCGTACTTTTCTCAGCACAACAAAAAAAACTCACGAGCTAACTTCGCAAATACACTGTCACCAAAAACGCTACTCTACTAGTAGGAAGGAAACGGGCTTTAGTTGGAAAATATACTATCTTTCGATACCGGTCTGCACGAAAATTGATACTCGACCTAAGAACAATATTCTCTTTCACGACGTCCGGCCGTATGAAAAAACGAAACTATATTCGAAGCTACTTCGTCTCATTACTTTGACTTCTTATCAACTCGTTCCAGACATCTCAATTCTAAATATATTTTACACAGATATTACGCTCTTTCTTACATTGTTAAGATCGAAAAATTTCTACCTCAGGTATTACAACGTTGCTTTCAAAAGTTTCAGATTATCCAAGCCTATGAGACCATCATAAATGTTATGAAATTTGAAAAGGTACAATTTAAATTTTGAAAAAATTGGTATTCCCGCACAGTAATTGTGTGTGAAACTTTGAAAAACCGTTGAAACTGTGAATTGTTCCTTGAAGATAAATTTGGAATAATACTTTTTCGCGAGGTCCAGATTTATAAATGATTTAGTAGAACCGGTATCGATAAGTAATTTTAGAGGTGGATTTTTAATGATTATGTATGGAAGTTCTTTCTTTTTGCTTGAAAGATGTGTTCTGGTCTTCGGGAGAATCCAGTTGGAAATTTTCTTCATTTTCATCTTAAATGAACTCTTGAGAATAATGTGGTTTATTTATGTTCTCTGAAAAATTTTGTGGAGGTTCTTCTTCATAATACTCAGTATTTCAAAATTCTTCGGTATCAAAATAAGGTCTTGTCTGATGTTTTTATTTTGAGAAAAATTTCCGCTGAAATTTCTCATTTGTTGATCAGAATGTTCCAATTTTGGACGAGTATTGTTAGTAGAAATACTCATTAGAGTAGGCTTTTGGTATTGTGCCTGTGGTTTTCCAAAAACCTGGGAATTAGTGAAAAATTTCTGTTCTCCAAAATTTGGGTTTCTCCAAATACTTATTCGGCCATTCGGTAATTGATTGAAATTATTGGGTCTTTGATTTTGATGATCATAATTTTGTGATCTTTGATTTTGAAAATCATAATTATTTATTCTTTGATTCTGAAATTTTGAGAGGTTTGGATATTTACGAGAGTCCTTTTCGAATTATTCGCGATTTTTGATAATGTTTATATCATCCTCTTGTATAATATACTGTAAAGCTTGAGCTAATGATTCGGGTCGCATAGCCCTAAAAATAAGACCTACAGGTTTCATTAAGACTGCTAAGAAAGTTTTAGTGTTTAGTTGTTCAGTGAAAAATTCCCTTTAACTCGATCGTGAGGCAGCTTCGCACTTCAAGTCAATGTAGTTGCAAATTGTGTTAAAAAGAGTGATAATTTTTTCTTCAAACTCTTTCTGGGTTTCATTTGAATTTTGTCTTAAATTGACCAGATCTTGATTGAGACCATTTCGTTCCTCAGATCTCCGAAATTCAATAATGAAGCATTTTAATTTCGTTCCAATTAAAGGTAGCTCCATGTTTATTTAGAGTTCCTTTTAATAGAAGGTATTTTGAAAATTACCTAAATTATCTAAGTCAAAATAATGATGAAAATTGCTTCCGAAGCTCGAATAAATCTATGTAATTTATTCAGATTCCTATCAAATTCGGAAATAATATTTAAATTTTAATGTCAAAAACTGGAGTGTTTGGGATATTTATATTAGTTGATTTATTACTTAACGAGATTGAAAGATTATTAAAGGAATTCAGTAAATCTGGCTCTAATTCACAATCGTTTTCTACGAAATGAAATCAATGGATGAAATAGAGGAGTCTGACATAAACAGTATTCAAAAGTATCGATATATCTCACCAACTTAGTATTGTGATCCTAATCTGCATATTCTGCTTCTCCACAATGGATGTTTGGACCAGGAACAGTTGAACCAATGAACAACGAAAACATATCTGTTTTCACTCAATACAGTGGACTCTCTTCTCGATGAAAACTACGAAAACTCCTTCGACTGCTCCAATTACGTTTTAGAGAGCTTTTAAAAACTATGTTTATTGATACAAGAAAATAATCAAGTGTGAGATATGTGTTTACAAGAAATGTATTATCAGAACTGGCTAACTACATCGAATAGGTTCTATTTATTATCTACATGTAGTTGAACAGATAAAAAGATGTTGTGGCAGCACTTCCCACGGATACGTCGAGATACCGCTGATACATCTTACGGGAATTCCTTATGGAATTGTAACTCGCTCAAAATAATGAACTAATAAAAAAAAATCTGTACGTCCGCCTTCCGTTGTACGGGGTTTTCCTCTGAAAGTACTGAACCGAAATCAATGAAACTTGGTATAGAAATCGTGTGTCGCTCGAGATTGATCCTCCAAGCTCTTCAGGAGGATCGGTATTATTTCTCGAAAACTTACCACCAAATTTTCATGAAACTCTCAACGTTGATTACTGTTGCATAACTCAACTTAAATTTCCAGCTGGATGATTTCCGACTAATGGTCCCTGAGTTATGAAGAAAAACGCGCCTTTTACTCTACCTCTTCGGTGGTGTGGAAAAGAGTAGGATTTTTAAAGAGGTGAAAAGACTGTGGAACGTCTCTTCTCATTCAAAATATTATTTTAAATTATGCTACTCAATTAGCGTTCTGCATGTGGAAATGTTTTTCAATTACACAAGAGTATTTATCGAGATTTCGATGTTTCGAATTAATTTTTTCATAGAATTGCTTTTTTTGTGGTGAAA
The DNA here is from genome assembly GCA_958510865.1 of Myrrha octodecimguttata. Classification (NCBI taxonomy): domain Eukaryota; kingdom Metazoa; phylum Arthropoda; class Insecta; order Coleoptera; family Coccinellidae; genus Myrrha; species Myrrha octodecimguttata. The sequence goes on along the minus strand of OY294057.1, from coordinate 651,256 downwards.
ACGAAAACCCAATAAATTATAAATAATATATAAGTTTCGCTTAAGATATCAAAAGTATTGGGTTATTTAACTGAGAAAATAATGAACCCTTATTTGCAGCGTTTTTTTAAACAATTCGGAACTTTCTGAGTTTTTATCAGATTTTGTAATATTTTTTCTCATGTTATTAGCACCAGTCATATGCCTATATCATTCGTCTTACTTCCCGTTAGTAAAGTTTCAGTGTTTACTGGTGGCCGCAGGTATATAATTGAATTTAACCATGGATTCTTTAACAGGGAGACAAACCTAGTAGTTTAAGAACATATTCGGGTCAAAATAAAATATTTTAGACATTTCGGCAAAATGATAAGGTCCTTGTTCCCTATATATATATTTTGAAAACGAGCATTATATTTTTTGGTATATCAAACAATATAGCGTGTGTGAATGAATCACAGTATTAGCAGAGGAAATGTAAACGGGTACCATGCATTTTTACATATGATACAAGAGCACGGGTGGAAACTTCAGCAAAAATCTCTGCCTTCCCGTAAAAGTGTAGTGAAATTGGAGTTTGAATATATTTCAGATCCTCAGATGTTCGAAGAACGCTACAGGCTCGTGATATTAGGAAATTATTTCCCATAGATTCATAATTGGTTATTTTTCGCTAAAAGGTTGATAAAATATCGGGAATAAAATGAAAAACTTGTGATATACATTTTGTTCCCTAGAACAAAAAGTAATAAAAATGATTGTTCGTGGTCGAACATTGGAGAAAAAGAAGTCAGGGGCTTTTGCTCGCATGTTAGTTTATCTATTTGCGCCAGGAGAAAGAAATTTTGGGAACATTTCAATATCTTGAGGAATTCACTCGATTTTGCTATATCTTTACTACTGTTCACTAAGAAAAATCAGGTAGCATCACTGTTTGAATTCTGCATCAGAGGCACGCAATGCTAAATCCTACTTGGTCAATAACTTGGATCGATTCATCTTATTATGAATCAACAATTAGTGAACTGTATAGCAGCATTGTTGAATGAATAAGAAACATATTACGGTGATATAAACATGAACTATTATTTACAATATCCCACCATATCCTGAAAATTTAACGTTAACTGAGCAGTAAATATCCTTTATTGTCTTGGACTTGAGGGTCAAAATCGTTGAGGAATGAAAAATGTCAGTTGAAATTACTTTTTGACTTTCGAATACTGAGGGATTGAGAGATTTAAAGTAAATTTTAAATGCTTGTTTAACTAGAGAAAATATTGTTGAAATTCTGGAATTTTGTATATTCCTGGTCTCTGCAGTTGCAAAAAAAGGTTCTATTCAGATTTTTCGAATCGAGCCAATTTTTTCAATTATTTTTGGAAATATGAACTACATCAAAATTGAAGAATATTATTTTTTCTCATCTTTTGGATTGGGAGTTTCAAAGGAATCCGAAAAAAATGTATGGTGTCATGGTAAAAAATTTTATAACTGACTTTGTTTCTGCATTTTTCAGTTATTATATTCACTTTTTCAGAAAAATATAGTACAGGAGTACTAACAGAAAAGGCCATCGAATTACCTTCAAATCAAGGTGTCACTGAACTACCTCCCCATTTAAAATTGGATTGTACGCTTACAGGATATATACGAATTGATTTGAACCAACCGTATAAAATGTCCCTCTACGAACTAAAGTTTACCTCTTTTTTCATTTTTTTAGTAATGCATGGGGTCCGAGATGATATTCAAATTGACTCACTGTAAAATCTAAATTACATACTGTATTAAAAACACCAAAAATCACACTCCCCCACATAATAATATTCCTTCAAAAATAAATGAACTTTGATACTCATTTTTATGTTTTTATTCAGTTCCTGTGAGGTTGAAATACTCAGTGCAGTCGTCAGGTAGACGCCCCCGAATAATCGGAAATCCGTGAAACAAGGTCCGGATAATAGGATCCCTACTTCATTTTGAAAAATTCTCATAATTAACACGGCTAGTGATCTCTGGGGCCCCTTCGCCATTCCGCAGCTATAGAATTTGGTTTGGTACCGGTGTCTTTCACAGGGTTTATTACTCTACTCTCAATTGATCTGCCCGAAAAGAGTTATCTATTGCTAGGATTGATTCATGACCTTCACAAGTTTTTTATTATAATTGCCACATCACTATGTGCAATATGCATTATTTCCATTGGGCCATTATAGTTGCCAGTTTTGTGCGTTCAAAAATCCATCATTTGAATGACGCTTGAAGAGAAAGATGCGAGGTAAATCTCAAAACTAAAGTGAAGAACTTTACTCTTCGACGATTACGAGTATTTTCAAAGAATGATCAGAATCGACAAAGTGGTGGATCGATCCACCAAAATGGCGCATGAGCCATTTTGCAATAGAAAAATGTCTATACTACCGATGTCTTCCACTAGGTTTATTGCACTAAAATTCAATTGACCGGTCCAAAAAATGATATCTATCGTTAGGAATAATTGATGGCTTATAAGGAAAAGGAGGGGTCTACTATATAATTCGAATGTTGATGATACCACAATGAAGTATTGCTCCTTACCATACATTGACCACTATTCGAACGAGATTTCTCATATCTTTCAAACCATTAATCAAGGGTCGACTGCATTCCTCATTGTTCATGATTTGTTTCGCGAGTTTGAGAATTGCGGTTTCAGTTTTTTAGTGTTGGACTTCACAACCCGCCTTTGAATATCATATTATTCATAGTAAAGTACCTTTTTATTGTTTCATCGTTGTCCGCATTTTCGGATTTCCAATTGTGAATCATTTTAGATTCCCCCCATGAATGTAACTCCTCTGTGACTAGAACGAAGGGTTCGCCTTGGGCCTACTTGTCATCTGTTGGCTTTATTGTTTGTAATATCCTCAAATGGTGCACACAATGAATTCCACTGGTTTCCTTGTTGCCTTGTTTTGACAGTGCTTAGCGGGATAGCAGCGTCGTTTTAGATTATTTCGTAAATTGTGAATTTGTTATGTTGACTTTCCTTCCGGTCGCTACAATAACCGATTTATTCATGTTCACATATTGCTTGTGGTATCATTCCTAGAGTTCTAACTGTCATTTATTATAAACACCTTTTTTGCGCGCATATTCTGGGGAACAGCGTGCTATCGTTTTGTCCAAATGTCTGTAATTTTCGAATATTGAGCCGAAAATGGTCTCAAACGACTAGGTTGGACTCACTGATGACGAATCCGGTGTCAAAATCGATTCTGTCCGGCCGTCCGTATGCACGATTACGGTCGTACGAAGTGAGCTAGCGACTTGAAACTTTCAGGGTAGGTCACGCATTGGAATGCCGCGTTTAAGTTCGTTAATGGGCAAAATCGGTCAAACAGTTTCGGAGTTAAAACCACTTGAAATTTTGAAATTGTTTATTTTTTATTTCAGAAACTACCTGAGCGATTAGATTCAAACTTGGCAGTTAGGTGGAGTACAACGACGCGCAACTTTGAGCGAAATTTTGCTAGGATCATACTGTCAGTAAATTTCGAAGAATTTTTTTTCAAAATTTTCCTCCAAAAAATGTTTTTCTTGGAAACCGTTCATCATATTCGCAAAAATTCAACTCGGACTCTGACATTTATATTTCACAGCAGTGTACCAAATTTCAGTTAGATACGAATATAATTTTTGGAGAAATTGGAAAAAAATATGTAAAATTTCGTGGTTTTCTTCTCGATATCGTTGTTTTTTTCGGTATAACTCAAGAAATACTTATTCAATCCTGATAAAACTTCGCAGCTAGTTTGGAGATGCTGAAAGACAACTTCATGAAAAATTTCGTGATGATCGTGACATTAGAAAGATTTGAAAAAAAAATTCTGTAATTTTCTTATCACATCATCCTCATCAAATTCTGTGTAATAACCTTCGAACTGTAATTTTTCGATGGAGTACTGGATTTCATTTCGATCTTATCTGTATATTTGAAAATTTTTGAAAAATAAAATTTTGAATGGGTATATCTGCGGAATCATTGGGTGGATTTTACCAATTCACGAATCGGCCTTTGTAATTAAGGTTCAAACCTCCTCTACAAATATCGAGTTTCTAAGTTGTTTCTTTCGGAAGTTATTGTATTTACGCTGTCGGCCGTTAGGTCGACCGTAAACATAGATTGTTCACGTTGATTTGTTTGTTGTTATTCTTGATTACCTATTTGAGGATTAGAGGAATTTTTTTCTACTTGAACTTGAAATGGCCTTATTTATAGGTTATCTCAGATTATCATTTTCTTCAAGGAATATTTTAACGTTATCCTATTCATTTCAACGAATTTCATGAGTTGATGAAAGTTTTAATGATCTGATATAATTTAATTAAGTTAAAAGAATTAAAAAGTTCAAAAATGTAATCTAGTTCGTTTCAAAGATCTCATAAATTATTGATGTTGAGAAATTTCGAAAGGAAAAGGAAAATTTCCAGAGGAAAAAGTTTAATTCCATACACTTCCATCACAAAGATATGAAACTTCGTCAATAGGTCGCGAGCAGTTTTGACAGTTGAGAGAGACTGGAGGACCAACAATACCTAAAATGTATTGTTTACTATGGGAATTTCTCTCGTGATTTCGTATTATTTGGTAATTTTAGACAGATATATTAACTTTTTTCCGATAAGGATAGTATGAATTTGCTGTACTTTATATGAAATTAGTCCCCGATTTCATAAACAGGCAAATAAACAGACCTTTCGTTAGTTCAGTTGGACGTCTTTCTGCGAGTTGTAGTTTATTATAGGCACCTTGTTACCTTCATATGGAGGTAAAATATTGCGAAAATATTTTGTGACATCATCGTGCTAATAACTTTTTCGTATTCCTGGCTTTAGTAGATAGGGTGACTAAATTTGGCTTAGAAGCCGATCAGTGATGATTTAGACCCCCATTTTATAAAAATAAACGGGAATATTGATCAAAAACTGGCGATTTGACGAAAATTCCTTGCCTGGAATCAATCGACATACCCAAACAAAACATTGTCAAAACATAATCCTGCACCTGAAGTGAGAATCAGCTCAAAATTCGACTGAATTAAATACTGAATGGGAATTATTTGAATAAATCCTACCTTGTTCAAGTAATAAAGAAATGCTCATTAAGAACTTGAAATTAAATTAACTCCTGAATCCCTAATCGTTAATCTGGTGGAAATGATGCAACCTCTTACTCCCTATCTATTTATTTCAACTTTACAATTAAAATTGCTATTTACAAACACAAATTTAGGTACAATGAATCTGAGATCCGGGATTCGAAGAAGCACTTATCTTAAAAGTAAGGGATCCGACGGTATGATCCTCCAAAATGCAGGTATTATGCAGGTAGTCCAGTTTCAAGAGATTCCATCCAGAATAAAGTCCAGAATTAAGATATTCCAGTAATAATTAGCTTCGGAATAAAGGTATTCCAGTCATAATCAGCTCCAGTATTAAGATAATCCATTAATGATTGCCTCTAGTACTAAGATGATCCAGTTAAACCTTGGGTCTGGTAGTAGGATATTCAAATGCGCATTAGTCCCAGTAAAAAGATAATCCAGCAGTCGATAGCTCGGTGAAAAGACGGTTCAGTGGGCGATAGCCCCGGTACAAAGATGCTTCAGTGGGCGATAGCCCCGGTACAAAGATGCTTCAGTGGGCGATAGCCCCGGTACAAAGATGGTGCAGTAGGCGACAGACCCGGTACAAAGATGGTGCAGTAGGCGACAGCCCCGGTACAAAGACTGCAAATTTAAAAACTATAAGATAGTGCTTGTAACACGTGATCTCATTCCCAGCGACTCTAGACGTTATTGAAACAATTTACAAGTTAATAAATATGAGATGAAATATCTAGAACTCAGGAATAAGAGCACGTTATTCGATAATAAGAATGAGACAAGAAATCAAATGCACAAGATCATACAAAGGAAAATGTTAAGCTGTGTAACCTGCATGGAATGAAATAAATCAGAAATCACAATTTGGCATTCACAAAAGCAAAAAATATTGGTCGGGATATACGTAGTACTTACCGCCTTTTGAATAGACGTCTTATAAGAAACAATAAAACTTCAAAATTCCACGATGTTAATGGATTACGAAGTTCGTTTATTCGTTAAACTCTAGCAAGGTGTTGAATCTACAACTTCCTACGCACCAAAAGAAAGAACTTTCCATCGCCTGGACAGAGTTGAAAGGGTCGCGCATGCGAAACACACACTCAACCGTCAAAGCGAAGAGCGTTTTTTAGCGACCGATCATATAATTTCAGTAAGGCGTTTTTGCTTGCGATTGGAATTGAAATTATTAGTATGACGCATTTTCGCGATGGAAACTGAAATCGACAGTGGAGCGTTTTGTAACGTTACAAACTTGTGATTTTTCAAAGATTTCATTGCCGGAATCGTTCAGCTTGCCCATACAAATAAATCATTTACTAGTTCATATTGGGTTTTTTTTTTGTCTCCTTATTTGTTTTCAGGTGTGATTCCAAGATTTCAACCTACATAAAATAGGAAAGAAGAAATTTTGTCGATGAGAAAGAAGCCCTTCAATAAAGAATAACAATTTCATTACACTTATACGGGGACACAGAGTTTTTCCTGAGGTTTTTATCTGTGCTCTTGTATCTTGTATATATACAGGGTCTTTCACGAGGAACCTCACCCATATTTATACGGGAAACTGCTGAACGTATTTTCATGAAATTCAGCACTTATAAGTATTTCACGATGCTGATGAAATCTAAAATATTTTCAAGGCATGAGCACCTCCAATTTTTCCGGAAATGACGTCAACTTCCGTTTTTCAAATTAGAACACCATTTTTTTATTGCAGAAATAGATTCTTTGAAAATTTTCAATTTATTTTGATGTAACATTTTTCAGTTTTGGTTGGAAAATTCTCTCTGAGCGGGAAAATTCGAAAAAAAAATTGAAAATAGAGCTCCGCTGAAACAAGAATAACTTCGAGGTTTTTGGATGGAAAATTTTCATTTGTGGGATATTTCAAGATGTAAGATTGATGTATCCACTTTAAAAATCGAAATCGCGATTCATGATACAGGGGGTGAAAAAATCGCTTTCAAAGTTAGGGATGACAAAACTGTGAAAAATCAATTTTTTCAAATTAGAACCCCATTTTTTTATGGCAGATATTGAATCTACGTTAAAAAATAATGTGAGTGTATGCATCAAACCCTTGCCCTAAAGTGGATATTTTCTGAGTTATTAACAAAAAACTGTTTTTCGTCTTGAAATTTCAGCTATTTCTATTCCCTTCACGCCAAAAAGATGACATTTTCAGGAACTGTTACTTAAACCATGTTTTAGATTTTACTACCCTAATATGCAAGAGAAAAAAGTTACAGGTTGTTCCTAAATAGATGGCGAATTTGGATTCGAATTTGTATCGGAAACCTCTTTATTTCAACTAATCGGCCATCGGTTTTCTCTCCAGTGATAAATAAATAATTCCTTATGAACCATATGCAAAAACTTACCATGTTTTACATTATTTTTTTTTAATGATAGATATCATTAATTACATCTGCCAAATTCCTCTTTATTCAGTAGCATTTTGTGTTTACTATTAATTTGGTGATAATTCGTATCAAGTTATAAAATCGATCACTATGCCGAATTTTACCAATGAAGATTATTTAAATCTCATTCTACTTCATGGAGAATGTAATAAAGTTGTAGATAGAACGATTCGACTGTTCATTGAGAGGTTTCCTGACCGACCCAGACCAACGAGAGATACCATTAACAGAACCATGACAAACTTGAGAAATGTCGGATCTTTCGTTAAGAAAACTACACACAGAGAAAAAAGTGTAGTAGAAGATGAGAACAACGAAATTACAGTTCTTGCATATTTTCGTGTGAATCCTCAAAATTCTCTCAAAGATGCCGAGATTGATCTGGGATTATCTCAATCGAGTGTTTGGAGAATATTAAAAAAACATAAAATGCACCCATATAAATTCAATAGGGTACAGCATTTGAAGGAAACTGATTTCGTCAGGAGAACAGAGTTTTGCGAAGCTATGATGATTCGATTTCAAGAGAATGAAAACTTTCTGGACTGTATAATTTGGACAGATGAATCTAAATTCACAAAGAATGGTTCTTTCAATAGGCATAACAGTCATTATTGGGATGAAGAGAACAATCACCACTTCAGACAATGGAACTTTCAAGAGACCTGGAGTTTCAATGTTTTTTGCGCCATCAAAAATAATGCAATTCTCGATGTTCACATTTATGATGGGACTTTAACTGGTAAGATAGAACACTACACATGTTTGCATTATTTAAAGAATGTTCTCCCTTAGGAGATAGATATTCTGACATATTGACTCAAATAATTGAGCCGCTAGTACAGAACCATAATGACTTATGGTATCAACAAGATGGCGCGCCTCCACACAATTCACTCAATGTGTCAAATATCCTCTACAGGCTATTTGAAGATCGATGGTTGGCGAACAATGGTCCACATCTTTGGCCACCACGTTCTCCCGATTTAACTCCTTTAGACTATTATGTTTGGGGTAGGATAAAAGATATTGTCTACTCAACTCCCCTGACTGATAAAGAGGACTGCATAGAACGAGTCAGAAATGCGTTCAGGTTTGTTTAGATTTTTAGATTCATAATTTTGAAACTCAATTTGGTTTTTAAACACTTTTGCAGATCTCTTCCTCCCGATGAAATAAGAAGAGCAACGCACGAAGCATTCCTGAGACGTATAAATAAATGTCTAGAAATTAACGGTCAAAACTTTGAGCATCTTCTCTAGTTATAACTGCGAGAGTTTGCCATGGTTCTCCTAATAGTAACTTGAAGTCGGTTTCAAGAAGGGGTGAAAAATCTACAGCATGGTTCAAATAACAGTTCCTGAAAATTTCATCTTTTTGGCGTGAAGGGAAAAGAAATAGCGGAAAATTCAAGACGAAAAACAGTTTTTTGTGAATAACTCAGAAAATATCAACTTTAGGGCAAGGGTGTGATGCATACACTCACATCATTTTTCATTGTAGATTCAATATCTGCCATAAAAAAATGGGGTTCTAATTTGAAAAAATTGATTTTTCACGATTTTGTCATCCCTAACTTTGAAAGCGATTTTTTCACCCCCTGTATCATGAATCGCGATTTCTATTTTTAAAGTGGATACATCAATCGTACATCTTAAAAAATCTCAGAAATGAAAATTTTCCATCCAAAAACCTCGAAGTTATTTTTGTTTCAGCGGAGCTCTATTTTCGATTTTTTTTTCGAATTTTCCAGCTCAGAGAGAATTTTCCAACCAAAACTGAAAAATGTTACATCAAAATAAATTAAAATTTTCTAAGGAATATATTTCTGCAATAAAAAAATGGTGTTCTAATTTGAAAAACGGAAGTTGACGTCATTTCCGGAAAAACCGGGGGTGCTCATGCCTTGCAAATATTTTAGATTTCATCAGCATCGTGAAATACTTATAAGTGCTGAATTTCATGAAAATACGTTCAGTAGTTTCCCGTATAAATATGGGTGAGGTTCCTCGTGAAAGACCCTGTATATATACAAAACATTGTACATGTTACTCGACAAACCATGAAAATCAGCTCAAAATTCAATTTTATTGCATACCTTAATGTCAATGTTATGCATCAATCGTATCTAATTCAAGTTCAATTGATTGTTGGGTCTAATCTCCATCCCTTGTTCTTTACCAAGGTAACTGACAAGTGTGAAAGTAACATTTATTCTGTTAATTTGCCAGTTTTCAAAGGCAGTTATAGATTGAATGAATTCTGGAAATATGATTTTTCCTTTCAGAAGCAATGAAATTTTCCTATTTCTCTCTTTCATAATGGATAAGTTGAGTTCCTTTACACATCTGGATACTACCATTCAAATGAAAATACTTCAACAACTCATTGGTAGTTTCCATCGATTTGAAGTTGATTAATTGAGCTTGAATATCTAAATTTACTTCAAAACACTTAGGTTTTAAATTGTATTTCCTGCCTTACTCAACCCAGCAACATGAAAAACGGCATCAACCAGCAAGAATCGTATTTATCGAAAATTTCCATAATATTAGTGGAGGTGTTACATTGAAAACTTTGGATATGGTTCCTAGATAGTTCCAAAATGTCCAAATTGATATAAAATCGCAAGCCAAATCGCTTTTTTTCCATAGTAAACAATGCATTTTAGGTTATTGTTGGTCCTCCAGGCTCTCTCAACTAACTTTTATTAGTTGTGCTCAAATATAGTAGTTCGGAGCCGACTTTTTAAAAGTTATTGCCAATAATTTTTTTTATATTCCAGGAAGACTTAGTAATCAGACAAAAAGCGAGAACTCACATATCATCGTTACTAGAAGAAATGAGTCACACTGTACACAAACTACGTTTACTAGACCATGGAAGGCCTTCAATTTTATAAGAGACTGTTTGTAGTACTTTATTAGACTACTCACATATGGATTTGTATATGAAACAAAAACTTCACGAACTGATGAATACATGAAGTTTAACACTGCCATATATACATATACTGAATTATTTTTGGCAATTTTTATTATCTAGTTGTAAGCACAAGAAGTTGATACTATTTGGAAGAGAATTGATTGTTCATGTTGTAACTTGTTAATCATTTTTCGATAAAAATAAACTGTAAAATAATTTTCTTCGTCTATTTTCTCGAATCGAAAACATTGTTTTGAAATGCAATGTAGTGAATAGGTGCAAAGGTATGTCCAGTTGAAGTTACAAATTCATTTATCCGTCCACATCTTTCTAAATCCGTAGAAATCAAAACATTTTTTATGGGTTAGGAAACAATAATGATCAATCTTTTAGTACGGACGGCGATCTTATTATTATATTTATATACAGCAGAGGCGGTTTCTGCTTCGTGCTGCAGAGCCACCAATAACTCTTCTAAGAAACTGCAAAATTCAACGACGACGTTATTTTAAAATCCTGTGTTTGGACTAATTCAGCCACATTCTCATTCAAGAGATACAGAGCCTACGAATTAAGTGGCCTCCCTCATCCACTTCGGCTAAAGCTCAAATGTACGGTGACTCATGGGAGATTAGAGCTGCGATATATGCCAGAAATTGAAATTTCCAACACAGTTAGCTTTTGGTTTCAAGCTCAGTTGCAAATACTGAATAGAAGCAAATAGAAGCGGGAAAAACTTAATGTTGTGCAAGAATTAAATAGCTATAAATAGTTTATTTTGCGTTTTCATAAGGCGGTTTCGGCAACCTGATTGGATTAACACGGGTAACTTACCCGGATCATTCAAATGGCAGATATTGAATACTCTGTGTCATTTGTGTGACCCGGGTAAGTTACCCGTGTTAATACGATCAAGTTTCCGAAACCGCCTATAGTTAACCTCTAAGGGCCCAGCTCCTATATACGAATTATATGATCACATACCGGCCGAATAGATTTTCATATTTTTCGAACAGGCGGTCAAGATAGAGTCTATGTTATGGAGGAATAAATGAAATATAAATCTTTAATATTTCGTACACATTGGTTTACTCTAAGGATCTAGCTCCAATAAGGGCCGAATTGTAGGTTCTCATGCTAGCCGAACAAATTTTCGTGTTTTCAAAATGCGTGGCCAAGAAAAAACTTGGTTAATATTATGCAGGAATGAAAGAGATATAAATAGTCAATTTAAGTTTTTCACATAGGTCACATCTGAAGGCCCAGCTCCAAGATCCGAATTGTAGGATCTCATGCCAGCCGAATAGATTCTCGTGATTTTCATATTTTACGACTACGCGGCCAAGAATGAAATTGAGTTCATATTATAGACGAACGAAAGAGCTATGAATCATGAAATTTTCCAACACATTGGTTACATCTATGGGTCCAGCTCCAAGATTCGAATAGGCGGCCAAGAATAAATCTGAGTCTATTTTATAGAGACATAAAAGAGCTTTAAATAGTCAGTTTTCCGTACTCATTGGTTACCTCTAAGGGTTCACTCCAAGGGCGGAAATGTAGAAATTCATGCCGGTAGAACAGAGTTCCGTAATTTTCAAGTTTTCACAATGGGGGCCAGGGCAAAAACTCAGTTAATGTATTACAAGAACTGAAAGATCTATAAATATTCAATTTTTCGATCACATAGGCTCTCTAAGGGCTCGCTACAAGATCCGAATTGTATGATCTCATGCCGGCCGAATTGATTTTCGTGATTTTCATATTTTCCGAATAGGCAGCCAAGAATTAATTTGGATATATTTCATGTAGAAATAAACGAGCTATAAACTTTTTACATACATTGGTTCACGCTGAGGGTTCAGCTCCAAGGGCCCAATTGTAGTTTTTCATGACGGGCTAGCAAATTTTCGGGATTTTCTTGTTCTCAGAATAGGCGGCCAAGTGAAAAACATAGTTGATATTATGCAGGAACTATCAAGAGGATAATCTCAAAAGTTTAATTGACTATCGTGTCGTCGGTCAGACAGCCGGCCAGAATCGATTTTGACAACGGATTCGTTATCAGTGAGTCTAACCTAGTCGTTTGAGACCATTTTCGGGAAAAAATATTATTTTCACTTTGATAATATTTCAGGAGTGACAACCAGACCCTGTTCTACTATAGTTCTAGTTACAAAATTTTGATGAAAATATTCCAACTGATTTCGGGTATATGGAATACATAATTAGTACCGTACTTTCCAAATGTATAAAAATAGGATGCATTTGAGGTTTCAGTTTTCTCACATTCTCTGATGTTTGATAAAACGATGTGGGCCTTGGCCTTGCAATAAAAGCACCCGGTTTCACGTGAGTGCTTTTCTATTCGCAACTACTGCTAATCGATACGCTCTCTGGCGATAGAAATTCGAACACTTCCAAGCTAGTTGTTTTTCGACGTGCCTGTTATTCTAACGTGTTTTGCTTACTTTTCGAGTTCATTTTGGAACTTTTGTGTTGTTCTCAGAGTTGAAATTTTGGTACACCAAAAGTGTTTGTGGTATTAATCAATGGATCCCTTTCTTTCTGATTGAAATTTTCGATTGTATTAATTCAAAATGGCATCCTCCCAAAATGACTATTGTTGTGTGCCTCAACTCAATGTTATTCATGGTCAAAAAAGAGAGGATCATCTACTGCCTTAATTTTTAATTTTTTTTGCAAAGCAAAATGAAAGTAAAGTTACATTGGAAACAGCCTTTGGAAGGGGACTCGTTGATAGAATGAAGGATTTTGAAATTGAAGATTGGAAAAGAGGTCACGAAATATATGAGAGTTGTTCACTGCATTTCTCTGAAGACAATTATTCTTATAAAGGTAATTTACAATGTATTCATTTCAAAACAACCTCATCCCCATATGTTTTCAGGTGTAAAGTAAATAAGAGAATTTTGATGAAGACTGCTGTTCTTTCAGAGAAACTACCGAGCACTTCTGCAGCTATCTACTTCACATACTACACAAAATCATATTGAAAGAGAGTGATCTGATTGAAAACCTGAAAAAAACTAGATTTACTGTTAAAGTTGATAATAGCTTGAGTTATTCATATAAATACATTAATATTTTTCATTTCTATATAGGTAGTTTTGGTCGAAGCAGGTGTGATATTTTTCATTTTGCTTCACAGCAGCTCAAGATGAGCTGCTGTGATATGGAAATAAAATCATTTATAATTCTATATGTTCCCTTTTCATTCGAAGTACGATGCAAAAGTACTGAAGCAGAAAACCTGTCTTTATTTTATTGATTCACTCATTTGTAAACAAAGAGAACATAAGTCATCATCTGGACTGATTCTAGATTTACCACATAATATGGCCTGCATTCAGAACTTCTTCACATTAATAAGAGTCCTTGAATTACTTATTGAGGTACCCATTATTCTAGAAATTCAACTAAACTGAGATATTAGTTCATTTTGATTCACCAAGCAACAGACACTAAAATAAGATCGGAATTATCCTCCACGAACGATTTAAAGCACAATTCTAAATGTGATCCAAGCGAAAAGTTCCTTTCCAAGAAATCTAACACAAAATCATAATAATATCCTTAGATATTCTAGCTCTGCTCAATAAATATTCCTTCCTCACTACATTTCTACGGTTTGTTTACATAAAACTACTAGCTTGGACAGGTTCCAAATTTAACCGTTAGGGCGCTGGCATCTTCGCTGAAGTTCCCAATAGTGAATCCCATCCTGATCGTTACGCGTATAAGTGGCCTCCATTTAAAAGTCATATCCACGACAGTCTCGAAAGCAAGACGAGACAGCTACCTCTGGATGTGAGGCATTTGTGTGTCTCGTATGGGGCGGAAATTTCCAATGGAAATTGGGACAAGAATTCCACAAGAGCAAAACGGTAAATAATTAAATAATATATACTCCATTCACTTCGATAAACTATCCCGGTCAAAACTTGATGAATTACAGCACTAGTCTCCAGTTGGACTGCAAACTTCATTCGCGTCAGTTAAGGCCCACATGATCGCTCGTCAAATAATAGATACTCCAATCTTTTACGAACTTGTTCAAGGGAACAGCGCGTTATTTCATAAATATTCCGGTTGTCCATGACATTCCGACGCAGTTCACCGTGTATATTTTGAAAATGTTAGAGTATAGTCATTTTTCTGTCAGATGACTACACAACGTTGTCCTCTCTACATAGAGGTCGTAGTAATTATGTCTTTCTCAAAATGTGAATTTACTTTGGGAAAATATTAAGTGAATTCAATAATTCCAAAGATCTGGCGAACGTTGGAGAAACTTTTTTCTCTGTTAACACTGGAAGAAATATTACACGTATATGAACATGGTTGGAAGATTCAGTTATGCTATTTTCTTGTACGGAAATCAAGAATCGAGTATTGAAATTTGACTGAAAAACAATGGATGTGTAGTCCGTTAGTTTATGATAGTTCATTGGAAAAACGAAATAATGGTATTCGAATAACCCTGCAGTAAAACTTCTGAACGAACAGACAAACCTATGGAATTCCCTACTTTTCGAAATTCTCAAGAAATAAGTCTACGGAAGACATTTAAATACCTTCTTGCACAACTTGAAATACTCCAGTATGAAAATGCAGTAGAACTACAAAACCTGTGTCACCATAAAAAAACTCAATTTACAAAGTTCTTAGGAATCTATGTGAACGATACACTATGTTTTCACTCACAAGCAGATTTCAGTTCTACATAGCACTTTGTCTCTGCTTCTTGGAAACTACATCCGACATTTTAAGTTTCCAAGCGTGATGATTATGTCGAGATGAGAGTAGCAATTGGCATTTGCATTTGGCAACGTCTCTGAGAAATATTTTGACATTGCCGATATTTCACGAGTGCCAACATGCGTCAGTTTGAAGTAATAAACTTGACAGACCTAAAACACGGCCAACCGAGATATTTTATGAAAGTGAATGGAGTATATGTACTTCAGTTCGTAAGGCGATTGATGTCTTAATCACAAATGAGGAAAATATAGTTTGACATTTATGAGATTATTAGAAAGGATGCACCTTGACATTCACGAAAAACCACAATATCATTCGACTGGCCATAAGGTATCCCATCAGATCAACCCAATCTTTCAACATTGTCGAACTTTTGGGGCTCAAATTCATGAATGGCAACTTCGATTCCTTTTTTCAAGGCATCAATACTTTCTGGAATGGTTAGCGTAAAGCTTATATTTATCGGATCCTCACAAAAATGATTTTTCAGCATTTCGACTGTTTAGATAGAAAACTCACCAGGTTTGAAATAAGTTTTTTTTAATACTTTCAAGTTTTATTCAAGCGTGAATCGACCCAATTCGTTTATGTCAATTATTACACTAACCTTCCCCTCATAAAAGAATGAGGAAAATTTGACAGATTCGAAATAACCACTACTTCAAAATGCAAATGCTTAATGACCCACAAGGAATAGGAATGTGAACTAATTGAATTCAAAGAAAATACTTACGTAGAAAAGAATTTTCAGCTGGTTCTTTAATGTAAATAGCATTCTGATGTAATATTCCATCCATATCTGTAATGCTCATAGAATGTTTTTTGGAACCTTAAAAATATTTTATCGTTAGAACATAGATCCTAGAAAATCAATTGCAGATAAAATAGGTTATGGCCAAAACAGCATTAATTGCCGCGGTTTTCTATTTCCCGACCAGTGTATGGAAATTGGAATTGCTTCAACCACATCGTGTTCTCTTAGAAAATCATATAACAAATAAGCCCGATCGTCCACTGGAAGCGATCGTCGACCAGCTTTTACAACCCGAACTTCGGGGTCGTCCACTGGCAGTAGTTTGCGAGGTTTCGGTTCATTCTGGTTCTTGCGTAGCAAAGGATTTGCTACTTCGGATTTCCGTGCTGAGTGAAGGGATTGTAAATGGAAATGGGTTTAGAATAAATAAGGTGTCATAGATAAATCCTACTTGATCAGGTGTAGGTAAGCTACGGAAACTAGTAGATTTTTTAGCTAAAATAGATTCAAATTTAGAGAAAATGAAATTATCGGGAAAAATTCACCAAGAAAACACATCGAATCCAATCAATTCGCCACAACAAAAGCTTAAACTTTTGCGGGTGTGCATGCGTATTATAGAAAACGGGTCATTAATAGAAAATCCATAATTTGATTTAAAAATGTTTTCTTCATTTTTTGGTCGAACAGATCGTTCACCATATGAGATTGACTGGACCGCAATGTTCGGGAATGTTAGAGAATTTAAGGTAGGAAAAAAAGACAGCATTCATTAAACCTTCCGTCTGATCCATCCCAGATATCACCAATAATATCCAACGAACCTCAACAAATATCTTGTTGACTCATAACGTTCCGCAGTCCCTCTGATCTTACAAAGATACGCGTTCCGTCGGATACTTCTTCATATGAGCGTGCAGGCGCAACAAATCCAAACTGATCGGGATCAGATTGCGCCGCTCAAATATGCCCGCCTCAACTCACTGCCGGTCGACAAGGACTCGCAGAATTTCATTTATTTGGATATGTCGCAGAATTTAGTTCGTTCGCGTTCCTATCGCGCCTGTCGAAATCGCCACCAATGGACGATAGCTGCAAAGATCAAAAACGCTGCAAATTTTACACCAGGGTTTATTATTTTCTTAGTTGAATAACCCAACATACCATTGATATCTTGAAAAACTTATATATTATGAATAACTTATTTGTTTCTCACAACACAAAACCATTTACATGAAATTATTCATGTGAAACATTGGAATCTCAAAAAATACTCTGAATATTTTGAATGAGAAGAGACGTTCCACAGTAGTTTCACCTCTTTGAAAATCTTATGTACTCTTCTCCACACTTATTAAATTGCGTGTCGGTATTCTACAACTGAAAATAAACTTCAAATCAGATAGGGTTTGCCCTTTTTGAGATATCAGGGAAATAATATATGCACAAATAAATATCGGTCAAACTGAAATTTGAAATAAATAAAAAAATAAAAAATAATAAATGTTGACTCTGAAACCTGTACCAAATTTCATTGAACTTTGATGAATATGTATCCGAAAAATGTTTAAAAAAAAAATCGATTTTTTGCAATGAAATTCTCACTAAATTTTGCATGTAATCGAGCGTCGATATTTCACAACTAGTCATGATGTTTCAATCTGAACGCGTTAGTAGTTCTTGATTCTGAGGAAGTAAACTCAATCTTTCAAACTAACACCAATACGTAAAACAAAATTCACTTTCCGCTAATATCAGATGTGTAGATGTGATTTCTACTAGGATTCAACTTTGTTCTGAAAAATATTAATGAAATGAAAAAACTGAACCTTCCTGTGCAATAGATCTGAAAAAAAATTTTTCCACAGTGCAGATATCCGATAAGAGTTCACCATATTTACAAAGTATACAACACTCAAACTGAAAAACTAAAGTTATTTTCAATATCTGTCCTATTTATTCCTCCTTGATATATTTGAAAACTTTCTTCGAGCTTTACATTGAACATGCTGCAACAGCTGCTGCCTTCACAGCAGTGCTTTCTTACGTTTTGTAACATTCAAATTGATCGCATTGATCCTTTCTGGTTTAAAAAAATCCAGTTTTAAATTCCGTAGTAACTATATGCGTATAGGCGTCGTAGTTTGCAGCTGACAGGTTTGCAGAAGACCGTTCTGCAGCATAATGTCTATTCGTTTCTGCGATAGATGAATCGCCGCCGATGTGTTTTCCATTGGTGTCATGTCTTACGTAGTAGCTCTCAATTATGGGGACGGAGTTTCTGTGAGATCTAATTGAGTTCAGAAGTTCAGGATAAGTCTTTTTGAGGTTATCATGTTTTCCTCTATTATCCACAGACTGAAATTAAATTAACTCCTGAATGTATCCCCAGTCGTTAATCTGGTGGTAATGATGCAACCTCTTACTCCCCATCTATCCATTTCAACTTTACAATTAAAATTGCTATTTACAAACACAAATTTAGGTACAGTGAATCTGAGATCCGGGATTCGAAGAAGCACTTATCTCAATAGTGAAGGATCCGACGGTATGCAGGTATTATGCAGGTAGTCCAGTTTAAAGAGATTCCATCCAGAGCAAAGTCCAGAATTGAGATATTCCAGTAATAATTAGTTCGGTATAAAGGTATTCCAGCCATGATCAGCTCCAGTACTAAGATAATCCAGTAATAATTGCTTCTAGTACTAAGATGATCCAGTCAAACTCTAGGTCCGGTAGTAGGATATTCAAATTGGCATTAGTCCCAGTAAAAAGATAATCCAGTAGTCGGTAGCTTGGTGAAAAGGTGGTTCAGTGGGCGATAGCCCCGGTACAAAGATGATGCAGTAGGCGACAGCCCCGGTACAAAGATGATGTAGTAGGCGGTAGCCCCGGTACAAAGACTGCAGATTTAAAAACTATAAGATAGTGCCTGTAACACGTGATCTCATTCCCAGTGACTCTAGACGATATTGAAATAATTTACAAGTTAATAAATATGAGATGAAATATCTAGAACTCAGGAATAAGAGCACGTTATTCGATAATAAGAATGAGACAAGAAATCAAATGCATAATACCAAACAAAGGAAAAATTTTAACTTGTGTAACCTGCAAGGAATGAAATAAATCAGAAATCACAATTTGGCATTCACAAAAGCAAAAAATATTGGTCGGGATATACGTAGTACTTACCGCCTTTTGAATAGACGTCTTATAAGAAACAATAAAACTTCAAAATTCCACGATGTTAATGGATTACGAAGTTCTTTAATTCGCTAAACTCTAGCAAGGTGTTGAATCTACAACTTCCTACGCACCAAAAAGAAAGAATTTTCCATCGGCTGGACGGAGTTGGAAGGGTCGCGCATGCGGAACACACACTCAACCGTCAAAGCGAAGAGCGTTTTTTAGCGACCGATCATATAATTTCAGTAAGGCGTTTTTGCTTGCGATTGGAATTGAAATTATTAGTATGACGTATTTTCGCGATGGAATCCGAAATCGACAGTGGAGCGTTTCGTAACGTTACACACACCACTTACCAGGAAAAAAAAATTTTGAAGAAATTTTTTTTACAAAAATGTAAAGCCCATAAGTTTCGATTAATTTTGAAAAATAGAATAGTTACTATGAAGAAAATAAAGTTCTTTAACGTTAAATGCCAAATTGAAAGTTAAGTCAGATGGATGAAAGGGAAATTAATCTTGCAGGTCACACAGCATAACTGAATCATAAATTCACATGAAGTTCATAGGCAAACAAAGAGAGATCAAAACTCAAAAAAAAAAAAATTTTAAGTTGTAGAACCAGCAATGGGTCACCCAAGTCAAGCAGTGCGATTAAGCGCAATCCAGATAAGCAAAATCCTCGTATACTCGACGTTCCAACCAAACCTGAACGCACCTACCTGTAACAAAGATAAACGACACAATTGAAAAAGTTAATAGCGCCGTTTAGACACTGAAGGCCATTTCCAATGGAAAAGGGTCGAGAGCGTTGCAGAGCATACGCTGTCGGCCGACTAAACGTCGCACATGCCCAAACATTAACCGAAGTCAATGATCAAAAACATTTATTCTCGAAAGAAAATTCCGATCTAATCGGGGTTGAGAAAAAATATAAGTCTCAAATGAAAAAAAAACTAGTGCATAGAAGCTCCGAACGTAGTCATCATAGCCTCCGCAAATAATAAAAAAAAGAACCACCCAGTTCGAGACAAAACTGAATGGCCAGGGCATGGAGGTTTATGGATCAGAGACCAAAACCACAAAAAAAACTCCCATCATCCTGTGTCGGTTTCAGCGAGCACAAGACGATGTCAAATCCGGTAAAGTAAAAGAAAAGAAAAACGGTCTAAATCGGTAAATTCACAGATGAAAATCGAAGGATGATGCGTATGGCTATTGTAAACAATATCCACACGAACCAAACACCGAAATCATTTAGTGAAGCAGTCAAAATCGGTAATAATCGACAAAGTCGATAGCAAGGTAAGGTAAGAGACACTTGCAACACCCTGTGCGAACACAAGCTGATGCGAAGTAAAGAAAAACGTTAGGTAATAATCGTTATATAGGTAGAGAGGTCGGTAAACAAAATCAGGAGTGAAAACGTGTAGATATAAGAAAAGATAGGTATCGACTTATCGACAGGTAAGGTAGTCTACACGAATCAAATCCCGAAATCATTCAGACTGAGGTACTCAAAATCGATAAAGTTATAAACGGTAGGCAGCAGAAGTCAAGGTAAAGATGTTTCTTTCCGGAGCAATGAAGTCTAACAAGTGGCACGATGCAGATAAAAAAAACAAAACTGTTAGGAAACTGTGGAAGGGAAGGAAGGAATCGAGAAGGAAAAAAAAATTATCAGGCAAGGTACTATTGATCATATCCCGAGGTGGTTTTCCAAGTTTCAAAGCCCGAAATTTAAAGCTAATTAATTAATCTCACTGAAGGTGTTAAAGATGTATGTGAAGATGATGTAACCAATAATATCAAGAGGTATTTAAAGCTAATTTATCTGACAGAAGATGTTAAATGTGTATGTGTAGATGATGCAATCAATAATGGCGAGAGATATTTAGAGCTAATTTATCACACAGAAGATGTTAAATGTGTATATGTAGATGATCTAACTAATAATATCAAGAGATCACTTCCCAACCCAGCCTCTCCTATGAAGTGATTCTTAATATTCGAAAATAATGAAAGTAGAGAATAAATTGGAACAACAACCCCGGAAATACGTAGGAAAGGAAAGATAAGATTGGGCGCCAGCGATTACAAATCGCAAAGTAGGTTCGATATAAGGAAGCGGAAATAGGTAATAGAAATAGGTAATAGAGATAGATAATAGGTAATAGGGATAGATAATAGGAAATATGTAATAGGGATAGATACAAACAACAGGTAAGGAAAGAGAAAGAGAAGTGTCCGCTCGCTGGTACGAATAATAACTGCATCCAAAAATGCAAGAAAAATAATCTCTATGAGACTCACAGATCAAAGAAAACTTCAAAGTAAATCGCTAGCTACGCTAAATTTTCAATCAAGATACTGCATAGTCGCTCTAAACTTCAAAATATTAAACGATACGTCTCACAGATTGAAGAAAACTTCAAAGTAAATCGCTAACTACGCTAAATTTTCAATCAAGATACTGCATAGCCGCTCTTAACTTCAAAAAATTAGAAAAGGTACGGAAGGTGTCAAAGACACAAAAGATAGATACGATAATTGCCAACAGGCATAAGATAATGGAACGATAAGTGTCAGAGACACAAAATTAGATACGGTATTGCCAAGCATAAGGTAAAAGATACGGTAGTTGTCATAAGACAAGGTGAGATACGGTAATCGTCATAAGACGCGGTAAATGATGAGATAAGGTTATGCGGAATCGAAGAGAAAACTTCAAAGTAAACTGCAGACTACGCTCAAATTTCCAATGAAGGCTGCATAGTTGCTGTGAACTTCAAAAATTAATAATTCGAAATTGCCATACAAAGAGACAGAAAAAAAAAATATATTTGTACCAACAGGGAGAAAACTCTTTGCGATAGGAAAAGGGAGAAAAAGTATAAGGAAATTTAGATACACAAAAAGAACGATAAATCATTATCTCCATCCAGAATCATCACTGCTTTCGTCAAACATATTAAGAAATAGAATATTCCTTTTTTGGTGGATGCGATAACTTTCATACACCTTGCTAGACAGACATAGTACAAACAACAAATTACCATCACACGAACACACTACAATCGTTCACGAATAAACCGACGATAAGAATTGCTTTGACCCATCAGATAGTCGACGGTCATCTTCCCAAGCGTATGATGGTTCCAAAAACTAAGCCCACCATCAACCAGGCCTACCAAAAATTAAAGGTATCGAAAATGAAGTACATATTTCAATTCGTGAGACTTAAAGTTATCGGGATTCATGATTCAGTTATTCAGACAATACTAATATAAGATAACAATAAGGTGAAAGTTGAAAAATAGTAATATCAAACATTCGACCTCGGAACTCAGACTCACAATGAAGTCACCTTCACAACCAGAAAAACGAAAGAGACACACTCAGAGAAAAATGTTACTCAAAAAAAAAGTTACTCGTGGCCCCACGTTACCTGCGCCAGTGAAATTAAATTAACTCCTGAATGTATCCCCAGTCGTTAATCTGGTGGTAATGATGCAACCTCTTACTCCCCATCTATCCATTTCAACTTTATTTTACAATTAAAATTGCTATTTACAAACACAAATTTAGGTACAGTGAATCTGAGATCCGGGATTCGAAGAAGCACTTATCTCAATAGTGAAGGATCCGACGGTATGCAGGTATTATGCAGGTAGTCCAGTTTAAAGAGATTCCATCCAGAGCAAAGTCCAGAATTAAGATATTCCAGTAATAATTAGTTCGGTATAAAGGTATTCCAGCCATGATCAGCTCCAGTACTAAGATAATCCACTAATAATTGCTTCTAGTACTAAGATGATCCAGTCAAACTCTAGGTCCGGTAGTAGGATATTCAAATTGGCATTAGTCCCAGTAAAAAGATAATCCAGTGGTCGGTAGCTCGGTGAAAAGGTGGTTCAGTGGGCGATAGCCCCGGTACAAAGATGATGCAGTAGGCGACAGCCCCGGTACAAAGATGATGTAGTAGGCGGTAGCCCCGGTACAAAGACTGCAGATTTAAAAACTATAAGATAGTGCCTGTAACACGTGATCTCATTCCCAGTGACTCTAGACGTTATTGAAACAATTTACAAGTTAATAAATATGAGATGAAATATCTAGAACTCAGGAATAAGAGCACGTTATTCGATAATAAGAATGAGACAAGAAATCAAATGCATAATACCAAACAAAGGAAAAATTTTAACTTGTGTAACCTGCAAGGAATGAAATAAATCAGAAATCACAATTTGGCATTCACAAAAGCAAAAAATATTGGTCGGGATATACGTAGTACTTACCGCATTTTGAATAGACGTCTTATAAGAAACAATAAAACTTCAAAATTCCACGAGGTTAATGGATTACGAAGTTCTTTAATTCGCTAAACTCTAGCAAGGTGTTGAATCTACAACTTCCTACGCACCAAAAAGAAAGAATTTTCCATCGGCTGGACGGAGTTGGAAGGGTCGCGCATGCGGAACACACACTCAACCGTCAAAGCGAAGAGCGTTTTTTAGCGACCGATCATATAATTTCAGTAAGGCGTTTTTGCTTGCGATTGGAATTGAAATTATTAGTATGACGTATTTTCGCGATGGAAACTGAAATCGACAGTGGAGCGTTTCGTAACGTTACACACACCACTTACCAGGAAAAAAAAATTTTGAAGAAATTTTTTTTACAAAAATGTAAAGCCAATAAGTTTCGATTAATTTTGAAAAATAGAATAGTTACTATGAAGAAAATAAAGTTCTTTAACGTTTAATGCCAAATTGAAAGTTAAGTCAAATGGATGAAAGGGAAATTAATCTTGCAGGTCACACAGCATAACTGAATCATAAATTCACATGAAGTTCATAGGCAAACAAAGAGAGATCAAAACTCAAAAAAAAAATTCTAAGTTGTAGAACCAGCAATGGGTCGACAGTTGTTCGTCACCCAAGTCAAGCAGTGCGATTAGGCGCAATCCAGATAAGCAAAATCCTCGTATACTCGACGTTCCAACCAAACCTGAACGCACCTACCTGTAACAAAGATAAACGACACAATTGAAAAAGTTAATAGCGCCGTTTAGACACTGAAGGCCATTTCCAATGGAAAAGGGTCGAGAGCGTTACAGAGCATACGCTGTCGGCCGACTAAACGTCGCACATGCCCAAACATTAACCGAAGTCAATGATCAAAAACATTTATTCTCGAAAAAAAATTCCGATCTAATCGGGGTTGAGAAAAAATATAAGTCTCAAAACTAGTGCATAGAAGCTCCGAACGTAGTCATCATAGCCTCCGCAAATAATAAAAAAAAAGAACCACCCAGATCGAGACAAAACTGAATGGCCAGGGCATGGAGGTTTATGGATCAGAGACCAAAACCACAAAAAAAACTCCCATCATCCTGTGTCGGTTTCAGCGAGCACAAGACGATGTCAAATCCGGTAAAGTAAAATAAAAGAAAAACGGTCTAAATCGGTAAATTCACAGATGAAAATCGAAGGATGATGCGTATGGCTATTGTAAACAATATCCACAAGAAGCAAACACCGAAATCATCTAGTGAAGCAGTCAAAATCGGTAATAATCGACAAAGTCGATAGCAAGGTAAGGTAAGAGACACTTGCAACACCCTGTGCGAACACAAGCTGATGCGAAGTTAAGAAAAACGTAAGGTAATAATCGTTATATAGGTAGAAAGGTCGGTAGACAAAATCAGGAGTGAAAACGTGTAGATATAAGAAAAGATAGGTATCGACTTATCAACAGGTAAGGTAGTCTACACGAATCAAATCCCGAAATCATCCAGACTGAGGTACTCAAAATCGATAAAGTTATAAACGGTAGGCAGCAGTAGTCAAGGTGAAGATGTTTCTTTCCGGAGCAATGAAGTCTAACAAGTGGCACGATGCAGATAAAAAAAAACAAAACTGTTAGGAAACTGTGGAAGGGAAGGAAGGAATCGAGAAGGAAAAAAAAATTATCAGGCAAGGTACTATTGATCATATCCCGAGGTGGTTTTCCAAGTTTCAAAGCCCGAAATTTAAAGCTAATTAATTAATCTCACTATAGGTGTTGAAGATGTATGTGAAGATGATGTAACCAATAATATCAAGAGGTATTTAAAGCTAATTTATCTGACAGAAGATGTTAAATGTGTATGTGTAGATGATGCAATCAATAATGTCGAGAGATATTTAGAGCTAATTTATCACACAGAAGATGTTAAATGTGTATATGTAGATGATCTAACTAATAATATCAAGAGATCACTTCCCAACCCAGCCTCTCCTATGAAGTGATTCTTAATATTCGAAAATAATGAAAGTAGAGAATATATTGGAACAACAACCCCGGAAATACGTAGGAAAGGAAAGATAAGATTGGGCGCCAGCGATTACAAATCGCAAAGTAGGTTCGATATAAGGAAGCGGAAATAGGTAATAGAAATAGGTTATAGAGAGAGATAATAGGTAATAGGGATAGATAATAGGAAATAGGTAATAGGGATAGATACACACAACAGGTAAGGAAAGAGAAAGAGAAGTGTCCGCCCGCTGGTACGAATAATAACTGCATCCAAAAATGCAAGAAAAATAATCTCTATGAGACTCACAGATCAAAGAAAACTTCAAAGTAAATCGCTAACTACGCTAAATTTTCAATCAAGATACTGCATAGTCGCTCTAAACTTCAAAATATTAAACGATACGTCTCACAGATTAAAGAAAACTTCAAAGTAAATCGCTAACTACGCTAAATTTTCAATCAAGATACTGCATAGCCGCTCTTAACTTCAAAAAATTAGAAAAGGTACGGAAGGTGTCAAAGACACAAAAGATAGATACGATAAATGCCAACAGGCATAAGATAATGGAACGATAAGTGTCAGAGACACAAAATTAGATACGGTATTGCCAAGCATAAGGTAAAAGATACGGTAGTTGTCATAAGACAAGGTGAGATACGGTAATCGTCATAAGACACGGTAAATGATGAGATAAGGTTATGCGAAATCGAAAAGAAAACTTTAAAGTAAACTGCAGACTACGCTCAAATTTCCAATGAAGGCTGCATAGTTGCTGTGAACGTCAAAAATTAATATTTCGAAATTGCCATATAACGAGACAGAAAAAAAAAATATTTGTACCAACAGGGAGAAAACTCTTTGCGATAGGAAAAGGGAGAAAAGGTATAAGGAAATTTAGATACACAAAAAGAACGATAAATCATTATCTCCATCCAGAATCATCACTGCTTTCGTCACACATATTAAGAAATAGAATATTCCTTTTTTGGTGGATGCGATAACTTTCATACACCTTGCTAGACAGACATAGTACAAACAACAAATTACCATCACACGAACACACTACAATCGTTCACGAATAAACCGACTATAAGAATTGCTTTGACCCATCAGATAGTCGACGGTCATCTTCCCAAGCGTATGATGGTTCCAAAAACTAAGCCCACCATCAACCAGGCCTACCAAAAATTAAAGGTATCGAAAATGAAGTACATATTTCAATTCGTGAGACTTAAAGTTATCGGGATTCATGATTCAGTTATTCAGACAATACTAATATAAGATAACAATAAGGTGAAAGTTGAAAAATAGTAATATCAAACATTCGACCTCGGAACCCAGACTCACAATGAAGTCACCTTCACAACCAGAAAAACGAAAGAGACACACTCAGAAAAAAATGTTACTCAAAAAAAAAGTTACTCGTGGCCCCACGTTACCTGCGCCAGTGAAATTAAATTAACTCCTGAATGTATCCCCAGTCGTTAATCTGGTGGTAATGATGCAACCTCTTACTCCCCATCTATCCATTTCAACTTTACAATTAAAATCGCTATTTACAAACACAAATTTAGGTACAGTGAATCTGAGATCCGGGATTCGAAGAAGCACTTATCTCAATAGTGAAGGATCCGACGGTATGCAGGTATTATGCAGGTAGTCCAGTTTAAAGAGATTCCATCCAGAACAAAGTCCAGAATTAAGATATTCCAGTAATAATTAGTTCGGTATAAAGGTAATCCAGCCATGATCAGCTCCAGTACTAAGATAATCCACTAATAATTGCTTCTAGTACTAAGATGATCCAGTCAAACTCTAGGTCCGGTAGTAGGATATTCAAATTGGCATTAGTCCCAGTAAAAAGATAATCCAGTAGTCGGTAGCTCGGTGAAAAGGTGGTTCAGTGGGCGATAGCCCCGCTACAAAGATGATGCAGTAGGCGACAGCCCCGGTACAAAGATGATGTAGTAGGCGGTAGCCCCGGTACAAAGACTGCAGATTTAAAAACTATAAGATAGTGCCTGTAACACGTGATCTCATTCCCAGTGACTCTAGACGTTATTGAAACAATTTACAAGTTAATAAATATGAGATGAAATATCTAGAACTCAGGAATAAGAGCACGTTATTCGATAATAAGAATGAGACAAGAAATCAAATGCATAATACCAAACAAAGGAAAAATTTTAACTTGTGTAACCTGCAAGGAATGAAATAAATCAGAAATCACAATTTGGCATTCACAAAAGCAAAAAATATTGGTCGGGATATACGTAGTACTTACCGCCTTTTGAATAGACGTCTTATAAGAAACAATAAAACTTCAAAATTCCACGATGTTAATGGATTACGAAGTTCTTTAATTCGCTAAACTCTAGCAAGGTGTTGAATCTACAACTTCCTACGCACCAAAAAGAAAGAATTTTCCATCGGCTGGACGGAGTTGGAAGGGTCGCGCATGCGGAACACACACTCAACCGTCAAAGCGAAGAGCGTTTTTTAGCGACCGATCATATAATTTCAGTAAGGCGTTTTTGCTTGCGATTGGAATTGAAATTATTAGTATGACGTATTTTCGCGATGGAATCCGAAATCGACAGTGGAGCGTTTCGTAACGTTACACACACCACTTACCAGGAAAAAAAAATTTTGAAGAAATTTTTTTTACAAAAATGTAAAGCCAATAAGTTTCGATTAATTTTGAAAAATAGAATAGTTACTATGAAGAAAATAAAGTTCTTTAACGTTTAATGCCAAATTGAAAGTTAAGTCAAATGGATGAAAGGGAAATTAATCTTGCAGGTCACACAGCATAACTGAATCATAAATTCACATGAAGTTCATAGGCAAACAAAGAGAGATCAAAACTCAAAAAAAAAATTCTAAGTTGTAGAACCAGCAATGGGTCGACAGTTGTTCGTCACCCAAGTCAAGCAGTGCGATTAGGCGCAATCCAGATAAGCAAAATCCTCGTATACTCGACGTTCCAACCAAACCTGAACGCACCTACCTGTAACAAAGATAAACGACACAATTGAAAAAGTTAATAGCGCCGTTTAGACACTGAAGGCCATTTCCAATGGAAAAGGGTCGAGAGCGTTACAGAGCATACGCTGTCGGCCGACTAAACGTCGCACATGCCCAAACATTAACCGAAGTCAATGATCAAAAACATTTATTCTCGAAAAAAAATTCCGATCTAATCGGGGTTGAGAAAAAATATAAGTCTCAAAACTAGTGCATAGAAGCTCCGAACGTAGTCATCATAGCCTCCGCAAATAATAAAAAAAAAGAACCACCCAGTTCGAGACAAAACTGAATGGCCAGGGCATGGAGGTTTAAGGATCAGAGACCAAAACCACAAAAAAAACTCCCATCATCCTGTGTCGGTTTCATCGAGCACAAGACGATGTCAAATCCGGTAAAGTAAAAGAAAAGAAAAACGGTCTAAATCGGTAAATTCACAGATGAAAATCGAAGGATGATGCGTATGGCTATTGTAAACAATATCCACAAGAAGCAAACACCGAAATCATCTAGTGAAGCAGTCAAAATCGGTAATAATCGACAAAGTCGATAGCAAGGTAAGGTAAGAGACACTTGCAACACCCTGTGCGAACACAAGCTGATGCGAAGTTAAGAAAAACGTAAGGTAATAATCGTTATATAGGTAGAAAGGTCGGTAGACAAAATCAGGAGTGAAAACGTGTAGATATAAGAAAAGATAGGTATCGACTTATCAACAGGTAAGGTAGTCTACACGAATCAAATCCCGAAATCATCCAGACTGAGGTACTCAAAATCGATAAAGTTATAAACGGTAGGCAGCAGTAGTCAAGGTAAAGATGTTTCTTTCCGGAGCAATGAAGTCTAACAAGTGGCACGATGCAGATAAAAAAAAACAAAACTGTTAGGAAACTGTGGAAGGGAAGGAAGGAATCGAGAAGGAAAAAAAAATTATCAGGCAAGGTACTATTGATCATATCCCGAGGTGGTTTTCCAAGTTTCAAAGCCCGAAATTTAAAGCTAATTAATTAATCTCACTGAAGGTGTTAAAGATGTATGTGAAGATGATGTAACAAATAATATCAAGAGGTATTTAAAGCTAATTTATCTGACAGAAGATGTTAAATGTGTATGTGTAGATGATGCAATCAATAATGTCGAGAGATATTTAGAGCTAATTTATCACACAGAAGATGTTAAATGTGTATATGTAGATGATCTAACTAATAATATCAAGAGATCACTTCCCAACCCAGCCTCTCCTATGAAGTGATTCTTAATATTCGAAAATAATGAAAGTAGAGAATAAATTGGAACAACAACCCCGGAAATACGTAGGAAAGGAAAGATAAGATTGGGCGCCAGCGATTACAAATCGCAAAGTAGGTTCAATATAAGGAAGCGGAAATGGGTAATAGAAATAGGTTATAGAGATAGATAATAGGTAATAGGGATAGATAATAGGAAATAGGTAATAGGGATAGATACACACAACAGGTAAGGAAAGAGAAAGAGAAGTGTCCGCCCGCTGGTACGAATAATAACTGCATCCAAAAATGCAAGAAAAATAATCTCTATGAGACTCACAGATCAAAGAAAACTTCAAAGTAAATCGCAAACTACGCTAAATTTTCAATCAAGATACTGCATAGTCGCTCTAAACTTCAAAATATTAAACGATACGTCTCACAGATTAAAGAAAACTTCAAAGTAAATCGCTAACTACGCTAAATTTTCAATCAAGATACTGCATAGCCGCTCTTAACTTCAAAAAATTAGAAAAGGTACGGAAGGTGTCAAAGACACAAAAGATAGATACGATAATTGCCAACAGGCATAAGATAATGGAACGATAAGTGTCAGAGACACAAAATTAGATACGGTATTGCCAAGCATAAGGTAAAAGATACGGTAGTTGTCATAAGACAAGGTGAGATACGGTAATCGTCATAAGACACGGTAAATGATGAGATAAGGTTATGCGAAATCGAATAGAAAACTTTAAAGTAAACTGCAGACTACGCTCAAATTTCCAATGAAGGCTGCATAGTTGCTGTGAACGTCAAAAATTAATATTTCGAAATTGCCATATAAAGAGACAGAAAAAAAAAATATTTGTACCAACAGGGAGAAAACTCTTTGCGATAGGAAAAGGGAGAAAAGGTATAAGGAAATTTAGATACACAAAAAGAACGATAAATCATTATCTCCATCCAGAATCATCACTGCTTTCGTCACACATATTAAGAAATAGAATATTCCTTTTTTGGTGGATGCGATAACTTTCATACACCTTGCTAGACAGACATAGTACAAACAACAAATTACCATCACACGAACACACTACAATCGTTCACGAATAAACCGACTATAAGAATTGCTTTGACCCATCAGATAGTCGACGGTCATCTTCCCAAGCGTATGATGGTTCCAAAAACTAAGCCCACCATCAACCAGGCCTACCAAAAATTAAAGGTATCGAAAATGAAGTACATATTTCAATTCGTGAGACTTAAAGTTATCGGGATTCATGATTCAGTTATTCAGACAATACAAATATAAGATAACAATAAGGTGAAAGTTGAAAAATAGTAATATCAAACATTCGACCTCGGAACCCAGACTCACGACGAAGTCACCTTCACAACCAGAAAAATGAAAGAGACACACTCAGAGAAAAATGTTACTCAAAAAAAAAGTTACTCGTGGCCCCACGTTACCTGCGCCAGTGAAATTAAATTAACTCCTGAATGTATCCCCAGTCGTTAATCTGGTGGTAATGATGCAACCTCTTACTCCCCATCTATCCATTTCAACTTTACAATTAAAATTGCTATTTACAAACACAAATTTAGGTACAGTGAATCTGAGATCCGGGATTCGAAGAAGCACTTATCTCAATAGTAAGGGATCCGACGGTATGATCCTCTAAAATGCAGGTATTATGCAGGTAGTCCAGTTTAAAGAGATTCCATCCAGAGCAAAGTCCAGAATTAAGATATTCCAGTAATAATTAGTTCGGTATAAAGGTATTCCAGCCATGATCAGCTCCAGTACTAAGATAATCCAGAAATAATTGCTTCTAGTACTAAGATGATCCAGTCAAACTCTAGGTCCGGTAGTAGGATATTCAAATTGGCATTAGTCCCAGTAAAAAGATAATCCAGTAGTCGGTAGCTCGGTGAAAAGGTGGTTCAGTGGGCGATAGCCCCGCTACAAAGATGATGCAGTAGGCGACAGCCCCGGTACAAAGATGATGTAGTAGGCGGTAGCCCCGGTACAAAGACTGCAGATTTAAAAACTATAAGATAGTGCCTGTAACACGTGATCTCATTCCCAGTGACTCTAGACGTTATTGAAATAATTTACAAGTTAATAAATATGAGATGAAATATCTAGAACTCAGGAATAAGAGCACGTTATTCGATAATAAGAATGAGACAAGAAATTAAATGCATAATACCAAACAAAGGAAAAATGTTAACTTGTGTAACCTGCAAGGAATGAAATAAATCAGAAATCACAATTTGGCATTCACAAAAGCAAAAAATATTGGTCGGGATATACGTAGTACTTACCGCCTTTTGAATAGACGTCTTATAGGAAACAATAAAACTTCAAAATTCCACGATGTTAATGGATTACGAAGTTCTTTTATTCGCTAAACTCTAGCAAGGTGTTGAATCTACAACTTCCTACGCACCAAAAAGAAAGAATTTTCCATCGGCTGGACGGAGTTGGAAGGGTCGCGCATGCGGAACACACACTCAACCGTCAAAGCGAAGAGCGTTTTTTAGCGACCGATCATATAATTTCAGTAAGGCGTTTTTGCTTGCGATTGGAATTGAAATTATTAGCATGACGTATTTTCGCGATGGAAACTGAAATCGACAGTGGAGCGTTTTGTAACGTTACAAGACGCCATCCCAGTGTCAGTCAAATCAGCTTGTATAACAATACGGACCCTTGTTTTCTATCATTCCCAATATATTTTTGAAATTTTTTTTGTACACAAGAATTTCCTTGTCATTGTTCATAAGGAAAAAAGCGCAGTTCGACTTTCGAGGTACTTGTTCAGCGATGATACGGTACTTAAGGACGAGTTTTTTAAAGCACGAATTTGAAAACCCCGTTGTCGTTGCGGTGAGCTCAATGCCCAGTAATTGCTAAGCTCTGTATCTTCTGACAATTTCTTCGAGCAAAAAAGAATACTTTTATCCTTACATGGAGCTTCCATCTTTAAGCCTAAATGAGTTTTCTGGTTCTTGATGTATAAGATTTCCCAGAATTTTTAACATTTTCAATTTTACTTTGCACTATGTGCTCATATTACTTCCTTTTCCAAGCTTCTTTGTCGGCGTTCTTCAGTGTGCGTTTTATTACCCAGTAGTTTTCCATTCGCAGATACTTGAGCATTGGCTGTTGATGACCCGGAATCTGAAGATTCATCGATGCTTGTTGGATCGTCTGAGCCAGATATGAAAAATCTGAACAATTTTCAGAAATGCTTCTAGGACACATGTTGATATTCTTTCCAATACCAATCTTGTTGAACGAGTTCTTTGGATATCATACAAATTTGTATATTCTGTTTTATGTGTGACCTTCAAATTACATTGGATGGTTGAATACTGTAGCTCTTCGTTGCTGCACGCCTATCAGGTCACTAATCGACTTTTTATAAAGTTCGCGTTATGGTGTCGATGAATGTGGCTCCTCATTGCTGGTCGAAGGTATTGTACGGCACATTGTTTACGATGAACTCAACGATGTACTATTTTATGAGCCCACTCCATTTTCCTTCATTAATTTCCGCGAGCAAGAAGTTTTCTGTTTGAGTGCCCATTTTCAGATGAAAACTAAAAATTCATGGCTGAAAAAATCAGAAACAAAAGACATTATTGTAATCTGAGTGAAACCCTAGATGAAAACAACGACACAAGATTCACTCACATCGTAGTTGCACAGGAATCCTCTCTAAAGGGGTCAAAATTAATTCAAATTTCACAATTGCATCATTATTTTACTGGACATTAACACAAACTGTATAACGCCAAACACCGAAATGTATCATGTGACGATGTTCTACCGAAATTTCATCACAAACAGCTTATATTTTTACAACGACGCAATATTTCCTAGGGGACATGATAGCATCTACAGTTACGTCGATAATCTCTCAATCGTGCTACGTTGTTTTGAGAACATTAAGGCATTTACCTGCGATTACTCTAATTTTGCAGTTACGTCATTGTTCTTCCAGAGCAGCTATCTAATCTCCAGAGCGATAACGCGGTGTCGATATGGAGCTCATTCCTCAATCTAGAAATTGAATTTAATTTTTTTGACATTATAATAAACAAAACAACAACTGAAATATATGTTCTTGTCGCGATTTGGATTTATGATGAAATGAGATCATTATTCATCAACTCGAATATGGTCCAATATCCTCTTCATAAATAATGCTATATAAATTATTTGCCAGGAGTGATATTCTGAAACAATTATGCATAATGGAATCTGTTGAAATAATTCGAAGAGTCAACGCAGTCGAATGTAACATTTCGAATCCTAGATCAGACTAAAAATATTCACTATGGAATTCCTTGGAATTAGCCAATAATAATTCAAGATATTGCTTCGGCAAATAATTAGTTCAGCATAATGCAGGTCTGATTTTTCAAAAAATATTTTGTCATGTTTCATAACCGTTTCAGATATTGGAAGGGCAAACCGATAATGAGGTGAAAAAAAATGGAGGCTCCTCCCAAAATTATGCCATGGTCGATATTATTCAGTTCTGAAACTTATTTTTTAGTTTTTTTTCTGAAAAATGTTTTCTAGATTTATATGTTCAGTAATAGTGTTCAAAGTTTCTTAAGTTCGGTACTGTTTTCGACTACATTATATTGTAACGCTCGCCTCAGATCTTAGTGAACCTGTTAGCAGTGCTTAAAACTCCTTGTGGTTTCCTCCCTCGATTTTACTTCGAAACGCATGTTTACATTGAATTAAAATTATTTCAAAGTTCGTGGTTTTTACTCGGTATTGAAGTTTTCTCAAAAATAACAAAAAAAAACCTATAAAAGCACTGATGTGAAGTCATCTCATATCGTATGTAGATGTCAATATTTGGCTTTTGTTAACCCTTCGAGACATCAGAGCTTTTATGATAACCAGCAGTGGGATTCAATGAGCTATAAAATTATAGAGATCGCGTCAATTCTACCCGACTTGCATTCTGTGTTACTCATTTTCGCTAGAAAGCGTCACAAAACTATCGCAACCAAACGATAACTCTAGACTTGCCGCTGTATACGTTCTGTACCTTTAACATCGTAAAGTACTGGTGATTTCGGTAAGAATAAGATGGTGTATGTAATTGAGTGTTGTTAGAGTTGTCATTATGCGTACCCAAGTTTATTCGGAGATGTGTGAAAGGAAACCGGAACTAATCTGGGTATTGTAAGCATTTAAAATATTCATTTTTTTATCGGAAAAAATTCATAAGATATGAATAATATTATTTAGCATAGAGCTTGAGGGCACCATTCAGCACAGTGTTTAAAATTTTAGTTTGATATTATAATTTTTCGGAGATTTTAGAGAAAAATCTAAAATTTCTTGGTCAGTTTCTAGGTATCGTTGATATTTCCGAAAAAGCAATCAATTAGGGATAACAATTCGTAATTAGTTGACAAATTTGTGCGGAATTTCCTTAAATAGCTCATTCGTAAAATTATTTTGAAATTTTGTTTTCGAATAAGTTATATTTGGTTATATGATGTGATCCTCACGAAATTCCACGTGAAAAACTTATAGCTGTTATTTTTCGTCGATCGAATAGGATCTTGTTTTTGGGACTATTGTCAAAATGATATTTCGGATGTGTTTATCTGATGAATCATTGGTGTTCATGATAAAACTCCAAACCCACTCGGAAATTTTCAAATTTCTAGCTAGATTCTCCCGAAGGGTATCTTGTTAGTAATCTTCGTTAAGGCCTGCCATAAACACATTAAATTCCGAAACAAACAACTTATAGACTTGATATTTATTGAGAGGATTTTTGGTAAAATTACAAAGGTCGAATTTGTAATTGAAAAAAATTTGCCCAATGATTCCGTAGATGAAGGTATTCATTAAAAATTCAATTATTCCAATATTTTCAGAAATACAGATTATCGAATTGAATTCTAGAACTTATTCAAAAAAAGAAAGCTTGAAGTTCATATAGAAATCATAGGAAAAGAAAATTACCAGATTTTTCGAGTAGTAAAAAAAGCTGAGTGGAGGATAGGTGACCGCTTCGGCAACTAATCTGAACAAGCGCGTAAAAACTTCTGATCGCACGTCACTGCTTCTTCAGAATTTTTTTTTTTTGCAAGCTGAGTTCATCCCTTTCCTAGAATCTATCTCAATCTCTATAAGTTCGAGACGCGTCCATTTTGGGGCCTCTTTTAGTTTTGTAATTTATGCAGGACCTGCGCTTATTTCACTTCGCCTTTTTTCAGTGTATGTTGATGATCATAAGTTGTTTCGCCGCATTGTTTCGATCCAGGGTTGCTGGGATCGTCAGGGTGATATCGTAAGTTGAACTGTTTGGTGTGAAAAAATTAGGTATCAGTACAACATCGAGGGAACTGTCCAATGTAAGGTGACAGAATACAGAGATCTGGGATTTTACTTCATCGGAGGCTAACTTTATTCCTCATGTGTTTCCTCATATTGTTTCGAAGAGATTCAAAACTGCCAGTTTCATACTAAAAAGCGTCAGGCACCAGTGTGAAACTAGACCTCTCTCTTCTATTTTCACTGCTACACGCTGAAGGGTAGGCTTTTTTGTCATTGACTAAGATTGTCCTGAGAACTATGTCGCACCATACAATTAGCGGGTTCTTTTTTGCATAAACGTACTTTGAACATTATCTGATAGTTCGTTAAGCTTTTTTGATTTATCTTTTTGTACGCGTATTCTTGAAAATAGCTTGCTGTAGTTTTGTCGAAATGTTCGTAATTTTCGAATCTCTGTTAGACAACCACTGGGCTCATCAGAATTTTCTGAAATTCGGCATAGACCTGGCTGTCAACATCTTCCAACAGCTCATCAAATGTCAGTTCGATCCGATCCTATTTTTTGGTGATATTGCAGTGCGTTAAAACACTCTGGTCTCTGGTCTAGTTGAATAATTTTCGAACCCCTTCTTTCTTTCATTCGAATCTTTCTTCAAGCACATCTCTATGTTTTAGATCAATCGTTAACATAGTTGTTTCAAAATAAACATTCTTCTATATATCTATATCTTCTTTATATTTAATTATGGCATTTATGTTACTATGGGCCGGCGAACATATTTCGCTTTGGAATAAGTTAATTGAGTTCATTGAAATTTTGTTTGCTATCCATAATTTCAAAGAATATTTCAAAAGCAGTAGTATTCGAAGCCATTCGATGATAAACTTTTTCCATCTGAAAATTGTTGATCGGATTCTGTTGAGAGTACGACATTCAAAAAATTAAAATTTTTTGGGAGGAGCCGTTTCGGTAACAGAATAGTCTGACGCTTTACACGCATTCTACATGGAAAATTTGATTGTGAGCGGAATGTTAAACACATTGAAACTGTACTCAAAAACAATCCTTTGCATTGAAAGCTACAAGTTCTATCTGCATGATGGAGCACTCTATTGATCATAATACAAATTTGACAACTCGCATGATGCTGAAAGATCTGGAATAGATTCACATCTTATAAAAAAAGGTTAACAAATCATATGAGTGATACTCTGCTCTAACTCATCGGACTCACACCTCAAAGTCCTAATTTGCATAAATCTTCATGGAAAAGGAAAAATTCGGTCTGAATCAGTCGCTTACTTGATGCAATCTCCACGATTCTCAATTATGAGTTACGACCACATTTCAGTATATTATACTTTCATAATCAGAATGATTCACTGTTCAAAATCCTAAAAGGACTTTCTACTTAAGAAACTGGTCTTAATTATTTTTTTCTAGTGAGAAATTGAACATGACTACGATGCAAAAAGAGTACACTAGGAAGATAATCATTTACTGGATGGACTCGAAAATTGAGTTTTACGCTCAAGGTGTAGAAGAATTAGGAAACTATCATTTGAAAAAAAATTGAAATATGTTCTATAGCTCCTTTTAATCGACAAATTAGTTTTTGCCTGGTCGAATTTATTTTAACATACCCGTTATCAATAGCTATGCACGTACAAAATAGTGTCAGGATATGTGTTATCCACCAGTTTCGATGTTAAAATCGTCCACCTCCGCTCATCGGACAAGAGTTGACTGCGGATCTATTTATGCATTATTGTTACTGACGTATTCACTGTCACTGTTTTAAGTAGAAAATCATATGGAACCACTCATGCATCGTTTTAACTCATAGTCGCAAACGTGATCATTTGGTACTCAGTTAGAAACTTCAATATTTTCGACCTATTCATTTATAATTGAGAGAACGTTCAAAATAGGGGTTTGTATAGTGCCATTCAACCCATGACATTTGCTCATTTTCCCGTTCGTATTTGAAGGCAACAATTCAATCGATCTTATAATGAATGAATTTTTACCACACAACTCAAATGGTATTTTCGTAATATATGTATTAATTCTCATACTCGAAAGAGTAATTCAAACTCATATTGATTTTAAAATCGACTTGAACATCTCAGACTATTAAACAGTGATGGTAAACACAAAGATAACAATCGTGTATGAAAAGACCCCTGAAAGAACCATCGATTCTCAACAATGGATAGATAACCTTACGCCATATCAATAAGGCCGTAAGGTAATTTTCCAGCCCATTGAACATCATCAGAGCGAAGTCGGTGAGTACTCAGAACTCGTGAACCAAACTGAACTGGAGCTTAAATATGAAGCGGTCCTTCGACTTCGACACAGCCTTCTGCAAAGGCACGATCTTATATAATTCCAATTTTTCATTTTATGCAGGTTTGCAATTTACTGGCAAATATGTCAGAGCAAATTTTCATCACAAAAGTTGACATAAAATAAATTTGGTGCATTTGCAAGTTACGCAGATGAAGAACCGAGACCACCCACTAATGGCTTGTCCGATTCAAAGCGCTGTTAATATTTAATCCATATAGTAACAGATAAAAGTCAAGTCATCGAAAAAGTCAGTTTTGAGAAGAAGGAATATGTTATTTATCTAGGTGAACCATAGATGAATGGTTATGTACAAAAAATCCTGCAGCACAAAATGAGGGAAGGCTGTCTCAAAGTCCTAGGATCAGATCAGGTTTAATTAATCTGAATAATCTATATATGAAAACTGGTGTTGCAATTTATGAGAAACATCAATGATTCTCTCAATTCGACATATTTATGTTTCCTTCGAGCTTTTGAGCCTTATGGATTTACTTCAATTTGTTAGCAAATTTTCATCGTGATATTTAACGCTCAGTTGTTCGAAGAGTTAGGAATATTATGGAAAATGTAGCACTGGTGCACACTGGACAGCACTGGACAAAAGGAGGATGATCGTGAGTTACTTACACGATAAACTGGTGGACACGAAGGCTCTCATCCAAGTAACTTGCCTCGCTTGTCCGTATACTTTTTAATCAGTGAAGAGACACAAGGAACTCTTCAGAATAACTTGGATGAGTGCAGAGGGCAACCAACGTCTACTGCCTTGGTTCAATACCTTGAAAATAGTTGAGAGAAGGCTTCTAGGGTGGTTGTTTTCGAGGAAAATGTTACCCGCTGCTTGTAAGGAGAGTCTACTGGAGGAACGCACTTGCGACACTTGATGCTGAGATAGACGAAGAAAGCGGTAGCATAACACTACACACGATATAAATAGAGATGCCATAACGATATGGTGCCGATGAAGCATTCAACTCTGATAAAATATTTCAAGATGGTTCGACTTTAGTACACCAAATTTCGGAATCGCATCAAATGCATGTCACGGGGGCTGCCCACGCCTGATTTCTTGGAAACACTTGTTCTTTGAATTACGTGACGTCATCCCAGTTTGAATTTTTTTTGATACTGAAGAAAAGTATAACATAGTCTAAATATTCGGGATTGAGTGCTGGAGTCTATATGAATTGAGTTCATAGGTCCGTTGGTACTGCCGAGATGTCCTTTTTATGATTAACTGCAGTGAGTCATTCTACCAGTATTCAAACGAATTATATTCAACATCAGGTGGGTCTAAGATGCAACGAATCACTTTACCTTAATCAGCACATATGTATTTCGAGAATACCGAACGGAAATAATTGAATTTTACCACTCCTGTTCAGAGGTTTCTTGTTTAATATCGCTTGTTGAGTTCATGATCAATTTAAATTCTGAAGGATTAAACATAACCAGTGATGTCTAACCTAACCTACCCGACTATCAAGCAAATGAGTGGTCAAATGATGCCACCCTGAGCTATTACCAATGGAGTTTCTTTTATATGATATCGCATGTCTACACAAATTCTAACAGATTGACGTCTCCCTTGAAAGTATAAGTAGATTGACTGCAGCTTCGTTTCTTCCAACTCCAGAACGTTGTATATTTCTGATTCTGAATCAATTATCCTTATTATTCTTGTTGAACTGGTATACTGTTTGAGTTGGCTGTCCCTTCAGATATCCATGTTCATTCCCGCTTGGAGAATTTTCATTGAAAAGTGCATTACTTGATCCTCTGAATAAAGAACATAAGGAAGGAGCATAATGCCTCACAAAGTGGGTTCGGGATGAATGTTACATATGGCCGACTTTCCTTTCACTTTGAAAAGAACAATTTGTTCCGAGACTTCCTTGTCTGAAGAAACCAACTAACATGAATCATACTTGGAGGTTCAATATGTGCGCCTATGTCCCACTTTCATACGAAGTAGAAAAGCGTTATGCTCCTTCATGTTGTTCTTTATTCAAAGACTTGATCACAGTAAATCATTTTGAAAATTTGAGAACTGAAGTGACAATACTGA
The DNA here is from genome assembly GCA_958510865.1 of Myrrha octodecimguttata. Taxonomy (NCBI): domain Eukaryota; kingdom Metazoa; phylum Arthropoda; class Insecta; order Coleoptera; family Coccinellidae; genus Myrrha; species Myrrha octodecimguttata. The sequence goes on along the minus strand of OY294057.1, from coordinate 610,740 downwards.
ATGACCTTTGATGGGAATAAATGATTTCATATCAACATCTATATAAAAGAACAGTCAGTGCTATTTTCAAGCTATCTGTAATAATATTTTATTTAAAAGGTTCTTTAATTATTGGGAATATTCCTCGATTACTGTTTGGGATACCATGGATAGATATATTCATAGTATTATGATATAAGTGACTAAGAATTGAGGAATACTAAACTCTGATTATCTTTGGGATCACTACAATTCATTTTGTGTTCGATCCTCTCAGTTGTGGTTAATATGTCCTTCAGTTCGTACCTGAAAACTTTTCGAACTGGATTCCAATCGAGCGGTACTTGAACCTACCAGAAATTGAAATTTTTTCTAGGCAATTTTTGAATTAGAAAACGAAATCATCGTTGTCGAGTCAGGATTTTTTGTCGCAGTTAAGCTACAAGGGCACTTTAGTTGCTGAAGAATGTATTTATGAGGTCGGCATCATTCAAAAATGGCATCATGTTTCAGAGGGATAAAATCTTAGGAATGGTGCTTTCATTGAGGTATAGCTGGAAAATGTCTACGGCCATGTCTCTGATGTAGATATACAACGTTAATATGCTTGCGTTGACAGCAGTCTGGATATCCTTTGTATTTGTTTCATCGAATCTGTTGGCTTTGGTATTCTAATGATGCTACAACATTGCCCCGGGTTGGATCAAGTGACGATATCATCGGTTTTCTGATCGAGTCTTGCTATGAAATCGTCGTAGATTTTCCCTTGAAAGCAAGAAGTATCTCGTAGCTCAATGCACTTCGGAAGTTCATTTTTGTATCATGTTTGTTAAAATGTATGCAGTGGACAGCAGGTTCTAGCTACAGCTGAATAGCTGCTTAGCGGAGCCGACGCTTGTAAGAGGAACATGCTGGATAGCATCAGCTGTTCTTCAATTTTCTCAGAAAGTATAGTTTTTCACCAACCAAATTGATGCACTCGAAATGTTGAAACTTCTTGTATTAGAAACAGGATGCCAAATTCATCTATTATAGGATTTCTGCAATTGGTGCATTTTCGAGACACTCTGGAGTAGGAATGAGAGGCAGGATTGGGTGTGAGAGTAGTACTATCCACTTTCCTTGGGACTTAGACTTGAATTAGCATACGGGACCAGGCGCTTAGATTTTGATTCTTCTTATAGAAATGAGTATGGAAACGGAAAGTGAGCGGGAGTGTGCATATATCCATTTCGTCGTTATACCCTTCAATATTTGACGCGGAGTATGTGAGGCGGTTACGAAACGTTCTTGACAATCATATCCTTAAATTCATGACACCAGGGCCGGATCTAGGGCGTGGCGAAGGAGGCATTTGCCACAGGCGCAAGCTAACTAGGGGCGCGAAATTTTGAGTTTTTTTTGAAAATGGTAACCTTTTTTGCTTCGAGCTTTATACATATTGCAGAGCGGTGGTTTGGTTCATAAAACTGTTGTACAAGAAGGGGCGACTAGTACAAGTCACCAAACCGAATCACAGATGATAATTTTTACTCTTGTCGATCGCCCCACAATTCTCGATCCACTATCTGGGACCCACTCGAATATAAATCACGAAGACGTTTACAACCGAGGCCGAGAGGCTAGATGAACCCTCTCTTGTCTTGATACTGTCTATTTTTTGCCTCTGGGAGCCCTATGCAGCAGGCAGCGAATCACAGTTTATATCGCATCAGTTCAAAAAAAAGGAATTTATATCAAAAACTATGTGCAATACGGTTATCGTCCAAAAGGGCCTGAAAATTTATTCTTGCTGGAAATAAGTTTTCAAATTCGAATCAGTTAGCTGTATTCAACCTATCGAACAAATCGCTGGACCACTATACAGTGAATTTTCTGAGCCTAGTCATGATATTTATGAGTATTTGTGCGCGTTTGACGCTGATCCATGGTGCTATCATCATTCAGACAGAGACTATAACTTGTCTACTATTTTCAAATTTTAGTTAATAATGGTTTCAGACGACTCTTCTGAAAGCACTGATTCAGATTTCTCGGTCGAATTATATTCTGTTCGCCTGGTCATCCGCCTGTGAACACGATAGTCGATTATTTTCTGTAGATACTACTCAATCGGTTCTATGGAATTGAAAATATTGTTCGAATTTATTTTCACACACATATTATCTCATTCCAATCAATCTGTGCTTTATTTAGTACCTCATGAAAAACATTGTTGGTTCTATTGGAAACGAATAAAGTCTTCAAAATATAACGAATACTTCCAATAATGAAAATCATGTAGTTATTGAGAAAAAATTTCCCCAACTGCGCATTTTGACTACTTGCCACGGGCGCTGAAATCCTAAATCCGGATCTGCATGACACGGTGGCAATATAATGAAATCAAGTGAAGCTAAGGTTCTATATGTGACCGAATCGAATCGAAAACAAAAAAAAATATTGTATCTCCAAAAAAAAAACTTTTTTCGGGAGGACTTGGATATGTTCGGAAAAAACTATTCAACTATTTCTTCAGTTGGGGATCATTGTAATGAAAAATTGCGATCTGATATCGTTTATAAGTTTTGGGCACAAAGTTACCGCCATCGTGAACGCGTATATGTGGCCTTCACTTTACTCGTTGATTCTAGATTTTGTTCAATAATTAGGTTCGACATACACTGCAATGTAGCAAATAAACTGTTTGATTGATTGAAAATCGAGTTCATCGAGTATCTTTAAAAGCCCTATCCTACTGCTGCAGAAATGAAGTTTTCAGAAACTAACTCAATCATTATCTCTGGTTAGCTTATTTTATAGATTGATATAAAAAGCATTGAATTTCTTTAGTTAGTTAATCCGGGTCAGTTAGGCAAGAGTTTGGGTACGAAGTAAGAGTTAAATCTCACTATACGTTCCCTAACCTTTACATAATCGTTCCGTTTTGTCTACGTAAAATATTGTGTGGATGTGTGCACACTATACTTTCCGGTAACATTCCTTCTGCATGCCATTTTTGCTAAGTAAATTCTACGGAGCGCATATGGAAGGGACATGAAAAGGTTACGGAACGTTCAGTGAGAATTAACTTCAATTCGGAATCCAGTTGGGGGCAGATAGTCTTACATACATATCTGTAGCAAGCAATACCATCAGGCAGGACAATGAAAGAAGTAATATCGTTTTGGCTTAAACCCAACATCAATATTGAGCAAACAAATACATGCTCTTGATGACAAATACAGGTGCTTGAGGGAATGCGAAATAGCTACGTATATCTTCTTCAAATGCTCACCATTGGAATGAATATGGTTCGAAATTCATAGGACCACTCCGTTAGTTCATTTATAGGATTCATCCAAAGGCTGGAATAAGTGTTTCAGCTGCCGATTAAAAATTTCAGTTTGAATGCGCTGGTTGGGTTGGATATAAATTCTAATTTTACTCATTTAGTCTTTCACATTATAGAAGCATTTTTATATTTTCGGTCGAACACATGAATTCCGACTCAACCAACGAATTTTGAATCTAGTGGTGTTCTGTTCATCTAAGTTCAATTATTTCAATTCAATTGAGTGTATCTCAGAACACACTCAACTTGAAGAAAGGGGAAACCCTCATTAGTTCCGAACTGTTTGTTTTCGTTAGCCAAAAATGGATAGGGCTAACTTGAAGATCAGGCATAGGCTACTCATATGCACTGTTCCTGATACGGTTATTCACTTTCAATTTCATGCATACCCGCTGCTTTAACAAAGAGCTCCTGGAATAACACACAAACTCTATCGTGAATACGTGTGGATCAGGAAACCATACTAACGTACAACGGAAAGAAACGGGAGCACATGTACTAGATGTAGTGGATGGACTTCAAATAACTAATCTACTTTCTTACTTCATATCAGAATTGAACTAGGTGCTCCACATAGGTAGGCATCTTATCTGTTCAAAACTAGTTCATTATATCTGCTTTTCAGTTTCCAATGGATGAGAATCTCCCAATAATACATCTTCGAAAAATCAACAACTCACAACAAGATGCTGAAAAAGTATAAGCCTAAATTTGGGTTTTGAAGTTAAGAATCACTATTTCATGAGGATCTCACCTATTGAAATACTGGCAAAAATTCTTATTTGCGTATAATGAATCAAAAAAACCAAACCAAAATATTTGAATCTTTCAACTAGAAAATATTTCCATTACATAGAATCTTTCACAAAAATGGCATGATCCATAAGAAATAACACCGAGAAGAAATACCGGAATTAAAGCGACAAATCTGATTGTTTTCGAGTGCTCAAGAGTGACCTCGGATACCGCTGCACACGTCGGGTGGTCCTAATAACAACAGTCTTAAAACTTCAAGTTTATTGGAACCTTCAAGTAATTATCTAAAAAGATCGAAAGGTCAAAAGATAAAACAATAAATATGAAACCAACTACATATTGAAGTATAAGGTATGACCAATGGACGAAATACTTGAAGGTTTGAGACCTTTGTTGCTAATTCAGAAAAGGTTTCGAGAACTCAAATCAATTCGAATTCTTTCGAGTTGAAATTGAGACCTTAGCCATGAAACATCGTTTCGAAGGAAAATATCAAATTTGACAGATGGTTTCTGAGATATAGAAGATATAGAAAAAGATCTTTTTTCAATGTCCATGTAGCAGCATTTCGAATGAAATACTAAGAGCGTCCGCACACGGGTCATCCGATGTGCTCGACGCGTTTCCAGCCTAGTCTCTCGATACGGTTTCTTAGGCAATTCAAGCCAACGCCGCACACGAGTTGCACGATTCACTCGTCGGCCGTCCGCACACGGGTCGATCCGATGTGCTCGACGCGATCCAGTCTCGTCTCTCGAATCGGTTTCTCAAGCAATTCAAGGTGGCACCGTACACGGGTCGTTTCGAAACGTACGTTTGAGTTCCGTTCGCATGCCTCGTTTCACGCGACTGGCATGGAAGCAGAAAGTTCGAGGGGTTCGTACGTCGCTAGCTTTCCGATATAACGAAACATTATAAATTTGACTTTTTATTATTTTCAACATGATTCTGAGGCTCATGCATAATCTGTCTTGGAATTGATCATACAATTACATATAATGATGAAATCTTTCTATTGATTGCCCGATTTCGTCCTCACGCAAGGAAAATACTATGTGGGATAATACTGACTTCATTATTAAAATTGTGAATTCTTATTATCTTTACCTCCTCGAATGAATTCAACGTTGTCCCGGCATAAAAAAAAATTATAAAACGTATTATCCGAAATATTTGAGCGCATGTTCCAGGTAGCTCAATAACAGCGTGCTTATGTCCAGAAGTCTAGTTTTTGAAATTTTCTGCCAAAAGCTTTAACGATTAATATCGACACATTTATGGAAATTTTTGGGGACAAAATCAATTCTGTCGGCCCGTCCGTCCTATACCAAGATGATATACAAAGGAAAAATGCCAGCGATTTGGAATTTCCAGGTAAGAGAGCACATCTGAATGCGATGATTTTGCTCTAATTTCCTAGATAACTCGGGAAATACTGATCCGATCAAATGAAACTTGGAAGTTTGTTGTCAAATACCTTTCGTTGAAATCGTACCACAAGGAAAATGAAAAAATCAGGGATTTATATTCAAATATTCGAATCTCATTTCCTAGCGATATACCTTATTTCCATTTGATATTTGGAAATACAAGCGAAATGACATCTCGAATGCATATATCGCCGAAATCATCAGATGGATATTGATCAAATATTCTCTGTATTGAGGGTCCAATTAACGACTGACCAAACGGATAAATTGCAAATGACCAAAAATTCATCATATGTGAGTCCTACCTAGTCGTTCAAAACTATTTTCGGTGCAAAATATCAGACTTCTGAGATGGAATTATTCACTCTCGTTTCCTAGGACATGCGCGTAAAAACTATCATCTAATGCGTAGATGCTCATCAAATGTATCCATCCAACTTCGTATAATTCACATTTTTTGTGCGATCAATGCACAAAAACTCCTCACCATTTACCTAATGGTACGAGGTAAATATATGAACACGAAAAAAAAACCATTAAGTTTAGCACAAACCTCGAGGTCACTATTTAACAATAGTGTTTCGATTTTTAATTTGATTGGATATTTATATTCGGAGATCGGAAAACATATAAGCTTCGTGCCCATTTCCTCGTTAACATAGTTTGGTACTCACGAAATTGTGCATCGACCTTCATGCTCTCATTTTCACATCAAGTTCTTGATTACTATTCGATTCGAACTGTATTTTTGGAGATAGTAGGGAAATAAAATTTTTCTGAACCTGCATTTGGTGAATATACGTAGCCAATTCGCGAATTATGCCTTCCTTATTGAACTCCAAACCTGTTCTGCCATCATAAAGTCCATGAGTAGATTAATTCGGTAGTTATTGTATTTATGATCGGTGGTTAGGCCAGCCGTAATCACAATCATTTCCCAAAGGAGCTTTTTTGGCACTCCATGATAATTATATATAATAAAATATAACAAAGTAGGTTTCGGGCTTAATAATTACGAAGACCGGATTCGTGAGTGGTTGAAACCTAATGATTGGTAGACATGCCCATTTAAATTTTATTTTCCCAATATTTCCAAAACTAATGATCGGATTGAATTTATATATAGTTTTTTATCGAAAAATGACAGATTGAAGGTTCATGCAAAATTTCGTGGGAACCATATGAAAAGAAGAACGCCAAATCTTTCCATCAGAAAGTGAAGTTGTAATTGGCAGGGTCAACGTAAATGAGTGACCACTTTGTCCAGGAATTTGAGCTATCGCTAAACAGTTCCTGCCCTCCCGTCAATGCTTTTCTAGATTATTTTTGAAACAACCTGTATATCTCATTCGAAAATCAAACCACTGTTGAGCCACACGGAACACAGAGGAAGATAAATCATCAAAATGGATATATAAACAAGAGAATAGTTCTAATTAATATTTTGAGGCATCCTGTATATATTCTGAAATAAGCCCACCCTGAAGCAATACTGAATACAAACCAAAGGATACCATCAAAATATATTCATAAACAGCGGAATTGTGGAAATTAACTTCTTGGTAGACCCTTTGTATTTTGCCATAAATATCCTGCCGTAGGTAGGAAATTTCCTACCAATTCATTCAATAGAAAGTTGGTGATGCCAACGAATGAAGCGATTATGCTGTTTTATGTAGCTTAGATATGCTCTGTATATTTTATTCTAGAGAGGGGCGACCTCGTCATATTGAACCCAGCGCAAAATAATTATTAAACTTAAAAAAATAGTTTTCCATGAATTGACAACCTTCTTTTGACGCGCTGATTTTGAAATCGGCACTATCTATGGTCAATATTGAATAAAATCGAAACTCATGACGTACGAACTTGCCGACGTCGCACTGTTCGAGTCGAGCACATCCCGTCGGCCACATCGCGTCGACCCGTGTGCGGACGCTCTAAGCGATTTTTGGTCGAAATACCTTCAAATTGATCCTTCGAATTATAAATATGCCTATTATCGATACATACAATAGAGTGTCATAATTCCAGATTGGCAGATCCACAGATTTTGTTTATGATCATAAGAGAAGACAAAGATGGGCATGAGATTAAGGTTCAATATTTTCCAAGAATGGCTGGGAAAAATTCACTACGAATATCTGGTGATGCTCTCGCTCTGATTGAATTTGTTTGAATAAGGATCAACCAAATAGTAACGGTTGAAACAGTTCAATATTTGATATTTTGATATGTAGTCTTTGTATTGGTATTCTACAATTAACCACTGAATTTCAATTCGATAAGATAAGAATTTTCTGAGTTTTCAAGTAAACAAGGATTCATCCAATTCACGCTCTACCCTACCTAGCCTCAAAATTTCAAGGGCCTAGCTTCTAATTTCCGAAAGTGAAAAGGTTGAGGCCATTGATATTTTTAGCTGGAAATCCAAAAATTATAGACGAGCACGCAAAAACAGTTAGGATAATAAACAAGTATTTGTGTGAATATTCGTAGGATATTTGACAAATTAATTGAAAATCAAGTATGGTTTTACCGACGTTACGATACCATTCCTTAATTAATTATTCAAGGCTCATTCAAATTGAAGCTTATTGAAACTGGAATAAAAAAAGAAGAAAGCAATAAATCACTGATTCTTATTCATAATGGTCAGTGAAACATATATAATATGTAGTTACAATCGAACAATAATATCATTTGCATTGGAACCAGTGGTTTAATCCTTCATTTCAGGGATACCGACTTCTATGTGAGAACTAGTAATATTTTGCTTTTCATATGTTCCCATGGCTTTGAGTCTTGCTTCTCAAAACCATTTGCTGAGTAATATAATGAATTTTTTTTTCGTTTTTCATCTTTCATTACTGTTTGCTTAATCCAGGGAACACAAATATTACGCTCAAATATCTGTGGCGTTCAAACATGATCCGTAACAGATGAGTTGACTAATTTATGGAGAACTCCTGGAATATATCAACAATGACCGAAAACTCTAATGTAAAATGAGCCATTGTGAATTTTTGGCGACAAAGCAATATTTTGGAAACTGATATTTTATGAAATTTAAAGAGATCCAGACGAAACAGCAGTGACAAACGGTGTGCCATTCAGAAGGCTACGATTTTATTTTTTGATTTTGTTTTGAGTAACTGATTTGGTATTGAGCATGAAGGTTGTTTTTCATTCATCACTAATTTTTACGCGCTTTTTCTGGGGAACAGCGCGTTCGAGTTTCGTCACAATGTTCGTAATTAACGAATTTTGAGTCGAAAATGGTTCTAAACGATCTAGTTGAACACTCTGAAAAACAAACCGCGGTCAAAGTCAACTCTGTCTGTCCGTCCGTATGTGCTTTTACTTTCAAAGGAAAGGACCTAACGACTCCAAACTTCCAGATTCGATTTGAAGTCCAAGTATTTCGGTTAATTTTGTTTATGGGTGGAATCGGTGGAATAGTTCCAGAGTTAGGCCAATTTAAAATTTTGAGGTTTACTTTTCGATATCTCATGACGTACTGATTTGATCAAATTGAAACACTGAATCTAGTTCAATAATAACAATGCACAACTCAGGGCAAAGTTTTGTGTTGATATAGTAGTCATACAATCAAAAAATGTTCATTCTGAAACTTTTAGAATATTTATTGAAAAATTTTTGTTTTCTCCGGAAATAATGATCGAGTTTCAACGAAATTTGGCACAGACCTTGAAAATTGGCATTCAACAACAATGCTGCAAATTTCAATTCGATGCGATATTTCCTTTTGGAGATATGATAGAAACAATATGTCCAATCTCGTTTGAATCGTTTGACCAAATACATTCATTGAAAATCTGTAAACTGCAAACGAATCCTCGTATCGAACGCGGTGTTATACATATATTCTCAAGACTAGCAACATGACAAATTACGTGTCCAAGGGAATCATGAAGTCTCAAGTGGCCACTGCGCTCAACAATCTGTACTTATGATTTTCCTTTGTCCTCTGTCCGAGCATAGAAATATTTACATAAAGCCTTGTATGTAAACTGTTGAGCCGGGTTCAGATGAGAGTAATCCGAATAGCGAATGCAATAAAACACAGACATTTTTATGGTTCGGGGCAGCACTCTCTCTGTCCCGTCGGGACTCGATTTTCAACTCGAATGGTGCATTCGAATTCATCATTCGAGGCTGAGCTCGAGTGCCGTCCACATAATTCGCCGAATTGTTTATCAAATTTTAATGCATTCGCTGTTCGGATTACACTCATCTGGACCCGGCTGAAGGCTTTTACCAAAGTGCAAATGAGATTGGGACATTCCATGTCAAATTTTCGCTATCAAGAAACCCATTTTGAAAATTTGGACATCTTGAACGCGAGAGATGGTCAAAGTGCACGTAAAATAAATCCGATTAGTCTTGCTTACGGTTTTATCACTGAGCAAGAACCCGTCTACAGATATCACAGTCTTGCATGCACTTTTGTCGTACCCTAGTAATCATGGCACGATTAGACCTTGATGGTTCAGGAAAAGAGACCTTCATTATTGGCATCGTACGTTCGCAGATTGGACTTAAAATCAATTGTAACGTCTTCACAGTACTACATTTTGTTAGGTGTCGAGGTACGGGTGATAACACGAATGTGCTATGGTAAGAAAAGTCTAGTAAAAACCAAATCCAGGGTGCTTCAATGCTTTGCTCTTTCTGTCCTTCCCTCCCCTTTATCCATCTCTCTGTTGGAACAACTGAATGCGCAGTGCTCTTACGCTCAAGTAGTAATGAATATTCTCTGATTTGAATCGCGTGCTGAGTACAAATTCTCAACTCGAAGTTGGAGTTCAGACAGTGAAACTGCATTCAGAATCAATTCGCGGGCGAAGTGCAACTTCAACACGCAAATCGCCCATTCACAATGAAAGCCCAGATTTATGACAATTCTATGGTTTATGTTGTTGGATTAGATCTAATATAAAACGATTTTAAGAGTCTCGTAGTCCTCATCCATGTTTCCTTCATTCAGTTATTAATAATTGTTGCAAATATAAGCAAAATACCTGCAAAACTCCAAGAAAACACATCAAACCTCCACAACAGAAGGAATGTGGGATAGTCGGCACGAAGTGTAGGTCGAAGTCGAATTGCAAGCATGCATGGAATGCTGCCGACTTCAACTTGCATGCCAGCACGTAATTCATTGTGAATGAAAACGTTGGAACCCATATGCTCAGCACACGTGGCACTTCGCCCGAGAATTGATTCTAAATGCAGAAAGCCACAATCGTGACATCAGGTGTATTATGCGGCGCTTCTTAACAGTTTAAAAAAAATGATGAATAATTATTATCAATACTTGCCCCAGAATAAATCGGCAATCGTACAAAATCACGTCATTGGGTTTATACAACGAATTGTTGCGAGTTAGATTTCTTTTGCTGTCTGTTACGGAAATTTGTAGATGTGTGAGGGAAAAGCATGTGCAAACGCTCCTGACTCCAACTCCTACAATATCTTGAACTGCAGACGTTACGCTGGTTCGAAGAAACTACGGCTGAAGGCTAGACGCTGGTCGTAGAGCAACATACCTATTTTGAATTAAATTGTACCCCTATCAGATTTCAGCTTCGAGTATTAGGAAGTTTTTATTACGAGAATATTACGGGGCTGCCGCCCTTCATTTTTCAATACATTTTTCAGTTTTTCTTTAAGCTATAGGGAAAACATGAACGTACCAGTAGGCTGCCTCAGATATCTTTATAAAACAGTTGGCCATATATAAGGGTTGTCTAGTATCTTTTCGCGCTCGAGATCGGTATGGAACTCAGTAAAAAAAAATCCCCAAATATCAGCATTATCCGATTTCGAACCAAAATGCCTTGAACGATTAAATTTGTCCTAATTGTGAAGAATCCATGGTATGATTCAAGTCTATCCATTTAGACGTCACGAAAATGTTCACAAACGGAACCTACAGATTCGGGAACTTCAAAGAGGATTGATATCCAAATAGAAGGGATAATTTCGTTATTGGATGAAACCCACCAATCGGCTTCCAAGCAGGAACTCTTTGCTACTTGGTTATCTGAAAACTCGAAAAATATCGAACTGATTAACTTCACGAGGACCATATCATTGAAAAAATTATTATAATTTCGAGCAAGCTTTCAAGTTTCCATTTTACAACCGACTGCAGATTTCAACTCGATCGAAAAAGTATTATCGGAATTGATATCAAGAGAAAAATATTTTTAATTTAATATTTTTAATTTTCAACCATGGATATGAATTCTTGTGAGCCTATTCTAGTGAGGTCTGTTCGGCTTGAGAAATGATAGGATAATTTCTTTCGAACTTTCGTATCTCTGAAACCATCAGTCAGATTTTGCTGTGATTTTTTGCAAAAACGAAAGCTTTCAAGCAACCATGTGACAACCTACAGTAAGATTCTAACTGAATCGGTTATGTGTTATCGGAATTGACATGAAAAAAATATCCCGAATCAGGGTGAGTCTTGAAGTTGTACATTCATTTTAACCATAGGTTCCTCCCATAAAATTGAGCTTTTTTTCGTTTTAAATTTTTCAGGTTCGGCTCCGTTAAAAAAGTTATGAGCATTTGAATATTTTTCAATGCACTAATACAATCCTGGACTCTGCTTGCAAGTTGAGATATCTCTAACGGTGGTTTGTATTGCAGAATTAACAATCTACTACTTGAAGTCCGAAGAAATATGATCGGAAAAACTCATTTCCTCACTTAATTCTCATGATGGTACTCCTTGCGGTATTATTGACGAGAAAATATTTCACTACACTTGACCATTATATTTTAATATAAAAATAATATTCCACTTGATATTCGTGCGAAATCCAGTTGTATTCACCATGAGATTCTACACAATATTGTCCATTCTTTTTAATATGAAGAATCCATAATCATCCCAATTCATAAATGAATTAAATGAAATCACTCAACTAACCAGAAACATCTATTGAACTCTAGAATTCTATGTAAAGTCTGGTCCATGGACATAGACTATGTCTGTAGTCTGGTCACGAAAATGCATAGACTGATGATGTTATTTGCATCATGCAGAGATCTAATATTTAGTATATGCGAAAAAGATAAATATTTCTGTTTATTCTGTGTTACGGGTAATCGTGCGCGAAACCCAATTTATGGCCTTTACTAGCTCAAGGTCTGATCCACAAAAAAGTGAATTTCCCGAATTTTCATCAGATTTTATAACGTCCAATGTTGGATATCTCGAAAACGGTTCATTTGAAGAGAAATTATGATGAATAATAAAGGGTTATAATAAAATGATTGAAGATTCTCATAATGACTCGAGATAAACTTATTCTGCGTTGTTCCTGCTAATTTACCATAATTTCATGAATCGGGCAGTCTAAAACTACAAAACTGATTAAAGTGGGATTGAATGGAATACTGTGGAATAAGTGTCATAGCTATAGAAAACTCAACACCAAAATTCATTCCATTCTGAGTAACCATGTCAAAGCTCAAAAGAAAGACCGATTTTATTCTGAAAATTTCAACAGTCTGTATCTTTCAACCGGGATGAATCTGGAGAAATAGTTAATAAAATACCTAAGTGTTCAATTCGATGAGACGAATCTAAGGTTGAAATTAATGCATTACTCAAAGACTCACCCTGTATGTAGGTACACTAGCACCCTTGACTTAGCTTCGATTTCGTTTCGAGAATTTCGAATTTTCCAGTCGATAATTCAAAAAATAACGATCCGTTGAATTTGGATAATTGATCTTAAGGCATCCACATAATTATTTGGATATCATCTAGTGAGAAATTTTCAGTTTGAAACATAAAAATAATTAATTTCGGAATTTTGTATTTAAGAAAATATATTGATGTAAATTCCGATATAAAAAGTGAGTTTTCAAGCTTTCCATTAGAAACCGACGAACAGATTTCAATCTGACCAAATATAAATTCTCAGAATTGATGTGAAAAAATTATTTCGAATGAGTAGCCACACGAGCACCGTTGACCAATGTTCGATTTCCTCGTGGGAACTTGAATTTTTTTTGGCAATTACTCAAAAACTAACAATCCGTTGAATTCAGATACACGAGTTTAAAGCACTGACAGAAATACATGAAGAAAGCTAAGGGACGTCTATTCTGCTTAGGAAAAAAAGAAAATTCATTCCAAGATTTTTGTGTCTCAGAGACCATCAGAGAAATTTTAATATGATTTCCCATTAATACGAGTTAGCTTTCAAACTTCAATTTGAGAATCAAAAGCCAGATGTTTAGATCGAATAAGTATAATCGACATATTGGACAGCATCTATAGATAATGAAAAAAAAATTCATTTCGAAGTTTTTGTATCTCAGAAAAAGTCAGTCACTTTTTGCTGTGATTTTTCGTGAAAAAACTTAGGCTTTCATTTTCACATTTGGCGAGTTACTGCCAGGTTTCAACCCATTTAAATATGTATTATCGAAATCGATATGAAGAATATCTCGAATATTTAGTTATGTTATGTAGTTAGCTATGTTACTCACGTTAGTACCGTTGACTAAGGTAGGATTTTCTAGAGAGAACTTGAATTTTTCCTGTCAATATTTCAAAAAATAACGATCAATTGACGTCGAATGAATGATTTCGAAGCATCCTCATAAATACTTGAGCACAATCAAGCAAGGACTATTCAGCTTCAAAAATAAAAATTATCATTTGGAAATCTCTGTTCCCCGGAAACCATCACTCAGATCAACGTGAGTTCTCCGGCTTTCATTCAACAACCGACTGCCAAATTTGAATTCCATCGTCTTATTAGAATTGACATAAATAAAATCTTGAATGTGTAGGTACATAAGCACTGTTGACCAAGGTTCGATTTCCTAGTCAGAACTCGAAGTGAGATGATTGATTTGAAAGCATTATCATAAATAAGTAGGAAAATTCAGTATAATCCAAATATGAGGGCTTAGTTCGTCAATTCGTGTAATCGACCAATCGGCTTCGAAGATAGAAGTATGTGCTCATTGGTTGTCTGAAAACTTGAAGATATCTAATTTATTAACTGATTTCCTGAGATACAAGATGAGCTTTCAAGTTTTCATTCGACCCAATACTGCCGAATTCAACTCCATCGAATATGTTTCATCAAAATTTGAATGAAAAAAATTACTTCAATACTAATGTTCATCTGCACCTTTGACTAAGGTTCGATTACGTTGTGAGAAGTCTGAAAATAAGGATCTGTTAAATTTATATAATCGATTTCGAGTCATCGACATAATTACTTGGACAGAATTTGATGAGGAATACTCAGCTTGAAAATGAAAGGAAAATCAATTTTGAATTTTCCGTATATCAGAAACAATAAATCAGCATTGGCTGCGATTTCCCTTGAACAAACTCAAAATTTCAAGCTTACATTTGAAAACCGAGAGCTCACTTTCAATTCGATGGAATATGGTATAAAGGTGAAAAACAATCCCTTAAATTTGAATTATTGATTTTAAAGCATCGACATGATTACTTGGACTAATCTAGTGAGCACTATTCAGCTTGAAGAATGAAACAGCAATTCATTGATAAATTTTCGAAATCACAGAAACAATAAGTCAGATATGGCTGTGATTTTTCGTGAAGAAACGTCAGGATTTGAGCTTTCCTCTGATGAAATACTGCCAGATTTCAAACCGTTCGAATATGTTTTATCGAGATTTTAATTCAGTTCAATTCATTCAATTTAATTATATTCAATTTAATTCAATTCACTTTCAATTGAATCAATTCAATTCATTAGATTGGATTTTTTTCGATTCTATTCCATCCAATTTTATTTAATTTATTCGATTTGAGTCTACACAAACACCAATTACAGGTAATTACGGTGCAGACAGAAACAAAGCCTAACCTAAAACAATATTGCCGCCAATTCACTAATGCCAATATTGAAAATATCTTACATCTCAAATTTTGTCAATATTTCATTACACGCGATCATCGTAGAATTTATTTTGGTTTTTGTTTTTGATTCTTATACCAAGGGCATTATAAATTTGGGTACTGGTTGAACAATCAAACTCTTCGGAACTACTTAAGATCGATCTAATATCTTATGCTCTACCAGTCAAGAATTCAAAGTGACTATTGAATTTTGAATTCGGTTGAAACATGACACCCAAGTCTTTGGTCTTTGACTCACGCTCAACCATCAGCGAACCCATTGGGTAATTAGATTTCACCGGATTTTGCTTCCGCGTGAAACTAATAACATAACATTTTTTCACATTCAACGACATTTTGTTCCTCCTTAACCATTTTTCAACCCCATTAAGGTCTTTTCCAAAAAAGGTCGCAATCTGACAGCTTCAAAATTTTCATAAACAGCTTGAGATCGTCCGCGTACATCAAACCAAGACAGAATCTCAGGTGCACAGGAAGATCATTAATGGAAATCAAAAAAAAGCAGCGGACCTAGTTTGCTTCCTGGAGTACACTTGAAGTCTGCAAGCCGCAAACTGCGTTTTGGGTCTCAGATATGATTCAATGAACTACAGGCTTTTTCGAGAGCTTACCTCCGGCAAGCTTTCCAATGGAAATTGCATGACTAACTTCATCAAATGCCGTTTCGCAATAGGTCTTTTGCATGTAACACGAATTATCATATTTTTATGTTTTTCTCATTCTTTATCGATACAAAATCATAATGTATGCTATCACACACTCCAATAATTCACGAATTTTGAATAATTCTGTATTAAAAATGGCCAAATCGGGACTCAAGGTCGAAGCGGAAGAAACGCGTCAGATCGCCTCTCTCGTTATTGTACGATTCACCGATCGATACAGCCCGACGCTGTTTATTGGCTTGCTAGAGGAAAAAGTACACGAGAAGAGGAAGAAAGTGGATAAATCCCCATACGTCACGGAAACCCCGAAGTTCCTTCCATTTAAACAACCGACATGCGGAGCCAAATTTAAAAGAGCATTTTCTCTTTAAAAATTGAAATTTTTGATGGTGGTTAAAGTTTTTCAGTGTTCTTACGAATAGTATATTTGATTCCAATGATTAAAAAAATTCATGAAAGAGATATATTGATATATATTATAATGACCTGATAAACCCTTTTTTTTTGCTTCCGCTGTCATCTCAGTAAAACCAAAGACTGCTTACCGTCAATTCACCCAGTAAAAACCTTGCTGACTCGGACCCATTGTGGGGTTTTCATTTTTGGTTATATCGTTATAAATTTTTGTGTCCAATATTTTCACAAAGCATTCGAGATGCCTATCGGTCGGTAATTATGAAACTGATTCAAATCCCCTGCCTCATAAATGGGAGTAATCAGGAAATACTTCATTTGATATGAACAAGTGAAAAATATGAAGTAGTGGATCAATCAGAAAATCAATGCAACCCTCACAAATATAGGGAGGAATATTATCTGAACCTAGGGTATTTTTCGCTTCCAATTTTTGACAATTTCCTTTAGATCGTCCCATGTTACCAGGAAAAACCCATGAGTTTCCTACTTCTACCCTGTGTTACAGCGGTCAGCGTCCGTGATGTAAACGGACTTCAAGAACTGAGCAAAATGATTTGATATGTCCTCCGCACTACTGAGAGACCCTTTTTTAAATTTCATTGTAATTGGTATCTTAGTTTGAGATTTTTTATTCTTCATGAATAACCAAAAAGGGAAAGGATCAATCCTCAAATTTCTTTTCAGTTGCTTCTCAAATTCAATGTATTGAAGCTTCGTTTGATGCTGGATATTACCTTTCAACTCAGAATAATCTACACCAATATGATTCTTCTTATAAAGTTAATATTTTCTAGTTATTTTTTGCCCCAAATCGTTAGTAAACCAAACTGGTTATTAACGTTTTGTAATAACAGGATTACTCTGTCTGAATTTAGGAATAGCTTGGTCCAAAATACTTCACATTAGATCATAAAAACGGTTTACACTTTCAATGACATCCTCACATCTAATTACATCCAAGCTTTCACATTGTTATATAAGATTATAGAAAAACCATTATTTAGCTTATCATTGTGATAATCTACGAAAATTTTAAGTACTGGATGATATCTATCCTGCTCTAAAAGAGTACCCTGTGATATAACCACGGTAAATATGGACATATTGGAAAGAATCGAATCCAAAGTGCGGTTCCTAAAATTCATGACCTTATCATGTTGTTTCAGATCGAATAGATTCTGTTACAAATCGGGTGTTCAGAATTTATCAAATTAATTAGCAGTGGACTATGACAGATGATTGAGTTGGATGAAATGGTTCAAAAACGATATTGCAAATATAAATTGCACCAAACAATTGAGAAGCAAAATCATACATAACAGAAAATTTGGAGTGAAATTTGTCATCAGAAAGACACAATATTTACAGTGATGGATTATAATCAGTGGGCGTGGGAAATTCTACCAGAAAAAGAGGAGGTTTACAGTGATAACCTCAAAAAAAAATGCAGAGATTGTGAAAGTACGGTTTCAAAGTAATTATGTATGCTTAAGTGGGTAGTCAATAAAAATGCAGCAAACATGAATGTGTATAAAATTAAAGTGATTTGAGTTTTGCAAATTAATACACATTTCAAAAATAATGACAGTTATACTACACGCAGTATTTAGGACACTACCTTTTTATGAACTGAAAAAAGAATTAACTGCTTTCCACCATTTCAACATCTGACCATTATGAGTAGCTGAAAATGAATTCACAAGTATCATTTTCAAGAACATAATTGGAGCAGGAGAAATGAATGATGATGAAAATAATTACTCACTTAACTATCACCCTTAAATGTGAGATGTTCTGAATAAAATATGAGAAATCTAATCGAGTAGGAAAGATAGAAAACTGAATCAATTAATTTATAGAGGTCAATACTGAGTGTAGAAAGGTCAGTGCAATCAGTAGTGAATTATTCAGATATTCAAGTGATAAGGTAAATTTGAATAGATTCAAATTAATAAATATAAATTACTAGCATTTGAATCCAACTCATTTGAAAGTACATTGGAGATGAACATGTGTGAGCAGCCAGTTATCATTATTCGATCAGAGTAAAATTCCTAATGCCGGCAAGAATCTAATAATGCCCAGCATTATTTTCGAGGGAGAGTATAATCAAGAGCAAATGGTTCTAGCTGAATGCAATCGATATATGATCGATTATACAAACTACCGGTTTCATTTCAACAACGTGCACCATATTCACTATGAACGTGAATGAGCGATTAAAACCAGTAGTTTGAGCAGAATTAAATAATGTGAGTTGTTAACCTGGTTATCACAATAATTGCACTGACTTAACAGGAGTTGATCAATGATACTTTACAACCTCAAGTGAGTAGAACAGTTAATTTTGGAAGAACAAAAAAAAGCGAACCAGTTGGAAAATGTCCAGGCGTATATGCTGAACAATCTACAGGATCACCACTTAGTGGGTCAAGGGATTGCTTCAATCTAGTTGAGTCGTGTCATCAGTTCTTCGATGGTGAGAACTTGATTTTGCACAGTACGGTTGAAGTAGAACTGAAACGATTTGACAGTGGATTTTCATTTTCCATCCATGTGGAGTGCTTTAGGTGAACTGAAACTCCAATTTGTTCCATATTGCCTGAAACGGTAGCTAAGAATCTTGTTTCGGGAGGATTTTCTGGTGAACAGACCCTTGTGGGCTACCTAGGCTCCCATGAAGCTGGTACCACAATCTGAATACAATGTATGGGAGATACCACTTCTAGCTGTAAATCTACGATGTGCACCAATGAAGCAGTCAGAAGAGTAATTTGTATTTGTATTCGTATTTTTTCCGAATATCCTAGGCTTCAACGAAACCCCTCAGAAGCTTAGAGCTTGTGCGAGTTAGGATACCGGGTGTGTTCTGTGTAGGCTTTGTTACTAATTCCTTGCGCCACGTTAGGAACAGCACTGTTAATTGTTTACCCAACAGCGAATGGTTGGACGGTCCCCTAAGAACCGGAAAAGTTATTTCCCGGCCAAGGGCTTGAACCCCAGACCTTACGATAATGGAGCTTGCGCTCTAACCACTGACCTACCGCCGCTTTAATAATAACTTTCGACTTCCCAATGGGCAGTGAAAGTAGCAAAACAAACAAACACACACACTCAAACTTTGTGCGTTTTCGATTTTGATCGAGAAAAGTTTATGAGAATTTAAACATATGGGCGTTGGGCAAAGAAGAATTAGACTGCAGGGATTTGAGCTCATGCGTTAGCTGTGAGATTTTCCTTGAACCAAAATATTCTGGATCTTTGGGAGTCACCTGAATTTAGTTGAATGGAAAAAGAATTTTATTGGGTCGGGAGACGATTCTGAAACAAAAAGACGTGACATATAACGGACGATTCAGCTGGAATATCTGAAAATCGAACCCCAGCGACAATTGGGATTCCCCATGACGAATGAAAAAATAGGTTTGGATTCAGACTCACAGAGACTTGTCACAGCTGCCTGACGACGTGTCTGAGAATATTCTGACTTGAAAAGTCTTGATGGTTTAGGTTGAGATGCATCTTGATGCACAATCTCCTTAATTTTATTTGCAGGAAATGTATCTCTAATGAGCCACTGAAGTGAGTTCTTGGATACGCATTACTCAGTTCCGCACGAATTCTTTCCAGCGGAAAGGGTGACCTGTGATCCCTACAAGAGATACAGATGAATCCGTTCACGAAGTTGCTTGTGTGATGTCTAGATTAGGAGCAGAGTAAACATAATTAAACAATTTGGCTAAGAAAAGGGCAGCAGATCATTCGAGTCTCAGGATAGTGAGTTCATTTACAGGCGATACTCCGGTTTTGAAACAGAGAAGTGCCAATTTCGATCCTGCATAGGTGAATAGATAAGTATATGAATGACCGCAGCCATAGCCAATTTGTAAGCATTAGAAAAACTATGGAGTTGTACGCGTACATCTTTTTTTGGTACACATCCATCGTGAAACTTTGATGCTGACCAACATTGTGAGATCTTCTCTGATAATACACCATATTAGCAGTTCATCCCATGTTAACTAATGCAGCCAGAGTTCTTGCAATCTTCGCTCTGATAAAATAATCGCTTGCACTTTATTGGGGAAAAATACCAGAGTCGGATCGAACAAATTTTCAGGAATTTTTCTAGGTACTTTTGCCCTTAGCAGCTGCAATAAAGTAAATACAGACGCTTTTTAATGGCTAAGAAGAACTCGATTTTTATAAAAAATCGCTCGCACTTGATTAGGAAAAAAATACCAGTCGGATCGAACAAATTTTCATGATTTTTAGGTATTTTTGCCCTCAGCAGCTGCGATGAAATAAATACAGATGCTTTTAATAAGCTAAAAAAACTCGTTCTCCATAAAATAATCGCTTGCACCTGATTGGAAAAAAATACCATAGTCGGATCGATCAAATTTTCATGAATTTTTTTTTGGTTCTTTTGCCCTCAGCAGCTGTGATAGAATGAAAACAGAAGCTTTCTTATGACTAAGAAGAACTCGGTTTTCATGAAATAATCGATTGCACTTCATTGGGAAAAAACTACCAGAGTCGGATCGAACAAATTTTCGGAAATTTTGTTAGTTACTTTTGCCCTCAGCAGCTGCGATAAATTGAAAACAATAGCTTTCCAATGACTAGGAAGAACTCGTTTTTTATAAAATAATCGCTTGCACTTGATTGGGAAAAAAATACAGAGTTGGATCGAACAAATTTCCATGAATTTTTTTAGGTACTTTTGCCCTCAGCAGCTGCAATAAAATAAATACAGACGCTTTCTAATGGCTAGAAGAACGCATTTTTCATTAAATAATCGCTTGCACTTGATTGGGGAAAAAATCCCAGAGTCGAACAAATTTTCATGAAATTTTTTAGGTACTTTTGCCCTCAGCAGTTGCGATGAGGTTAATACAGATGCTTTCTAATGGCTAGAAGAACACATTTTTCGTGGAAAAATTGCTTGTTCTTGATTGGGGAAAAAATACCAGAGTCGGATCTAACAAATTTTCAGGAATATTTTTAGGTACTTTTGACCTCAGCAGCTGCAATGAAATAAATACAGATGTTTTCCAGTGGCTGAAGAGAACTCGGTTTTCATAAAATAATCGCTTGCATTTGATTGGGAAAAAAAATCAGTCGAATCGAACAAATTTTCAGGAATTATTTTAGATACTTTTGCCCACAGCAGCTGCGATAAAATAAATACAGACGCTTTTTAATGGCTAGAAGAACACATTTTTCATTAAATAATGGCTTGCACTTGATTGGGGAACAATACCAGAGTCGGATCGAACAAATTTTCAGATATTTTTTTAGTTACTTTTACCTTCAGCAATTGCGATGAAATGAATACAGAAGCTTTCTAATGACTAAGAAGAACTAGGTTTTCATAAAATAATCGCTTGCACTAGATTGGGAAAAACCTACCAGAGTCGGATCGAACAAACTTTCAGAAATTTTTTTAGTTACTTTTCCCCTTAGCAGCTGCGATTAATAGAATACAGAAGCTTTCCAATGACTAAGAAGAACTCGTTTTTCATAAAATAATCGTTGCACTTGAATGGGAAAAAATACCAGAGTCGGATCGACCAAATATTCAGGAATTTTTTTAGGTACTTGTGCCCTCAGCAGCTGCGATCAAATATACACAGACGCTTTCTGAAGGCTAAGAGTAACTCGTTTTTCATAAAATGATCGCTTGCACTCGATTGGGAAAAAAATACCAGAGTCGGATTGAACAAATTTTTATGAATTTTTTTAGGTACTTTTGCCCTCAGCAAATGCAATGAAATAAATACAGACGCTTTTCAATAGCTAAGAAGAACTCGTTTTTCATAAAATAATCACTTGCACTTGATTGAGAAAAAATACCAGAATCGGATCGACAGAATTTTCAGGATTTTTTTTAGGTACTTTTGCCCTCAGCAACTGCGATGAAATGGATACAGACGCTTTCTTATGGCTAGAAGAAAATATTTTTCTTAAAATAAGCGCTTGCACTAGATTGGGGAAAAAATACCAAATTTCATGAATTTTTTTAGGTACTTTTGCACTCAGCAGCTGCAATAAAATAAATACAGATGCTTTTTAATGGCTAAAAAGAACTCGTTTTTCATAAAATAATCGCTTGCACTCGATTTGGAAAAAATACCAGAGTGGGGTCGAACAAATTTTCAGGATTTTTTTTGGTACTTTTGCCCACAGCAGCTGCGATAAAATAAATACAGACGCTTTTCAATAGCTGAGAAGAATTCGTTTTTCAGAAAATAATCGCTTGCACTTGATTGGGAAAAAGATACCACAGTCGGGTCGAACAAATTATCAGGAATTTTTTTAGGTACTTGTGCCCTCAGCAGTTGCGATGAAATAAATACAGACGTTTCTAATGGCTAGAAGAACACATTTTTCATAAAAATATCGCTCGCACTTGATCGGGGAAAAATACCAGAGTCGGATCGAACAAATTTTCAGGAATTTTTTCAGGTACTCTTGCCCTCAGCAGCTGTAATGAAGTGAATACAGAAGCTTTCTAATGGCTAAGAAGAACTCGTCTTTCATAAAATAATCGCTTGCACTTGATTAGGAAAAAATACCAGTCGGATCGAACAAATTTTCATTTTTTTTTTAGTTCTTTTGCCCTCAGCAGCTACGTTTAAATGAATACAGAAGCTTTCTTATGACTTAGAAGAACTCGGTTTGCATAAAATGATCGCTTGCACTTGATTGGGAAAAAACCACCAGAGTCGGATCGAAAAAGTTTTCAGAAATTTTTTTAGTTACTTGTGCCCTCAGCAGCTGCGATGAAATGAATACAGACGTTTTTTAATGGCTGAAAGAATAAATTTTTCGTAAAATAATCACTTGCACTTGATTGGGGAAAAAATACCAGAGTCGGATCGAACAAATTTTCAGGAATTTTTTTATGTACCTTTGACCTCAGCAGCTGCAATGAAATGAATACAAATGCTTTTCAATGGCTAAGAAGAACTCGTTTTTCATAAAAAAAATCGCTATCACTTGATTGGAAAAAAAAAACCAGAGTCGGATCGAACTAATTTTGATGAATCTTTTTAGGTACTTGTGCCCTCAGCAGCTGCGATTAAATATACACAAACACTTTCTTATGGCTAAGAGGAACTCGGTTTTCATAAAATAATCGCTTGCACTCGATTGGGAAAAAAATACCAGTGTCGGATCGAACAAATTTTCATGAATGTTTTAGGTACATTTGCCCTCAGCAGCTGCGATAAAATGAATACAGACGCTTTTCAATAGCTAAGAATAACTCGTTTTTTATAAAATAATCGCTTGCACTTGAGTGGGAAAAAATACCGGTGTCGGATCGAACAAATTTTCAGGATTTTTGTTTTTGTACTTTTGCCCTCAGCAGCTGCGATGAAATAAAAACGGACGCTTTTCAATAGCTAAGAAGAACTCGCTTTTCATAAAATAATCGCTTGCACTTGATTGGGAAAAAGATACCACAGTCGGATCGAAGAAATTTTCAGGAATTTATTTAGGTACTTGTGCCCTCAGCAGCTGCGATGAAATAAATACAGACGTTTTCTAATAGCTGGAAGAATACATTCTTCGTAAAATAATCGATTGCACTTGCTTGTGGAAAAATACCAGAGTCGGATCGAACAAATTTTCAGGAATTTTTTTAGGTACTTTTGACCTCAGCAGCTGCAATGAAATAAATACAGATGCTTTTCAATGGCTTAAAAAAACTCGTTTTTCATAAAATAATCGCTTGGGACAAAAATACCAGAGTCGGATCGAACAAATTTTTAGGAATTTTTTTAGGTACTTGTGCCCTCAGCAGCTGCGATGAAATATACACAGACGCTTTCTAATGGCTAAGAGGAACTGGTTTTTCATTAAATAATCGCTTGCACTCGATTAGGAAATAAATACCAGAGTCGGATCGAACAAATTTTCATGAATTTTTTTAGATACTTTTGCCCTCAGCAGCTGCAATGAAATAAATACAGATGTTTTTCAATGGCTAAAAAGAACTCGGTCTTCATAAAATAATCGTAAACACCTGAGTGGGAAAAAATATCAGAGTCGGATCGAACAAATTTTCATGAATTCTTTTAGCAGCTGCGATCAAATAAATAATCGCTTGCACTTGATTGGAAAAAAAACAGAGTCGGATCGAACAAGTTTTCATGAATTTTTTTAGGTACTTTTGCCCTCAGCAGCTGCAACAAAATAAAAACAGACGCTTTTAAAAAGCTAAAAAGAACTCGTTTTTCATGAAATAATCGCTTGCACCTGATTGGGAACAAAATACCAGAGTCGGATCGAACAAATTTTCAGGAATTTTTTTTGGTACTTTTGCCCTCAGCAGCTGCGATGAAATAAATACAGACGCTTTCTTATGGCTAGAAGGAAAGATTTTTTATGAAATAATCGCTTGCACTTGATTGGGAGAAAATACCACAGTCGGATCGAAAAATTTTCAGGACTTTTTTTTAGGTACTTGTGCCCTCAGCAGCTGCGATGAAATATACACAGACGCTTTCTAATGGCTCAGCAGCTGCAATGAAATAAATACAGATGTTTTTCGATGGCTTAAAAGAACTCGGTCTTCATAAAATAATCGCTAACACCTGAGTGGGAAACAAATATCAGAGTCGGATCGAACAAATTTTCATGAAATCTTTTAGATACTTTTGCTCCAGCAGCTGCGATAAAATAAATACAGACGCTTTCTAATGGCTAGAAGAACACATTTTTCATATGATAATCGCCTGCACTTGATTGGGGAAAAATACCAGAGTCGGATCGAACAAATTTTCATGAATGTTTTTAGGTATTTCTGCCCTCAGCAGCTGCGATGAAATGAATACAGATACATTTCATAAGCTAAAAAACTCGTTTTCCATAAAATAATCGCTTGCACTTGATTGGGAAAAAATACAGAGTCGGATCGAGCAAATTTTCAGGAATTTTTTTTAGGTACTTTTGACCTCAGCAGCTGCGATGAAATAAATACAGATGCTTTTCAATGGCTAAGAAGAACTCTTTTTTCATAAGAAATCGCTTTCACTCGATTGGAAAAAAAAACCAGAGTCGGATCGAACTAATTTTGATGAATCTTTTTAGGTACTTGTGCCCTCAGCAGCTGCGATGAAATATACACAGACGCTTTCTTATGGCTAAGAGGAACTCGGTTTTCATGAAATAATCGCTTGCACTCGATAGGGAAAAATACCAGTGTCGGATCGAACAAATTTTCATGAATTATTTTAGGTAATTTTGCCCTCAGCAGCTGCGATGAAATAAATACAGACGTTTTCTAATAGCTGGAAGAATACATTTTCCGTGAAATAATCGTTTGCACTTGCTTGTGGAAAAATACCAGAGTCGGATCGAACAATTTTTCAGGAATTTTTTTAGTTACTTTTGACCTCAGCAGCTGCAATGAAATTAATAAAGACGTTTTCTAATAGCTGAAAATTTGTTCGATCCGACTGATCGAACAAATTTTCAGGAATTTTTTAGGTACTTGTGCCCTCAGCAGCTGCGATGAAATATGCACAGACGCTTTCTTATGGCTAAGAGGAACTCGGTTTTCATAAAATAATCGCTTGCACTGGATTGGGAAAAATACCAGTGTCGGATCGAACAAATTTTCATGAATTTTTTTATGTACTCTTGCCCTCAGCAGCTGCGATAAAATAAATACAGACGCTTTTCAATAGCTAAGAATAACTCGTTTTTTATAAAATATTCGCTTGCACTCGAGTGGGAAAAAAATACCAGTGTCGGATCGAACAAATTTTCAGGATTTTTTTTTGGTACTTCTGCCCTCAGCAGCTGCGATAAAATAAAAACAGACGCTTTTCAATAGCTAAGAAGAACTCGCTTTTCATAAAATAATTGCTTGCACTTGATTGGGAAAAAGATACCACAGTCAGATCGAACAAATTTTCAGGAATTTTTTTAGGTACTTGTGCCCTCAGCAGCTGCGATGAAATAAATAAAGACGGTTTCTAATAGCTGGAAGAATACATTTTTCGTAAAATAATCGTTTGCACTTGCTTGTGGAAAAATACCAGAGTCGGATCGAACAAATTTTCAGGAATTTTTTTAGATACTTTTGCCCTCAGCAGCTGCAATGAAATAATAATAATAATAATAGTAAATAAATTTTATTCAATGAATTTTCAAAATAATAACACAAAATACCAAATGAACAACTCAAACACATCTATACTACCTATCCTATTTAATGTATTTCAAGCACCTAGATGTGAAACACCTGTATGTGCTATAATATTATTCTTTCCTATTTTATAACCAAATTAAATCAGATACTCTTAAAAACTCAAAACAAAACCAACCACTAGGTCGGACAATAAACATTCCCAAGTCCAACCGCAAACCACCAAATCCACCAGAGACAACATCACCCGAAAAATCCATCAAATAATTTATAATTTTCAAAAATTACTTTTTTAAGTGCTAATTTAAATCGTTAAATCCTAGTGTAATTCCTCACTTCTAATGGTATCAAATTGTATAGTCTAGGACCAAAATAATTAATATATCTGAGGTCAAGTTTATTCGTACTGATTGGTAATTTAATTTGTCTGTTGTGTCTGGTTCTTGTTTCATATACATGATCTACGAGAGATTTCAAACCAGTTTTAGTGTGTACAAATGTGCACACAGTGAATACATACATGGATCTGATGTTAACAATTTGTTCATCAAAAAGCAAATGTGTAGGGTACAATCTATTTCTTTTATAAATAATTTTCAGTATATATTTTTGTATTATATTCAATTTATACAGGCTGTTATTATATAGTCCACCCCACACCAATATTCCATATTTTAAAATAGATTCCACAAATGCTTTATAAATTGTAATCAGAGTTTTTTTGTTCAAGAACTCTCTCAATAAGTAGAATTTATGAATAAGTTTTCGAATCTTATCCGATAGATAATCTATGTGAGGCTGCCATTTAAGATATCTATCAACCACAATTCCAAGATATTTTGTGGAATGAGTTTCGTTTATTGAATGTTTATCGACAACAATGGTATTATACAGGGTCTTTCACGAGGAACCTCACCCATATTTATACGGGAAACTACTGAACGTATTTTCATGAAATTCAACACTTATAAGTATTTCACGATGCTGATGAAATCTAAAATATTTTCAAGGCATGAGCACCTCCGGTTTTTCCGGAAATGACGTCAACTTCCGTTTTTCGAATTAGAACACCATTTTTTTATTGCGGAAATAGATTCCTTAGAAAATTTCAATTCATTTTGATGTTACATTTTTCAGTTTTGGTTGGAAAATTCTCTCTGAGCGGGAAAATTCGAAAAAAAAATCGAAAATAGAGCTCCGCTGAAACATGAATAACTTCGAGGTTTTTGGATGGAAAATTTTAATTTTTGGGATTTTTCAAGATGTAAGATAGATGTATCCACTTTAGGAATCGAAATCGCGATTCATCATACAGGGGGTGAAAAAATCGCTTTCAAAATTAGGGATAACAAAATCGTGAAAAATCAATTTTTTCAAATTAGAACCCCATTTTTTTATGGCAGATATTGAATCTACGTTAAAAATTATGTGAGTGTATGCATCACACCCTTGCCCTAAAGTGGATATTTTCTGAGTTATTCACAAAAAACTGTTTTTCGTCTTGAATTTTCAGCTATTTCTTTTCCCTTCACGCCAAAAAGATGAAATTTTCAGGAACTGTTATTTGAACCATGCTGTAGATTTTTCACCCCTTCTTGAAACCGATTTCAAGTTACTATTAGGAGAACCATGGCAAACTCTCGCAGTTATAACTAGAGAAGATGCTCAAAGTTTTGACCGTTAATTTCTAGACATTTATTTATACGTCTCAGGAATGCTTCGTGCGTTGCTCTTCTAATTTCATCAGGAGGAAGAGATCTGCAAAAGTGTTTAAAAACCAAATTGAGTTTCAAAACTATGAATCTAAAAATCTAAACAAACCTGAACGCATTTCTGACTCGTTCTATGCAGTCCTCTTTATCAGTCAGGGGAGTTGAGTAGACAATATTTTTTATCCTACCCCAAACATAATAGTCTAAAGGAGTTAAATCGGGAGAACGTGGTGGCCAAAGATGTGGACCATTCTTCGCCAACCATCGATCTTCAAATAGCCTGTAGAGGATATTTGACACATTGAGTGAATTGTGTGGAGGCGCGCCATCTTGTTGATACCATAAGTCATTATGGTTCTGTACTAGCGGCTCAATTATTTGAGTCAATATGTCAGAATATCTATCTCCTAAGGGAGAACATTCTTTAAATAATGCAAACATGTGTAGTGTTCTATCTTACCAGTTAAAGTCCCATCATAAATGTGAACATCGAGAATTGCATTATTTTTGATGGCGCAAAAAACATTGAAACTCCAGGTCTCTTGAAAGTTCCATTGTCTGAAGTGGTGGTTGTTCTCTTCATCCCAATAATGACTGTTATGCCTATTGAAAGAACCATTCTTTGTGAATTTAGATTCATCTGTCCAAATTATACAGTCCAAAAAGTTTTCATTCTCTTGAAATCGAATCATCATAGCTTCGCAAAACTCTGTTCTCCTGACGAAATCAGTTTCCTTCAAATGCTGTACCCTATTGAATTTATATGGGTGCATTTTATGTTTTTTTAATATTCTCCAAACACTCGATTGAGATAATCCCAGATCAACCTCGGCATCTTTGAGAGAATTTTGAGGATTCACACGAAAATATGCGAGAACTGTAATTTCGTTGTTCTCATCTTCTACTACACTTTTTTCTCTGTGTGTAGTTTTCTTAACGAAAGATCCGACATTTCTCAAGTTTGTCATGGTTCTGTTAATGGAATCTCTCGTTGGTCTGGGTCGGTCAGGAAACCTCTCAATGAACAGTCGAATCGTTCTATCTACAACTTTATTACATTCTCCATGAAGTAGAATGAGATTTAAATAATCTTTCTTGGTGAAATTAGGCATAGTGATCGATTTTATAACTTAATACGAATTATCACCAAATTAATAGTAAACACAAAATGCTACTGAATAAAGAGGAATTTGGCAGATGTTATTAATGATATCTATCATTAAAAAAAAATAATGTAAAACATGGTAAGTTTTTACATATGGTTCATAAGGAATTATTTATTTATCACTGGAGAGAAAACCGATGGCCGATTAGTTGAAATAAAGAGGTTTCCGATACAAATTCGAATCCAAATTCGCCATCTATTTAGGAACAACCTGTAACTTTTTTCTCTTGCATATTAGGGTAGTAAAATCTAAAACATGGTTTAAGTAACAGTTCCTGAAAATGTCATCTTTTTGGCGTGAAGGGAAAAGAAATAGCTGAAAATTCAAGACGAAAAACAGTTTTTTGTGAATAACTCAGAAAATATCCACTTTAGGGCAAGGGTGTGATGCATACACTCACATTATTTTTTAACGTAGATTCAATGTCTGCCATAAAAAAATGGGGTTCCAATTTGAAAAAATTGATTTTTCACGATTTTGTCATCCCTAACTTTGAAAGCGATTTTTCCACCCCCTGTATCATGAATCGCGATTTCGATTTCTAAAGTGGATACATCAATCTTACATCTTGAAAAATCCTAAAAATGAAAATTTTCCATCCAAAAACCTCGAAGTTATTCTTGTTTCAGCGGAGCTCTATTTTCGATTTTTTTTCCGAATTTTCCCGCTCAGAGAGAATTTTCCAACCAAAACTGAAAAATGTTACATCAAAATAAATTGAAATTTTCTAAGGAATCTATTTCTGCAATAAAAAAATGGTGTTCTAATTTGAAAAACGGAAGTTGACGTCATTTCCGAAAAAACCGGAGGTGCTCATGCCTTGAAAATATTTTAGATTTCATCAGCATCGTGAAATACTTATAAGTGCTGAATTTCATGAAAATACGTTCAGTAGTTTACCGTATAAATATGGGTGAGGTTCCTCGTGAAAGACCCTGTATGGTGGTCTATTGGCACCATTGAGTGAGAAGGCTATATAATTTGTTTTCTCCAAATTCAATGTAAGCCTATACGTTTGAAGCCATGCTATTATTTTCCTTAAGCTACTCACTGTTTGATATTTTACGTTTTCCCAGGAATTTCCAGATATAACCAGGGCAGTGTCATCTGCGTACGATATAGTTAGACCATTGACACGTAATCTCAGCATAGAATTGACATATATTATGAATAACATTGGTCCCAAGACCGTTCCCTGTGGTATGCCGATTTTTATCTTTAGTTTTTCACTTAATGTTTTATTAAGCTTCACCATCTGAAATCGTTCCGTCAAATAATTTTTGAACAGCTGTAAAGCCACCCCCCTGATACCATATCTTTCCAGAACATTAATGAGCTCATTATGAGGTACGGAATCAAACGCCTTAGCAAGGTCTAAAAATACAGCTAAACATTTTTTATTAGAATTCAAATTGTTGACTACTTCAGTGATTAACCTATGCATGGCATCCTAAGTAGAGCAGCCCTGAATAAATCCGAATTGGTTTGGGGATAAAACACCACTATCTTTTAGAAAACCAATCAGCCTTACTTTTACACATTTTTCAAACAGTTTGGCAAAATTACTAATAATGCTCACAGGTCGGTAATTATTAATAGTGGTTTTATTCCCCATTTTGTGAATAGATGTTACTATTGATGTTTTAAATTCATGGGGTACTATTCCAGTTTCTATTATTGAGTTTAATATATGTAAGAGAGGGTTTATAATTTCTAAATGTGTCTGCTTAATCACTTCAGCATGAATACCGTCATAGCCCGGTGCAGTTGTTTTTAAAGATGAAATATGTTCGACCAATTCATTTTTCGTTACAGGATTTAAATGAATAGCATCTACAATAGGAGTGTCAACATAAAATTCAACTTGTGGTGGTGGAATCGCTCTTTCCATTTCCACACCAATATTTATGAAATAGTCATTACAGAGATTCGCTGCATCAAATGAACTATTGAAATTCTGACCGTCTCTATTTTTTATATTAATAGAATTATTTTTTCCATCTTTTTCGTAAGTTGCATCCTTAATTACCTTATATAGTTTTTTGATGTTATTCTTATTATTTTCAATTTGATTTTTGTAATATTCATTTTTTTGTTTATGTATAAGTTTGTTTAGCATGTTTCTATACTCCTTGTATTTTTTCTCCAATTCGGCGCAGAAATGTTTACCTAATTTTTTCTTCATTTTATCCCTTGTTTTTATCGATTTGATAATGCCAATACTAATCCATTTTTTAATTTTTTTATGTTTACTATGTTTAATATTATATGGTTCCGTAGCGTCTGACAACAACTGTTGATAAGACTCCAAGAAAATTGTTGTCGCTTTTTGAGGTTTACTCTCATTTATAACAATGGACCAATCAAAATCTCTCAATAATGATTTAAATTTATTGATATTCAATTTTAATTTATGTTTAGTTGAACCTTCTTGGGGTCCTATTTGGTCTTCCTGCGGTTTTCCCGGCTTGATCAACAACACAATAGGAATATGATCGGTAATGTCCTCCTCCAATATATAAGATTTGAAACACAGATTACAATTTTTTAATTTTTTTTTAATGAATAAATGATCTAAACAAGTTTTTGATGCAGATCTTGTCACTGAGTTAATATATGACTCAAAACCAAGAGAGCTCATCATTGCGAGATAATTTGTAACATGGTTATCATTTTTTTCCATAATAATTATGTTGATGTCTCCCACAAAAATTTCAACATTAGAATTAGTTGATGTTTCTAGATAGCGGCCGATATCATTCAAATAATCTGTTTTGGCAATGGGTGGCGGCTTATATGACGCTGTCAAACCAAATGTTGTGCAACCAATTTCGAAATTAATCCTACTAAGAGTCGCCTTCGAGTTTGTCAGCTGAGTAATAGAAAAATCTACGTTCAAATGTTCCTTAACCAATATCACAATACCATCATTTTTATTATAAATAGCCTCATTATAAAAGATCTGATAGTTAGGAAAACTGCAGTTCTTTATGGAATCAATTTGAAAAGTTTCAGTCAGCACAATTATATCAACATGATGTAATTCATATGTTTCTAAAAAAGTTATCAGATTGTCAATATTTCTATTTAAACTCCTAATATTGAAATGAATTAAGCTGAATACAGATGTTTCATTATTTACAATAATTTCTAACCTTTTCGCATCAATGTTTTCGCCCCTAACATTATTTTCCATATTTATCTGATGTAAAATATCATCCTGAACATTCCACACCATTTTCTAGGAACTATAATCGGTTTTATTTTTCAAGGGTCCAACATGGTATTTTATAGTCTGGCATTCGGGGTCAATTGCGGTGTGATTCGTATCAAGCTGAAGGTTATACCTTTCATTGGCTT
Organism: Myrrha octodecimguttata; assembly: GCA_958510865.1. Lineage (NCBI taxonomy): Eukaryota > Metazoa > Arthropoda > Insecta > Coleoptera > Coccinellidae > Myrrha > Myrrha octodecimguttata. The sequence goes on along the minus strand of OY294057.1, from coordinate 577,798 downwards.
CTTTACAGTTTACGCACTTTTTTCGCTTCATACATCCAATTGTACTATGATAGCCTGCACAGATACCGCATACTTCGATTTTCATACATTTAGTACTCTTATGGCAAAAACCTTGACAATTATAACAACGCGAAACTGTTACGTCCTCATACACCGGTAGTCGGTCCCATCCTATGTAGATCCTTCCATATCTTATTTTTCAGAATAGACCCCCCGAGCATTCAGCAAATATTGTAGATTTCCGTCCTTTTTTAGCTTTTCCAACATAATTTATTTTAATATGATCCATTGTATCAATCCATGCATTCTGCTTGCGAATCTTAGTTTCCAATCCCTCAATTGATTCTTCTCCGGTATAACCAAAAATTTTTATTTTCGGTAAATTCTTCTTTGGTAGTTCTATCTCATATTTTTCTTTAAGTTTCAATTCTGTTTCATCCCTAAATCGTTCCATATCCTGTTTTGTGTCGCATTTAATGACAAGGCTTCCTTGTTTTGTCTTCTTCACATTTCTGATTCCAAGGTTTAAGTTTGCTGGGTTTATCGGGGCTTGAATATCCTATTTACTTTTTTTAGAATTTTGTGCCGATTTCGGTTTTAATACAATCGTTGGCAGGCTTGTTTTGATGTCAACCCTGTTAATTTCGCTGTTCTTTACTACTCCCGCATATGATTCCTTCTCAGAAGATTGTTTCATTTCTGATTTCAACGTATCTAAATCCTTTTTCATTTCTTCCATTAATTTAATCATATAAGGCATTCTGGCTATAAATATTGTACAATCTTCACATATCAACAATAATACCCTCTTTTGAAGAATCATGCATTTCGCCTCGGTTTGTGCTATATTTGCGCATTTTTTGTGAATATTCTCCAAACATGAATCACATCTAAAGCAGTCCTCAAAACAATCTTGTTTACATTTAACGCACTTTTCTTCCTCGTACGTCATGTTTGTTTATATCTGGTTTTTTTATTCGTCAGGTTTGCTATCAGACACCATCTGTAATGGACCACGGCAATGAAATTAGACTGTTACTTGAAAGAAACAAGGAATCTTATGTTTCGCACTTTTCTCAAGTGATTATTTATGTTTTCAATATTCACTGTCCACTAATGACCTCAGTGTACGAAAATCACAATTTTTCCTTCACTTTATACAACGAAAATCTGACTTAATCAAGAGCGAGAAATTTACGTGTTCACAGTAACATATGCAGCATAATAATAAATGAATACAGGTGTTTTTCAATGGCTAAAAAGAACTCGGTCTTCATAAAATAATCGCTAACACCTGAGTGAGGAAAAAATATCAGAGTCGGATCGAACAAATTTTCATGAATTTTTTTAGATACTTTTGCTCCAGCAGCTGCGATAAAATAATTACAGACAATTTCTAATGGCTAGAAGAACAAATTTTTCATAAGATAATCGCCTACACTTGATTAGGGAAAAATACCAGAGTCGGATCGAACAAATTTTCAGGAATTTTTCTAGGTACTTTTGCCCTTAGCAGCTGCAATGAAGTAAATACAGACGCTTTCTAATGGCTAAGAAGAACTCGATTTTAATAAAATAATCGCTTGCACTTGATTGGGAAAAAAATACGAGTCGGATCGAACAAACTTTCATGAAAGTTTTTAGGTATTTCTGCCCTCAGCAGCTGCGATGAAATAAATACAGATGCTTTTCATAAGCTAAGAAGAACTCGTTTTTCATAAAATAATCGCTTGCACTTGATTGGGAAAAAAATACCAGAGTCGGATCGAACAAATTTTTAGGAATTTTTTTTGGTACTTTTGCCCTCAGTAGCTGCGATAAAATGAATACAGAAGCTTCCTTATGACCAAGAAGAACTCGGTTTTCATAAAATAATCGCTTGCACTTGATTGGGAAAAAACTACCAGAGTCGGATCGAACAAATTTTCAGACATTTTTTTAGTTACCTTTGCCCTCAGCAGCTACGATGAATTGAATACTGAAGCTTTCCAATGACTAGGAAGAACTCGTTTTTTATAAAATAATCGCTTGCACTCGATTGGGAAAAAATACAGAGTCGGATCGAACAAGTTTTCATGAATTTTTTTAGGTACTTTTTCCCTCAGCAGCTGCAATAAAATAAATACAGACGCTTTTCAATAGCTAAGAAGAACTCGTTTTTTATAAAATAATACCAGTCAGATCGAACAGATTTTCATGATTTTGTTTTAGTTCTTTTGCCCTCAGCAGCTACGATGAAATGAATACAGAAGCTTTCTAATGACTTAGAAGAACTCGGATATCATAAAATAATTGCTTGCACTTGATTGGGAAAAAACTACCAGAGTCGGATCGAAAAAGTTTTCAGAAATTTTTTTAGTTACTTGTGCCCTCAGCAGCTGCGATTAAATAAATACAGACGTTTTCTAATGGCTGGAAGAATACAATTTTCCTAAAATAATCACTGGCACTTGATTGGGGAAAAATACCAGTCGGATCGAACAAATTTTCAGGAATTTTTTTAGGTACTTTTGACCTCAGCAGCTGAAATGAAATAAATACAGATGCTTTTCAATGGCTAAAAAAAACTCGTTTTTCATAAAATAATCGCTTGCACTTGATTAGGAAAAAAATACCAGAGTCAGATCAAACAGATTTTCATGAATTTTTTAGGTACTTTTGCCCTCAGCAGCTGCAATTAAATAAACACAGATGTTTTCCAATGATTAACAAGAACTCGGTTTTCATAAAATAATCGCTTGCACTAGATTGGGAAAAAAATACCAGAGTCGGATCGAACCAATTTTCAGGAATTTTTTTAGGTACTTGTGCCCTCAGCAGCTGCGATGAAATATACACAGACGCTTTCTTATGGCTAAGAGGAACTCGGTTTTCGTAAAATAATCGCTTGCACTCGATTGGGAAAAAAATACCTGTGTCGGATCGAACAAATTTTCATGACTTTTTTTAGGTACTTTTGCCCTCAGCAGCTGCGAAAAAATAAATACAGACGCTTTTCAATAGCTAGAATGAGCTCATTCTTTAGTAAATAATCGCTTGCACTTGAGTCGGAAAAAAATACCAGCGTCGGATCGAACAAATTTTCAGGATTTTTTTTTTGGTACTTTTGCTCTCAGAAGCTGCGATGAAATAACAGATGTTTTCTAATAGCTGGAGGAATTCATTTTTCGTGAAATAATCGTTTGCACTTGCTTGTGGAAAATACCAGATTCGGATCGAACAAATTTTCAGGAATTTTTTAAGGTACTTTTGACCTCAGCAGCTTTAATGAAATAAATACAGATGCTTTTCAATGGCAAAAAAAACTCGTTTTTCATAAAATAATCGCTTGGGACAAAAATATCAGATTCGGATCGAACAAATTTTCAGGAATTTTTTTAGGTACTTGTGCCCTCAGCAGCTGCGATAAAATAAATACCGACGCTTTTCAATAGCTAAGAAAAACTCGTTTTTTATAAAATAATCGCTTGCACTTGGGTGGGAAAAAAATACCAGTGTCGGATCAAACAAATTTTCAGGATTTATTTTTTGGTACTTTTGCCCTCAGCAGCTACGATAAAATAAAAACAGACGCTTTTCAATAGCTAAGAAGAACTCGCTTTTCATGAAATAATCGCTTGCACTCGAATTGGGAAAAAGATACCACAGTCGGATCGAACAAATTTTCAGGAATGTTTTTAGGTAATTGTGCCCTCAGCAGCTGCGATGAAATAAATACAGACGTTTTCTAATAGCTGGAAGAATAAATTTTTCGTAAAATAATCGTTTTCACTTGCTTGTGGAAAAATACCAGAAACGGATCGAACAAATTTTCAGGAATTTTTTTAGGTACTTTTGACCTCAGCAGCTGCAATGAAATGAATACAGATGCCTTTCAATGGCTGAAAAAACCTCGTTTTTCATAAAATAATCGCTTGTGACAAAAATACCAGAGTCGGATCGAACAAATTTTCAGGAATTTTTTAGGTACTTGTGCCCTCAGCAGCTGCAATGAAATATACACAGACGCTTTCTGATGGCTAAGAGGAACTCGTTTTCCATAAAATGATCGCTTGCACTCGATTGGGAAAAAAATACCAGAGTCGGATTGAACAAATTTTCATGAATTTTTTAGATACTTTTGCCCTCAGCAGCTGCAATAAAATAAATACAGATGTTTTCCAATGGCTAAAAAGAACTCGGTCTTCATAAAATAATCGCCAACACCTGAGTGGAAAAAAAATATCAGAGTCGGATCGAACAAATTTTCATGAATTCTTTTAGATACCTTTGCTCCAGCAGCTACGATAAAATAAATACAGACGGTTTTTATGGCTAGAAGAACACATTTTTCATAAGATAATCGCCTGCACTTGATTGGGGAAAAATACCAGAGTCGGATGGAATAAATTTTCAGGAATTTTTCTAGGTACTTTTGCCCTAAGCAGCTGCAATGAAGTAAATACAGACGCTTTTAATGGCTAAGAAGAACTCGAATTTTATAAAATAATCGCTTGCACTTGATTGGGAAAAAAATACCAGTCGGATCGAACAAATTTTCATGAATGTTTTTAGGTACTTTTGCCCTAAGCAGCTGCAATCAAATGAACACAGATGTTTTCCAATGATTAACAAGAACTCGGTTTCCATAAAATAATCGCTTGCACTAGATAGGGAAAAAATACCAGAGTCGGATCGAACAAATTTTCGGGAATTTTTTTAGGTACTTGTGCCCTCAGCAGCTGCGATGAAATATACACAGACGCTTTCTTATGGCTAAGAGGAACTCGGTTTTCATAAAATAATCGCTTGCACTCGATTGGGAAAAAAATACCAGTGTCGGATCGAACAAATTTTCATGAATTTTTCTAGGTACTTTTGCCCTCAGCAGCTGCGATAAAATAAATACACACGCTTTTCAATAGCTAAGAATATCTCGTTTTTTATGAAATAATCGCTTGCACTTGAGTGGGAAAAAAATACCAGTGTCGGATAGAACAAATTTTCAGGATTTTTTTTTGGTTCTTTTGCCCTCACCAGCTGCGATAAAATGAAAACAGACGCTTTTCAATAGCTAAGAAGAACTCGCTTTTCATGAAATAATCGCTTGCACTTGATTGGGAAAAAGATACCACAGTCGGATCGAACAAATTTTCAGGAATTTTTTTAGGTACTTTTGCTCTCAGCAGCTGCGATGAATTAAATACAGACGTCTTCTAATAGCTGGAAGAATACTATTTTCGTAAAATTATCGTTTGCACTTGCTTGTGGAAAAATACCAGAGTCGAATCGAACAAATTTTCAGGAATTTTTTTAGGTACTTTTGACCTCAGCAGCTGCAATGAAATAAATACAGATGCTTTTCAAAGGCTAAAAAAAACTCGTTTTTCATAAAATAATCGCTTGGGACAAAAATACCAGAGTCGGATCGAACAAATTTTGAGGAATTTTTTTAGGTACTTGTGCCCTCAGCAGCTGTGATGAAATATACACAGACGCTTTCTAATAGCTAAGAGGAACTCGTTTTTCATGAAATAATCGCTTGCACTCGATTGGGAAAAAAATACCAGAGTCGGATCGAACAAATTTTCATGAATTTTTTTAGATACTTTTGCCCTCAGCAGCTGCAATGAAATAAATACAGATGTTTTTCAATGGCTAAAAGAACTCGGTCTTCATAAAATAATCGCCAACACCTGAGTTGAAAAAAAAATATCAGAGTCGGATCGAACAAATTTTCATGAATTCTTTCAGATACTTTTGCTCCAGCAGCTACGATAAAATAAATACAGACGGTTTTTATGGCTAGAAGAACACATTTTTCATAAGATAATCGCCTGCACTTGATTGGGGAAAAATACCAGAGTCGGATGGAATAAATTTTCAGGAATTTTTCTGGGTACTTTTGCCCTAAGCAGCTGCAATGAAGTGAATACAGACGCTTTAAATGGCTAAGAAGAACTCGAATTTTATAAAATAATCGCTTGCACTTGATTGGGAAAAAAATACCAGTCGGATCGAACAAATTTTCATGAATGTTTTTAGGTACTTTTGCCCTAAGCAGCTGCAATCAAATGAACACAGATGTTTTCCAATGATTAACAAGAACTCGGTTTCCATAAAATAATCGCTTGCACTAGATAGGGAAAAAATACCAGAGTCGGATCGAACAAATTTTCGGGAATTTTTTTAGGTACTTGTGCCCTCAGCAGCTGCGATGAAATATACACAGACGCTTTCTTATGGCTAAGAGGAACTCGGTTTTCATGAAATAATCGCTTGCACTCGATTGGGAAAAAAATACCAGTGTCGGATCGAACAAATTTTCATGAATTTTTCTAGGTACTTTTGCCCTCAGCAGCTGCGATAAAATAAATACACACGCTTTTCAATAGCTAAGAATATCTCGTTTTTTATGAAATAATCGCTTGCACTTGAGTGGGAAAAAAATACCAGTGTCGGATAGAACAAATTTTCAGGATTTTTTTTTGGTTCTTTTGCCCTCACCAGCTGCGATAAAATGAAAACAGACGCTTTTCAATAGCTAAGAAGAACTCGCTTTTCATGAAATAATCGCTTGCACTTGATTGGGAAAAAGATACCACAGTCGGATCGAACAAATTTTCAGGAATTTTTTTAGGTACTTTTGCTCTCAGCAGCTGCGATGAAATAAATACAGACGTCTTCTAATAGCTGGAAGAATACTATTTTCGTAAAATCATCGTTTGCACTTGCTTGTGGAAAAATACCAGAGTCGAATCGAACAAATTTTCAGGAATTTTTTTAGGTACTTTGACCTCAGCAGCTGCAATGAAATAAATACAGATGCTTTTCAATGGCTAAAAAAAACTCGTTTTTCATAAAATAATCGCTTGGGACAAAAATAACAGAGTCGGATCGAACAAATTTTCATGAATTTTTTTAGATACTTTTGCCCTCAGCAGCTGCAATGAAATAAATACAGATGTTTTTCAATGGCTAAAAAGAGCTCGGTCTTCATAAAATAATCGCTAACACCTGAGTGGAAAAAAAAAATATCAGAGTCGGATCGAACAAATTTTCATGAATTCTTTTAGATACTTTTGCTCCAGCAGCTGCGATAAAATAAATACAGACGCTTTTTAATGGCTAGAAGAACACATTTTTCATAAGATAATCGCCTACACTTGATTGGGGAAAAATAACAGTGTCGCATCGAACAAATTTTCAGGAATTTTTCTAGGTACTTTTGCCCTTAGCAGCTGCAACGAAATAAATACAGACGCTTTCTAATGGCTAAGAAGAACTCGATTTTAATAAAATAATCGCTTGCATTTGATTGGGAAAAAAATACCAGTCGGATCGAACAAATTTTCATGGATGTTTTTAGGTATTTCTGCCCTCAACAGCTGCGATGAAATAAATACAGGTGCTTTTCATAAGCTAAAAAAACTTGTTTTACATAAAATGATCGCTTGCACCTGATTGCGAAGAAAATACCAGAGTCGGATCGAACAAATTTTCATGAATTTTTTTTAGTTCTCTTGCCCTCAGTAGCTGCGATAAAATGAACACAGAAGCTTTCTTATGATCAAGAAGAACTCGGTATTCATAAAATAATCGCTTGCACTTGATTAGGAAAAAACTACCAGAGTCGGATCGAACAAATTTTCAGACATTTTTTTAGTTACTTTTGCCCTCAGCAGCTACGATAAATTAAATACTGAAGCTTTCCAATGACTAGGAAGAACTCGTTTTTTTTAAATAATCGCTTGCACTTGATTGGAAAAAAATAAAGAGTCGGATCGAACAAGTTTTCATGAATTTTTTTAGGTACTTTTGCCCTCAGCAGCTGCAATAAAATAATTACAGACGCATTTCAATAGCTAGGAAGAACTCGTTTTTCATAATATAATCGCTTGCACTTGATTGGGAAACAAATACCAGAGTCGGATCGAACAAATTTTCAGGAATTTTTTTTTGGTACTTTGCCCTCAGCAGCTGCAATGAATTGAATACAGACGCTTTTCAATGGCTAAGAAGAACTCGTTTTTCATAAAATAATCGCTTGCACTTGATTGGAAAAAAATACCAGAGTCGGAACGAAAACATTTTCAGGAATTTTTTTAGTTACTTTTGCCCTCAGCAGCTACGATAAATTAAATACTGAAGCTTTCCAATGACTAGGAAGAACTCGTTTTTTTTAAATAATCGCTTGCACTTGATTGGAAAAAAATAAAGAGTCGGATCGAACAAGTTTTCATGAATTTTTTTAGGTACTTTTGCCCTCAGCAGCTGCAATAAAATAATTACAGACGCATTTCAATAGCTAGGAAGAACTCGTTTTTCATAATATAATCGCTTGCACTTGATTGGGAAAAAAATACCAGAGTCGGATCGAACATTTTTTCAGGAATTTTTTCAAGTACTTTTGCCCTCAGCAGCTGCAATTAAATAAATACAGACGCTTTTCGATAGCTAAGAAGAACTCGTTTTTCAGAAGATAATCGCTTGCTTTTGATTGGGAAAAAATACCAGAGTCGGATCGAACAAATTTTCAGGAATTTTTCTATGTACTTTTGCCCTCAGCAGCTGAAATGAAGTAAATACAGACGCTTTCTAATGGCTAAGAAGAACTCGTTTTTCATAAAATAATCGCTTGCACTTGATTGGGAAAAAAATACCAGAGTCGGATCCAACATTTTTTCAGGAATTTTTTAGGTACTTGTGCGCTCAGCAGCTGCGATGAAATGAATACAGACGCTTTTCAATGGCTAAAAGAACACATTTTTCATAAAATAATCGCTTGCACTTGATTGGGGAAAAATTTCAGAGTCGGATCGAACAAATTTTCAGGAATTTTTCTAGGTACTTTTGCCCTTAGCAGCTGCAATGAAGTAAATACAGACGCTTTCTAATGGCTAAGAAGAACTCGATTTTTATAGAATAATCGCTTGCACTTGATTGGGAAAAAAATACCAGTCGGATCGAACAAATTTTCATGAATGTTTTTAGGTATTTTTGCCCCCAGCTGCTGCGATGAAATAAATACAGATGCTTTTCATAAGCTAAAAAAACTCGTTTTCCATAAAATAATCGCTTGCACCTGATTGGGAAAAAAATACCAGAATCGGATCGAACAAATTTTCATGAATTTTTTTTAGTTCTTTTGCCCTCAGAAGCTGCGATAAAATAAATACAAAAGCTTTCTTATGACCAAGAAGAACTCGGTTTTCATAAAATAATCGCTTGCACTCGATTGGAAAAAAACTACCAGAGTCGGATCGAACAAATTTTCAGACATTTTTTTAGTTACTTTTGCCCTCAGCAGCTACGATGAAATGAATACTGAAGCTTTCCAATGACTAAGAAGAAATCGTTTTTCATAAAATAATCGCTTGCACTTGATTGGGAAAAAAATACAGAGTCGGATCGAACAAGTTTTCATGAATTCTTTTAGGTACATTTGCCCTCAGCAGCTGCAATAAAATAAAAACAGACGCTTTTCAAAAGCTAAGAAGAACTCGTTTTTCAAAAAATAATCGCTTGCACTTGATTGGGAAAAAAATACCAGAGTCGGATCGAACAAATTTTCAGGAATTTTTTTTGGTACTTTTGCCCTCAGCAGCTGCAATGAAAAAGATACAGACGCTTTTCAATAGCTAAGAAAAAATCGTTTTTCATAAAATAATCGCTTGCACTTGATTGGGAAAAAATACCACAGTCGGATCGAAAACATTTTCAGGAATTTTTTTGGGTACTTTTGACCTCAGCAGCTGCAATGAAATGAATACAGATGCTTTTCAATGTCTAAAAAAAACTCGTTTTTCATGAAATAATCGCTTGCACTGGATTGGGAAAAAAATACCAGAGTCGGATCGAACAAATTTTCAGGAATTTTTTTAGGTACCTTTGCCCTCAGCAGCTGCGATGAATTGAATACAGAAGCTTTCCAATGACTAGGAAAAACTCGTTTTTCATGAAATAATCGCTTGCACTTGATCGGGAAAACAAACAGAGTCGGATCGAACAATTTTTCATGAATTTTTTAAGGTACTTTTGCCCCCAGCAGCTGCAATAAAATAAATACAGACGCTTTTCAATAGCTAAGAAGAACTCGTTTTTCATAAAATAATCGCTTGCACTTGATTGGGAAAAAAATACCAGAGTCAGATCGAACAAATTTTCAGGAATTTTTTTTGGTACTTTTGCCCTCAGCAGCTGCGATGAAATAAATACAGACGCTTTCTAATGGCTAGAAGAATACATTTTTCATTAAATAATCGCTTGCACTTGATTGGGGAAAAATACCAGCGTCGGATGGAACAAATTTCCAAGAACTTTTTCAGGTACTTTTGCCCTTAGCAGCTGCAATGAAATAAATACAGATGTTTATCAATGGCCAAAAAAACTCGTTCTTCATAAAATAATCGCTTGCACTAGATTGGGAAAAAAATACCAGAGTCGGATCGAACAAATTTTCAGGAATTTTTTAGGTACTTTTGCCCTCAGCAGCTGCGATGAAATATACACAGACGCTTTCAAATGGCTAAAAGGAACTCGTTTTTCATAAAATGATCGCTGGCACTCGATTGGGAAAAAAATACCAGAGTCGGATCGAACAAATTTTCAGGAATTTTTTAGGTACTTCTGCCATCAGCAGCTGCGATGAAATATACACAGACGCTTTCTAATGGCTAAAAGGAACTCGTTTTTCATAAAATGATCGCTTGCACTCTATTGGGAAAAAAATACCAGAGTCGGATCGAACAAATTAAATGAATTTTTTTAGGTACTTTTGCCCTCAGCAGCTGCGATAAAATGAATACAGACGCTTTTCAATAGATAGGAATAACTCGTTTTCTATAAAATAATCGCTTGCACTTGAGTGGGAAAACAATACCAGTGTCGGATCGAACAAATTTTCAGGATTTTTTTTTTTGGTACTTTTGCCCTCAGCAGCTGCGATAAAATAAAAACAGACGCTTTTCAATAGCTAGGAAGAACTCGCTTCTCATCAAATAATCGCTGGCACTTGATTGGGAAAAAGATACCACAGTCGGATCGAACAAATTTTCAGGAATGTTTTTAGGTACTTGTGCCCTCAGCAGCTGCGATGAAATAAATACAGACGTTTTCTAATAGCTGGAAGAATACATTTTTCGTAAAATAAACGTTTGTTCTTGCTTGTAAAAATACAAGAGTCGGATCGAACAAATTTTCAGGAATTTTTTTAGGTACTTTTGACCTCAGCAGCTGCAATGAAATATACACAGACGCTTTCTAATGGCTAAAAGGAACTCGTTTTCCATAAAATGATCGCTTGCACTCGATTGGGAAAAAAATACCAGAGTCGGATCGAACAAATTTTCATGAATTTTTTCAGATACTTTTGCCCTCAGCAGCTGCAATGAAATAAATACAGATGTTTTTAAATGGCTAAAAAGAACTCGGTCTTCATAAAATAATCGCTAACACCTGAGTGGGAAAAAAATATCAGAGTCGGATCGAACAAATTTTCATGAATTCTTTTAGCAGCTGCGATCAAATAAATAATCGCTTGCACTAGATTGGGAAAAAATACAGAGTCGGATCGAACAAGTTTTCATGAATTTTTTAGGTACTTTTGCCCTCAGCAGTTGCAATAAAATAAAAACAGACGCCTTCTAAAAGCTAAGAAGAACTCGTTTTTCATAAAATAATCGCTTGCACTTGATTGGGAACAAAATACCAGAGTCGGATCGAACAAATTTTCAGGAATTTTTTTTGGTACTTTTGCCCTCAGCAGCTGCGATGAAATAAATACAGACGCTTTCTTATGGCTAGAAGAAAAAATTTTTCATAAAATAATCGCTTGCACTTGATTGGGAAAAAATACCACAGTCGGATCGAAAAAAAGTTTCAGGAATTTTTTTAGGTACTTTTGCCCTCAGCAGCTGCGATGAAATAAATACAGACGCTTTCTTATGGCTAGAAGAAAACATTTTTCATAAAATAATCGCTTACACTTGATTGGGGGAAAAATACCAGAGTCGGATCGAACAAATTTTCATGAATTTTTTTAAGTACTTTTGCTATCAGCAGCTGCAATTAAATAAATACAGACGCTTTTCAATAGCTAAGAAGAACTCGTTTTTCAGAAAATAATCGCTTGCACTGGATTGGGAAAAAGATACCACAGTCGGATCGAACAAATTATCAGGAATTTTTTTAGGTACTTGTGCCCTCAGCAGTTGCGATGAAATAATAACAGACGCTTTCTAATGGCTAGAAGAACACATTTTTCATAAAATAATCGCTTGCACTCGATTGGGGAAAAATACCAGAGTCGGATCGAACACCTTTTCAGGAATTTTTTTAGGTACTTGTACCCTCAGCAGCTGCAATGAAGTAAATACAGACGCTTTCTAATGGCTAAGAAGAACTCGTCTTTCCTGAAATAATCGCTTGCACTTGATTAGGAAAAAATACCAGTCGGATCGAACAAACTTTCATGATTTTTTTTTGTTCTTTTGCCCTCAGCAGCTACGATAAAATGAATACAGATGCTCTCTAATGACTAAGAAGAACTCGGTTTTCATAAAATAATCGCTTGCAGTTGATTGGGAAAAAACTACCAGAGTCGGATTTAAAAAGTTTTCAGACATTTTTTTAGTTACTTGTGCCTTCAGCAGCTGCGATGAAATGAATACAGACGTTTTCTAATGGCTGGAAGAATACATTTTTCGTAAAATAATCGCTTGCACTTGATTGGGGAAAAAATACCAGAGTCGGATCGAACAAATTTTCAGGAATTTTTTTAGGTACTTTTGACATCAGCAGCTGCAATGAAATAAATACAGTTGCTTTTCAATGGCTAAAAAAAACTCGATTTTCATAAAATAGTCGCTTGCACTTGATTGGGAAAAAATACCAGAGTCGGATCGAACAGGTTCTCATGAATTTTTTGGGTACTTTTGCCCTCAGCAGGTGCAATTTAATAAACACAGATGTTTTCCAATGATTAACAAGAACTCGGTTTTCATAAAATAATCGCTTGCACTAGATTGGAAAAAAAATACCAGTGTCGGATTGAACAAATTTTCATGAATTTTTTTAGGTAGTTTTGCCCTCAGCAGCTGCGATAAAATAAAAACAGACGCTTTTCAATAGCTAAGATGAAATCGTTTTTTATAAAATAATCACTTGCACTCGATTGGGAAAAAAATACCAGTGTCGGATCGAACAAATTTTCAGGATTTTTTTTTGGTACTTTTGCCCTCAGCAGCTGCGATAAAATATTATAAAAACAGACGCTTTTCAATAGCTGAGAAGAACTCGCTCTTCATGAAATAATCGCTTGCACTTGATTGGGAAAAAGATACCACAGTCGGATCGAACAAATTTTCAGGAATTTTTTTAGGTACTTGTGCCCTCGGCAGCTGCGATGAAATAAATACAGACGTTTTCTAATAGCTGGAAGAATACATTTTTCGTAAAATAATCGCTTGCACTTGCTTGTGGAAAGATACCACGGTCGGATCGAACAAATTTTCAGGAATTTTTTGGGTACTTTTGACCTCAGCAGCTAAAATGAAATAAATACAGATGCTTTTCAATGACTTAAAAAAACTCGTTTTTCATATAATAATCGCTGGCACTTGATTGGGGAAAAATACCTGAGTCGAATCGAACAAATTTTCAGGAATGTTTCTATGTACTTTTGCCCCCAGCAGCTGTATTGAAGTTAATACAGACGCTTTCTAATGGCTGAGAAGAACTCGTTCTTTATGAAATAATCGCTTGCACTTGATTAGGAAAAAAATACTAGTCGGATCGAAAAAATTTTCATGAATTTTTTTAGGTATTTCTGCCCTCAGCAGCTGCGATCAAAAAAATACAGATGCTTTCCATAAGCTTAAAAAAACTCGTTTTCCATAAAATAATCGCTCGCACCTGATTGGAAAAAAAATACCAGAGTCGGATCGAACAAATTTTCATGAATTTTTTTTGGTTCTTTTGCCCTCAGCAGTCGCGAAAAAATGGATACAGAAGCTTTTTTATGACTAAGAAGAACACGGTTTTCATAAAATAACCGCTTGCACTTGATTGGGAAAAAACTACCAGAGTCGGATCGAAAAAATTTTCAGAATTTTTTTTAGTTACTTTTGCCCTCAGCAGCTGCGATAAATTGAATACGGAAGCTTTCCAATGACTAAGAAGAACTCGTTTTTCATAAAATAATCGCTTGCACATGATTGGGAAAAAAATACCAGAATCGGATCGAATAAATTTTCAGGAATTTTTTAGGTACTTTTGCCCTCAGCAGCTGCAATGAACTAAATACAGACGCTTTTCAATAGCTAGGAAGAACTCGTTTTTCATAAAATAATTGCTTGCACTTGATTGGGAAAAAAATACCAGAGACAGATCGAACAAATTTTCAGGAATTTTTTTTGGTACTTCTGCCCTCAGCAGCTGCAATGAAATAAATACAGATGCTTTTCAATGGCTAGAAAGATCTCGTTTTTCATAAAATAATAGCTTGCACTTGATTGGGAAAAAAATACCAGAGTCGGATCGAACAAATTTTCAGGAATTTCTTTGGTACTTTTGCCCTCAGCAGCTGCGATAAAATAAATACAGACGCTTTCTAATGGCTAGAAGAATACATTTTTCATAAAATAACCGCTTGCACTTGATTGGGGAGAAGACCAGCGTCGGATCGAACAAATTTTCAAGAATTTTTTCAGGTACTTTTGCCCTCAGCAGCTGCAATGAAATAAATAAAGATGCTCTTCAATGGCTAAAAAGATCTCGTTTTTCATAAAATAATAGCTTGCACTTAATTGGGATAAAAATACCAGAGTCGGATCGAACAAATTTTCAGGAATTTCTTTGGTACTTTTGCCCTCAGCAGCTGCGATAAAATAAATACAGACGCTTTTCAATACCTGAGAAGAACGCGTTTTTCATAAAAAAATTGCTTGCACTGGATTGGAAAAAAAATACCAGTGTCGGATCGCACAAATTTTCAGGAATTTTTTTAGGTACTTGTGTCCTCAGCAGCTGCAATGAAATAAATACAGACGCTTTCTTATGGCTAGAAGAACACTTTTTTCGTGAAATAATCGCTTGTACTTGATTGGGAAAAAAATACCAGAGTCGAATCGAAAAAATTTTCAGGAATTTTTTTAAGTTTTTTTGCCCTCAGCAGCTGCAATGAGATGAATTCAAAGCTTTTCAATGCCTAAAAAAACTAGTTTCTCATAAAATAATCGCTTGCACTTGATTGGGAAAAAAATACAAGAGTCGGATCGTACAAATTTTCATGAATTTTTTTAGGTACTTTTGCCCTCAGCAGCTGCAATGAAATGAACACAGATGTTTTTAAATGGCTAAAAAAAAACTTGTTTTTCATAAAATAATCGCTTGCGCTTGATTGGGGAAAAATACCAGAGTCGGATCGAACAAATTTTCAGGAATTTTTTTAGGAACTTCTGGCCTCAGCAGCTGCGATGAAATAAGTATAGAAGCTTTTTAATGACTTAGACGAACTCGTTTTTTATAAAATAATCGCTTGCACTTGATTGGGAATAAAATACCAGAGTGAGATCGATCAAATTTTCATGAATTTTTTTAGGTACTTTTGCATTCAGCAGCTGCGATGAAATAAATACAGACGCTTTCTTATGGCTAGAAAAAAACGTTTTTCATAAAATAATCGCTTGCACTTGATTGGGGAAAAAATACCAGAGTCGGATCGAACAAGTTTTCATGAATTTTTTTGGGTACTTTTGTCCTCAGCTGCTGCGATAAAATGAATACATAAGCTTTCCAATGACTAAGAAGAACTCGTTTTTCATAAAATGATCGCTTGCTTTTGATTGGGAAAAAATACCAGCGTCAGATCGAACAAATTTTCAGGATTTTTTTTTTGGTACTTTTGCCGTCAGCAGCTACGATAAAATGATAACAGAAGCTTTTCAATAGCTAAAAACAACGCGTTTTTCATAAAATAATTGCTTGCACCTAATTGGGAAAAAATACCAGAGTCGAATCGAACCAATTTTCAGGAATTATTTTAGGTACTTGTGCCCTCAGCAGCTACGTTGAAATAAAAACAGATGCTTTTCAATGGCTTGAAGGAACTCGTTTTTCATAAGACAATCGCTTACACTCGATTGGGAAGAAAATACCAGAGTCGGATCGAACAAATTTTCAGGATTTTTTTTTTGGTACTTTTGCCGTCAGCAGCTACGATAAAATGATAACAGAAGCTTTTCAATAGCTAAAAACAACGCGTTTTTCATATAATAATTGCTTGCACCTAATTGGGAAAAAATACCAGAGTCGAATCGAACCAATTTTCAGGAATTTTTTCAGGTACTTGTGCCCTCAGCAGCTGCGACGAAATAAATGCAGACGCTTTCTAATGGCTAGAAGAACACATTTTTCATAAATCAGGATTCAGGATTCTTTGTTTGGTACTTTTGCCGTCAGCAGCTGCGATGAAATGAATACAGAAGCTTTTCAATAGCTGAAAAGAACGCGTTCTTCATAAAATAATTGCTTGCACCTAATTGGGAAAAAAATATCAGAGTCGAATCGAACCAGTTTTCAGGAATTTTTTTATGTACTTGTGCCCTCAGCAGCTGCGACGAAATAAATACAGACGTTTTCTAATGGCTGGAAGAATACATTTTTCGTAAAATAATCGCTTGCACTTGATTGGGAAAAAAAACCCAGAGTCGGATCGAACATTTTTTCAGGAAATTTTTTAGGTACTTTTGCCCTCAGCAGCTGCGATGAAATAAATACAGACGCTTTCCAATGGCTAGAAGAACACATTTTTCATAAAATAATCACTTGCACTTGATTAGGGAAAAATACCTGAGTCGGATCGAACAAATTTTCAGGAATTTTGCTAGGTACTTTTGCCCTCAGCCGCTGTAATGAAGTTAATACAGACGCTTTCTAATGACTAAGAAGAACTCGTTTTTTTATGGAATAATCGCTTGCACTTTATAAGGAAAAAAATACCAGTCGGATCGAACAAATTTTCATGAATTTTTTTAAGTATTTTTGCCCTCAGCAGCTGCGATGAAATGAATACATATGCTTTCCATAAGCTAAATAAATTTCGTTTTCCATAAAATAATTGCTTGCACCTAATTGGGAAAAAAATATCAGAGTCGAATCGAACCAATTTTAAGGAATTTTTTTATGTACTTGTGCCCTCAGCAGCTGCGATGAAATAAATACAGACGTTTTCTAATGGCTGGAAGAATACATTTTTCGTGAAATAATCGCTTGCACTTGATTGGAAAAAAAAACCCAGAGTCGGATCGAACATTTTTTCAGGAAATTTTTTAGGTACTTTTGCACTCAGCAGCTGCGATGAAATAAATACAGACGCTTTCCAATGGCTAGAAGAACACATTTTTCATGAAATAATCGCTTGCACTTGATTGGGGAAAAATACCTGAGTCGGATCGAACAAATTTTCAGGAATTTTTCTAGGTACTTCTGCCCTCAGCAGCTGTAATGAAGTAAATACAGACGCTTTCTAATGGCTAAGAAGAACTCGTTTTTTATGAAATAATCGCTTGCACTTAATTAGGAAAGAAATACCAGTCGGATCGAACAAATTTTCATGAATTTTTTTTAGGTATTCCTGCCCTCAGCAGCTGCGATGAAATATATACAGATGCTTTCCATAAGCTAAAAAAAACTCGTTTTCCATGAAATAATCGCTTGCACTTGATTTGGAAAAAAATACCAGAGTCGGATAGAACAAATTTTCATGAATTTTTTTGGTTCTTTTGCCCTCAGCAGTCGCAATAAAATGAAAACAGAAGCTTTCTTATGACTAAAAAAAACTCGGTTTTCATAAATTAACTGCTTGCACTTGATTGGGAAAAAAATACCAGTGTCGGATCGGTACTTTTGCCCTCAGCAGCTGCAATAAAATGAATACAGATGCTTTTCAATAGCTAAGAAGAACTCGTTTTTCATAAAATAATCGCTTGCACTTGATTGGGAAAAAAATACCTGAGTCAGATCGAACAAATTCTCAGGAATTTTTTTTGTTACTTTTGCTCCAGCAGCTGCGATGAAATAAACACAGACGCTTTTTAATGGCTAGAAGAATAAATTTTTCATTAAATAACCGCTTGCACTTGATTGGGGAAAAGACCAGCGTCCGATCGATCAAATTTTCAAGAATTTTTTTATGTACTTTTGCCCTCAGCAGCTGCAATGAATTGAATACAGATGCTTTTCAATGGCTAAAAAGATCTAATTTTTCATAAAATAATAGCTTGCACTTGACTGGGAAAAAAATACAATAGTCGGATCTTACAAATTTTCATGAATTTTTTAGGTACTTTTGACCTCAGCAGCTAAAATGAAATAAATACAGATGCTTTCCAATGACTTAAAAAAACTCGTTTTTCATATAATAATCGCTGACACTTGGTTGGGGAAAAATACCTGAGTCGGATCGAACAAATTTTCAGGAATGTTTCTATGTACTTTTGCCCCCAGCAGCTGTAATGAAGTTAATACAGACGCTTTCTAATGGCTGAGAAGAACTCGTTTTTTATGAAATAATCGCTTGCACTTGATTAGGAAAAAAATACTAGTCGGATCGAAAAAATTTTCATGAATTTTTTTAGGTATTTTTGCCCTCAGCAGCTGCGATCAAAAAAATACAGATGCTTTCCATAAGCTAAAAAAATCTCGTTTTCCATAAAATAATCGCTCGCACTTGATTGGGAAAAAAATACCAGAGTCGGATCGAACAAATTTTCATGAATTTTTTTTGGTTCTTTTGCCCTCAGCAGTCGCGATAAAATGGATACAGAAGCTTTTTTATGACTAAGAAGAACACGGTTTTCATAAAATAACCGCTTGCACTTGATTGGGAAAAAACTACCAGAGTCGGATCGAAAAAATTTTCAGAAATTTTTTTAGTTACTTTTTCCCTCAGCAGCTGCGATAAATTGAATACGGAAGCTTTCCAATGACTAAGAAGAACTCGTTTTTCATAAAATAATCGCTTGCACATGATTGGGAAAAAAATACCAGAATCGGATCGAATAAATTTTCAGGAATTTTTTAGGTACTTTTGCCCTCAGCAGCTGCAATAAACTAAATACAGACGCTTTTCAATAGCTAGGAAGAACTCGTTTTTCATAAAATAATTGCTTGCACTTGATTGGGAAAAAAATACCAGAGACAGATCGAACAAATTTTCAGGATTTTTTTTTGGTACTTCTGCCCTCAGCAGCTGCAATGAAATAAATACAGATGCTTTTCAAAGGCTAGAAAGATCTCGTTTTTCATAAAATAATAGCTTGCACTTGATTGGGAAAAAAATACCAGAGTCGGATCGAACAAATTTTCAGGAATGTCTTTGGTACTTTTGCCCTCAGCAGCTGCGATGAAATAAAAAAAGACGCTTTCTAATGGCTAGAAGAATACATTTTTCATAAAATAACCGCTTGCACTTGATTGGGGAGAAGACCAGCGTCGGATCAAACAAATTTTCAAGAATTTTTTCAGGTACTTTTGCCCTCAGCAGCTGCAATGAAGTAAATAAAGATGCTATTCAATGGCTAAAAAGATCTCGTTTTTCATAAAATAATAGCTTGCACTTGATTGGGATAAAAATACCAGAGTCGGATCGAACAAATTTTCAGGAATTTCTTTGGTACTTTTGCCCTCAGCAGCTGCGATAAAATAAATACAGACGCTTTTCAATACCTGAGTAGAACGCGTTTTTCATAAAAAAATTGCTTGCACTGGATTGGAAAAAAAATACCAGTGTCGGATCGCACAAATTTTCAGGATTTTTTTAGGTACTTGTGTCCTCAGCAGCTGCGATGAAATAAATACAGACGCTTTCTTATGGCTAGAAGAACACTTTTCTCGTGAAATAATCGCTTGTACTTGATTGGGAAAAAAATACCAGAGTCGAATCGAAAAAATTTTCAGGAATTTTTTCAGGTTTTTTTGCCCTCAGCAGCTGCAATCAGATGAATTCAAAGCTTTTCAATGCCTAAAAAAACTCGTTTCTCATAAAATAATCGCTTGCACTTGATTGGGAAAAAAATACAAGAGTCGGATCGTACAAATTTTCATGAATTTTTTTAGGTACTTTTGCCCTCAGCAGCTGCAATGAAATAAACACAGATGTTTTGAAATGGCTAAAAAAAACTTGTTTTTCATAAAATAATCGCTTGCGCTTGATTGGGGAAAAATACCAGAGTCGGATCGAACAAGTTTTAAGGAATTTTTTTAGGAACTTCTGGCCTCAGCAGCTGCGATGAAATAAGTATAGAAGCTTTTTAATGACTTAGACGAACTCGTTTTTTATGAAATAATCGCTTGCACTTGATTGGGAATAAAATACCAGAGTGAGATCGATCAAATTTTCATGAATTTTTTTAGGTACTTTTGCATTCAGCAGCTGCGATGAAATAAATACAGACGCTTTCTTATGGCTAGAAAAAAACGTTTTTCATAAAATAATCGCTTGCACTTGATTGGGGAAAAAATACCAGAGTCGGATCGAACAAGTTTTCATGAATTTTTTTGGGTACTTTTGTCCTCAGCTGCTGCGATAAAATGAATACAGAAGCTTTCCAATGACTAAGAAGAACTCGTTTTTCATAAAATAATCGCTTGCTTTTGATTGGGAAAAAATACCAGAGTCAGATCGAACAAATTTTCAGGATTTTTTTTTGGTACTTTTGCTGTCAGCAGCTGCGATAAAATGATGACAGAAGCTTTTCAATAGCTAAAAACAACGCGTTTTTCATAAAATAATTGCTTGCACCTAATTGGGAAAAAATACCAGAGTCGAATCGAACCAATTTTCAGGAATTTTTTTAGGTACTTGTGCCCTCAGCAGCTACGTTGAAATAAATACAGATGCTTTTCAATGGCTTGAAGGAACTCGTTTTTCATAAGACAATGGCTTACACTCGATTGGGAAGAAAATACCTGAGTCGGATCGAACAAATTTTCAGGAATTTTTTCAGGTACTTGTGCCCTCAGCAGCTGCGACGAAATAAATGCAGACGCTTTCTAATGGCTAGAAGAACACATTTTTCATAAATCAGGATTCAGGATTCTTTGTTTGGTACTTTTGCCGTCAGCAGCTGCGATGAAATGAATACAGAAGCTTTTCAATAGCTGAAAAGAACGCGTTTTTCATAAAATAATTGCTTGCACCTAATTGGAAGAAAAATATCAGAGTCGAATCGAACCAGTTTTCAGGAATTTTTTTATGTACTTGTGCCCTCAGCAGCTGCGACGAAATAAATACAGACGTTTTCTAATGGCTGGAAGAATACATTTTTCGTGAAATAATCGCTTGCACTTGATTGGGAAAAAAAACCCAGAGTCGGATCGAACATTTTTTCAGGAAATTTTTTAGGTACTTTGCCCTCAGCAGCTGCGATGAAATAAATACAGACGCTTTCCAATGGCTAGAAGAACACATTTTTCATAAAATAATCACTTGCACTTGATTAGGGAAAAATACCTGAGTCGGATCGAACAAATTTTCAGGAATTTTGCTAGGTACTTTTGCCCTCAGCAGCTGTAATGAAGTTAATACAGACGCTTTCTAATGACTAAGAAGAACTCGTTTTTTTATGGAATAATCGCTTGCACTTTATAAGGAAAAAAATACCAGTCGGATCGAACAAATTTTCATGAATTTTTTTAAGTATTTTTGCCCTCAGCAGCTGCGATGAAATGAATACATATGCTTTCCATGAGCTAAAAAAATTTCGTTTTCCATAAAATAATTGCTTGCACCTAATTGGGAAAAAAATATCAGAGTCGAATCGAACCAATTTTCAGGAATTTTTTTATGTACTTGTGCCCTCAGCAGCTGCGATGAAATAAATACAGACGTTTTCTAATGGCTGAAAGAATACATTTTTCGTGAAATAATCGCTTGCACTTGATTGGAAAAAAAAACCCAGAGTCGGATCGAACATTTTTTCAGGAAATTTTTTAGGTACTTTTGCACTCATCAGCTGCGATGAAATAAATACAGACGCTTTCCAATGGCAGGAGGAACACATTTTTCATAAAATAATCGCTTGCACTTGATTGGGGAAAAATACCTGAGTCGGATCGAACAAATTTTCAGGAATTTTTCTAGGTACTTTTGCCCTCAGCAGCTGTAATGAAGTAAATACAGACGCTTTCTAATGGCTAAGAAGAACTCGTTTTTTATGAAATAATCGCTTGCACTTAATTAGGAAAGAAATACCAGTCGGATCGAACAAATTTTCATGAATTTTTTTTAGGTATTTCTGCCCTCAGCAGCTGCGATGAAATATATACAGATGCTTTCCATAAGCTGAAAAAAACTCGTTTTCCATGAAATAATCGCTTGCACTTGATTTGGAAAAAAATACCAGAGTCGGATCGAACAAATTTTCATGAATTTTTTTGGTTCTTTTGCCCTCAGCAGTCGCAATAAAATGAATACAGAAGCTTTCTTATGACTAAAAAGAACTCGGTTTTCATAAAATAACTGCTTGCACTTGATTGGGAAAAAAATACCAGTGTCGGATCGGTACTTTTGCCCTCAGCAGCTGCAATAAAATAAATACAGATGCTTTTCAATAGCTAAGAAGAACTCGTTTTTCATAAAATAATCGCTTGCACTTGATTGGGAAAAAAATACCTGAGTCAGATCGAACAAATTCTCAGGAATTTTTTTTGTTACTTTTGCTCCAGCAGCTGCGATGAAATAAACACAGACGTTTTCTGATGGCTAGAAGAATAAATTTTTCATTAAATAACCGCTTGCACTTGATTATGGAAAAGACCAGCGTCGTCCGATCGATCAAATTTTCGAGAATTTTTTTATGTACTTTTGCCCTCAGCAGCTGCAATGAAATGAATACAGATGCTTTTCAATGGCTAAAAAGATCTAATTTTTCATAAAATAATAGCTTGCACTTGATTGGGAAAAAAATACAAGAGTCGGATCTTACAAATTTTCATGAATTTTTTAGGTACTTTTGCCCTCAGCAGCTGCAATGGAATAAATACAGATGTTTTTCAATGGCTAAAAAAAACTTGTTTTTCATAAAATAATCGCTTGCGCATGATTGGGGAAAAATACCAGAGTCGGATCGAACAAATTTTCAGGAACTTTTGCCCTCAGCAGCTGCGATGAAATAAATATAGAAGCTTTTTAATGACTTTGAAGAACTCGTTTTTTATAAAATAATCGCTTGCACTTGATTGGGAAAAAAATACTAGAGTCAGATCGATCAAATCTTCATGAATTTTTTTAGGTACTTTTGCCCTCAGCTTCTGCGATAAAATGAATACAGAAGCTTTCCAATGACTAAAAAGAATTCGTTTTTCATAAAATAATCGCTTGCACTTGATTGGGAAAAAATACCACAGTCATATCGAACAAAATTTCAGGATTTTTTTTTGGTACTTTTGCCGTCAGCAGCTGCGATTAAATGATAACAGAAGCTTTTCAATAGCTAAAAAGAACGCGTTTTTCATAAAATAATTGCTTGCACCTAATTGGGAAAAAAATACCAGAGTCGGATCGAGCCAATTTTCAGGAATTTTTTTAGGTACTTGTGCCCTCAGCAGCTGCGATGAAATAAATACAGACGTTTTCTCATGGCTGAAAGAATACATTTTTCGTAAAATAATCGCTTGCACCAGGTTAGAGAAAAAATACCAGAGTTGGATTGAACAAATTTTCAGGAATTTTTTCATGTAATTTTGACCTTCAGCAGCTGCAATGAAATGAATACAGATGCTTTTCAATGGCTTAAAGGAACTCGTTTTTGATAAGATAATCGCTTGCACTTGATTGGGAAAAAAATACCAGAGTCGGATCGAACAAATTTTCAGGAATTTTTTTAGGTACTTGAGCCCTCAGCAGCTGCGATGAAATAAATGCAGACGCTTTCTAATGGCTAGAAGAACACATTTTTCATAAATCAGGATTCAGGATTTTTGTTTGGTACTTTTGCCGTCAGCAGCTGCGATAAAATGAATACAGAAGCTTTTCAATAGCTGAAAAAAACGCATTTTTCATAAAATAATTGCTTGCACCTAATTGGGAAAAAAATACCAGAGTCGAATCGAACCAATTTTCAGGAATTTTTTTAGGTACTTGTGCCCACAGCAGCTGCGATGAAATAAATACAGACGTTTTCTAATGGCTGGAAGAATAAATTTTTCGTAAATTAATCGCTTGCACTTGATCGGGGAAAATATACCAGAGTCGAATCGAACAAATTTTCAGTAATTTTTTCATGTACTTTTGACCGCAGCAGCTGCAATGAAATAAATACGGATGCTTTTCAATGGCTTAAAAAAACTCGTTTTTCATAAAATAATCGCTTGCACTTCTTTGGGAAAAAATACCAGAGTCGGATCGAACAAATTTTCAGGAATTTTTTAGGTACTTGTGCCTTCAGCAGCTGCGATAAAATAAATGCAGACGCTTTCTAATGGCTAAAAGAACACATTTTTCATAAAATAATCGCTTGCACTCGATTGGGGAAAAGTACAGCGTCGGATCGAACAAATTTTCGAGAATTATTTTAGGTACTTTTGCCCTCAGCAGCTGCAATGAAATCAATACAGATGCTTTTTAATGGCTTAAGAGATCTCGTTTTTGCGCGCATGTTCTAGGGGAACAGCGTGCTATCGTTTTGTCCAAATGTCTGTAATTTTGGATGATTGAGCCGAAAATGGTCTCAATCGACTAGGTTGGACTCACTGATGACGAATCTGGTGTCAAAATTGATTCTGTCCGGCCGGCCGGCCGGCCGGCCGGTTGGCCGGCCGTAGACACGATAACTGTTGACAGAAGCAAGCTAGCACTTTGAAACTTTCAGCATAGGTTGCGCATTGGAATGCCGCGGTTAGATTCGTTAATGGGCCAAATCGATCGAATAGTTTCGGAGTTATAGGCATTTGAAGTTTTGAAGTTATTTATTTTTTATATCAGAAACTACCTGAGCGATTGGATTCAAACTTGGCAGTTAGATGAAGTACCACGACGCGCAACTTTTAGCCAAATTTCGTCAGGATCATATCGTCAGTAATTTTAAAAAAAAATTTTTTTCGAAATTTTTTTCCGAAAAAATTTTTTTTTCGGAAACCATTCATCATATCCAAAAAAAATTATACTCACACGTTGACCTTCTAATTTCACAGCAGTGTACCTAATTTCAGTTCGATACGATCATAAGTTTTGGAGATATCGGGAAAAAATATGTCAAATTTCGAGGTTTTCTTCTCGATATCGTTGATTTTTTCGGTATAACTCGAGAAATACTGATTCAGTCCTGATTAAACTTCACAGCTAGTTTTAAGATGCTAAAAGACAACTTTATGCAAAATTTGGTGATAATCGTGTTATTAGAACAATTTGAAAAAAAAAATTTCTATGATTTTCTCATCATATCATGCTCATTTAATTTTGTATTTAACTTCGAACTGTTATTTTCAAGGAAGTACTGGATTTCAATTCGATCTGATCTGTATTTTTGGAAATATTGGAAAAATAAAATTTTGATTGGGTATATCTAGGGAATCATTGGGTGGATTTTACCCATTCACGAATTCGGCCTTCGTAATTAAGGTCCAAACCTTCTCTACAAATATCGAGTTTCTAAGTTGTTTCTTTCGGAAGTTATTGTGTTTACGCAGTCGGCCGTTAGGCTGACCGTAAACACAATAACTTCCGGAAGAAACGACTTGGAAACTCGATATTTGTAGAGTAGGTTTGGGGCTTAATTACGAAGGTCGAATTCGTGAATGGGTAAAATCCACCCAATGATTCTGTAGATATACCCAATCAAAATTATATTTTTCCAATATTTCCAAAAATACAGATCAGATCGAATTGAAATCCAGTAATTTATCAGAAAAAAATTTCAAAAAGCACTGCCGTGAAGGCAGCAGCTTTTGCGCGCACGTTAAAATTCGTTGCTGAAGCGGTCATCTACATTGAACATGCGCGCAAAAGTTGCTGCCTCCACGGCAGTGCTTTTTGAAATTTTTTCATAAAATAATAGCTTGCACTTGATTGGGAAAAAAATACCAGAGTCGAAACGAACAAATTTTGAGGAATTTCTTTGTGTACTTTTGCCCTCAGCAGCTGCGATAAAATAAATACAGACGCTTTTCAATAGCTAAGAAGAACTCGTTTTTCATAAAAAAATTGCTTGCACTGGATTGGGAAAAAAAAATTACAGAGTCGGATCGCACAAATTTTCAGGAATTTTTTTAGGTACTTGTGTCCTCAGCAGCTGCGATGAAATAAATACAGACGCTTTCTAATGGATAGAAGAACACCTTTTCGTGAAATAATCGCTTGTACTTGATTGGGAAAAAAATACCAGAGTCGGATCGAACAAATTTTCATGAACTTTTTTAGGCACTTTTGCCCTCAGCAGCTGCAATGAAATGAATTCAGATGTTTTTCAATGGATAAAAAAACTTGTTTTTCATAAAATAATCGCTTGCGCTTGATTGGGGAAAAATACCGGAGTCGTATCGAACAAATTTTCAGGAATTTTTTTAGGATTTTTTGCCCTCAGCAGCTGCGATGAAATAACTATAGAAGCTTTTTAATAACTTAGAAGAACTCGTTTTCTATAAAATAATCGCTTGCACTTGATTGGGAGAAAAATACCAGAGTCGGATCGAACAAATTTTCAGGAATTTGTTTTGGTATAATACTTTTGCCCTCAGCAGCTGCGATGAAATGAATACAGACGCTTTCTAATAGCTGGAAGAATACATTTTTCATGAAATAATCGCTTTCACTTGATTGGGGAAAAATACCAGCGTCGGATCGAACAAATTTCCAAGAACTTTTTTAGGTACTTTTGCCCTCAGCAGCTGCAATGAAATGAATACAGAGGTTTATCGATGGCTAACAAAACTCGTTTTTTATAAAATAATCGCTTGCACTAGATTGGAAAAAAAATACCAGAGTCAGATCGAACAAATTTTCATGAATTTTTTTGGGTACTTTTGTCCTCAGCTGCTGCGATAAAATGAATACAGAAGCTTTCCAATGACTAAGAAAAAATACCAGAGTCGGATCGAACAAATTTTCAGGAATTTTTTAGGTACTTGTGCCCTCAGCAGCTGCGATGAAATAAATGCAGACGCTTTCTAATGGCTAGAAGAACACATTTTTCATAAAATAATCGCTTGCACTTGATTGGGGAAAAGTACAGCGTCGGATCGAACAAATTTTCAACAATTTTTTTAGGTACTTTTGCCCTCAGCAGCTGCAATGAAATTAATACAGATGCTTTTTAATGGCTTAGGAGATCTCGTTTTTCATAAAATAATAGCTTGCACTTGATTGGGAAAAAAATACCAGAGTCGAAACGAACAAATTTTGAGGAATTTCTTTGGTACTTTTGCCGTCAGCAGCTGCGATAAAATGATAACAGAAGCTTTTCAATAGCTAAAGACAACGCGTTTTTCATAAAATAATTGCTTGCACCTAATTGGGAAAAAATACCAGAGTCGAATCGAACCAATTTTCAGGAATTTTTTTAGGTACTTGTGCCCTCAGCAGCTACGTTGAAATAAATACAGATGCTTTTCAATGGTTTGAAGGAATTCGTTTTTCATAAGAAAATCGCTTACACTCGATTGGGAAAAAAATACCTGAGTCGGATCGAACAAATTTTCAGGAATTTTTTCAGGTATTTGTGCCCTCACCAGCTGGGACGAAATAAATGCAGACGCTTTCTAATGGCTAGAAGAACACATTTTTCATGAATCAGGATTCAGGATTCTTTGTTTGGTACTTTTGCCGTCAGCAGCTGCGACGAAATAAATACAGACGTTTTCTAATGGCTGGAAGAATACATTTTTCGTAAAATAATCGCTTGCACTTGATTGGGAAAAAAAACCCAGAGTCGGATCGAACATTTTTTCAGGAAATTTTTTAGGTACTTTTGCCACCAGCAGCTGCGATGAAATAAATACAGACGCTTTCCAATGGCTAGAAGAACACATTTTTCATAAAATAATCACTTGCACTTGATTAGGGAAAAATACCTGAGTCGGATCGAACAAAGTTTCAGGAATTTTGCTAGGTTCTTTCGCCCTCAGCAGCTGTAATGAAGTAAATACAGACGCTTTCTAATGACTGAGAAGAACTCGTTTTTTTATGGAATAATCGCTTGCACTTGATTAGGAAAAAAATACCAGTCGGATCGAACAAATTTTCATGAATTTTTTTAGGTATTTTTGCCCTCAGCAGCTGCGATGAAATGAATACAGATGCTTTCCATAAGCTAAAAAAATTTCGTTTTCCATAAAATAATTGGTTGCACCTAATTGGGAAAAAAATATCAGAGTCGAATCGAACCAATTTTCAGGAATTTTTTTATGTACTTGTGCCCTCAGCAGCTGCGATGAAATAAATACAGACGTTTTCTAATGGCTGGAAGAATACATTTTTCGTAAAATAATCGCTTGCACTTGATTGGAAAAAAAACCCAGAGTCGGATCGAACATTTTTTCAGGAAATATTTTAGGTACTTTTGCCCTCAGCAGCTGCGATGAAATAAATAGAGACGCTTTCCAATGGCTAGAAGAACACATTTTTCATAAAATAATCGCTTGCACTTGATTGGGGAAAAATACCTGAGTCGGATCGAACAAATTTTCAGGAATTTTTCTAGGTACTTTTGCCCTCAGCAGCTGTAATGAAGTAAATAATGGCTAATGGCTAAGAAGAACTCGTTTTTTATGAAATAATCGCTTGCACTTAATTAGGAAAAAAATACCAGTCGGATCGAACAAATTTTCATGAATTTTTTTTAGGTATTTCTGCCCTCAGCAGCTGCGATGAAATGAATAAAGATGCTTTCCATAAGCTAAAAAAAACTCGTTTTCCATGGAATAATCGCTTGCACTTGATTGGGAAAAAAATACCAGAGCCGGATCGAACAAATTTTCATGAATTTTTTTGGTTCTTTCGCCCGCAGCAGTCGCAATAGAATGAATACAGAAGCTTTCTTATGACTAAAAAGAACTCGGTTTTCATAAAATAACTGCTTGCATTTGATTGGGAAAAAAATACCAGTGTCGGATCGGTACTTTTGCCCTCAGCAGCTGCAATAAAATAAATACAGATGCTTTCCAATAGCTAAGAAGAACTCGTTTTTCATAAAATAATCGCTTGCACTTGATTGGGAAAAAAATACCCGAGTCAGATCGAACAAATTCTCAGGAATTTTTTTTGGTACTTTTGCTCCAGCAGCTGCGATGAAATAAACACAGACGCTTTCTAATGGCTAGAAGAACACATTTTTCATGAAATAATCGCTTGCACTTGATTGGGGAAAAATACCTGAGTCGGATCGAACAAATTTTCAGGAATTTTTCTAGGTACTTTTGCCCTCAGCAGCTGTAATGAAGTAATTACAGACGCTTTCTAATGGCTAAGAAGAACTCGTTTCTTATGAAATAATTGCTTGCACCCGATTAGGAAAAAAATACCAGTCGGATCGAACAAATTTTCATGAATTTTTTTTTGGTATTTCTGCCCTCAGCAGCTGCGATGAAATGAATACAGATGCTTTCCATAAGCTAGAAAAAACTCGGTTTTCATAAAATAACTGCTTGCACTTTATTGGGAAAAAACTACCAGAGTCGGATCGAAAAAATTTTCAGAAATTTTTTTAGTTACTTTTGCCCTCAGCAGCTGCGATGAATTGAATATGGAAGCTTTCCAATGACTGAGGAGAACTCGTTTTTTATAAAATAATCGCTTGCACTTGATTGTTAAAAAAATACCAGATTCGGATCGAACAAATTTTCAGGAATATTTCAGGTACTTTTGCCCTCAGCAGCTGCAATAAAATAAATACAGATGCTTTTCAATAGCTAAGAAGAACTCGTTTTTCATAAAATAATCGCTTGCACTTGATTAGGAAAAAAATACCTGAGTCAGATCGAACAAATTCTCAGGAATTTTTTTTGGTACTTTTGCTCCAGCAGCTGCGATGAAATGAATACAGACGCTTTCTAATGGCTAGAAGAATAAATTTTTCATAAAATAACCGCTTGCACTTGATTGGGGAAAAGACCAGCGTCGGATCGATCAAATTCTGAAGAATTTTTTTATGTACTTTTGCCCTCAGCAGCTGCAATGAAATGAATACAGATGCTTTTCAGTGGCTAAAAAGATCTAATTCTTCATAAAATAATAGCTTGCACTTGATTGGGAAAAAAATACAAGAGTCGGATCTCACAAATTTTCATGAATTTTTTAGGTACTTTTGCCCTCAGCAGCTGCAATGGGATAAAAACAGATGTTTTTCAATGGCTTAAAAAAACTTGTTTTTCATAAAATAATCGCTTGCGCATGATTGGGGAAAAATACCAGAGTCGGATCGAACAAATTTTCAGGAATTTTTTTAGGAACTTTTGCCCTCAGCAGCTGCGATGAAATAAATACAGACGCTTTCCAATGGCTAGAAGAACACATTTTTCATAAAATAATCTCTTGCACTTGATTGGGAAAAAAATATTAGAGTCAGATCGATCAAATCTTCATGAATTTTTTAGGTACTTTTGCCCTCAGCTTCTGCGATTAAATGAATACAGAAGCTTTCCAATGACTAAGAAGAACTCGTTTTTCATAAAATAATCGCTTGCACTTGATTGGGAAAAAATACCACAGTCAGATTGAACTAAATTTCAGGATTTTTTTTTTGGTACTTTTGCTTTTCAATAGCTGAAAAGAACGCGTTTTTCATAAAATAATTGCTTGCACCTAATTGGGAAAAAAATACCAGAGTCGGATCGAGCCAATTTTCAGGAATTTTTTTAGGTACTTGTGCCCTCAGCAGCTGCGATGAAATAAATACAGACGTTTTCTCATGGCTGAAAGAATACATTTTTCGTAAAATAATCGCTTGCACTTGATTAGAGAAAAAATACCAGAGTTGGATCGAACAAATTTTCAGGAATTTTTTCATGTAATTTTGACCTCAGCAGCTGCAATGAAATGAATACAGATGCTTTTCAATGGCTTAAAGGAACTCGTTTTTGATAAGATAATCGCTTGCACTTGATTGGGAAAAAAATACCAGAGTCGGATCGAACAAATTTTCAGGAATTTTTTTAGGTACTTGTGCCCTCAGCAGCTGCGATGAAATAAATGCAGACGCTTTCTAATGGCTAGAAGAACACATTTTTCATAAATCAGGATTCAGGATTTTTGTTTGGTACCATTGCCGTCAGCAGCTGCGATAAAATGAATACAGAAGCTTTTCAATAGCTGAAAAGAACGCGTTTTTCATAAAATAATTGCTTGCACCTAATTGGGAAAAAATACCAGAGTCGAATCGAACCAATTTTCATGAATTTTTTTAGGTACTTGTGCCCTTAGCAGCTGCGATGAAATAAATACAGACGTTTTCTAATGGCTGGAAGAATACATTTTTCGTAAATTAATCGCTTGCACTTGATCGGGGAAAAAATACCAAGGTCGAATCGAACAAATTTTCAGGAATTTTTTCATGTACTTTTGACCTCAGCAGCTGCAATGAAATAAATACGGATGCTTTTCAATGGCTTAAAAAAACTCGTTTTTCATAAAATAATCGCTTGCACTTCTTTGGGAAAAAATACCAGAGTCGGATCGAACAAATTTTCAGGAATTTTTTATGTACTTGTGCCCTCAGCAGCTGCGATGAAATAAATGCCGACGCTTTCTAATGGCTAGGAGAACACATTTTTCATGAAATAATCGCTTGCACTTGATTGGGGAAAAGTACAGCGTCGGATCGAACAAATTTTCGAGAATTTTTTTAGGTACTTTTGCCCTCAGCAGCTGCAATGAAATTAATACAGATGCTTTTTACTGGCTTAGGAGATCTCGTTTTTCATAAAATAATAGCCTTGCACTTGATTGGGAAAAAAATACCAGAGTCGAAACGAACAAATTTTGAGGAATTTCTTTGGTACTTTTGCCCTCAGCAGCTGCGATAAAATAAATAGAGACGCTTTCCAATAGCTAAGAAGAACTCGTTTTTCATAAAAAAATTGCTTGCACTGGATTGGGAAAAAAATATCAGAGTCGGATCGCACAAATTTTCAGGAATTTTTTTAGGTCTTTGTGTCCTCAGCAGCTGCGATGAAATGAATACAGACGCTTTCTAATGGATAGAAGAACACCTTTTCGTGAAATAATCGCTTGTACTTGATTGGGAAAAAAATACCAGAGTCGGATCGAACAAATTTTCATGAATTTTTTTAGGTACTTTTGCCCTCAGCAGCTGCAATGAAATAAATTCAGATGTTTTCCAATGGATAAAAAAAACTTGTTTTTCATAAAATAATCGCTTGCGCTTGATTGGGGAAAAATACCAGAGTCGTATGGAACAAATTTTCAGGAATTTTTTTAGGAACTTTTGCCCTCAGCAGCTGCGATGAAATGAGTATAGAAGCTTTTTAATGACTTAGAAGAACTCGTTTTCTATAAAATAATCGCTTGCACTTGATTGGGAGAAAAATACCAGAGTCGGATCGAACAAATTTTCAGGAATTTGTTTTGGTACTTTTGCCCTCAGCAGCTGCGATGAAATGAATACAGACGCTTTCTAATGGCTGGAAGAATACATTTTTCATGAAATAATCGCTTTCACTTGATTGGGGAAAAATACCAGCGTCGGATCGAACAAATTTCCAAGAACTTTTTTGGGTACTTTTGCCCTCAGCAGCTGCAATGAAATGAATACAGAGGTTTATCAATGGCTAACAAAACTCGTTTTTCATAAAATAATCGCTCGCACTAGATTGGGAAAAAAATACCAGAGTCGGATCGAACAAATTTTCAGGAATTTTTTTAGGTACTTGTGCCCTCAGCAGCTGCGATGAAATATACACAGACGCTTTTTTATGGCTAAGAGGAACTCGCTCTTCATAAAATGATCGCTTGCACCCGATTGGGAAAACAATACCAGAGTCGGATTGAACAAATTTTCATGAATTTTTTTAGGTAGTTTTGCCCTCAGCAAATGCAATGTAATAAATACAGATGATTTCCAATGGCTAAAAAGAAATCGGTTTTCATAAATAATCGCTAACACTTGATTGGGAGAAAAATATCAGAGTCGGATCGAACAAATTTTCATGAATTTTTTTAGATACTTTTGCTCCAGGAGCTGCGATAAAATAAACACAGACGCTTTCTAATGGCTAGAAGAACACATTAGATAATCGCTTGCACTTGATTGGGAAAAAATACCAGAGTCGGATCGAACAAATTTTCAGGAATTTTTTTAGGTACTTTTGCCCTCAGCAGCTGCAATTAAGTAAATACAGTCGCTTTCTTATGGCTAAGAAGAACTCGTTTTTCATAAAATAATCGCTTGCACTTGATAGGGAAAAAAATACCAGAGTCGGATCGAACATTTTATCAGGAAATTTTTTAGGTACGTTTGCCCTCAGCAGCTGCGATGAAATGAATACAGACGCTTTCCAATGGCTAGAAGAACACATTTTTCATAAAATAATCGCTTGCACTTGATTGGGGAAAAATACCTGAGTCGGATCGAACATTTTTTCAGGAATTTTTCTAGGTACTTTTGCCCTCAGAAGCCGTAATGAGGTGAATACAGACGCTTTCTAATGGCTAATAAGAACTCGTTCTTTATGAAATGATCGCTTGCATTTGATAGGGAAAAAAATACCAGTCGGATCGAACAAATTTTCATGAATTTTTTTAGATATTTTTTCCCTCAGCAGCTGCGATGGAATAAATACAGATGCTTTCCATAAGCTAAAAAAAACTCGTTTTCCATGCATTAATCACTTGCACTTGATTGGGAAAAAAAAATACCAGAGTCGAATCGAACAAATTTTCAGAAATTTTTTTAGTTACTTTTGCCCTCAGCAGCTGCGATCAATTGAATACGGAAGCTTTCCAATGACTAAGAAGAACCCGTTTCTTATAAAATAATCGCTTGCACTTGATTGGGAAAAAAATACCAGAATCGGATCCAACAAATTTTCAGGAATTTTTTAAGTACTTTTGCCCTCAGCAGCTGCAATAAAATAAATACAGACGCTTTTCAATAGCTAAGAAGAACTCGTTTTTCATAAAATAATCGCTTGCACTTGATTGGGAAAAAAATACCTGAGTCAGATCGAACAAATTCTCAGGAATTTTTTTTGGTACTTTTGCTCTCAGCAGCTGCGATGAAATAAATACAGACGCTTTCTTATGGCTTGAAGAATACATTTTTCATAAAATAACCGCTTGCACTTGATTGAAGAAAAGACCAGCGTCTGATCGAACAAATTTTCAACAATTTTTTTAGGTACTTTTGCCCTCAGCAGCTGCAATGAAATAATTACAGATGCTTTTCAATGGCTTACAGGATCTAATTTTTCATAAAATAATAGCTTGCACTTGATTGGGAAAAAAATACCAGAGTCGGATCGCACAAATTTTCAGGAATTTTTTTAGGTACTTGTGTCCTCAGCAGCTGCGATGAAATAAATACAGACGCTTTCTAATGGCTCAAAGGAACTCGTTTTTCATAAGATAATCGCTTGCACTTGATTGGGAAAAAACTACCAGAGTAGGATCGAACAAATTTTCAGGAATTTTTTTAGGTACTTTTGCCCTCAGCAGCTGCGATAAAACAAATACAAGCTTTATAATAGGTTAGAAGAACTCGTTTTTCATAAGGTTATCGCTTGCACTTGATTGGGAAAAAATGTACAGAGTTGGATCGAACCAATTTACATTAATTTTTCTAGGTACTTTTGCCCTCAGCAGCTGCGATGAAATAAATACAGATGCTTTTCGATGGCTGAAAACAAATCAATTTTCATCAGATAATTGCTTGCACTTGATTAGGAAACAAATACAGAGTCGGATCGAACAAATTTTCATTAATTTTTTTAGGTACTTTTGCCCTCAGCAGCTGCGATGAAGTGAATACAGACGATTTTTCATAGCTAATAAGATCTCGTTCTTCATAAAATTATCGCTTGCACTTGATTGGGAAAAAAATACCAGATTCAGATCGAACACATTTTCAGGAATTTTTAAGGTACTTTTTCCCTGAGCAGCTGCAATAAAATAAATAAAGACGCTTTTCAATAGCCAAGAAGAACCAGTTTTTCATAAAATAATCGCTTGCACTTGATTGGGAAAAAATACCAGAGTCGGATCGAACAAATTTTCAGGAATTTTTTTAGGTACTTTTGCCCTCAGCAGCTGTGATGAAATAAATACAGACGCTTTCTTATGGCTTGAAGAATTCATTTTTCATGAAATAATCGCTTGCACTTGTTTGGGGAAAAATACAAGAGTCGAATCGAACAAATTTTCATGAAGTTTTTAAGGTTCTTTTGCCCTCAGCAGATGTAATAAAATAAATAGAGATTCTTATCAATGGCTAAGAAGAACTCGTTCTTGATAAAATAATCGCTTGCACTTGATTGGAGGAAAAATACCATAGTCGGATCGAACAAAATTTCAGGAATTTTTTATGTACTTGTGCCCTCAGCAGCTGCGATGAAATGAATACAGACGCTTTCTAATGGCTAGAAGAACACATTTTTTGTGAAATAATCGCTTGTACTTGATGAGGAGGAAAATACCAGAGTGGAATCGAACAAATTTTCAGGAATTTTTTAGGTTTTTTTGCCCTCAGAAGCTGCAATCAAATGAATACAGATGTTTTTGAATGGCTGAAAAAAAACTTGTTTTCCATAAAATAATCGTTTGCACTAGATTGGGGAAGAACCAGTTTTTCATAAAATAATCGCTTGCACTTGATTGGGAAAAAATACCAGAGTCGGATCGAACAAATTTTCAGGAATTTTTTTAGGAACTTTTGCCCTCAGCAGCTGCGATGAAATAAATATACATAAGCTTTTTAATAACTAAGAAGAACTCGTTTTTTATAAAATAATCGCTTGCACTTGATTGGGAGAAAAATACGAGAGTCAGATCGTACAAATTTTCATGAATTTTTTTAGGTACTTTTGCCCTCAGCAGCTGCAATGAAATGAATACAGATGTTTTTGAATGACTGAAAAAAAACTTGTTTTCCATAAAATAATCGTTTGCACTAGATTGGGGAAAAATACCAGAGTCGAATCGAACAAATTTTCAGGAATTTTTTTAGGAACTTTTACCCTCAGCAGCTGCGATGAAATAAATATGGAAGCTTTTAAATGACTTAGAAAAACTTGTTTTTTATGAAACAATCGCTTGCACTTTATTGGGAAAAAAATACAAGAGTCAAATCTTACAAATATTCATGAATTTTTTAGGTACTTTTGCCCTCAGCAGCTGCAATAGAACAAATACAGATGTTTCTCAATGGCTAAAAAAAACTTGTTTTTCATAAAATAATCGCTTGCGCTTGATTGGGGAAAAATACCAGAGTCGAATCGAACAAATTTTCAGGAATTTTTTTAGGAACTTTTACCCTCAGCAGCTGCGATGAAATAAATATGGAAGCTTTTAAATGACTTAAAAGAACTCGTTTTTTATGAAACAATCGCTTGCACTTTATTGGGAAAAAAATACTAGAGTCAGATCGATCAAATTTTCATGAATTTCTTTAGGTACTTTGCCCTCAGCTTCTGCGATAAAATGAATACAGAAGCTTTCCAATGACTAAGAAGAATTCGTTTTTCATAATGTAATCGCTTGCACTTGATTGGGAAAAAATACCAGAGTCGGATCGAACAAATTTTCATGAATTTTTTTAGGTACTTTCGCCCTAAGCAGCTACAATGAAATAAATACAGATGCTTTTCGATGGCTAAAAAGAACTCGTTTTTCATAAAATAAGCGCTTGCACTTTATTGGGAAAAAATACCAGAGTCGGATCGAACAAATTTTCAGGATTTTTTTTTGGTACTTTTGCCGTCAGCAGCTGCGATAAAATGAATACAAAAGCTTTTCAATAGCTAAAGAGAACGCGTTTTTCATAAAATAATTGCTTGCACCAAATCGGGAAAAAAATACCAGAGTCGGATCGAACCAATTTTCAGGAATTTTTTTAGGTAATTGTGCCTTCAGCAGCTGCGATGAAATAAATACAGACGTTTTCTTATGGCTGAAAGAATAAATTTTTCGTAAAATAATCGCTTGCACTTGATTGGGGAAAAAATACCAGACTCGGATCGAACAAATTTTCAGGAATTTTTTCATGTAATTTTGACCTCAGCAGCTGCAATGAAATAAATACAGATGCTTTTCAAAGGCTTAAAGGAACTCGTTTTTCATAAGATAATCGCTTTCACTTGTTTGGAAAAAAAATACCAGAGTCGGATCGAACAAATTTTCAGTAATTTTTTTAGGTACTTGTGCCCTCAGCAGCTGCGATGATATAAATGCAGACGCTTTCTAATGGCTAGAAGAACACATTTTTCATTAATCAGGATTCAGGATTTTTTGTTTGGTACTTTTGCCGTCAGCAGCTGCGATAAAATGAATACAGAAGCTTTTCAATAGCTGAAAAAAACGCGTTTTTCATAAAATAATTGCTTGCACCTAATTGGGAAAAAAATACCAGAGTCGAATCGAGCCAATTTCCAGGAATTTTTTTAGGTACTTGTGCCCTCAGCAGCTGCGATGAAATAAATACAGACGTTTTCTAATGGCTGGAAGAATACATTTTTCGTAAAATAATCGCTTGCACTTGGTTGGGGAAAAAATACCAGAGTCGGATCGAACAAATTTTCAGGAATTTTTTCATGTACTTTTGACCTCAGCAGCTGCAATGAAATGAATACAGATGCTTTTCAATGGTTAAAAAAATCTAGTTTTTCATAAAATAATCGCTTGCACTCGATTGGGAAAAAAATAGGAGGGTCGGATCGAACAAATTTTCAGGAATTTTTTTAGGTAGTTTTGCCCTCAGCAGCTGCAATGAAGTAAATACAGGCGCTTTCTTATGGATGAGAAGAACTCGTTTTTTATAAAATAATCGCTTGCGCTTGATTGGAAAAAAATACCAATCGGATCGAAAAAATTTTCATAAATTATTTTAGGTACTTTTGCCCTCAGCAGCTATGATGAAATGGAAACAGATGCTTTTCAATAGCTAAAAAGAACTCGTTTTTCATAAAATAATCGCTTGCACTTGATTGGAAAAAAAATACCATAGTCGGATCTAATAAATTTTCATGAATTTTTATAGGTACTTTTGCACTCAGCAGCTGCGATAAAATGAATACAAGCTTTATAATAGGTTAGAAGAACTCGTTTTTCATAAAGTTATCGCTTGCACTTGATTAGGAAAAAATGTACAGAGTTGGATCGAACAAATTTACATTAATTTTTCTAGGTACTTTTGCCCTCAGCAGCTGCGATGAAATAAATACAGATGCTTTTCGATGGCTGAAAACAAATCAATTTTCATCAGATAATTGCTTGCACTTGATTAGGAAACAAATACAGAGTCGGATCGAACAAATTTTCATTAATTTTTTTAGG
The DNA here is from genome assembly GCA_958510865.1 of Myrrha octodecimguttata. NCBI lineage: Eukaryota > Metazoa > Arthropoda > Insecta > Coleoptera > Coccinellidae > Myrrha > Myrrha octodecimguttata. Next base: position 539,322 of record OY294057.1, on the reverse strand, counting down.
TACTTTTGCCCTCAGCAGCTGCGATGAAATGAATACAGACGATTTTTCATAGCTAATAAGATCTCGTTCTTCATAAAATAATCGCTTGCACTTGATTGGGAAAAAAATACCAGATTCAGATTGAACACATTTTCAGGAATTTTTGAGGTACTTTTTCCCTCAGCAGCTGCAATAAAATAAATAAAGACGCTTTTCAATAGCCAAGAAGAACCAGTTTTTCATAAAATAATCGCTTGCACTTGATTGGGAAAAAATACCAGAGTCGGATCGAACAAATTTTCAGGAATTTTTTTAGGTACTTTTGCCCTCAGCAGCTGTGATGAAATAAATACAGACGCTTTCTTATGGCTTGAAGAATTCATTTTTCATAAAATAATCGCTTGCACTTGTTTGGGGAAAAATACAAGAGTCGAATCGAACAAATTTTCATGAAGTTTTTAAGGTTCTTTTGCCCTCAGCAGATGTAATAAAATAAATAGAGATTCTTATCAATGGCTAAGAAGAACTCGTTCTTGATAAAATAATCGCTTGCACTTGATTGGAGGAAAAATACCATAGTCGGATCGAACAAAATTTCAGGAATTTTTTTATGTACTTGTGCCCTCAGCAGCTGCGATGAAATGAATACAGACGCTTTCTAATGGCTAGAAGAACACATTTTTTGTAAAATAATCGCTTGTACTTGATGAGGAGGAAAATACCAGAGTGGAATCGAACAAATTTTCAGGAATTTTTTAGGTTTTTTTGCCCTCAGAAGCTGCAATCAAATGAATACAGATGTTTTTGAATGGCTGAAAAAAAAACTTGTTTTCCATAAAATAATCGTTTGCACTAGATTGGGGAAGAATGCCAGAGTCGGATCGAACAAATTTTCAGGAATTTTTTTAGGAACTTTTGCCCTCAGCACCTGCGATGAAATAAATATACATAAGCTTTTTAATAACTAAGAAGAACTCGTTTTTTATAAAAAAATCGCTTGCACTTGATTGGGAGAAAAATACGAGAGTCAGATCGTACAAATTTTCATGAATTTTTTTAGGTACTTTTGCCCTCAGCAGCTGCAATGAAATGAATACAGATGTTTTTGAATGGCTGAAAAAAAACTTGTTTTCCATAAAATAATCGTTTGCACTTGATTGGGGAAAAATACCAGAGTCGAATCTAACAAATTTTCAGGAATTTTTTTAGGAACTTTTACCCTCAGCAGCTGCGATGAAATAAATATGGAAGCTTTTAAATGACTTAGAAGAACTTGTTTTTTAGGAAACAATCGCTTGCACTTTATTGGGAAAAAAAAAAAAGAGTCAGATCTTACAAATATTCATGAATTTTTTAGGTACTTTTGCCCTCAGCAGCTGCAATAGAACAAATACAGATGTTTCTCAATGGCTAAAAAAAACTTGTTTTTCATAAAATAATCGCTTGCGCTTGATTGGGGAAAAATACCAGAGTCGAATCGAACAAATTTTCAGGAATTTTTTTAGGAACTTTTACCCTCAGCAGCTGCGATGAAATAAATATGGAAGCTTTTAAATGACTTAGAAGAACTCGTTTTTTATGAAACAATCGCTTGCACTTTATTGGGAAAAAAATACTAGAGTCAGATCGATCAAATTTTCATGAATTTCTTTAGGTACTTTGCCCTCAGCTTCTGCGATAAAATGAATACAGAAGCTTTCCAATGACTAAGAAGAATTCGTTTTTCATAAAGTAATCGCATGCACTTGATTGGGAAAAAATACCAGAGTCGGATCGAACAAATTTTCATGAATTTTTTAGGTACTTTCGCCCTCAGCAGCTACAATGAAATAAATACAGATGCTTTTCGATGGCTAAAAAGAACTCGTTTTTCATAAAATAAGCACTTGCACTTTATTGGGAAAAAATACCAGAGTCGGATCGAACAAATTTTCAGGATTTTTTTTTGGTACTTTTGCCGTCAGCAGCTGCGATAAAATGAATACAAAAGCTTTTCAATAGCTAAAGAGAACGCGTTTTTCATAAAATAATTGCTTGCACCAAATCGGGAAAAAAATACCAGAGTCGGATCGAACCAATTTTCAGGAATTTTTTTAGGTAATTGTGCCTTCAGCAGCTGCGATGAAATAAATACAGACGTTTTCTTATGGCTGAAAGAATACATTTTTCGTAAAATTATCGCTTGCACTTGATTGGGGAAAAATACCAGACTCGGATCGAACAAATTTTCAGGAATTTTTTCATGTAATTTTGACCTCAGCAGCTGCAATGAAATAAATACAGATGCTTTTCAATGGCTTAAAGGAACTCGTTTTTCATAAGATAATCGCTTTCACTTGATTGGAAAAAAAATACCAGAGTCGGATCGAACAAATTTTCAGGAATTTTTTTAGGTACTTGTGCCCTCAGCAGCTGCGATGATATAAATGCAGACGCTTTCTAATGGCTAGAAGAACACATTTTTCATAAATCAGGATTCAGGATTTTTTGTTTGGTACTTTTGCCGTCAGCAGCTGCGATAAAATGAATACAGAAGCTTTTCAATAGCTGAAAAAAACGCGTTTTTCATAAAAATATTGCTTGCACCTAATTGGGAAAAAAATACCAGAGTCGAATCGAGCCAATTTTCAGGAATTTTTTTAGGTACTTGTGCCCTCAGCAGCTGCGATGAAATAAATACAGACGTTTTCTAATGGCGGGAAGAATACATATTTCGTAAAATAATCGCTTGCACTTGGTTGGGGAAAAAATACCAGAGTCGGATCGAACAAATTTTCAGGAATTTTTTCATGTACTTTTGACCTCAGCAGCTGCAATGAAATGAATACAGATGCTTTTCAATGGCTTAAAAAATCTAGTTTTTCATAAAATAATCGCTTGCACTCGATTGGGAAAAAAATACGAGAGTCGGATCGAACAAATTTTCAGGAATTTTTTTAGGTAGTTTTGCCCTCAGCAGCTGCAATGAAGTAAATACAGGCGCTTTCTCATGGATGAGAAGAACTCGTTTTTTATAAAATAATCGCTTGCGCTTGATTGGAAAAAAAATACCAATCGGATCGAAAAAATTTTCATAAATTATTTTAGGTACTTTTGCCCTCAGCAGCTATGATGAAATGGAAACAGATGCTTTTCAATAGCTAAAAAGAACTCGTTTTTCATAAAATAATCGCTTGCACTTGATTGGAAAAAAAATACCATAGTCGGATCTAATAAATTTTCATGAATTTTTACAGGTACTTTTGCACTCAGCAGCTGCGTTGAAATAAATACAGATGCTTTTCAATGGCTTAAAGGAACTCGTTTTTCATAAGATAATCGCTTGCACTTGATTGGGAAAAAACTACCAGAGTAGGATCGAACAAATTTTCAGGAATTTTTTTAGGTACTTTTGCCCTCAGCAGCTGCGATAAAACAAATACAAGCTTTATAATAGGTTAGAAGAACTCGTTTTTCATAAAGTAATCGATTGCACTTGATTGGGAAAAAATGTACAGAGTTGGATCGAACAAATTTACATTAATTTTTCTAGGTACTTTTGCCCTCAGCAGCTGCGATGAAATAAATACAGATGCTTTTCGATGGCTGAAAACAAATCAATTTTCATCAGATAATTGCTTGCACTTGATTAGGAAACAAATACAGAGTCGGATCGAACAAATTTTCATTAATTTTTTTAGGTACTTTTGCCCTCAGCAGCTGCGATGAAATGAATACAGACGATTTTTCATAGCTAATAAGATCTCGTTCTTCATAAAATAATCGCTTGCACTTGATTGGGAAAAAAATACCAGATTCAGATCGAACACATTTTCAGGAATTTTTAAGGTACTTTTTCCCTCAGCAGCTGCAATAAAATAAATAAAGACGCTTTTCAATAGCCAAGAAGAACCAGTTTTTCATAAAATAATCGCTTGCACTTGATTGGGAAAAAATACCAGAGTCGGATCGAACAAATTTTCAGGAATTTTTTTAGGTACTTTTGCCCTCAGCAGCTGTGATGAAATAAATACAGACGCTTTCTTATGGCTTGAAGAATTCATTTTTCATAAAATAATCGCTTGCACTTGTTTGGGGAAAAATACAAGAGTCGAATCGAACAAATTTTCATGAAGTTTTTAAGGTTCTTTTGCCCTCAGCAGATGTAATAAAATAAATAGAGATTCTTATCAATGGCTAAGAAGAACTCGTTCTTGATAAAATAATCGCTTGCACTTGATTGGAGGAAAAATACCATAGTCGGATCGAACAAAATTTCAGGAATTTTTTTATGTACTTGTGCCCTCAGCAGCTGCGATGAAATGAATACAGACGCTTTCTAATGGCTAGAAGAACACATTTTTTGAAAAATAATCGCTTGTACTTGATGAGGAGGAAAATACCAGAGTGGAATCGAACAAATTTTCAGGAATTTTTTAGGTTTTTTTGCCCTCAGAAGCTGCAATCAAATGAATACAGATGTTTTTGAATGGCTGAAAAAAAACTTGTTTTCCATAAAATAATCGTTTGCACTAGATTGGGGAAGAATGCCAGAGTCGGATCGAACAAATTTTCAGGAATTTTTTTAGGAACTTTTGCCCTCAGCAGCTGCGATGAAATAAATATACATAAGCTTTTTAATAACTAAAAAGAACTCGTTTTTTATAAAATAATCGCTTGCACTTGATTGGGAGAAAAATACGAGAGTCAGATCGTACAAATTTTCATGAATTTTTTTAGGTACTTTTGCCCTCAGCAGCTGCAATGAAATGAATACAGATGTTTTTGAATGGCTGAAAAAAAACTTGTTTTCCATAAATAAATCGTTTGCACTTGATTGGGAAAAAATACCAGAGTCGAATCGAACAAATTTTCAGGAGTTTTTTTAGGAACTTTTACCCTCAGCAGCTGCGATGAAATAAATATGGAAGCTTTTAAATGACTTAGAAGAACTTGTTTTTTATGAAACAATCGCTTGCACTTTATTGGGAAAAAAATACAAGAGTCAGATCTTACAAATATTCATGAATTTTTTAGGTACTTTTGCCCTCAGCAGCTGCAATAGAACAAATACAGATGTTTCTCAATTGCTAAAAAAAACTTGTTTTTCATAAAATAATCGCTTGCGCTTGATTGGGGAAAAATACCAGAGTCGAATCGAACAAATTTTCAGGAATTTTTTTAGGAACTTTTACCCTCAGCAGCTGCGATGAAATAAATATGGAAGCTTTTAAATGACTTGGAAGAACTCGTTTTTTATGAAACAATCGCTTGCACTTTATTGGGAAAAAAATACTAGAGTCAGATCGATCAAATTTTCATGAATTTCTTTAGGTACTTTGCCCTCAGCTTCTGCGATAAAATGAATATAGAAGCTGTCCAATGACTAAGAAGAATTCGTTTTTCATAAAGTAATCGCTTGCACTTGATTGGGAAAAAATACCAGAGTCGGATCGAACAAATTTTCATGAATTTTTTTAGGTACTTTCGCCCTCAGCAGCTACAATGAAATAAATACAGATGCTTTTCGATGGCTAAAAAGAACTTGTATTTCATAAAATAAGCGCTTGCACTTTATTGGGAAAAAATACCAGAGTCGGATCGAACAAATTTTCAGGAATTTTTTTTGGTACTTTTGCCGTCAGCAGCTGCGATAAAATGAATATAAAAGCTTTTCAATAGCTAAAGAGAACGCGTTTTTCATAAAATAATTGCTTGCACCAAATCGGGAAAAAAATACCAGAGTCGGATCGAACCAATTTTCAGGAATTTTTTTAGGTAATTGTGCCTTCAGCAGCTGCGATGAAATAAATACAGACGTTTTCTTATGGCTGAAAGAATAAATTTTTCGTAAAATAATCGCTTGCACTTGATTGGGGAAAAAATACCAGACTCGGATCGAACAAATTTTCAGGAATTTTTTCATGTAATTTTGACCTCAGCAGCTGCAATGAAATAAATACAGATGCTTTTCAATGGCTTAAAGGAACTCGTTTTTCATAAGATAATCGCTTTCACTTGATTGGAAAAAAAATACCAGAGTCGGATCGAACAAATTTTCAGGAATTTTTTTAGGTACTTGTGCCCTCAGCAGCTGCGATGATATAAATGCAGACGCTTTCTAATGGCTAGAAGAACACATTTTTCATAAATCAGGATTCAGGATTTTTTGTTTGGTACTTTTTCCGTCAGCAGCTGCGATAAAATGAATACAGAAGCTTTTCATTAGCTGAAAAAAACGCGTTTTTCATAAAATAATTGCTTGCACCTAATTGGGAAAAAAATACCAGAGTCGAATCGAGCCAATTTTCAGGAATTTTTTTAGGTACTTGTGCCCTCAGCAGCTGCGATGAAATAAATACAGACGTTTTCTAATGGCTGGAAGAATACATATTTCGTAAAATAATCGCTTGCACTTGGTTGGGGAAAAAATACCAGAGTCGGATCGAACAAATTTTCAGGAATTTTTTCATGTACTTTTGACCTCAGCAGCTGCAAAGAAATGAATACAGATGCTTTTCAATGGCTTAAAAAATCTAGTTTTTCATAAAATAATCGCTTGCACTCGATTGGGAAAAAAATACGAGAGTCGGATCGAACAAATTTTCAGGAATTTTTTTAGGTAGTTTTGCCCTCAGCAGCTGCAATGAAGTAAATACAGGCGCTTTCTTATGGATGAGAAGAACTCGTTTTTTATAAAATAATCGCTTGCGCTTGATTGGAAAAAAAATACCAATCGGATCGAAAAAATTTTCATAAATTATTTTAGGTACTTTTGCCCTCAGCAGCTATGATGAAATGGAAACAGATGCTTTTCAATAGCTAAAAAGAACTCGTTTTTCATAAAATAATCGCTTGCACTTGATTGGAAAAAAAATACCATAGTCGGATCTAATAAATTTTCATGAATTTTTATAGGTACTTTTGCACTCAGCAGCTGCGTTGAAATAAATACAGATGCTTTTCAATGGCTTAAAGGAACTCGTTTTTCATAAGATAATCGCTTGCACTTGATTGGGAAAAAACTACCAGAGTAGGATCGAACAAATTTTCAGGAATTTTTTTAGGTACTTTTGCCCTCAGCAGCTGCGATAAAACAAATACAAGCTTTATAATAGGTTAGAAGAACTCGTTTTTCATAAAGTTATCGCTTGCACTTGATTGGGAAAAAATGTACAGAGTTGGATCGAACAAATTTACATTAATTTTTCTAGGTACTTTTGCCCTCAGCAGCTGCAATGAAATAAATACAGATGCTTTTCGATGGCTGAAAACAAATCAATTTTCATCAGATAATTGCTTGCACTTGATTAGGAAACAAATACAGAGTCGGATCGAACAAATTTTCATTAGTTTTTTTAGGTACTTTTGCCCTCAGCAGCTGCGATGAAATGAATACAGACGATTTTTCATAGCTAATAAGATCTCGTTCTTCATAAAATAATCGCTTGCACTTGATTGGGAAAAAAATACCAGATTCAGATCGAACACATTTTCAGGAATTTTTAAGGTACTTTTTCCCTGAGCAGCTGCAATAAAATAAATAAAGACGCTTTTCAATAGCCAAGAAGAACAAGTTTTTCATAAAATAATCGCTTGCACTTGATTGGGAAAAAATACCAGAGTCGGATCGAACAAATTTTCAGGAATTTTTTTAGGTACTTTTGCCCTCAGCAGCTGTGATGAAATAAATACAGACGCTTTCTTATGGCTTGAAGAATTCATTTTTCATAAAATAATCGCTTGCACTTGTTTGGGGAAAAATACAAGAGTCGAATCGAACAAATTTTCATGAAGTTTTTAAGGTTCTTTTGCCCTCAGCAGATGTAATAAAATAAATAGAGATTCTTATCAATGGCTAAGAAGAACTCGTTCTTGATAAAATAATCGCTTGCACTTGATTGGAGGAAAAATACCATAGTCGGATCGAACAAAATTTCAGGAATTTTTTTATGTACTTGTGCCCTCAGCAGCTGCGATGAAATGAATACAGACGCTTTCTAATGGCTAGAAGAACACATTTTTTGTAAAATAATCGCTTGTACTTGATGAGGAGGAAAATACCAGAGTGGAATCGAACAAATTTTCAGGAATTTTTTAGGTTTTTTTGCCCTCAGAAGCTGCAATCAAATGAATACAGATGTTTTTGAATGGCTGAAAAAAAACTTGTTTTCCATAAACTAATCGTTTGCACTAGATTGGGGAAGAATGCCAGAGTCGGATCGAACAAATTTTCAGGAATTTTTTTAGGAACTTTTGCCCTCAGCAGCTGCGATGAAATAAATATACACAAGCTTTTTAATAACTAAAAAGAACTCGTTTTTTATGAAATAATCGCTTGCACTTGATTGGAAAAAAAATACTAGAGTCAGATCCATCAAATTTTCATGAAGTTTTTTAGGTACTTTTGCCCTCAGCAGCTGCGATTTAATGAATACAGACGCTTTTCAATAGCTAAGAAGAACTCGTTTTTATAAAATCATCACTTGCACTTGATTGGGAAAAAACTACCAGAGTCGGATCGAACAAATTTTCAGAAATTTTTTCAGGTACTTTTGCGCTCAGCAGCTGCGATAAAATGAATACAGACGCTTTTCAATAGCTAAGAAGAACTCGTTTTTCATAAAATGATCGCTTGCACTTGATTGGGAAAAAAATACCAGAGTCGGATTGAACAGATTTTCATGAATTTTTTTTTGGCAATTTGCCCTCAGCAGCTGCGATGAAATAAATACAGATGCTTTTCACCGGCTAATAAGAAATCGTTTTTCATAAAATAATCGCTTGCACTTGATTGGGAAAAAATACCAGAGTCGGATCAAACAAATTTTCAGGAATATTTTTTGGTACTTTTGCCCACAGCAGGTGCGATTTAATGAATACAGACGCGTTATAATAGCTAAGAAGGACTCATTTTTCATAAAATCATCGCTTGCACTTGATTGGGAAAAAAATACAAGAGTCGGATCGAACAAATTTCATGAATTTTTTCAGGCAATTTTTCCCCCAGCAGCTGCGATGAAATAAATACAGCCGCTTCTAAATGGGTAAAAAAAAATTTTTTTTATAAAATAATCGCTTGCACTTGATCGCGAAAAAATACCTGAGTCGGATCGAACAAATTTTCATGAATTTTTTTTGGCAATTTTGCTATAAGCAGCTGCGATGAAATAAATACAGATGATTTTCAATGGCTAAAAAGAAATAGTTTTTCATAAAATAATCTCTTGCACTTGATTGGGAAAACAATACCAGAGTAAGATCGAACAAATATTCAGGAATTCCTTTAGGTACTTTTGCCCTAAGCAGCTGCGATGAAATGAATACAGATGATTTTCAATGGCTAAAAAGAAATAGTTTTGCATAAAATAATTTCTTGCACTTGATTGGGAAAATAATACCAGAGTCGGATCGAACAAATTTTCAGGAATTTGTTTTAGTACTTTTGCCCTCAGCAGCTGCGATGAAATAAATACAGATGCTTTTCACCGGCTAATAAGAAATCGTTTTTCATAAAATAATCGCTTGCACTTGATTGGGAAAAAATACCAGAGTCGGATCAAACAAATTTTCTGGAATATTTTTTGGTACTTTTGCCCACAGCAGGTGCGATTTAATGAATACAGACGCGTTATAATAGCTAAGAAGGACTCATTTTTCATAAAATCATCGCTTGCACTTGATTGGGAAAAAAATACAAGAGTCGGATCGAACAAATTTCATGAATTTTTTCAGGCAATTTTTCCCCCAGCAGCTGCGATGAAATAAATACAGCCGCTTCTTAATGGGTAAAAAAAAATTTTTTTTATAAAATAATCGCTTGCACTTGATCGCGAAAAAATACCTGAGTCGGATCGAACAAATTTTCATGAATTTTTTTTGGCAATTTTGCTATTAGCAGCTGCGATGAAATAAATACAGATGATTTTCAATGGCTAAAAAGAAATAGTTTTTCATAAAATAATCTCTTGCACTTGATTGGGAAAACAATACCAGAGTAAGATCGAACAAATATTCAGGAATTCCTTTAGGTACTTTTGCCCTAAGCAGCTGCGATGAAATGAATACAGATGATTTTCAATGGCTAAAAAGAAATAGTTTTTCATAAAATAATCTCTTGCACTTGATTGGGAAAACAATACCAGATCGGATCGAACAAATTTTCAGGAATTTGTTTTAGTACTTTTGCCCTCAGCAGCTGCGATGAAATGAATTCAGACGCTTTCTAATGGCTAGAAGAATACATTTTTCATGAAATAATCGCTTGTACTTGATTGGGGAAAAACACCAGCGTCGGATCGAACAAATTTCCAAGAACTTTTTTAGGTACTTTTGCCCTCAGCAGCTGCAATGAAATGAATACAGAGGTTTATCAATGGCTAACAAAACTCGTTTTTCATAAAATAATCGCTTGTACTAGATTGGGAAAAAAATAACAGGGTCAGATCGAACAAATTTTCAGGAATTTTTTTAGGTACTTGTGCCCTCAGCAGCTGCGATGAAATATACACAGACGCTTTCTAATGACTAAGAGGAACTCGTTTTTCATAAAATGATCGGTTGCACTCGATTGGGAAAAAAATACCAGAGTCGGATTGAACAAATTTTCATGAATTTTTTTAGGTACTTTTGCCCTCAGCAAATGCAATGAAATAAATACAGATGATTTCCAATGGCTAAAAAGAACTCGGTTTCATAAATAATCGCTATTACTTGATTGGGAAAAATATATCAGAGTCGGATCGAACAAATTTTCATGAATTTTTTTAGATACTTTTGCTCCAGGAGCTGCGATAAAATAAACACAGACGCTTTTTAATGGCTAGAAGAGCACATTTTTCATAAGATAATCGCTTGCACTTGATTGGGAAAAATTACCAGAGTCGGATCGAACAAGTTTTCAGGAATGTTTCTAGGTACTTTTGCCCTCAGCAGCTACAATTAAGTAAATACAGTCGCTTTCTTATGGCTAAGAAGAACTCGTTTTTCATAAAATAATCGCTTGCACTTGATAGGGAAAAAATACCAGAGTCGGATCGAACATTTTTTCAGGAAATTTTTTAGGTTCGTTTGCCCTCAGCAGCTACGATGAAATGAATACAGACGCTTTCCAATGGCTAAAAGAACACATTTTTCATAAAATAATCGCTTGCACTTGATTGGGGAAAAATACCTGAGTCGTATCGAACATTTTTTCAGGAATTTTTCTAGGTACTTTTGCCCTCAGTAGCCGTAATGAAGTAATTACAGACGCTTTCTAATGGCTAAGGAGAACTCGTTCTTTATGAAATTATCGCTTGCATTTGATAAGGAAAATAATACCAGTCGGATCGAACAAATTTTCATGAATTTGTTTAGGTAATTTTGCCCTCAGCAGCTGCGAAGAAATAAATACAGATGCTTTCCATAAGCTAAAAAAAACTCGTTTTCCATGAATTAATTGCTTGCACTTGATTGGGAAAAAAATACCAGAGTCGAATCGAACAGATTTTCAGAAATGTTTTTAGTTACTTTTGCCCTCAGCAGCTGCGATTAATTGAATACGGAAGCTTTCCAATGACTAAGAAGAACTCGTTTCTTATAAAATAATCGCTTGCACAAAAACCAGAATCGGATCGGACAAATTTTCAGGAATTTTTTAGGTACTTTTGCCCTGAGCAGCTGCAATAAAATAAATACAGACGCTTTTCAATAGCTAAGAAGAACTCGTTTTTCATAAAATAATCGCTTGCACTTGATTGGGAAAAAAATACCTGAGTCAGATCGAACAAATTCTCAGGAATTTTTTTTGGTACTTTTGCTCTCAGCAGCTGCGATGAAATAAATACAGACGCTTTCTTATGACTAGAAGAATAAATTTTTTCAAAAAATAACCGCTTGCACTTGATTGGGGAAAAGACCAGCGTCGGATCGAACAAATTTTCAAGAATTTTTTTAGGTACTTTTGCCCTCAGCAGCTGCAATGAAATGAATACAGATGCTTTTCAATGGCTAAAAAGATCTAATTTTTCATAAAATAATAGCTTGCACCTGATTGGGAAAAAAATACCAGAGTCAAATCGAACAAATTTTCAGGAATTTCTTTGGTACTTTTGCCCTTAGCAGCTGCGATAAAATAAATACAGACGCTTTTCAATAGCTAGGAAGAACTCGTTTCTCATAAAAAATTGCTTGCACTGGATTATGAAAAAAATACCAGAGTCGGATCGCACAAATTTTCAGGAATTTTTTTAGGTACTTGTGTCCTCAGCAGATGCGATGAAATTAATACAGATGCTTTCCATAAGCTAAAAAAAACTCGTTTTTCATAAAATAATCACTTGCACTTGATTGGGAAAAAAATACAAGAGTCAGATCTTACAAATTTTCATGAATTTTTTAGGTACTTTTGCCCTCAGCAGCTGGAATAGAACAAATACAGATGTTTTTCAATGGCTAAAAAAAACTTGTTTTTCATAAAATAATCGCTTGCGCTTGATTGGGGAAAAATACCAGAGTCGAATCGAACAAATTTTCAGGAATTTTTTTAGGAACTTTTGCCCTCAGCAGCTGCGATGAAATGAATATGGAAGCTTTCCAATGACTAAGAAGAATTCGTTTTTCATAAAATAATCGCTTGCACTTGATTAGGAAAAAATACCAGAGACGGATCGAACAAATTTTCATGAATTTTTTTAGGTACTTTTGCCCTCAGCAGCTACAATGAAATAAATACAAATGCTTTTCGATGGCTAAAAAGTACTCGTTTTTCATAAAATAACCGCTTGCACTTGATTGGGAAAAATATCAGAGTCGGATCGAACAAATTTTCAGGATTTTTTTTTTGGTACTTTTGCCGTCAGCAGCTTCGATGAAATGAATACAAAAGCTTTTCAATAGCTAAAGAGAACGCGTTTTTCATAAAATAATTGCTTGCACCTAATTGGGAAAAAAATACCAGAGTCGGATCGAACCAATTTTCAGGAATTTTTTTAGGTACTTGTGCCCTCAGCAGCTGCGATAAAATAAATACAGACGTTTACTAATGGCTGAAGGAATAATATTTTCGTAAAATAATCGCTTGCACTTGATTGGGAAAAAAATACCAGACTCGGATCGAACAAATTTTCAGGAATTTTTTCATGTTATTTTGACCTCAGCAGCTGCAATGAAATAAATACAGATGCTTTTCAATGGCTTGAAAAATCTCGTTTTTCATAAAATAATCGCTTGCACTTGATTGGGAAAAAAATACCAGAGTCGGATCGAACAAATTTTCAGGAATTTTTTTAGGTAGTTTTGCCCTCAGCAGCTGCAATGAAGTAAATACAGGCGCTTTCTTATGGCTGAGAAGAACTCGTTTTTTATAAAATAATCGCCTGCGCTCGATTGGGAAAAAAATACCAATCGCATCGAAAACATTTTCATGAATTATTTTAGGTACTTTTGCCCTCAGCAGCTATGATGAAATGAAAACAGATGCTTTTCAATAGCTAAAAAGAACTCGTTTTTCATAAAATAATCGCTTGCACTTGATTGGGAAAAAAATAACATAGTCGGATCTAATAAATTTTCATGAATTTTTCTAGGTACTTTTGCCCTCAGCAGCTGCGATAAAACAAAAATAGACGCTTTATAATAGGTTAGAAGAACTCGTTTTTCATAAATTTATTGCTTGCACTTGATTGGGAAAAAAAGTACAGTTGGGTCGAACAAATTTTCATTAATTTTTCTAGGTACTTTTGCCCTCAGCAGCTGCGATGAAATAAATACAGATGCTTTTCAATGGCTGAAAAGAAATCAATTTTCATAAGATAATCGCTTGCACTTGATAAGGAAAAAAATACAGAGTCGGATCGAACAAATTTTCATAAATTTTTTTAGGAACTTTTGCCCTCAGCAGCTGCGATGAAATGAATACAGACGCTTTTTCATAGCTAAGAAGATCTCGTTCTTCCTAAAATAATCGCTTGCACTTGATTGGGAAAAAAATACCAGATACGGATCGAACACATTTTCAGGAATTTTTAAGGTACTTTTTCCCTCAGCAGCTGCAATAAAATAAATAAAGGCCCTTTGCAATAGCCAAGAAGAACCAGTTTTTCATAAAATAATCGTTTGCACTTGATTGGGAAAAAATACCAGAGTCGGATCGAACAAATTTTCAGGAATTTTTTTAGGTACTTTTGCCCTCAGCAGCTGCGATGAAATGAATACAGACGCTTTCTTATGGCTTGAAGAATTCATTTTTCATAAAATAATCGCTTGCACTTGATTGGGGAAAAATACAAGAGTCGGATCGAACAAATTTTCATGAAGTTTTCAAGGTTCTTATGCCCTCAGCAGCTGTAATAAAATAAATAGAGATTCTTATCAATGGCTAAGAAGAACTCGTTTTTGATAAAATAATCGCTTGCACTTGATTGGGAAAAAAATACCAGAGTGGGATCGAACAAATTTTCAGGATTTTTTTTTTGGTACTTTTGCCCTCAGCAGCTGCGATAAAATAAATAGAGACGCTTTTCAATAGCTAAGAAGAACTCGTTTTTCATAAAATAATCGCTTGCACTTGATTGGAGAAAAAATACCATAGTCGGATCGAACAAATTTTCAGGAATATTTTTATGTACTTGTGCCCTCAGCAGCTGCGATGAAATGAATACAGACGCTTTCTAATGGCTAGAAGAACACATTTTTCGTAAAATAATCGCTTGTACTTGATAAGGAGAAAAATACCAGAGTGGAATCGAACAAATTTTCAGGAATTTTTTAGGTTTTTTTGCCCTCAGAAGCTTTTCAATGGCTGAAAAAAACTCGTTTTTCATAAAATAATCGCTTGCACTTGATTGGGAGAAAATACGAGAGTCAGATCGTACAAATTTTCATGAATTTTTTTAGGTACTTTTGTCCTCAGCAGCTGCAATGAAATGAATACAGATGTTTTTGAATGGCTGAAAAAAAACTTGTTTTCCATAAAATAATCGCTTGCACTTGATTGGGGAAGAATGCCAGTGTCGGATCGAACAAATTTTCAGGAATTTTTTTAGGAACTTTTGCCCTCAGCAGCTGCGATGAAATAAATACAGATGCTTTTGACCGGCTAATGAGAAATCGTTTTTCATAAAATAATCGCTTGCACTTGATTGGGAAAAAATACCAGAGTCGGATCAAACAAATTTTCAGGAATATTTTTTTGTACTTTTGCCCACAGCAGGTGCGATTGAATGAATACAGACGCGTTATAATAGCTAAGAAGGACTCATTTTTCATGAAATCATCGCTTGCACTTGATTGGGAAAAAAATACAAGAGTCAGATCGAACAAATTTCATGAATTTTTTCAGGCAATTTTTCCCCCAGCAGCTGCGATGAAATAAATACAGATGCTTTCTAATGGCTAAGAAGAACTCGTCTTTTATAAAATAATCGCTTGCACTTGATTTGAGGTACTTTGTCTCCAGCAGCTGCGATGGAATAAATACAGCCGCTTCTTGATGGCTGAAAAAAACTCTTTTTTTATAAAATAATCGATTGCACTTGATTGCGAAAAACAACCTGAGTCGGATCGAAAAAATTTTCATGAATTTTTTTTGGCAATTTTGCTATTAGCAGCTGCGATGAAATAAATACAGATGATTTTCAATGGCTAAAAAGAAATAGTTTTTCATAAAATAATCTCTTGCACTTGATTGGGAAAACAATACCAGAGTAAGATCGAACAAATATTCAGGAATTCCTTTAGGTACTTTTGCCCTAAGCAGCTGCGATGAAATAAAGACAGAGCTTTATAATAGCTAAGAAAAACTCGTTTTTTATAAAATAATCGCTCGCAATTGATTGGGAAAAAAATACCAGAGTCGGATCGAACAAATTTTCATGAATTTTTTTTGGCAATTTGGCCCTCAGCAGCTGCTATGGAATAAAAACAGATGCTTTCCAATGGCTAAAAAGAACTAGTTTTTCATAAAATTATCGCGCTTGCACCTGATTAGGAAAAAAATACAGAGTATGATCGAACAAATTTTCAGGATTTTTTTTAGGTACTTTTTCCCTCAGCAGCTGCGATTAAATGAATACAGACGCTCTTGGATGGCTTAGAAGAACTCGTTTTTTATAAAATAATGGCATGCACTTGATTGGGAAAAAAATACCAGAGTCAGATCGAACAAATTTTGAGTAATTTTTTTGAGGTACTTCGTCCTCAGCAGCTGCGATGAAATAAATACAGCCGCTTCTTAATGGCTAGAAAGAACTCTTTTTTTATGAAATAATCGCTTGCACTTGATTGGGAAAAAAATACAGAGTCGGATCGAACAAATTTTCATGAATTTTTTTAGGCATTTTTGCCCCCAGCAGCGGCGATTAAATGAATACAGATGCTTTTCACTGGCTAAAAAGAACTAGTTTTCCATAAAATAATCGCTTGCATACGATTGGGAAAAAAATACCAGAGTCGGATCGATCAAATTTTCATGAATTTTTTTAGGCAATTTTGCCATTAGCAGCTGCGATGAAATAAATACAGATGCTTTTCAATGGCTAAAAAGAAATAGTTTTTCATAAAATAATCGCTTACAATTGATTGGGAAAAAAATACATAGTCGGATCGAACACATTTTCATGAATTTTTTCAGGTACTTTTGCCCTCAGCAGCTGCAATGAAATAAAAACAGACGCTCTTAAATGGCTAGGAAGAACTCGTTTTTCATAAGATAATCGCTTGTCCTTGATCGGGAAAATAATACCAGAGTCGGATCGAACAAACTTTCAGGAAATCCTTCAGGTACTTTTGCCCTCAGCAGCTGCGATAAAATAAATACAGACGCTTCATAGTAGCTAAGAAGATTTCGTTTTTTATAAAATAATCGCTTGGACTTGATTGGGAAAAAAATACCAAAGTCGGATCGAACAAATTCTCATGAATTTTTTTTGGCTATTTGGCCCTCAGCAGCTGCGATGAAATGAATACAGATGCTTTCCAATGGCTAGAAAGAACTCGTTTTTCATAAAATAATCGCTTGCACTTGATTGGTAAAAAAATACCAGAGTCGGATCGAACACATTTTCATGAATTTTTTTAGGTACTTTTGCCCTCAGCAGCTGCGATGAAATAAATACAGACGCTTTTAAATGGCTAAGAAGAACTCGTTTTTTATAAAGTAATCGCATGCACTTGATTGGGAAAAAAATACAAGATTCGGATCGAACGAATTTTTATGAATTTTTTTAGGCAATTTTGCCCTCAGCAGCTGTGATGAAATAAATATAAATGCTTTTCACCGGCTAATAAGAAATCGTTTTTCATAAAATAATCGCTTGCACTTGATTGGGAAAAAAATACCAGAGTCGGATCAAACAAATTTTCAGGAATATTTTCTGGTATTTTTGCCCTCAGCAGCTGCGATTAAATGAATACAGACGCGTTATAATAGCTAAGAAGGGCTCGTTCTTGATAAAATCATCGCTTGCACTTGATAGGGAAAAAAATAACAGAGTCGGATCGAACAAATTTTCATGAATTTTTTTAGGTACTTTTGCCCTCAGCAGCTGTGATGAAATAAATACAGACGCTTTTAAATGGCTTAGAAGAACTCGTTTTTCATAAAATAATCGCTTGCACTTGATTGGGAAAAAAATGCCAGGATCGGATCGAACAAATTTTCAGGAATTTTTTTAGGTACTTTTGCCCTCAGCAGCTGCGATAAATTAAATACAGACGCTTTATAAAAGCTAAGAAGAACTCGTTTTCCAAAAAAAAATCGCTTGCACTTGGTAGGGAAAAAAATACCAGAGTCGGATCGAACAAATTCTCAAGAATTTTTTCAGCTACTTTTGCCCTCAGCAGCTGCGATAAAACAAATACAGACGATTTTCAATAGCTAAGAAGAACTCGTTTTACATAAAATAATCGCTTGCACTTGATTGGGAAAAAAAAACATAGTCGTATCGAACAAATTTTCATTGATTATTTTAGGTACTTTCGCCCTCAGCAGCAGCGATAAAATAAATACAGACGCTTTCTTATGGCTAAGAAGAACTCATTTTTCATAAAATAATCACTTGCACGTGATTGGGAGAAAAATACCAGATTCGGATCGAACAAATTTTCATTGATTATTTTAGGTACTTTTGCCCCCAGCAGCTGCGATTAAATAAATACAGACGCTTCCTGATGGCTAAGAAGAACTCGGTTTTTATAAAATAATGGCTTTCACTTGGTGGAAAAAACATACCAGAGTCGGATCCAACAAATTTTCATGAATTGTTTTGTCTTCAGCAGCTGCGAAGAAATAAAAACAGCCGCTTTCTCATGGCTAAGAAAAACTAGTTTTTCATAAAATAATCGCTTGCACTTGATTGGGAAAAAAATACCAGAGTCGGATCGAACAAATTTTCATGAATTTTTTAGGCAATTTTGCCCTCAGCAGCTGCGATGAAATAAATACAGATGCTTCTCAATGGCTAAAAAGAACTCGTTTTTTATAAAATAATGGCTTACACTTGATTGGGAAAAAAATACTCTCAGAACTCTTATGACAACTGTATGATTTTAAATTCGAATTATGACAATATATCACAGAAGTATAGTCTATGTCGATGCATCATACATAAAGTCAGCTACATAAATGAAGTTAGCTTCAAGTCTGTCGAAAATAGTTGTGTTTGATTGGTTAGAACATTTGGCATAATTGTTCGTCTATAACCGCTCATTCGGACTGCTCCCCATCTTGACTGCGATGGTATAAACGTTATCTATCCATCATAAATGCTTGCGTTTCCTTGCCAACGGTAACGAAACATCCATTTTTCCACGTTTGTTCCCTTCCCAGAAATCATGAAAAGCGCTCCTTGATGTTCAAGAATACTGAATTGACGTTTTGACAAATGGGAAGAAGGTCGAACGGGAGATTGTGCCCTAGAGAACGTTCTATACCATATATACGGATGCAACAGTCCTTCTGGGTTCTCCGTAGAAAATTCAAGAATGCTGATTCTAAATATCAATATTCTCACAAATATAAATTGCTCCGCAAATTTGCGATCTGACAACCTACTAAAGTTGGGTATCGAATAAGTCTTCACCTAGAATCCGATAAACTCGTTTCAATATTCAATATTATTTTCTAGATTGAAAGCATATATCGTTCGGGAACAACGTCAACCAGATTCACTCGAAAGAATCCTTATTTCAATGAAAAAAACATGCGTGTGTCGGCCTGGTCAATTGAGTTATTTGTTTGAGTCGATATCATCGGGAAGGCGCGATAATTCAATATGCCGGGATGTAACAGAGCATAAAAGATATTTCAACAAGGGGTGCCTATAATACTCAATTGATGAGTTTCCGCGGTCAAGACTGACTAAATGACCCTTTGAGTGAGTTCACTAGTTGTTTTTTTTTGCGTTGTCCATATGAACTTAGTGATCACATTGTATGAATTCTGTAATGTACGTTTCTTTATTGGTTCCAGCATTTCTGATGGTATTTCTGACTAGTCATGTAAATATTTTGATGACATTAAACAATCTATCGATCCAACTATCCATCAATTGCATAGCATTATTTCAATGTACTCGATTTTCCGTGAAAAAATTTTTCCCGAAATTCAAACCTCATTATTTAATAAAATCAAAAAATAAACCTTACTGATCGACCAACAAGAAAAAATTTTTCATGAAACTCGAAACGTCGATTACTTTTGCATAACTAAACCTGAAAAAATTTACGCGGATGATTTCTGACCGGTGGTTCCTTAGTTATAAGGAAAAACGCCGAAAATTTCCAATACTGTCGAAAATGAATCATCGCATGAAGTTCTAAGATTTGAATTCAGTGGAAAAATCGGTTAACTTTTCATCCAGAATCATGTATCTAAAAGTAGATGAAAATATTGATTACCAAATTTTCAACACATATCGAGGAATTTTAGGAATTTTGATTGATGCGTTATTATTTTATAAACACAATGTGCAATTGCCCCATCGATGTTCTCGACAATTTCATAACCGTAAGTAGTTCAAATTAAATATTTTTGGGTTTTCTCTCACAATATCTTAAACATAACTACTGAAAATCGGATCAAATTAATAATATTATAATATTATTTATAGAGATCACATTGCGGATTACGGGATTTAATTTTGAGTTTCTTCATGCAGCTCATTTATATCCTAAATAAAACTTATATTTTATTCATAAATCATTTGGTTTTTCAGAAGACAATTCCTGAAGAAATTCATTTGAAACATTGAAATCTCAATAGATACTCTTTCATAACTAAATAACACTTTCACATGCAGAACACGAATTGAGTAGAATGATTCAAAATAATGCAGAATTTCAAAAAATTCTGTTGATCGGAGGTTTCCATCAATTTTAATTTGTGACGTGAAGTCAGCCGCTTTTGCGTGCCTGTTCGCATTTGTTGCCAAAGCGTATTTTACCCTTTAACGAATTCGAAATTCGTAATTAAGCCCTAACCCAACTCTAAACATATCGAATTTCTTAGTAGCTTCGTTCAATACAACAATTGGATCCAAAATTAATTTGACGTCGTGTAAGTTCATTTGGATGACTGCTCGGAAACTTTTTGAGTTCGGACGGAGTTTCCTGCGTTGGGCTGTCGAAATCAAGCGCTACAGACTCAGTTGAAAATTCATATCTCAGCACCAGAGTCAGCTTATTTAAAAATGAATCTGATTCACAATTGAATTTCCTCTACAAGTTTGGTTTCATGACATTTTTTTTATGGGTGCAGTTCTTTCCTACATACAGGCGTCAGAAGTTGAGGGTTGTCAACCGTAAAGCTAAGCATGTGAAAAACACCTATCTTTGAAGGGCGATTGCAGCTGTTTGAAACGCCATTCAAAGCTAATTAAAATTTTCCTTGAAATGTATTCGAAAAAATTTCTGTGATATGCGTAGTTTAGTTACTTTACGGTAGCTTAGATACTTCGAAGTATCTAAGTTACTGTATCTTAGTTCCTTTTTTTTATTGGCAAAAACTAGTATCTCAGATACTTTTCAAAAGAAACTGTATCTTGTAACTTAAAATAAATTCCTTCAGACGAATGTTTGTGGAGTTGGCCCAGCTCTTTTTGGTTTTCGGAAACATTTTGTGCTGAATTGTTCTTGCTTTGTGCCGTTGAAATTTTTTAATCCGGTACTAAAGATATTCTTCAAAAGACTGAAACTTTCCGAAAATTTGGGTTTCAATGGCTGAAACAGATTGTGCTATACATACATATACTGACTTGTGCCGTAAATATATTCACGAAACTTCGTCGGGTTTCCCGAGAAATCGCGAAATGGGAACTAAAGTTAGCTCAGAACTTTCGTTATATTCGATATGAATAAATTGATAAATAAATAAATGAATCTCTCTATTTCAATTTTCTCTTGAACGGTGAGAATCAGAAGAAAAAAAAGTTTTGTTTTGAATAAGTGAATTTACTATTATTCATCACTCTATCATTTGTTGTTTGTTTCAGGTTGTTGTATTTTGAGGATGTTACTTTCAGGTTATCGTACGCAAATATTCCAATCTGGTGTCAATAAAACTTGGGCATTCAAATTCTCCTATTCTCTTAACTAATCAAGTCGAGAAATACATTACTTCATCTAAATGGTTAAGGAACTCCAACCTTACACATAAAGGAACTTGAAAAGAATCATATCTTTTTTATAAAGAAACTTTAACATACGTATCTAGGTTCCTTTTACGCATCTCCAGCAGGAATAGAATTGATCTGACGCCATCGAATAATGAATTAATTGTTAATAATGATGAGGGTATATCTCCAGATTATTTGAATGAAAGTAAAGTATCCCAAGCAGATGATTCAGGTCAATATAAGTGATGTTCTTTCGTACTGAACGAAGTGATTTATATAACTTCAATCAGAAAGATCAGTTGAAGCGATCGTTCTTTCGTTTTCAATCAGTTCCCCTTCCACAACTCTAAAGTGATTGCAAATGATTATTCTAATCGCGGAACAAGTTCCATCAGTTCAATCAGTACGAAAGAACACTACTATACTTGGTGATGATACACCTCTTGAAGATAAAACTGTTGATGAAAATTCCTAATAAATAACTTCCAGATCTATTAGGCTTAATCTTCAAGGGGGAGGATGTTTGATGTAGTATTGAGACCCTAGAGGTTATACCACTATGTAACATTTGGACATGGTATGCTCTGTGGTGAGAGTAGCAACTAAGATTGGTTAGCGGGAATAGACGCTCCAATATTGAAAAATAAACTTTTTTCATGTAAGCAATCTGAGTTTCAATTCAAAGAATTGCAATATAAAATGAATTGTATAACATATCTTGTTGAATCAGTTTTCTACCTTTTTGCTCAATCTCTACAAAATGTAATCATTGCCTTTTTCACTAGGGGTTATTCTCTTCTGGGTGAATGATTTTCTTCAAACAAATCTTTTTTGTTTTATAAGTGCAAAATAGACATCACTTCAAGCATATCCTTTTTTCAAATTGGAATTATTACCTAATGACCTTCATCGATAAAAAACAATATCATGCGAAAAGTCTGGTACACTGAAAGTAATTCTTAAAACAATATAGAAGCTACCAACGTTCATCTGGTCAAACACGGAAAAATAGGAAGTTATGGACTTCAGCGTAGCGCACCTGTTGCCGCATAATAAGCTTAGGCTAAAGCTTCGAATATCTGACAGTTTGGCGTAAAACATGAAGAAGCAGGCGTGCATCCGTCTGCGGGGTTTGGCTCCAAGGATTCAACACCCACAGGATTGCTTTTCCTACAATGGATAATAACATCAAACCATACATATCTTTATGATACCCGGATCTATCTTTTTTGTTTCTGTCCTGTGTCTTTTTAATGTGAGATGGAATAGTTTATAAAAGAGTATAAGAATGAACCAATCCCAGCGAGAATTATTTCCGGAGTTGATGAGTTTTTGTCAGATAAACCAACACCGCTCAATACATTTTTATATTAGAAGTATAATGAAGAATATAGATGAAATGCTTTTATTTTTGAACAAACTCACGATGGAATTTCAGATCATTGTTATTTCTGAAACCTTTCTCATATATGACTTGGATGTGCTGAAGATTGATGGTTATACTGTTCTATATAATGAGGGTGTGTTGAATCAGAATGATGGAGTCATAGTTTACATAAGAAGTGATATCAACTTCTCACATAATGTGAAAACCCTGGTAGATATTAAAGCCCTAGAGGTCACAACATAAATTGAATCTAATATTATTATTTTGACAGCTGTATACAGGTCCCCTAGTACATGCCCCTAAAGATTCAACTTGGATTTACATTAGTATGACATGCACATAATAACAGGTGATATCAACATTGATTTGTTGTCGGATGTGGATTTCTCTGAGGAGTATGAGAACATATTAAAATGCTTCGGGTTAGGAATCATACATAAATGAGTGTACTCGACCACAGAGTCAAACTTGAATTTATCACATCTTCGTAAAAAGGAAAATATCTGGGGATATTCAATCATACATTTTTCACTATAGTATCACGAACTACCATCCCGTAGCGTTGATTGTCGATTTAGGTCAGAGGGCCGCTGGCACATCTGGATCGATGGATAGATTTAGAAAATACATAGATTACGCTGCACTTAAAGCTGATCTTCGGGAGGAAAAATGGTTGAGATCATATAGTTCACGCAGTTTAGACGAGGTTACAGATGAATTAGTTGGAAAGATTGGTACAAACATTAAGAAAAGTACAAACTCTATCAAGTTAAAAAAACGAAATATAAACAGAAAAAAAGAGGATAACTCCGGTACTTTTTATATCAATAAATAAAAAACAGATGCTCTACAAGACAATGCAGAGCCACCCAAATGATCCAGACCTGAAGTTAGAATACATTAACTATAAAAATGAATTGGTCAAATCAATAAAACTAGCGAAAAGAACGTACGCCCAAAAACCAATAAGAGACAATGTTAACCAATCCAAAGCGCTGTGGGAGAATGTAAATGAGATATGTAATCGGTCTAAACGGAATACAAAAATCGAAGAAATCATGTCGAGGCATGGTGCAATTCTGGAGTACAGGCAACAAATTTCTAACAGTTTTAATGAATATTATAGTACTTTGGGTCGAGTATACGCTGCTACAGAGAAAATTATGAGTACGTGAAAAACTCCATGTGCCTATTTCCAACGAACAGCAGGGAAGTTCAAGAGACAATAATTCTGCTGAAACATAAAAAAGCACCCGGACATGATGGTATTAGAGCAGAAACTCTGAAGAAGATATCAGATGAGATAAAGACTCCCCTAGCCCATTTGATAAACCGATGCTTTGAAGAAGAATACTTCCCCAAAAGACTGTAAGTTGGAATCATGAAACCTCAATACAAAACTGGAAATAAGTTGAAAATGGAAAACTATAGGCCCATCTGGTTGGTTTCAAATATATCCAAAATCTTCGAAAAAATTCTGACAAGCAAGATAAGAAAATTCTCCGAAAAAAATAAAATTATTTCGCCTTACCAATATGGCTTTAGAGAGATTAAATCAACTGAAGACGCAATACATCATTTGACATCATACATTTATAAATCTTTAGATGAGAGTAAACCATCCTTATGCGTCTTCATTGATCTTTCCAAGGCCTTGATACAGTTTCCCATGAAAAACTCCTTTCTGAGTTGAACAACTATGGTTTACGAGGAAAAGTCTATGATCTACTAAAAAGTTATCTAACAGAGAGTAGATATCGAAGGGGAGTTGAGTGAACCCTTACATGTGACCTACAGTGTGCCACAGGGTATTGTACTTGGACCACTTTTGTTTACACTAAACATCAATAGTTTATTGAATGTCAGAATCAGGGGCAAGATCCTTGGTTTTGCGGATGACACTGCACTTTTTTGTGAATCCGATTCGTGTGAGTCTTCAAAATCCGAGGCTGAGGACGACTTCAGAATTTTAGAGGAATGGTTCCGATATAATACGTTGACCTTGAACCTAGAGAAAACGAAATATTTACCTTTTACTTCTTACTGTAGTGGATTACCGTGCATGGGACCTCTAGAGATCGCACCAGGTTCACTTATCCCAGAAACAGACGCGGTCAAGTATTTGGGAATAACGATTGACCGACGTCTTAGATGGGATTCACAAATAAAAAATTTGGTAAATAAACTGAGAGGTATTTTGTACAAATTGAAGTACCTAAGAGATAACCTTGACATAAGACACCTAAGAATGTTGTACTTCGCGTTGGTACAGTCGCAGTTGATGTATGGAATTGTGGGTTCGGGTGGTGTGAGTGACATGCATCTGGAAAACTTGGCTGTGATCCAAAGATGGATCCCCCGAATCATGTACAGTAGACAAATTTCTTTCCCCAACGGAAGAATATAAGAAGAGGCCGAACTGTTAGATGTGAGAAAACAATTTTGTATGAAAATGACGATCAACATTGACAAGACAAACATTTATAGTGTTTTTTATGCGTGTTGTATTTGTGTTATTTGTTTTTTATACTGTTCACCCATCGTATAATTATCTAATCTAAATTCGGTAATCACATGCGAGCGATAGCTCCTTGTAGCTAAAGCTTCTGTGATATCGACTATTTATTCACCTTCTGTACTAGGCTTTACTTTGCTAGTGATAATGATATTTTCGATGTGAAATGCTTAGTGAATAAATATTATTATTATACGATTGAAATGCCCATTACATCCCCCTCAACCCGATCTCTAGATGCGCCACTGTAAGGAAGATGAATACCTAATTCCTTCTTCAATAAAGTACTAAAGTGTAAGTGCATGAATTTATATGTGAAAGCTACCTTCAACATTGTTCTGCCTTTTCTAATTGAATGCTTTTTTTCATAAATATGTTCCTTGAAATTATTCAGCAAGCATAAAATTATGTTATTCATACACTGCAAGCATGAAATCCTCATCAAGTGAACAATGTGGACCTAGAACTTTTTTCTGGTCAGTATGAATAATAACTAGGCAAAATGTTGGAACGATTGAACCGTTATAGGTATTTATGTTTATTGTATTGAATAACTCCTGCATAATTTATATTTAAAAGTACAAATAAGCAATTAAGTACAGTATCTCTAAATAATTACCCGTAATTTCATCAGATCAAATTCATCATTTTGCCCGGCCTGAACTTACACAATATTCACCTGTCCAAGAGACCAATGTGAAACCTTGATTTTCTAAATGTTTCACGAGTCATCGAGCATTTTAATATGGACTACAATTAATACTGCCGGTAAATAAAGTTGCCCGTAACATATCCATGGTACAAGTTGAATATTACGGTATTTTTTGCTTTTGATTCGATGAATATAATGATTTCTAAAATATCAACTGATGATGATGTTATACATATAACAATGAACAAGGATCTCAAACAATTTATCATGATGTTTGTTTACTCTAGATGCACATAAAATCGAGCCGGTCAGGTCATGATTTGTATGCAAATCAGATAGTGAACGGTAAACATTTCAAATTTTTCTTCACAAATAGTCACAAAATATTTCAACTAATATGTACAAAATGACTTACTTACCTTACTTACATCAGAAATATTGTCAATATTAAATATCGTAAGAATAAACAGGAAATTATCTGTTTGAATTCATATCAGAAACTTCAAATAGAAAGTACACAATGTGCATTTCCTTCTGTTTTACATATAAAATTTAAATAATTAACTTCAGCCAGTGAAACCTAACCTAACATTCTAATTACATTGTTGTGGAAGAATCCATTCTACTATTATTATGTACTAATATTCTCAAATTCTACAGAAATGAATATATCACTTCAATACTCATTGTTCATATGAACTGACCGCAAAATTCTAGAAAAATATTAGTAAACTGTATAGGAACTGTAGATTTTCCGTATGCATACTGTATTCATCAAGTTATATCTTCGAATGAAGCTGCACACTATTTATTTTTTCCAGCAATAATTCCGATATATTTTCATCAATGTTCGGCTCTTCAAAGATGATTTTGAACTAATGAACAGCTTTGTCTCACAGTTTTTCTGAACCAGATTTCAAATTTCCGTGTACCTAATTCACAGAATTAGGTATATGGAAATTTGAAATCTGGTTAAGAAGAACCGTGAGATACACTGATAATATGGATTGGTTCACGAAAACCAAACAGTTGATTTTCTGTTTTCTGTAATGGTTTAGGTCAAGCGGGATTTCTTACATAATCAACACGAAAAATTAATTCAAAAAATTGAATTAATTTCCACTTTATATAAAGTGGAATATTTTTCATTTTATGCTTCTATCTCTCAACATGCTCCATGGACGAATTCAGTTTTTGAATACCGCTTGTCTTTACGAAACATTAAAAGGACTACCTCCAGCTGATAGCTATATGATAAATTTCTAGCAGATACTATTCAGCATGTAAGTAATCCATATATTTGAAACAATTTCGAACGTGGACATATAAAAAATAAGAGTCTTGCAATGGATTAACCGAAATATTATTGTTTGATTGAAAAATCGATGCTTGTTACTAGTTTAATGTGAACGCAGTTTCAAGGGCGGCAAACATCTGATAATAAATGCATAATTCCATAAATCCCATATGCCTAAATATGATTTTCATCCTCAACTCACTTATTCCACGATACACGACTTCGCCTGAAGCTTTTATTGGAATGCACCAATTATTTGTGGATTAGAATATATCCCACTCAATGTTTCAAAGACACACTATCAAAATCGCCTTATTCAAAATCGAAGAAAAATTTATTTCTATTACTATATAGATCACAAGCAAGGTCAACGACAGGGCAGGCCACTGCTTCCTTACATTAACGAAACTATTCTGAATTGATATTTTCCCTTACATTGACAATATCAAATCTGTACAGGATCCACACTTAGGATCAAGAATTCTGCAAAAAGGTATGGGGCGTAAGTCTAAGGGAATCAAGGACTTAGCAGCCAAGCCAGCAGCAATCACTTGGTAGTTAGTAGACTTGGAGTTAAAGGACATTTGCGAGAGAGGCCAAGCTTTCTTTCGAGGGAAGGGCTAAGACTGGCTTCCAAAAGAAGAGAACTGGATGAAGATATTTTGTAATTGAGGAGCAAGAATTCTACAGAATGTCATTGGACGTTAAGTCCAAGGAGTGGGTTTTAAAGTTATAAGACAGCTGACTTAGCTTTCTCTCGACAGAAAGGCTAAGGTTAGCTTCGAGAAGAAGAGTAAAAGATGAAGATCTAAATCAAAAAGGTTACATCAAACATCAAACTACTAACCTAGTATACAAACCTCATCGACAGTGTATTCATAAAATTAAGCATTTATCAAATAAACCTGTTTATTTACGATGTAAACGTGTGACATGGAATTACGACAATTGACGGCCCTGTCGTATTTACATCAACTTGAATTGGCATAGGCGTTTCTGTATTAAAATTAACCAGCTTTTGAAAAACGACGAACAACCAACCAAACAATGAGGACGACACCAAACGTATAGGAAGGCCAAATATTGTATAATGGCACAAATCTTGAACTATGGCAAGCATTGTCTTTCCCCCTCAATTATATTCTCTTCATTGATCAACTGTTAATCGAGTTGCTATAAATGATGCTGAGATGATGTACGTCTTCTCGGCGATTGACCGTATTATTTGGTTTATTTTGAATAATTTCACTTATGTTCCTTCCATACCCATATTATATTCTCTATCCAAGATCATCGTATTTTCAGAGTCCAACTCATTGTTCGTGATCAGTTGATGTAGTATTAGGGCCGTTTTATTATGGTCAGCTATAAATTCACAGTCTTTCTTGTGTTGTTTTATTATATATATTTCATTCAGATATTGCTTTGTTTGGCCTATACAGGGTGTTGGGTAAACCTTAAACAATATTTGTACAGGTGATACGACTAGGTCATGACCACTTAGAATATTGAAAAATTTTCAGGTGAAATTTTCACAGTTTTCGAGATAATGGGCGTTTTGGAATTTCGTGAAAAATAGCTAATTTTCCTCGATGTTTTGGACACCATGTCTCTAAATTCTACTGATTCGAAATATTTTTTTTACTGAAGATGATGACTGCTGCTTTTTGGATATATGAATCAATTTTCAAAACTTGATATAATTCTGCGAAAAATGAGGATTAAATGACCTGTTTCAATAGATGCATGATTTTTTTCATTATGGGAATCCAATATTATATCCGTAAGACTACTGAAAAACCTTAAACCGCCGTCAAAAATTTCAATTTCCAACTAGAAAATGCTCTTTTAAATTTGGCTCCCGATATCGGCAGTTTAAATGGACGAAACTATCGCGGCTTCCGTGACGTACCGAGATATATCCCCTCTCTTCCTCTTCCCGTGTGCTCTCTAGCAAGCCAATATACAGCGTCGGCTGTATCGATCGGTGAATCGTAGAATAACGAGTGACGTAGAAGGATATCCGACGCGTTTCTCCCGCTTCGACCTTGAGTCCCGATTTGACCATTTTTGATTATACAAAATTCGCCAATTGTTGAAGTGTATGATAGCACACATTATCATTTTGTATCGATATAGAATGAGAAAAACATAAAAATATGAATTGTGAAGGTGGATATTCATTTGAGCAAATGTGCGCGCACGAATAGCTGTGCGGAAGAAATTTAATTATTTGTCATGTTGTAAGTCCACATTGAGCATATTTGCACGGACACTGGGCATTCACGCTCGCTATCCGTCCTTGCGCGAAAAACGTGCGCGCAAATTTGCTCAAATAAATTCCCACCTTCACATGCAAGACAACTATTATACCTATCATTATTCTCGTAATACTGACCCGATTTTCTGAAAAAGCTTATCACAACGTGAATGTGAATTATCGATTCAGAAATATTTCCACTTTGTTCCCTCTCCAAAATTGTATGAGACATGCTCTGATTATTTCTGGATGGGATGATATTTCCATTGCAAGAGAATGGAAGATATTCTCGTCTATCCTCAACTTTCGCAATTTTGAGGGAAAAAGTCCTCTGTTGCGAATTTTTCGGAATAAAATGATGGAATAATGATTAATTATAATGAATATTCTTCTGATGCCAATATGACATATTTTCAAGAAGGACCTTTGAACATGCTTGGCCACCGCACCAACAATACTCTAAGAGTCCATATGGACACACCAACTCAATTATTATTCCTTGACAGTTTTATTTAACTATACCGTTATACTATCAAACAGCCCACGTGAAATAAATGAAATAATTGCAAGATTGGTTTAGAGTCTCCATTTCAATAAAGGCCCCTAGATCAATGAACTGAAATATTTCGATAAACTTCAATTCGGCTTCATGATAGAACGAGTTTGAGCAACAACTGCAACTGACATGAATCAACTGGGACGGTGTATCAACATACTGTCAGAAAATCGTTGTAATGGGCACAAAGAACATTTATAAGGTCCTTCTTGAAAAATTATTATATCTGTGGAGAACATTTTCATTTGAATACACGTTCACACGGTTATAGGTTTTTGCAGAAAATCGGGTCAGAGTTACGAGAATAATAGAAGGCAGAATAAAATATGTGATTTCATCCCCATTTTTCACAGAATTATATCAATTCTTGAAAATTTTTTCAAACATCCGAAAAACAGCAGTCATCAGCAATGTTCAGTAGAAAAAAAGTTTTCGCATCAGTACCGATTTGGAGACGTGGTGTCCAAAACATCGAGGAAAGGTAGCAATTTTTCACGAAACACCAAAATGCTCATTTTCCCGAAAATGTTAAAAATTTTACCTACAAACTCAGTGGTCGTGACCTAGTCTTATCACCTGTACAAATGTTGTTCAAGGTATACCAGACACCCTGTTTATGGTGTTCCTTAATGATATGCTAATATTTGAGGGGGAGATTCTTGAAGCCATTCCAAGGAAAAAATTTTGTATGAACGTATATCGTGAACGTGGTGACTTTTGAGATACAGCGTGGTCAAGTTTCCATTTTCATAACCACTATGATGCTTCTGCAGATCTTTTTATGAAATTTGGTATACGCTCTGACTGCATCAAGATATAATTTCTGTTGGGTTTCGCATTGAATATTTTTGGAGAAAAATTGGACAACCCTGCTTCTTCTCAAATTAATTTTGAAATTCAGCATTAGTTAGTCTTTTTCCTGAATTCTGAAAGGAACAAGAATAATTCATCATTTCAGCATTAGTTAGTTCCTGAATATTTGATCCCTTGATTTCAGTTGGCCCGGCGCATGGTTTTGGCTTGCAGAATAAAATTCGTTTTACTTCAGCGTCAAACTATTAAAAATTTGAGCCGATTCGCAAGCAATTTCTACGGAATGGTCATGCATGACATTTTTAGTAGTTTGATGCTGAAGTAAAAAGATTCTAATTTTCTAAGCACAACCCGTGCACAGCACGAAGAAAATTCAGGGGATCAGTTTTCTTCATAAATGAAAATCGAAACGAAAATAATTTATCGTTTGAGAAGAAGCAGTGCCATA
Organism: Myrrha octodecimguttata; assembly: GCA_958510865.1. Lineage (NCBI taxonomy): Eukaryota > Metazoa > Arthropoda > Insecta > Coleoptera > Coccinellidae > Myrrha > Myrrha octodecimguttata. The sequence continues at coordinate 507,843 of OY294057.1, read as the reverse complement.
CCATTTCTATTAAAATAATCAATGCGAAACCCATTCAGATGCCACTGGTAGAAATAATAAAATGGTTTGTACATCAGCCAAAATGTATCTTGATGCATTGAGAACTTGCAGCAAACTTCATAGCAATATCTGTTATAGCATGATTGCATGATACTAACCTGAATCTCAAAAGTTGGTACGTTTCCGACATACATTCAAATGAAGTTTTTTTCTTCAAATGGCTACCAGCATCGCCCCCTAAAATATAAGCATATCATTAGGGAATCCGCCCTGACCTATAAATTAGTTCTGATTCAAAAAAATGAGATAGTCGCTGTTTGAGTTAGGTGAAAAGATGTTTGGTGGTAACCAATTTATCTTCATTTCAAATCACTAAACAAATTGTCAATCCGTTGGGAAAGGTTGGGTCAGTGTGGGAATTTAAAATATGAGGTTGTAGTTTTAGATGGCATTAGTCACGAAGTATGTTTTATTATTATAATTATATTCACAACTTATATGGGATAGTTATTTTGGGTCATATTTTAATACCCTTTGCTTAGTTTTAATGATGAGATTATTCATGATGTTGTTCTTCTGTTGCATGCTTTGATTGATATAAAAATTAATATACCTTTGGCTCTTATTGGCCTGGCATACCAATTAGTTGTTAGACCTGCTTCTTCTATGATCATCAGCAAATCTAGGAAAGGTTTGCATTGTTTTTCTTTCCTCAAGAGTGAATTGAATTTTCAGATGATACGAGTTGGAAACAGGAAGTATATGTTGTATTTTGTCTGATGGAACTAAGATCAGAGTGTCATCAATATCGAGTTTGAGAAGAGGGTTGTCAGATCCCAAAATATTCATTGACTAGTGAATCATTTCGTTCATTACTATGTACGCAAATGTTTGGCTGTCCGGTGAGAACCCATGGCAGTGCCATCGAGTTGTTTGAGAAATTTAGCTGCATGGACCAAATATCCATTATCACACAGGCTGAAAATTTCCAGAATTCTTTTTTTTTTACTCAAATCTGTGAAACAGCTTAAAAAGTACCATCTCCTTTCAATTATGAAGAAAAGAAGTTCTATTGTGATGTTGGTTAACAGTATCTGGTGGGAGATTAATGAGAAAGAATCATGCAGATTAAAAATTGAACTAGACAATGTTGCCTTCAAAACTTCGTGCAGGTATTTGCCAATGTTATAAGTTGAAGACTTTATGCTGCTGAAAATGGGTCTTAAACTGAAAGTATTTTGTGGACTTTCCGTAGGCAATATAGTTTACTGTCATATCTGATTATAGGTTTGTAGTCAGCCTCTGTACTGTAGTTTTCTTCTTTCAGTGATTTCATGTTGGGTAGGATTTCAGTTCTTCGTTAGTATGTTCATAATCATCATGAACATCTTCTGTCTGTCATTCTTCATTGTAAATCAATACTGTAGCACTTCCTTTGTCTGCTCTAGTCGAAATTAATCATCATGATGTCCTGGTGTCCCTTTATGAATTCAGTGGTATTTATCCAAGGGATATTTTCTTCTTTAGTGTCTTTCTCCTTTCATAATTAACTTTTTATGTTTTTTTATGATGGTTTCAACAGGTAATGGTTTAGCCGGTATTACCAATTTGGGTATCCCAAAGTTCGTACGAGTATAGTTTACTAGGTAGTTGTGATATACTGTGATGGGTATGAACGAGATTTGCTGATTTTTGAGTATATTCAGTATTCAGAAAAGAAACCAATGCTTACCTTTCCTAGATTTGCTGATGATCCGAGAAGAAGCAGGTCGAATAACTAATTGGCACACCAAGCCAATAACAAGCATCAACAGATATATTAATGCAACAAAAGAACCTCAAAGGAAGATTGTTAAAATCCAGTAAGATTAGGTCCATAATGCCAATCTAGGAAAAGTTGGATATATTCTTACCCAAAATAGCTACCCAATATACGTTGTATATGAAATGATGAAGAAACATACCGTCCACTCCGCTACCTATTACTACAACACCAACAATGATATAACATCATATTTTAGGTTCCAGTATCCGTACCAGCTTTCCCACCTTATTGAAAAGATGTCTAGTGATTTGAACTGAAGATGCTTCTACTATAACTATCACTTAACTCAAAGAGGGGATACCTCATTTGAATTAGAACTAATTTATATGAGTAAGCATGTCACATATGTAACAAATGCTATATAGGCCAAACTAAGCAATATCGGAATGAAATAATAAAAAAACCCAAGAAAGACTGTGAAGTTATAGCTGACAAAATGAAACAGCCCTAATACTACCTCAACTGATCACGAGCCATGATTTCGACTCTGAAAGAACTTTGATCTTGGATAGAGAATATAATATGGATATGGAAGGAACATAAGCTATATTATTTAAAATAAACCAAATAATACGGTCAACCGCCGAGAAGATGTACATCATCTCAGCATCATTTATAGCAACTCGATTAACAGTTGATCAATGAAGAGAAAATAATTAAAGGGGAAAGACAATGCTTGCCATAGTTCGAGATTTGTGCCATTCTACATTATTTTGCCTTCTTATACGTTGTGTCGTCTTCATTGTTTGATCGGTTGTTCGTCGTTTCTTAAAAACTGGTTAATCGTAATACAGAAACGTCTATGCCAATTCAAGTAATTCAAATACGACGGGACCGTCAATTGTCGTTATTCCATATCTCACGTTCACATAGTAAAAAAAAGAATTACTTGATAAATGCTAAATTTCAAAAAAAAATTGACGATATGATCTGAATACTAGGTTTGCAGTTAAATGATTGATTTTATTTTTGAAATTTTAATGAGTGTGATTTTTCAATTTCAGCCCTAAAAAAATGGTTCCGAAACGTCAGCGTAGTTTTGAAAACTATAAATAAATGAGTCAAAAATTCCCAATCCTTTATTTCATTAAACTTCGTAAAGAACGATGATCGAAGAATATATTCTATGAAATATTAGGACGCGTTAAGTCCACGGGTGACAATGATTGATTCGCCAAGATTCTTCTCCTCACGTACCTAACTGACCCTAGTGAAGTTTGGCTGGAAGGGTATATTGGCCTTCACTGAGTTTTTTTAAACAATCATAATCGAACGCATCAATAGCTTGGAAAAAGGACAACCGACTAAACGTTCTCATTACATTAGTTAATGACAAGCTAACTAGGAACTCTGGTCTGAAATGAAAAATAGTGGAGAGGACACCAACAATCCATTAGGTAGATAGAATTTCCAGAGCCGCCTTCAGCAGAATATATAACCTCTAACATGTTCTGCAGAAGTAACCCTAGGCTAAACAGAATAGGTCCAACACCAGAATTTAAATAAGACGAGAAAACAACCGAAAGATCATCAAAATAAGTAACGCAAGGTCAGAATTACAAGCCTGATCTCATTCTGATAGGGGTTCTTCCGGTTGCTGCAAAAAAATCCTGGGAAACGCCAAGAGACATCCCTCAAACAAATCTGCTCACATGAATAATATATCATCAGCCAGAGTTTATGAGCTTACTGACAGTCACCCTCGAACATCGGTGCGGACCCATACAATGATTTTTATGAGATAATTTATATCTTTCAAGGGATAAATGTTCCACAGACAAAGAAATCATGCCCGCAGGGTTTAAGATCCGATGCGAGATTCGAATCGTGCTATTAGTCGCGCAAAACTATCAATGTGAAACTGCTTATACAGGGTGATTGTAAAGTACTTTTGACAAACTTCAGGTGCCTCGCAACTTCCTCGAAAGCCGCTCAGGTCTCGTGTATGTACGCGGCTCAACACGGTGCACCGGTTCTGCTCAGAACTGAGTCATGCATCCCTTAAAAATGACGAATCTATAGTGACTACTGAACACTGTTGCCCGCTGCCCTCATTATTATGCAGATTTGCGCTTAATTCTGAACCCTTTAGCGGTATAGCATAATTGGTGCGTACTGCATTACAGAGTATATTTTCGCATAATTTGCGGTCAACTCATGGGACTTAGAGAAAAAGAATAAAAAAATTTCTTTGTCGGCTGATGCTTATGCCTTCTTAACATTGAAAAAAAAAAAAAAAAAATCTAGACACTTCAACTGTAACAGCAGTGCTAACTTCCACAGAAGGAAGTTACAATAGTATTTAATTCGGGAGAAATTGAATATCACGTAAGTGAGTGAGGCGAGGGAAGTATTCCGTTAGAATGTGTGGACTCTTGAGGAGCTTAATATTTATTTTCCAAAAAATGATTCAAGAAGAAACCCATCCTCAAAACACTCCGTATGAAGTGTAATCTCGAGGAAACTGCTGCTTGTTTAATCCATGTATCATTTTGAAGGTTCACATTTTTTCAGGATGTCAATCAACGTCTTCGATAAATGGAGAGAAAACTTGAATAATCTCAGGAAGTTGTCCAAACGGTCAAGGAAGAAATAGCAAAGTTGACAGAAAGGTTATATTTGCCATGTTCGAAAGGTTGAATACCAATTCTGTAAAAGCACTGGTGTGGATTGTACCCACTCGTTTCAGCAACCGAAACATCGCCTACATATATCAAGGCTCTAAATTCCTACGAGCGATGGTAGGAAAAATAGCTTCTGAAAGAAATACCTTGAATACTCGACATTTGCGTAGCAGATTAAAACCTTCAAAGGAAGGTCAAATTCGTGAATGGGTGAAATCCACACCATTTCCAGGAAACATTATTAATGAAAATATCTCTATTCGTACTCTATTTTAACATTTCACATTTTTTCAGGATGTCTATCAACGTCTGCGCGAAATAAGGAGAATACAATCTGAGGAAGTTATTCAAACGGTCAAGGCAAAAATAGCAAAGTTGACGGAGAGATAATATTTGCCATGTTCGAAATGTTGGATACCATCTTTTTATCATATGAGCCTAACGATATTCTGTAGGAACCTCCAAGCTGTCATTATTAGAGCAAGAACTAAATTTCAATTAGATACGAACTCTAATTCGGAAATTTCGGAGAAATACAATTTATAACTGACATATCTGCAAATCAAGGTCTGGATTGTACCCACTCGTTTCGGCAACCCAAACCTTGCCACAAATATCAAGGCTCTAAATTGTTCCTTTCGGAAACGGGCGATCGTAGGAAAAATAACTTCTGAAAGAAATAGCTAGAATACTCGACATTTGCGGAGCAGACCTTGAAAGGAAGGTCAAATTCGTGAATGGGTGAAATCCACTGCTGCACAGAACTCCTTCATGCATCTCCTACAAATGACGAATCTATACTGACTACTGAACACTGCCTAATCATGCAGATTTGCGCTCAATTCTGAACCCTATATATAGCATAATTAGCACATATTGCATTAGAGCACATATTTTCGCATAATTTGCGGTCAATTCATTGGACAGGTGGAATGACAAAATTCTTTTTGGCTGATGCTAATGCCTTTTCAACATTAAAAATTATAAAAGTAATTTTCTAGACACATGAACTGTGAAAGCACTGTTTCAAACCACAAAAGGAATTTGGTAACAACGGAGGTCGTATGATTAGTATGATTTGTTTGTAACGGTCAGATCATTTCCGATTCCATGTTAATTCGTATCTGTGGTTAGAAAAAAATTCAAATCAAAAACGGATTTACTTGGGAAAAAATGGGACAAAGGATGTCAGAGTGACGAATTGAATGATTTTTCGAAGAATTTTGCAAGTAATATTGATTTGGCGACTCCTTTATGAAAGGGAGGTTGATATACCCAAGTTTTGGGGATTCGCCTTGGCTTCATAGATTCATGATTTGAAGAACCCTGGCTCATTGACGACATATTAATTTGAGATATTGCATAAAGACTATCCTCTTCGTTGACTGGACCGACCTAACCGACCATACTGGAAAACTGGTTTAAATTATGAGATTCCGAGGCGAAATCAGCCAAGCCCACGCTGGTGATCGGACTTATCTCAGCTTCCGGACAACGCAAGTACCCAGGATTCAAGTTCCTTTTATTTTTGATTCTTATCGTTATTCAATTTTCCCATTCTTATGAAAATTTAATCATTATCTTGTATATGCCCAGTTGTGAGGCACAACTAATTTGGCCAAATTTAAGTGCACAAGAGGTCTTTCTGATTTCTATTTCTTCAAATAGATTATTATTTGGACAATTTATTTTTTTTTGTTTCCTATTTGCGTATTACAGAAAAGTACTTTTTCATAAACAGATTCAAATACGCTGGCGCCCATATCTTATTTTTTCATGGTTTGACGTTTCCTTAGTTATTTTTTTGTGACCCCCCTACTCTCTAGAACTAGTGACTAGCTGAGGTGAATATCCAAAAAGAAGGAGAGCTTCATATTTTTTTTTTTGATACAGATGTTTTAAAACCGATTGAATTAGTCGAACTCTCATTTTTCAATGAATTCCATGTGAACGCACGCAGACGTCAAAGAATATATTCTACGCATGCGCATACAACTTCGAAACCTGAAGGACCACAGACTTTACTAAATCGTATAATTTGGCATAGAAGGTACATAATCTGACATTTACCGATCGGCAACACTGCTACTGAATATAGACTTGATCATCATTGATACGCGCCTCAATAGTATATTAGTTTTTGAGCGTCACAGCACGTCGTGTTGTGGAAATACAAGGGCTCTGTCATTATACCCCACCATGTCATTTTGTACACTCTCGCCCTACACCATGAGCTTCATTGTCATGGTACGGAATCTGAAGAATCAGCAATCGAAGTATTTGATACTATCGTTGTTTTCAGCTCTTTCCACCATTTGTGCTTTGTTGTCACGTATATTTTTTTTCAGAAAAATAAACAAGCCTGTGATTTTCAAGATATAATAACTAAAATGGAAACCAGATTGAAGAATTTGGAAAATCAGGTAATAATATTTAATTCGGTAGAAATTGAATATCACGTAAAAAAATAAGGGAGATGAAGGTAGTATTCCGCTACAAATTAAAGACTCTTGAGAAGCTATATTCATTTTCCAAAAAATGAGTTCAGAATGAACTCATCCTAGTGGAAATTGAATCTGTCCAATATTTTCGAAATTACACGAGATATCTGGCATGAGATTTATTGTCATAGTACGGAATCTAAAGAATCAGCAATCGAAGTATTCGATACTATCGTTGATTTCAGCTTTTTCCACCATTTGTGCTTTGTTGTCACGTATATCTTTTCTTCAGAAAAATGAACAAGCCTGTGATTTTCAAGATATACTAACAAAAATGGAAACCAGATTGAAGAATTCGGAAAATCAGGTAATAATATTTAATTCGTTAGAAATTGAATATCACGTAAGGTGACGGTAGCATTCCGTTGCAAATTGTAGACTCTTGAGGAGCTTCATATTTACTTTCTAAAAAATGATTCAAGAAAAAACTCATCCTCAAAACACTCCGCATGAAGAGTAATCTCAAGGAAACTCCTTCTTCTTTGATCCAGTTATCGAGGTCAAATCCTCTAGGAAAATCAACGTCATAAAATTCAATTCCTATTCATCGTGGGTGGACTATCATTATAGTGTAATAATATATAAATGGCAATCGTCTTCGATAGAATCAGGGTATCTGAAGCGAGTTCGATATTTAATCTTTCAAATTTTGAACTGAATACAGATTGTAAATATGTATTCAATGAATATTTCAGAAACATTCTGTTTCACCTTGTTAGATAGGAATATCTGATAATCTACTGGAGATTCTATATAGTGTTTTCGAACACACGTCCATGAATGACAAAATTCAAATGGGGAAAAGTGCCCTCGTATAATGACCGAGTTCGACAATTGATTTTTTTTTTATTCAGCAAGCAAGCACACGATGGATTTACGTTGAAGAAGGGTCCGATTCATAGGTGAGTTCAATATTGAAATAGAGTTCTTCATAAAAGCACGATACCTCGAATACAATCCAGTATTCGAGGAACCCCAGGTATATTTCGATATTATTTTCAAATTTCTTGTATTACTGCATAATTTCAGTACGTCTAGGCGGTTATGAAAAATACTGTAATCAGTGATGCATACCTTCATGAAAATGTTGGATTTTTTCATTATAACATTACTGAGATCAGAATATTCGGATTCATTTATAGTTGTAAGAACTGAATATATTTTCAATCAGGAGGAACCACTGGTAGAAAAGATCTTGAGGAGAATATCTCCGGATACTAGAGTGAGTTCCTCATTCAAGTTTTCAAATTTTGAACTGAGTCAATGAAGATTGTGAATATGTGTTAACTGCATATTTCAGAAATATTCTGTTCCACTTTTCTAGATAGCTACTGATTTCTGATGATATACTGGATAAACTATACTTAGGGTGATTTTGGTGGAGACCGTCAGATTTTAGGATAAGTTGACAGTAGTCAAGTTTCCTGTGCGGAAGGAAGAGCTGAAAGAAATCGTTTTTTCGTGCAACAAAAAACGTAGTTGAGGTGACGACAACGTAACTATGGAGGACTTCCAAAATATTTATACAGCAATAAGGATAAAATTGCCAGAGTTGGTAAATAAGATGTCCAAGTAAGGAATTTTTCCTGACAGTGCAAAAACAGCAAAAGTGCTCTATACAAAAAAAAGGCAAAGGATGAACCAGGAAATTAACGTCCTATAGCAGTAACAAATATACCCTATCTAAAATACTTGAGAAAGTTATTAAGAATAGATTTGACGATTTTTTTCCAATACATGAAAATCAATATGGGTTCCAAAAAGGTTGTGCAACCTTAGGAGCTGCATGTGACATGATGAGTTCAGTGATAAAGATTATGGATGATGGGGGACATGTGGCGGTCTTGTTAATTCTTAGAGGGCATTTGACACAGTTGACCATCAAGCATTGGTGGAGAGACTATTCTCTATGGGTGCACGAAGACTAGCATTTGATCTCATAAAATCCTATCTGGAGGGTAGATATCAGCATACATAGGTACATATGTAAATGGTAAAGAAAGTGATACAAAAATGTGAAGTTTGATGTCCCACAAGGGTCAGTCCTTAGACCAATACTGTATTTGTTATATGTAGAGTATCTCGGAATTGGAGCTGAACACGCGGTACTTCATGTTTGCGGACAACACAGTTTTTTTATTCTCCACCCGATCCGAAGAAGAACTGGAAAATGATCTCAACAATACTTTGAAGAAATTCAGTGAATGGCTATGCGCAAACAAGCTAGTGCTGAACGATTACAAAACTGTATATATGATGTTCAAGACTAAAAAGAAGATGACAAATGAAATTGTAGTTGAATTAAATGATAAGAACATATAAGTACTTGGGTCTGGTGGTGGACGAAGATTAGACTTGGGACTTACACACTGAAGAAATAGTTAAAAAATTATCAGGTCTGATAGGCGCAGCAAAAAATGCCAGTCCGTAAATGTCCTAAAACTGCAGATTAATGTTTTACAACGCATGTTTGCACTATGTTTTCACATATCTGGAATGAATTTGAGGAAATAAGACGAAAATAAATCTTAGCAAACTACAAAATGGAGCAATTAAGAACATACATAATCTTCCGTATGAGACCAGCACTAGCTACTTGTATAAAAGTACCAATCTTCAAGGCTGTAAAACACGGGCAGTGTAAGTTGATATATAAGATAAATAGGGGTCTTTTGAAATCAATGGTGAATCTGAAGAAACATTCTGATAAACTCAAATACGGTAGAAGAAATGCCAATCATCTGTTCAGTGATTTTATTTTGAAGACAACAAGAGGGTCAAAGCTTCCAACAAATTCTGTGATAAGGTCATATAATGTACTGCCCAACTACTTGAAAAAAGAAGAAAAATACCAAAAGTTTAAAAGGAAACAAAAAAAATATATCATGAGCGGAGAAATAGTTTGGGTTATTACCTAAACTATTTCTTACTCTCTTACTTTGTGTTAACAAACTTGGTTTGATTTATAGTTTATATTATTATGAATAAATAAGAAATAAATAATAATGGTTGGTTTATAGTTGGGGGTCTCTATTAAAACTATACAGGGTGATTTGTCGGGTTCGACGATTTGACCTTCATTTATAACTTTGGTATTGCTCATTTGATTTTGATTGAATCTTCAGTGTAGCACGATATCAATAAGCCCATTTAAAATTCCGACATTCCTTTAAGAATACGTTGTTTTTAATCTGATAATTTGTTGCAATTGTGCGGGTTGAAAAAAAGAACTTTGCATTGCGTTTCCAAAACTTCGCTTGCCCTTTCAGATTTCACCATAAGTATTCATTATTTAGGTTAATTAAGTTTTTATGGCACACCTTAATATTACCGACAAAAATTTACCAATAAAAAACGATTTCAAAATTTCACTCCGATTCTACTTCTATTGATAACTTCGGTACAACTTATTCCATTTTGATGAAATTTTTAGTGTGGAAAAATATACATGAGTACATTCAACAATTCTAACATTTTCCCCAGAATACAGGGCCGTAATTGTGATAATTTCAGAACAGTGGTGCAGGCTAAAGAACTACCCTGTCCATGCCGCTTTCAAAACTTCTTTATCGGTTCCATATTCTACAATAATGATTCATTATTCAAGTCTTTCTTATTTTCATATTCGAAAATTTCGCTCCAATAGTGAGAATATTCTCCTCTGGGTAGTGAAGCTGTATCGTTCAAGGTTTCAATGTTGTTCGTCAATTCCCAAAAGGAAATTACTCAATTACATTTTTTTGCACTCCTCTGCTTTTTTTTTGGAGAACTATTCTCATTTTGCATTTGAAGTAATATCCTTAATTGGATGATTTCATTCAGAATATGAGCCACTAAATAAAAATTACTAGTTTGATAAGGCCATTTTAGAACTAATAAACTGCTTTGCATCCTTGGAATATACACAGAGCTTTACTACCTAGAGCAGAATATTCTCACTGCTTTGAAGCAAAATTTCGATAATATTGTTGTTTGAAAATTTTTTCCCGGAAAACCGACAGTATGCCAAACAAACTAAAAACGCTATAATAATGATTCGTTATGGTGGAAACGGATAGAAAAGTTTCAGAGAAGCCATGTGCAGGGTGTCTTTTCAGCAGCGGAATTCATCTGAAATGACCAGAAAAACGTCCCTGTATTTTGGGAAATATGTTGGAATTGTTGAATGGTCTCATTCTTATTGTTTCACACTAAAATTCCATCAATATTGAAGTAACCATATACCGAAGTCAATATAAGTGAAATCCATTAGTGCAAAATTTCCATATTTTCTTTTATTGAAACCAGAGGTGTGCCACACTTCACTTCAATATTTAACGATAATGGTACAGTCTTGAACAAATAGCAAGTTGTTTTATTTTTATTTTCGTTTTTTTAACTTTCGAAATACTGATCTTGATTAAATGAAAATTGGTATTTAGAGGTTTTTTGAATAATTAGGGCGTGATGTTATTGATGCTCTCATTCGTCAGGTGCGCCACCTACACCTTTCTTTAATTTATGGAGATTGCCAACATTTTTGAGCATAGTTCCAGCACATTTTTCAGTAAAATATTCGATTCCTCTTTCATATCTACGAAAAAAGCTACCTGTGGTACAAGTCGATATAAGCAACCGTTTCCTAGATATTTCGGATTGGAAAATTTCAAGTCTGATAATAATCGATGCATGTTGCAGTTAGGACCATTATTTCGTATTCTTCACAAGAATGCTCAGGAAATGAATTTGACGTTTAGTTTTGGTTTCTTGTAGGGGGCGCCACCTATTCTATTACTGTTTCCTCGTTTGAAGAGGACGGTGAGTCGGATTTCCAGGAATGATTTGGAAAATTCCTCAATATTTTTCTAGAAATCTTTACATTATCTTTTCCTGGACGAATTAAAAGTGAAAAGATTTGGCAAAAATTCAAAGGGTGGTTCTCGCAGGGACATCGTGAAATGAAGGAATCACTACTTCAAGTTCAGAAGATATACCAATGCAGTATATAAAACGAATAATCTTTTCGGTATTAGAAATAATTTCAAAAAAATATAGAAAGGTTATAAAATGGCTAAAATATCATATTTTGATACAAAAATTAACATATCCAAGGATAAATCTCAAGACAGCTTGGCAGATAGTGAATGATCACTTACAGAAAAAAAAGGTTTCACCTCCTTTAACTATTTCTCCGAATTGGTTTAATGAATAGTTTTCCAAAATACCTGAGATAATTCTTGAACTATTGCCTTCACCCAGTGTGAAATTCGATTTAGCATTTCTCAACGGGGTTTCGGTTAGTTTGGAGTTCATGTTACTTGAGGTAGGTTCTATGATGGTACATGATATAGTAATGAATCCAAAGAATAGTAGGTGCACGGACTACTATGGTCTATCAGTGGGAATAATTGAAGCTAATATGAATCTAATCCTTCTACCTCTCAATAAATTAATAAACTAATGTTTGCTGACAGGTAAATACCCAAATTGCTCGAAAATTTCAAAAGTAATATCAACTCAGGAAAACGGAGATAGTTATAATAAAGATAATTACAGCCCCATATCGATTGATCCTGTTTTTTTTCAAAATATTTGAGAAAATGTTTGCCAAAAATGAAGTGGAATACTTTGAAGCAAAAAAATTAGTCTCACACAAAAAATACGAATACAGAAAAGGTAAAAACACAGTAGATGCAATTATAAATTTCTTGAAATTCACAATTGATTGTTTCGAACATGGAAAACATTGCTTGGCGTCGTTCAAAAACTTGTGGAAGGCTTTTGACAGCGTCACCCGTGATAAGCTGCTTTTCAAATTGAAAAAGTATGGCTTCGACGACAGATCATCGGATCACGTCAACTCATTTCTGACAGATAGGAAGCAAGTGGTTTTTGCTAATGGGAAATGTTCGGGTATGACGAATATATACATTAGTGTACCACAATGGTCCAATTTAGGACTACTGTTATTTTTAATTTATATGAACGATCTGCCAGATAATATTTGTCTGCATGTTCCTGAAGCAGAAATGTCACAATTTGTTGATGATGCTACTGTAGAGGTTGGGTCTGATTACCTTGAAGATTTAAACGAGCGCCAGAGAGTGGCTCTTGCGAAGGCCTATAAGTAGTTTACGGAAAATAGACTAAGCATGAATGAAGGCAAGATACAAAAACTAACAAGGAGTCTGAGAGTGGGATCCGTGGGTAGGAATGAGACCGCGAAATTTCTGAAGGTGCATATTGACGCTTCCCTGACCTGGAATACTCATAGATGAATTGTCATCGTTTGTATTGCTCCGGCATTGTTGATTGGGCAACTTGTTTTCCCAAAAACTGCCCTTGTCAAATATCTCAATCCTGCAATCTGCAAGGGCTTTTCCCATGAAGAAAAACAATTTTATATAATTTTTGATAGTTCTGTTTCAGATGTTGGTCTTGAAAAAAACTTTAAAACCCAGGTTACATCCCGTGTTCTTTTAATTGAAATGAAATGAAAATGAAATATATTGGCTTTCATGATATCTCATTAGTCAAGATACACCATCATATAATGCTCCGTGAGTTTCCTCGAGTATTTTCCGAACAGTGAGAATATTTGTCTGGGTAATTCACTTATAGTCAGGGGAAATGATATCATCTCTGAAAACTGTACTTTTTTTCTGATTCTTGGATTGTAACTTCCAACCTGGACAACATCCATAACGTTAATTATTATTGTTATCAATATTATTGTAAATACAATTAGAGTTTGTTCGACCAATGGGAATAACATAATAGATAGGGACTTGTTCAAAAGTTATTGAATAGACTACTGATACCTATCATCAAAATGCATTGAGTATGCACTAGTTGCCCATATACTGGCCCGGTAAAGGTGGATTCATATGGAAACTTCACAATTCTTGAATATTCTGCGAACCCTGTTCATATAAGATCTCTCATCAGCAACTATTCATATTCATCCTAATGAAACACTTTCTTCTCTCAATGTCTCTACATGCATACCATTCAATTTTTTTGTAAGGAAAATTTGGTTTCGATTACTAATCAGAACCATATTTAACAAAAATTAGAAAAGGTTAGACCCAAAACATGAACTGGCGACAATATCCGTGCGTCAAACATGTTGGCAGTACCTTGACTTCTCAACTGTCAATCAGGTGTCAATACGCGATAAGAAAAATGCGGAAAGCTTACATATGAATTCAGATCAAGAGCGATCGTTATAATGATATAATTTATTAAGTCTTTTTTCATAATCTCGTTCTACTTAACATACCAGGGGAATTTAAATGAATGTAAAGAAATAGGGTATATTTCTTTAATTATTCGTGTTGCTCTCTTTCAAGCGTTGCTATAGCATTGTTCCGTTGACTGTTTCAGAAATTCTTGAATTGATAACATAAAATGTCGTTTCTTTATTTCAGGTGAGATTCCGTTAAGCGTTTGTATGTTTACATAATAAAAGAAACTACATTTCAGAGAAACTCAGTTGTGATATTAATCTGTAGTTGGAATCCTTTAAAGAGAAGTAATTCATTATATGTATAAATAGCTTGATGGTATCTTCAACATAATGTTGTGCGTTGGTAGGCAAGTCTTATCAGGATAGATGAAAGTTCATAAGTGTACCGCTTTTAAATGGACCTATTCTGTTAATAATTTTTTTTCAGATTTAGTCAATTTAGCTAATTTGAAATAGAAAAATCACTTTTCTGTGCTGCTATATAAGTGCGCAAGTTCAGTATCTGGACTGAACCCCATGAAGAAGATGACTTCATACCTGCTTCTTTGATCGAAATGAAAGTAGATACAAATTTCCGCACCACTTCACAGTTTCAATTTGTGGATGTGATGTCATTTGTGGTGTTGGATATTACAGAAACATTGAGCTTATAGGATCTGCAAAACGGTAAATTTCTTTTATTTTAACAGAAAAAGTTATTGTATTATAACAGCAAAGTACATCATTACTTGGAAGCGATGCAAGAATGAAGGGTTCAACGGTTCCTGACATGATATGAAATAACTTCCCGTGGCTTCGTTGTTCCGGCAGTAATTGATGCATGCTTTTACTATAGAAACCACGCCAGCGCCAAAATGAGTATTTGAAATTTTGATCCGAAATTCTGAATGGCTTTTAAATTCCATGATGAATATAAAAATCAATCAGAAAGACAGCATATTAGCATCAGAAATGAATCATTTTTAGCCGGAGAAAAAATTTTGAGAATTCGTCCAGTCATGGTTTAGATAAGCCCTCCAAAACAAAAAAAAGAACAACTTTAGCGCTTTCTTTAATAGTACAGATTCAATTTTCTCCGCAAGGGGATTGAAAAAATTCGGTCACATTGTTCGAAGTGAACAACTGCAAAAACTTGACCATTTTATGTTTCCAGTCAAATTCATATTGAAAAATCTCCACAGTTTTCAGCCAGAAGACACAATGAAATCTTATTCCGCACTTCCACAGAGCAGGAGTTCCGCATGACATAAACTAAAATGTTTGTTAACACTAGCATTTTGGCGTGAATATAATTCTTTTGGTACTATTGTATGATAAAATTATCTTCCATTCGCTATATGTTTAAGATAATCAGAAATTCTTTTCTCCTAGATTAGTTTCATAGTTGATTCATTTGGTTATTTTAATGGTATTTATATTTACCATTAGATTTCAAGTAAATCGTAAAATTTTTAGGAATATAGAAGTAAATCTGAAATCAAATTTCTGATAAAAGTATGCTGATATTTTCAGTATTTTAGGATTATAGCCTCAAACCTTCCCCTCAGAATTTTATGTCTTCAAGATGTTCCTATCAAAAATTTCAACATTTACAGACGTACGGATAGACATTTCGAGATCAGTTGAGGACAAACTTCAGTATGAAAACATTTGGATAATACTATATTATAATATTATCTGAAAAGTTCATATTTCTTCAAGACTCACAGGGATAAATTAGAAAGAATATGCAAAAATTATAAATTGAGAACTTTTCTTTATCAATGAAGAATTTACAGAACACACGAAATATTTCAGTCATCGTTCAGTAACCTCATCGCACGAAGGATTCTGAGCTTCTTAGAATGTGCACAATGTGCACAGTTTGTGCACATTTCTGGAAGGGCAAAGACCTCTTCGTGTAATTGAAGGAAGACTAATTGATAAATTACTATTTCGTGTTTGTTTCTTCAATATTGAAGATATAAATTATGAATTAAAATTTAAAATAATCTAGCACCAGGAAACCAGAGAAATCCCTTCGGACGCTAATTAATATCGGCTGTACGTGTGCGCTCTAGCTTTCGTCACGTCGTCACGTCGACACTAAAATTTGCTAGTCGTACTCAGAAGAGTTTCAATAACTGTTCTTCTTGATTTTTTACAACGCATATTAGGCAAGTATGGCAAGTAACTTCATCGTTGGCGCATTTCAATAAGGATTACAATTTTGTAATTGTATTGACTAAATATACTATTGTATCGCAAAAGCATATTGCTTTTCAGGGGTTGGCTACAGAAACGTAGAAAAATCGGCAACGATACAAATGATAAACAAAACAAACTGTGACGTTTTATAGTACAAATCTGACTATCAGAAAAACGAGAAAATTTTCAGAATTATTCTCTTGCGAATTTTCGGTTAGAGACTCAAAATGTCTCAGTTCGCTGTGTTTATCGATTGTATTGTTCCGGTATTGTTCGTTAGGCAATCTGTTTTTCAAGAAACTTCCCTTGACAAATGGTTCAATCCTACAATCTGCAAAGGCGTTTTCCATGGAAAACCCATTTTTATTTAATTTTTAATAGTTATGTTTCAGATATTGGGAGTGAAATCCCAGAAAAAACCTAAAAAATTATGCAAAATCCTGCCGAAATGAGCTTTAATCGATACGTTCATTCCGATGTTTCTGAGATTTATTTTCAGTAAGATGTCAATGCGAAAATTCAATTTGGTTCCCTGAATGAACCCGGTAGAGCGAAAATTTCACAACATGCGAAGTGTGTGAACTGTGGCCGTGGAAAGATTACGTTAAAAGGATTACATAAATTTTATTGGACAACTTTGAAAAACACTTCCAGTCGCAGCTGAAGAACCAATCGCAGACACCAAAGAAGTCTGTATGAAGTCATCTACATAATGGGTTGAAGTCCAGTACATTAAAATCGCGCACGAATATGAGAGCTCATTAAATTCAGAATTGATTGGTTTCACATCAGTTACCTGAACTGAATCGGAAAATGAAATAGTAACTTACTCGGGTTCCTGTAACATCTAGTTGGGTAACAGAATAATTTGCATAGTCCTAAAGTTGAAATATATCATACATGCATTATACTTTAATTTCTTTAAATTGGACTTATTTATACCTACAACTGCTCGATCTTATTTTGAAGATTGGTACGCACGCTATTTATAAATTTGAATTCCCCTAATATGTTCAGTAGCACAAGAGTATCAGAAAAGATCCTATATACAACATTATAGTAACGATTATTCTTGAGCTAAATTCAGGCAAGCTTTCCGCATTTTCACTTATCGCGTATTGCGCCTGATATCGTTAACAGTTCATATTCTGGGACCACCCTTTTCTATTTTTTGTGTTCAACATGGTTCTGATGAGTAATCGAATCTCAAAATATTCCCTACAAAATTGAATGGTATGTAAAGAAATTGAAATAAGAAAGTATTTCATTGAAATGAGTTATTGATGAGAGATCTGCGTGATCAGTGCGGGATACGGTACAAAAAAATATACCCATTTTATATTTATTAGTGAAGAGAAACAAATGACAGCTAATATACACACTGACACATCGTAAATAGGTTGCCTAGCTGAATTGCGTGTGGATAATATTGAGTAATTGAATTCTGGATAACATTCTATATTCTACTTCTCTCATTAGTTACTAAATGAATCGTACATTAGTTAATAGTATACAACCAACAGAATCGAAAACCTCGAAAAGCCCTGACGTGAAGTCATCAGTTTTTGCGCCCATGTTCAAATTCTTTGCCAAAGCAGTCATTTCCTTCGAACATGCGCGCAAAAGCTGCTCATTTTACTTCAGTGCTTTTCTAGTTTTTTTTTCTAGAACTCCAGAAAATGTGTAATACAATTTGCTATTATATAACTTGGACGGAGAAAAATTTGGGTAAGTAAAAATGCCAAAGTTCTTAATGATCAGGCTACCGGCACAGACACATCAACTCCCGAAGTACACAACTTGGAAACTCGATATTTCTAGAGTAGTTTTTTTGAAAATACCCATTCATTGTCCATTTAAATTTCACTGAAATTTTCAAGTAGCCATTTCGCAATGTGAACAAGCGCGTAAAAGCTGCTGACTCACGTCAGTGCTTTTCTAGGTTTTTTTTTTAATCTGACTGTATTAGGTTGCCCCATTAAAACGTTTATCCAATCCATGGTTACCTCGATTTCAGATGAAAATTTTCAAGGTGAGTAATGAGACAAATGTTGAAGTGTTCTATTGCATAGAAGGCTTGAATCTATCTGATAATGATATTTAAAAATGAATAAGTATTTATTATGTGATTAGGAGGATTTATCAATGATTTATGCTCAATGCATCTCAGTCACTCTCATTACTCACGTTGGAAATTTATATCTAAAACCGAGGCACCATTGATTGGATCGACGTTTTAATGGGAAAACCTAATATAGTTAGATTAAAAATAAAATGATTTTTCATTTGATATAGTTTACGATTAAAAAACTGATGAGGGTGTACAAACAAAACATACTCAGCTGTTTATACTTGGCTACTGCACAGCTGCGCACAAGGAAAAGCAGGCAACCCATAATTTTTCAATTCTGTTGAGTATATTCTCTCCACTAGTGTGAAACTTTTTCGAATATCCAATGAGAGAAGAAGATTGAATAAATTAAATAAAGAATTTAATTATTACATATTATCCCTACGTCATCCAACTAGGCAACCCTTTTGCGATGTGTCAATTTGTATATTCACTATCATGTATTTCTTCTCACTGATGAATAGCAGACGAGGCTATGTGTTTCTTTATTCCAGATCTCAGACTAAGATATGAACAGGGCGCGCAGAATATTCAAGCTTTATGCGGAAATCGAAACTTACCCTAAGTAAATCGTTCTCACCGGTCGGAATAGACTTGAGGAAACTCACGGACAGTTTAATGTTGGTTTATCCCCAGTGGAATAATATATCTACTGACAAAGAAAATGCAATACCGAGAAGGAGCTGAGCTATTTAAATTGAATTTTTTTTGGGTAAAGCATAGATAGTATGAAAAAACGTATAAAAGTGGAATGATCACTTAATTTTACAATTATTCCGGTATTTCAATATGGTCACCTTCAAAGTTCTCCCCCTGAGACAAGATGCACTTCTGCCAACGCCGATGCTGATACGATCGCTGAAAGTCAGTGTGAGGCCACTCACTTGAAGTGTCGTTTCAGCCTTGATGGCTTCCACATCTCCCGAGTGCCGGCCCAGGAGCACCATTTTGCATTTCGAGAACAGGAAAAAATCGCAAGGGGCTGAATCGGGTGAATAAGGCGGGTGTTCTGTTAAGGTGATTGAGCTTTGGGCCAAAAACTCACGCACAACGAGTGACGTGTGATCAGGCGCATTGTCGTGATGAAGGATCCACCTGCCCCCTTGTGCCAAATCCGGTCGAACTCGGGCCACACTCCTCGGCTATCATTCTAACCTTCAATCGACAGTCTTCAAGGACACAACCACGAATTCGTTCAACATTTTCCTCAGAACTCGATGTGGAGGGGCGTCCTGAGCGTTGGTCATTTTTTAATCTTCTCGACCTTCCCGAAACATTTTCAACCAATCGTTGACGATTGGTTCCTTCAGAGAATTGTCTCCGTGGACGTGTTGTAAACACTCAAAACTCTCAAGACCATTATTACCTAGCTTTGCAAGAAACTTTATGTTGATGCGCTGTTCCTCAATCACAGAGACCTCCATGGCGACGGCATGTAATCGTTGCCGGCGATGCTCAACCGTTAGAGGTAACACGAGATGGGGTCGACAATTCTGCAGTCCAAAAGATCTTATACGGCGGTAAACCATTCGGACAGTAAAAGGATGGCCTTGTTCTCCTACCCACTCGTCAGCCAAAGATAGAGTCGTCGCAAATCGGTCCTCAATGACCATAAGTCGTAGACGTCGATCTTGAACTTCAATTGTGCCCCTTCGACGTCCGGTGCCCACTCTTCTTCAATTTTGGGTATTATCGAACCACGCTCGACAACATCTCATAACAGTAGTTGGATTTCTGTTCGTACGGTAAGCGATTTACGAAATCGCCACCCGTAGACCAATATTTCGACCTCTTTCAAATTCACTTAGCTGCCGATAAATCCCTCGTACACCTGCTCTAGGCATTTTGACAACTACTAAACATCGACTTTGGATCTCCTCAACAGCTGTTTTGTTGTAAAATTCAAAAAATTTGCAAAACACGACTGCAATATTTAAGTAACAAAAAATGTTTACATGAAAATATCTTGACGACTTTTTTCTCCCAATTTCATTCATTTACTCCTTGCTATACTTTCTATGTTTCACAAAAAAAAAATGAAAAATTGAAACAGCTCCTTCAGGGTTGTTCCTTCGTCAGTTAGTAAATATTGTGAAATATTTATCTCCCTCTTCCGCATTCCCCTTACTATACCCTATCAAATGCCATTACAAATTATATCTTTATATCAAGCTGAATATTATTATAAAGAATCTAAAAAGTAAAAAGTATACACCGAGTTTCACCA
Source organism: Myrrha octodecimguttata (assembly GCA_958510865.1). NCBI lineage: Eukaryota > Metazoa > Arthropoda > Insecta > Coleoptera > Coccinellidae > Myrrha > Myrrha octodecimguttata. The sequence continues at coordinate 487,120 of OY294057.1, read as the reverse complement.
TATGAAGAGGGCATCCTGAAATAATAAAAGGAATATATTTACACGCTATTCACCTATCTTGTACATTTAAAGGAATGTAGTCTTTTATATATTCTGAAAAAATCTTCTTACTCATCCTTTCATTTTCAAGTTTTTTTTACATATTACAACAAATCGATAATCTAATTTCTCATACAATAAAATGGAAAGTTGCGGCGCTCTAGCTAGTCTATTATATGTTGAATAGGGCCGCATAGTGGACTCCCTTATATTCCTTAGCAATGCCAATTCCCCTTAAATCATTTGATAATGCAGATGATGAGAATGAAATTATAATTTCTTTTCAATCGACCCATTTCAAGATTAACTTGCGTGTTCTTGGAAAGAGTTGATACATGGTGCAAAAGAAACGCTCTACTTTGGAATACGTGAAAAACATATTGCATGCTCTACAGAGCGATCCGCATAGCAATATCCTGATAGCTTAAGCTAAGTTGGTTATCAACAAATTTTTTGGCACAATTAAGTTTTTGAGCTTTCATATTGATCATTTCTTGAAATGAACAAGTTGAAGTCTAATTGAGTTGATAAATTTCAAAACGGGTTATAGAGCGTCATGTTTTCAGTTTTCAGTCTGGAATTTCCGAGATTCTAATTTACTTTTAGAACGAAATCTGGCAATGCGCTAAGTTATAAATTGTCCAAATTCCTGGTAATATTTTATTCGATAATAATTAAAACAAGACGAGTCAGAAGTTTCCACATTACTATTTTGTTCAAGGTTTGTGAATTAATGAAAGCGTAATACAATATGGTTCAAATTTTTCCAAGATATGTGCAGGCATAAAGCGTTCAGAGAGTACATATACTGAATTATATTGAGAATTGAACAATTTCCAATTATTAATTCCAAATCTCCTGTCGTTAATTAGTGCAAGTTTATTTGAATGAGGTAGTATCTTGACGGCACATTTCCTGAGGAATGGGTTAGTAGGAGAGGATCAGTTGAATGGCCACCTCGATCTTCAGATTCGAATACTCTAAACTAGTTGCTGTGGGGCCATTTGAAGAGTACTGTTTACCAAAATCGGCCAGATAATTTGGAAGGACTGCAACTCAAAATTCAGAGAGGAGTCGGAAGAATAACTGTTGCTGCGTTGAATAGTTCATTGTGGAGTTGAGAAGAACGGTCTGCACATTGTCAAGCTGTCAACGATGCTCAATTCGAACATTTAATACATTAAAATAATTTTCCATCCTTGAATAGGAAACTCGTCGATTCCAAAAGCGAGAAGACATTCCGAATTAATTCTCCAATGTTTCAATGAAAAATCTAGGAAAGCACTGCCGTGAAGGCAGCAGCTTTTGTGCGCATGTTCAATGTAGATGACCGCTTCGGCAACGAATTTAAACATTCCAACAAAAGCTGCTGCCTTCACGGCAGTGCTTCCCCAGATTTTTTTTCGATTAATTAATGGATTTCAATTCCATCTAATCTGTATTTTGGGAAATATTGGAAAAATAAAATCTTGAATGGTTATATCTACGAAATCATTAGACTGATTTTACCCACTCACGAATTTGACCTTCGTAATCAAGCCCCAAACCTATTCTACAAATAAACTCGATATTTGTAGAGAAGCTCTGGACCGAATTCGTGAATGGGTAAAATCCACCCAATGATTCCGCAGATATACGCATTCAAAATTTATTTTTCCAATATTTCCAAAACTACAGATGAGATAGAATTGAACTCCAGTACTTTATCGAAAAATGACAGTTTGAAGGTTTATACAGAATTTAATGAGGATAATATGATGAGATCACAGAATATTGAATATTTGAAAAAAAAATTTGAATTTTTTTTTTTGAATTGTTCTATTGACGATCATCACGAAATTATGCACAATGTTATCCTTCATAATCTTGGAACGAGCTGCAAATTTTGAGCACGACTGAAAAAGTATTTCTTAAGTTATACCGACAAAACAACGATATCGTGAGAAATCCATAAAATTCTACATATTTTTTCGCAATATCTCCAAAACTAATAGCGGTATCGCATTGAAATTTGATACACTACTGCGAAATGTGGAGCTCAAAATAGGACTGGAATTGTTCTCGAATATGAACAATGGTTTCAGAAAAAAAAAATTTTTTTACAATTCAGTGACAATAAAATTTCAAAGAAATTTTGCTCGAGATTGCGCGTCACTATGCGCCAACTAACTGTCAAGTTTCAATCCAATCTCTCCAGTAGTATCGTAGTTTCCGAAATATGAGTAAATTAACCTCAAAATTCTAAATGGCTATAACTCCTAAACTTTTTGGCCGATTTGGCCTATTAACGAACTTAACCGCGGCATTCCGATGCTCGAACTTTAATTTCAAGTTGCTAGCTGGCTCCGTTCGACAGTTATCGTGTCGTCGGACGGCCAACTGGCCGGCCGGTCATAATCGATTTCGTCACCGGATTCGTCATCAGTGATTCCAACCTAGTCGTTTGAGACCATTTTCGGCTCAATCATCGAAAATTACAGATAATTGGACAAAACGATAATAGCCCGCTGTTCCCCTAAAACATGCGCGCAAAAACGGCACCACAAATTCTACGCTTAGCCGCATCGCTGAATAGGTAATCAAATTAACTTTCATTTGATGTATCGCAATCCATATATTCCCATTTGAAAAAATAAAGTAGTGGGGTGCGGGGCGTAGGGGGTGAGAAATATCAAATTCAAAAAGACACAGGATAAATTGCTTTTGAAATCATAAATCGACGGCTGCGAGGATTTTCCTCATTAATTTTCTTCGTACAAGAATTATTGACGAGTTACGTTACTTTTTTGGCACGCTGTATAATATATTCACTTCATTCAATCAATATTATCCATAATATGCGAAGGTATTACGGATAATATTGAATGCATACCGTAATACATGATCAACAATATTGACAATACCTTCGCATAATGTCAATATTATTGGTCGTGTTATAGAAATACATTATATTGACGATACCTATAACTGAACTGTCGGGGAAATCACAAATTTAACTCATCGATTTACCTACTCTTGAATGAAAATGTGGAAAATCGTTCGGACTCGTCAATTTCTGATTCGAGGGGGAACAACTCCTTTACTTCAACCCCTCAGGAGGGTGAGAACAACCCCTTTATTTTGAATAGGGAAGAGGGTTTTGCGATAACTATTTTTGAAGATCGTGTCAATTACTACCTGATCCTAAAATTTTGCTCCAAAATATCCATCGATATTGAGATAATAGCGAAAAAAGTGAAAGGGGCAATGTTGAATTCAAAATTTATTCCTATCAGACACATTTCAAATGTATTTAGTAGTCATGTTGTTTGATAGAGGTAAGTTCTCTTCCACTATTTTACATGTCATTTAGTTATCGATGAAAATTTTTCAGGATCGGATATTACCCACATTCATTCTTCGATTTGAATTCAGCTTCAATATCATGTACCAGGAGTCTGGATCATTTCAAAATTTTTATCGAATTGAAGATTTTGTTATCGAGTTATAAAATTATAAAAAATTTCATAATCGAAATCAAAGTTGGCAGCTGAGGTTTTTCCGTCTTCAGAATGAAATTATTTAACGAAGAAATGATTCACATGATTCATATATATTTTGAGTGAATGTTGTCAGGAATTACCTATCAACCAGTAGAATGTTATCAGTTCTTATTTCGATTCGAGAAATATATAAACACAAATTTTACGGATTGTTAAGGAATGATATTTGAAGAAGCGGCTAAAAAAAGCCTCGATATTTTCTTGGTTGTACGAGCGGAAAATGGAAGAGAGCTGAATAAGAGACGTACTTCCGTGAAGCGAAAATTGGATAGCAATAAATCTCATCCCAACTAAATCGGATTACCTCAAGAACTCTACGAAAGGGATGATATTTTGATGGGATTTCATTTGCAAAGAACCCGATTTTCTATAATCAATTTTATTGAGCGAAGAAACTGCATTTGAAAGTAGAAGAAAGGTCAATTAAAGTCATTGCGAATAATAATTTGGTTATATAGTTGAAATATCCACACTGAATCAGAGGGTATATTAAAATGAATGGACGATAATATTTGGGGGGCATAAATGGAGATCCAGGTTGTGAGAAGTCAACCACATAAAAAAAATTCGAAAACTACTAGCAGTTGGGAAAAATGATCGCACGCCGTTTCCCAGAATAGACATGCTAAAAAGGAGAAATATAATTTGAGGAATTTTTCTCTATTACAATATCAAAGTTTATAGAAGTTTGAGAAGTCAGACTTTTTTTGTACTTTTTTCAATAGTAAAAAAAAAATTGAATTTGATGACCTCTTAAGCTTCTTTTGGTCACTGTTTGAATTTCAAAGGGGAATCTAGCAGACAAACAATACATTTATTCAAGGTCATCGTTGGACTATTTTAACACACCTACCTATCCTCATTCCAAATGTGGAAAAACTGAGAAGGGCTATAAAATAAAATCTTAGGGGTTCGATGAAAAAACATTATCATTAAAAATTACAGCTTATACCGTATTTCGCGGTAAATAAACCGACTTTGTAATATAGGTATACACTATATCCACTTAGTATGAGTCTAATATGACCGAACAGTTATGAAACCATATTTGCCGGTAAATTCAATGAAGTGAAATAATTGGGGTACTCCATTTAAAAAACATAACATAGATGCGTCACACATGTATAAAGAATATATACATATAAAGAACTCGACCAAATAAAAATGTTTCCGGTCACACAGGGGGTTCTATTTTTTCTGTGCAAGTCCAACTTTGTTTTTGCGAGCATGTTCTAGGGGAAAATGCGTGCTATCGTTTGATCCAAATGTCTGTAATTTTCTAATTTTGAGCCTAAATTGGTCTCAAACGACTAGGTTGGACTCACTGATGACTAATCCTTTGTCAAAATGAATTCTGTCTAGCTGGCCGTATCCACGATTACGCTCGTACGGAGAATCCTATCGACCTGAAACTTTCAGGGTGGGCTGCATTTCAAAATGCGATATTTGAGTTCGTTAATGGGCAAAATAGGCCAAACGGTTCCGGAGTAACAGCCTTTTGAAATTCTGAGGTTATTTCCGTAATAATACGTAAACTGCTGAAACGATTGGATCGAAACTTGGCAATTAGTTGGAATGTAATGACGCGCCTCTTTCCGCAAAATTTTGTTGAGATCATACCGACAGTAAATTTAAAGAAATTGTTGGACTCACTGATGACGAATTCGGTGTCAAAATCGGTTCTGTCCAGCCTGACGTCCAGCTTGCGTCAAGGTTACGGGCGTACGGAGGATTCTATTGACTTGAGAATTCCAGGGTAGGTTGCGTTTCAAATAGCGACGGTTAAGTTCATTAATGGGCAGAAACGGTCAAACGGTTTCGAAGTTGGAGCCATTTTAAGTTTTGACGTTATTTCCCTGATATTTCGAGAACCACTGAAGCGATTGGATTTAAACTTGACAAATGAGGATTCGCAAGTTGTCGAGATCGTGCTGTCAGTGAATTAGAAAAAGCTTTTCCAAAATTTTTTTTGAAACTATTCATTACATTTAGAACAAATTCAAGTCATTCTTTCTGAGATTCATAGTTCACAGTATTATACCGAAAAGGTGGATAAAGGTTGATTCTCACTATACGTTCCGTAACCTTCCAGTATCTTCCCCGTAAAATATTATAACGTGTAAATGAATTGATGTATTCACACTATACGTTCCCTTTACGTTCCGTCAACATGACATTTTTGCCTACTAAATTTTGACTTGAATCATACGGAAGGGGAATTAGAAGGTTACGGAACGTATAGTGAGAATCAACCTTAAGATGACGAATCCGGTAAGATGACAAATTCCCTTTATCTCCTGAACGTACAAGCTTGATGGCAAGGGCGGCTTCTGTCCAAACCGGAAACTTGGTGCTATTGGTCAATCATTTGATCGTAAGCAAAATACGACGCGAGTCCAGTAAAATACATGCTTTTTTACAGGTAGGGTGTAGGTGCAAAAAATATTTGTGCTTCAAATAATACGGTTTCTACTGTTTTAGGTAGGTATTGATACACTGCTGTCATTTTTTTCAAAAATTCATATCTTTTGTGAACAAAATAATCATATCAAGAATCTTCTATGAATAATGAATTTCGATTTATGATTTTTGTAATCGGAACTGGCACTTGTGGGTAAGATGACTGATTGCAGTCTTCCGTTATTTCTAGTACGCCAGTGATAAAGGCCTCAGAAGAAAACAAAGTAGAAAAATTGGAAAAGAAAAGAGAAAGAAAAATGAGAGAGCAGAAAATAAGAGGAAAACACAAAACAGAAAAAAATACTTACAACCTAGAACAATGATGAGAATATGATGAGATAATAAGAAAACGATAATGGATAAAGCTAAACAAAGGACAATCAGAAGAAAAATGAAGTTCAACGACTCTTCTGAATCTTCAATGGATAGTGAATATAGTAATATTCACATATCTAAACGATTCAATCCACAAAATAAAAATCATGACTCGATTACATGACGAAAAGCGTTAAGCCGCGTACAGACACGGGAGCAGAGCTGCTCATGAGCAGCTCGCGAAAAAATAGACACAGCGAGGCAGCCTTGGGCGAGATGTGAGGCCGTACAGCAGCGTAGTAAAACAAACGTTTAATATTTTACGAGAATTCATATGTATCAACGTGTACTGATATGACGAATGGAAATGATTCTAAATATAAAAATTATTTAATGGGCATGATTGGGGAATCTAGGTTTTTATGGAATGTGGTTGGAGATACGGAAAATTGATGAATTATTGAATTATTCCATAGAAATATTGTACATTATAAGCTTATTCTCAATGATTCGGCAACGAAATATATATTCACATTGTGAACCAGCCGGAAAAGTGAAGAACAGAATTCGTTCAATCCTCTGATAATTCAAAGTAACTGACGGGCTCCTCGAAGCTCATGCTAACTAGAAAAGTTACACAGTATTAAATTATTCAGAACGCTCTTATCCATACTCACTCACAACTGTTTCAATTTTCATAGTGCCCTGACGCTTTTTCCAAAGGCTAAAATAAATTTTACTCTCTATACCATCAGAAAAATAAATTGCAACTTCAGTTACTTTTCCCTGTTTATTTCGTTAACTCTAAGTTTTTACGACACAAATTTCGAATCATCTAGGGTTAATATCAATATAGACTCAAAGTAGGTACTACCATGATGAATACCTTTATAGCAGAATACTAGAGACAATCTGCCGAAACATTTCATTACAGTGGCATTCCAAAAAAAACAAGGTTACCATTATATACCTAAAGATATTTTTCATCTGATAACCAACCGACCGCGAAGTAATTATTATTATTTTCAATATATATAACTCTGCGAGAATCGTCCGTTTTTTGTCTCTGATTATAGATTATTGACAGGATGAAAAGTAACGAATTATGCATTTTATCTATTCTTTCAGTGAGAATTATTCGGAAAAATATCCTATACGATTCAACTCACAAAATATATTTCACGACTCGATCTGCATTTTTATTAAAATTCTATTTCATTAGAACCTCTCCGTACAAACGATACGCCCATGAATAACATCAAGACGGATAGAGTCAAGTAGCGCAGCTGTGTACCCTCAACATTGTAAAAACATTTCAACGCTACTTGTTTACCGTCCAAACTGAGCCTGAGGAATCCTTTCGCCACGCCGTAAAAACCGACATCGGATGGATCGAGTTTAGCGGCTCGCGCACCGCTCTGCTCCAGCTCAAAAAATCGTCTACACTTTCGAAGCAGCCCAATTAACTTGTCTCACAAGTCGCTCAGCTCGCGTGCCTGTACGCGGCTTTACGAAACGCAGCTCCGTGCTCTAAACATCGTAAAAACATTCGAGCGCCGCTGGTTTGTCGTCCAAACATGAGCCTGAGGAATCCTTTTGCCTCGCCGTAAAAACCGACATCGGATGGATCAAATTTAGGGGCTCGCGCACCGCTCAAAACACCGTCTACACTTGCGAGGCAGCCCAATTAACTTGCCTTACAAGAAGCTCAGCTCTCGTGTCTGTACGCGGCCATATATTATTATGTTGTATCGGAATAGAAAATCATAAAAATATGATAATTCGTGTAACATGCAAGAGACCTATTATAGCGCTTAAAAAATATAATAGAATAATGGGGAAACCATGTCCTCCCTTTCTTACCTCGGACTCGAAGGTAGTTGGGAGCTCATATATTCGATGTTATTTTATTGCCCAATGGTGAACCAGTTTACGAGTAAGCCAAAACTACACAGCCTTTAGTCAATGGCAATATATACCATGAACTCGCAACAATTTGAAATGAGTCTCAACGGGTTCATTCTCTTGAGGGATGAACTCGCTGAAATGGAAAACTTGAAGTTGCAGTTTTTGTCTTAATCTGCTTTATCGTACTAATTTAAAACAGCGAGTATTTTCTAATGACTACATTCATTTTTATTTTTTGCGTTCGTTGCTCGAATTTTTCGGTGCATTATTCAATATTATGCTCATATTTAACATTGATTAGTCGATTCGTTTTTGTATTGAGCAATATGCAAAATAATATTTCACAGGGTGAATCATTAGTACTCTGACAAGCTTCAGGAGGTGATTCCTCACATTATTCTAATATGAATTTTGAAAATAAATATATGGCCGGAAACGCTCCGTTTTCAAGGTAACAGATGTTAAAATTTTATTTTATTTTCGTTTATTTCGAATAATTTTCGGTGGTTAATATCCTCCTGAAGTAAATGAAAATACTTTTGAATTACCTTGTGTATTGTAGTGGAGAGTCGATTAAACTTGAAATTCAGGCAGACTGAACAAAGCCTTAGAGATGTGAAGGAAAATGCAAGATTTCTCATAACCATGACGCGAGCTAGAGGAAATGAGTAATATTTATTATTTAGTATTATTTCATTGTTCGAAGCTTCCAATTCTCGTTTACATTCCACCAATTGGTAAGACATATGAATCGAATATACTGTTCTTTATCCGTAATCAATAATGATTTTGAAGATAACTGACTTTGACTTTTCTCGAGTAAACCCCTCAGCGCTTAATATACCAAATTTTGAACAAATCTTTTTCAATTTATTATCAAACAGATGAATTGGTTTAGAACCGTTAACGTATTCTGTTCCATAATCGGCACTCTCACTTCAAAGTGTTCGAGAACTATTGCCTCCATCTGATCTGACGCTCATTTCGTGAGTTAGGTCAACTTTAGTTATCCCACCGTATCCCAGGTATATAAGATTTGGTGGTCAAAAAATTCGAAAATAAGATTTTAGTCAAACTTAAAATATTCATTTAACGGTAAGTGCACCTTATTTCGAATCCTGCATAGAAATAACTCCCGCCTTTCTCATTTTTTTATTGCCAGTTAATTTGTTCACTTGTGCCACATTCGGAATAAATTGCAGTAACGGCTGAGTGCTCTCATTTTTTGTTTAGATGGATCCGTAACGATTTTACGTTGTCAAAATTGTTCAGATTCCTAATTGATGCGAGAGAGAAGATTCGTCAATTTATCAAGACAATTAAGATAACGAGACAAATATATTCTTATCTCGAGTTCTGGTTGAAGAAAGCAGTGCAGATGCGACTGACCATTATGATGATGTCAAGGGAGGAGTTAAAATGGAGGATAGTTATTGTTTCGATAATGGAGAAAAAAATCCCCTCTCCAATCTAGCTGCAGAGAAAATACAAAAAAAGAGTAAGAAAAAAAATCATTTGAATTGAGAAAGAGTATTTGAATTTTCTTGTCGAGAATACCTCATTCAAGGGGTGTGAATTGTTAGGGGAAACAATCATGAGAAAGTATTCACAAATTTTTCAAGTTCCTATTCACCGACGATATACTTATCTATATTACTGCGAAACTAATTTATACGCTGTTCAAAGTAGACCCGATGAGTTACCAAATATCATTAAAGACAAGATAATTATCTTTATTAGAATTTCTACATACATGTCTGAAGTCCACTTGCTGTCCACTATAAGGTATTGGAGCACTACTCTGAACATTCCAGCAATAACCCAAGCGATGACGTACAAACGGTTCGAGGAAACGAAACGTTTTCTTCACAAACCTGAAGAAGTAAGATCAACCTGCCTACAACAAACTTCGCAAAATTCGCCCATTTTTGAACGAGTCAGAGAGAGGTACCTGCTTGTTCCCAAAGAGGAACACCTTGCTGTTGATGAGCAAATCATCTCAACAAAAGCTCAATCCACTTTGAAGGAATACACCCTAATAAACCACATACAATGGGATATAAAGTATTCGAGTGAGGATTCAGGTTTCTTTTGACTTTTTCTGTGGAACAACGAACTTGCAATCGTATCAACCACATTTTGGATCAAGTTGTAATGTAGTTGTGAAACTCACAGAGTTCGTTCGAAAAAATAGAAACGACAGAGTTCACCAGTGTTTCATTGCTGGTATATCTAAGCAAAGAAGAGAATTTTACCTCTCGGTACTGTTCGCAAGAATCGTGTACATAGTTACGTATTTCCCAAAAAATCTGTTATGTGAAACAAAGATAGAAAATAATGAGCATATAATATCAACTTATATAGAAAGTCAGCCGATTTAGGAAGTACGAAGGATCTGCAGAAAGGAGAAAAATATATAACGATTCCTAGTCCAAAATGCATAGAAGTTTATAACAGCTATATGGGTGTTGATTTTCCTGATTCAACGTTATGCTATCAAAGAATAGGTAGATCAAAAAAAATTTACTTGAGAAAATTTTTCCATTTCCTGAATATGGCGTGCTCATTAGTAGTTCATTGTGTAGACGAACAGTATTAGCTGAAAATTATGATGACTAGTTACCACTCGCTGATGTCAAGCTTGGTTTAGCAGAAATTTTAACAAGATTTTACGTAAGACCTAAGAAGTGGGGCAAACCAAATTGCTCACTGAAGCCACAGTTTATTGACTCATAGATCACTGCCCCAGAAATACGTTGCGATAACTTAGGACATTTTCCTAAGCTTCATCTTAATATACCGAGTGCAAAGCAAAATCACAAGGTTCCTGTGATAAATACGATGCTGCATTATGTCTTGACAAAGACCGAAAATGTTTTAGACGTTTTCACTCAAAATGATAAAATTTAATGGCTTTTATATCAATATATTGCAAATCATTCCTCATAAATTGACTTGAATAATTCCAATTTTTCACTTTCCTGTAATTCCAATTGTACCATATTTGGCACATGTTATAAAATCAAGACTTTTCGCAAAAAATTCTAGAGTAAAATTTTTTACATATTTTTTATGGGTGAATTCGAACCGTATACAGAACGAACAAAAGATTCCGAAAAAAATTTTCCCAGTAAGAGGTTAATGAACACCCAAATATTACGATGGCGTTATGCTTGAGCCAACCGCACCTCTGACGGAAATCAAACAAGGGCAGAAGGTAGAAAGAATTATTCGATTCTAGGATGAGCCACATCCAATGGTATGAAAAAAATATCTGATAATAAGTGTGTCGGTACATTTTGAAGTCGCGAATCAGTGCTGGGAGTCTGGTCCGGGTTGGCGCAGTGAAGTTTCCTGCAAGTTTAGAAAAATGGACGGTAAAGTTCCGCTTCATGTATCAGAAAGTCATTTCATGGGGACAAGATCACATATAATCCAGATCGGTAATACGCGGGGCGTGTCGGCTGAACGTATCAAAATCTACAGTGTATTATTTCGAACATGTTTCAAAAATTGAAAAAGACTGCAATAGCTATTTATGCACGAAGTACGTTATAACCTAACGCCTGGAGGGAAATAATCAGCTACTTTTTGAGCATTTGTGACCACTATAATATCCGTCTCCCTATTTGTATGTGCTAAGATCTATCTGACGTCCGCACGCGACCCTGAAGGCGCTACAGAGTGGAGCGAAGAGCAAAGATAAGAGAGCAAAGAACCACTATTCCATCACGACTTGCTCGTAGTTCTGTGCTCCCTTATCTTTGCTCTGCGATCCACTCTGTAGCGACCCTCAGCAGCTACAAACGCAACGACTATCGCTCGAAAAGTGGCCGTGTGTGCGGGCCCGCAGTGAAAGTCTGCTTGTGTCGTCTACTTCCAGATTCTTCTTTCAGTAGGCATACCATAAGGGGCATCATGAGTGTATGTATAGTGACCTTATTCTCCATGAAATGGTCAATATATACAAGTGAAAGAAGAACTCTTCAATCATAGACTGAGTTCGGAAAAATTGGGATAAATTATGAAATCCGGAGTATCTATATTTCTAAGAGAAAGAGCGAGGGAGAGTAGACTATTCTCATGGCAAGTACAATGTGGAAATATTTAAGTGACGAAACATAGAATTCCAGCATCTTTTCCACCCATGATGTAAGTCAAACATGGTGTGCTCATCTGCTTTTCTGTGATCGTATTTACCAATGATCACGTCACTTTTTTCATTCAAATTCAATGCATAGAATATATATTTCCTTGAATTTGAATGAAAAAAGTGACTTCGTCATGAGTGAATATGATCACAGAAAACCTGATGAGCACACCCATGGAGGTAAAAGAAGGGGAGGGAGCATATCCTATATTTCCCTTGTACCAAAAGTGTCATACAGTTTTGAGCACCTTCTGTGGATTTTCCCTTACCAATATGGCCGACAATTACAAGGTAAATATTTGTATTCTGTGGTGTACAGCAAATGAGACAAAAATATACAGTTCGAAGTCGGCCCTATTGGTATTTGAAATCCACAGAAGGTTCTCAGAACTGTACGACACGTTTCAATTGTTATGCCCCCTCCACTCTTTTCCTACCTCCATGAGCACACCATGTTTTTCGTAAAGCATGATTCATGATTTCAATTAGGAAGTACCCCTAGATACGGATGTTATTCAGTTATTGAGAAATAGTGACAAAAGATCGCTTTGAATATTCCATCGCAAAAAACGAAACCCAACTCTAAAGTGTACTGGAAGATGTCATTCAAGAAATGAATATTCTGGACAAAATATTGCCTTTGGGGTTTTGAAGAGCATTGATTCGCTTAAAGCGTTTTCAGAATGTCCCCTGAAGATTCAAAATGAAATAAAGAATTTTTTCTTCAAATCCATTTATGCTGGGTTCGAATCAGTACTTATTTATTTTTGGTATTATTCCCGCGAAAAATGTCCGGACATTACTCCTCCTAGGAACGATGGAACTTTTTTGAAATTCCTTTGGAATCCTATAAGGCACTATATAGCAAGCTTCGTTGGCAATTTTGATTCGGTTTCAGAACAAATTATTTTTTGTATCAATTCATGAAAATTCGATAAAATTATTCGCTTATTCCGGTTCAATGAATTTTCAACAAAAGTAATTTTTTTGGGAAACTCATTTGAGAATATCACAATCTGATATCTCCTTAAAATTCGTAGATACAACTAGGAAGGATTCTGTCATAATATGCGAATATTCAAGGGGATTCTACATGGAAAGTAATTGATATCTATCTTTATGCAATTGAAAAAAAAAAATTCTGCATGAAACACCTAAATATCTTATACTCGACGGACCAATTTCAACAGTGACGTGCTTGAGAGCCATGAAGTAATAATCGTATTAATATATTGGTACGTATAAGGTAGTTAGGAACAAATTACTTCAGCAACATAAATGGAACACCAATGGAATTTTTCAGAATCGAAATGTATTCGAATGAGCAACCCACTGTATGGTCAGAGAAAATCATGCAACTATAATAATAGAATAAAGTTTCACTCAAATAACTATGGGATAAGAGACTGATGCATGCATAAAACTATGTGGACTTGGTCATTTTCAACCATTTCTTTTCTTAACGTCTTCGAAGTAGATGAAAGATTACCATACAATGTTACTTTTGTATATGTTATTAGTAGTTGTTAGTACTAACTAAGCTTCCACAGACAAAACAACGGTTTTCATTTCTGAAAAAAATAGCGAAAAGAACTGACGTATTTGCCTTTCTGAACGTAAAATTTCAAAATAGCGTCTATAAGGTGAATAACCATTGGTATAACATTTGCGTGCTGCTCTGGCTTATACCCATAATTTATATATCACTGAACTATGAGCAGTAGCAGTTGCGGACATATCAATTTTTCGAATAAACATTTTTCATGCATATCATTAATTAATTTAACATGTAGAATTTTTATCTTAAATATTCGAGTATCATTAAGAAACGCCTTCCTTTGAGTATAACAAATAATAAGTGTCAAGCCAAAGATAAGAAAGTGTCTCCATTAATAAATAACAAACGTAAGTACTCGAAAACATTCAACAGGGGTCTGTTCCATAAAACAACAAGTTACAGTTTACAGTTGTTTTTTTTACGTAGCATTCTGAAAACTTGTTTTCAGAATTTCACATTGTTGCTGATTCTCCTAGGTTTCTCTAGGAATTCCCCTCGTATCAAAGGCTATATGCATGTGCTAGTAATGAGCAGAGCTTTGCCAAAGCCTTGTGCTTAGTGCTCGTGAAAGCACTCGAAGCACTTTTGTGCTCCTAAGCACTGTGCTCGCGAGCACTTTATTAAGCCGGTGCTTAGTGCTTGGTGCTTGGTGCTTCGAGAATTTTTTGAAAGGGCTTAGTGCTTAGTAATTCGAAAAAGTGCTCCTAAGCACTGCAAAGTGCTCCCGAGCACCGTAGGGCTTCGAAGCACTTTTCGGGATTACTAAGCACTAAGCCCTTCATGGATTTGTCGAAACAGGAAAATGTCGGGCTATCGCGTGATTGGAGTAGACAAAGAGAACTAATAAATCGGTTGTCTCTGGTGTTTGGAGACATCGGACAAGGAATACAAGGATACTCGACTTCGATACTTCGACACATTCGTGATATATGTGTTAAGTTCCGTGCTACTATTATATGAAAACCATAAAATGCTTTCAGAGTCAAAATGTCAAAGCGTAAGCTTTCAGTTGAGAACATCGAGATAGGATATTTCGTATTCTATCTGGATCATGGAGATATTAGAATTCCTCTCTGGAGAGTGTTAGAAAATTTAAGAAATCCACTGATGTGGAGTCACGTGGATTATACTTATTAAATTTTCGTATTCGTATGTCACATGTTCCGGTTCGCATTTAAAATTTCATTATTGTTTTCTTTATGATTTCGAACCTAATGATCTGATTGAAATGATATTCTGCATTATTTGATGTAGTATGATTGCGTGAAGGTTCGTGAGAAATTCCAAGAGTAGGTATCGCAAAATTAGAATATTTGAGAAAAATATATTTCTTGAGCTTAACTGAATCCTGGATAAGTGAAGTCATTCATGGCATATGACCAATCTCTACATTCAAATACTATAAATATCAATTGAATCAGATAATTAGTTGTATGATGTGAAAAATAGAAATGAATATTGTTTTTTGATCTCCTGATTAAATGGTCATCACGAAACTTGGCTCGAAGCTGTCCAATCTAGAAGTAATGGGACAAAAATATATAATTATGCTCACTTCAATAACACTGTAACTTCTCGACCTATTATACCTATAAACGAACTTAGACGAGATATTTAGGCTCTGAACTTACCCTGCAACTTTTCAGGGCTCTAGATTTTTCGTTTGGAGAGTAATCGTGTTCACGGACGGCCGAACAGTCAAACATCGATATAGAAAACGGATTCATCATCAGGGAGTCAAACACGTCAGGTATTGATTTAAAATTCGATATTATCTGCGTCTTTTTGAGAAATATTGGGAATATAAAATTTTCAATGTATATATCCACGGAATCATTGGGCGCATTATACCCATTTACGAATTATACCTTCGTAATATGTATACCCATTGTCAATTCCCAGTTTTTCCAAAACTATCAAATCGAATTGAATCAATTACTTCAATGAAAAATGACATGATTCAAATATAAAATTTGTGAAAATAAAATTTTGAATTCTATTTCAATCCAACTAAACGATCATCACGAAATCGTACAAATTTGCTCATTAGCTTTCGTCAATAAGCCTAACAGCCGATAGTAAACTCAGTAACTTCCGAGCCGGATCTAGGGCGTGGCGAGGGAGGCATTTGCCACGGGCGCCAACCAACCAGGGGCGCAAAATTATGATTTTTTTTTCTTGAAATGATGTTTTCTCACTTCAAAGGCCATTCATATTTTAGAGCGGTGCTATATGTAGTGCATGCACCTGTTGTACAATATGCGGCGACAAGTAGTTACCAATAAATTAACAGATGATAAATTTACACTTGTCGGTCGCCCTACATGATTCCCGATCGCGTTCAGATCTTTGTTATTCGAACACTGAAGACCTCAATTTGCGTCAAGTTCAGAGGCAGTTTAATGTTCGAGCTAGCGGCATGACAAAGAGATTCAGACCGTTCACATTATTCGCCGAATTGTTCATCACACCGGCTCTGATAAGAGTAATGTATTTCGAAGACGTTTACGATCGATAGGATGGATGAAATCACCCCAGTATTATCAATACTTCTTTTTTTTCTAGCATGTGGGGTACTTCCATGCAGCGGCGCAGTTGATGGCATCAATAGGAAAAATAGGAACCAGGAACTTATCATAATATTATGTGCAATACCGCGAATAACGTGATCGTGCAAGCGGGCCGGGAAATTATTCGTGCTGGTAAAAGTTTGAAAATTTCAATCCGGAATGTTATTTAAATAATTCAATTTTGAGTTGAGGATTTTTGCGCGCTCGATCAAATCATATTCTGTCCGTGCACACGAGAGTCAATCATTTTCGAAAGATATAACTTAGAGACTACAAAATTTATAAGGTTATGTTTGGGTTGGGAATATGTCGGCGATATTATCGTTTGAATTATACCGATTCAATTAAAATTGCGTTGTACCATAATTACACGAGTTTCCATATGTATAAGAATAAGTTCAAAATGTTAAGAAGAAAACGATAA
This sequence comes from Myrrha octodecimguttata, assembly GCA_958510865.1. Taxonomy (NCBI): domain Eukaryota; kingdom Metazoa; phylum Arthropoda; class Insecta; order Coleoptera; family Coccinellidae; genus Myrrha; species Myrrha octodecimguttata. Next base: position 470,154 of record OY294057.1, on the reverse strand, counting down.
ATTTATCGTATCTCTAGTATTTTATCAACCAGCTTCTTAGCTATGGGTACTACAGAAAGAGGATCAAATGTCGATCAAATGAATAGTATGATTCTTGAGTTTCACTGAAACATGAACCCTTTTTCTGTCCTCCTGATAATTGTCGAGCATTGATTCAGATATGAATATAAACGAGCGCGCAAAACATTCCGATTCGACGTCCATGAATTTTCAGAAACTTATAAAATTTTAGGTTGATATAACCAACTGAAATGCCGCCCAAGAAACTATCAGGATCTCAATCTCGGAAGATCAGGGATAAAAATTATTAGACCTAAAAAAAATACGGGTAATATCTCAAGTTACTTCAAGAACAATCTGGGTATTGTGTCGACAAAAAGTGGTTCCACTAGCGAAGCCCATCATGTACCGGAATTTCCTTCTACTTCTCCAAGTGCCGAGCCTATCGTAAGAAAGTTTTCCATTTCGGATAATACGGACAAGAAAAATTGTTTTGACGAGGAATCAGGACTTCCCGAGGTTAAACCTGAACCAGTTCATTTTAATGACCCTACATCATGGCGAATTACAAAAAGTGATATTAAAATGTTCGTAATGACCTTTGTTGGCATGTGTGTTCTCTAATGTATTTCAGTTTTTCATTAACACTTTCATTTATTGTTTTTTTTTGAAGCTTTGAATGCTTATATATTATTTTGAGAATAAATTATTCTATTCGATTCCTTTTTGTTTTCTTCATACCCTCATTATCGTATATTAATACGTTCGTGAGTTCTCTCGACTACCTTATAAGATACATGGGAGATTATAGTAATTTCTCTACACATATTGTTTGATATACCTAAGAATGTAATGATCGTTCTCAAAAGAATATAATAATAGTAAAATATCTTAGGAATAGAATAAATACTATCATCCATGAAAAGTATGTAGTCATTGAAAAAAAAAATTGAAAAGGGCGCATCGATAACTTGCCACGGGCGCTGTAATCCTAGGTCCGGCTCTGCTTCCGAAAGAGTCAACTTAGAATCTCGATATTTGTGAAGCCTCAATTACGTAGGCCGAATTCGTGACCACTCACGAATTCAAAATTTTAACACTCAATATTTTCAGAAATACAGATGAGATCGAATTAAAATCCAGTATTTGATTGGAAAATGACAACTTAAAGGTTCACACGGAATTTCGTTAGGATAATATGATCAGAAGGTCGCAGAATATTGAATTTTCGAAAAAAAAAAAATTTTTTTGAGATTTTTCTAATGACGATCATCACGAAATTCCGCACAAAAGTGCAAATCAGCATTTTCAAACTAGTTACCCAGTTTCACAATAATTGAGATTGTAATTTTTGAGTTATTCCGGAAAAAAATAACGATACTGAGTAAAAAACCATCCAAAATTTCCTCCAAAAATTTTTTTACAATATCTCTGAGAATTATGAACATATCGAACTGAAATTTGGTACACTGCTATGAAATATGGAACGCAAGGTATAAGCAGATATTCTTCAAATGTAGTGAACTGTTTCTGACAATGGAAAATTTTCTGAAAAAATATTGAAAAAATTTTTTCAATCATCCTGACTGTACGATCTCAACAAAATTTTGCAGGAAGTTGCATGTCATTGAGACCCAACTAAGCGCCAAATTTCAATATCAGGGAAATAACCTCCAAATTTCAAATAGCTATAACGCTGAAACCGTTGGGCCGCTTGTGCCCATCAACGAACATATCCGCGGCATTCGGATGCTCGACCTATCTTGAAAGTTTTAAGCCTCTAGTTCGCTCCGTTCGACAGATATCAGGTCCTCGGTTGGACGGCCGGCCGAACAGAATCGAATTTGACACCGGATCAGTGGGTTCAACCTAGTCGTTTTAGACCATTTTCGGCTCAAAACTCGAAAATTACAGACAAACGAAACACCAGACAAACGATAGCACGCTATTCCCTTGAACAAGCGTGCAAAAACGAGTTTTCGTAGGCCATGCACTCTCTGAGGCATGTCTTTATGTTTCCATTATTTCGACAGCATATCATAATAGCGAAGACTATATTTGGAAGTAATCGAATGTCGGTGAATAAGTTTGAAATTTTAAACCGAGAACGGACTCACTAATGAAGAATCCGTAGTCAAAATCCATTCTGTCCAGACGTAAACACGATAAATCTCAAAGGAAAAAAGCTCTGTTCGGGTTCCAAATTATGGTCGGTCCCAGGATGGTTTTCCGACTTCGAGAAACAGAAATGCCAAAATTACAGACAATTGGCTGAAAAAGTCTTGAGGTCAAAGTTCCATATTAAAAAGTGCTTAGTGCTCGATGCTCGTGTAAACGAATTACTTTTTGAAAGTGCTTGGTAATCGCGAGCATTTCACAAAAAATGAGTGCTCAGTGCTCGAGATTCCGGAGCAGTTTTCGAAAGGGCTTAGTGCTTTGTGCTCGGAGCACTTTCCATCAGTGCTCGGCACAGCTCTGGTAATGAGACCTGTGAACCTGCAAATTGTTACTTGTTTTATTGAAGGGGCCCAAGATTGTAAATTATTTTCATTACTCAATGATCTTTTCCATTCATTGTATTCATTTTAGCACTATAATTGTATGGAGACTTTATCGTCTCCATACAATGGAATTGGTCTGACTTTGATAGAACATCGCAGTAAAAATATTTTATATCAGCTTGGAAGTTTCATGGCTAATTACACAAGTCCAATTTAAATCAGTTAACAACTTCAGAATACCATCATTTTTTAGACAACCTGAAATTTCACCTGTTGTTTTGGTCCCAAAACAAGTGATCTTATGAAATGGGTTTATACTGCAGATTACCATAGCAATACAATATATAATTTTCATTAAAATCAGAAAATGTATCTGATTATACTTCGACCACTGATAGAGATGAATTCGGGAGTTCAATATAGCATGTTGAGCATAGAAGCATAGTGAAGTGAAAAATTTCCTCTAAAGTACTTTTTATTAGCGAGAACGATTTCATGTCGAATATAAAAATTCAATATTAATTTCCTGAAGGAACCCAGAGATTCAAAGCTGATATTCTCGGAATACTCGAAAACGTTCATGAAAGATTTGCTGGAGAAATTAAGCAGTCCATAGAAAACAAAACAATTCCGTGTTCACTCTAGTTTTGGTGAGAGCGATATTACACTGTGATAATATAAGCAGCGTTTCATTGAAAATAAGAAAAAGTATACCAGTATCAAAGTGTTCATTCAGCTTTGATATATTATTCCTTCACGATTTGAATGAACTCCTTGATGCATACAGTATGTTAGAGAAACTCACCAGAAAAGGAAAAGGGATACCTAATAATGTCAGATCGAAAATGTTTTTCTTTTCTAGATTTTTGCGTCAGTTTATAGATTCCTATACCATAAGTAGATTAATTAACTTTATGGCGTGAGATTACATATTACCAAATTTTTGGGCAATATCGGTATTGCGCCATTTCATACCCATCATTTTTATTGTACTTATTCCTCTTTTGTCTCCTCCCTTCATCCCCCCTACAGCACATGAGTCCTCTAGCCCCTGAAATCAAAAATTTCGAGTTATTGAAAGGTTTTATTGAGATTCAGTGTTTATTTCATGCTGGCGTGGGGGAGTTGCTTCAGACATCCTCATTATCTAATATAAAAGGCGTTGAAAACTGTTTTGGAAAACTTCGGAAAAGAAATGCTCAAAGACTACTTTACAATGAAACGAATGATTTTTCTGCCACAAGAATGAACATCTCTTTATAGGTCAATGCTGGAGGCTAGAAAAGTATAGGAAAGAAATCACTAGACCATTAGACCTTCTAGATAGACAGCCTATGTTACTTTATTAATGACCTTTCTTCCATATAGTTCTAACCAGAATGAACTAGAGGGTGTTTTTTTAGAAGTATAGAACTTTGAGATGGAATAAAACAAGGATAATTCTTTGGAATTCACATGAAATTGATGAATTTATGAAACAGATGATCTTTTGGCATAATAATTTAAATATGATTTCTGGCATATGACCCCCACGGCTGGCTGCGACATAATCTAATCTGGAGGTCCAATTTTCCATCATTTGTGCTCGTATATCGGCAATAACGCAGCGAATGTTGTCCTCCAAGTGGTCGATCGTTTCGGACTTATCGGCGTAGACTAGCGACAAGGCATATCCCCACAGAAAATAGTCTAGCGGTGTTAAATTGCACGATCTTGGAGGCCAATTCAAGGGCCCGGAACGTGAAACTATGCGGTTAGCAAAAGTTTCCTTCAGTAAATCCATTGAGGCAAGAGCTGTGTGACATGTTGCGCCGTGTTGTTGAAACCACAGCTGCTGTACATCAAGGTTATTTAATTGAGGAACGAAAAAGTCAATAATCATAATTTACTGTAATGTTCTGGCCACCATCGTCTTCGAAGAAGTACGGACCAATGATTCCACCAGCCCATAATGCACACCAGTCAGCCTTTCTGGATGTAACGGAGTCTCAACATACACTTCAGAGCTATCTTCATTGTAAATATGGCAGTTTTGTTTATTGGAGTAACCATTCAACCGAAAGTGAGCTTCATCGCTAAACAAAACTCTCTTGAGAAAAACGGGATCAACTGCAATCTTGTTTTGGGCCCATTCAACGAATCAACGCCTTGTTAAGTGATCGTGTGATTTCATTGCTTGTGTGGCTTCAATGCATGCACGAGTTAAATTTTGTAAGCACGCAAACAAAGATCTTTCCACAAAATCGTCCATGAAGTGGCTGGACACATATCCAATCACTGTGCACGATGGTGGATAGACTGATTGGGATGTTCTTCTACGCTACGCTCTACAGCAGCAATGGCTTCTTCTGTTCTCACTGTACGACGCCTCTGTGGATGCGTGTTATCAATTATAGTAAACGTGGTGCGAAAACGGTCCATAGTTAGTCGAATTAATTGCTCTGATGGACGAATATGTTGACCGTAAAATGGACGTAGAGCGCGATAGTCATTTCAAACCGAACCATAATTTTCAAAATGAATTTGCAAAATTTGGAAGAGTTGTTCAGACGTCAGTCTATTCATCTTGAAATGCCAGACCAAAATAAACACAAATCTTTCGACAGCTGACAAAATGACCGCCAGTCAAAACAGTTCTTTACCTTGAAAAAAAAAACACTATTTAGTTACTCTCCGTCGAAGCCAGAATGTTCGATTGCTTGTTGAGCTTCAGTACATACTAAGTGCATGTCATATGTCATACTGTGCTTCTCAAAAGTCCCCATCCCCCCTCTTATCTTTGGAACGATTATACATAAACAAGTGAAATTTGGAAACTGAATATTAAAAGTTGTAAACTTCCCTACTAATGATGATAGATGACGAAATCGTCAAAGATAACAAGACCATTGTAACCAATAATTTTGAAAAGAAACCCTACGGCAAGCGACACTTCTTTTAAAGGGTATCGAAAAAATCTATTCAAGGATAGTAATTTTTTTGTGTCAGTGGTAGTTTTGGCAACTTGTATTGACGTTCTAAAACAACGTTTGTTGCAGAATTAAGGCGGTTTCAAAAGATACATTTGCAAAATTACGAAAAGAGTTCAAAATAGGATATTCTACTGTCAGGAAGTAAATGGAGGTCACTTCGAGCAATTTCTCCAAGTAGACACTTATTCCTAAATCTGTAATTAATATCATATTGAATGGAATTCAAATTTTAATGTTTACTGATGAGCCATAAAAACCTGCCATACGCACATACAAAATTAGTATGATTGAATAGGTTTTTCCGATTCCTTTAAAAAGAGGTCACAAGGCCATTGTGAAACTTTAATATTCAGTTTTCAAATTTCACTTCTTCATGTGTAATCGTTCCAAAAATAGGAGGGGAGAGGAGACTTTCGAGAACGATTGTATATTGAGCGCCAGTATTCTACAACTAGTTACAAAGTAGTATTTGGGATTTTGAGGAAATACAACGAAATTTCACATTTTTTCCGAAATAAGAATGAATATCGGAAGGAAATGAAATCCTGAACACTGAATTCAATAGTTAACAGGTTGAAGGTATGGTTCCTTGAGCATGGCCGATTATATCCTTCTTTAGGGCTAATTTCATCTTGTTCAGTGTCAGAAACATAAAAAATTCAAAACAAATATACGTGTAAGACCGATATTCTTGAAGAGAACAAACGTAAAAAAATTGGCGTATCAACGCTGTGGGCAAGGAATCACGGTGCAATTATGATGGAACGAGAGAGAACGTTCATACCATGGTATTCAAGAAAAGCGACCAAGAAACTGAAGGGATAAGTTGGAGTTGAACCTGTCAAGTATGTAATTCATTCATCAAAAAATCTGCAACTGAATTTGAAACACTGATGTCAAAGCATGTGCTGAATTTTATCTTAATCTGATATCCCCTGAACAAACGAAAGTTTTCATCAAAAATCAGGATCTCGGAATTTTTTCTCCAGTTTTTTAACAGATGAATCCCCACAAATTTCTGTATTTGCGCCTTGGTATTCTTTTACGAAATTCCAACCTGATCGTAAGACGAAATACAAAAATTGCAGACATTTGGACAAAACGATTACGCACTCTTCCTCAGAAAAAGCGCGGGAAAAATGTCTATTAGAATTGCAACTTTCGTTTGAGGCCTCTTCGTGACATTTTCATGATATCCTCATTAGAATTGAAGATATCGGTTTAGAGTTAATCAATACAAAATGATCCGCAGCGAGAAAGGATCTCTTGAAAGATCAGCTTAAGTCTGGCACTGGGAAATTTTCTTCAAGAACAAGGAAAGTCTGACGTCTAATTAGAACCTAATGAAAGATAATTAAGGAGTTAATAGAGCCCAGACACATATCAAAGCAATGATGACTTGAATATCTGAAGAACTTATATGTAATGAAAGAAGATATCATTGAACAGAATAATATACCAAATAGCAATATCTCACTCTCAGTTGAATATGGCTTCATACGGGCAGATCGTGCACTGATGCAGTCTTTGTTATAAATCAAATGGTCGAGAAATCTATTGACTATAATAGACCTGCCTACATGTGTTTCATCGATCTACAGAAAGCATTTGACCGGGTAAAGTTACAGGATATTGGCTATTTGCTATATAGTAGACGGGTGCCCTTCAACTTGATTAAGGTGATTGAAAACATATATAGTGCGGACAACATACAATCCAGAATTGACGGAGAACTGACCGAATCCATCCTCGTAGACACTGGAATATTTCAGGGCGACTCACTGAGCCCACTTCTTTTCAACATAATCATGGACGAAATAATAAAAAAAGTACATACACTTGATAACATCTAAGATAACAATCAGATGCAAACTTGTTGTCGGTGATTCGACAGAAAACGAAATTTAAATACCTAGGTATTGAGCTCTCTGGATATGGGGACATTGGGTTTGAAGCTAGACAACAAACAAACAAAGCACTGAGGGCCGCTGGTTGTATGAATGACACGATATGGAATAACAAATATCTACACACTGAGACTAAGGCACGAACATATGAATCTGCCATGAGACCTATAATGACATACACAGCGGAATCACGACCAGATACAGCAAATACAAAAAAACCTTGGAGGTCGGCGAAATGAAGATCTTACGGAAAACCCCTGGAAAGACTTAATTCGACAGAGAGCGAAGTGACAAAATAAGACTGACATGAAGAGTAGAGAATATCAACGATTGGGTGCTTGGTAGGAAGATGAAGTGGAACGAACACATTAGTCGAATAGACCAACAAAGAGTGGTTAGGATAGCACGTGATGAATCCCCTATTGGAATAAAAAGTTTGCGAAGACCACGAAAGAGATGGAGCGATAATCTCACCGTACATTAAGAGTAGGCGAGTTATGAAGAAAAAACAGGCAATTGTGCCTATCAAAGAGAAAGGAGAAGAAGAATAGTAAGAGTTGAATGAATGAAAAAAGGTGAAGTGATTTGAATTTATATTTTGAACGGTGGTTCAACATGAAGGCACTCATTTCATTGTAGGGGGAAATGAATAGCGACCCATTTCTGAAATACAATTATTTTATCAACACACCCGTAAGCGGAGTTCTCTGCGATTACTTGGGTAGAGTTCTGGGGATGAGAGCACCTTCTCCGTTCGACTTCAAGCCGACATCTATCGGTGTTCAGATATTACTTTTTTGTACAGGACCATCAAAACTCACCCCTAGGCATACTTGACGATTTTTCTATGTCTCACAGTCGGGTCCGTAATATTTTGAGGGAAATTTCAAAAGGATATGATTTTTTCTGTGGAGGAAATGTTTCACGATTGTTATAAGTTGTTACTCTAGTGGGTATGCCTGTTTATTTTCTTGTATATAAATGAATATACGTAGAAGGAATGAATAAATACCTCAAATATTGCTGCACCAAATCCTTATAGTCACCCCGTCTCCGATGACTTCTGATAGCGACAATGGATCGGATCGGATACATTTTCTGTAACTCCTTATTCACATTTTTGATCCCTGCCTGTAAGAACCCTGCTTCGCTTCTTGCCAGAAGTCTCCGGTCCTCTTCTGTCCAAGGCTTCTTACAGCGTGGCTGTATAGTATCCTGCGAATAATGAGACCACTCATAATCATCCCCATTGAAGAAAAACATATATTTTTAAAGAATTGATGATGAACATTATAGTTCAATTAATGGCAGTATGCACGCAAGCTATCGTAATTTCAGAAAAAAAATCCAGTGAGATCAGAAGCTTCTACTAGCTTGATCAAATTCCAAACGCGTATTAAACCCTCCCAGCGCAGATATACTTTGATATAAAATTCATTTCCGTAACATTGGACGCATTTTACCACATACGAATTCGACCGCCTCAACCTTTACTTCGGAAGTTAATGTGTTCACGGTTGCAAACGAAGAGATCAGAAAGATTCGCAATATTGAATGGATGCATCTATGGAATCATTGGCTGACACATTTATTTCCGAAAGAAAAAATTTTTCACAAAAATGAAAAATGTGAAAAATTTGCGAATATATTTTTGGTTTAATTTACCAAAGACTAGATCAACACGAAAAATTGGGCACTTAGTTGAGCGTTGGTATTTTTTAAATGATAACGTAATTTTAATCTGATCGCATCTTTAATTCTCAAGATAAAAATTTGCAAACAAAATTTCAAAGTCTGTGCCAAATAAATATGTAATCATGAAATATTGAGTGCTCCCTGTATTTACATCTATAAATGTCTTAGATACGCTTATGACAATAAGCAAAAGTTTGTTAAACTGTCTAGCTTTTATAATTATAATACAAGAAATAAAGAAGTTCTGTCTATACCACGACATAGTACCAGTAAATTCGCAACATCAACTTTCTATCAGTGTATAATTCTTTATAATAAACTACCTGATTGTATTAAATCCTTGAACGACAAGTGTTTTCGTAGATCAGTGAAATCATTGTTACTTGGGAAGGCTTACTATAGTGTTGACGAATATTTGTCGGATGGGCTTTAGAGTTAGCTCTGAAAATTGTTGCATGTTCGTGTGTGTATTATATGTCTTTCTTTTCATCATTGCTATAGTTAACTTTGTGGTCACTGACATGTCCTATACATTGTGAAAATGTCTGACAGGATTGTTAGGATTATTTTTCAGTGGAAGAATAACTAGAGTACAAAATATTTCATTTAATTAAACTTAATTAAACAGAACGTAGACAAACTGAAAAAGTATTTTTATTCAAAACCTTATTTTCTCAACTAGCGTTACAAGCATAGAATATGCTATATGACATTGTCATTTAATGTTCTTCTTCCTATCCTCAACACTCCCCCTCGATTTAAACTTTTTTTTTTTTTGCAACAAAAAGTTGTACAATCGAAATCAAAATTTCTAGTATTGAGTATTATAAATACCTAGACGTTTACAAATATGTTCAAATTTCTCCTTACATAGAGGTTTTGTGAGAAAATCAGCTAAATTTTCATTAGTGTTCACATATTCAACATAAATTATTTGCTTACTTGTTAAGTCTTTTATAAAATGTTCCTTTATTTCAATGTGTTTAGCCCGGTTCGAATTTTCGTAGCTTTTAATCATTGATATCGCACTCAAGTTATCTATTTTTAATGTTGCACTTTGCACTTCACAGCATTCGGAAAGAATACCTTTTATGTTCACCAGTTCTTGTGCACTAGCTGCGGCTGCTACATACTCAGCTTCGGCAGTTGACAAAGCCACGCACGTTTGTTTCTTTGAAAACCAGCTTATTGGATTTCCTCCATACAGAATAACTGAACCACTTGTACTTTTACGATCAGTTCGATCACCTGCCCAGTCTGCATCTGAGTAAGCTTCTAGTAGTACTTCACCCTTTTTATAAACGAGTCCTTCATCAATTGTGTGTTTCAAATATCGTAATATTCTTTTTCCTGCAGTTACAAGTTCTTTATTTGGTTTATCTAAATATCTGCTTAGGTAGGATACTGCATACATTATATCCGGCCTGGATGTACAAGCCAAGTACATCAAAGATACTATTAATTTTCTATAAGGAAAATTGTTTGATTCTTCATCTGGATTTCCGTTTGTCTCTATATTGAATCCTGTTATCATTGGTGTAGACACACCTTTGCATTCGGACATGTTAAATTCCTTTAAAACTTTTTGTACGTAACTTCTTTGAGTTATTTTCAACTCATTAGAAGTTTTTATGATTTCCATTCCTAAGAACCTTTTCACTTCACCCATATCTTTTGCCTTCAATAGTTCCTTCAAAGATTTCACAACTTCCTCGATTTCTTCATTTTTCCCAGTTATTATTAGGTCATCAACAAACACTATTAACCAGCAATCTTTTTTGCTATACATACAAAAGTCAAAATTTGATCTTTGAAAACCTAAGTTTTTCATAATTTCATCGAACTTATTGTTCCAACATCTTGGACTCTCCCTAAGTCCATATAAAGCTCTATTTAGCTTCAAGACTTTAGATTTTTCTATTTTCAATCCTTCTGGAATTTTTATGTATACCTCATAAGTTAACTTGCCATTAAGAAATGCTGTTGGTATATCTAGTTGTCGAAGTCCCCAACCTTCTTGCAATGATTTTGCTAGTAGTGTCCTGACTGTTGACATCCTTGTAACAGGTGCGTACATGGATATTGGGTTGTCTTGTATTTGGAAACCTTTGGCCACTAGTCTAGCCTTTTTTGTACCGTCTTGTTTGGTTTTGAATACCCATTTCGTATCAATGGCAGTTCTACCATCTGGCAAATCACATATTGACCAAGTCTGTTTCAAGTTTTGTGTGACTTTAGTTCATTTTCGATGGCTTTCCTCCAGTCTTCGTTGTTTTTAGCCTCTTCATATGTCTGAGGATCATCTGACTGAAATATATCATATGCTGCATATACTTCATAATCTTCGAGATATTTTGGTTTATTCACAATTCTTCCTCTACTTGAGGTTGTACCTTCTTCATTTGTCATCATGTTATCTCCTTCTTCATCTGAGTTACTTTGTATGTCTTGCTCTGATTCTTCATGAGTAGAAAATTCTTCAATTACTGCTTCTTCATTTTCCGGTAAACAAGTTGTACTTGTTTCCTTCTTCATTTCTTCCGTTTTGTCAGGTTCATTTTTGTCTTCCAAGAATATAACATCTCTACTGTATGTCACTTTAGTTGTTTTCGAATTCATCAATCTATAACCCTTCTTATTTTCACCATAGCCAACGAAGATTAATCTTTCTGATTTAGCATCCCATTTTTGTCGAAGCGCATCTGGTATATGTGACATCACTTCACAACCAAAAACTTTCAAGTGAGATAAGTTTGGCTTTTCCTTATACCAAGCTTCATAAGGAGTTTTACCCAATACTGCCTTTGTCGGTGATCTGTTCATCAGGTATACCGCTGTGTTGACTGCCTCTGCCCAATATTTTTTAGGTAAATTCGCTTCTGTCCACATGGCTCGAGCTTTTTCAACTATGGTCCTATTTGCCCTTTCACTCACACCATTTTGTTGTGGGCTATATCTTATTGTTGTTTGATGAATAATTCCTGAAGATTTTAAAACAACTTTCATACTTCTATTAACATACTCAGTTCCATTGTCAGTCCTGAGAACTTTAATCTTGTACTCAGTCTCATTTTCTACAAGATTTTTATATTCTTCAAAAGCTTGTACTACTTGACTCTTCTCTGACAAAAAATAAATATGGACATACCTTGTATAGTCATCAATCAATGTTAGGAAATACCTGCTGCCACCTATCGACGTTGTTTCCATAGGGCCACATAAATCACTATGCACCAGTTCCAATGGTTTTGAAGACTGCCTATGACTAGTTGGGAATGCTTGCCTACTTTGTTTTCCTTCAATACACGACACACATGGTGACGATGTTGCTTTGAAGTTTTTGTCCATTCCAGTCGATATGTTGGTCAGCAAATTCATACTTTTCATATTTAAATGTCCCAATCTACGATGCCATAAATTTTCCATTGTTTTGATACAGGAATAAATCTGATTTTGATTATGAACAGTACTTAACTGGTAAATGCCATTCTTTTCGAATCCTCTGGCTACTAAATCATTTTTCAGGTTGAAAATTTTCGCACCAGTTTTATCGAATACAACTTTATGACCTTTCTCTACAATTTTGTGTACAGACAATAGATTCACAGCAGCTTCGGGAGCATACATAACATCATTTACAGGAATCTTTTGATTAATACCATTTATTTGTACTTGTATTGTAGCCGTTCCTTTCTTGACAATATTTAAATCACTACTGTTTGCAGTTTTAATTCTTGCCTTGACATTTGTTCCATCGTTTATCCATTCCTGATTCCTTGTGAGATGAGTAGACGCACAGGAATCTAAATACCACACATTCGTATTCACATTTTCTGTGGTTAAATATGCTAAAAAGGCTGAGTCATTTTTAGTTGGTTTCTTGTCGAGCTTCTTCTTTGTACGACATTCTGACTTATAATGCCCAATTTTTCCACAATTGTAGCACTTTACAGATACATTCTTATTGTAATTACTTCTAGATGGACTTCTTTTTGAGTACATTGCAGTGTTACAATCCACAGATTTTGGATCATTTTGTGATTTCACATCTTGTAGAAGCTTTACTTTAATAGAGTCTCCACTTATTCTTGTACCACTGCTTTCTAATCCCATGATCATTGGACGATACTCGTCTGGTAGTCCTGCAAGCAAGAGGGTTCCAACCCATTCATCCTCAACTTTGAATTTCATTTCATTCAATTTGTGAGCAGTTGATATTATTGTGTCACAATATTCTTCGACAGACTTACAGTCATCCAATTTAGTATTGATAAGGGATCTTAAAAGCCCAACTTTTCTTGTTAGTCCTGAATCCTCGAACGCTTTTTCCAAATTTTCCCAGGCTTCCCTTGCGGTTGTTGCAGATTTTATGTGCGAGTAATTGATTTTTTCGACTGACAATATAATTTTTGAAAGAGCCTTTTTATCTTTCTTTTCATCTTCTTCAGTGCCACTTACTACGTTCCATAGATCATCCAACTCTAAAAGAGCTTTCATAGCAAATTTCCATTCACTATAATTGTCTCTTCCCGCCAATTTTTCAATAGCCATGAACGATGAGGAACTAGCCATATTTCTGTTGAAGATTTATAACTTCTTTTTGTACTTCTACTTGCCGTAAACTGGGGCCATAACCTGTTAGGATTATTTTTCAGTGGAAGAATAACTAGAGTACAAAATATTTCATTTAATTAAACTTAATTATACAGAACGTAGACAAACTGAAAAAGTATTTTTATTCATAACCTTATTTTCTCAACTAGCGTTACAAGCATAGAATATGCTATATGACATTGTCATTTAATGTTCTTCTTCCTATCCTCAACAAGGATTAATATAAATTATTATTATTATTATTATTATTATGGTAGGTGGAGATTTCAATGTTGACCTTTTAGTCGACACCAATAAGAAGGCAGAGTTTCTTACATTATTAAGTTTGTTTCAACTTTTTCCCACGATTAACAATTAATATATGTGGAAACTAAATATTGTCTCCTCATTTTTCAATTTGGGAGAAGTCTCTGAAATATTCCTCTTCGAAAATATGTTCTGCGAACAATAAACGGCAGCAACTGACAGATCTTAGGTTGATGTCTTAACCTTCACAGCTGTAGCTTGTAAATAATCTCTTTCATATTTTGGCAACCCCACATGGTCAATAGTATTCTGATTATTATGGCTGTATCCGCATGTGCAGTTTTGTCTGGGTGGTTGGTGCAATATGATATATAATTTGGAATGTTTATATGGTATTTCTCTGTGAAATGGGTTTCACTCATCAGTAAGATATCTATGGAGTTCCGACGAAGAAAACATTCAACTTCGTTCTTATGTTGCAGAAGGCCATTGAAATTCCCGGCGACTTTTAGAAAATTATTGAATTTTAGTAACAAGTGAGGATAGCATGTTTAATACCATAGTATTTTGTTGCATCAGCTGTTGGAATATTGCTCTGAATTCTTCAAAAAAGGTGTTCATTATTTTATTTATATCATTTGGCTGTTGTTCTGATGTGCCCTTAACTGTATCTGCATAGTTTCTGAATTTTAGATGTTTGTTTTGTTGAATTTGGTTGAATTTTGATTGGTTGTTTTGTGTGGGTTAAATTTTTTGGTGGCTGTTGTATATATTGTGCTGTATTTGTGGAGAATGTCAGTTGGTTTGTTCTTGTGCTAGTGTTCTGGCGTTGGTTTAGTCTGTTATTTGAATTACTCGATTTCAAGAGTTTGTGATAAAATTCGCATCCATTATAATTGGCTGGATGGGCGCCCTCACTTAAAGCACATTTTGCAGGTGGATCTCTGCTCTTTCAGCAGCTTATGCCGGTACCCATAGCAGATGCTCTGTACTTGAGAACGTCCTAAGTTGACGCGTCCATCCATATTGGATACTTGGCAGCCGAGCACTACTTCGCCAGTGCTTGGTGGCATGCTTGCTAAAGTCTACGAACGACCTACCTTGAGGCGTAATCACAAAATAGCGAAGATTATTCATTTTCTGTGATTTTTCACAACCCAGCGTTGCTGTTTGTATTATAATCTTGGTGTTCTGTACTATCCACGATACCGCATGTACGATAATAATTTTATGTGCGATAGTTTCAATGAAACTACTTTTTGAAAATTCAAATCAGCTAAGGTGTCCGAAGATACTACAAATTTCAATAAAACTGTTCGAATGTTTTTCGATAAACAGATTGATCTCAGGTAATGAGGATGATTTTGTACGTTGTACTTTGTTCGTTAAAGTGATTGCAGAACCTAATACATAGTGGCCCTGTACTCATTCAATGTTCCTCATGCTTGTAGGCACTACCCATTTTCAGAATTAACACAGATGTCATAAATTACCCACTCTGTCGTCGTTTTCTATAACAGAATTACGATTCGTTTTATGCTTCGGCTACTTTGATACCTTCAACAGATACTGTCTTAAAATGGCAAGTTTTAAGTGCAACAAACATGAAATCGTAACATCATCCTAAATTTCACCGATATCCATGAACTTCGCCCAGAATTGCCGAAGGTGTGTTCAAGGGATAGAACCCTCGATAAGCTTGTGTCAATACTTGAGCTCATCTCAGCGGAGCATTTCTCTAGTAAAAGTTCTCAATCAGATTATGCGTATGGGCATGAGTAGTTTCAGCTGCAGGGGGAGCCGATGGTCTGTTTCCTCCAGAGACTCATGTAAATGACAGATACATGTTTTTAATAGAACAACTTGTTTATTTTTTATCAATAGAAAAGACCTTATATGTATCTCGATCATTTCTCCATACATTGTATATTTCTGAAATGGGTCGAAAAAGTTGTATTTTATCCGACATTTAATTCTTTAAATATTTCTTCAATACTGATATGTTCATGGAAGCAGAAACGAAAATAAGCCAATTGACTCTTAGAAGCTAATGCTTGTGCGAGTTAGGAGACCTGGACAGGCTTCGTTACTAATTCCTTGCGCACTGTTAATTGTTTGTCCAACAGCGAATGGTTGGACGGTCCCCTGAAAACCGGAAAAATTCATTTCCGCTCAAGACCATACGATCATAGGGCAGAGTCACTACCACTGGCCTACTGCAGTTAAGATTCTAGAAATTCATACTAAGTTTGACTTACCTCAGCTTTGGATGGACCAGGTTTAGCTGGTGATGATGTTGGTGCCGGCCCAGCTTTCGATCCCCAAGGTACAGAAAGTCTTTTTGATCTTCGTCTTTCAGACGAAGGAGTTGCTGGCCTAGGACTAGCAAATCTAGGACTTTCTAGCCCAGAACCATTATTTGACGACCCAGGAAGCCCTGGCTCTGGGCTTTTCGATCCAGTTGACCCAGGACTCACTGGCGTTGTACTTGCAGGTCCAGCAACTTCCATGCGGCACTGAAATTTCAATATGAATATATGATGTTGACAATAGGGGGATCGAACAGTATGATGCCTTGGTTTTATATTTCAGGCAGTCCGTGTTTGATGATCCTCTTTTGAAAACGATGGAAATTTTAAATAGATTAGAGAATTAAGTAAATAAGCTCTACTTTTTATTTCTTTCGATATATATTGAAAATCGTTAATATTATATAATATTGCCTGTAAGAGCCCTGCTTATTGGATTTCCTCCATACAGAATAACTGAACCACTTGTACTTTTACGATCAGTTCGATCACCTGCCCAGTCTGCATCTGAGTAAGCTTCTAGTAGTACTTCACCCTTTTTATAAACGAGTCCTTCATCAATTGTGTGTTTCAAATATCGTAATATTCTTTTTCCTGCAGTTACAAGTTCTTTATTTGGTTTATCTAAATATCTGCTTAGGTAGGATACTGCATACATTATATCCGGCCTGGATGTACAAGCCAAGTACATCAAAGATACTATTAATTTTCTATAAGGAAAATTGTTTGATTCTTCATCTGGATTTCCGTTTGTCTCTATATTGAATCCTGTTATCATTGGTGTAGACACACCTTTGCATTCGGACATGTTAAATTCCTTTAAAACTTTTTGTACGTAACTTCTTTGAGTTATTTTCAACTCATTAGAAGTTTTTATGATTTCCATTCCTAAGAACCTTTTCACTTCACCCATATCTTTTGCCTTCAATAGTTCCTTCAAAGATTTCACAACTTCCTCGATTTCTTCATTTTTCCCAGTTATTATTAGGTCATCAACAAACACTATTAACCAGCAATCTTTTTTGCTATACATACAAAAGTCAAAATTTGATCTTTGAAAACCTAAGTTTTCCATAATTTCATCGAACTTATTGTTCCAACATCTTGGACTCTCCCTAAGTCCATATAAAGCTCTATTTAGCTTCAAGACTTTAGATTTTTCTATTTTCCATCCTTCTGGAATTTTTATGTATACCTCATAAGTTAACTTGCCATTAAGAAATGCTGTTGGTATATCTAGTTGTCGAAGTCCCCAACCTTCTTGCAATTATTTTGCTAGTAGTGTCCTGACTGTTGACATCCTTGTAACAGGTGCGTACATGGATATTGGGTTGTCTTGTATTTGGAAACCTTTGGCCACTAGTCTAGCCTTTTTTGTACCGTCTTGTTTGGTTTTGAATACCCATTTCGTATCAATGGCAGTTCTACCATCTGGAAAATCACATATTGACCAAGTCTGTTTCAAGTTTTGTGTGACTTTAGTTCATTTTCGATGGCTTTCCCTCAGTCTTCGTTGTTTTTAGCCTCTTCATATGTCTGAGGATCATCTGACTGAAATATATCATATGCTGCATATACTTCATAATCTTCGAGATATTTTGGTTTATTCACAATTCTTCCTCTACTTGAGGTTGTACCTTCTTCATTTGTCATCATGTTATCTCCTTCTTCATCTGAGTTACTTTGTATGTCTTGCTCTGATTCTTCATGAGTAGAAAATTCTTCAATTACTGCTTCTTCATTTTCCGGTAAACAAGTTGTACTTGTTTCCTTCTTCATTTCTTCCGTTTTGTCAGGTTCATTTTTGTCTTCCAAGAATATAACATCTCTACTGTATGTCACTTTAGTTGTTTTCGAATTCATCAATCTATAACCCTTCTTATTTTCACCATAGCCAACGAAGATTAATCTTTCTGATTTAGCATCCCATTTTTGTCGAAGCGCATCTGGTATATGTGACATCACTTCACAACCAAAAACTTTCAAGTGAGATAAGTTTGGCTTTTCCTTATACCAAGCTTCATAAGGAGTTTTACCCAATACTGCCTTTGTCGGTGATCTGTTCATCAGGTATACCGCTGTGTTGACTGCCTCTGCCCAATATTTTTTAGGTAAATTCGCTTCTGTCCACATGGCTCGAGCTTTTTCAACTATGGTCCTATTTGCCCTTTCACTCACACCATTTTGTTGTGGGCTATATCTTATTGTTGTTTGATGAATAATTCCTGAAGATTTTAAAACAACTTTCATACTTCTATTAACATACTCAGTTCCATTGTCAGTCCTGAGAACTTTAATCTTGTACTCAGTCTCATTTTCTACAAGATTTTTATATTCTTCAAAAGCTTGTACTACTTGACTCTTCTCTGACAAAAAATAAATATGGACATACCTTGTATAGTCATCAATCAATGTTAGGAAATACCTGCTGCCACCTATCGACGTTGTTTCCATAGGGCCACATAAATCACTATGCACCAGTTCCAATGGTTTTGAAGACTGCCTATGACTAGTTGGGAATGCTTGCCTACTTTGTTTTCCTTCAATACACGACACACATGGTGACGATGTTGCTTTGAAGTTTTTGTCCATTCCAGTCGATATGTTGGTCAGCAAATTCATACTTTTCATATTTAAATGTCCCAATCTACGATGCCATAAATTTTCCATTGTTTTGATACAGGAATAAATCTGATTTTGATTATGAACAGTACTTAACTGGTAAATGCCATTCTTTTCGAATCCTCTGGCTACTAAATCATTTTTCAGGTTGAAAATTTTCGCACCAGTTTTATCGAATACAACTTTATGACCTTTCTCTACAATTTTGTGTACAGACAATAGATTCACAGCAGCTTCGGGAGCATACATAACATCATTTACAGGAATCTTTTGATTAATACCATTTATTTGTACTTGTATTGTAGCCGTTCCTTTCTTGACAATATTTAAATCACTACTGTTTGCAGTTTTAATTCTTGCCTTGACATTTGTTCCATCGTTTATCCATTCCTGATTCCTTGTGAGATGAGTAGACGCACAGGAATCTAAATACCACACATTCGTATTCACATTTTCTGTGGTTAAATATGCTAAAAAGGCTGAGTCATTTTTAGTTGGTTTCTTGTCGAGCTTCTTCTTTGTACGACATTCTGACTTATAATGCCCAATTTTTCCACAATTGTAGCACTTTACAGATACATTCTTATTGTAATTACTTCTAGATGGACTTCTTTTTGAGTACATTGCAGTGTTACAATCCACAGATTTTGGATCATTTTGTGATTTCACATCTTGTAGAAGCTTTACTTTAATAGAGTCTCCACTTATTCTTGTACCACTGCTTTCTAATCCCATGATCATTGGACGATACTCGTCTGGTAGTCCTGCAAGCAAGAGGGTTCCAACCCATTCATCCTCAACTTTGAATTTCATTTCATTCAATTTGTGAGCAGTTGATATTATTGTGTCACAATATTCTTCGACAGACTTACAGTCATCCAATTTAGTATTGATAAGGGATCTTAAAAGCCCAACTTTTCTTGTTAGTCCTGAATCCTCGAACGCTTTTTCCAAATTTTCCCAGGCTTCCCTTGCGGTTGTTGCAGATTTTATGTGCGAGTAATTGATTTTTTCGACTGACAATATAATTTTTGAAAGAGCCTTTTTATCTTTCTTTTCATCTTCTTCAGTGCCACTTACTACGTTCCATAGATCATCCAACTCTAAAAGAGCTTTCATAGCAAATTTCCATTCACTATAATTGTCTCTTCCCGCCAATTTTTCAATAGCCATGAACGATGAGGAACTAGCCATATTTCTGTTGAAGATTTATAACTTCTTTTTGTACTTCTACTTGCCGTAAACTGGGGCCATAACCTGTTAGGATTATTTTTCAGTGGAAGAATAACTAGAGTACAAAATATTTCATTTAATTAAACTTAATTATACAGAACGTAGACAAACTGTAAAAGTATTTTTATTCATAACCTTATTTTCTCAACTAGCGTTACAAGCATAGAATATGCTATATGACATTGTCATTTAATGTTCTTCTTCCTATCCTCAACAAGGATTAATATAGATTATTATTATTATTATTATTATTATGGTAGCTGGAGATTTCAATGTTGACCTTTTAGTCGACACCAATAAGAAGGCAGAGTTTCTTACATTATTAAGTTTGTTTCAACTTTTTCCCACGATTAACAATTAATATATGTGGAAACTAAATATTGTCTCCTCATTTTTCAATTTGGGAGAAGTCTCTGAAATATTCCTCTTCGAAAATATGTTCTGCGAACAATAAACGGCAGCAACTGACAGATCTTAGGTTGATGTCTTGACCTTCACAGCTGTAGCTTGTAAATAATCTCTTTCATATTTTGGCAACCCCACATGGTCAATAGTATTCTGATTATTATGGCTGTATCCGCATGTGCAGTTTTGTCTGGGTGGTTGGTGCAATATGATATATAATTTGGAATGTTTATATGGTATTTCTCTGTGAAATGGGTTTCACTCATCAGTAAGATATCTATGGAGTTCCGACGAAGAAAACATTCAACTTCGTTCTTATGTTGCAGAAGGCCATTGAAATTCCCGGCGACTTTTAGAAAATTATTGAATTTTAGTAACAAGTGAGGATAGCATGTTTAATACCATAGTATTTTGTTGCATCAGCTGTTGGAATATTGCTCTGAATTCTTCAAAAAAGGTGTTCATTATTTTATTTATATCATTTGGCTGTTGTTCTGATGTGCCCTTAACTGTATCTGCATAGTTTCTGAATTTTAGATGTTTGTTTTGTTGAATTTGGTTGAATTTTGATTGGTTGTTTTGTGTGGGTTAAATTTTTTGGTGGCTGTTGTATATATTGTGCTGTATTTGTGGAGAATGTCAGTTGGTTTGTTCTTGTGCTAGTGTTCTGGCGTTGGTTTAGTCTGTTATTTGAATTACTTGATTTCAAGAGTTTGTGATAAAATTCGCATCCATTATAATTGGCTGGATGGGCGCCCTCACATAAAGCACATTTTGCAGGTGGATCTCTGCTCTTTCAGCAGCTTATGCCGGTACCCATAGCAGATGCTCTGTACTTGAGAACGTCCTAAGTTGACGCGTCCATCCATATTGGATACTTGGCAGCCGAGCACTACTTCGCCAGTGCTTGGTGGCATGCTTGCTAAAGTCTACGAACGACCTACCTTGAGGCGTAATCACAAAATAGCGAAGATTATTCATTTTCTGTGATTTTTCACAACCCAGCGTTGCTGTTTGTATTATAATCTTGGTGTTCTGTACTATCCACGATACCGCATGTACGATAATAATTTTATGTGCGATAGTTTCAGTGAAACTACTTTTTGAAAATTCAAATCAGCTAAGGTGTCCGAAGATACTACAAATTTCAATAAAACTGTTCGAATGTTTTTCGATAAACAGATTGATCTCAGGTAATGAGGATGATTTTGTACGTTGTACTTTGTTCGTTAAAGTGATTGCAGAACCTAATACATAGTGGCCCTGTACTCATTCAATGTTCCTCATGCTTGTAGGCACTACCCATTTTCAGAATTAACACAGATGTCATAAATTACCCACTCTGTCGTCGTTTTCTATAACAGAATTACGATTCGTTTTATGCTTCGGCTACTTTGATACCTTCAACAGATACTGTCTTAAAATGGCAAGTTTTAAGTGCAACAAACATGAAATCGTAACATCATCCTAAATTTCACCGATATCCATGAACTTCGCCCAGAATTGCCGAAGGTGTGTTCAAGGGATAGAACCCTCGATAAGCTTGTGTCAATACTTGAGCTCATCTCAGCGGAGCATTTCTCTAGTAAAAGTTCTCAATCAGATTATGCGTATGGGCAAGAGTAGTTTCAGCTGCAGGGGGAGCCGATGGTCTGTTTCCTCCAGAGACTCATGTAAATGACAGATACATGTTTTTAATAGAACAACTTGTTTATTTTTTATCAATAGAAAAGACCTTATATGTATCTCGATCATTTCTCCATACATTGTATATTTCTGAAATGGGTCGAAAAAGTTGTATTTTATCCGACATTTAATTCTTTAAATATTTCTTCAATACTGATATGTTCATGGAAGCAGAAACGAAAATAAGCCAATTGACTCTTAGAAGCTAATGCTTGTGCGAGTTAGGAGACCTGGACAGGCTTCGTTACTAATTCCTTGCGCACTGTTAATTGTTTGTCCAACAGCGAATGGTTGGACGGTCCCCTGAAAACCGGAAAAATTCATTTCCGCTCAAGACCATACGATCATAGGGCAGAGTCACTACCACTGGCCTACTGCAGTTAAGATTCTAGAAATTCATACTAAGTTTGACTTACCTCAGCTTTGGATGGACCAGGTTTAGCTGGTGATGATGTTGGTGCCGGCCCAGCTTTCGATCCCCAAGGTACAGAAAGTCTTTTTGATCTTCGTCTTTCAGACGAAGGAGTTGCTGGCCTAGGACTAGCAAATCTAGGACTTTCTAGCCCAGAACCATTATTTGACGACCCAGGAAGCCCTGGCTCTGGGCTTTTCGATCCAGTTGACCCAGGACTCACTGGCGTTGTACTTGCAGGTCCAGCAACTTCCATGCGGCACTGAAATTTCA
Organism: Myrrha octodecimguttata; assembly: GCA_958510865.1. Lineage (NCBI taxonomy): Eukaryota > Metazoa > Arthropoda > Insecta > Coleoptera > Coccinellidae > Myrrha > Myrrha octodecimguttata. Next base: position 447,279 of record OY294057.1, on the reverse strand, counting down.
ATATGAATATATGATGTTGACAATAGGGGGATCGAACAGTATGATGCCTTGGTTTTATATTTCAGGCAGTCCGTGTTTGATGATCCTCTTTTGAAAACGATGGAAATTTTAAATAGATTAGAGAATTAAGTAAATAAGCTCTACTTTTTATTTCTTTCGATATATATTGAAAATCGTTAATATTATAAATTTAGAATTTCAGTCTGAACAACCAATACTACATCAGTTGATGCCTAGAATTTCCCAGCAATTTCTGTTAAGTTTCCTTAAAAGGGGACATGTAAATGACACACCCTTGCATCTAATCAACCATAATAAACCCGATCATTTTCTAACTGTGACTGAAGTTTATTTGGGAGTTCACGTGCAGAGACTCATGGGAGATGTTGATGTCAGCAATTCGAATTTGAAGGATTTTCAGTTGAAACCTTAAGTTTTCTGATCGAATTGTGCTCCCAAATGAGAAAAAGATTGCCGTTTGGAAACGAACTCTTTGAACAGTTGGCTTGATCCTGCAATAATATTTTCTAAAAATGCCCCTGCATCAATTATACTACTGGTCCAAAAATTTCCTAATATGGTTGATGGAAATATTCATGAAGATATGAATACCGAATGGCGAAGGTCAACTGCATATCAAAACTGATATTTTTGACAGTACCATGCCATTCGAAGATCTGATGGATGGGCATTGTATTTCCGAAGATGCTTCGAATGATTGGTTGTTTCCAACCCTTGGAAATTTTATACATCATGTTTGCCTCATGGAAGCGCTTCTACGGAGCGGATATTTTCATCATTGAACCTTATTAAACGCAAAAATAGAAACTATTTGAGTGCCCAGATTTTTAATAATCTGTTATTAACAAAGGAGTTAATTGAAAATACCTCCTGTTATGAATGGCTCTCATCAAGTCAGTTACCTTGCAGTTTCAAGTCGTTTTTTATTCGTTTTGCCGGTGATATAGCTTTTACACATATAATTATGTTTGTAGTAATAATGGATTGTTTAATCTTCTGTTTTTATCTTAGCAAGCTCATTATTCATTGGTCTGAGCATTAGGTTCATGCTTTGTAACTATACAACTTTGAATTGAGAAAAACTACGTTATTATATATGAGTGCATTCAATGAAAAATATTTCTTATCTTGGCAGGCATTTATAATATTACCCATGTTCAAATGTCAAACAAACACTTATTAAAAAAAAACAATGTTTTATTCGCTTGTTGTCTTGTTTTCTGCTAATATTGCTTTATTTTATATGTTATTTATTTGTTAGTTGGTACACATTTCTTACCTTGATTATCCTATTTTTGAGCAATATAATCATATTTACATTTATAAAGTATCGCTTCAGTACATATTCAACTCAAAACTTGAACCCCAAAGTTCATCATTCAACAAATTAACACGTTAACATTTATAGAAATTATCGGAGATTCCCTTGGCTGTATTTCATATTAGCTCTTGTATTCTCGGATTCGAAAGAGATTTAATGAATCAATTTCCCAGGAGAAAATATGACGAAAGAATAAACTAATAGTCCATACAGTGAATTCTTTGGAATCTAAGAAAGTTCGCATTTTTTTGCATTTTTTTCTTCATAAAATATCGGAAAAAGTTAAAACAAAATGTAACTTACAAATATGCGATTCACTTGATTATAAAGTATGTATTCGTGAATGAGTTGAGCGATATTTTATCGCGAGAGTATGTCCCGATAAGCTTCGGACTAATAAAAGATAGAAAAACAGAAAAAACACCAGTCACATCAACCAGAGTAGCACCTTGTCTCCGTGGTCCGTTGATAATTGATATGCACCGTGCATGCATATGCGCCTTAAACCAAATCAGAACTGGGAATTTGTAATTATATTATTTCCTTCTTAATTCTTGAAATTCAGTAGAATTGTAGCGCATTTTAATGTCTTGGAAACACCGGTTCCATTCTATAGAAATTATTGTTTTCTCTGTCTCTATTGTCAAACTACGGAAAAGTTCCGTACCTAACGAATGCGCAGATTAGAAAAGTGCATTCGTCTTTTTCGCACTTGCACATTTTGATAGAAAGAAACAGTGCATTGGATCGGAAGCTCGCGGCAGCCCTGGGTTAAATACAATTTCCAACTAACCGCTTTGTCGCACGAACGTGAGATGAATATCCTGTCTATCACGATTTTTTATTCACTAAAAATTTTATGTTTTTGTGAACAATGGGACAGTTTCCCTATGGTCATAGTTACCGGTCCTGATGACCCGGTTGACCGAATATATAAATCAATTCTCAGTGATGGACCAGAATAACCACCGACTTTCTTTTTAATTTTGTTTTAATCACAAAATAAAAGTCCTTTTTTCAGTGTGAAAACGATGATGAACATCATGTGTGAAAACTAACCTATGCCTGTAAAATGTGAAACTTCGCACAAGTATTATTATGAACATCGGCATTCGATTAAATCAGTAGTTTGCGATGTTGAGGAATTGAAAAACAGCAAAATCCGACACCGTTGGCATTTTTTGCCACCTTTCTCTTTCGGAAATTTTGGTATTTACGGCCGGACGGACAGAATTGAACTTAACCACGGATTCTTAATCAGTAAGCAAAGGTAGTAACTCAAAACCATGTTCTACTTAACATTAGAAATATCAGAAATTTGAACAAAATGACTCATGTACTTCAGAATAAACAGGTAATAACTGCTCACGTTTTCAGCCATCTCAGCTAATTCATTCTTCCCGCTGATTCGATGGACCGTTCATTTAAAAACTACTCCAGACTTCTTGGGTTGAAACCGCAACTGAAATACCACAACTGATTCATGACTTCTTAGAACTTGAACCGATAGAGTGGCCAATGATGTCCATAAGAGTTGGCATTGGCATTGGCAGTTCGGTTGTTCTCCACTGTTCTCCATTGTAATCCACATCCCTCAAATATTACTTCTCACGTTTTCAGCCATTTCGGCTAATTCATTTTTCCCGCTGATTCGATGGACCGTTCATTAAAAAACTACTCCAGACTACTTGGGTTAAAACCGCAACTGAATTACCACAACTGATTCATGACTTCCTAGAACCTGAACCGATAGAGTGGCCAATATCGCTTGAATGAAATCGTTCATACCAAAATTGATTTGTTTTAAATACCCTGATTTGGTTACTGGCTTCAAATTGATTATTGTTCCGACATATTTTGGGTCCGAAAGGCTGTCTATAGTTTGTTTAATGCTTAGAATTCACACATAGGGAATGAAAATCAAACACATGAAATGGACCAAAAGAGTTCGTAGCATACATTTTCAGAAAACGTACGATGTGCTTCTATGAAAATCATTCGATAGGACCTCATTCTTCCGATGGTCGCTTGACGATTGCGGTTCATCTTGACTTTTCACTAAACATTCGACCCATCTTGCTAGAAGTCATTAATATCAGAGAAATTTATTTTCAGCACGATGAAGCAGAACCTCATTTTTGTGTTAAGTTAAAAAATAAGAAATAACCTCGATGATATTAACCCAAATAGCTGGAAAGGCCAAGGAGTACCTGCTCCGGAGCATCCTCGATTTCAACCGTGAACAAAATTAAACGACTGAAGGACTTCGGTCGATGTGCTCATAAAGAACAGTCATTATTATTATCTGTGATTCTGTTCTGATATATTAAGAACCGATGGCAATATGTTTCAAAACTACAGCATATCGGAGAACCTGACAAAAAAATGTATGTAAGCGAATCACTATCAAATAAAAAAAATTCCTGAACTGGATATCTATGGTGCGAATAAATTAATTATTCTTTCATTATGTTATTTCATGTTGGACTTTCTAATTGTGCTGCTCGTGGTTTTTCATTATTAAAAGAATTCATTGAAGTTTTCAGATGATTATCATGAAGAATTTTACGCCGCATTCTAATTCTTTTACGAGTTTTGCACATTAAATTCAATTTTTCTTCACCGCACAAATTTCAAATTCCATAAAAAAAGAATTGTGGATGTAAAAACCTCGAATGAGACTACTCATTGAAGGAGCATTTATGCTTCTTCGGAACAGTGAAACAAGGTTTAAAATTCGACATGCAAGGTGATATTTCCAAAGTTCAACTTTATATACGTCTTATAAATTCGGTTTGTCTGTGGTGATAGATAACAAATGGATTTTAAAAACTACAATGTTTATGTACATAGTAGGGAATTAATTTTTTGATATAAATACTCTATCTTCGCTGATAGTATGTACAATTACTCTGACGACACCCTCTACATATTTGAATCCTTCAACAAAAGCATCCGATAAAACTATTTCAAGTATCTATTGAATCTTATTTTGAGAGGATTTTTCATCATGTGTAACGAAGCAATATTTTTTTTATTTTTCGTTCCGCTGAATCGAAGGAATACTGACACATATTTATGTGCGGTATGTCGCGAGTACCTATAGTGAACAGATGGGCGTTGTTAGTCTCAGCAGTGCTGGCGGGTATGAATTCGCGAGCGTAATTAGGTCAAAGGGAAGTCGATGAAGCGACAGTGTGACCGCCAGACCACCGTTCCGACACCACCGAAGAAGTAAGTAACCCCAGGGGTTCCGCATGGGCAAGGTATTAGGGTAAGACCATCTATTTTCTCTTTGCTGGTATTGTTGTATTATTCGCCTCTATTCTTCCTCACCTTTCCTATCCTGCATTGCTCGAGGCCTTCTAGGTCGTGTAGTAGCATGAAACGGCCTACATGACTTTAGGGGTCTTAGAGTGTGCAAGGGTGTGTATGTTAGCTTGAAACGGCACATCATGCACCCTTGTTTCGTTCCTACCAGCCGCCAGAATTCCTCAGGATTGTGTAGTAGCTTGAAACGGCCTGCATGACCCTTTGGATTTCAGGGTATACAGGTATGCGTATGCTAGCTTGAAACGGCGCTTCATGCATCCTCGTATCCTTTCTCCATACCGACCGCCCGAGTTCCTTAGTGTCGTGTAGTAGCTTGAAACGGCCTGCATGACACTTTGTGCTTCGGGATATGCAAGGGTGTGTATGCTAGCTTGAAATGGCGCATCAAGCATCCTTGTGTCCTTCCTACCGACCGACCGCCCGAGTTCCTTTCGGTTGTGTAGTAGCTTGAAACGGCCTGCATGACTCTCCGGAGTTCGAGATATACAGGGATGTATATGCTAGCTTGAAACGGCGCATCATGCATCCCTGCAGAATCCTTACCGCATCTTCACGTACCAATCCCTTCAATTGTGCCAGCAGGTATTAGGATCATTTATTTACAATTGTCATATATGAAGCCCATGTTAAACCTACCGCTTGTTATTACCGTAGCTTACTTTGTAGCTATTTTCCGCACGCACTTTCACTTCATCCCGGCTTCCACCGCATGATTCCGCATTTAACTTTGCTTACTTTACCATTTTCACTCATTCCGTAGATTTCTAAATAATCGTACCCAGGCACCGTTTTAAATGCTTGTTACATCCCGCTTCAACTTCAGCACCGTTTGCTCACCCTTTCACCCTGCATACCATCAGCATGTAGAAAAATTCATCGAATAGAAGTCTTATTATTATTATTATTGTGTGTTTTATTTTCCTGGATAACATCTTGACATACCTTCTCAGAGACAGAGGACTACTCCGACTTCTACGAACATCCGAACCCTGGACATAACCTTCTCTGATTGTAGCTCCCGGACCCCTGTGGGATACCGCCCACAGGTACCGAGTGTCCTCAACACTATAAACTAGAGGTGGCGCCCGAGGTCTCTATTTTCGGAGGAGTGTTAGCAATAAATGGAGACACTGGGGGAAAGGACGTCACTCATGTAGTAGGGTTTTCACTCGCAATATTTGAAGCAGAACTATTAAACACTACATAATGTTTACATATAATAATAATAATATAATACATATGCTTTTTATGGAAAACGCATTTGTGGATTGCAGGATTGAATCCGACGAGAGTCTGACAGAACGAATAAAACCAAATAATTTTCCAAATTTTCTCATTTTTCTAATGAAGGAGTCATATTTGTACTCTGAAACGTTACAGTTGGCTTCGTTGATCATTTGTATTGTTCTGGTATTGTTCATTAGGCAACCTTTCGTCCTAGAAAGGCTGCCAAATACCTTGGGCAACCTTTCGTCCTAGAAAGATGGCCAAATACCTTGACCAATAGTTTAATCCACAAGGGTGTTTTCGGAAAAAAAACAATATTTATTTAATTTTTAACAAACCTTTTCAGCATCGGGTTGCTCTGGCTGTAGAGGGTGATTCGGTACCGCTGCTTGTTTCCTGCAAAAATTCAAGTTTGAGCGAATAATCAAATAAAAAGATAATTTTCTATGCAGTGGGCATGAAATAATAAATAGTAAACAACTTCCCCATGAGTGAGTAAAGAATGGAAGATTTCAGTCCAAGTTGCCAGCCCAAACATTTCGAAGATTGTCTTCCTTTCGGGAGAGGAAACTTCTGGACGAATTCGTCATATTTAGGTTCGCGTTATTTATGAATAATATCCGTAACCTGCGCCTCGGTAGAATACCCTAGAAGTAGATACGGATCCTGGTCAATCAGGAAAAACTCCTTCAGAACGGCTGTCCTATGTCAAATTAAATCTTCCCGCGAAATGAGCTAATCGTAATTCTGAAACTAACGATACTGAACTGTGACTGAGAGAGCTGATATTTCATAGGTGAACAAAAGTGAATTACAAACTCATATAGGACATGATGATGATCCACGAAGTAGAAAGCAATTGATCAATGAAGAAATGCATGTTGTTGATCAACTGATGGTATGCGTCAAACAGAATTTCTAAGATGCCATGATAGATGATAGTTGAAGATAACGAAATGAGAAAAAAAAAACGAATTGAATGATGCTAACTCACGTGAAGAGGAAGTTCAATATGGATAAGCCGAGGCACGAAAGCTGATACGATCGCAACATCGAATGGGAGATGAGAAATCCTATGAGAAAAAACATGCTTTTTTTGTGCAAAGAGGTTGGTGAGGAGTAATCCACATATTATTGTCTGTCGATAATTCAACAAACATTCCACCTTGATCTGAGCTAGTCATTCAATGAACCAAAATATTTACACCGAAGAAGCGATGCCTAAGGAGTACCACTACTGCTGTTTCACGGACCTTACCGAACATCAGACTGCCTTACCTCTGGCAACTCCTGAATTACGTTCATCCTTTTGCCTTATTGGCTCGATGTATCTTTGGGATTTGCAGGTTGTACAACGTCCGTGAGGACGTGGAAACAATACGGCGAGGTGATAGACAAGAGTAAAGGTTATTGGATAAAAAGAGCTTCACTATATATTCTGGTATATCTGGTGTATCTTGGCAACTTGGACAAATTGGAATAGATAAATGTAGCTTGTTGGATTTCAGTGAATAACTTTAATTCTTCAATTATGATTGCATTTTTGTTAAGAAGATGATGACCAGAAAAGCTGTGCTTCTCGATGATGATGTTCCTCAACATAGCTTCATACAGGGTATCCTAAAATTCTATGCAACCAATACCTTGGCTTTCAGAGAAGTTTCAAAGTTCTAACAAAATGTATTTTAAATGGCATCGAAAACTGTAACAGAATCCGTCTTCACAATTCTGTTTCTAATTATAATCCCCGAAAAAACTACCCCCAGATTTTTTTTAGTTGCACCTTATATTTTTCTCACTTCCCCAGTAAAAAAATATGAAGAAATAATTTTCCTTCATTTTACGTAAATTCAGACCTTAAAACTTATAATTATAAATTGTGCCGCAAGTTTCGAACGTTTGTTACGTTAATTTTAATTGAAAATACTGATTAAGTTTATTATTTTTCGTTTGTCTTCAATATCTTGGAACAACAAAAATATTTCACCATGACTCGCAAACATTGGATGTTGCCACAATTTATGATTATAATTTTTGAAGGCTGAATTTACGTAAAATTGTTTTGGTATATTTTTTTTTTCACTGATGGGAATCAGTATAAGGTGAAAAAATACAAGGATGCCATTTTAAAAAAATCCGAGCCTACTATTTTCAGGGGTGGTAAGCAGAAACAAATTTAAACGACGGGTTCTGGTAGAATTTTTGATACCATATAAAATACCTTTTCTGATAGCCAAGAGGCACTTTCACTTCGAAAAAACCAAAACCAAATTCAGCATGGTGAATCCTGATGAACGATATATTCAGTTTCGATAGTAAACTACCTACCAAGCTGATTTCGACAAATTTGATTTTGCTGGTTGGATTATTATGACCCAATGCATATGAATTGATTGATACGAGTTCACACTTTGATGTTTTCAATTTTTTGCGTGCATTTTCCAAAGAACAGGGTTCTATTATTTTGTGACTAGGTTGTACTAACAAATGAAAAATCCGATGTTATCATCAACTCTGAGCCGAGGACACGATAATTATTCAACAGAACAAGCTAACGACTTGAAACTTTTAGGATGTTCGCATCTCAGACTGGAGCGGTTTTAATCGATTTCAAGCGGTGAACCAAAATCTCCGGTTATAGTTACGGTTATCCACATTGACAGATAATTCTTTGCCTATATGTCAGTTTGGATAACCGCAACTATAACCGGAGATTTCGATCCATCGCTTGAAATCGATTTTAGTTTATTAATGGGCCAACTAGGCCAAACGGTTAGTCATTTGAACTTGAGTATCATTTCCTTAATACATCAGGAACTATTTGAACGATCGGATTGAAACTTGGTAGTCAGTTGTAGCCTACTAGTTGCGAAATTCTTTTGAAATTGTATGGTTGGTAAAAAAATCTTTCAGAATGTATGAGATTTCGGCAAAATTTTGCACACACCTCAAACCCTGTATTTAATAAAGTGTACCGAATATCGGTTCGATTTGAAACTTTTGGAAAAAATGTATCAAGTATGGAAGATATTTCCCGAAAAACTAGAAAATACTGGTCCGATAATGACATTACTCGTTCGCAAATGGTAATTATTTCAGATATTTTGATTATGCAGATTTTTTTTGGTATCGTGGTTATTTCTCGAATTGATCGAAAAACACTGATCCAATGATGATACAGCTTGGTAGCTAGTTGAAAAATTTTGATGCACAAATTGGTGCTTCGTGATAATTGTGTAACTACTGTTATAAGAACAATCGAACAAAAATGATCTTCCAAAAAATTTTTTCCGAACTATTAATCAGATATCAAAGGAACTTCGCACACACCTTGAACTATATTTCACAACAGTGTACAGTATGAAAACTATTTAAATTTTTTCAGATATTGAAAATTTCGTGGTTTTCTCCTGGGTATCGTTATTTTTGGAATATCTGTAAAATACTCATCCAATCATAATGAATCCTGGTAACAAGTTAAAAATACTGATGAACAATTTGTGCAGGAATCGTGTCACCAGAACAGCTTCAAGATTTTTTCTTCAGAAAGATTTGCTTTGCAGAAACATTAACCTCATTTCTAATGAATTTTGCACAGACTCATAACCAGTGTACCAAATTCTTTTTCAATACGATTTTAATTTTTGGAGCTATTAGGACAAATCATGTCAAATCTTGTGGTTTTTTTCTAGATTCGTTTTAATTTCCGGAATAATTTAAAGAATACTGATCCGATCATGATGAAACTTGCAGATGTAAAATTTCGTGATGATAATATCATTCAAATTCGTTGCCAAAGCGTTCATCTTTTCAAGTATTGACCCCTCCGAACGCACCTTTATTATTTCTTTATTTATTTGTAAACACAACTATTATCCAACAATTTGTCGTTACTAAAGTTTACTCAAAATTAAATGTTTAGAATAGTCGATTGTACACTTTAAAAAATTCTTGATATGGTTGAGCATACTGTTAAAAGTTGTCAAGCTGGCATATATGGGACCCTTCCTTCGGCTTTCTGTACTTGTTCTTCATAGATAGGAATTATGAATTTTTTCGTCCTGTTTTTTCGGTTTGATATATTTTGGACTCTGTTAAACAGATTTTTTCTCTTTATATGTTTATTTTCTAGCTTGTATATAAGTTCAAACACCGTTGCAACTTGATCAATTTGTCAAGCTGTATGTATTGAAAATTTAATACAAATCTTCAGTAATTCATATGGAAGGTGGTGGAGTCTTTAAATTACTTCATTTTGTGGTCTCTTCAGTCTTTTTAGATTGAATTGTGTTGAGTTTGACCTGATACCGATAAATAACTGAGTCAGAATGGAAGTAAGCATAATACAGTGCGCGTCAAAATTATGAAACAAATTAATTTTCTCAGAAGAAAAATATTTAGCAACAAAATCCTGAATCAGGTCAATTCTTCTCTCACTTTTAGCGAATTTTTATGCATTTTTGTTGCACCCTGTGTCATCCCCATGAACCCCCTAAATTTTTTGAATAGGGAAAGTAGGTCATGTGGTACTCTTTTGGCAAGGTCTTTGTATCTTCTTAGCAGGCATGCAGAAATTTTCAAGAAAAACTTTTTTTTTCAAAAATTAGTCACTTCAAAGAAGTTTTCAGTATGTGCACTTTGTCATGGCTCATCTACTTCGAGACGATGGTACCTGATGAAATTCGTCACCGAATGAATGGCAAAGGGTGCAACAAAAATGCATAAAATTTAGTAAAAGTGAAACAAAAATTGACCTGTTTCAGGATTTTGTTGCCCAATTTTTTTCTTCTGAAAAAACGAACTTCTTCCATAATTTTGACGCGCACTGTGTTTACTCTTTCTTGTTCCCTCATCCAGATATGGCTATAGATGTCACCTGATAGAAAGATTTGACGAATCTCTTTTCATATGGTACTTCTGAAATTCTGCATTAACCTTCAAGCTATCGTTTTTCAATCAATTACGTGAGTTGAATTCGATCGAATCTGTATTTTTGCATATATTGGGAAAATAACTAGAACTTCGCTCTGAAAAATTGTATTTACTATTTACGGTCCACGGAATGGACACAATTGAACTTGACCACGAGTTTCTAATCAGTTGTCCCTTCAAAAAAAATTCGAAAATATAAAATATTGGGCCATATGATTAGGTTCGTTTAAAATATCGTTTATTATGTGAGTAGAGAAAATATTTTACCTATTCTTCGATCCTTCATCCTCGTCATCATATTCACCCTCTGGTGATACATGCCGGTCCCCTCGGGCAAGGATTCTTTCGAATAGGTCCTCCCATCTGAAAAAATATCAGCATCATATCAATTTGTCTTCAACTTAATATTCTAGAGAACTAGCTTTTGCACGCTTGTTCGAATTCGTTGACAAAGCTATTCACGTATTGACCCTGCCAAACGCAGTTTCATTTGGCAGTCATTTCATGTGGTCCTCATGAAGTTTGTCCTTAACGTTCAAGCTATAATTTTCTAATTAAGTACTAGATTTGACAGACTTTAATTTGACATCGTATTCTTCATCAGTGAACCTGGGCAAAATGATAGCACGCAGTTCCTTAGAACATGCGCTCGAACAGATATAATGTGATTGTTCTGTGAAAAAAACGCACAAATAAAGGTTATTTCAAATTGCGCGTTTTTTTTCAAGAATAAATGAAATATAGATGGCGCACAGAGTTCGTCTGGGTATCTTGACATTTAAGAAGTGTGATGTATGACATTTATAAAAATGGCTTCGTACACGATAGAACAACGCGTTCAAATTGTTGAATTTTTTTATGAAAATCAGCGTTCTGTGAAAAGTGTTTTTAGAAAATTACGTGAGTTTTATGGTTAACATAATCGTCCATCTCAAAGCACTGTTGGTCGAATTATTGAAAAACTTCAAGAAACTGGTTCGGTGCAAGATCCAAAAATGACAAAAAGCACTGACGTGAAGTCAGCAGCTTTTACGCGCTTGTTCACTTGGTGACTTGGAATTTTCAGTGAAATTTCAATGAAATATGAAAATTTTCAAAAAACATTTTTTTTCGAATTTTTCTATGGATAATTCTCCTTATTGACACTGTACATCTTCCAACCAAGTTTCATTTCGATCAGAAAAGTATTTTTCGAGTTATTGAAAAATCAAAATTTCAAATGGCTGTAGCACAAAAACAAACGGTCTCTTGCATGTAACACGAGTTATCTTATTTTTATGTTTTCCTCATTCTATATCGATAAAAAATCATAATGTATGCTATCACACACTTCAATAATCAGCGAATTTTGAATAATTTGGTATTAAAAATGGCCAAATCGGGACTCAAGGTCGAAGCCGGAGAAACGCGTCAAATCGCCTCTACGTCACTCGTTATTGTACGATTCACCGATCGATACAGCCCGACGCTGTCTATTGGCTTGCTAGAGTGAAAAGTACACGAGAAGAGGGAGAGAGTGGATATATCCCCATACGTCACGGAAACCGCGAAGCTTCGTCCGTTTGAACAACCGACATGCGGAGCCAAATTTAAAAGAACATTCTCTCGTTGAAAATTGAAATTTTTGATGGCGATTTAAGTTTTTCAGTGGTTTCAGTGGTAGAATATTTGAATCCAATGATAAAAAAAATTCATGCAAGAGACCTATTCGGTAGATTTGGCTCATTAACGAACTTACCCGAGATATACAGCATCTTAACCTAACCTGAAAATTTCAAGACTCTATGTCCTTCCTTTCGAAAGTTACAGCACACACGGCCAGCCGAACGGACAGAATCAGTGAGTCCAACCTAGTGGTTTGAGACAAATTTCGGCTCAAAATTCGAAAATTACAGACATTGTGACTAAATGATAACGCGCTGTTCCCCAGAACAAGCGAGTAAAAACGAGTTTCTGTCGAATGTTTTGGTTTTCTTTTGAATGTTGAAAGATTTTACATATTGCTATTGTATGTTTCTATTTTGACCTCTGTAATACAACATGAAATGTGAGCTGTAACTAGCACCAAATGAAAATTACTATTACTAGAAGCATAACTTTTTTTCATATCTGTTTGCTTCTAAAACAGCTTTTACGCGCTTGTTCACATTGTGAAATGGTGACTTGAAAATTTCAGTGAAATTTCAATAAAATATGAAAATTTTCAAGAAAAATATTTTTTTTTCGAATTTCTTCTTGTTGACACTGTTCATCTTCCAACCAAGTTTCATTTCGATCAGATAAATAGTTTTCAAGGTTTTGAAAAATCGAAATTTCAAATGGCTGTAGCACAAAAACCATTCGGCAAATTTGGCCGATTAACCAACTTATCCGAGATATTCAGGATCTTGACCTAACCTGAAAAGTTCAAGACTCTAGGTACTTCCTTTCGAAAGTTACAGCGTACACGGCCGGGCGGACGGACTTAATCAATTTTGACCACGGAGTCTTCATCAGTGAGTCCAATATAGTCGTTTGAGACCAATTTCGGCTCAAAATTCGAAAATTAGAGACATCATGACGAAATGATAACGCGCTGTTCCGCAGAACAAGCGCGTAAAAAGTGAAAAATACAGTCGTAGCGGTCGTTCACAGGAAAATATTTATTTGGTTCGTGTAAGTGTTACTGAAGACCCTGGAATGTACATTAGACGACGTTCACAAGAAGTTGGACTTAGTTGTTCGACAACATGGCGTATTTTATACGGGGATTCAGCTCTGAAGGCATATAAGGTTCAAATAACACAGGAACTTAAGCCACTAGATCATTTAAAACGCCGTTCATTTATCAATTTCATCAAGGAACAACCAGCTGATTTTTCTCAAAAAATCATGTTTTCCGATGAGGCATATTTTCAACTTGGTGGCTTTAATGAATAAATTTGTCATATCTGGGGTGAGGAAAATCCACGAATTATTCATGAGAAACCTATGCATCCTAAACAAGTCACTCTTTGTTGTGCATTATAGTCAGGAGGTGTAATTGGATCTTACTTCTTTGAAAATGCTGTAATTGTCAATGGTTATCGATACCATCTGATGATAATCGAATTTTTGTGGCCTGAATTGATGAATATTGATCTGGAGGACATTTGGTTTCAACAGGATAGCGCTACAGCTCACTTGGCTAATAAAACAATTGATTTAGACAAAAATTTCCTGGACGAATAATCACCAGAAACGGTGATGTCAATCGGCCACCAATATCATGTGATTGGACAACGATGGACTATTTTCTGTGGAGTTATGTGAAAATCCAGGTCTATAAGAATAACCCACAATCGATTCCTGAACTGAAGGATGAAATTATTCGTTTCATTAGTGAGATAGAATCTCAACTATGTAAAATGTCATTGAAAATTTCAACGAAAAAGTGGATGTCTGTAGAGCTGCAAGAGGAGAGCATTTAACAGATATTATTTTTCGTATATAAATGTCATAACTGATAATTCAATTTCCAATAGAAAGTTTTTGGAAATGAAGAGAAATAAAAAAATACACACCCACATTTAGTTCAAATATAGAAATTGCTATCATTGCTTGTACTTTTCACTTATTGATTCGAAAATGCAGAGCACTTTTTTTCTCATTTTTTTCCTCTACATAGCTCACGTAATTCAGAAAGGTTGACAGAAATGATCATTATAATATTATTACCTATACAAGGAGTAATAGGGTTGATGTAAAATATTTGAGAAAGCGTCTATACTGATCATATCCAACAAAAAAAGTACTAAAAACTTTTTTCTGGAACCGAATAGTTCTTCAGGTATCAGTTATTTTGTATCTTTTGAAAACTTTCCTACCGTGCTTCATGAAAGAGACTATATCTCCAGAAAGACAAATCTTACGGCGATAAATGTACCCTTAATCGATAGATGACAAGATCCCACATTGACCTATTTGATTTTGTAGGAGCAAAATTTAACAGGAACCAAAAGAACACAGTTCCTTTGGAAAATTCGTTACATTGAAGAAATAAACCTCAAATTTCATCGAAAATTATCTCGAAAAATGTATCTATTGATTTGATAATTGTGAAAACTTCCTGGAGAATCAGATTCAATATGTGGCAAGTTAAGCAAGAAAAAAATGTAGAAAAGCACTGACGTGAGGTCAGGAGCTTCTACGCGCTTGTTTCAATTGGTCCCAAGTCACCTGCTCATTGACCCCTCCAAACGCAGTTTTACTTTATATTTGGAGATCTTCTTTTCATATAATCCTTTGAACTTCTGGATGAACCTCCAAGCTAATAATTACATTTCCCAATCAAGTGATGACATATTTAAATTCGATCCTATCCGTAGTTTTGAAAATATTTGTATGTGTATATCTACGATCTATCATTAGGCGGATTTTACCCATTCACGAAAACGGCCATCGTATTTGAGTCACGAATCAATGAACCTACAAGCTATTATTTTTCCATCAAGTACCAGATTTAAATTGGATTTAATCTGTGTTTTTGACAATATTGGAAAAATAAAATGGTGAATGGGTATACCTACGAAATCTTTGGACGGATTTTACCCATTCACGAATTCAACCTTCGTAATCAATCCCCAAACCTTCTCTACAAATATAGAGTCTGCAGGTCATTTCTCTCAAAAGTTAATTTGTTTGCGACTGAAACTGAAATAATATTCTGATAGACTAGATAATTGTTGAGCACGTTCGAAGTTTGATTCGATAGCCGCATTCGTGAATTGCTAAAATCCACCCAATGGTTTCCCAGATATACCTATTCCAAAATTGGAGATCGGATCGCATTTATATATAATTGACTGAAAAAAAAGAATTTGAAGGCTCATGAAGAATTTCGTGAGGACCATATGATTAGGAGAATTTCTTCAAATTGTTACTTATGAAACGATCATCACAAAATTTTGCTTATATTTGCATATCTGCAGTTTCAACTAGTTACTTAGTTTCATTATGATCGGATCAGTAATTTTTGAGTTCATGCATAAATAAGAGCGATAACGAGGAAAGAACTGAAGAATTCGACAACGTTTTTCCCAATATTTCCGAAGATAAATATCGGATCGAACTGAAACACTGCTGTTAAACATTGACTTCAGGGTCTGTGAGGTTTTCTATTGAAAACAGAAGAAAATTTTCCAAATTAATTTTTTTTGAAAAATTGGAAAATCTTAGATTTCAATTTTTACGGTTACCATCTCCATACACTTTCGCATATGGTTGTTAGTCTGTGTTCTTCACTAACTTGAAAGTTCATTTCTAATCGCGATATTTCTTTTCAAGATATTGGAAAAATATCCACAAAATTTCAAAAAGCCACGAATGAGAATGAATGTCGGATCAATTTGAAGCACTTTGCCAAATCTCATTGAAATCTGATGAATAATTTCTGAGAAAACTAGTTTTTCGAATGAATATTTTCTTCACATTCATTTATCGAAACGAACTACACAAGAAATTTAGGACAAAGTGGCCCCTCCGTATTTTTCAACTAATTTGAATCTGATCGCGTCAGTACCGATCGAAATATAAAGGAAATAGCCTCGAAATTTCTAATAAGACCGACATTTTTTTTCCAACAGTCACTCTTTCTTATTCTTTTCACCACAAAAGCCCAGAAGTTGTGTTATCACGTAATGGTCGAATTCGTTTCATTCTTTGATATATGGACAGTGCCAGATTATGAGTAAAGAGGAATTGGTTAGTCTAATACTACAGTCTCACTAAGGATCCAGACATTATAGTCGATATCAGTAGACACTGATGAATTCAGAAATTACATGAAATTCTTATTGAGCCATGATGTGAAATCAGGTCTTTCCACGCGATTGTTCGAATTATTACATCAACACATAATTTAGCATCTTGTGACGCTTTGGTATTTTTCAACCGATCACGAAGTTTCAATCTGATTGCATTCGTTCTTCTTGAGCTATTGCGAATTTAGCGTTGAAATTCCAATTAAGAATGAAATTTGACATATTATTTTCCTTATATATCCGAAAGTTAACATCAGATAATCTTGCGAAATTATCGAATAAGATATTTTTTAACATTCGGATCTACACAGAATTTTGCACCAAATTGCGCGTTGGTATTTCAAAACTATATGCACAGTTTCAATCTGCATGAGCTATCGAGGTATCAACCTTAAAATTTGAAATAGGCCTAACTCCGAAACTATTCGGAATATTTCACCATTAACGAACTTAACCCAGATATTTGGACTCTCAACCTAATCTGGCAATTTCGAGTCGCTTTCCTTCGAAAGTTACAGCACATACGGCCGGCCGGACGGAAGGACAGATAGAATTAAATTTGAGCACGGATTCTCCTTCAGGGTGTTGAACTCAATCTGCGACTCAAAATTTTCGAAAATTGCAGACTTTGTGACGAAACGATAACTCACTGTTCCCCAGAATTCTTGTTAACAGGCGCGTAAAAATCCCTGATGTAGGAAAATGACGCACCTCTAGCAGAAACGTAAGCACCGCAATGGAAAACATTGGAGTAGATATAATAGGTATCTGAAACTGCCTATTTACTCTCTAATGATCTCATATTGGTTTTTCTTAGTAGGGGAATTGGAAAATATTCGAAAATTTCAATTAAAATCAATTTAGAAATTTATCATACTTGAAATAAAATTATGACAAGGCATTTGGGTGAAAAAGGCAACACTTTTGTTCAAATGTATTGCTCATATTCGATGATTCTTCCTCGATGACGTCACTGATGTTTACTAGCGGACGATTCCGAAATCAATAAGGAAGCGGAAAGAATGGTGGTCCAAGTAGTTGAGGTCCAATTTGTACCATACACAATTAATTCTGAAGTCGTGCTGATAGTGATTGACCAATATTGTATGTGGATTCTCACGGCTCTACACATTCGCCTTACCAATTCTCGTGGGAGTAGAATTGTTTGTCTATGAAATTTCAGTCCTGCCGAATTTGGTAAAATACCGTCAGGAAATAAAATAATAAATAAAGTATGGTGGCATACTTCGTCTTCTAATAATTTGGTTGACCGTCATGTGAGATTCCTAAAGCTATTCGTCAAGAACTCAAAATTGGTTAATTATCTACTGATATTAACGTTGCATAAGATTGGGATAAATTTCCTTTTTCGTCTTTTGAACATTACCTATTTCACACATACGGTAATGAATAGTTGAAAAACAACATGAGTTCATTAGGAAACCGGAAGGTATTCAATTCAAAAAAGTCTACTTGTTAAAGGCTATTGATATAACAATTAAATACATATTTTTCTGTATTACCTTTACATAATATCTTTCGATATTGATTTGATATCTTACGATATACTTTTATGTCTTCGACGTACTACGCCTTCAATGACAAAATTATTATATCAACATCATATAATGATCAAAGTAAAAAACTTGAGAAAAGTGTAAAAGTATATCGTAAGATATCAAATCAATATCGAAAGATATTATGTAAAGGTAATATAGAAAAATCTGTATTTAATTGTTGTTGAACCGGAAGGTAGTCCAAGTTATCATTTCTATTGAAATTTTCCGAGCGAAACTAAATACGGTGTATATGGAATCTTGTTCTCTCTGGATTAAGGATACATTTAGCCTCGTAAGTTCCGGAAATATAGTCTCTTTTCCGGAGCAAGGCAGGGAAGTTTTCAAATAACTGATTATACGAAAAAACCATGGAGTTTGAGGAAACATTTTTTGGTAAATTTTTTGTTGGAAATGATATTCACTATCACCTTCTTGAATATTTCACATCAACTCTGTTATATCCTGTATATTCAATCATATGTATGACGAATAATATACCATTGTTAAAGACAGCCCCATAAACACCGTCGCTAACATTAGGACCCGCGATACTTCCTTCCTAATATACATTTTGATCCTATACGCCAACCTTGTAATGAACTCGAATTACCAAACACCAAAGATGCATCAATCAGTTGGCAGAAAATAGTTTGATTAATTTTTGGCATTCTTCATTTTATTAATTGTGCATCATTTTCACGACAATATTTGCAGAACTATTCGAATAAGTGCTTTTCATCTTCCGCTATCAATAGACCAATGGTAACAAGTTGCCAACAAGGTTGGTGGCCTGGTTGCTCTCATGTTGGCAGTATTGTTTCAGGTTCGCAAATCACAGCCGATAACCCATCGCTGATATTAGTTTTAGTAAGGACCCTGGAGGATGAACGGTAGCATTCATCAACGCGAGTGACATCGATAGATTGAGCCTAATTCATGGAAAAATTCAATTGAGGAATAATCTACAGAGTGATTTCAGCAAGCCCATGAAACGGATATGATAAGTGGAAGTAGCTTAGTGAGTAGAGCTGATCGGAAGGTCTGAGGTTCTATTTCGGGCTGAGGACGGTACCATCCACCATTCAGTCTCGCCTGCAGCGGTGTGGGGACACAGTAACAAGGCCTACACCGAACACTTCCGGTCTCCTAACTCAAAAACTCCTAGAGAAAAATAGTATAATCCGCAACAATATCAATTTCACCTCCAACCAGACCGAACACGATAAAGACTTTCAAAAACTGATATTATAGAGAACGCCTTCTCATTAGGAGCTATGTGAACCTGGCAATTGACCTTGAAATTTTCTCGTGAAAATTTTGTGATCGATTGTACCCGGTAGGTACCCGATTGTATCACAAAAATTTTCGTTTGTAACCCTAGCGTTTTCTCTATACAGCCATTATAGTAACTTTTGAACACACAGGCACCCCAAAGAAAAATCGAAAATTCTTCATGAAAACTTGGTGAAGGATTGTAGGTAGGAACCCGATTGCACCACATTTCTTTTTGCTGAAATTCCCATGGTCTTTTTGTAAATCAATTCGAAATTTTTTTTCTTCAACTCGTGATTGGCCGATAATCGATGGAATTTTTGTGTGAAAATTCTGTGGTCGATTGTACCCCGTAGGTACCCGATTGTACCACAAAAATTTTTGTTTGTACCACTAACGTTTTCGTTATACAGCCATTATAACTTTTGAACCCACCGATACCCAAAAAAATTTTTTTTTATTTTTTCGTGAAAACTTGGTGAAGTATTGTACCATGTAGGTACCCGATTGTACCACATTTATTTTTGCTGAAATCCCCGTGTTTTTTTTTACACATCAATTCGAAATTTTTTCTTCTCTTCAACTCGTGATTGGCCGATAATTGATGGAATTTTTGTATGAAAATTCTGTGGTCAATTGTAACCGGTAGGTACCCGATTGTACCACAAAAATTTTCGTTTGTAACCCTAGCGTTTTCTCTATACAGCCATTACAGTAACTTTTGAACCCACAGGCACCCCAAAAAAAAATCGAAAATTCTTCATGAAAACTTGGTGAAGGATTGTACCAGGTAGGAACCCGATTGTGCCACATTTCTTTTTGCTGAAATTCCCATGGTCTTTTTGTAAATCAATTCGAAATTTTTTCTCCTCAACTCGTGATTGGCCGATAATCGATGGAATTTTTGTGAGAAAATTCTGTGGTCGATTGTACCTGGTAGGTACCCGATTGTATGACAAAAATTTTACATCAACCTGAGATTATAATCTGGAATTATACTGGGATATTTCATTAATGTACGATGAAGAGCATTCCAGTGCTGCAAATCATAAAAGTGAAAATTTAAAGAGTCTACACCATGTTTATCTACGGCAACGAAATGTTCATGTATATAATGTGGATAAGTTCAGAGCTAAACGCGCAGTGATTAGTTGGTTATTCACATGGGTGAATAACTTTAACTTAGGTACTCTCGGTTTGATAGTTAGCACATATTTTTAATTTCAATCCTTACTGATTCTATAATATAATATCTAGTACAATAATGCCTAAAGCACATTTCGGAAACAAATTCCTTCGTCGAGAGACATCGTTAAGTTCATATGAGATTTCTAGTCCTCCATCCATGAGACTCATCCAATAAATTTCAATGGAGGTGTGAAAGGCCTTGAAAGTATAAAAGGAAATAATACAATCAAACATCCATACAGCAATTATAATCCATCATACGATTCTCGAGGAAGAACACGAACTTATGATTCCTATGAGCGACAGATGAATTTCCCATTGGGCTGGATGTAATCTTGATATCATCCATTGAATGATGTTTTTTTTTATAAAATATGGAATATTCTTTCCATTTTCGCAAGCTCCTATGAGAATGGAACAAAAAAATCGAATCGCTATGTAGCACAAATCTGGAAGTTCGAACCGA
Organism: Myrrha octodecimguttata; assembly: GCA_958510865.1. Lineage (NCBI taxonomy): Eukaryota > Metazoa > Arthropoda > Insecta > Coleoptera > Coccinellidae > Myrrha > Myrrha octodecimguttata. The sequence goes on along the minus strand of OY294057.1, from coordinate 426,180 downwards.
AATGAGGTGGATATTTGCCTACCTAGGTACCTACTCGTTACAAATCTAAACTTAATTTTGACGGAGAAATTCCGATTTTTTCAGCTGCCGACAAATACAGAATTCATAATTACTGTATAGAACAAACAATATGAAAAATTTAAATTAATGTCCGATCACAAAATTTTGAAGCAAACATTTTCATTTAAATTGCAATTTATTTTTGGGTGTCGGTGGGTTCAAAAGTTATAATGGCTGTATAAAGAAAATTTTGTGGTATAATCGGGTACCTACCAGGTGAAATCGACCACAGAATGTTCACACCTAAATTCCATCGATTCTCGGCCAATCACGAGTTAAAGAGAAAAAAAATGTCGAATTGATGTGTAAAAAAATCCATGGGGATTTCAGCAAAAATAGAAGTGATACAATCGGGTACCTACCTGGTACAATCCTTCACCAAGATCTCATGAGGAAATTTCGAATTTTTTTTGGGTGCCGGTGGGTTCAAAAGTTATAATGGCTGTATAGAGAAAACGTTAGGGGTACAAACGAAAATTTTTGTGGTACAATCGGGTACCTACCGGGTACAATCGACCACAGAATTTTCATACAAAAATTCCATCAATAATCGACCAATCACGAGTTGAAGAGAAAAAAAAATTTCGAATTGATGTGTAAAAAAAAACCATGGGGATTTCAGCGAAAATAAATGTGGTGCAATCGGGTTCCTAAATACAATACTCCACCAAGTGTTCATGAAAAAATAAAAAAAAAAATTTTCGGTATCGGTGTGTTCAAAAGTTATAATGGCTGTATAACGAAAACGTTAGGGGTACAAACAAAAATTTTTGAAGTACAATCGGGTACCTACCGGGTACAATCGACCACACAATTTTCACACAAAAATTCCATCGATTATCGGCCAAGCACAAGTTGAAGAAAAAAAAAATTTCGAATTGATGTGCAAAAAAAACCATGGGGTTTTCAGCAAAAATAAAAGTGGTACAATCGGGTACCTACCTGGTACAATCCTTCACCAAACTTTCATGAGGAAATTTCGATTTTTTTTTTTGGGGTGCCGGTGGGTTCAAAAGTTATAATCGCTGTATAGAGAAAACGTTAGGGGTACAAACAGAAATTTTTGTGGTACAATCGAGTACCTACCGGGTACAATCGACCACAGAATTTTCGTAAAAAATTTCATCAATGGTCGGCCAATCACGAGTTGAAGAGAAGAAAAAATTTCGAATTGATGTGTAAAAAAACCATGGGGATTTCAGCAAAAATAAAAGTGGTACAATCGGGTACCTAAATGGTACAATACTTCACAAAGTTTTCATGAAAAAATCAAAAAAATTTTTTTCGGGTATCGGTGGCTTCAAAAGTTATAATGGCTGTATAGAGAAAACGTTAAGGGTACAAACAGAAATTTTTGAGGTACAATCGGGTACCTACGGGGTACAATCAACCACAGAATTTTCACACAAAAATTCCATCGATTATCGGCCAATCACGAGTTGAAGAAAAAAAAAATTTCGAATCGATGTGCAAAAAAAACCATGGGGATTTCAGCAGAAATAAATGTGGTACAATCGGGTACCTACCTGGTACAATCCTCCACCAAGTTTTCATGAAGAAATTTCGATTTTTTTTCTGGGTGCCGGTGGGTTCAAAAGTTATAATGGCTGTATAGAAAAAACGCTAGGGGTAGAAACGAAAATTTTTGTGGTACAATCGAGTACCTACCGGGTACAATCGACCACAGAATTTTCATACAAAAATTCCATCAATTATCGGCCAATCACGAGTTGAAGAGAAAAAAAATTTCGAATTGATGTGTAAAAAAAACCATGGGGATTTCAGCAAAAATAAAAGTGGTACAATCGGGTACCTACCTGGTACAATCCTTCACCAAGTTTTCATGAGGAAATTTCGAATTTTTTTTTTGTGTGTCGGTGGGTTCAAAAGTTATAATGGCTGTATAGAGAAAACGTTAGGGGTACAAACGAAAATTTTTGTGGTAAAATCGGGTACCTACCGGGTACAATCGATCACAAAATTTTCACGAGAAAATTTCAAGGTCAATTGCCAGGTTCACATAGCTCTCATTTGGTTGGTTGTAAACCTTGCGGTCGATACGGGTGACAACTAAGTTGATGGCCGCTTGTACAGAGAGCAAAACTCTGTTATGGTGGAAACAAAACATATTATCTCAACACAAGCTTGAAGAATTTCCGTTGAAAGGATTTTTTCAGGAGCACACCATAGTTTGTCATTCTGTACAATTATTAAAGTCGCAGGATTGAACAGGGAAATGCAAAAAACCATCTCATCGGACAGATCAGTTCAAATTCACCGTCCGCCAGGTCTGACAGGTCCAGTATTTTCATGTCATGAAAAATGATTGAATCCACGAAAAAACATTGGCATTCAAGGAGAAAATTTTTTTTTAATTGAAATGAAGGCAATGTGATTGATATAGCTACCACTGAATTTAGCACATGTGAAATGATTGGTGACTCGAGCATTGGATCTCTCTCAACATAGATACACGTGAACATTAATACTTATATTTGATAAGACTTACGCTCGGTGACATTCCCATAATAATCTTTTGGTTATAATATGTTATGGTATAGTATTCGACAAACATACACAATAAACACTGCGTTCGTTAATATCAGCCGAGAGGCGACGGATTTTTGGTCACGTGTTGAATTTAATATAATTGTATTCTGTGAGATGAATCTCTTCGCTCTATCAAAATACTCCGAAGGAAAAGACAGTTATCTACTCGCTCCAATTTGTTTTTGCTTTGTTTTTGTTTCTCTATCGTTCCATCAAAAATGCACCGCCTTTCCTTGACAACAGCGTCGACAGACCTATTTTTTCCCATTCACGATTCAAGAATAGGGACCCTGGATCTAATACACGAACGGCTCACGCAATCTGAGCAGTTTGAGGTAATAATAATAATAATAATAATAATAATAGGAACTCTTATTCATCCTTTGAGACGAATAAAAGTTATTATTATCATTATTATAATTACCTCAGACTGCTCAAATTGCATGAGTCATTCGTTAAACAAATGCCCCTTGTAATAGAGCTGTCAGAATGCTAAACTTCATTCTCTTTGATTACTGGAAACTGTCAAGCTTACGATAAACTTCAAAACTTTTACTTTATCTATGCATTGGGTACATCATATGAATTATACACACCTACATCGATTTCGAGCGATGGACCAAAAGCTCCGGTCATAGTTACGGTTACCAAAACTGACATATAAGCAAAGGATAATCAGTCAATTTGGATAACCATAACTATAACCCGAGCTTTTGGTCCATCGCTTGAAATCGCTACCATTTTCGACGACCCCATCAATGACTATCATTTTCCTTCAACAAGGGCCATTGAAATATATATTTTATTCAATGGTCGTGGACAAAAGCTGCCTTCGTAAATTGCTTCCGAGAGGCGATGGATTTTTTGGTCACGCCACCTTAGATCTCATGGAAATTCCAGTTTTATTTTGGAGTGAACGGAATTGTCCAATTTAATATAATTGTTTTCGGTGAGATAAATCGCTCTGCTCTATCAAAATAGTCCGACGAAAAAGATCGCCATCTACATGCTCCAAATTTGTTTGCCGAGTAGTTGAGATGTGTACTCGCCTTCATCTGGATGTAATCAACGAACGACTCAGGTGCAATCTCAGCAGACTGGGGTAATAAACGAACGCCTCTACAATTATTTACGGTGGATCACAAATAAGACGTTTCTAGTAAATCAAGTATAGGGTCGATAGACGACTGTGGTCCAAGTTGCCAACCCAATAGTTTATTCCAAATTTACTATCACTGGAGAAGATAAGTTTCAGAACAAATTCGATATGATATGGTTCTAGTTATTTGTAAATATCGATAAACGGTGCCTCGGCTCCTCAAACAAGATAATTCATGTTAGTAGTTTATATGGGATATTTTTCGAAAATCAACTTGTTTATTTTGGTTATCAGTTTTCACACGCTTTTGAGAAAGTTCTGTAGATATTCCCATACCAATATGGCCGACAACTTCAGTTCGAAGTCGGCGATTTTGGTATGTGTAAATCCACAGAACTTTCTCAAAAGTGTGTGACACTTTTCAAACGTTATGCCCCCTCCACTCTTTTCCCAACTTTTACGGAATTTGATTGATGAAAAAACGTTCTTTCTGTCACCAGAACGACAGTCAATGTTCTATGGTAACATAATCCACAGCATAACAATCTTTGATTACTTTATGATCCATAGAACTTAGACGAGACAACAATCAACAATGAAAAAATTACTAAATATGGTCTATGGATCATAACGTAAATATAGATTTTTCCATGATGTAAAAAACACGGTGTGCTCATCCAAAAAAAAAGTGAGGCAGCTAACTGAAAATACAAGGAAATATATATTCTGTGCTTCAAATTTGAATGAAAAAGTGACATCATCATTAGTAAACACGATCACAGATGAGCAGATGGATATGTTAGGGCCGTATTTATAGTTGCTACTTGAGGCTTCCTTAGTGAAGGCCGCCTTGAATTTGCTTTTCTATGCAAACAAAACTTGTATTTGTTTGCATAGAAAAGCAAATTCAAGGCGGCCTTCAGTAAGGAAGCCTCAAGGAACAACTATAAATAAGGCCCTTACTTTAGTTCGTTCTGGTGGCAAAGATTGCTTTTTTATCAATGAAATTGCGTAATTAACCTTTTTTTCAGGAGCCAACCGAATATTTCATATTCACGGAACGGAAAACCGGTAACCGAAATAACCAAGTTGATTTGCGGAATATATCCTGAAGCTTCCTTTTGTGCTAGGGAGATTCGGGTATTTGGGTAATCGGAAATTCTTTCCTATTGGCCGACGACGATCACGTGATCGTCAGCCAATAGGGTGAATCTCTCGACCAATAGGATAACGCGAACCTTCACCAGTGATAGTAAATTTAGACGAAATTTGTTTGTTGGCAACTTGGACCGAAGTCGTCTATCGGATCATATTTGGACTACCATATTCTGAAATATCTTTTGAATGCACATAATTTTGAAGGAAACAAAAAAATCCATCAGTTGAGATGATATCGAAGTGCATTCTCCTAACCTTGAACATTGGAATTGTCGACAGGCCATTGAAAGAAGGGAACGTTAATTTTTGACTGGAAAATATTTACGATAAACTTACGCTTTTGTTGTTATCCTTAAGCTGTCACGATAATCTTTTTCGAAGCTCTCCCCAAGGTAGAGGACATCTACAAGTTCTCCCTTTGAATTCTGTAACAGAGTTATTAGACTATTATTGCAGTGTCAAATCTGAGTGACGTTTTTTCGACAAAAACGTTGTTTTTGACATGTAAGCATGCGCAGATTCAGTTTAGGAATAACCATGATGTAAGTAAAACATTGGTGTGCTCATCTGTGATTGATTTACCAATGATGATGTCACTTTTTCATCCAAATTCAAAGGATAGACTATATATTTCCTGGAATTTTAATCTTGCTGACGCTACTTTTTTTCAGATGAGCACACCAAGCAGAAAACAACCCAGCATAAAATCAGCCCTCAAAAGTTGGTTGTATGGGTAGATTTGAGATCTTCAATATGCTCATATGAGAGGGTTTGTCGAACTTCAGAGCACGATCAAATGTGGCCTGTTTTTGGATGTTATTTAATCTCCTTCCTGTTCCATTTTGAACAAATTATAGTTTGCAAAAAATCAAGAAATCAATGACGTCATTAATATATTAATCAATATTCTTCTCGTTGAACGTTTATCGTGGGTTTTTCATTCCACGGCAATCTGATAGCATTGTTTGCTGGTCCGATTTCGAACCGCATCATATAGGTAAATGCCATGATGTAAGTAAGTGCTCATCTGATATCGATTTACGAATGATGACGTCACTTTTTTCTCTCAAATTCATTTCACAGAATATACATTTCCTTGTACTTTTATCTTGCTGACGTCACTTTTGTCAGATGAGCACACCATGTTTTTTACATCATGGGTAAATGCGTAGTTTGAAAAAGGGTATCGTGGGTCCTACAATTCCGAACTAGTTACTATTCTGCCGAGTTCTGTATTCGCAGGTTACCTAAATTCTGTGCCTAGTAGATTACTATTCTGTGACCAGGTTTGGTGGACAGATAAGGAATTATAAGCTTGTTTAATCTAATTAAACGAGCAATTCTTGTACTATATGTATTGATAATATGTTTGAGGGTGAAATGTATACAGGGTGATTCCGGAGGAGACCTTCAGATTTTGGGATAAGTTTAGACTAGTCAAGATAGTCTCGAAACAATGTTTGCTTAATGGTTGGGGGTCTCTATTGAGAATATACAGGGTGATTTGTCAGATTCGACCGATTTTACTTTTATTGATAACTTTGGTATGGCTCATTCGATTTCAATGAAATTTTCAGCGAAGTACAATATTGATGACCACACCCACTAATTTGAAAACTTTTTCCGAAATGAGCGGTCCTTATTTTGATAATTCCAGATTAACTGTGTAGGTTGAAAAAACACCCTGTACATCGCGTTTCCAAAACTACGCTTTCTGTTTACGATTATACTATAATAAGTCATTATTTTAGAGTTTTAATTTTTTTGGCACACTTTTTCCGAGAAATTTTTTTCAAAAAAAGACAATGTCGAAATTTCGCTCCAACCGATTCTACTTTTATTTATAACTTTGGTATGGCTCATCCACTTTTGATGAAATTTGCTGTGTAGAACAATCTAAATGAGTGCATTGAATAATTGCAATAATCTCTCAAAATACAGGGTTGCAATTGTGATAATTTCAGAATTTCAGATTAATTTTTCAGTTGAAAAAAAAACACCCTGTACATTGCTTTTCCAAAACTTTCTTATTCGTTTCAGACTCTACAATAATATGTCATTATTCACAGGGTTTCTATTTCTGTGGCACACCTTCGGTTTTCCGAGAAAAAATAATCATAATCGAAATTTGACGCAAAAGCAGTGAGAATATTTTGCACTAGGTAGTAAATTCCAAGTATATTTCAAGGACGTTGTTTTGTATTAACTCTAGATGTAAGTGGAATATGTATAAAAATGATACGTAGGAAAACTGTTTATTTCGCTTAACTGTATTTAATAGATGAATGACGTATTTACAATAAGGTACTGTGTGTTTCTCGAGTCTCTGATCATAAGTGGTTGAAAAGTTCACAAAATCACACTTTTATGGTAACACAAACCATATGGGAACAGTTTGGGCGCGCACAGGGGTATATTCACTGAATTCTGAACATACCGGCCGCCTTGGAACGTATGAAATACTTTCAATGTTCATTAACTGGAAGTGGACATATTTTCGCAAATGACCGCTTGATGGTTCCATTCTTTGTACGTAAAGTTGCTATGCGGGCGATTCCATCTTTACCAGGGTGGACTTCAATTACACGTCCCATTGTTCAATTCATAGGAGGAACGCCATCTTCTTTCACTACTACTATGGATCCAAGTTCCAATTGAGACTGGGTCACCTTCCATTTCGACCGTTGTTGTAACTCGCTTATATACTCCTTGCTCCATCGTTTCCAGAAGTGCTGCTGTAGTTTTTGTAGCAGTTGATATCGTGATAATCGATTCATCTGTAGATCAGTAACATTTGGATGTGGTACTGAAGTTAGCGATCTACCAACGAGGAAGTGTGCCGGGGTAAGATGTGTAAGATCATTTGGATCGGAAGATAGAGGAAATAAAGGTCTAGAATTCAAAATTGCCTCTATCTGAGTAACGACTGTATAAAATTCTTCAAATGTCAATTTTGCGTCATGAAAAACTCGATATAAATGGAATTTTGTAGATTTCACGCCTGCTTCCCAGATACCCCCCATATGAGGAGAGTAAGGAGGAATGAAATTCCATTGAATCCCTTGCGAAACGGACATATTCGATATGTCGGACTTGTTGACTCTAATGAACTCCCCTAACTCTGATAACTTTCTCGTAGCTCCAACGTAATTTTTTCCGTTATCAGAAAAAATTTGTCTCGGCTTTCCTCTCCGAGATACAAATCTCCGCAAACTTGAGATGAAGCATTCAGTGCTCAAGTCGGTTACCAGTTCAAGGTGTATGGCTTTGGTTGTAAGACAAATAAATAGGCACAAATAACACTTGGATACCTTTGATCCACGACCTTTTCGATCCTTTATCGAAAAAGGTCCAGCGTAATCTGTACCACAAACCTCGAATGGATGTGCTGGTTCTACACGTGCTCGGGGTAGATTTCCCATTATGGGCGCAACAACATTCGTTTTCCGAAACCTTGAACAAACAACACAAGTCCTAACGATCTTTTTTGCAAGATTACGTCCGAATATGGGCCAATATTTTTCTCTCACAGACGCTAATAGTTGTTGTGAGCCTGCATGAAACAATCTTTCGTGTTCATTTTGAAAAATGAGATTAGTTAGATGATCCTTTGCCGGCAGGAGAATCGGATGTTTTTTCGCATATTCGAATTTAGAATGTTTCAAACGACCCCCTACTCTGATGGGACCGTTTTCGATAAATGGATTTAAACTCATTAACTTACTTTTCTTGTCCAAGGCTCTGTTGTTTATCAACTTTTTATAGTCATCCGAAAAAAATAGTGCTTGAGTTATTCTAAGAATTTTCTCGAACGCCTGATCACTTTCTCTCGTAGTCAAAGGACCGAGGTTTCTTTCTTCGATTCGTTTCTTACAGTTTTCTCCCAATCTGCACACATATGCCGCAATACGTTTCAAACGCTGCAGATTGGATCGCCTTCTCACCTCGAAAACGTCTTCGAAATTTTGAACGATAAAAGCCTTGACATTTTCATGTGATTCTGGCAGTGAATTTGAGTCGAATGACGCATTTTGTGGCCACAAGTCCATGGATTTTTGTAACTAAGGAGGTCCGAACCACCACTGTTCTTCTTTTTTCAATTGACTCAGAATCAAGCCTCGACTAAGCAAATCCGCAGGATTATGAGTTGAGGGAACGTGGCGCCAAAGAAATTTTTTTGATAACGTTTGAATCTCCTCCACACGATTATTTACGAATGGTTTTAATAAATTTGGACTAGTTTTCAACCATCCTAAAACAATTGTGGAATCCGTCCACATAAAACACTCGTTTAATTCGATGTCTAACGAATTAATTATTTTTGTGGCAAGTCTTGCAGCGACAAGTGCTCCACATAGTTCTAATTTTGGGATTGTCAACGATTTGAGTGGTGCTACCTTGGACTTGGCACACAAAAGATGTACGAAGACTTCACCCTCGTTATTCACCGATCTAATGTAAATGCAACTTCCATACGCTTGAACTGAACTATCGCAAAAGGCATGAAGTTGTACGTTTATTGCGTTCCTACAAATGACTCTCCTGTTGATTTGTAGGTCATTTAGTTCCTTGATTTCGTCATTGAATTTCAACCAAGATTTTAATAGGCTATTGGGTAACTTTTCATCCCAATCTAGTTTTTCCAGCCATAATTTTTGCAACATTATTTTTACGGAAATTATAACCGGACATAAAATACCTAACGGGTCGAAAATCTTCGATATATTTGAAAGAATTGCTCGCTTTGTATTCTCCGAACTGAAGTGTAGATTTTTCGCACAAAAAACTAATTCATCAGACGTGCATATCCAACCAAGTCCCAAGGTCTTGTTGACTGTAGAAGTCCAGTTGAAGGAAAGAATATTTTCACTCCTATCATGCGTAACTTGGTTTAATGATTTGGGATCGTTGCTTTTCCATTTCCGTAAGTTGAAGCCTCCGGACTTCATGATTGATTGAAGATCTGAACATAAATTTCGAATTTCGCTCAGATCGTTTCTGCCGAATAATAAATCATCTACATAAAAATTATTTTTTATTATTTTCGAAATTTCCGGTGAAGTTTCGTTGCATTCATCTGCTAATGTATCTAAACACTTAGTGGCTAAGTACGGTACTGAAGCGGTTCCATATGTCACTGTTAAAAGTTCATATTCATCGATTTCTTCCATCCTACTCCATCTCCACATAATTCTTTGTAAACTTTGTTGACTTTCATGAATTTTGACCTGGCGATACATTTTCTCAATGTCTGCTGTAACTACGTAAAGTGGTTCACGAAATCTCAACAAGATGGAAAATAAATCAGCCTGAATTGTCGGTCCAACCATCTGTAGATCGTTGAGTGACACCCCAGTGGAACTAGGTGACGACGCATTGAAAACGACTCTGAGCTTGGTCGTATCCCTATCACGTTTCAAAACCCCGTGATGCGGTAGGTAATAACATACGGAACGGTTTGAATTTTTTGAAATCTTTCGCATGTGTCCTAACGCTTCATATTCTCGAATGAAGCCGTGATAAAGCCCTTTCAATTCAAGATTATGTTCCAATCTGCTTTCCAACGCAACGAATTGACGTAGAGCTATTTGTGAGGAATCGCCTAGTTTTTTAATGTCATCTTTCAGCGGAAAAGACGCAACAAATTTTCCATCAGTTGTTCTGCGTGTATTCAATTTGAAGTGTTCCTCGCATAGTTTCTCTTCAATTGAGTATTGCCTTTGATCTGGAACTTCCTCAATTTCCCAAAATCGCGCTAACTGCTCCTGAATATCAAATTCCCTTAACAAATTACAGGTAACATGATCGATATTCCCGGAGTCCCGAATGGGACCTGAAACTATCCAACCCAAAGCAGTCTCCTGTAAGATGGGCTGATGATCCCCAATCCGTACCTGTCCCCGCCGCAATAGATGCCAAAATACATCAGCTCCCAACAGCATGTCTATTCTTCCTGCTTCTCGGAACTCAGGATCGGCTAATGCTACGTTTTTAGGAATTTTTATCGAATTTTGATCATTGGTAATACGAAACATGATATTTCAGTTTTGAAATCTCTCTGTTGGGAACTTAGTGAAATGACGCACCTTACCTGAATCTGCGAAACCGAATTGTTCAATCCTGATACCGATAAATTGGTTTTCGTGATATTCAAATTCAATTGTTGACACAACTCCGAAGTGATTATAGAAATTTGACTACCCGAATCCAATATACACCTGGCTCTGTGACCTATCCCGTTCGCATCGTGAGCTATAATTTTTGCAGTAGACAGTAGAACCTGATTCTCTGCAATTCCCGAAAATGTTTTCGAATTAAAATTAGTCTCCGTTTCACCCGGTATTTCTTTAACATGACTAAACTCATGTAGGATCGTGTTGTGTGGTTTTTTCCACACCTTACAAGAACCGAATCGACAGGATTCATGTCGGTGTCCTGTTCTCAGACAATTGTGACAAAGTTTCAAAATTTTTATTTGTTCCCATCTGGCAGAAAGAGATAGATTTTGAAATTCGCTACATTGATAAAGGTGATGTCCTTTCTTGCAATATGAGCAAATTACCGACGATTTATGTGAGCCTTGATTATGGGACGCATCCCTGGTTTTGGATGCCCTTTCTTCCGAGAAAAACGATCTGTTTTGCACTTTCGACTTTGGAACATAATCGCGTTGTCTATCTCATTTTCCCATTTCTATTATTTCCAATAAATCCGCTCTATTATTCAAAACTTCAATGAGATTACTCAGTTTTGGATGGTTTTGGCTTATGGTCAAAACTTCCCATTCTCTCACCGTGTTTGCATCTAATTTGGAAGTGATCATGTAGCTCAACAAAGGATCCCAATTCTCTATCTCTACTTCTAACAATTTCAAGGATTTCAAATTATTGTTGATTGAATCGACCATGTTCCGCAATCTTTCAGACGATTCTTGCATTATTTGTTCCAGGTTGAAGAAAACTTTGATGTGATTATTTATTAACAATTTCACATTATTGTACCTTTCGCACAGGGTGGTCCAAGCTTGCTTATAATTTGCCGCACTGTGCTCAATACACGAAATTACTCTGAATGCTTTTTCCTCTAGAGAGGCTCTCAAATATTGGAATTTCAGTATATCCGATAATCGATTATTATCGTGAATTACCGAAACAAAGGAATCATGAAATTCTAGCCACGAACTCATATCTCCTTTGAATTTTATGAGTGGCATGTCTGGCAATTTTACATTGCTTACAACTTGACCTACACCTTGAGCTAGCAACGGCTCTGCAATAGGAGTTTTATTTTGAATTTTGTTGAATTCAATGATATTGCCAGCTAACGCCTTTATTGCATGATATTCCGCTTCGAATATCTCCGTTTCCGCAATGATATCATCGTCTCCGACATCTGACCCTAACAAAAGTTCCTGAATTTTCTCGAATTCATCAATAAGAAGTGAAAACTTAGCCAATCGTTCTTCCACTTCTTTCAAAGCTACATTTGTTAAAGTAACTTCTCCCGTGTCTTTATTTAAATCCGATGAACAATTAATATATTTTTTGAATGAAGTTAGTTTCGCCTTAATTGCACCTCGTTTTCTAATTAAATTGTCCGACATTTCTACTTTAACGCTTAGAGAAATCGAAACTCGCAAATTTCAAACTATATCGCCGGGAACAAAATCTGAATTAAACCCCTTAAAGTGTGATTGGAATCAAATCAATCTTGACGCAAATATTGGGTGACTATATGAACAAAGAAATCCACAAAACTTGACCTATATTGTTTCTGACAATCTCTATTTAGCGCGATTGAAACCAAACCAACCTAGACGCAAAATATCGAGTGATGCAGTTAAATACAGTATTTACCCAATTAAGACAATTATTTCAATGAAGAAAGAAAATGGAATAGGAACGGCTCACCCTTGGTTAGTGTTGAATCACTTCGCATCGATAAATTCTTCGTTGAAGACAGGTAGCTTGACGTATCCAAATCCGATTTTCACCAAACTTGCACTGGTTGCACTGATTAGTTTTCACTCTAATCGGGTTCGAAGGACCAAATGTTTTGAATTAACTCTAGATGTAAGTGGAATATGTATAAAAATGATACGTAGGAAAACTGTTTATTTCGCTTAACTGTATTTAATAGATGAATGACGTATTTACAATAAGGTACTGTGTGTTTCTCGAGTCTCTGATCACTGAATTCTGAACAGACGTAAAGCAGTTTTCAGATTCTAAATTATTCTTTTCAAATTCCAAAGTCTTATTGAATTACTCATATTCTGTATAAAATCATTCAATTCAGAATATTACTTCATATGCACATAAACTAAACAAACTACACACATGAAAACAAATATTGAAAATACATACGAAACAAATGACAAGTGGACTTTAGGATCAACAGAAAATTTGCACTGAATTTTCGAAATGGTTTCTTCTTTTTCGAATACATACTTGCGCCCGTTTTTCTAATTTTGCAAACGACATTATTGAACGAAATCGCATAACGTCTCTGCTTCATGGAAATAACCCTTATATTGAAAAGCGGAGGTTTGCAAAAAAATTAAAGTTATTTCCTGAATAGAATGATTTCATATAGAGAATGAGCAATTGAAAATAAATCTCTAATTTCAAAAGAATATTTTAGAAGTGACAAACAACTTTGCATCCACGAACAATACAGCTTTCCTACCTAGTGCAGAATACTCTCACTGCTTGTGAGCCAAATTCCGATTATGCTCTTCTTCAAAAATGTTTCCTAGGAAAACCGGAGGTGTGCTAAAGAAGTTAAAAACCTCTCAATAATGACATATTATGGTAGAATTTGAAACGAATAAAAAATTCTTGGAAAAGCAATGTACAAGGTGTTATTTTTTTCAACTGCACAATTGATCTGAAATTATCACAATTACAACCCTGCACTTTGAGAGATTGTTTCAGTTATTGAATGTACCCAGTCAGATTGTTCTACACTCCAAATTCACCAAAATCGGATGAGCCCTACTAAAGTTATTGATAAAAGTAGAATCGATTGCATCGAAATCTTGACATTGTCTTCTTTTGAAAAAAATTTCTCGAAAAACTAGAAGTGTGCCAAAAAACTAGAATCTCTCAAATAATGTTTTATTATAGTAGAATCGTAAACAGATAGCGTAGTTCAGGAAACGCGATGTCCAGGGTGTTTTTTCAACCTGCAGAATAAATCTGGAATTATCACAATAGCAACCACTTATTTTGAAAAAAATTTTGAAATTAATGAATGTGCTCATCAATATTGTACTTCGCTGAAAATTTCATCAAAATCGAATAGGCCATACAAAAGTTATCAATAAGAGTAAAATAAGTCGAATCGGACAAATCACCCTGTATATTCTCAATAGAGACCCCTAACCATAAACCAAATATTGTTTCGAGACTGTTTTGACTACTGTAAATTCATCCCAAAATCTGACAGTCTCCTTCGGAATCACCCTGTATATGAATAAATAAATAAATGTTAATATAGTAATGTGTAATGTTTTCAAGTATTTTAAACAACTTTGCCAAGCATTCGCATTTTATATGAGAACACTCATCACGGCTAAAACTTTCGTTATATACATTTCAAGACTCATTTTCGTCAGTCTTAACACTTAAAAAAATTATTTCTGAGTTGACATTTTGAATTGGCAGTAAAATATGACAACTCAAGCTGAAGGCGAGACATTTGGAAACAAAAATTCCAACTACTTCGTCATATAATTTAAAACTTTCAAGGAATACTTGGAATTGGAAACTCACCTGCGGGACCGTCTTGTCTGGACGTGAGCTAGGCTGTTGAATGAAAAAGATAATTAGTTTGAAGAAAACCACAAAATATTCAATATATAGTCAAGCATCACGCGTACAAAAAATAATCATGTATTGTGATGAACTTTCGGAATTAATGAAGAATAGTTTTTCATGCCTCTTGTCGGTGGCGAAAGCATAAAAGATGATTCTAAATGAAAGGTTATCTCTAAGAAAAATTTTAGACTTTTTCCTGCAGATCGCTGTTCTTATGTCGTAGTTTGATAAAAAATCAAGCTCATTTATAAATAGGTACCTATTTACAAGGTCCGGCAGAGGACTCGGACGTTTTTGAAACAATCGTAGCCTCGGTAATAGGTCTGTCTGTTGCATGTAACACGAATTATCATATTTTTATGTTTTTCTGATTTTATATTGATACAAAATCATAATGTATGCTATTTTACACTTCAACAATTCGCGAATTTCGAATAATTCTGTATTAAAAATGGCCAAATCGGGACTCAAGGTCGAACGGGAAAAACACTTCAGATCGCCTCTACGTCACTCGTTATTATACGATTCACCCGATCGATACAGCCCGACGCTGCCTATTGGCTTACTAGAGAGAAAAGTACAAGAGAAAGGGAGAGAGTGGATATATCCCTCTGAATAAAGAACAACAGGAAGGAGCATAATGCCTCACAAAGTGGGTCCGGGATGGATATTGCATATGGCCGACTTCCCTTTCACTATGAAGAGGGAACAACTTGTTCCGAGACTTCTTTGTCTGAAGAAACTAACTAATATGAGTCATACTTTGAGGTTCATATGGGCGCCTATGTCCCCCTTATACATATACGAAATATAAAAGCGTTGAACTTCTTCCTGTTGTTCTTTAAACAAAGATATATCCCCATACGTCACGGAAACCGCGAACTGGGTCCGTTCAAACAAGCGACATGCGGAACCAAATTTAAAAGAGCATTTTCTCGTTAAAAATTGAAATTTTTGATGGCGGTTAAAGTTTTTCAGTGGTCTTACGGATATAATATTCGATTCCAATGATTAAAAAATGCATGCAAGAGACTTATTGTTACTCATAAAAATTTTCATAAAACAATTTGGATTCAGAATTTCAAAGCATTTTGGAATTACAGGTGAGAAAAATCACATCAGTAAGGTGGCGTCCTTGTTTCGCGATACACTCCTGGGTCCCTGTTCTTGAATAGGGGAAGGGAGAAAATAGTCGTGTCGACGCTGTTGTTAAGGGAGCGCGGTGCATATTTGATGGAACGATAGAGAACGTTCATTCCATCACATTCAAAAATAGGGTCCCTGCAGTATTTCTTGGAAGTTTCCGAAAACTGTTTCCAACTTTGCACTTTGAACTGCGGCGACTTCCACGCGAATGGCTTCCTTCATTTCCTCCAATATCCGGAGCTTGTGTTGGTAAACTCATGCTTTGAGATATCCCCTTATAAAAAAAGTCGCAGATGGCCAAATCTGGGGACCGGGGAGGCCAACGAACGTCACTAAACCTGGAAATAAGGCGGCCAAGGAAGAGAGGACGAGTAACGTTCATTGTTGCTGTGGCTGTGTGGGCGGTCGCCCCATCCTGTTGGAACCACACACGTCGAATTGGAACACGACGTCTTCTTTATTTAGGTGGAAAGAAGTTGGTTATCATTCCGATAAAGCGTTCACGGTAACAGCATTGACATTGACGTTTTCAAAGAAGTAAGGGCCGATTATGCAAGATTGTTATACTGCGCAACAAACGGTCGCTTTAGGGCTATGCAGCGGCCTTTCGTGTATTTGTTGGGGATTTTTATCAGCCCAATAACGGGAATTTTGCTGATAAACGTGGCCATTGAGGTGAACGTGAGCCACATCGCTCACGAACAAAATGAGATTCACATTTTGCTCAACAGATGCTTCCATCTTACGGGCGAAGTGCATTCGATGTGCATAACACCCTGGCTGTAACTATTACACAGCGACCAATTTGTAGGAATGAAACCGCAGTTCTGATCACTGAGGCGATGTTCAGCAGATCGACTCGGACTGCGAAAAATTGCTTGTCGCACTCCTTCAATTTTCTCAAGATTTCGAATTGTTCGTTGATCTCCTGGTGGTCTTTTCCTCATCAATTCACCTCGTGTCCTGAGAGCTTCAATCCAACGAAAAATGGTGTTTCGAGAGGGAACAGCTCGCTTTCGATGGATATTGAAATCGCGACGAATCTCTCGCTGAATAGCCGTAACGGACTCGTTATTGCGGACGTATCATTCGTAATCAAAAACGCGGTGCTCTACAGTCCACAGGTTCATGGTTTCAACTTGTAAAAAAATGCTAAGACCTACCGAATTCAACGGCTCCTTCCCCACATATGTCGACCCAATAGGGGGGAGTACGAGCCGTTTCAAAAACGTCAGTCCACTGCCGGACCCTACATATCGATTTTGTTGTCAATTCGCCTTATAAAACTAGAGCCCGTGGCCGCCAGACTTTCGTCATTTTATAAAAGCTGAAAGTTTGTCAGCATTCACCCCCATGGTCCACTGAGGAACCATGGCCCACTATAAAGTTCAGACTATGGTCCAGAGCTGTGCCGAGCACTGATGGAAATTCATTGAGTAATGAAAATAATTTACAATCTTGGGCCCCTTCAATAAAACAAGTAACAATTTGCAGGTTCACAGGTCTCATTACCAGAGCTGTGCCGAGCACTGATGGAAAGTGCTCCGAGCACAAAGCACTAAGCCCTTTCGAAAAGTGCTCCGGAATCTCGAGCACTAAGCACTCATTTTTTGTGAGTCCATTCTCGGTTTAAAATTTCAAACTTACTGACCGACATTCGATTACTTCCAAAATATAGTTTTCGCCATAATAATATGCTGTCGAAATAATGGAAACATAAAGACATGGCTCAGAGAGTGCATGGCCTTCGGCGAACTCGTTTTTTCGCGAATGTTCTAGGGAATAGCGCGCTTTTGTTTGTTTGGTGTTTGGTTTGTCTGTAATTTTCGAATTTTGAGCCGAAGATGGTCTCAAACGACTAGGTTGAACCCACTGATCCGGTGTCAAAGTCGATTCTGTTCGGCCGGCCGTCCACTCGAGGACCCAATATCTGTCGAACGGAGCAAACTAGAGGCTTAAAACTTTCAGGATAGGTCGAGCATCCGAATGCCGCGGTTATGTTCGTTGATGGTCACAAGCGGCCCAACGGTTTCAGCGTTATAGCTATTTGAAATTTTGAGGTTATTTCCCTAATATTGAAACTTGGCGCTTAGTTGGGGCATAATGACACGCAACTGCTTGCAAAATTTTGAAAAAATGTTTTTAACATTTTTTCAGAAAAACTTCCATTATAAGAAACAGTTCACTACATTTGAAAAAAATCTGCTTGTATCTTGAACACCATATTTCATAACAGTTTGCCAAATTTCAGTTCGATATGTTCATAATTCTCAGAGATATTCGGAAAAAATATTCGGAGGCAATTTTGGATGGTTTTTCACTCAGTATCGTTATTTTTTTCGGAAATACTCAAAAAATAAAATTTCAATCATTGTGAAACTTGGTAACTAGTTGGAAAATGCTGATTTGCAACTTTGTGTGGAATTTCGTGATGATCGTGTCATTAGAACAATCCGAAAAAAAATTTTTTTTTACAAATATTCAATATTCTGCGATCTTCTGATCATATTATCCTCACGAAATTCCGCGTGAACCTTCGAGTTGTCATTTTTCAATCAAATACTGGATTTTAATTCGATCTCATCTGTATTTTTGAAATTTTTTTTGTTGTTTACCTTCCTGATTTAATATCGATGAAAATACTGTTTCAATGAGCTGACTTTCAAATCAATAGAACCCAAGATTCTTGAGATCGAAATTGTATGACATTATATGGAAACATTGACAGGACAGTAACTGCTTTCGAGCTAAGAGAATTAGTTTTGAAATATTACACTTGTTGATTTAATTATGTGTTTAACTGTTTTATGATTATAGAGTTCGAAGAAGCAACAAAATAGTTGCGAAACGTCGCTTGAAGGAATGAATTAGTGTCTTATTTCCGACCTTTTCCAATCCTACGAATTATCCTAGATTTTTGAAAATTATGGGTGTTAAAATTTTGAATGGCTATATCTGCGGAATCATTGGGTGAGTGGTCACGAATCCGGCATACGTAATTGAGGCTTCACAAATATCGAGTTTCTAAGTTGTTTCTTCCAGAAGTTATTGTGTTCAATATCGGCCGTTAGGCTGGTTAACGAAAGCTTAAGAGCAAATTTGTACGACTTCTTGATGATCGTTTAGTTAGATTGAAATAAAATTCAAAATTTTGTTTCCACATATTTTATATTTGAATCATGTCATTTTTCATTGAAGTACTGGATTCAATTCGATTTGATCTTAATTTTTGGAAATACTGGGAATATGAAATTTGGAATAGAAGGTATAATTCGTGAATGGGTGAAATCAGCACAATGATTCCGAGGATATATCGATTCAAAATTTTATATTCCCAATATTCCTCAGAAGAACGCAGATAATATCGAACTGAAATCCAATATTCGACGTGTTTGACTCCCTTATGATGAATCCGTGATCCAGATCGATGTTTGGCTGTTCGGCCGTCCGTAAACACGATTACTCTCCAAACGAAAAATCTAAAGCCCTGGAAAGTTGCAGGGTAGGTTCAGAGCCTAAATATCTTGGCAAAGTTCGTTTATAGGCATAATCGGTCGGGAAGTTACAATGTTATTGACGTGAGCATAATTATATATTTTTGTCCCATAACTTCTAAAATGGACAGCTTCATGCCAATTTTCGTGATGACCGTTTTATCAGGAGCTCAAAAAACAATATTCATTTCTATTCCTTCCATCATATTACTAATAATCTGATTCAATTGATATTTATAGTATTTCAAAGTAGAGATTGGTCATCTACCATGAATTGGTAGCCTCGGTAACGCGAAAGAACCGTATCTACTAGTTCTGCCACGCATGAACGCTCTTCTTCAAAATGCGCATGCGTTCGGTGAGGAACTGATTGCGGAATCGGACCCAAAAACCTAGCTCTAATCACTTGAAATTTGTAATTAATTATCCACTAAACAACAGCATATGGGCATATATCAAAAAATTTCTTATTATAACTCCAGAAAATATTGAAACTTATCTAATGACCCACCATCATCACGAATTTTTTTCCGAATATTTCCGGAAATGGAAATCTGATCGAACTGAAATTTGGTAAAATATTTAAATTTAAATATAGACTCCAGGGTCTGAAAAATTCAATTGAAATCTGATGACAGTTTCAGAAAAAAAACTGTTTTGAACAAAAATTTGGGATTTTTTTTCAATTCACTACCATCCAAGGAAATTTTGCAGGCAGTTGCGCGGTGATATTCTCCAAGTAGTTATCAAGTTTGAATTTGATCGCATGAGTGGGTAGTGAGTGGGAAATAACTTCAAAAATTTAGATTCTATGAAGGAATATATTGGTTTTATTCTCGATATATTGAATTGTATTAATAAACATCTTTTGAAAATGCTCCTGAATAGAATGAATCACAAAAATTACCGTGCATTTACTCAATTTAAACCGTATAGTTGTGTACTTTTTACCATTTTCTAAGTACAAAATTTCGGGAAAGTCGTTACTATTTTGTTTTTCGAGATATTGATCGAGGAACATCTCGGTCGGAATCCGTATATTAACGAATGCTAATCGTATTGGTGCATGAATAATTCCGCAAAAAACAAAGCTATCCCTCGTTTATGCAAGTGGCCTGCAGATGTGCGGTCATTATCTTGGTAGATTTGACGCGTTGTAGGTTGACGCTGCGAACAATTTTCAGTTCCCGAGATCTGTGAATCGAAAATTTGAATACTAGGCCGTTTTGACTTAGTTCAACACTTAGGAACTGCGCTATTAACATTTCTAACTTGGTGCGTAGAAAAGGTTATTCAGTGAATTAACGTCATTATCATTTTACTTTCGTGATTTACTCCAACCCCGTAAAGAAAATAAGGCATTATATCTCAGCCCTCCAATGATGTCTACTATCGAAATAATATTTGGTGAGTTATCAATTCTACTGATATATCGTACATATAATATAAGTAACATACGTACATATTTCATTCCGTACACAAGTGTGGGAGTTTTTTTTATAATGGGACACACATTGTGATATAGGAAATAGCCCAAATTGGTGAAATTTTTTGAAATCAGTGTGATATTTTTATAAAAAGGTAGTTAGGAACACAACTCGAAAAAGTTATATTTTTGATTGGGTCGAATTAATTTGAAGTTGTAAGTGAAGTTATTTCATTTCGCTGCTTTAGTTGTAATAGTCCCGTGAGAGATATTTATTTATACAATTAATAAGAGCCAAGGTAACCTATATTTCGAGTATTTTGAAACATTTTTTTTTTGGTTAGATGAGTTTGGATTCATTGTTCATTTTCCGGATTTTTTTGGTTTTTTCCATCATATGAAACAGAACTGTTGAAAATTAATTGAAGATTATTATTCATAGAAATTGCATCTACTCATTGCGCGAATTAAACTTTGCCTCGTAGACAGTTCCTTGAAAGAATGTTGCTTTATGAACAATATCCAAACAGTACAAAATATAAACGAGAAGAACTGTAAAGTCCCATAGTCTAAACTATAAACCTATCAGATTCCTTCACCGGACAATAAATCCAAAATCATCAGAATTATTTTTTTGCAATATTCTTGTATTTCAAAAATTTCGGCCAAACCAACATTTCCGACAATCACAGGCACGTAGATTTTTTAGACATGGAAATTTCCTAGTTCCAATTCATTTTCCAGACAATTCAGCCCAATATATCTTGTCAATCTCAATTCAAATGTTTTAATGAAAAAGACCATATTTGACCTTATTTGATTCAATAAAGTTAGGTTAGTAATAAGTATTGATGCATATTCATTTCTTTATGTTTTATTTCAGTGGAGTTCCTGATGAGTTGTCTTCATGATCGTAATAAGTATCAAAAGATTGTGGTGAGTTAACTTTCCATAACTGTAATTATATATTTTATTGAGAAGTTTTTTTGGTTTTCTAGGTAACCTATAACCTAGTTGTAATTTTATATTCTATTGTTATGAGGAATTCAACTATATACGAACCTACAGGGTAAATGCGTGAATTCATAGAAAGGCTCAATTCGATATACCGGGTGTCCCACAAATATCGTTCGTCAAAATATTTCTAGAAAGGAATCGAAATTCACGTTTGCAATTTTGGACCTAAGCTTTGCTAGATAGAGACCTCCCTGACATTTTTGGGATTCGTGGGACTTCTGGTTTCGCTGGAAGTGATACCAACTTTCGTTTTTCATACGATAAGCTCCATATTTCATAATAAAATAGATTTCTTATGAATGTTTGAGTTGTGTTAACGTCAAATTTTCGTCAGAAATTTCTTTTTGAATGTCAAATTGCAAAAAACAATAGGTCTCTTGCATGTAACCGGAATTATCATATTTTATGTTTTTCGTTCGTTTAAACAGTCGTTATGCGGTGCCAAATTTGAAAGATCATTTCCTCGTTGAAAATTGAAATTTTTGACTGTGGTCAAAGTTTTTCAGTAGTCTTATGGATAGAAATTTTGATTGATAAAAAAATCATGCAAGAGACCTATTCTTCTCAAGTTTTTCATTAAAAAAATGTCGTTCTTAGGCTTCCGCGAGGAGAAGGTAAGTCAATCAAAAACCACGATAAATGAGGTCACAAAAGCGTTGGCAATTTCGAAAACGTGAAATCTAAATTCTTTCGAAGTAGAACCTGTTTTTGCGCGCATGTTCTGGGTAACAGCGGCTACCGTTCTGCCCAAATGTCTGCAATCGTCGATTATTGAGCCGAAAATGGTCTTAAACTACTAGGTTGGACTCACCGATGACGAATCCGGTGTCAAAATCGATTCTGTCCGGCCAGCCGTCACCACGATAACGGGCGTACGAAGGATTTTATCAACTTGAAAATTTCAGGAAGGGTTGCATTTCAAAAAACGCAGGTTGAGTTCATTAATGGGCCAAATCGTCCAGATAGTTTCGGAGTTACAGCCATTTGAAATTTTGAGGTTGATTTCCTCATATTTCAGAAACTACTGAAGCGATGGGATTGAAACTTGGCAGTTAGTTTAAGCATAACGACGCGCAACTCTGAGCAAAATTTCGTTGAAATCTTATGGTCACTGAATTTAAAAAAAATTTCCGAAAAAAATTGTAGCAGTGTATTGAATTTCAATTCGCTACGGCTATTTATTTTGGAGATGTTGAGGAAAATATGTAGAATTTCGTGGTTTTCTTCTCGATGTCGTTTTTTTCGGTATAAATCAAGAAATACTGATTCAATCGGGATGAAACTTTGCAGCTAGTTCAGAGATGCTGAAGGATAAAATTGTGCTAAATTTCGTGATGATCGTGTCATTACAACAATCTGAAAGAAAAATTTCAATTTTTTTTCAAATATTCAATATTCTGTGATTTTCTCCTCATATTATCCTCTTTAAATTCTGTATAAACCTTCAAACTGTCAGTTTTCGATGAAGTACTGGAGTTCAATTCGATCTAATCTGTATTTTTGGAAATATTGTGAGAATAAACTTTGAATGGGTACATCTGCGGAATCATTGGGTGGATTTTATCCATTCACGAATTCGGCCTTTTAAATTGAGGTCTAAACCTTCTCTACAAATATCGAGTTTCTAAGTTGTTTCTTTCGGAAGTTACTGTGTTTACGGTTCGGCGGTTAGGTCGCATCGAGTTGCCGTCCTGGTTATATGATTGAGCACATTTATAAGTGAAAACCCTACATACAAGCTACAAGCCTTTGACCTTTTCCTTCAGAATGAATAGTTTTCTAACCCAATACGAACATTTATCGAAATGAAATGGAACCTATGACTACCCGAAAAAAGCCTTTTCCGTCGACCAAATGCGAAAATGGCAAATAGCACACGATCTGTGGTCGTCGGAAAAATAGTGTACATTACTTGTGTGGAAACTGCCATATCACACCAGTGGGATATCGCTGGCGCCTCGTGCGACAACATTCCCCCACTGATTTGTTATGGGTCACTCTCCTCACTGGTAACGTAATATACTATTTCGAGCAAGAAAAGAGTTATAATAATTGGTTCAGTTGTTCCAGAGATTAGCCATACTGAACAAACACCTCTTTATGGGGGTGTTCCAGAAAACATACCAATCCTTAAGGACACGAGTCCTAGGGTTGATTCAGAAAGAAGACTTTCAACATTGTGTACGCCCCTCCAATTCTTAAAATTAGTTGTTAGTTTTTAGACCCTCTCATGTAGCGACACATTATATTTTGTGAACTCTTCACGCTAGACACACGTTATAAAATAAAATAAATTTTTATTGATCAAATATTTAGTGAACACCCTTCTATTATCTTTCTATTGTCTCATTAATTCTGCTTCAGTTATTTTGTTGAGGTATGCCCATTCTGAAGAACTGGTTTTGTAGGCGATGATCGCATGTCGGACGGAAAAATTAAAATATCTAAATTTGTCCAAAAATGAATAACAGCCTTTATATAAGCATATATCAGGTTCGAATTCTTTGAAACCGAATTTCAAAGATTTTCAAAGATTTTCGTTTTTAAGTACTGATTTTTATCATCTTGGAATATTCTTGCTGATCAACAACAACTTTCGAACACTCTAAGAGTTATTGTCCGATTACTGCTCCCGATATATTCAATGACCACAAGTGGTAATTGTCCACTCCCCTTATTATTCTTGGATTTTCTACAGAGTAATAATGAAAATTGTGCCTATTGACGGCTCCGGAATCGTGGAAGGTTGCTTCATCACTGAATAAAAGAAATTCAACAAATCAAGGGGTTCTGTTCAATTTGAAAACTTGCCCAGTTACAGAAATTCAGACGGCTTTCAAAATCGCTATCGGTAAGCGCCTGGTGCATCTGAATGTTGTAGGCATGATACTTACTCTTTATGAGGATTCTCTGAACTGGACGCTAACTTATACTACAGGCTACACCAAGCTCCCTTCGGCTTGTGTGTGGATTTATATGCAGTAAAGCCTCGAGCTCTTTGTCTTCGTAAGTGGCCGATTTTATCATCTCTTCTTTTTTATACTTGACATCTCCTGTCTCTACAAATCTGTTTAAAAGCCTCCAAAAACTCGACTCTTGTGGATGTCTTCTTTTGGGATATTCGACAGCATAGGATCTACTGGCTAATAAACAGTTTCTGTGACACTGCCTCAACATGAATGAAAATCATATCAACCATTTCATCTTCACCAAAATTGATCTCAATTTATTGTATTCGGAAATAATTTCGAGCTCTGAATAACAATATTTGAATCATATTAACCCTTTCATCTTCACCAAAATTCATCTCAATTTATTGTATTTGGAAATAATTTTGAGCTCTGAATAACAATATTTTGATCAGTAATAATAATCGATGTACTTAATAACAGTTTCTGTAGCATTGCTACGACATGAAAATCATATGAACCATTTCATTAATAATAATTTTTTGAATGCCGATAAAACTCTGTAATCGAATACATTACCAATAATACCTATGTATGTGTTACTTATTCGGACAAACATTATCATGTTCATGTTGAACTCTAAGGATCATAATTTTGGAAGGGTTTTAAATTTTTTTGAAAATTGGTCATTCAGTTTTGTTTCATTGTGTGACGCATTTAAAATATCCGTTAGTTATTATGTTCATTATTCCTGAAACTTTTGGTTGAAATGTCATTTTTCGTGTCTGCTGGACACAGGAGTGAAAATAATCCTAAGGCTACTTCTGAAAACATGTATGGTTTTAAACTGTGTACATCATCATGGAATAAAATATAGGGTATTACATTCGAGAAAATAGAGAAAAAACAATTTGAAATTCTTCATATTTGGACATGATAACGGACAACCTGTATAAGAGAGGTTGATCATTTAGGAACGATGACTAGGCAAAATTTTGAGTTTAAAGAAATCCTGATAAAATTCATGTTTCTATCGCTTCCGGAAATCGGTGAAGGGCTTTTACCGAACTACTGTTTCGTAGAAATTTTGCAGTTTTTTCTGAATAAGATCCGTACCGTTGTAAAATATCTTGCGTCCTGATAGAGGTATTGAAGAGCATTCAAAATATGCGAAAATATGAGGGGTGTTCCATTAACAAAATCACTCATTCATTGAATAATTTTATTTGGGAACACCCTATATATTAGAAAAAAATTTCTTGAGATGCAGAATTGAAAGTAGGTACAAAAGGGAATGCTTTCCAACTAAATGTCTAAAATGTCTGGTTTGGCAGCTATGGAAGCCTAACGCACTATTGCTGGACCCTGTATATAATATGTAAAGAAAGTCGGAAACTCCGAACAATGGCTTTTGTACTCTATTTATTCGTTTTAGTATTCATGTAGAAATTCATTAATTTTTTGTTGAATGTTTCTGAGTGGATGTTCATGATGTATTCAGTGGAAGTTTCAATAGAACTATTTTCTTCAAATGAGGTTCTATGAAACTCTGAATGCTATCAGGTTGTAGACTATTTCCAGAGTCAAACCAATCACAACCACAGGAAATCAACTAACATCAGAAATTTTTTCAACAAAAAAAGATCTATTCATTATATTCTTTTGAATTGTGAAAAATTTTCGGAACTATATTGTCTTATATATAATATGTGAAGAAAGTCGGGAACTCCGATTTTCTTGTATATTTGAAGGAATTATTATATTTTTGTATGAACAAAAATGATAAGACTTACACAAAAATATGAAAGAACCGAAAATTGACATAAAGAATCAAAAAATAGAAAAAAATCCAGAAAGGGACAAGTTAAATCGAAAAGATCCATTGAAGACTTTGAATGAAGATGAAAATAGAACTGAAAAAAAACAGTGAAAACAGAAAACATGTGAAAGAACTGAAAAACTCGATTGTATAAGGTATAATGCATTCAAAGATACTGTACTAGCGTTGTATTCAGTGCATATTATTTCCTCAGACTATAGGTAGTTTGAAAAAATTTTGACGAGACTGTCAATTTTCGATCGATTTGCAAAATTTCTATTAACATGATACGATCGGATCTATACTCGAATTATATGTTATTCAATCAAAGTTTTTTCAAACTAACAATGAAGATTTTTATTCGTTTTCGTATTGATGTGGAAATTCATTAATTTTTTGTTGAATATTTCTGAGTGGATGTTCATGATATATTTAGTGGAGATTTCAATAGAACTATTTTCTTCAGATGAGGTTCTATGAAACTCTGAATGCTTCATCAGGTTGTAGTCTATTACCAAAACCAAACCAATCACAACCACAAGAAATCTACTATCATCAGAAATCTTTGCAACAAAATGAAAGATCTATTCATTGTATTCTTTTGAATTGTGAGAAATTTTCGGAACTATATTGTCTCGCATATAATATATGAAGAAAGTCGGAAACTCCGAATTTTTTGTATATTTGAAGGAATTATTAAATTTTTGATGAAAAAGTAATGATAAGACTAAAACAGAAATATAAAAGATCCGAAGTTGGACATAAAGAATCAAAAAAATAGAGAAGATGGGACAAGTAAAAATCGAGAAGATCCATTGAAGGACATTGAATAAAGATAAAAATGGAACTGAGATAAAAATCAGTGAAAACAGAAAAAATGTGAAAGAACTGAAATACTCGATTGTATAAAGGATAATGCATTCAAAGATACTGTAATACTGCTGTATATAGTGCATATTATTTCCTCAGACTATAGGTAGTTTGGTCAAACTTTGTAGAGTCTGTCAATTTCCGATCGATTTGCCAAATTTCAGTCAACAGGATACGATCGGCTCTATACTCGAATTATATGTTATTCAATCATAGTTTTTTCAAACTAACAATGAGGATTTGTACTCGATTTATTCGTTTTCATATTGAGGTACAATTTTTTTAATTTTTTGTTGAATATTTCTGAGTGGATGTTCATGATGTATTCAGTGGAAGTTTCAATAGAACTATTTTCTTCAAATGAGGTTCTATGAAACTCTCAATGCTATATCAGATTGTAGATTATTACCAAAATCAAACCAATCACAACCACAAGAAATCTACTATCATCAGAAATTTTTTCAACAAAAAAAAGATCTATACATTATATTCTTTTGAATTGTGAAAAATTTTCGGAACTATATTGTCTCATATATAATATGTGAAGAAAGTGGGGAACTCCGAATGTTTTGTATATTCAAAGGAATTATTATGTTATTGTAGGAAAAAAATGATAAGACTAAAACAGAAATATAAAAGATCCGAAAATGGACATAAAGAATCAAAAAAATAGAAAAGATCCAGAAAAGGACAAGTAAAAATCGGAAAGATCCATTCAGCATTGAATAAAGATAAAAATGGAAGTGAAGAAAAATCAGTGAAAACAGAAAAAAAGTGAAAGAACTGAAAACTCGATTGTATCAAGTATAATGCATTCAAAGATACTGTACTAGCGCTGTATTTAGTGTATAAAATTTCCTCAGACTATAGGTAGTTTGAACAAACTTTGACGGGTCTGTCAATTTCCGATCGATTTGCAAAATTTCAATCAACAGGATAAGATCGGATTCATACTCGAATTATATGTTATTCAATCATAGTTTTTTCAAACTAACAATGACGATTTTTACTCTTTTTATTCGTTTTCGGATTCATGTAGAAATTCATCAATTTTTTGTTGGATATTTCTGAGTGGATGTTCATGATATATTCAGTGGAGATTTCAATAGAACTATTTTCTTCAGATGAGGTTCTATGAAACTCTGAATGCTTTATCAGGTTGTAGTCTATTACCAAAACCAAACCAATCACAACCACAAGAAATCTACTATCATCAGAAATATTTGCAACAAAAAAAAAGATCTATTCATTGTATTCTTTTGAATTGTGAGAAATTTTCGGAACTATATTGTCTCGCATATAATATGTGAAGAAAGTCTGAAACTCCGAATTTTTTGTATATTTGAAGGAATTATTAAATTTTTGATGAAAAAATAATGAGGTTTCAATAGAAATATCAGGTTGTAGACTATTACCAAAGTCAAACCAATCACAACCACAAGAAATCTACTATCATCAGAAATTCTTTCAACAGAAAAAGATCTATTCATTATATTCTTTTGAATTGTGAAAAATTTTCGGAACTATATTGTCTTATATATAATATGTGAAGAAAGTCGGGAACTCCGATTTTTTGTATATTTTAAGGAATTATTATATATTTGTATGGAAAAAAATGAAAGAGAAACACAGAAATATAAGAAATCCTAAAATGGACATAGAGAATCAACAAATAGAAAAGATCCAGAAAGGGACAAGTAAAAATCGAAAAGATCCATTGAAGACATTGAATGAGGAAAAAAACAGTGAAAACAGAAAAAATGTGAGGGAACTGAAAAACTCGATTGTATAAAGTATACCTTATGCATTCAAAGTACTGTACTAACACTGTATTTAGTGCATATTATTTCCTCAGACTATAGGTAGTTTGATCAAACTTTGTAGAGTCTGTCAATTTCCGATCGATTTGCCAAATTTCAGTCAACAGGATACGATCGGCTCTATACTCGAATTATATGTTATTCAATCATAGTTTTTTCAAACTAACAATGAGGATTTGTACTCGATTTATTCGTTTTCATATTGAGGTACAATTTTTTTAATTTTTTGTTGAATATTTCTGAGTGGATGTTCATGATGTATTCAGTGGAAGTTTCAATAGAACTATTTTCTTCAAATGAGGTTCTATGAAACTCTCAATGCTATATCAGATTGTAGATTATTACCAAAATCAAACCAATCACAACCACAAGAAATCTACTATCATCAGAAATTTTTTCAACAAAAAAAAGATCTATACATTATATTCTTTTGAATTGTGAAAAATTTTCGGAACTATATTGTCTCATATATAATATGTGAAGAAAGTGGGGAACTCCGAATGTTTTGTATATTCAAAGGAATCATTATGTTATTGTAGGAAAAAAATGATAAGACTAAAACAGAAATATAAAAGATCCGAAAATGGACATAAAGAATCAAAAAAATAGAAAATATCCAGAAAAGGACAAGTAAAAATCGGAAAGATCCATTCAGCATTGAATAAAGATAAAAATGGTAGTGAAGAAAAATCAGTGAAAACAGAAAAAAAGTGAAAGAACTGAAAACTCGATTGTATCAAGTATAATGCATTCAAAGATACTGTACTAGCGCTGTATTTAGTGTATAAAATTTCCTCAGACTATAGGTAGTTTGAACAAACTTTGACGGGTCTGTCAATTTCCGATCGATTTGCAAAATTTCAATCAACAGGATAAGATCGGATTCATACTCGAATTATATGTTATTCAATCATAGTTTTTTCAAACTAACAATGACGATTTTTACTCTTTTTATTCGTTTTCGGATTCATGTAGAAATTCATCAATTTTTTGTTGGATATTTCTGAGTGGATGTTCATGATATATTCAGTGGAGATTTCAATAGAACTATTTTCTTCAGATGAGGTTCTATGAAACTCTGAATGCTATATCAGATTGTAGACTATTACCAAAATGAAACCAATCACAACCACAAGAAATCTACTATCATCAGAAATTTTTTCAACAAAAAAAAGATCTATTCATTATATTCTTTTGAATTGTGAAAAATTTTCGGAACTATATTGTCTTATGTATAATATGTGAAGAATGTCAGGAACTCCGAATTTTTTGTGTATGCAAAGGAATTATTATGTTATTGTAGGAAAAAATGATAAGACTAAAACAGAAATATAAAAGATCCGAAAATGGACATGAAGAATCAAAGAAATAGAAAAGATCCAGAAAAGGACAAGTAAAAATCGAAAAGATCCATTGAATAAAGATAAAAAAACTGAAGAAAAATCAGTGAAAACAGAAAAAATGTGAAAGAACCGAAAAACTCGATTGTATCAAGTATAATGCATTCAAAGATACTGTACTAGCGCTGTATTTAGTGCATATTGTTTCCTCAGACTATAGGTAGTTTGAACAAACTTTGACGAGTCTGTCAATTTCCGATCGATTTGCAAAATCACAGTCAACATGATAAGATCGGATTCATACTCGAATTATATGTTATTCAATCATAGTTTCTTTGAACTAACAATAGGGATTTGTACTCTATTTATTCGTTTTCGTATTCATGTACAATTTTTTTAATATTTTGTTGGATATTTCTGAGTGGATGTTCATGATATATAGAGTGGAAGTTTCAATAGAACTATTTTTTTCAAACGAGGTTCTATGAAACTATGAATGCTCAGGTTCTAGACTATTACAGAAATCAAACCAATCACAACCTAAAGAAATCTACCATCATCAGAAATTCTTGCAACAAAAATAGATCTCCTCATTATATCTTTTGAATTGTGAAAAATTTTCGGAACTATATTTTCTGATACAGGGTCTTGCAATAGTGCGTTAGGCTTCCATACCTGCCAAACCAGACTTTTTGGGAATATAGTTGAAAATCATTCTCTTTGTACTTTCAATACTGCAAATTTATTTCTGATATACAGGGTATTCCCAAATACAAATTTTCAACAAATTAGTGATTTTTTGAATGGAACACCCCCTATATTTTTGCATATTTTCAATGCTCTTCAATATCTCTACCATGATGCGAATCATTAGGGATATGTTTCCAACGGTACGGATCTTAATCAGAAAAAACTGCAGAATTTCTAGGAAACCTTCTTTCAATTCTGCATCTCAGGAAATTATTCTCTAATATACAGGGTGTTCCCAAATAAAATTATTCAACAAA
Source organism: Myrrha octodecimguttata (assembly GCA_958510865.1). Taxonomy (NCBI): domain Eukaryota; kingdom Metazoa; phylum Arthropoda; class Insecta; order Coleoptera; family Coccinellidae; genus Myrrha; species Myrrha octodecimguttata. The sequence goes on along the minus strand of OY294057.1, from coordinate 394,644 downwards.
TGATTGATTTTGTAAATGAAACACCCCTTATATTTTCGCATATTTTGAATTCTTTTCAATACCTCTATCATGACGCAAGATATTTGGGGTAATTTTTCAGAAAAACTGCAAAATTTCTACCAAACAGTAGTTCGGTAAAAGCCCTTCACCGATTTCCGGAAGCGATAGAAATATGAAGAATTTCAAATTGTTTTTTCTCTATTTTTTCGAATGTTATACCCTGTATTTTATTCCATGATGATGTACACAGTTTAAAACCATACATGTTTTCAGAAGTAACCTTAGGATTATTTTCACTCCTGTGTCCAGCAGACACAAGAAATGAAATTTCAACCAAAAATTTCAGGAATAATGAACATAATAAACTAACGGATATTTTAAATGAGTCGCACAATGAAACCAAACTGAATGACCAATTTTCGAACTTTAAAACCCTTCCAAAATTATAATCCTTGAAGTGAATATGATAATGTTTGTCCGAATAAGTAACACATACTTAGGTATTATTGGTAACTTGTGTATCCTAGAGATGACAGAGTTTTATCGGCATCTACAAAAAATTATTATTCATGAAATGGTTCATATGATTTTCATGTCGGAGCAGTGCTACAGAAACTGTTGAGTACATCGATTATTATAACTGATCAAAATATTATTATTCAGAGCTCAAAATTATTTCCGAATACACTAAATTGAGATGAATTTTGGTAAAGATGAAATGGTTGATATGATTTTCATGTTGGTATAGTGCCACAGAAACTGTTTATTAGCCAGTAGATCCTATGCTGTCGAATATCCCGATAGAAGACATCTATATGAGTCGAGTTTTTGGAGGCTTTTAAACAGATTTGTAGAGACAGGAGATGTCAAGTATAAAAAAGAAGAGATGATAAAATCGGCCACTTATGATGACAAAGAGCTCGAGGCTTTACTGCATATAAATCCACACACAAGCCGAAGGGAGCTTGGTGTAGCCTGTAGTATAAGTTAGCGTCTAGTTCAAAGAATCCTCAAAAAGAATATTTATCATGCCTACCACATTCAGATGCACCAGGCGCTTTCCGATAGCGATTTTGAAAACCGTCTGAATTTCTGTAACTGAGCAAGTTTTCAAATTGAACAGAACCCTACATTTTTTGAATTTGTTTTATTCAGTGATGAGGAAACCTTCCATAATTCCGGAGCCGTAGATAGGCACAATTTTCATTATTACTCTGTAGAAAATCCAAGAATAATAAGGGAAATAGATAATCAACACAGGTGGTCATTAAATGTTTCGGGAGCAGTAATCGGCAATCATGTGATAGGCTCTCATTTTTTCGAAGGAAATTTAGATGGAGCTGCATATTTGAGTTTCATTCAGAACATTCTTCCCGTAATGTTAGCAGTGTTAACTACGGAAATACGAAATGAAAAGTGCTTTCAGCATGATGGAGCACCGATCGTATCCTGTTGATTGAAATTTGGCAAATCGATCAGGAATTGACAGACTCGTCGAAGTTTGTTCAAACCATCTATACTCTGAGGAAATAATATGAACTAAAGACAGCACTAAGTTCCTTTGAATGCATTATACTTAATACAATCGAGTTTTTCAGTTTTTTCACATTTTTTCTGTTTTCACTTCCATTTCATCTTTATTCAATGTCCTTCAATGGATCATTTCGATTTTCATTTGTGCCCTTTCTGGATCTTTCCTATTTTTTTGATTCTTTATGTCCATTTTCGGAGCTTTTGTATTTCTGTTTTCTTTACATATTATATACAGGGTCCTGCAATAGTGCGTTATGCTTCCATAGCTGCCAAACCAGACGTTTTAGAAATTTAGATGGAAAGCATTTCCTTTGTACCTACTTTCAATTCTGCATCTCAGGAAATTATTTTCCAATATACAGTGTGTTCCCAAATAAAATTATTCAACAAATGAGTGATTTTGTGAGAGGAACACCCCTTATATTTTCGCATATTTTGAATACTCTTTAATACCTCCATCACATCGCAAAATATTAGGGATATGTTTTCAACGGTACGGATCTTATTCAGAAAAAACTGCAAAATTGCTACGAAACAGTAGTTCGGTAAAAGCGCTTTACCGATTTCCAGAAGCGATAGAAACATAAATTTGATCAGGATTTCTTTTAACCTGAGAATTTGCTTAGTCATCGTTCCTAAATAATCAACTTCTCTTATACAGGGTGTCCGTTATCAATGTCCAAATATGAAGAATTTCAAATTGTTTTTTCTCTATTCTTTCAAATGTAACACTTTATATTTTTCCATGATGATGTTCACAGTTTAAAACCGTTGTATGAAAAAAATGATCAGACTTAAACAGAAATATGAAAGATTCGAAAATGGACATAAAGAATCAAAAAAATAGAAAACATCCAGAAAGAGTCAAATAAAAATCGAGAAGATCCATTGAAAGACATTGAATAAAGATAAAATGGAACTGAAAAACAATCAGTGAAAACAGAAAATAATGTGAAAGAACTGAAAAATTCGATGGTATAAAGTATAATGCATTCAAAGGTACTGTACTAGTGCTGTCTTTAGTTCATATTATTTCCTCAGACTATAGATGGTTTGAACAAACTTTGACGAGTCTATAGATTTCCGATCGATTTACAAAAATTTCAATCAACAGGATACGATCGGAACTATACTCGAATTGTATGTTATTCAATCATAGTTTTTTCAAACTAACAATGAGGATTTGTTCTCTATTTATTCGTTTTCGTATTCATGTAGAAATTAACTAATTTTTTGTTGAATATTTCTGAGTGGATGTTCATGATATATTTAGTGGAAGTTTCAATAGAACTATTTTCTACAAATGAGGTTCTATGAAACTTTGAATGCTATATCAGGTTGTAGACTATTACCGACATCATTCCAATCACAACCACAAGAAATCTGCTATCATCAGAAAGTCTTGCAACCAAAAGCAAGATCTATTTATTGTATTCTTTTGAACTGTGAAAATTTTCGGAACTATATAATATTTAAAGAAAGTCGGGAACTCCGAATTTCTTATTTATTCAAGAAAACTATTATGTTTTGTATGAAAAAGAAATGATAAGACTAAAACAGAAATATGAAAGATCCAAAAATGGACAATAATAATCAAAAAAATAGAAAAGATCCAAAAAGGGACAAGTAAAAATCGAAACGATCCATTGAAGGTCGTTAAATATAAGAGAAAATGGAACTAGAAAAAATTCTGTGAAAACAGAAAAATGAAATTAAGAATTTCAGAAAGTGTATGTACATGATCATGATATAAAAAACTTGATGTGCTCATCTGAAAAAAAAGACGTCGATAAGATTAAAAACCAAGGAAATGTATATTCTTTGCTTTGAATTAGAATGAAAAAAGTGACGTCATCATTGGTGAATCCGATCACAGATGAGCACACCATGTTTTGATTACATCATAGTTCATGATAAACATATTGACTAAACATCTCGATGCTCATGTATCTCTTCCTATAAATAGTGTGGGTTCAACAAAACTTTGCTTGCTCTATGAGGTTTTTGAAGAGAAAAAACTGATGAATTTTATTATATTCAAAATCAGGAAATTTATGACGCCAATTTTTTTCCGAACTCATCATTACAAATTCAACCTTCAATTCAAGCTTTGATTCTATTGATGAAATTTGCATGGAATTGTCTACGGCGAACTCGTTTTTGCGCGCATGTTCTAGGAAATAACGTGCTATCGTTTGTTTGGTGTTTGGTTTATCTGTAATTTTCGAATTTTGAGCCGAAAATGCTCTCCAACGACTAGGTTTAACCCACTGATAGGGTGTCAAAGTCGATTCTGTTCGGCCGGCCGGCCAACCAAGGACTCTTTATCTGTCGAACGGAGCAAACTAGAGGATAGGGCGAGCATCCGAATGCCGCGGTTATATTCGTTGATGGGCACAAGCGGCCCAACGGTTTCAGCATTATAGCTATTTGAAATTTTGAGGTTATTTTCCTGATATTGAAAGTTGGCACTTAGTTGGGGCACAATTACACGCAACTTCCTGTAAGATTGACAAAGTTTTTTCGAAATTTTTTCAGAAAAATTTCCATTATCAGAAACAGTTCACTAAATTTGAAAAAAATCTTCTTATACCTTGAGCTCCATATTTCATAGCAGTTTACCAAATTTCAGATCGATGTGTTCATAATTCCCAGAGATATTGGGGAAAAATTTTCGGTGGAATTTTTTTTTACTCAGTATCGTTATTTTTCCGGAGTAATTGAGAAAATACAATCTCAATCATTGTGAAACTTGGTAACTAGTTTGAAAATGCTTATTTGCAACTTTGTGCGAAATTTCGTGATGATCGTGTCATTGAAACAATCTAAAAAAATAATATTTATTTTCAAATACTCAATATTCTGCGATCTTCTGATCATATTATCCTCTCGAAATTCCGTGTGAACCTTCAAGTTGTCATTTTTCAATCAAATACTGGATTTTAATTCGATCTTATCTGTATTTTTGAAAATTTTGGGTGTTAAAATTTTGAATTGCTATATGAAATCATTAGGAGAGTGGTCACGAATTCGGCCTACGTTATTGAGGCTTCACAAATATCGAGTTTCTTAGTTGTTTCTTTCGGAAGTTATCGTGTTTACTATCGGCCGTTAGGCTTATTGACGAAAGCTAATGAGCAAATTCGTACGATTTCGTGATGATCGTATAGTTAGATTGCAATAAAATTCAAAATTCGGCTCCACAAAATTTTATATTTGAACCATGTCATTTTTCATTTAAGTACTGGATTCAATTTGATCTAAATTTTTGGAAATACTGGGAATATGAAATTTAGAATGGGTAAACGTATTACGACGGTATAATTCGTTAATGGGTTAAATCCGCTTAATGATTCCGTGGATATCCATTCAAAATTTTATATTCCCAACATTTCTCAAAAAACCCATATAATATCGAATTGAAATCCAATACTTGATGTGTTTGACTCCCTGATGATGAATCCGTTATCCATATCGATGTTTGGCTGTTCGGACTTCCGTAAACACGATTACTCTCCAAACGAAAAATTTAGAGCCCTGAAAAGTTGCAGGGTAGATTCAGAGCCTAAATATCTCGGCTATGTTCGTTTATAGACAAAATCGGTCGGGAATTTACAGTGTTATTGACGTGAGCATAATTATTTATGTTTGTCCCATAACTTCTAAAATAGACATCTTCGTGATGACCGTTTAATCAGGAGATAAAAAAACAATATTCATTTCTATTTTTCCCATCCTATAGCAAATAATCTAATCCAATTGATATTTAAGTATTTCAATGTAGAGATTGGCCGCATCTGCCATAAATGACCTAAATCGCTCATCCAGAACTCTGTTGAGCTCAAGAAATATAATTTTCTTAAATACTCTAATTTTGCGATACTCTTGGAATTTCTCTCGAACCTACACGCAATCATACTACATCAAAGAATGCAAAATATCATTTCAATCAGATCATTAGGTTCCAAATTATAGAGAAAAAAAATAATGAAATTTTGAATGTTAACCGGAATGTGTAACATACGAATACGAAAATTTAATAAGTATAATCCACGTGACTTCACGTCAGTGGATTTCTTGAGATTTTTTAATACTCTTCAGAACGGAATTCTAATATCTCCATGATCGAGATATAATATGATATATTCTATTTCGATATTCTCAGCTGAAAGCTTATGCTTTGACACTTCGACTCTGAAAGCATTTTATTGTTTTCATATAATAAATAGTAGCACAAAACTAAAAGTAAACACATATATCACGAATGTGTCGAATGAGGATCCTTGTATACCTTGTCGAATGTCTCCAAACACCAGACACAACCGATTTATTAGTTGTCTTTGTCTACTCCAATCACGCGATAGCCCGACATTTTCCTGTTTCGACAAGTCCATGAAGGGCTTAGCGTGCTTAGTAATCCCGAAAAGTGCTTCGAAGCCCTGCAGTGCTCGGGAGCACTTCGCGGTGCTCGGGAGCACTTTGGTACTTGGGAGCACTTTGGTGCTTGGGAGCACTTTGCGGTGCTCGGGAGCACTTTGCGGAGTTTAGGAGCACTTTTGCAAATTACTAAGCACGCTAAGCCCTTCATGGACTTGTCGAAACAGGAAAATGTCGGGCTATCGCGTGATCGGAGTAGACAAAGACAACTAATAAATCGGTTGTGTCTGGTGTTTGGAGACATTCGACAAGGTATACAAGGATCCTCATTCGACACATTCGTGATATATGTGTTTACTTTTAGTTTTGTGCTACTATTTATTATATGAAAACAATAAAATGCTTTCAGAGTCGAAGTGTCAAAGCATAAGCTTTCAGCTGAGAATATCGAAATAGAATATATCATATTATATCTCGATCATGGAGATATTAGAATTCCGTTCTGAAGAGTATTAAAAAATCTCAAGAAATCCACTGACGTGAAGTCACGTGGATTATACTTATTAAATTTTCGTATTCGTATGTTACACATTCCGGTTAACATTCAAAATTTCATTATTTTTTTTCTCTATAATTTGGAACCTAATGATCTGATTGAAATGATATTTTGCATTCTTTGATGTAGTATGATTGCGTGTAGGTTCGAGAGAAATTCCAAGAGTATCGCAAAATTAGAGTATTTAAGAAAATTATATTTCTTGAGCTCAACAGAGTTCTGGATGAGCGATTTAGGTCATTTATGGCAGATGCGGCCAATCTCTACATTGAAATACTTAAATATCAATTGGATTAGATTATTTGCTATAGGATGGGAAAAATAGAAATGAATATTGTTTTTTGGTCTCCTGATTAAACGGTCATCACGAAGATGTCTATTTTAGAAGTTATGGGACAAACATAAATAATTACGCTCACGTCAATAACACTGTAACTTCCCGACCGATTTTGTCTATAAACGAACATAGCCGAGATATTTAGGCTCTGAATCTACCCTGCAACTTTTCAGGGCTCTAGATTTTTCGTTTGGAGAGTAATCGTATTTACGGAAGTCCGAACAGCCAAACATCGATATGGATAACGGATTCATCATCAGGGAGTCAAACACATCAAGTATTGCCCATTATTATATAATAACCCATTAACGAATTATACCGTCGTAATACGTTTACCCATTCTAAATTTCATATTCCCAGTATTTCCAAAAATTAAGATCAAATTGAATCCAGTACTTCAATGAAAAATGACATGGTTCAAATATAAAATTTTGTGGAGCCGAATTTTGAATTTTATTCCAATCTAACTAAACGATCATCACGAAAGCGTACGAATTTGCTCATTAGCTTTCGTCAATAAGCCTAACGGCCGATAGTAAATACGATAACTTCCGAAAGAAACAACTAAGAAACTCGATATTTGTGAAGCCTCAATAACGTAGGCCGAATTCGTGACCACTCACCTAATGATTTCATATAGCAATTCAAAATTTTAACACCCAAAATTTTCAAAAATACAGATAAGATCGAATTAAAATCCAGTATTTGATTGAAAAATGACAACTTGAAGGTTCACACGGAATTTCGAGAGGATAATATGATCAGAAGATCGCAGAATATTGAGTATTTGAAAATAAATATTATTTTTTTAGATTGTTTCAATGACAGGATCATCACGAAATTTCGCACAAAGTTGCAAATCAGCATTTTCAAACTAGTTACCAAGTTTCACAATGATTGAGATTGTATTTTCTCAATTACTCCGGAAAAATAACGATACTGAGTAAAAAAAAATTCCACCGAAAATTTTTCCCCAATATCTCTGGGAATTATGAACACATCGATTTGAAATTTGGTAAACTGCTATGAAATATGGAGCTCAAGGTATAAGAAGATTTTTTTCAAATTTAGTGAACTGTTCCTGATAATGGAAATTTTTCTGAAAAAATGTTAAAAACATTTTTTCAAAATTTTGCAAGCAGTTGCGTGTCATTATGCCCCAACTAAGTGCCAACTTTCAATATCAGGAAAATAACCTCAAAATTTCAAATAGCTATAATGCTGAAACCGTTGGGCCGCTTGTGCCCATCAACGAACATAACCGCGGCATTCGGATGCTCGCCCTATCCTCTAGTTTGCTCCGTTCGACAGATAAAGGGTCCTTGGTTGGCCGGCCGGCCGAACAGAATCGGCTTTGACACCCTATCAGTGGGTTAAACCTAGTCGTTGGAGAGCATTTTCGGCTCAAAATTCGAAAATTACAGATAAACCAACCACCAAACCCGAATCCAAATCCCGAAAAGTGCTTCGAAGCCCTGCACTGCTCGGGAGCACTTCGCGGTGCTCGGGAGCACTTTGGTACTTCGGAGCACTTTGGTGCTTGGGAGCACTTTGCGGTGCTCGGGAGCACTTTGCGGAGTTTAGGAGCACTTTTGCGGATTACTAAGCACTAAGCCTTCTAAAAAAATTCTCGAAGCACCAAGCACTAAGCACCGACTTAATAAAGTGCTTGCGAGCACAGTGCTTAGGAGCACAAAAGTGCTTCGAGTGCTTTCACGAGCACTAAGCACAAGGCTTTGGCACATCTCTGCTATGGTCTATGGTGGGTTTAGCAGATGTCGCGTGACAAATATGCTCAATAAAGTAGCCTTCCTTCTTCAAAGTATAAAGCCAAATTTTTTCATGTTTTGTTGTGGGTAGTATGAGAAATCATCATTTCTATCGAGAGACAATTTGCATAGTGGAAAGCCTTTGCCAGACGCCCTTAAGCATAAAAAATTCTACTTTCGTAATTTTTTAAGAGCTGAATTTCATATATGATCCTTCTGTAACTATACTTTGATGTTCCTGTTAATTCCAGATCATTCTGATAGTGACAACATCTCGCCAGGTCAACTTGAAGAGTTACCGAAGGTACGAACGCGCGCAATGTTAGTACACTTATTTGGTAGGTCTAATTGTAAAGTTTTCTAGTAGTTTTTACAATATCTTCTGTTTAATGTTACGATACAAAATTAAACTAGAAAACAAAATTTCCTACAATTTATATAATCACTATTTTGGATACTTTTCACGTACGAGTACTGCGAAATATACTTCAATACGAGTCTTGGCTAAAAAAATCCATTCACAAACTTCGTTGGTTCGAACGCTTGCACTAACTCACCCCTGCAAGTTGCAACTCTAGTGATATAGCACAAGAAAGAGATGTTTTAATACTTCTCTATATTACATTACATTATACACTTGGCTTGAGCCAGGTCTATCTATCATTACCTCATTGAGAGAGGAAAATAGTTATGGTGGGAGATATATTTGTCTGGAAAACTGATTCTGTGGTTTTGTTGTGAACTCTTTGTCTCTATTTCTATGCATTTAACATAAGATAACAAGCACGAATAGCCGATGCAAAATAGTAATCATGATACAGACTATTGTTGGAAATCTTGAAGTGTGAGCAAAGATATAATAGAGATATGGACTGCGCAATAGAAAGAGACAAACTCATGATATGAATAACCAGGGTCCCCTTTCTTGAATCGGGAATGGAAGAAAAAAGGCCTGTCGACGCTGTTGTCAAGGAAACGCGGTGCATTTATGATGGAACAATAGAGAACGTTCCTATCATCACATTCAAGAATAGGGTCCATAGCTCCTTCATAATCGTACGTTTTGGCTCGTTTCAGGCAGGTGACGTCATCGTTCTGAAGTATACTTTGTAGTACTCGTACGTGAAAACCGTTCGTTTCACGAAAAATGAATTATATAATTTAAGGAAATGTTCTCTAGTTCAATTTTGTATCGAAATATTCATATCGTTACATCAAAGAAAAGATATTGCAAAAAACTTGTTTTAGACGCCATTTTTTTTTCAATATGGCGACGCTGCTGGCTGAGACATGGGGCGCAGAGTTGAAAATCGGAAAGAATACCTCTAAATCTTCAATATCACCTATTTTCAAAACTCCTGGAAAACTTTCACAAGTAGAACTACCGAATAAGTGTACCATCTTGGCGCGCGTTGTCTGGAATTTTAGAAAACATTTTCGTATAGATGTTTGTTGTTTAAGGGCATCTGACAAGGGGTTTCCACTATGAAAATTGTATGTCAAATGAAAACATGATTTCTTATACTACCCAGAAGGAAATATGAAAAAATTGTGCTCTATACTTTAACGAAGGTAGGTTGCTTTATTGAATACCTCTGTCACGTGACTGCTAGAGCCACTATTGTCTGAACTTTATAGGGGGCCATGGTTCCTGCCTTTGTTGGAGCTATATGCTGACGAACTTTCAGCTTTTATAAAATGACGAAAGACTGGCGGCCACGGAATCTCAGACTATTTCGTATCCACATCGAGTATTCATGATTGAACATTTGATAAGTGAACACGTTTTTATAGCGCTCCGTAAATACTGACTGATTGAAAGTTGGTCCCTTACATTCTGGCTATTTCGAACTGGGCAGCCATCGATTTGAAACCAACCGTTTTTTCTGTTTTCCTGAGACATTTCATCCAATATGTCCATTAGACTGTTTCGGATTAAATGAATGAATTCTGTAGAGTTGAGGCGGTCAGGAAGAATAATATATCTAACAGACATACTGAATGAAATGCCTCAGGAAACCACACATAACGTTAGATGGCTACCCAGCTCATAATAGCCGGAATGTAAGGGACCAACTAAATGAATATCACGGGAAACAATGAATTGAAGGGTACCGTCCAGTAGGATGGCCACCAAGGAGCTCTGATCTTACTCCTTTGAATTTTTTTGTCTGGAACACAAGAAATTGAGTTTATTTGTTCGACTTAAAAATGAACAATTCTTGTTATTGTTACTCCAATATTTGAAAAAACAACTGATTCAATCATTAGGAGCCTCAAAATGGAAGAAAATCAGGTTTGAATAATTTCTTATTTTCCGTTGTCATCATGTTAGCCATGATATTGAGGCTGAAAAGAAACAGCTGGTACAAAAGTTGATATGTCATTCGAAAGATAACTAAATGGGGAAGTTTTAGTTGTAAAGAAATCATGTTCATACCCATTAATTTTCCGTCGATGAACTTATTGAAAAAACATATCATTGATAATTCTCACCTAAGAACTTCTATGTTTATCTGCTTACCACGCATGCAGTAAGTAATTTTTTTGACGCGGAAAAATTCTTGTTTAACAGACAATTTCATGCTCTTTCGAGAGATGTGATCAAATTTGATGAGGCTACAAGGATAAGTGGAGTGTGATTGATTTCATAAAAAAATTTAAATATTTTGTAAAAACACAAAACGTTGAATTGAAGAATAACCGTCAATATTTCGACCATGTTTTCTGTTGAAATTCACCTGTAGAATCTTGCCTTGAAGTTTCGCACTTTTTAATGTAGACCCCTGTATGCACGATTGACACATTTCCATTTTGTTCCCACTATTTGAGGGTGGCAAAAATTAAGGACTCTCATTGTTAAATATAAATAGTCCTGCAGGTTTCGTCAGGAAAGAGGTGTGAAATGAGTATTGAAATACAAACATATCGCTAGGAACTACTTCCTTTCATGTTGATTGTCGACGAAGTTGTCTAATATAGGCTCCGAAAAATAGCTCTCAAATTTGTTGATCGTTTATTTTCTCATTCTCCCCTTCATAACGCGAATTACTCAGATTTGTCGTCGGTATCGTATTTCCGGAATAACTGAATTGATACTGATCCAATCATGATCAACCTTTGAAACTAATTGAAAAATGCTGACGCACACATTAGTGCAAAATGTATTACTCAAATTCGTTGCCAAAGCGGTCATCCTTTTACCTACTGACCCAGCTTAACGCATCTTCACTTCCTGATGGATATTTTTGGCGATCCCCTTTTCTTATGTATCTCATGTTATTCTGCATGGACCGTTAAGCTTTTATTTTTCAATTAGGTATAAGGATTCACTTCGATCCAATCTGTATTGTTGGAAATACTGGGAAAATTTTGAATGGGTATATTAGTGGATTTTACCCATTTACGAAATTCGTGAAATAACGCGAATTATTTTTCTCTCCCTCGAAAATTCTATGTGATCAAATGTGGGTCATTTCAATGGTGATGTTGATTCGTTAAGAGCAAGCATTACTACGTGTTGGTAAATTACGGCTCGGCAACACATCCAGATGCAAGTTACAATAAACCTCGTTGATATTTCAAGGTCAATATACCTTCTCGCTGTCCGCCTAATTTAACGTTGCCGAGGGAAATATTGCAAATACGTGAAAATTAAGAGAAAACAGGGTGTCGTTGTTCAGGATTCAGTGATTATTTTTTGAAATTTTTTTTTTTGAGATGTACCTAATTCTTCAATGGGAGTGCGCATTGAAAAACTCTGTCTAATAAAAATTGTTTATTGTCGAATCGATTTGTGTTAACATCTTTTAATTAGGCTGCTGGTAAATTAAAAAAAAAAACAAAATGACCATGCGTCTATACTGAAGGATCAAAGGATTCATTACTAATTTGACTACACAGCGTTCTACTATTAAGTAGTGCTTTCCAGGACTTTACCAATCGCAAACGCAGTAACCCCCGAAAGAAACAACTCAACAACAAAAGAACTGATTTGGCGCTCAATTACGAAGTTCAAATTCGTGAATGGGTAGAAAACGCCTATTAAAATTTTTGTTTTTAAAAATATAGATTGGACCAAATCGAAAGCTTGTACTTCATTGAATAATTGATAACCTGGAGGGCTAGGCATCATTTCCTGAGGACCATATGAAAAGGAAATCGCCAAATCTTTCAATCGAAGTGAAGATGCGTTTGGCGGGTTCAATATGTGAAAGGATAACCGCTTTGACAACGAATTTCAACTTGCGTGCGAAAGCTGCTGAATTAACGTCAGTGTTTTTCTGAAATCTAAAACGAACAAGTTAGATTGGTGAAGTGTAAAGTTATTCGTTTCTATTCTACACTTGAAAGGATTGCGTAGCTGACTTGAAGCGAAATTGTTCTCATTGAAAACTTACCTCGAGCCGGTGTCTCTCTAACAGACTTTCTATCTCCTGAAACGAATAAATTTATTTATAGAACAAGTCTTAAAACTCAAGCTTTAGGGCCAGAAATGAACTCTCTGGATATCAGGGGACAGTCCAACAATTGACATAGGAAATCGCCGTTCAGTTACGAACACGCAGTGAAGTCCCAACGAATACTTTCAAAATAGCCAAATTTATATACTGGTAACTAGTTCAGTGACACGGAAATAACACGTTGTAGCTTATGATGTAGACTACTTGATGGCTGTTATTATTGGGTGCACTTTAAAGTCAGGTGTATTGTATGCATTTCAATTTTTGGCTAAAACTGAATATTTTCGTTAGAGAATTAAAAAGAAAATTGTAAACTCATGAGGATGCCTTCAGATATAGCAAAGTTCGAAGAAATGTGTTCTGAATGGGTCAAAAACAGAACAAAAATTATTTGTTATTTTGATTGTTACATTTCCAGTAGGAAGGAATCCTACAAAGTCTTCGAATTTTTCCGAAATTCTTCAGCATAGAGATTTTTCTGATGAAAAACTTGGGGAGTTAAGATAAGTCTTAAAACAAAAATATGATAACTGAACTCATAAACAATTCTAGCAAAACTTTACTAATAAAAATAAAGTCGTTATTTAATAATACTAACAGTAATACTTGATTTATTGACACAATCAATTCAAACACATGAATAGATAATGTGGTATACAGTGTCTCCGGTGAATCTCAGACATTAATTGTACAGGTGATAAACTAGCTCATGACCACTCAGAATATCGAAAAATTTGTAGGCAAAATTTTCACCGTTTTAGAAAAAATGGACATTTTGGAAATTCGTGAAAAATCGCTACCTTGCCTCGATGTTTTGGGCACCATGTCTCGAAATTGGTAGATACTGATTCGAACATTTTTTTTCACTGAACATTGCTGATGACTACTTTTGTCCGGATGCATGAAACTATTTTCAAAAATTGATTATATTCTGCGAAAAATGTAGATCGGATAACGTTTTAATTCTACCTATTATTATTCTCGTGACTTTGGCCCGATATTCTGAAAAATGTGAATGTGAACATTCACTACAAGTATCCGAACTTTGTCCACGCTTCAAAAGTATATAAAACATACTCAAATCTTCCAATTAAATTCATCTCAAACCATAGTTATAAGCAATAAATTTCACTAATGAATATTCAGAAGAAAAAATTTAATTTTTTTCTATGCTTTCTGACGTGAATTTAGAACCTTTTAAATGTTGTTTTGCCTCCTTCACAACGATTTTATGATAGGCTACATTATCCCAGTTGTGTTATGTCAATTGCTCAAACTTGTACTATCATGAAGCGCAAGTGAAGTTTATTAAAAGATCCCACTTCATTTATCTTGGAGCCTTAGGGTTGCTCAAGCATATCTCACACATTGTACAACGTACATTAAACCCAAACATTGTCTAACTCACGGGCTAGTACTCTGCCTACCTTCCTCAAAGATGGATCAGTGCCTATTACAAAATCAGAAGTTACTATTGAACCACAAGCTCGAAATTATTTGGGTTTAATTTAGTCAATATTATGATCGATTGGAGACTCTGAACCAGTCTTGCAATTATGTTATTTATTTTACTTGGGCTATTTGATAGTATAACGGTAAAGTTAAATCAAACTGACGTGGAACAATAATTGAGTTGGTGGACACTCAGAGCATGGTTGGTGCGGTGCAAAGCATGTTCAGAAAAGTCCCTTCTGAAAGTATGTTATCATGGCATCAGAACGCAGAGAAAAAATTAAATAAACATTTGGAATCTGGAAAAAGTGCGCATATTTTTGTTATGAATGTACACATTCACATGTTATTAAGTTTTTTCAGAAAATCGGGTCAAACTTACGAGAATAATAATGGGTAGAATTCAAATATGTCATTTAATCCCCAGTTTTTGCAGAATTATATTGGTATTTGAAAATTGCTTCATACAACCGAAAATGAGCAGTCATCAGCATTAAACAAAATATTTCGAATCGGTACCAATTCATGGCGTACAAAACATCGAGGAAAGCTAGCGATTTTCCAAGAATTCCCTAAATGCCCATTATCTCGAAAACAGTTAAAATTTAACCTTCAAATTTGTCGATGTTCTGAGTGGTCATGACCTAGTTTATCACCAGCAGAAACATTGTTAAAGGTTTACCGGACACCCTGTATATTGTGATCTTTGGGATTGCAGATACTAATGACCTGCGCTAAAACAACCATCCTACGATTTCGGAACGTAGCCAAGATGATTCATACGAATTATGTATTTCGAATATGACTTCGACACTAACTAAAATAGACCCAACACCCAACAGGTATATTCCTTCAAGTTCGTGCGTCGTACCTCATATACATTTATGAGCGCTTAAACACAATAATCGAAGCCCTGTATACTTCCTAACGTGGTGTAGTGAAACAGAGACCAAGCCTACACAGAACACACCTCATCTCGGAACTCGCACAATTCAAGAAGTTCATGAAGGATTTTGTAGAGAAACGGCGAAATTGTCGCACGATGAACATGCCGCCAAGTATAGCTAAGCTACTGCCTCGTGCTTAGCATTAGGTTAGAGTGAATAATAATGGCTCTCAATGAGATAATAGGTATAAGTATGAAAAATCAAACTAACCTGAGTTTGAGGATACTGTCTTGCCGCTTTCTTCACTGTTCTTTGTACAACGGGCCACTGAAAAAAATTGAAATCTTGATATTGACAATTCTAAAAATCGAATAAAGACAAATACGTTGATACGATATCAATCTTTTTACGCGCATGTTCTGGGACAATGCGTTATCGTTTCGTCACAATGTCTGTAATTTTAGAATTTTGAGCTGAAATTGATCTCGAACGACTATAATAGGCTCACTAATGGAGAATCCTTGGTCAAATTCGATTATTTCCTTCTGTCCGTCTGGCCGTGTGTGTTCTAACATTCGAAAGAAGTAGTAGGATTGTTCATGACCATTTCTAATAATGAGTAGTAGATTCTACTACTTATTCGAAAGGAGGGACCTAAGGTTTTGAAAGTCTGAGGTTATGTCCGTTAGTGAGCGAAATCGGCCGAACAGTTTCGGAGTTATACCTATATGGATTTATGAGGCTAATTCCTCGATATCTTATGAAGTACTGATTCGATCGGATTCAAACTTAGTAATTAGTTTTTGCATACCAAAGCTCAACTAAATGAGGAATTGGATATGGATCCCATGGTTGAGAAAGTCAAAAAATGGATCATTCCAAAACTTTTGAAATTATCGTTGAAAATTTTTTTTCTCGGGAAGTGACATCAGATTTCAACCAAATTTCGCACAAACCTTAGAATCAATCTTCAACAACAAAGTTCCAAATTCAAATCCAATAAGATATTCAATTTCGAAGCTATATAGAAAAAAATACATCAAATTTAGTTGTTGTTTGAAATTTCCTCGTTATTTCCTCAATATCTCAAGAAGTACAGATGCGAATAGAACTTTGTAATTATTTGGAGAATACCAAGGACAAACCTATTGCAAAATTTCATATGGATCTTGTTGTTGGAGTATTTAAAGAAAATGTACATTGGAAAATGTTGGAAATTTTTTTGTCAACTTTTTTTTTTGGAAAACATTGATAGGATTTCCACGATTTTTGGGCACAGATCTCGAAATGAATATTCAAAAAAGAATGTTCGAAACTTCAATTCGATACGATATTTACTTTCGGAGATATATGAAAAAAAAATGTCAAATTTCGGTGTTCTTTGAAATTTGAGGTTGTTTCCGCATTATCTCAAGAAAAAGGATGCGATCACATCGAATCATAGTCCTTATTTGGAGAATATAAACGCTCAACTACGAAAGAATTAGTTTCCGAAAATAATCCACATCTTCATCGAAGAAAATAGTTTTTTTTCTGACTTATTGACCAGATTTCGATGAAATTCAGCGCGGACCTTGAAGTTAGTATTTCACAACAGTTTTTGGTTATATCTGATGTTCATTTCTGGAGGTATTAGAAAAAAGATATGTCAACTTTCGCTGTTATTGGAAAATTTCAGAATATTTCCTCAATATCTAGATAAGTATTCACACGATCAGATTCAAAATTGATATATACCTTGAACTCCATATTTTTAAAAAGTGCTTCGAATTTCAATTCAACAAATACCAATTACGGTTGGCAGTTAGGCCGACCTTGACCATAAAAACATCCTAAAACAATGACCAAGAGACTCGATATTTTAATAGCAGGTTTGGGGGTTGATTAAGAAGGTTTACATCGTGGAAACTTAAAATCCACTTAATGATTTTATTTTTTCAATACTACCCATATTGCGAAAATGATCGAATCGAAAATCTGCACTTGGCTGAAAAATTACAGCTTTAAGGTTCATGCATATAATCTTGAGGAAATGGCTTCAAAGGGGTTTTTCATACTGTCGATGGACATTTCAGATGAATTACGCGTAAACTGATAATCAGAAATATAATTATTCGTTGTATTGTATGTAATTCATAATCCAAGGGTATTCAAGGAACTCATTAACTCGTGAAATTTGTAATGAATCTGATGCTTTTCAATTTATTTCTACGCGCTTGTTCTGCGGAACAGAGAGCTCCGTTTTGACCCAATATCTGCAGTTTTCGAATTTTAAGCCGGAAATGGTCTCAAACGACTAGTCTGGCCAGCTGTCTGTATGTAAGATTACTGGCGTACGGAGAATTCTATCGACTCGAAACTTTCAGGGTATGTTGCATTTCAAAATGCGCCAAGCCCTTTCGGACTTGAACAGCTGAAATTTCATTTTGTCAGTTGCATAGCAAAGACCGGTTTGATTGAACTGAAACTTGTTGCAGTTGTAACATACAAACGTGAATATATAAGTTACGTTTATTGAGGAAAACATTCTCCAGTTCTTCGATATCTCGGAAACTCTTTGCCACATGCTGCTGAAACTTTATATCGTCATAACGGGCTTCTTTGAAACGAATTATATGGGAAAAATGAGTCGAATGGTTCGATGAGTCTCTAAAGCTACCTTTTGTGCTAGGGAGATTCGGGTATTTGGGTAATCGGAGATTCTTCCCTATTAGCCGACGACGATCGTTTGACAGTCGTCGACCAATAGGTGGAATCTCTCAGCCAATGAATCTCCGATTACCCAAATACCCGAATCTCTCTCGTACAAAAGGCCCCTTTAATTACAGGGGGACATCAGAAAAGGATTTCGTAGGTGTTGTTTCATAAGGATTTATTTCAGATATTTTGGAAATGATCGAAATGAACAGAGGAAAGAAGAACATTTTCATTACAGCCCAATATATCTCAAGAAAAAGTAACATCTTAAAATGCGGAAATATAGTTCAGAATACCCCTTAAATAGGTGTCAATACCAATATTTAAGAGCCGTTTCCAATGGTGATGCATCGAATCCGTAATGCATGCTTCCGTTATTTGCTGATTCTCACAATTTCATTCGGAAATGTTGTATCTCCGAAAAAACGTATCGATTTGAAATCAAATTGTGTGAGAATTTTTTTTCCTATTCCAGCCATTAGAAAAGGAATAACGGAAAAGAATAACTAAGTTATTTGTGATATTAAGGCGTAATTGCTGTTAGTCCATAATCGATTATTCGTAATTTTATAAAATACCTATTGTATAAGTATAAATTTAGACACGTAGTGTCGACCTGAAGAAAACTAGATACAGTTCTAAGAAATAAAGATTTACTGCTTACTTAATGTCCAACACAAGCTTTGTTATTAAAAACTCAACATTACACCTATCATATTTGTGCAAGACCAGATATAGAAGAAAAGTATGTCATACTAAGGAGCTAAGATTATAACATATTCAACGTTTTAACTTACTGGATAGATGCCCTTTTCATGGGAATGAATTTTTGTTCTGGGTTCTTTACGTCGAACGGCAGAACGTATTGATTCTGAAAAAAAATACAGATTAGAAATTTTCCAACTCGAAGGAAGTATCAATCCACAGTAACATGTGAAACACAGCTGAAGTGTCATGACAAGAAATAGTACACTAAATGATGCTTAATCAGTGATAACCCATCTGGAACAATATGTTTCTAAAAAAGTTTTTAGAATATGATTACAATTAACTAACAACAAACTTTTGGCTTCCATGCCAGCAAAGAATTTCGCAAAATTTGGAGGTACCCTATATCAATCGTAGTGTTGAACACATGTAACAAATTCATTTCGAATTCGATGGCATGCTATGTTCCCGAAAGGGCAAAATTCCCCACTTTTATTGAAACATAGACCCCTATCAAGTTGAATCTCAATATTTGGATGATGTGAAATGAGCCAATATTCTGTTAAAATGATGTTTTAGTTTTATGACGAGTAATAGCTAAACATTGGGTCTATTGAACTATAAAATGGTAGAATTTAGTGTTGGAATGCATATACCGGTTGTTGCAGGTATAAGGTTCACCCCTAAAAAAAATCTCTATTCGAGATATCGGATTGTTATTTCGCACACTGATACTACATAAGTTGATGTTCCCAATTGACCGAGGTGTGTATATGACTTCTAGTTCAATAGCGAATCGACATTACTTCCAATTTTCGCAAATGAACTTTTATTTTTGCATATTCGATTTCTACGTTGAATTTTGAATAAAATACTGACGAAAGAAAAATAAGAAATATAGAATCTATTAGTTTTATTAAATTTTCTCGATTATAATCTTGGATACGTCAATTATGCCGTTATGACTCACATCATAATTGATTTTCACTTGAAACTGACCACTTGGGGGAAAGTTACAATTTTTAGTTTCAGTCCCTTTGCATGAGCATTCTACTTGCCGAATTTTGATTGATTTCCCGATTTTTAACCAGTTTCGCAAAAGTATAATTACTCCGAAAATAGCCAACTATTTTTTGTCTATGCAGATGATACTTAGATCTGAGAGAATGCTTGCGAAATTCCCTAGTCCTAGGCTCCCCCTCAAATATACTGAAACCAAATACCTGTAACACCTGCAAAGTGTTCAATTTAGAGTGAAATGATTTTCAATGATTTGTAATATCAGCAAAAATTGATATATTTAGAAAGTCAATACGTTCGAAGTCAAAACCAAGAGAAATATTTTTGGATTGAATAGTTTTTCAATTTGAGTCTCTTGTCCTGGGAAGCTGCGAGTTATGCTCTTGTCCAAATGACTATAATTCTCGAATTTTGATTTCGAAAATGGTCTGAAACGATGGGACTCCCTGAAGAAATATCATTGATCAAATTTAATTCCGTTGTGCCCCAAGTCCGACCGTGTGCCCTCGAAAGAAATCACCTAGAATCTTGAAAGTTTCAGGGTGGGGTTTGGAGACTTAATATCTGGGTTCGTTAATGAGTTCGTTAATGAGTGCATTTCGGATTTTTTGGAAAGATCTGGATAGATAAAGGAAAGATGAGAATTATGATTTCTGCAGGAAATGCAACGTCTTTTCTTGAAATATTCATGAATTCATGAAAAAATGTGAGCTACGGCGAGAAATGTGAGAATTTTTTCAGGACAGTCTTTAACCACGATTGGCTGCCAATAAAAAGAAAGATTCGGACCCTCCACTGATACATTTATTGATTCCTGATTCTTTCTCGTTTCTTCAGAAATGTTGTTGCAGAATCGTGAAAAAAATAACATGAGGAAGAAACACCTTCAAAAACTTGATATATTGTAGCTTTGATGCTCAATTACTTGAGTCGAATTCATAAATGGGTGATATACGCAAAATAAATCCGATATATCCATTAAAAATTTTATATTCTCAGTATTTCCAGAAGTACAGATTCGATCGAATTGAAATCCAGTTCTTGGTTGAAAAATTACCACTTGAATGTTCACGCAGAATTTTTTTTCCTCGCATTCCATCTAAGTCTCCTCTACTTCTGAGTATTTGTCCCATACTAAAAACCAATTCAAGAGTGAATTGATGTTTGAAAATTCACGAAAACGTTCCACTTCCACACATCAATAAAACAATTAGGTCAGAAGCATAAAAAAATGCTTAAGATTCGCTTATATGAACAGAAACCAACAATGACTGATTTTTTTTTCTGAAATTGGCTCAGATCTCGGTTCTCGGTGCGTCGTATGGGTGACGTCAATAAAATAGCAGAAAAAAAAGTATCTCAGAGAAAAAAAAGTGGTACACATTAGTGAAGCAATATATTAGATATTTTTTGCATAAAGCTTTCGATAATATACAATTTGATTTGTTATAAATGATCAATTGGACGACAATTGGAATTTCGCAATTTGTTCATCAACCAGAACTTTACACAAATAGTTTTACACAATTCGTTAAAATCTTCGATTGTGAATGGATTCTCAGTTCCACTGAGTGATTGCATTTGGAAATGTTGTCGAAATAAAATTTCAAATGGATATATCTGTGGAACCATTGATTTTATCAATTCACTAATTCCTCCTAAAATATTTGAACCAGCTCCACAAATATCGATTCTTTTGATGGATTCTTATGCTTTGTACGATTGACCGTTAGGCCGTCGTAAAAATAGATATTCTGGAAAAAAAATACTCAAAGATAATTTGAGAGCAGGTTTGGAGCTTAATTACTAAGGTCGAATTCGAGAATGTGCAATAGTCGCCTAATTTCATTCTGCCAATGTTTTCAAAATTACAGAGGTGATAGAGTTGAGATTTTGCAGGTGGTTTAAATATGCCGGCGTGACGATCAATGCAAAATTTCTGGAGGAAAAGGGTTCGAATATGAACCATTTCGTAAAAGGTTCTAGAATTTTTCCAGCGACATTACTCCCAAAATTGAACATAGAATTCCAATTCATCTGATAAGTGAAAAAAGTCTCATCGATTTTCGTTAAGATAAATAGTCATCGACGCGAAGCATATTCAAATATGGGATATAGTGTCGAATCAACGTCCAATATTTCAATCTTGAGAAATTAAGAATTTCTGGGGTCGAGCCGGATTTCTGTAACATTAGCTATCAGAAACAATTCTCTCACTTCATTCACTTTTTATATTAAAAAATTTTCGGGAAAATAAAACTCAAATTGAGAGAAAATGGAAAAATAATTAACATTACACATTCTCACGAAAGAATTAAAGACAGCCCAAAAAAAATATTTCAAAAGATAATCACTGAAGCCTGCAAAACCCCGTTTTCTCCTATTCACTTCGAAATTTCTCAGAATTCTAATATTTCTCGGAGCTATTGGCAACATTAAACCATGATGGTGTTTGCTCTCAAGGACAATCAATGAAGGAAATATCCCTGCTTTGCCGAATAGCACGAATCCGTAATTTAGCAGCATGTGGTGGTGTTTGATCTTGAGAATTTTACTGATTTCGGGTTGTCGAGATTAGGATGAATCAATTGAATGCAGCCTTACCTAGGTATGGCGTTCGTGGGACTGCAGTTCTCTGTTCAGATGGTCGCTCTGGAATCTGAGGGGTGTGTTCCAGCGGGACTACATCAGATGCTTTCTGCAGAACATCCTCATTGCTTGGTACCTGCGGGATACCAGCAATTTCCTCATGCGGGACGACAATTTCTAGATCTCTCCCTGATTCATCCTCTGCGGAGGAGCTCTCTGGTGGAGCCCTTGATGCTTGGAATCTGTAAATTGAGTCAAATATGGAGTAACTGAAAATACATATAAAATTTATTATAAAACTACTTCGACATAAGGAAAGCAGAGCAGCTCAATTCGTCTTGACTGGACCCTCACACGGAGCTATTGATTATTTTCAATAGTGAAATATTTAGTTCGCTAAAGAATAATACCTGCTCTTTTCCAACTCCTCGATTCTGGCTTGCAGAGCAGCGATTCTCTTGCCTAGCGCCCGGCATCCTTCACAAAGATATGGCTGAAATAAATCAAGAAAATATTAAACGATATAGTAAGAGAAAACTGAAGCCACTTGAAATTAAGCAAGCGTTATTTCGAGGACTACGGTGATATGACTTCCTGCAGAGAGCTTTATACGGGATATACAGCGTGCAGAAAAAATAACGTAACTCGTCAATAATCCTTGTACGAAAAATTATAAAGGAAAATCCTCATGCCCATCGATTTTTAATTTCAAGAGCAATTTATCGTATGCTTTTTTGATTTTTATATTTCTTCCCCCCTACTCCCCGCACCCGTTTTCTTTATTTCTTCAAATGGGAATATTTGGATTGTGATACATCGAATGAAAGCTGATTTGATTACCTACTCAACGGTGCGAATGAAAGAATAATTGGTTGTGCGGTTTTTTTCATTAAAACATTAGAAAGTAATTAATTGTGTATGGTTACTCCGCTTTTCAAAATCGTCGAGTTTCCTTTTCAAGGATGGAAAATAATTTTGAACTATTAAATGTTAGAGTTGAGCACCGTTAACAATGTGCAAGCCGTTCTTCGAAGCGCCTCAATGAATTATTCATAGCAGCAACATCTGGCCGATTTAGGTAAATAGTACTCTTTAAATGGCCCCACAGAAATTAGTCGAGAGGGTTCAAATCTGGAGGTCGTGGTGGCCATCCAAGTGATCTCAACCTACCAATCCATTTCTTAGGAAATGTTCCATCAAGATACCTCCTCACTTCAATCCTATAATGCTGAGGAGCACCATCTTGTTGAAACCAAATATTGTCAGCTACTTGTCGGGCATTCACACCGGGAAATATTTGATTCCTCAGTAACTCTAGATGAGATTCACAAAGTCAAATTTCCTTCTATAAAAAAAGGTCCAGTGATATGATGGTCAATTGTACCCAACCAAACATTTAATTTTTCGGAATGTTGGGATTGAACTGTCTGCAATCAATTAGGATTTGCTGTGGACCAAAAGCGAAAATTACGCCGATGGACAAGTAAAACGTAGCTTCATTCGTAAAACGAATTCTCGGTGAAAATGTATTATCCCCATTGCATCTCTCCAGCATTACTTCATTTAACTGCGCTCGTCGGTCGAAATCGTCATCACATAATTCTTGTGTGCTTTGAATCATATATGGGTGAAAATTACTCTTTCTAAGAAGATTATCAGATGACTGCTTACTCACATCGAATTCATCGGCCAGTTTTCATGTAGATTGTTTCGGATTCTTTTCTATGTAAAGTAATATATCGAGGGCCTTATCGCCACATGCCGTGGTTGAATGTCTTCCAGATTTGGGACAGTTTTTAACATTTCAAACTTGTTCGGAATGTTTCACCACCCGACAAACAGTAGTTTAGTTATAGGATTTCTGTCTTGATAACGCTAATTTAAAATTTCCTTTCGAAAGTCTTATATTTAGATTTCATATTGAATGGACACCCATCCAGGAGCCAGTTGTACCCAAAAGCTTTTGCCTTCAGGTAAACCCAAGTCATGTTATTGAAAACAATATTCTCACCGGTAAAATAAGGATTCGGTTTAAAGTTTAATTCATTGTACCGAATCGCAATTTTACACGAAAAAATATGATTTTATATAATCTTCATAATTTAGTTATGAAAGTATTCAACCTTCAACGTTCATTATCATGTTTCATAAAAAAATACCTAAAAGAGCACTGCCGTGAAGCCAGCAGCTTTTGCGCGCATGTTCAATAAAGATACCCGCTTTGTCAACGAATTATGCAACTCATCTATGTTTTGAATGTGTACACCTCCGAAATCATCAGATAAATCTTATGTTATCCTTAATCTTATCTTATACATAATTTTCTTGTCCGTTCATTCTAAACACCATTCATTTAGTTCCTATTCATGTGAACACTAACTATCACTTATAGAATCTGTTTTCAGAATTGAGGTCCAAATCTACTATCCAAATACTGAGTCTTCAAGTTGATTTTTTCAAAAGTTATCGTTTTAAGAATCAGCCGTACGGCCAATTCCGGAGTCAATAAGTAATTAATTGTCTGCTATGGCAACAAATTTGAAGGAACACGTTGAAGCTCCTGACTTCACGTCAGTGCTTCTCATGAATTTGTTCATGTTCCTGAAATTATCACATGTTTACCAAATACAGTCGACTGTCGCGATTCATTCGTATCTTATAATGTGTGTGTGTACCTCAATTATCGAGCAGTGTTCTTGAGTCAAGAATGTCCAGTAGATGAGTCGAATTGCTGGAAGGGATTTTCAAGAATAGTTTCAATGACACGATCATCAGGAGTTATGCATCAGCACCTTTCAACAAGATTTCAAGATTTAACTGAAAGTTGGTACAGTTTCGTTCAATATACGGTTCAACGTCTGAATCCGATCTTCTGAAATCAGTTTGAAGATGCTTTTAAAATTTACAATCCTTATGGTCCCAACGAGTGAGAACATTTTTGGAAAAAAAATCAAAATATACAGACCTATGGACCAATCGACAGCACGCGCGCAGAAGAGGTGGAAATATGAATTGAGCACTACTCAAGGTGGAAATTGCACAACCTTCGCTCATATCTCGATCAAATGTTTTTATTTCGAATAATGAATAATCATTTCGATTTTCCCATTGTTCGTGAAATTTATTTCAATACTCGTGTTTTTACTGGTCGCCATAGAGATCTTTTTTATATCCCGAGAGCCCGCACATCATTGTATTACAACTCTACTTTTCTGAGAATTACACGATTTTATAACTGGCATATCTCTTTCATTGACATATTCAACTCTTTTTAAGCTGTTTTTAGGAGAAGACTGTGTGCTTATACGTGTAGAAATTATTAGAAAAAGAAGATATTTTTAAACTTTTCCTCCCTTATTATTGTTATTCTTGTAATATAAGGTCATGATCGTTATTGTACGTGTTTGTTTTCTTGTATTTTGGTGAATCCTTGTTATTGGGTTTTCCTGTTAGGATTCCTGTTTATGTTAAATAAATAAATAAATAAAAATATCCCTTAACGAATAAATTATCTATATCAGTCATAACCTTACCTCCACATCAGGGGTTCTTTTTCTTTTTCCTTGGCGCGAGTACCCCTGTAAAATAAACACAAAATATTGAATTGAACGAGAAATATCATGATCGTTAAGTGCTACTGATTACGACAAACAATCGGATGACGACTATACAGTGCGCGTCAAAATTATGGAACAAATTCATTTTCTCAAAAGAAAAATATTTGACAACAAAATCCTGTACCAGGTCAATTCTTGTTTCACTTTTACCAAAATTTTATGCATTTTTGAAGGATTTTTGTTGCACCCTGTGCCATCCCCATCAACCATCGAAATATTTTGAATAGGAAAAGTGGGTCATTTGGTACTTTTTTGGCAAGGTTTTTGTATCTTCTTTACAGGCGTGCAGAAATTTTCAAGAAAAAAATTAGTTTTCAGAAAAATCCTTCAAGAATGCATATAAATTTGGTACAAGTGAAACAAAAATTGACCTGTGTCAGGATTTTGTTGCCAAATATTTTTCTCCTGAGAAAATGAATTCGTTCCCTAATTTTGACGCGCACTGTATATGCGGGTTCAGGACAGCGAGTAGACTGTCCGTATGCGTGTACGTCAGACAAAATAGTAGTAGTCCATCCATTGCCATGTGCGTTGGACCTAAATTATCTATATCAATAATAACCTACCTCAACATCGAGGGTTCTTTTCTTTTTGGATTGACGCGAGTACTCCTGTAAAATAAACATAAATTAATAAATTAAACGAAAAATAGCACTGAAAATTTGAGAGTGGACTTGAGCCGCGGTCTGCAATGATACCACGTCACAGAGTTAGCCAAAAAATAATAATCTATATAGATAAAAAAGGATCTATGGTCTATCGATATTACAAACAAGCATAACGTTCAAACGACTGCACCAAATTGGATAATATTTTTTTTGTTGTGTTCATTATTCTCAGGTCAAGGTTTGTATAACGGAATATTTCCGAAAAAAATGCAAGGAAAAAAGAACAAAGCCTTCCTTTTTCCTCCAACCATAGAACTCTATTAAACGTAAGTATGAAGTTTTCGACAAAGCGAGCAATCATAGAGTACTTTGACACTTCGACGTTCGACACTTAGGTTGATAGGTTACAGTTACTTCAATCTGCATTTACAAAAACCTGTGTTATTAGTTATTTAAAGTAAAACGTGTTTCTTGAAAGTGTTTAATAGCATTGTGTTTGATATTAATCGTTGTGTTGTGTGTTACTCATTATCATTTATTAAAATGCCATCAATGAGGCGTCCAAATATTGGTCGGCGGACGCGTAACGCAAGATGACTTTCAAATCAGCGATTGGACAACAGAATAAGAGGCTCTCAATCTCAAGCAAGATCTGTCTCAGCTTCGGATGAATCCATACTATCGATCTCAGGCGAGGAACAAGAAAATATAGTATCCAATGAAAACATCAACTTTAAACGTTTGGCATTTAGATATGATCCCACAGTATGCTGGCAATATAATGTTTCATTTCGGAACCATGAGCATTATTTTACTGCAATGCTCTGAGATATCCAAACGAACCCCCAGGATTATGTTGTTATAGAACAGAAAAATCAAATATCCACAACGACAAGGCCACCTGAACCTCTGAATACGTCAATTTCAGGACAAGAACTTCTATCGAAACGTTTTCTGCAGAATATTCAGCATTACAATAGTATGTTCCAAGTGACATAATTTCGTTCAAACCTGATCGAGGAACATGGTTTCAATCCAACTTTTAAGGTATGTTTTTCTTCATTAAACATATTACACATTGATTATATCATTACCTACAAGTATGAAACTTCTGTTGAGACTCATTAACAAAGCTTTTCTAATTTTTTTCAACAGATTCAAGGACAAATTCACCATCGTGCAAAAGTATTGTAACCACCAGTTAATGGTAAATACAAATTTCTCTAGATTTATATCCTTTGAAATTCTGAAGGTGAAGTGAATCAATGTTGAATCAAAATCAAATGGTAAAATTGTTCAAAATAGCATTAGAAATGAGGCCATGTGACGAACATAAATTAGTGGTCAGGGCAGATAAAAGGCCTGCAGCAGAACATAAGGGACATTTCAATGCACCAACGTTGAATGAAGTTGCTTGCCATTGAGGAAGTTGAAGAAATTATGGACATTGTAAATGAAACATATCAGTGAAACACATCTTATGTATGATGCTTTAAATTACTCACTAATATTCTTCGATAGAGAAGATGGTTACCATGTTCTGATCAAGATGATGTATTCTGTGGCTAGTAAGTATTCATAAAATTATATTATGAAAAAATATAGTGACAATTGATTTCAATAGGGTATCTTAAGAGGATAAGGTTCTTAGATAACTGTTATATTAAATCTTTTCTACTATGCTTTCGTAGTATCATAAACCACTTTCTCAGAGTAATTTTGTTTGAAAAATTTTATGTTTTGATTCCTAATTGATGTTGATGATTCTATTGCAGGTCAAGAAACAACCAAGAAGCTCAAAGTGCCACTGTATTTGCAGACTGCAGAGGATACTTAAGATATAAGCAAAACATCATCAATAACGAACGTGCTTCAAAATTCTAAAAAAATTATTTGGGATGGATGAATGCACAATGGCCCACAAACAGGCGTTGGAGGCACTAAAAAGAACCCTAAGAGATTTGCGCAACAATTAGAACCTGGTGGTGCGATGATTCTACTGGCAGGAGACTTTCGACAATCGTTGCCAATCGTTCCCCCAGATCAACCGCAGCTGATGAGATAAATGCTCGCTTGAAAAATACTAGAGATATGTTAAGCGTATCGACTTGAAAGCAAATATGATACTGGCTTGCCAAATGACATATCAGTGGAATTGTTTTGAAAAACATTATTTGACACTTGCAATGTGTAAATTTCCTGTTGACACTTACAATGGTCTCATTTCTTTCCACCAAACTTTTGTCAGTTCACATCTTCAAAGGACGAATTCATAATAATAGTCTTCTCAGATATTCAAATGAATTATAGATCACCAGTTTATCAGGTGCATATTCAATATATAGAGAGAATTCAGAGGAAGTTTGTTCGAATTGCTGCCTATAGAATGGGTTTGGTGAGGGAGGAATTTGCTTATGAGGAAATTCTTTCACGATTGAACTTGGACTCTTTGGAGGTCAGGCGTGGGATGCTCAATGTGGCTTTCTTGCATGGGATTCTTAACGGTCGTGTTGACTGTCCTGAGTTGTTAGGGGAGATTAACTTCAATGTTGCAGTCAAAAGAAATTGTCACACCTGTGCCTTTAAAATTCCGTTTCACCTAATTATGGTTGTAATAAGTCGCTTACTAGAATGCTTCTTAAAGCCAATCAGTTAATACTGGAACAGGATATTTGTCTATTTAATATCTCGCTTCGCAGTCTTAAAAGCAAATTAAGAAATGTTATATAACTTTATGGTGATAATTTAATCTTTGTTTTATTGTGTATATTTTATGTATGGGATTAGTATAATTTTAATGCTGTCAGTTTTATAGATATGAATTTATAGTTCATTGTAATTGATCTTCCCTATTGGAATTTTTTGTAAATGGATGAACAGTAAATAAATGAATGAATGAATGGAAACCATTCTTGGCTGGATGAATAGGCCATTTTAGTGCCAAAAATAAGGATTTTTTTTAGGTTTTTTCTGGGTTTTCACTCCCAATATCAAATCGAATCGTAAAATCCAAAGGAAATATTTCTTGAAATTTTCTGCTTTGTCTGATGAAAGAGTCAGATTTTTACTCTTAAACGTCACAGTTTGCTTTCTTTATTGTTTGTATTGTTCATTAGGCAATCTGTTTTGCAAGAAACTGCCCTTGACCAATAGTTTAAAACTGCAATCCGCAAGGGCGTTTTTCTTGAAAAAAACAATTTTATTTAATTTTTAGTAGTTCTGTTTCAGATAGTGGGAGTGAAAACCCAGAAAAAAGTTGAAAAATGATGCGAAATCCTCCCAAAATAAGCTTTAATCGGTACTCAAAAATAAGGATGTTGATGAATTGAATTTAAAAATTCAAAATAAAATTGATGCATTCTTTTGAGTCGATCGATTCCATCATCGATCCAAATAAAGTTGTGAATTATCCGAGTGAAATCTTAAATTTGTTGGCATTGCCATTAATACCCTCACACAATTGGCAGCTGAAGGTTGGCTCAATAATTATCATGAAACGCAACTCAATCAGACAACATTGTGTAACGGAAAAATATTTTATGTTGAAAAAGTTTTCACAAATTTGATAGAAGCTACTACCATCTAAGGAAGTTCAAGAGCGAGGATGTTCTTATTTGAAGGATTCCACTAATGCAATCTGATGTTCAGTTTCCAGTGCGACTTGCATTTGCAGTGACAATCAATAAATCACAAGGTCAATTGCTGGAAATTTGTGGAATAAACCTTGAATTACTATATTTGTGGCATGGACAGTTGTACATTGCGTGCTAGAGAGTTGGTGAACCAAATGCTCTATTTGGTTTCTCTTGAGAAAGGAAACCAAAAATGTTGTTCATAATAGGGCATTGCAATAAAGTATAATTTAAATAGTTGGGTGTTATTTTATTCCTAATATATTTTGTCTCAGGTTTTTTCATTAGTTACACCACCCGTGCGAAGCCGGGTCGGACAGCTAGTTATTCATATAAAAATGAGTCCATGTTGAAAATTGATTATCATGTTGGTTTGATGATTCTGCTCTATAATTCACTAGTACATTGTTGATTTCAAATTACTTCGATTCTCAACAAGGCCTTCCGTAAAGTTCCAACTAAAACCGGTTATTTCAGTAATATTTTTTGGACTAGTTCTCTCTTGGTACTGAAATCAGTTTGTAAGTAATAGAAATGGGTATAGGTCAGGTGAAAGGCTTTGAGGACTGACAGTTTTTCTGGGAAAGTCAGGTATTCGTCTAATCAAACGCAGGCATGTCAGTTTCGCAAAGTGAATAACCTTTGGACTTCAGAGTCTTCAGATTAGTATATTATTCCAATTTCTTAATGAAACTTGCCATGAACCTTCAAGTTGTCATTTCGATATCGACTACTAGATATCCCCTCGATTCGATGTATAAAATTATGTGAAACCACTTCGAATCCGTTTTAGAACTGTTGATCAGAATATGCAATTATATCTTGTTCGCTTCACTTCTTATTTCTGCTAACTATGCAAGTATGCAAACAACTTGAACAAAATTGTCTGTTTTAAAAAGTGTCTCCATTCCAAAAACCACAAAACTATATATTCCGCAAGACTAAGTTTCCCTTGATACATCTAGAAACAAAATTTTAATTCGATCTAGAAAAAAATTCGAATTGCTGTCTATCTCCCCTTACCTGCTAGGAAGATTCTGTACATAAACGAACTCTACTGAAAGATTTGTGCAATACCCACCCTGAAAATTTCAATATTTTACACATATGAACTGCCGATCGGACGGATAGCCGGACAGATGATTCAACTTCTTCAGAGATAAATTTAAGACCATTTTCGGCTCAGAATTGAAAAAATTACAATCAGACAAAATGATACCAAAATATTAAAATAAGCGGGTGAATATGAATCACAATTGTCATTGTCGAATTTCAATGGCTGATGATTGTGGTGTTTGCGACAATACTGCGGACAACTTAAAAAAAATTGTCTTATTTAAATGTAACAGTTCATAAAATCTCAGATTTTATGTTTTCCTCAATAATATCATAAGTTCATTACAGTGAGATTAAATTCATTGGAGTTATTGAAACTTTTGAAAACGAAATGCTGAAATCTTCATGAATTATCCATATCATTAAGAACCTTACCTCTACATCGTAGTTTCTACCTCTCTTTTTTCAGCGCGAAAACACCCGTAAAATGAACACAGAATGTTGAATACAATGAAAAATAACAACTTCATACAGAGCAATTTATTTTCAAGATCTGACAGCGGAGTACAGGACCACAACTAGTTCTTCAGGCGCGTCTTCACAATACCAATTATAAACCACCATGTACTAATACGGACATATTCATCCAAAAATAAATTGAACCATTAAGTACTGAAGTGGTTTAACACTCAATGATTAAACCATACTTTTGTGTTCATTTCTAAAACCTGTTGTGAGTAATATTTATAGCACTTGGGTTCTTGATTCCGAAATCGATTCGTCGAAGTGAAACTTCGTGGCCTGACGGGTTTCACTGGATATGAAGCAGATTGAGTATTTAATTAGACAAATCAAACCCATGCCCGTTTTGCAACGCGAATGAACTTGGAAATTCAGATTTTATCTCCATAATGTTGATTTCCTTTGCCAGTAATTAAAAAAAACGGGTTGAAACTTGCGCTCTCACTTTGAACCTAATCAAGGTGTGCCACACACACTCTCTGATCAAACAAAACTGCATAAAGGAGTAGGTATTTTAAAAATATTCGAATTATTTTTTGTGGAAAGAAGGAATAGAATATTCCATCGAAATATGGAAAAATTTCCTCTATAATATTGCTCAATGGTTGGAAAATAACTGAAATTATTTCTCTATCCAGATACTGCATGATTATAGAAAATGTGCAGTATAATTGAGTTTGGAGCAGAAAACTCGACTCTCGAATGGTGATGCAAATAAAATAAGTGTGAAAATTTATAACAAACAATTCACATTCCAACGATTAGTGTTAAGGTTACAGATATAAATTAGAAATGTTCATTAGAAACAGTTATTATCACCCCACCTGTTGGCGAAAACAAGGAAATCACTTCAGGTCTCACAAGCCTGATTTGACATATTTGTCAAGTTTTCATAAGATTTTTTGTTTTGATTTCTTGAAATCATTTTATGGGATAATCTTTTCCTCTTCACCTGTTTACTGAATCGACAAGGAATGTATTGTACTGTGACCAAGTTCATCCTCAGTTGTATCATGAAATTTTCCTCAACTTGGTTGGAAACAATTCTTTTTTATTATTTCAACTGAAACCTCTCAAGATAAGGTACTTTCAAGAAACTCTCTGTTTGTATTCGCTGATTTAAAAGCTATGTCTATTTTTAAAGTATCATAGACAAAATATACGTACTTGTACATGTATGTCATTGTTAGTCCTATGCAGTAACTAGCGCCAAAATTCGCACATGAACTCCAGCTTAGATGAGTTCAATTTTTTTTTATATATATTCGCTAATTAGTATTGTGTGGTTTAATTTTGATAGAATTGAGGAGGATTGCCAAAATCTGATAATTATGTGTTGAATTTCCGAAATATCGTCTTCATCAAATTGGTAACAGTGTTACTTATATTACTATGTCAATCCTCCCCTCATCGCAGAGACACTCGAAAAGAATGCGCGAAGAACTAGGATATTTAAATTTACAGAAAAAAACTTACCGCCGACTCAGGACTCCTTATTCTTTTTCCTCGTTGGCGCAGACGAATGCTCTCCTGGTGAAAGAACAAAAAAAATATATATATTTGAAGAAATAATCCTTTATTCGGAACTACAATAGTTGCATGAGAAATTTCGATGGTTATTGTCCATAGTTTGAATGTTTAGAATGTCTAACGACTTAGATAAGTTACATATTTCTATATTCCGCTAATTAATATTGTGCGGTTGAATTTTGAAATGAATGAAGAGGTCGTTAAAATCATGAAATATCGCCAAAATCTGATAGTTATGGACTGAATTTCTAAAAAATCATCTCCAACTGTGTACGATGTTCTACGAATGTGCAGTGGGGTCAGTTAGTTGTTTCAGAACTGCGGTATCGTTGGCTACCGGCCAGCTAGCTTCACGAGAACTTTTCATCCCACCACGGTCGAACAAATTTTCGTAATTTTTATGTTTTCTGGACGGACAGAGGAATGAAAGAAAAAGAATAAATAATTTTTCGTTCGTGAATCTAAACTTCAAGGCTTCATGCTAGCCAAAGAGATTCTTTTGATTTCAATATATTCTTAATAAGCGGCGAAGAATAAAACCTCATAGAGGAATTAACATTCTATATCTGAATAATTTTTCATTCAGATAGGATCAAGCTATCCGACCGAACAGATTTTCGTGGTTTTCATGTTTTCTGAATGGGCGACTAAGAAAAAAACTCACTTGATATTCTGCAGAAATAAAAAGCAGGTCCAAGATCCGAACTGTATGACCTCATACCGGCAGCATAGATGTTCGCGATTTTCATATTTTTCAAATACACTGCCAAAAACAAGTTTGAGTTTATTTTCAGAGTAATAAATGAGCTTCAACGAGTTAATTTTTCGTACACACTGATAACTCCTACGGTTGCAGCACTAAGGTTCGAATCGTATGATCTCATGCCGGCCGAACATATTTTCGTTATTTTAATGTTCTCAGAATAGGCGGCCAAGGAAAAAACTCAGTTAATTCAATGAAAGAATGAAAGAGCTTTAAATAGTTAACTTTTCGATCACATAGTTTACT
This sequence comes from Myrrha octodecimguttata, assembly GCA_958510865.1. Lineage (NCBI taxonomy): Eukaryota > Metazoa > Arthropoda > Insecta > Coleoptera > Coccinellidae > Myrrha > Myrrha octodecimguttata. The sequence goes on along the minus strand of OY294057.1, from coordinate 360,282 downwards.
TCTAAGGGCCCATCTTCAAGATCCGAATTGTATGATCTAATGCCGGTCGAATATATTTTCGTGATTTTCATTTTTTCCGTAAAGGCGGCCAAGAGTGAGTTTGGGTCTCTTTATGGAAGAATGAAAGAGGTACAGGTAGTTAATTTTTCGTAAACCTTGGTTCCCTCTAAGGGTCCCGCTCCTAAGGTCAAATTGTAGGTTCTCGGCCGGCATGAGGGCCGAACATATTTTCGTTATTTTCATGTTCTCAGAATAGGCGGCCAAGGAAAAAACTCAGTTAATTCAATGAAAGAACGAAAGAGCTTTAAATAGTTAACTTTTCGATCACATAGTTTACTTCTAAGGGCCCATCTTAAAGATCCGAATTGTATGATCTAATGCCGGTCAAATATATTTTCGTGATTTTCATTTTTTCCGTAAAGGCGGCCAAGAGTGAGTTTGGGTCTCTTTATGGAAGAATGAAAGAGGTACAGGTAGTTAATTTTTCATAAACATTGGTTCCCTCTAAGGGTCCCGCTCCTAAGGTCAAATTGTAGGTTCTCGAGCCAGCCGAACCGATTTTCGTGATTTTCACATTTTCCGAATAGGCGGCCCAGCGCGTATTTGAGTTGGCCGCCCAATCACGAAAATCTATCGCGCTGGCATGAGATCATACAATTCGGATCTTGTAGCTGGGCTCTTTGAAGTGAAATGTGTGAAGGAAGAATCAACTATTTATAGCTCTTTCATTCCTGCAGAATATCAACTAAGTTTTCGCTTGGCCGCTCATTCTGAGAACCTGTAAATCACGAAAATCTGTTCGGCCATCGACTCTTGAAGCTGAACCCTTTAAGTACCCCAATATATACAAAAACTTGGCCACCTATCCGGAAATTATGGAAATCACGAAAATCTTTTCGGCTGGCATGAGATCCTACAAGCCGGATCTTTGAGCTGGGCCTTAAGAGGTAACCTATGTGAACCAAAAATTAATCATTCCTGCATGTTATTAACTAAATTCTTTTCTAGGACGCCCATTCTGTAAACACGAAAATCGGTTCGGCTGGCGTGGGAACTTGAAATTAGGCCCTTACGAGCTGGACCCTTAGAGGTTACTAATGTGTACAGAAAATTTACTATTAATAGCTTATTTATTCCTCTATAAAATAGATTCAAACTCATTCTTGGCCGCCTATTCGGAAAATTTGAAAAAATCACGAAAGTCGATTTGGCCGTAATGAGATCATACAATTCGGATCTTATAGCTGGGCCCCTAGAGATAACCTATGTGAACGAAAAATTTACGATATGTAGCTCTTCCATTCCTGCACAATACAAAGTAATTTCCATTCCCTGGCCGCCTATTCTGAAAACATGAACAATGTGGACCCTTAGAGGTAACCTATCTTAATGAAAAATAATTCCGATATAGAATTTCATTACTCTATAAGATGGACTATGGTTTATACTAGGCTGCTCATTCAGAAAATATTAAAATCACAAAAATCTCTTTTGCTGGTATGAAATCCTACAATTCTTTCATTCAATTGGCCATTGGAGTTAAGATATATGAAATAAAATTCATTTATTCCATATTTTTTCATTCTTCTATAAGATGACCCTATTTTCATTACGTTGGCCTGCCCAGAAATCATAAAAATTACGATAGTGTGTTCGACTGTGGTGGAATGAAAAGTTCCCGTGGAGCTGGCCGGCCTGGAGCTAACATTACCGGGGTTGTTTTACTGATATTCATTGTAAAATTTGATTATTACAACCCTTTCATAATCACTGAAACGTCAAAAATGAAGCACAAAGAAAGTCAAGTTCACATTTCAAAAAGAATGCACGAAGCCAAGGAACTTTAAATTTACAGAAACAAACTTACCTCCGAGTCAGTACTCCTCGTTCTTTTTTCAACTTGGCGCCGACTAATAAACTCCTGTGAAATGAACAAAAATATATATATATATATATATTTAAAGGAAAAAGGCTTCATTTATGACTAAATCAACAAATAATGAGCGATTATTCAACTGCATGACAAATTTTGATGGTTGTTGACGTTGCTGTTCGGAAGTTTAGAATATCTAACTTTGTTGACGTTGCTGCTCAGTAAAATTAGGAAATTGATCATGAATTATACAACGGCAGGAAAACACCCAACGCCTCCAAATTGTGGAAATTTACTTTGGAAATAATAAATAGGTCCATAGAGCACTGTGTCCTTTTTTAAGGTCAGTACTCAAGCCCTTAAAAAACAAACTTTACTCATAAAGGTCCATACGGATACAGAAGATCAACTGAGTAGCACAGATCGTTCATATTGGACAAGGCCAATCATAAGGCCATCGCCGAATGACGGTAACAGGCTGGGCCACCCCCCACGTCACACCGGGGAGGAACGGAATATTCTTATTATTATAATACTATCTTTATAATTCAATGGAGTAGCGCGCACTTCACCGCTACAAAACACCAACGGAAATAAATTTCTTTCGATCGAAACAGACGAGAACTGATGTCTTCAAAGTTTCGAGCTCACACAAACTGGGAACAAATAAAAATCAGAATAATAATACTATATCTTATAGCAGTCAGAATGAGATTTTTAAATTGAATAAATCAATATTGATGTTAGAAACATTCGAAATTCACTGACACAGTAAAACAAATATCGATGAGATAATGAATTTTCATAAGAATAATAAAAGCTAGAAGTTAATATGAGTAATACATTTTTGCGCGCATGTTCTAGGAGAACAGCGTGCTATCGTTTTGTCCAAATGTCTGTAATTCTCAAATTTCTTGGTCTCAAACGTCTAGATTGGACTCCCTGATGATGAATCCAGAGTCAAAATCCATTCGGTCCGTCCGTCCGGCCGGCCGTGGACACGATAACAATCGAATGGATTGAGCTAGCGACTTGAAACTTTCAGGGTAAGCCGCACACTGGAATGCGGTGATTAGGTTTGTTAATGGCCCGAATCGTTCGAACAGTTTCGGGGTTATAGCCATTGGAAATTTTGAAGATATCTATTTTTTATTCCAGAAACTATTGCAGCGATTGGATTGAATGCAATTAGGTAAAGTATAACGACGCGAAATTCTGTCGAAATCATACTGTCAGTAAATTGAGGAAAAATTTTTTTACAAAAATTTTTTTCTTCCGAAAACAGTGGACCATATTCAAAAGAAAGTTCCACTGAGACTTCGAGCTTCATATTTCACAGCAGTGTACCGAATTTCAGTTCGATACGATTTGTGGAGATATTGGGAAAAATATGTCGAATTCCGTGGTTTTATTCTCGATATCGTTGATTTTTTCGGTATAATTCAAGAAATACTGATTCAATCATGATCATACCATATTATTCCCATTGAATTCTGTTTGAACCTTAAACTGTCATTTTTGCATTAAGTATTGGATTCCAATTTGATCTGATCTGTATTTTTTGAAACATTGGGAAAATAAAATGTTTAATGGGTATATCTGCGGAATCTGAGTTGTTTCCTTCGGAAGTTATTATATCGGCCGTTTTCCCAAGAGACTGGAACCTAATGGCCAACCGGAAACACAATAATGTTCATGAAAAACGACTCAGAAACTCGATAGCTGTAAAGAAGGTTTCGGGCTTAATTACGTCGAATTCGTGAATGGTTAAAATCCACCTAATGATTCCGTACAGATAAGATCGAATTTTGCTGAAATTCTACGGGAGCACCGACATCACGTCTGAAAATAATCATGTGAGCGTTCACCCGTCCAGGCATTGACTCTGTGAGCAGCTGCTTACGCTGAAAATTATTTTATCGAGTCATTGAAACAATAAAATTTTCATTGTATAAATGTAAAATTCATTAAATCTCGATAACAATATTTCCATCGAATGATGTACTCAACCCAGGTAATAGAATAAATTCATCGTCACATAGTAACGTAGCTTCGGTGAGTTGGTTGCATTCAAAAATGAACATTCAATCTCTTGGAAGAACGGCCGACCGTAAACACAGCAACTTCCGAAAGAAACAATTAAAAATTCGATATTTGTAAAGTAGGTTTGGACCTTAATTACGAAGGTCAAATTCGTGAATGGGTAAAACTTTCCTAATGATTCCACAGATATAGGTACCCATTAAATATTTTATTTTGTCACTACTTCCGAAAATACAGATCAAATTCAAATCCAGTACTTTATCGAAAAATCACAGTTTGAAGGTTCATACAAAGTTTAATGAGGATAATATGATAAGGAGATCACAGAATACTGAATATTATTTTTCAAATTGTTCTACACGATCATTACATCTTGCACAAAGTGTCCCTTCAGCATCTTCAAAAAAGTTGCGAAGTTTCATCGTGATTGAATCAGTATTTATTGAGTTATACCGAAAAAGACGATATCTTGAAGAAAATCACGAAATTTTATATATTTTTTTCCAATTTCTCCAAAACTAGTGGCCGTATCGAATTCAAGTTTGGTACACTACTGCGGAATATGAAGCTCAAGGTATGAGCTGAATTGTTTTCGAATGTGATTAATAGTTCCTGAAAAAACTTTTTTCGGAAAAAATTATTTTCTTTTATTTCAAAAATGATACAATTCCAACAAAAATTTGCGCAATGTTGCGAGTCATTATGCTCCAAATAACTGCCAAGTTCCAATCCAATCGCTTCAGTAGTTCTTGAAATATCAGAGAATTAACCTAAAAATTCCCAATGGCTATAACTCCGAAACCAATTGGCCAACTTGGCGATGCGCTAACTACCCTAAAAGTTTCAAGTTGCTAGCTTGCTCCGGTCGACAGTTATCGTGTCCACGGCCGGGCAGGCGGGCGGACAGAATCGATTTTGACACCGGCTTAATCATCAGTGAGTCCAACCTAGTCGTTTGAGATCGTTTTCGGCTGAAAATTGGCACCCTGTTCCCCTAGAGCATGCGCCCCTGAAATAAGGGAGTAATCCAAATCCAGAAGTTTAATTTCAATACATTGTTCCATTTGGCGATATGTCAGTGTTAAAATTTTGTAAGTATTCCGATTGTGAGCCTGTTAAGCCGCGTACAGACACCGGAGCGGAGCGGCTTTTGAGGCAGTTGCGAAGCACTTGTGAGGCAGCCTCGCGTAGTTGAAATGGCTCGCGACACCGTACAAACTTGCGTGGCAGACCAATTAACTTGCCTTGCAAGCCGCTCAGCTCTCGTGTCTGTACGTGGCTTAAGATGCGTGAACTATATTTCCAATTATTCCAATATTATTTTCTCGAGTAATTGACTCAAACGATGGAAATGTTAATGTCGCAAGCTAAGTTTCTTATTGAAGGGGCTAGCAATCATAATTTTTTGTCTCATAAATAAATTAGGAAGTATATTAATTTGTGAAATAAGGCAATAAAATTGTATGATTATAACAGGAAATATATATATGGAACAGCATAGCTATACCCAACTTCACCCAACATGAAGGAGCAATAGTGGTACTTTATCAATTTCGGAATATTTCGGGCGGAATCGGAAATTCTAATTTGGGTACCTTACTTGCAATTTTGTTGAATTGCTAAGATTTGAATTTTTATTTTATAATTATTTTTCAGTGTATTGCTTTTTAATTCTCTTGAATATTTTGCATTTTTGCATCAATAAGCCCCACTCTTCAATTTACGGTGACAATGATTGATAATCTTGATAAATATCAACTATTATTCACTGATCACATCGAAACCATTGAAATATTCTCAATAATTTGAAGGCTGTTCCGAACAGAGCCACGAGGAAAATTAGACTTCTCGCTATAGCGACCATATTGGAACTCCCACAAATCTAGTTCGAGATACGGAGCATATTTCCTTCTCCATAGCTTGTAAGATTGTCAAGGTAGACCAAGACTACTTATTCAATAGAAAACTCACCTGTCCTTCGGAACTATATTCGTCCGACGAGTCCTATAAAATAAAAATAGGGTCAAGTAAGCAATAAAAATTACCTATTTATGAAGTAAATTGCTAATGGAGATCAAAGAGCTTCAGACATTATAAACTAACATTTGTAGTACGGATTTCATTAGTTGAAGATTTGATTAATGATTGTACATCTTAAGTCGTCCTAGCCATTATTGACCAGTGAAAATTTCGAAATCACAGTCATTCAGGCAAAATGGTAACGCTCATGTTCCCGAAATATAGGGTTTTAATATACTTTTACTGTTGAATAATTCAACAAAAAGGGATACCTACGTAATGAAACCAACCCATCCAGTCATGGATAAAAATATCTAGGAATTGACGAGATCTCGCCGAATAGGGCTCTTGCATGTAACACGAATTATCATATTTTTATGTTTTTCTCATTCCATTTCGATAAAAAATCACAATGTATGCTTCCTCACACTTCTACAATTCGCGAATTTTGAATAATTCGGTATTAAAAATCGTCAACTCGGGATGCAAAACCAAAGTGGGTGAAACGCGGTAGATTGCCTCCTACGTCACTTGTTATTCCACAATGCCACTATCGACACAACTGACGCTCCCTATTGGCTTTCTTGAGAGAAAGGTACACGAGAAGAGGGAGAGAGTGGATATATCGCGGTACGTCACGGAAGGCGTGATGTTCCAAGCGTTTAAACAACCAATTTGTATAGCCTAATTTAAAAGATCGGTTTCTCGTTGAAAATTGGAATTCTTGACGGCGATTGAAGTTTTTCAGTAGTTTTATGGATAGAATATTTGATTACAATGATGAAAAAATACATGCAAGAGACTCATTATGTTGAACTTTTCGTTATTTTCCGAGTGCCAACCTAGCTCAGTTCAGGTCACAAAAACTTGATAAATCTTTTTCAAGGCCTACCGACTGACTTAAAAGTGAATGGAAAATGAGGGGCGCGAATAAGGTTTTCGATTTGAAACTGCCTAACATGCACTACTCGAATAACTGATGAAGAATTCGTGATCATGTCGGCTTTTCCGTCAACATATGAACTTGAGTAAGGACAGACCTAGTCCAGTTAAGACATTAAGATACTACCCACCATTTCAACAGAAATCCTACTCGTGGCTCGGCGATGATGGTGGCGGTTCTCCTGTTGAATAAAAATTAATAAATGTAGGTAACAAAAATTGTTATTGAATATTATTTAAATAAAAAATAAAGTAGTCACTCTGTACGATCAGAGCCAGATGCTCGAATACAAAAATTGGATATTATCTGAAATAAAATGGAAAATTTCGGTAGAAAGAACCAAAAAAAAAATCATCAATCATTAGGTGACGTTATTATTTGGTCCCTTTTACCAAAACTTTCAACTTCATTTAGTATCTGCGGGGCGAGAAGATAATTCAACATTATCTGAAATATTCTCTTAGGTCTTAGATCTTCGGAAATTACAGTGGTTATGCAGGACGGCCAGACATATTTGAATTAGACCAAAGATTATTCATGAGTGAATCCTTTTTTGGTATTCAAGACCATGCCAGGGTCGAAATCCAAAATTACAGATAATTACGGTAACTGATAACGCTCCTGCACCCTGTACAAATTAATTCATATTATTGCACCGTTGAATGCTCCATGAAGGAGTGATTCAAAAAAATCAACATAAATGTTCAATCTTGGCATAAATACATAAGAAAAAAATACTGAAACGATGAAAGATTAAGTTTCCTTCGATGTGACACTGAGTAACGATAGTTACTTTCACCCTAATTAGGAATAGTCCATTCCTATGGTGTACAATATGGTAAGAGGGGTAACATTTAAGAGACCAAGTTTCATACAGTTTTAAGTCGAAATGGTTTTCGCCACTCATGAAGTTGGACAAAGTCATTGATGTCCTTTCTTCCGAGGAGAAATCCACCTCCTCTCCTATTTCTAAAATGTTGTCGACGTTTCTCCTGTTCAAAGGAATAGACCAAGTTACTCGAAAATACAGGGTAGGTTTTGAGCCTACATATATCGGTTGAGTTCTCAATGGACAAATCGTTTAAAGATTTCAGAGTTATCACCATCCTGAATTATTCCGTACCAAAATTCGTTTGCCAAGTTTTAAAATGGAGATTTATGCAAAATTTCCTGAAAACTCGATAAGCTAGAAAAAGTAATTTATCGAAGTTCGACTGATTGAAATCTACCTCAACATTTCGATATTCGAATTATAATTTTCCGATAATCTTGAAAATAGATATACGATCGCATTAAAATTTGCTACACTGTTGTTAAATGTCGACATAGCTTCAGCATAATTTCATCAAAATCTTGAAATCTTGAAAATGAAATCTTGTTCGATAATATTCGAAGAATATTCTTTCAAATATGATTATTTGAGTAGAATAACATTTTTTAGGTTACTGATAAAATATCCTCAAAATTTCAACTTGGTGTCGCCTTCAAATTGTTGGTTGATTCTGCCTGAAATAACCGAGTTGGCTTTTTCCTAATCCCAAAAGTCCTGAATTGAGGTGAATGCTATCGTGGGCTGCATTGTTTTGCGTTCGACCGGATAGACAAAATTTAATAAGGCCAGAGAATCTTTATCATTGACACTCACTTCGTCATTTTTTTTTAATCATACTCCCGTCCAAATTCCAATATTCTTGCCATCTAAGCAGAAACACCTGGTAAGCACCTGAAGCATTCAACATGCGGTATTACATCAAAGGTTTTCCGCGTTTGCGACCTAAGTACATATGTCCAACATGAAGTATGTTAGGTACCTAAGAGGACTTTTCATTCTGAAATGTTTAACCTGGCTTTGTCTGGACGAAATAGTAATGACGAGATTCAAGTTTCGTTTCGCATGAAATTTGAGGAAGAAAGCGTCTCGAACGATCATGTTACACTCACTGATGAAGGATTCGTGATCAAACAAAATTATGTCTGTCTTTCAGAAAACATATTAAGTTCAGGAAAAAGCACTGCCGTGAAGGCAGCAGCTTTTGCGCGCAAGTTCAATTCAGATGACCGCTTTAGCAACGAATTGAACATGTGCGCAAAAGCGTCTGGCTTCAAGCCGGTGCTTTTCTAGTTTTTTTTTTCGATGAAGTACTGGATTTCAATTCGATATAATCTGTAATTTTGGAAAAATCGATAAAATACGATTTTGAATGGGTAAATCTACGGAATCATTGGCAGGATTTCACCCACTCACGGATTCGACCTTCGTAATTGAGCCCCAAACCTACTCTACGAATATAATTTCAAAGTCGTTTCTTAAGGAAGTTATTATGTTCACGGTAGGCCGTTAGAAAAATCATTCCGCAGATGTACCCATTAAACATTTAATTTTCCAAATATTTCTGAAAATACAGACCATATCGAATTGAAATCCAGTACTTTATCGAAGAATCATAGTTCAAAGATTCATACAGAATTTAATGGGGATAATATGATAAGAAGATCACAGAATATTGAATATTTGAAAAAAAAGTTTTAATTTTTTTTTCAAATCGTTCTAATTACAAGATTGTCACAAAATTTTTCACCAAGTTATCCTTCAGCATCTTCAAACTAGCATGATCAAATCAGTATTTCTTGAGTTATACCGAAAAAAACAATGATGTCGAGGACGAGATTTCACATATTTTTTCCGAATATCTCTGAAACTGATAGCCGTATCGAATTAAAATTTGGTACACTTCTGTGGAATATGAAGCTTGGAATATGAGCAAAGTTGTTTCTGAATACGATTAGTATTTTCTGAGAAGAAAAATTTTTTGTAATACAATTTTGAAAAAAAATATTTTTTCGAACTAAGTTACTATACGACCCCAACAAAATTCTACTTAAAGTTGTGCGTTGTTATGCTCTAAGTCTCTGATAAGTTTCAATCTAATCGCTTCAGTAGTTCCTGAAATATCAAGGAAATAACCTCAAAACTTCAAATGGCTATAACTCCGAAACCATTAACGAACTTAGCCCGCGCATTCCAATGCGCATCTGGCTTCGTTCAGCAGTTATCGCGTCGTCAGACGGTCAGACAGAATGGATTTTGACACCGAATTTGTCATCAGTCCAACCTAATCGTTCGAGACCATTTTCGGCTCAAAATTCGAAAATAACAGACATTTGGACGAAACGATAGCACGCTGTTCCCCAAGAACATGCGCGCAAAAAGATTTCAGGACTATTGATCAAAGGAGAAATCTACACATCGTGCTTAATGTGAGATTTTAGCAATTAAATTGGTTGGTTGGTATTCTTTTATGTCCTATTATGGATTTCCGAAGAGTTTCCATAATGTGCCGACCGACTTGCCATCACTGATAAAGGATTCGTGAAGAAAGCCTGCCTTTCCTTGAGCATATCAACTTTCGGTAGGAAAGAACCAAGCACGAATCTAACAGTAATATACTCCCCTCCTGTTGAATTTGAAATAAATACTCAAAAATATAGCAACAAGTGTTTTTAAAGACTATTGATATCGAGGAAAACTTTTCTCTATCGAAATCTATTACAGATTTCAGAAATAAAAACAGATACTGGGCAGATTTATTCATGTCCGCCCTTCCGTGAGTTACAGAACCATTTCCGACAAGTTTTTATAATAAACTGTCAAGAATTCGTAAAGAAATTCTATCTTTCCGTGAGCATATCAACTTTCGAAAGGAGAGGAGCAAGAAGGAATATGAAGGAAGATACTCACGTCCACAAATTGAACTCTCTTCCTTGGTCGGTCCTGCTGGAGATCCTCCTGTAAAATGGAAAAAAAAATTAAAATCAAAAAAATACCAACAACTACTGATATGAAAGCAAACGTTTCCCCATCGAAATCTAGTGCGGATTTCAGAAACAGAGATAAAGATACTGCTGCGGCTGTGACGACTTGAAAGATCCGAAGAGTATATAGGCATCGAAATGAAAATCGCAGTGATAATCTTATGCTTGCCACATAAGTTACAGTCTACCGGAGAAATTGAACTGCGTAATTTAACCTGCACAGGTCAACCGGTGCTTGTAATGGAACAGACCTGCGCAGATTTTCCGACCTGCACAGGCGACCGGAGAAGTAGCGAGATTCGATTCTTTCTCGTAGCACCCTTCGGTAAACCTGAGAATTGTGCGAGACTTCCGACCATCCCATACATATAACGGCGTCAGGCCTGAAATCTGCAGAGGTCAACCTCTCCGGTAGACCGAAGCGTATGTGGCCGGCATTAGCAACGTAGAGCTTCTACGACTATGAAGCATGATAACTTCCATTATAAGCGCTTGGGTTTAAATGAATAGGTTGGAACTTCTGATCAGGAATCCATGGTGAAATGTAATTCTTTCCAGCCGTCCGCATGTGCTCTTACTTACGAAGGAGAGTCATTTAGCGACTTCTAGGTTAGGTTTGGGGCCTGTATATCTCGGTCGAGACAATTAATGGGCAGAAGCAGCCGAACAGATTAGGAGTTATACCCATTTGAAATTTCGAGGATAGTTAGTAAATGTCTGAAGAAGTATTGATGCGATCAGTTAGAATCTTCGAAATGAGTTCAAGAATACTAAGGCATAATTCGATGTCACTTGGAATTTCGGTATTATTTTCACAATATCTTGAGATGTTATGATCGGATTGAACCTTGAAAACATTTCAAGACTAGATCCACATACAATTTTGTAACAAGTTGCCGGTTAACATTTTCTAATAGCTATAAGAATTCTACAATAACTTGTAATACTTCGATATCGTTTCAAAAATAGTTAAATATACAGACTTTCGGAGAAAGGAAAGGAAATTAAAGACAACTTCACATTCAACGTTTCGACAACTTTTGTTGTCTTCTTCAGGCAATCAGAGATTTTCGAGTTGCAAAAAAGAGCAGGAGCCGGGATCAGTAGCTTGCTTCGCTGATTTTGAGAATTTGTTAAAATACCAGGCAAAAACGAAACCTCACGTTTTGGAATCTACTGATTAGCTGTTTCTCCCAAAGAAGTGAAAATGTCGTCCAAATTGTTCTGTTTAGAGTTCATGCTCTTCACGATTCACATCTTATTTGAACGGTAGGGTACAGAAATATTCTTCAGAAAAAAAGCTGTTTCATTATGACTAAATTAGTATTTCTTGAGTTTTTCCGAAAAAAAACATGGAATTTGACAGAGGGCTATTATCCTTAAGCAACACGCTCAAAGGATTGTCTATGACAAAATTTTTAGGAATTATCAAGGCCCGATGGGTATTCGATAAGATAATTTTTTCGCTCATGTTCTAGGGGAACAGCGTGCTATCGTTTTGTCCAAATTTCTGTAATTTTCATAGATTGAGCCGAAAATGGTATTAAACGACTAGGTTGTACTCACTGATGAATCCGGTGTCAAAATTGATTATATCCGGCCAGCCGGCCTGCTGGCCGTCACCAAGATTACGGGCGTACGAAGGATTCTATCAACTTGAAAATTTCAGGAATAATTTCATTTCAAAATACGAAGGTTGAGTTCGTAAATGGGCCGCATCGGTCAGATAGTTTCGGAGTTATAGCCATTTGAAATTTTGAGATTAATTTCCAGATATTTCAGAAACTACTGGAGTGATTGGATTAAAACTTGGCCGTTAGTTGGAGCATAACGACGCACAACTTTAAGCGAAATTTCCTTTGAATCGTATGGTAACTCAAATGAAAAAAAAATTTCCCAATTTTTTTTCGAAAAAAATTTTTTTTCTGAAACTATCGTTCACTTTCGATAAAAATATATATACCTTGAACTTCATATTTCACAGCAGTGTACCAAACTTCAATTCGATACGGCTATTAGTTTTGGAGATATTGGAAAAAAATATGTAGAATTTCGTGGTTTTCTTCTCCATTTCGTTGTTTTGTTTCGGTATAACTCAAGAAAAACTGATTCAATCGTGAATCGTAGCTAGTTTGGAGATGTTGAGGGACGACACTGTGCCAAACTTCGTGATGATCGTGTCATTAGAACAATTTTTTTTTTCAAATACATATTTGATATTCTGTGATCTTCCTATCATATTATCCTCATTAAATTCTGTATGAACCCTCGAACTGTTATTTTGCGATGAAGTCCTGGATTTCGATTCGATCTAATCTGTATTTTTGGAAATATTGGGAAAATAAAATTTTGAATGGGTATATCTGCGGAATCATTGGGTGAATTTTATCCATTTACGAATACGGCCTTCGTAATTCGGGTCCAAACTTTCTCTACAAATATCGAGTTTCTAAGTTGTTTCTTTCGTAAGTTATTGTGTTCACGGTACGGCCCTTAGGCCGACCATAGGAACAATAACTTCGGGAAAAAACGACTTAGAAACTCGATATTCGTAGAGTAGGTTTGGGGCTCAATTACGAAGGTCGAATTCGTGAATGGGTAGAATCCGCCATGATTCCGTAGATATACCCATTCAAAAATTTAGAAAATCACTGTCGTGAAGGCAGCAGCTTTTGCGCGCATGTGCAAATTCGTTGTTAAAGCGGTCATCTACATTGAACATGCGCGCAAAAGCTGCTGCCTTCACGGCAGTGCTTTTCTAGATTTTTACTCTGTAAATTTCAAAGAATTGACGTTTTATTTAAACTTGATGATCCTCTTTGTCGAAAACACCAAACTGAAAACACCACATGTATATTATCGCTGTAATCCATAGGTGATTGGATGAAATTTGACACATGACTCAAAATTAAGTCATTCGATGGGTTACTATAATTAGTTAAAAATTATCAGTGAAAAACGTGCACTGTATTACAACCTGATTGCATAGCTTCGATGGAAACTAGTTTTTAACTGAAAACTCATATTAAATAACAACAAACATGAATACTCACCCCAGCATTGGTCCTCCTGCTGTCTGTAACAAAAAAAAAAGTACCGGATTACACTTTGTCCTATATTCGTTTAATTCGGTTCCGTACACACATCTCAAATGAGTATATTTAAACGAAACTAGAATTATCTCGGAAATTAGTTGAATTTCATCAGTATATTCCGAAAACGCATAAACGTCAAAGAGCCGATCCTAAACAAGATAACTCCCGAACGAGTAATTGATAGTGACGAATACCTACTAAAAAATAATAATAGATGATAAAGTTCCCGTGCTCAATCATGAAATATGGTCTTTTCTTGATTCAATCCAAAATTTTACCATCATTAAGATCTTCTGATTTTAAAACTATAGTGTGGAACATCAATAATGCCAACGATAGATGAAAACCCTCTTTCGGTCAACGTTTAGGAGTGAATACAAAGAACGCAAGCTTCTTATAGGTCCGAAAAATATAGAATTCAATTGCACTATTGATACTTCGTCACTCGGTCATCCGGAACTATACAGGGTGTTTCACCATAAACTGGATAAACATATTAAGTCGTGAAGATGACATTAGAAAATTTTTCGAAGCATAGGCAAGAAACAGGGTGTTTAATGTCAACTTAGAGTAACTGTGGTGAGTTATGCGTGACCTTTCAAATTACGGTTTACATCGGTATAATTTGGTGGTCAATTTTGTGGTGTAGAATACTGAAAAAAAATTCAAAATGGCGGAAAGCTAGCAGAGTTGGAATATTTTATTTTCGAATGCCAAAGTGGATAGCATTTTTTCAAAGTACTGGATTTTCTGAGATTTCCCGTGAAAAAGTTTTTCCAATATCCAAACTGATCCACGCACCCAACATTTCTGCAAAAAAATTAATAAATCCAATTCATACTCGAGAGAAAACGTGGCCCTACTGTCCGAAAGTGGAGAGCATTCGATTCCAATCAAAGCTTTTTTGACAAAAATTGTTCTTGATAAATTCATATCTCCGTAAATAAAAATTATTTGAGTACTCCGAGCGGAATCTTTCGAAGGTTACAAAATGAAAACCGATGGATATTTTTTGATTCTTTTTCACAGCAGTGTTTAGAATTGAGGTGAGTTTCATCAATTTTGGGTGAATTTTGTAAACATTTCTCTTAGAAAATCGTGTACATTGAAGTAATGCTTTAAAAGTTGGCAATCGAAAATAAAAATTCCCACTCATCGAGTTTTCCGCCATTTTGATTTTTTAACACCACAATTGAAGTGACCACCAAAAAATAATAAGATGTGACCAAAATCAAAGGTAACATAACTTACCACAGTTATCAGAATATTGCTTTAAGTTGACATTACACAGGGTATTCATTGTCAACAAGCATAAGCGAGATACAGGGTGTATCTCGCTTATGCTTCGAAAACAGGCTATATGTTAAAAGGCAGAAATAACTTTTCCAAAGTCATTTACACGGCTATATATGTTTGTCTAGTTTATGGTGAAACACTCTGTAAACAGGTCGAAATTCGAGAATTCCAGACAAAAGGTGACATTGACTACGATACATTCGATGCAGAATTTCCTTGAACAAGTGCGTGAAAACCTACCTTTACTTCTACTCCAATCAACAAATTTTCCATACATTTCCAGGCGCTGGCGACGAACTGACCTTTGTCCTCTGACAGCTGAAAATTCAAAGATGATGTTTTTATATTCGATTAAGGAAAGTAATGAAAAGATAATTATAAGCAAGATTACGTTACGTATGGAAAATTTCGCTCGAAATATATGTATTTTATGTAGGATTAGGTTATTTATTGAAAAACTCAGTGAATAAAAGATTTTTTATGAGTATATTCAGACAGTTTCATTTGTATTTTAATTTCGGTATACATTTCGAACGTATTTCACTTGACACTAGGTTTGTGAATATCCAAGATTCAATCATGGTGTAAAGAAATGTTATACTGTCTTTCCCAAACTGATCTGACATGACTAGAGTACCCATTTTTTTAAACGGCATCACAACTTCTATATGAGTATTCTTGAAGGGGAAGTAAAGTTAAGCATGCGCACAAATATTTGAATTCTCTTTGAATTCAAAAAATAAGAAATTTTAAAAGTTGGGAATTTTGTCAGCTATAGTTCATGGTCAACATTTGGAAAAATTATTGTATTTCAGTTGATATCAAATGGTTGAGTTCGGAAGGTCCATTCCCAGTAAATATGATATTTTTACGCCTGTTCAACTTGGTAAACTCTTGAAGAATGGGAAGGATAACCATTCGAGATGACGTCATATTTCAAATTCGAAAAACCTTGTGTAGGATTATATAACCTTGAGAAGGGCGCAATACAAATTACTTATCGACCTGTCCAAGCATATTTCTAACAAAAAAGTTGTCTGATTTATTTCAGGTTAGAAAATCGCATTATATATCAAATAATCGTGAAATTCGAATGATGTTTGGTATTCGGGAATATTGCTCGATGAAAAAGTGAAATCAAATGTAAGTTTATCTTCTTGTGGGGTGCCTTCTAACTCTCTTTTCAGTCATTTCGATTTTCATAACTTTTCTGATATTACGTTTTCTATTGAGAAAACTCGAAAAATTTATGTGTAAGAGTGATACTGTTAACAGATGACATTGCGAGCAAATGTTATTGGGATTTGAAATATTCCATTCAAGTTTTCTTGAAGGTTCAAATTCGGAGTTGATTAGTTAGAGACAAGTTGTCCTCAGACGATTAACATTATTGTAGAATGTTTTAGGTTGCGCAATTGAATTGATGTGCAAACGATATTGAAAGGTAGTTCAATGTATTACGCAAAGAAGTTGAAAATCGATCGTGCAATCTAGAAAATATTGAACCGTCTTTTGGCAAAATTGCACAATATCCCTGACTTATAAACAAGTGGTCATGAGCGATAACAATTCGAAAAAACGCGCATGTTCAAATTCGTTGCCGAAGCGGTCATCTACATTGAACATGCGCTGCTGCCTTCACGACAGTACTCTTCTTAGTTTTTCTATAAAATACTGGATCTCAATTATATCTAATCTGTTTTCTTAGAAATACTGGGAAAATAAAATTTTGAATGGACATAGTTACGGATTCATTGGGCGGATTTTACCCATTCACGAATTCGACCTTCGCAATTAAGCCCAAAACCTACTCTATATCGAGTTTATAAGCCTAAGCCTAACGGCCGACCGTAAACACAATGAGTTCCGAAACAAACAACTTAGAAACTCTATATTTGTCGAGTAGGTGTGGACCTTAATTATAAAGGCAGAATTCGTGAATGGTTAAAATCCACCCAATGATTCCGCAAATATATCCATTCAAAATTTCATTTTCCCAATATTTCTGAAAATCCATACTAGATCGAATTGAAATCCAAAACTTCATCGAAAAATTAAGTTTATGAAGGTTTATACAGAATGTCATGAGGATAATATGATCAATTAACAGGATATTGAATTTTTGAAAAAGAATAGGAATTTTATTTTCAAATATTCTAATGACACGATCATCACGAAATTTCGCACGAAGGTGTCAATAAGCATTTTAAAACGAGCTGCCAAGTTTATTCATGATTGAATTTTTGAGTTATTCCATGAAAACCAACGATATTTACGAAAAAACCACTAAATTTGACATGTTTTCTCGAAATATCTCCAAAACTCATTTTCGGATCGAACTGAAATTAGGTACACTTCTGCAAAATATGAAGCCCAAGGCCTAAGCAATTTTTTTCCGAACATAATGGACAGTTTTCGAAAAATAATTTTTTTTCGAAAAAATTTTGGAGAAACTTTTTTTTCATTTCACTCATAATATGATCTCGACAGAATCATGCAAAACGTTGCGCGTTGTTATTCTCCAACTAACTGCCAAGTTTCAATCTAGTCGTTCCAGTAGTTTCAGAGTTATCACGGAAATAAGCACAAAATTTAAAATTGCTGGAACTCTGAGCCGATTAAGGGCCGGTATTATAAAACTTAACTAGAAGTTATCTTCAACTGACAGTTTTGACAGTTATGTCCTAACATAACTGCCAGTTAAAGTTAAAGATAACTTCCAGTTAAGTTTCATAATACCGGACCTTAATCGGCCCAGAGTTCGAGCAATTTGAAATTTTGTGGTTATTTCCGTGATAAACTACTGGAACGACTAGATTGAAACTTGACAGTTTTGACAGTTATGTTCTAACATTACTGTCAGTTAAAGTTAAAGATAACTTTCACTTAAGTTTTATAATGTATACTGCTTTTGGGCGAATGCCTGTATGTATTCCAATGTGAAATAAATAAATAAAATAAATAAATAATACCGGCCCTCAGCCCATTAACAAACTTAACTGTCGCATTTTGAAATGCAACTTATCCTTAAAGTTTCAGGTCGTTAGTATTCTCCGTTCGCCCGTTATCGTGCATACGGACGGTCGGCAGAATCGAAATAAATAAATAAAATAAATAAATAATACCGGCCCTCAGCCCATTAACAAACTTAACTGTCGCATTTTGAAATGCAACTTATCCTTAAAGTTTCAGGTCGTTAGTATTCTCCGTTCGCCCGTTATCGTGCATACGGACGGTCGGCAGAATCGATTTTGACACCGGATTCGTCATCAGTGAGTCCAATCTAGTCGTTCGAGACCATTTTCGGCTCAAAATTCGAAAATGACAGACATTGAAACAAAACGATAGCACGCTGTTCCCAAACATGCGCGCAAAAACGCTAACCATCTTATAGGACATGATTTCACGAATAAGAAGTCATCCATATTGAGGGTGAAGGATCCAGATAACCACTCTTAGAATCACTTGAAATAAACAGATACAATTCTCAGAAGATTCTCCTATATGAACAAACCGATACCAATAGATGAGTTTCTATTGAATATATTCATGTAATATGGAAATACCAGCGGTACCTCCAATAACCTTTTAGTGCCATCATTGTCGGTTTCCCTTATCTGCACGTAGTTGAAACCGATACCTGTCATTCTACCCTTAATCACGTTCACTGTACTACCTAGCATATTTAAGAACCTATAGGGGCGTTGGTTTATTACATTACCTAGAACTCGGATTGCTCCAGAGTCGTTCGTTATTTACATCCAGATTGAGGAGGCTACAGATGGCAACCGATCGTCGAACAAAATCAGAGCGAGTCGATGACGATCTTTTTCGTCGAAATCATAGACAAGATCGGAGTTTTTTGATAGAGCAAATTTGATATCTTTTTCACCCAGAAATAATTTCTGATCAATTTTCATTTCGTGTTAGTTTTTTTCGTTAGCACAGTTCGGACAAAAGTAATTTTTTGGGAGGAAAGATATATAATTAGCTTAGTTGGCGTTTGTCCATTCTTAGTTAATTTTGAGAAGCAAAATACATATGACATGCCAACCGGCGAGAATAATTATGTTCAGAATTCCGTTACTACACCTAAGCAAAGGGCTCAACATCTGAAATATTCTGGCCTTAATGACAAATCAACAATTCTCTCCACTAAGGACGCCTAATTTACAGAGGCCAAGTTACTTTATAATACTCGGGCAAGATTCTGAGAACCAAATTTTTATCGATGGCAAGGTGGATATCACTTATCATTGAATTTCGTCTACTTTTATATGAATAAATAATTATTCGAACAATTATCGCTGAATTCATATAACTGTGAAACATTCTAAGGGTTTTTTGAACCATTGTTTCTGTTTCTTCAGCAAGCCCCTGTATTTTTTCGAAACTGTTCGTTCGTGGTCCTTTTCATCATGATTAAACATTATTTGATATTCTTCTCTAATTAGCTCTATAATGTAGTTACATTTATATTTATTTTTTCCAACGAGCTGAGAAATAAACACTGCAGAAAATAAAGTATCATTTGATAAACAATTTCGATTTTACATCAGTCATTGATACACAGCTGAGAGGTTATCAAATATTTATGGTCTATGATTCTCATTTCGTCATTGGTTTACTTCGGATGAAATTTGATAAATCTGTAAGATGTGGTCACGTGACCAAAAAAACCGTCGCCTCTCAGATGCAATGAACGAACGCAGCAAATGTTTATTGAATTTTCAGACAGTATCTGTCCAAATGTAGAACATGATCAAGCCACAGCGTGGCGAAACAATTGTCATTCGTAAATAAAGAATTTTGTGTGGATTGATTTACTACTCATTGAAAAATGAAATTTCATCAAGTAAAGACTGAATCCATCAATTACACATTTCATTTATTTCACCTAAGTCCAAAATCTCATGCGACCGTTCACCCATCCAAGCATTGACTACCAGCAGCTGATCACATTGAAATAATTCCGTTCATTTTATCAATGAACAGCGTTCATCTAAAACAATTGATTGAAATGAATTTTTTATTGTATAAATGTACAATTCTTCATATTCATTCCATCAGTTGATGAACGCATTCATTGCATGAATGAAAGACAAACATCGAATCTTCACAACAATATTTTTATCGAATTATGTACCTGCTCATAATTCAATATAGCCTATGCATCCAGTTCATATAAATGAAAGTATTCATCGTCACATAGTAACGCAGCTTCGGTGAGTTACCGAGTTGGTTGTATTCATAAATGAAAATCGAAAATTTTAAAAATTTTCGAATACATTTTTTTTTTATTTTCTAGCCTAGATCCACTCGGAATTGCTCTAATTTGCGCGTTGGTATTTCAAAACTGTCCACGAAGTTTCAATTCTATCAAGTCAGTACTTCATGAGATATTAAGGAATTAACATTAAAGGTTCAAATGGGCCTTACTGCGAAACTATCCAACCGGTTCCGCCCATTAACGAACTTAACCGAGATATCTAATCATCTGACAATTTCAAGTCTTTTCCTTCGAGATATTGAGACTCCAAACCTAATCTGACAATTCCAAGTCACTAAGTCTTTTACTTCGAAGGTAGAGCACATACGGACGGCCAGATGAACGGGCAGAATTGAATTTGACCACGGATTCTTTTTCAGGGAGTTCAATTCAATCGTTTAATTTTCGGCTCAGAATTCGAAAATTACAGACATCGTGACGAAATGATAACGCGCTGTTCCCTAGAACAAGCGCGTGAAAAGATTATTGTTCCAAACATGAAAATTAAACGTATTCCTGATTCAGTCTCGAATCCGCCTACATTTTAAATTTACCTTGGTACGAAAGGTGAAAGTTCAAAATTGTTTCTTCGTTCGTAAAGAGGAGGATACCAGTACTACCAGAAATAAAACACTCTTTTTATATCCGAAACAGTCGTCTGTTGGGAAACATTTATCTATTACGCCTAACCTATATAACTTAACGCCTTTATTGCATGATATTCCGTTTCGAATATCTCCGTTTCCGCAATGATATCATCGTCTCTGATATCTGACTCTAACAAAAGTTCCTGAATTTTCTCGAATTCACCAATAAGAAGTGAAAACTTTGCCAATCTTTCTTCCACTTCTTTCAAAGCTATAATACATTTGTTAAAGTAACTTCACCCGTGTCTTATTTCAAATCCGGTAAACAAATAATGTATTATATTTTTTTGAATGAAGTTAGTTCCGCCTTGATTGCACCTCGTTTTCTTATTAAATTGTCCGACATTTCTACTTCAACGCTTAAAGAAATCGAAACTCGAAAATTTCAAACTATATCGCCGTGACTAAAAATCTGAATTGAACCCTTTAAAGCGTGATTGGAATCAAACCATATACATATACCTGTGAGATCTGTCAGACGTGAGTATACCTTCCACATACCTTTCAACAGCACAAATAGAGCGATTAATTCACCTATATGCAGAATGCTTCGGCTCTGCAACGCGTATGTCGATGTTGTTGATATCTTCCACCAGAGCAAAAATGTCATTAAATTCAAGTTGAGACGTATCTTCAGAGAGTTGGTTTAAAAAACAAAAAACATAATAGTAAATAGGAAATAAGAGTAAATAGGAGAGGGAAAGTTTTTATGATGATAGATGATTCTGTTATTGTATTGTAATTTTTTCTAGCCATAATAATTAATATGTGAATGCTTTTTGTGGGTGACTGTGTCACCTGTTTGTGTTTCTTGTAGTTAAATAAATAAATAAATAAATAAATCAATCCTGACGCAAATATTGGGTGACTATATGAACAAAGAAATCCACAAAACTTGACCTATATTGTTTCTGACAATCTCTATTTAGCGCGATAGAAACCAAACCAACCTAGACGCAAAATATCGAGTGATGCAGTTAAATACAGTATTTACACAATTGAGACAATTATTTCAATGAGGAAAGAAAATGGAATAGGAACGGCTCACCCTTGGTCAGTGTTGAATCACTTCGCATCGATAAATTCTTCGTTGAAGACAGGTAACTTGACGTATCCAAATCCGATTTTCACCGAACTTGCACTGGTTGCACTGATTAGTTTTCACTCTAGTCGGGTTCGAAGGACCAAATGTTTTGAATTGACTCTATATGTAAGTGGAATATGTATAAAAATGATACGTAGGAAAACTGTTTATATCATTTAACTGTATTTAAAAGATGAATGACGTATTTACAATAAGGTACTGTGTGTTTCTCGAGTCTCTGATCATAAGTGGTTGAAAAGTTCACACTTTTATGGTAACACAAACCATATGGAACAGTTTGGGCGCGCATAGGGGTTTATTCACTGAATTCTGAACACCAGTTCTACCAGAAATTAAACTCTCTTTTTATAACCGAAACTGTCGTCTGTTGGGAAACATTTATCTATATACGCAAATTATTTTATCTCGATTGTAGGAGCCGCAATACTCCATAGTGAAATTCATGCGAAATAGGTGCCATAAGTCCGCCATAAAAACATACTTAGAAATATAATGGTAATAAGCTTGGACTAACATTTTTGAAGAATACAATAGATATAATGTTGAATAATTGTGGTTATTTGTTATTCTGAGGTTCATTTCCCCCAAAATCTCGAGAGAAACTCACGCAATGACATTGAACTTCGTAATCAGTTGTAGAATATGGAAAGGCAATTATGTACACTCGTGTGATAGCAGCCACGAGTTTCCGAGCCACGCGTTCTCTCTAACGACCGCTGGCGGTCTGCCAACCGCGATAGGTTCAGTGATCCGAACGCGTGACTTCGAGATTCATGCGAAGGAAATTTTTTCTTGCCAATCCGCAACTACTGCTAACCGATACGCCTTCTGACGAGAGAAATTCGAACACTTCCAAGTTAGTAGTTTTTGACGTGCCTGTTATTCTAACAAGTTTTGCTCACTTTCAGAGTTTATTTTCGAGCTTTTGGTATACCAAAAGTGTTCGAAATATTCATCAATCAATTCCTTTCTTTACGATTAAAATGTTTGATTGTATTAATTAGAAATGGCATCTTCCCGAAATGGCTATCGTTGTGTGCTTCAACTCAACTCAATGTTATTTATGGTCTAAGAAGAGATGATCATCTGCCTTAAGTTTTAATTTTTTTTCAAAGCCAAATGGAAGTAAGGTTAATTTGGAAACAGCATTTGGCAGGGAACTCGTTGATAGAAGAAAACCCTGGATTTTAAAGATTGGAAATTAGGTCACGAAATACCTGTTAACTGCATTTCTTTGAAGATGATTATTTTATAAAGATAAATTACAATCAATTCATTTCGAAACACCTTCATGTCCATATGTTTTCAGGTGTAAATGGAAATGAGAGAATTTTGGTGAAGAATGCTGTTCCTTCAGAGAAAATACCGAGCAATTTTACAGCTACCTACTTCACATACTATACAAAATCATATTCAAACAAAGTGGCCTGATTGAGAAACTGATAAAATGCAGATGTACTGTTATTGTTGATAATAACTAAATTTATTTATTTTCAAACATTAATATTTCTCATTCATATATATAGGTAGTTTTGGTTAAACCAGCTGTGACATTTTTCACTTTGCTAGTATCTTGAGCTGCTATGATATGAAAATGAAATCATTATATATATTATATATCTATCTGTTTCCTTCTTTTATGAAATACTATGCAAAAGAACTAAAGCAGAAAAGCTATCTTTCCATCGTATTGATTCTCCCATTTGTAAACGCGAACATAGAAGTCATTCAGACTGATTCTATATTTACCACATAATATGTCCTGCATTCAGCAAATCGTCTCATCATCGTCTCATCAATTAGAGTCCTTGAATTACTTATTGAGGCGCCTATTTTGGAAGAAATTCGAGTAAACTTAGATATTGGTTCATTTCGCTCCACCAAGAAACAGACACAAAAATAACATGGAACTTAAAGGCACGATTTTTTATCGTGATCCAAACGAAAAGTTCCTTCTCAAGAAATCAGACACAAAATTATAGTAATTTCTTCAAATATTGTAGCTCTGCTTAATAAATATTCGTTCCATACAACATTTCTACGGTTTGTTTACATGAAACTACTAGCCTGGACAGGTTCTAAATTTAACCGTTAGAGCGCTGACATCTTCGCAGAAGTTCCCAATATATAAGTCTGAAGACGCTCAATAGCAATACCGCAACGCCTGATTTTGTCGGGCAATAATTAACCCCACACGATCCCCTCAACTTTTTGTCACGGAAAATAAAAAATTCACGTAATCAAATTTCTTTTGCGAATACGTGCTTCTATAAAGATACGCAATAAGAATACACAATGCCCGATTTTGTCGGCCAAGAATCAACCCCACACCACTCCCTAAACTTTTTCAAAGAAAATTTCCAGCAAATAATTTGATGAATAGTTTTCTTCCAAATGAAAATCGAAGAATTCTCGGAAATGAATTGTTTTTCAATTTTCTATATGTACCATCATCACCTCATATAATTGTTTCTGAATTTTCACATTCAATTTCGCATTTATTTGCGAGTTGGTAGGTTTATTTCAATTACGAAGTTTCAATCTGATCACATCCGCACTGTCTGATATATCGAGGAACTGAAAATTTGAAGTTGGTACGAAGTCGTTCGGCCTAGTTGGCCCATTCACGAACATAACAGGAATAGTTAGGCTCCAAACTAAATCTCAAAATTCAAAGACACTAGATCTTTCTTCATGCAAACTCTCAAAAGTGGATCTTTAACGAGAAGTGAAGAGTTATCCGATATACAGGGTGAGTCTTTAAGTTATACATTAATTTTAACCATAGATTATCCTCATCAAACAAAATACTTTTTTCCTTTACCATTTTTCCTGATTTGGCTCAGGTAAAAAATTATAAGCATTCAAATTTCTTTTGGAGAATGACCAATCAAAAATTTGAAATTCAAAGAAACAAGATTGGGAAAACTCATTTAATTCTTAAGATTTGGTGCTTTTTGCGATATTATCGCAAGGAAAATATTTCACTACATTAGACTTGAAACACTGATCTTCAACTTGATGTTTATGCAATATCCAATTTCATTCCACTATAAGATTATACACAATTCCATCCTCGCCTGTTCTCATATTGAAAACACCATAATTATACTTTTTCACGGGATTTATGAATGAATTATATGAAAACAACCTACCAACTTGAAAATATTTTTTAAAATGTTATCATAGACTTTCAATAACATGTTATTCTATATCTATGAATGTGTTATGGGTAGGTCTGTGGTATGACCACGAAAAAGCATATACCCTATATTAGTTCCATGCGAAATAGATAAATATTTATGTGTATTTTATGGTCCCGATAAACGTGAGTCTAGCTTATTTTCCTTCCTCTACTAGATCAGGGGCGGATCCATAAATATAGGGTAATTTTTCGAATTTTCATCGAATTTTATAATATTCAACGTTGAATATCTGCAAAACGGGGCGTTTAAGGAGAAATTACAAAGAATAATCAAGTATTTTAAAATGATTGAAGATTCTCATAATGACATAAAATAAACTTTATCTACACTCTTCCAATTTCGTATAGTTTGATGAATCGGCGAGTCTATAACTCGGAAATTATTTGAAATAGGATGAAAGTGATTAATGCAGAATTTGTGTCATGTTTATAGAAAACTTCACACCCAATTTAATCTCAATTCATTACTATATCCATGAAGGAATTTTTTTGATTTCAATAATGATAGAAATCAAAATGATATATCGATATTTAAATACTGAGTTTCTGACAGTGTGACATATACTCAGAAACCAGGGAATTCTATCAGGACTTATGGGATGTTTTCGATTTTATTCATTTCGACAAATACCGGACAACTGTTTATATTCATTTCGATTCAATTCGATGAATATTTTTGAGTGGCACTACTAAGTTGATTTTTTCAGATGGAAATATATGGATTGTGATACATCAAATGAAAGGTAATTTGATGACCTATTCAGCGATGTAGCTTGAAGAAGAATTGGTTGTGCCTTATTTTTATTAAGAAATTAGGCAATAATTTACAATTTGTGATTGGAGAGTACAGTAATCAGAACATTATTCTTTTATCAATTATTATAAAGGGAAATCCTCGAACCTTCTTATTTCAAGAATAAGAACCTGACACCAATCACAAATTCTTAATTTTATGATAACGAATAGCTTAACAAATTATATTTTCAGTCACATCGCTCAATGTGCAATCGAATGTCCTTTAATTTGATATATCACAATCCATATATTCCCATTTGAAAAAATAAAGTAGTGGGGTGCAGGGCGTAGGGGGTGAGAATTATCAAATTTAAAATTGTTTCATGAGAATTGGGTGGTAAGTTTCCGGAAAATAGTTTTTCACCACTCCAACCCCCAATTTTGACCCTTCAGGGTACACTGATCCTGCTGAAAAGCTTGGAGGATCAATGCCGAGGGACGCACGATTTTTCTAGCCCGGTAGGAATTGAAATAAGAAATGAAATGAATGAATATTCCGAAATGCAAGAGGCTTGATACAGCTGCTCGCATTTCAGAATTTCTTCAGAAAAACTACCGCTTGTGGGACTAATATTTACTAGCTGATATTGGAGGACAATCTTAAAGATTGTTTTATTTCGCTGTAAAACTTCTCACTCGTGGTACTCGCGATGATATATTGTGATAAATATCGCTGAAGAGTTTGAAGAGTTCCATTATCAGTTTGGTGAAGGTCGATGTAGGTTCGGATCTTAGACTAAATATATCGAAATATACTCTTCATTCTTATATAATCTGGATTTTGTTTCAGATTGTAAATGCTTGAATTTCCATTATTGTTCCTCATTACAATATACATAGCGTTAAGCTTTGAGTGGCTGAGAAATAAATTTAAACATTGGAAAAGGAAGGACGTTCCAACCCCTCCTCTATTAATGTACTTAAAACATTTCAAAATGGGCATTCTGCAACAGAACTATGTAGCGGACATAGACTTGTTCCTGTATAGAAATTTCAAATCTCAGACACTGAAACATGGAAGAACCTATTTCTATTTCATACCAATATACATTCCTATAGATTTGTCAATAATCAAAAATATTTTAAGTTGACCATCACTATTTTTCTGACCGTGGATAGTACGTAAACGAAAAAGGAGATCCATTAAGTGCCCACTTATTCAGTTTGGGAGGTGAAAAATGGAGGTCATTGAGGAGGAAATTGACGCCTACATTCACGTCAGGCAAAATGAGGATGATGTTCCAGACTGTGCTGGACTGTACGGAGAATCTCAAAGTGGTCATGACTGACGGACAAGATTTTGATATCAAAGACTAAGATTTTTAAAGAGGTGAAACAACTGTGGAAGGTCTCTTCTCATTCAAAATGTTATTTTAAATTATGCTACTCAGTAAGCGTTCTGCATGTGGAAATGTTATTCAATTATACAAGAGTATTTATTGAGATTTCAATGTTTCACATGAATTATTTCATGAAATTGGTTTCTGTGTTTTGGGAAACCAATGGGTTATGCATAATATATAAGTTTTTTAAGATATCAATGGTATATTGTTTTATTTAACTGAGAAAATAATAAACCCATTCAAATCTACATACTTCAAATGTAAACTGTGAAATTCTCAGGGGGGGTAATTTTTTTTTTTTGGTCGATCAGTGAGGTGATTTCATCAAATAATAAACCAAAAAACTGTTTTTTCTGGAAAACAATCAGAATGCGAGTAAATTTGGCACGAACTTTCAATTTAAGATTTTGCAAGACTGCTTTGAATTTCATTTCGATCCGATATTTTGTTTAGAAGACATTGCGAAAGTAATATATTAAATTTCGTGGCTGTTTGAATTTTGAGGTGATTTTCTCAATTACCAAGAAAAACTGAAGCGATCAGATTCAATCTTCGTGGGTAGTTGTAGAATACCGATGTAGAATTTGTACCCCGGTAATGTTAGCTCCCGGCCGGCCAGCTCCACGGGAACTTTTCATTCCACCACGGTCGAACGCACTCTCGTAATTTGTTCGTTTTCCGGACACGCTAACGTAATGAAATTAGGTTCATCTTATAGAGGAATGGAAGGGCAGGGAATAAACAACTTTTCGTTCAATTCCAAGATAGATATCAGATAGGTTGACTAATGGTCCAGCTTGAATACCGAATTGTAGGTTCTCATGCTGGCCGAATAGATTTTCGTGATTTTCATGTCACCATAATAGGCGGCCAAGAAAATTTTTTAGTTGATATTATGCAGGATTAAAAGAGCTACGAATGGTTATTTTTTCGTCCACATAGGTTACCTCTGATGGCCCAGCTCCAAGATCCGAATAGTATGACCCTATGCCGGCCGAACATATTTTCGTGATTTTCATGTATTCAGAATAGGCGGCCAAGAAAAATTTTTAGTTGATTCTATGCAGTATCGAATGAGCAACAAATAGTTATCTTCTCGTTCTCATAGGTTACCCTTACAGGCCCAGCTCCAAGATCCGAATAGTATGACCCCATGCCGGCCGAACATATTTTCGTGATTTTCATGTATTCAAAATAGGCGACCAAGAAAAATTTCTAGTTGATATTATGCAGTATTGAAAGAGCTATGAAAGATTATTTTTTTGTTCACATAGGTCACCCCTAAAAGCCCAGCTCCAAGATCAGAATAGTATGACCCCATTCCGGCCGAACATATTTTCGTGATATTCATGTATTCAAAATAGGCGGCCAAAAAAAATTACTAGTTGATATTATGCAGTACTGAAAGAGCTATAAATAGTTTTTTTTTCCGTTCACATAGGTTACCCCTAAAGGCCCAGCTCCAAGATCCGAATAGTATGATCCCATGCCGGCCGAACATATTTTCGTGATTTTCATGTATTCAAAATAGGCGGCCAAGAAAAATTTCTAGTTGATATTATGCAGTATTGAAAGAGCTATAAATGGTTATTTTTTCTTTCACATAGGTTACCCCTGAAGGCCCAGCTGCAAGATCCGAATAGTATGATCCCATGCTGGCCAAACATATTTTCGTGATTTTCATGTATTCAAAATAGGCGGCCAAGAAAAATTTCTAGTTGGTATTATGCAGTATTGAAAGAGCTATGAAAGATTATTTTTTCGTTCACATAGGTTACCCCTAAAAGCCCAGCTCCAAGATCCGAATAGTATGATCCCATGCCGGCTGAACATATTTTCGTGATTTTCATGTATTCAAAATAGGCGGTCAAGAAAAATTTCTAGTTGATATTATGCAGTATTGAAAGAGCTATACATGGTTATTTTTTCTTTCACATAGGTTACCCCTGAAGGCCCAGCTGCAAGATCCGAATAGTATGATCCCATGCCGGCCGAAAATATTTTCGTGATTTTCATGTATTCAAAATAGGCGGCCAAGAAAAATTTCTAGTTGATATTATGAAGTATTGAAAGAGCTATTAAAGATATTTTTTCGTTCACATAGGTTACCCCTAAAAGCCCAGCTCCAAGATCAGAATAGTATGACCTAATGCCGGCCGAACATATTTTCGTGATTTTCATGTATTCAAAATAGGCGGCCAAGAAAAATTTCTAGTTGATATTATGCAGTATTGAAAGAGCTATGAATGGTTATTTTTTCGTTCACATAGGTTACCCCTAAAGGCCCAGCTCCAAGATCCGAATAGTATGACCCCATGCCGGCCGAACATATTTTCGTGATTTTCATGTATTCAAAATAGGCGGCCAAGAAAAATTTCTAGTTGATATTATGCAGTATTGAAAGGGCTATGAAAGATATTTTTTCGTTCACATAGGTTACCCCTAAAAGCCCAGCTCCAAGATCAGTATAGTATGATCCCATGCCGGCCGAAAATATTTTCGTGATTTTCATGTATTCAAAATAGGCGGCCAAGAAAAATTTCTAGTTGATATTATGCAGTATTGAAAGAGCTATAAATGGTTATTTTTTAGTTCACATAGGTTACCCCTAAAGGCCCAGCTCCAAGATCCGAATAGTATGATCCCATGCCGGCCGAAAATATTTTCGTGATTTTCATGTATTCAAAATAGGCGGCCAAGAAAAATTTCTAGTTTATATAATGCAGTATTGAAAGAGCTATTAAAGATATTTTTTCGTTCACATAGGTTACCCCTAAAAGCCCAGCTCCAAGATCAGAATAGTATGACCCCATGCCGGCCGAACATATTTTCGTGATTTTCATGTATTCAAAATAGGCGGCCAAGAAAAATTTCTAGTTGATATAATGCAGTATTGAAAGAGCTATAAATGGTTATATTTTCTTTCTCATAGGTTACCCCTAAAGGCCCAGCTCCAAGATCCGAATAGTATGATCCCATGCCGGCCGAACATATTTTGGTGATTTTCTTGTAATCAGAATAGGCGGGCAAAAAAAATTTTTACTTGACTTTATGAAGTATTGAAAGAGCTATAAATAGTTTTTTTTGTTTACATAGATCACCCCTAAAGGCCCAGCTCCAAGATCCGAATAGTATGACCCCATACTGACACAACATATTTTCGTGATTTTCATATATTCAGAATAGGCGGCCAAGAAAAATTTTAAGTTGATATTATGCAATATTGAAAAACCTACACATGGTTGATTTTTGGTTCAAATAATCAACCATGTGAAAAATTTTTTTTTCTGACCGCCTATTCTGAAAGCATGAAAATTGCGAAATTAATTTCGGCCAGCATAGGATTATACTATTCGGATCTTGGAGGTGGGGCTTCAGGGGTAACCTATGTGAACGAAAAAATAACCATTCATAGCTCCTTCAATCCTGCATAATATCAACTAAAAATTATTCTTGGGCGCCTATTCTGAATACATGAAAATCACGAAAATAAGTTCGGCCGGCATGGGATCATACTATTCGGATCTTGGAGCTGAGCCTTTAGGGGTAACCTATGTGAACGAAAAAATAACCATACATAGCTCCTTCAATCCTGCCTAATATCAACTAAAAATTTTTCTTGGCCGCCTATTCTGAATACATGAAAATCACGAAAATAAGTTCGGCCGGCATGAGATCATACTATTCGGATCTTGGAGCAGGGCCTTTAGGGGTAACTTATGTGAACGGAAAAATAACCATTTATAGCTCTTTCAATACTGCCTAATATCAACTGAAAATTTTCGTTGGCCGCCTATTCTGAATACATGAAAATCACGAAAATGAGTTCGGCCGGCATGGGATCCTATTATTCGGATCTTGGAGCTGGGCCTTTAGGCGTAACCTATGTGAACGAAAAAATAACCATTCATAGCTTCTTCAATCCTGCATAATATCAACTGAAAATTTTTCTTGGACGCCTATTCTGAATACATGAAAATCATGAAAATAAGTTCGGCCGGCATGGGATCATACTATTCGGATCTTGGAGCTAAGCCTTCAGGGGTAACCTATGTAAACGAAAAAATTACCATTCATAGCTCTTTTAATCCTGCATAATATCAACTAAAACATTTTCTTGACCGCCTATAATGGAGACATTAAAATCACGAAAATCTATTCGGCCAGCATGAGAACCTACAATTCGGTATTAAAGCTGGACCATTTGAGTCAACCTATCTGATATCAATCTTGGAATTGAACGAAAAGTTGATTGTTCCTTGCCTTTCCATTCCTATAGAAGATGAACCTAATTTTATTACGTTAGCGCGTCCAGAAAACAAACAAATTACGAGGGTGCGTTCGACCGTGGTGGATGAAAAGTTCCTGTGGAGATGGCCGGCCGGGAGCTAACATTACCAGGGTAGAATTTGTCGCAAAATTTTCTGATTTTTTTTTGAAAAATTCATCAGATAACAAAAAATAAACCACACACCATGAAGTCCCTTCTCAGCAACAGCGTTCAAATTTCAGTTCGTATATTAATCTTCTGAGATATATGGAAAAAATCTTGGATATTTCCTAGATATCGTTATTTCTTTCGAAATACATAAAGAATGTTGGATCCGATGATGATGACATTTTGTTACTAGTTGGCTATTCATCAACAAATCGGTTCAAAATTCCGTAATGATCGTTCTATAAATTCAATAAAATCATATTTGGCGGTCTATCAATCATATCGAATTCCGCGAACCTTCAAGTAGTTATTTTTCATTGAAGTACTGAATTGATAAATTCGATACGATCTTTATTTTTGAAAATATTGGGGAAATTGAAGTTTAAATGGGTATATTTTTCAATTCGCGAATAAGGCCTTCGTAATTAAACTCTAAACCTACAATGCAAATATCGAGTCTGTAAATAGGTTCTTCCGGAAGATATTTTGCTCACGGTGTGCGGCCAGGCCGGTCGTTAAAACATTTATTCCCGAAAGAAACTACTTTGAGACTGTATATTTGTAGGGTGGGTTTTCTGTTCAATTACGAAGATGAACGGTTTAATTCGCCCAATGATTCTGTAGCCAAAGGTACCCATTAAAAATTTTCTCTTAACAATATTTCCGAGAATACGATCAGATCGAATTGATAATTGGTAAATGATAGCTTGAGTTTCATGCAGAAGTCCGTGAGGACCATGTGAAGAAAGATCGATAAATCTTTCCATCAAGAAGTAAAGCTGCCTTTGTCTGGGTCAATACGTGAACAGGTGATTGCTTCGGCAACTAATTTGAGCAAGCGCGTAAAAGCTCCGGACCTCACGTCAGTGCTGTTTTAATTTTTTTATGAAAGATCACGTAACCATAATGATATGAAATAAGAATTCATCCCATATATAAAAATGATAGAATCGAATAATAAACCAATAGATAAAAACGAGATGAATGGTTCTGTTCACGACAATTATCAGAAGTCCCATTAATTTCCTTGCATGTTTATCTACAAACTCAATGTGTATAACTTCTTGTCAAAATTTGCCAATCAAATATTCATGACAAGTGTTGAAAACACCTAATTCGGATATTTCTGTTATGATATCTCACGAAATCGTTTGAAATACTCAAAAACGAATCTCAACAAAAAAACCTCAAACGGAAAGTGTCTTACCTGAATCTTCAACGAAACGGATTCTTTTGTGTTGGGTCATATTTGCTGCAAACTGCAAATGAAAAAGTTTTATTGGGGATATTTGTTCTTTCTAATCTGAATAAACATTATTATTATTATATTATTATTATTATTATTTCTTTCATTTTTTCCTGAATAGATGTTTGAAATTTCATTTGTGTGGATATTTTTCGAGACAAGAGTTCAAGAAAAGAATTGGAGCTGCGAAAAATTAACGAATCCGATGAATTCATAAACATTTCTGTTACTTTTCAGTTTCGATTGTGAAAATGCAGAAGTATTTTCACAAATAATTTCAGTTATACTCAATCAACAGAAAATGCATTTTTTTAAAAAGAAATTATATTACGAACCTGCTCAATCTGCAAGACACAGGAAATCGAGAAATTCTTCATTTGTACAGCAAGAATATATCGGAGAATTTTTTTCCAGAGTATGTATAATATATATTCAGTTGGAATTAAAAAAAACGTAAAACGTAGTCACGATGTTGAGCAAAACGGAATTTGTGAAGGAAGGAGATGACTATCAAAAATTTCAAGACTTTGTACTCACCTATTGGGTTGGAATAACAAAATATCAAAAAACAAAAAAGTCACAATCTCACACAAAACCACAAAATAACATACACACAAAAAATCTCTGAATGAACAAGGAGTCAATATCTCAGAAAAAAGGCAGAAAACTAACAGCACAAAAAAACACAAACTAGAAATCTCAAAAATTACTGGATAACACTGTACACGATATCGCATCAACAGCAAGCAGAATAAGTGTCGAAATATTCTTTATCGCAGCCCTCGCTCGGTACCACTGCAGAACCTGCGCAGACGAACGATTATTTCAAGCCAGAACTAATCAGAAAGAAGGGTCAACCCACCCCTTGGTTGGAGAGAATGATCTCATTGGCTATTACAATTCGAAGCATGGAGCAGTTTCGGAAAGCTACTTCGATATTTGTGATTTCTCTGATTTCTCATTCTAGCTGGTCTCTAATATAATCGATAATGTCTTAAGGCCTATTTTTTTTTATTATTCATGTTCTTTCTAAGTTTTCAATTCCAATATCTGGATATCAACTACTGAAAATTAAATGAAATTATTATTCATAAAAAACGCCCTAGCGGATTTATCAATTCAAAGTAAAGTATTTTTCTGGCTCTTTCAGCTGATTCATCAGAAAATCAACAGAAAATTTCAAGACTTTTGTCAATTTCAGAAAAGGAGTCAGTTATAAAAACTGAAACGTTACAGTTTATATAATGCCTTGATCGTTAATATTTTTCCATTAGTGTTCATTTAGGGCCGTATAGCTACAGTTGACTCAGAGGTAGGGCAATTGAAATTAAAGGTAGGGCAGTGAACATTTTCATTGATCTAATGAATTTTTGAGACATTTAGCTTTTGCTTCTTTAGGTAGGGCAATGGTATTTCAAGGTAGGGCATTGCCCTTGCCGGTACTATAGCTACGGCCCTGATTACAACTGCCTAGAATTCTTCCAAAATGTTAAGTAGGAATGTGTTACCTTCCGTCCAAAATGTGCAAGCTGAAGTGCATTTTGATATGAAAATGACAATCGCTGTTTTTGAATACTAAATTTGTGAGTTTTTTGTCAGTATTTCAATCCTATAGATGAAATGGCGGACTGAATGCAATTGAGACGACGCGATTTGAAATGCTCTATGTGAAAGGGTCCAAAAGTCTAAAAATATTTCTACCGTTGAAATCTGTCGAGTCATTAAAAATATTCATATAATTTTTAATGCTAAGTATCTCGTATTGCTCCCGTAAAATCATCCTATGGAAATTATTTTCCTTATGTAAAATTTTGAGATTTTCAAAAGTGGTTGTGTGATTGAGTTTCTTCAAATGATTCCCTTGAGCTGAATTAGGCTGATTTTTTTTGGTGTTCGGCGAATTTCCTTTTCATATTCCGCGTTATCACCCCAATATAAAACGTCTGACAGTCCGTACTTGATATTTCGTAAATGCCACTATGTTGTTCGCGTTCTGTTTTCATTTTGTTATTTACTAAAATGTTTTCTAAGGTTTTGTGTCGTTTCTTCCAAAATTCAAGCAACTTTTTTTTCACGTCTTCAGTGAAAGAAAAAATCACCCAAAATTATTTAAATCTTTCAAGGTTGAACTAACCTTTATTCTGAACACTGCTGTCAAAACAGAAGGGAAAAAAATCCATTGGTTTTCATTTTATAGCCTTCCAAAGACTCCGTCCGTAGTACTTAAATAATTTGTATTTAAGGGATTGGTGGCCCTACGGATGACAAAATTTGTTTTTGGACATTGACTTCAAGGCATATCTCAAGTTTCAATCTGATCGCTTCAATAGTTAGTGAGATATTGAGGAAATATTCTCAAAATTTCAAATACCAACGAAATTTGTCATAATTTTTCCTAATATATCCGGAAATAAACATCAGATCAATTTGAAATTTGAAAAACTGTTGTGAAATACTTACTTCAAGATCTGTGCCGAGATTCATCAAAATTTTATAATTCATTTAATTTAATAAATTCAGAACACCTATGTTCCTTCAATAAAGATGTGAATTATAAAAAAACATTTTTTTACAAGATCAACACGAAAATTTGCTCCTTATTCCGTGTTGATATTCTTTAACTGATCACGAATTTTCAATCTGATTGTTTCTGTTCTTCTAGAAGAAAAACGTTAAAATTCCAAATATTAAAGAAATTCAGAATATTTTTTTCCTTATATCTGAGAAGGTGAATATCGGATCGAATTTAAATTTGGACTATTGTTGTAAAATACTGACTCCAAAAGTCTGGGCCACATTTCGTTGAAATCTGATAAATATCTGCCGAGAAAAAAAATATTCCACAAAATTTGAAAAATATTGGAATGAAAATTTCTAATTACTGTATCCACACAAAATTCCGCCTTCAGTTGCGCATTGGTATTCTTAAACTATCTACAAAGTGTTGATCTGATCGAATCAGTTCCTTATGAGTTATCGAAGAATCAACCGCAAAATTTCAAATGGGCCTAATTACGAAACTGTTCGACCGATTTCACCCGTTCACAAAATCAACCGAGATATTCGGACTATAAATCTAATCTAGCAATTTCAAGTATCTAGGTCATCTCCTCCGAAAGTAAGAGTACATACAGACGGACGGACGGACAGACAGAATCGAATTTGACAACGAATTCTTCTTCAACCCAATGGTTTCAGACCATTATCGGCTTGAAATTCGAAAATAACACATATTGTAACGAAACTGTATCGTGCTCTTTCCCAGAACAAGCACGTAAAAACCGTCAGTTATAAATTGTGACAATAGTCGCTTATATTTGAGTTCTTGTGATTTTCAACAGTTGCCTACAATATTCTAACTCCACCATTTATGCTTGCCAAAATTATTTCGAAAATTTGTCATCTTCCTTCTTCACTCCTTGAAAAAATTTCCGTTTAAATGCATTCAGTAGTTTCGTTTGAGCAGATTATTTATTAGCAACCTCCCGGAATTTCTAGCATAACAAATAAATTACTGTAATCAAAAGGGATCGCGATCCGAAGTGTGATCAGGCTTATTCTTTTTCAACATCTAATCCAGCATAGTTTCACTTCTATAATATATCATATCCTTGTCTGATGAAACAAACCCAAAATTATAATTAAAATGGTTGACATAGAAAAAAAATCACCAAAAATCAACTTAGGTGAGGAACTAAAAATCAAAACAACTAAAATATCTCGGAAAGTGTTAATTTTTGGTTAGCGATAAATATGGCTCAAATGGCACCAAATGCTTATAATAACCCTTCCCCTTCAAATAATATGGAAGAATTATAGTTGTATCAGAGAAAGCCTCCAGATGTACGGATTTTTAATGATTAAGATTATTCCTTTTAATCTGGTCCTCGAATTCCTATTGTTTCGAAATGGAGACTGCGAAAAAAGGCGCTAAACGGTACTAGCTTTCTTTTCCGATAAAATATTGATTGGAATTCTCGTAATGTGTTGTAACCGTATTTTTTTCGGTTTTTTCGAATCTACGCTAATTTAATAGTGGCAACAACGTAATTTCGGCTATAGATGTTGGAGATACTGTCTCACTGAACAGAAATTTTTAATTTATCGTTGCAGAAAAACCAATTCTTGCATAATTAGTATGGCATGTAAACTAACTAAAAATGCTCCAGCTGAATCAATTTTTTTCCTGAAGTTTCAGTTCAAACGATAATGATAATTACATTTATTTAATCATTTTACAAAAAGGCGAACGGTTATATTAGCTGCGAATCGAATACCTTTCGAAGCATAGGCGAAATACAGGGAGATTAATGTCAAATTCGAGTGAAGAGATATGTGTGACCCTTGTAATGTCCTTTTCTGTCCATACTTGATTTTCTGAATAGGGAATTCTTTTCGGATGAATTGAACAAATAATTATGGAATAGTTTGCTTTGCCTGATGAAAATATCCCAAAATCTTGATTGAATTTGGTTAACATAAAAAAATTACCGAAAAACGAAGTAACTTGAAAAACCGTTTGCAAATCACAAGAACTCAAATATGTTGAAAAGTCTTGATTTTCGGTTATCAATGAATATAGCTCATTGGCAGCAAATTAGTCATACTAAAACCTCTTTGAAGGTACACGTCCTAGTTAGAATCAGCATGTATATTCACCAATATTCAAATGAAAACACCTATTCGTTGCATTATAATTCTACACTTGGGACAAGTCAAAAAATTTGTTGAAGGGATTGTTTTGGACGTTAGGTACTTTATATCTCTGCAAGTTGGTGAATATCCAACCATCAGGTACATTCTAATTTTGGGTTCAATTACTCTCCTTGTGTGGGTGTTAATATTATATAATATTTCAGCCCAATCTATATTGATGGAACATGTTTTCTGGCCATAAAATTAAAACTGACATTATCATTTGAAACGGAAAAATGACATCTGAAACTTAAATATTTGAGCAATTTATTCTGTATTCGTTCGATTCCTTCGGTGTGAATTTTATACTGCGGATTCCAAACGATCAGAGTGAAATTTAGTGGGCTAAAAATGTAAGCCTATTATGTACTAAGAACTTGCTTGATACTCTTGAAAACCCTACATTACTTAAACAAAATACCAAATTCTTCTAGCAGAATTAACAATTCTATCAATATGAAATGCGAAATATTATTGTCGAATTTCTTAGTTTCATGGAAAGAATGTAATGAACAAACAAAATCGGCCAGTCAATATAGGAGAATTTTGAAAAGTATTAAGATTACTTATAGTAGCCTCATGCATGAGGCTAAATAAACCGACAAAATAACCAATAAATCTGACTCATTTTCTCACAATATCTGCGAAGATGAATATCGGATCATACTGAACTTTGAAATACTGGTGTAAAATGCCGACTCTAGGTTTTTGCCAATTTTGTTGAAATCTGATCAATAGTTTCTGGAAAAAAAATTCTTCAACAAATATTTCCAATGTTTTCGAAAACTTTTCAACAATTTTCAACCCCTTCATACGATCCTCACGAAGTTTTGCACTAAGTAGTGCGTTGGTATTTTTAACTTACAATATAGCGATTGAAAGCGGATCAAACTGAAATTTAAAATATCGTTTTTGAACATTGACTTCAAGGAATATCTCAAGTTTCAATCTGTTCGCTTCAATAGTTAGCGAGATATTGACGAAATTTCCTCAAAATTTCAAATAACAACGGAATATTTCCTAATATCTCCGGAAATAAACATCAGATTAAATTGCAATTTGAAAAACTGTTGTGAAAGACTAACTTCAAGATCTGTGCTAAGTTTCATCAAAATTTGGTCAATAAATTCACAAATCATATGTTCTCTCAATAAAGATGTGAATAATTTAAAAAAAAAAACATTTTTTCAACATTTTTAAACGACTGGATAATTCAAACAACGATTAAATTTCACATATTTTTTTCCGTATATCTCCGAGAGAAAATATCGTATCGAAATGAAATTTGAAAAATTGTTGTTGAATACTGATTCCAAAGTCTGTGCCAGATTTCGTTGAAATAGATTCATTACTTTCCGAGAAAAAATACTTCTCAACTAAAATCTGAAAAAATTTTCGAATTTTTTTTTTATTTTATTAGATACGATAAATCAACACGAAAATTTGCTCCTAGTTCCGCGTTGATATTATTTAACTGATCACGAATTTTCAATCTGATTGCATCTGTTCTTCTCGAAGATATCACGGAAAAAACGTTAAAATTCCAAATAACAACGAAATTTAGCATATTTTTTTCCTTATATCTACGAAGGTGAAATCGGATCGAATTTAAATTTGGACAATTGTTGTAAAAAACTGACTCCGAAAGTCTGGGCCAACTTTCGTTGAAACCTGATAAATATCTTTTGAGAAAAAAAATTATTCAAAAAAATTTGAAAAATATTCGAATAAAAATTATCTTATTTCTGAATCCACACAAAATTCTGCATTCAGTTTCGCATTGGTATTATCTACGAAGTATTGCTCTGATCCACAATTTATGCTTGCCAAAATTATTTCGAAAATTTGCCCTTTTCCTTCTTCATTCCTTAAAAAAATTTACTTTAGAATGCATTCACTAGTTTCATTTGAGCAGATTATTCATAAGCAACCCCTCTTGGTCAATAAATTGAGAAAACATATATTCTTTCAATAAAGATGTGAATAATTGTAACAAAACCATTTTTTCAAAATTTTCAAACGGTTGAAAAATTCAAACAACAATGAAATTTCACATTTTTTTGTCCATATATCTCCGAGAGTGAATATCGTATCGAAATGGAATTTGAAAAATTGATGTTGAATACTGATTCCAAAGTCTGTGCCAGATTTCGTTGAAATCGAATTATTACTTTCCTAGAAAAAAACTTTTCAACCAAAATCTGGGAAATTTTCGATTAATTTTTTTAAATTTTCTTACGACTAGATCAACACGAAATTTCGCACCTAGTTCCGGGTTGATATTATTCAACTGATCACGAATTTTC
The DNA here is from genome assembly GCA_958510865.1 of Myrrha octodecimguttata. NCBI lineage: Eukaryota > Metazoa > Arthropoda > Insecta > Coleoptera > Coccinellidae > Myrrha > Myrrha octodecimguttata. The sequence goes on along the minus strand of OY294057.1, from coordinate 320,151 downwards.
GATCTGATTGCATCTGTTCTTCTGGAGGATTGCGGAAAAACCGTTAAAATTCCAAAAAACAACGAAGTTTAGCATATTTTTTCCTTATATCTACGAAGGTGAATACCGGATCGAATTTAAATTTGGGCTATTGTTGTGAAGTGCTGACTCAAAAGTTTGGGCCAACAATTTTCTAATGTCTGCATCCACACAAAATTCTGTATTCAGTTGCGCATTTGTATTTTTAAACTATCTACAAAGTTTTGATCTGATCGAATCACTTTCTCATGAGATATCGAAGAATCAACCGCAAAATTTCAAATGGGCCTAATTCCGGAACTGTTCGACCGATTTCACCCACTAAAGGAACCTACAGAGATATTTGGATTATAAATATAATCTAGAAATTTCAAGTCGCTAGGTCATCTTCTTTGAAAGTGAAAGCACATACAGACGGACGGACGGACAGACAGAATCGAATTTGACCACGGATTCTTTTTCAGGGTGTTCAACCCAATGCTTTTAGATAATTTCTGTCTTGAAATTCGAAAATTACAGATATAATGACCAGACCATAACTCGCGCTTCCCCAGAACAAGCGAGTTAAAAGCCGTCGTGTATAAATTAAGAAGTTAGTCGTTTCTATTTGAGTTCTTGTGATATACAACAGTTGCCTACAACTCCACAATTTATGTTTGCCAAAATAATTTCGAAAATTTTCCTTCTTCATACCTCAAAAAAATTTTCGTTAGAATGCATTCACTAGTTTAGTTTGAGCAGATTATTCATAAGCAACCTCCCGAATGTCCGGCATAACAGATAAATAAGTGAAATCAAAAGGGATCGCGATCCGAAGTTTGACCTGGCTAGTTCTTTTTCAACATCTAATTCATGATAGTTATGCTTCTTCCATACATATCATATCCTTGTCTCATGAAATAAACCCAAAATTATAATTAAAATGGTTAACATAGAAAAAAATTCACCAAAAATTTACTTAGGTGAGAACTGAAACCCACAACACCTAAAATATCTCGGAAAATGTTAATTTTCAGTTACCAATAAGTATGGCTAAAATGGCACCAAATGCTCATAATAACCCCTCCTTCCTCATATAATTTGGAAGGATTTTGGAAATATAAGAGAAAGCCCGCCGGATGTAGGGATTTTTGATGATTAAGATTATTCCTTTCAATCTGGTCCTCGAATTCCTATTGTTTCGAAATAGAAACTTCGAAAAAATTGCGCTGAACGATACAAGCTTTCTTTTCTGACAAAATATTGTTTGAAATTTTGTTAACGTGTTTTAACCGTATTTTTTTCGGTTTTTTCGGATCTACGCTAATTTAAGACTGGCAACAACGTAATTTCGGCTAGAGATGTTGGAGATGTCTCACTTAACAGAAATTTTTAATTTATCGTTCCAGAAAAACCAATTCCTGCATAATTAGTATGGCATGAAAACGAACTAACAATGCTTCATCTGAATCAATTTTTTTCCCTGAAGTGTCAGTTCAAACGATAATGATAATTACATTTATTTGATTATTTTACAAAAAATCGAACGGTTATATTTGCTGCGAATCGAATACCCCTCGAAGCATAAGCGAAATACAGGGTGATTAATGTTGAATTGTTGTGGAGAGATATGTGTGACCCTTGGAATATCGTTTTCTGGACACATCAGTTCTCATTTTCGGTTTTCAAATTGGATACCATTATTTCAGTGCACATATTTGATTTTCCAAAATTTTCTGAATAGGGATTTAGGGAATTCTTTTCGGATGAATTGAATAAATAATTATAGAATTGTTCGATTTTTCCTATACATCTTCATGGTTTCTGAAACGATGAATACCTTATTATTATCATCAAACTATGAGGTTGGAATTACTGTTAAAGAATTCTATGGTGAAATCGATTCTGTCCTGCCGCACGTCTGCCGTTGCCAATGGACAAAACGGTTTTGGAGTATTACTCATTTGAAGTTTCGATGTTTTTTCCTCGATCTCAGGAGCTACTCATTTGATCGTATATACATTTTTAAGTGTAAGTTGGAAAATACGAACTCGCAACTAATGCCTGAATTTTGTTGGGATATCGTTATCAGAATCAAAAAAAAATTTCTTCTTCCGCAAACTTTCTACGAGATGTTAATGAGAAAAGGTATCATAACATAGGTTTTTCACAACGGTGCACCAAATTTCAGATTGATCGGTTTTTTATTTTCGGAGATATTGAAGAAAAATATTTCAAATTTGGTGTTTTTCCTCGGAGCTGTTGTGTTTTCCGGAATATTTTAAAATTACCGATCAAATATGATGAATTTTGTAGCTAGTTGGAGGAAGCTGATGTCCAAACTTGTGCAAATCAAATTCATGATGGTCGAACTAAAACGTTAGAGAAAAAATATCAATATTCTAATCATATAATCCCCAAGAAATTCTGAATGAACCTCCACGCTGTCATTCTTCAATAAATTTGAACATTCGAAAGCCGTTAGCGTCAGTGCTTTTCTACAAAATGTTTAATGTCTACATCGAAAAAATAATTTCTTCCAAAATTGTTGAAATTTTTCACGATTAAAAAAATGAGAATGAGAAAATGTGAAAACACATCGTAAATTTGTTTTTCATGAAACTAGTCGCCTTATGAAAGACAAACATTTGATGTACAACTGTCGGAATGTTCCTGTTGATAATATAAAATCATCAAGAAATAAATGTTTCGATTATCAAAACAAGAAACTCTGATGTGAATTGAATACTCATCATAATGGCACCATACCTAAAATGGAGTTATTCTGATCACATCGATTTCAGTTATACTGTGCAACAATGATTCATAGAGTTGAACAGTTAATTCGAAATATGTATTTTCGAAAATACAGTACGATTGAATTTCGCTTCAGTACTTATTGAAAAATTAAGGCTAAATGGTTTATGTGTAATTTCGTGTGTATAATACAATAGGAAGAGTGCAAGACTTGTATTTATGACGAAGTGAATCTGATGCATCGTGCTGGGTAAATGCATGAACGGATGACCGCTTTTGCTTCAAATTTGGACAATCGCTTCGAAATTAATTTTGTTTTATTTATTTTAATGATCTTTCCAAATCTTCAACCAGGGAATTTCGATTTCATAAGCTTTTTCTCATCGATTGTTTAACCAAAAATTTTGGAGGACTCAGCAAAGATGTAATGAAGACAGTATCTTTTCAACCCTGCAATATACTTTTGCCGACAGAACATCTGGTTTTGATGGGATATTTTCACGATGTCTAACACCTAGTGAAGACATAATGGGAGACCATAATAATTCTCCCTTCACCTCATCTTCAATAGATTTTTATGTCCGCTTCCCCCGGTTATTACATCTAACTGCTCGAAGATTATATTCAAGCTGTACCTCAATATCCAGATGTTCGCAATAAACCAAATATTCCCAAGAATACAAACGAGAGAGAACAGAATTTTTCAATGCCCATCCCGTTCGGCACATCTTCACAAAGCAAGATAACAGACTTCATCAGGAAATTCCAAATACGCAATTAGGAATGTCCTAAACCTACAAAACTTCCCTTTTATCCAAAGCAAAGCTACCTGGTTTCTTGTTATCATATTTCGGCTGGGAAAATCTAAGTGAATTCGGCGACCTATAGGTTTGAATTTTGAATCGCATAAACTCTGAGATGAACCAATTTTCTATGCACGATGAAAATGAAGGAAATGAAATAAACATAAATGCATAGGTACTCTTACTTTCTAAAGAAAGGACTTAGGTACAGTCTTTGTAAGTTTCAGATTTGGTTCTCAGTCTGAATATATCGATTGAGTTCGTTATCGGCCCAAATCTGTCGAAGGGTTTCGAAATTATACCAATTTGAAATTTTGAGATTTCAGTGAAATTTTGCACAGACCCTGAAGCTGATATCAAACAACAGTGGTTCAAATTCAGTTTCATTCAACCTTCATTTTCGGAGATAAAAAAAAATGTCACGTTTCGTGATCCTAATAATTAGAGATAATTTGAGAAAATAACTGTAATAATGAAAAAGTACTAATGCGAGCAGATTGGATCTTTGTTACTGGTTGGAAAATACCAACGCACCATTTTTTGCAAAATGTCGTGTGGATGTAATCCTTCTTTTTTCTCGGGAACTATGCATCAGATTTCTATGAAATTTATCGCAAACCTGGGAATCGATATTTAACAACTATGTTCCAAATGCAAAATTTTGGTTGATATAGACGTTAGAACATTTTCAACATTTCCTTGAGAAATGTGAGACAATCGATTATATTTCATTTTAATTCGCCATAAATTAGATAGTAGATATTTACTTCAAATTTAAATTTGATCCGATATTTATGTGCGGGGTTTCGGCGACTTCGCGAATGCTTCATTGTTCATTTTAGTGCTGGGATATCGACACAAAACATCGATGTTGAGCGTCGATGTTGAGCGTCAATGATGAGCATCGATGTTAATGTTGAATGAAAACCTAGAAAGTCAGGAACTTTTGCGCGCATATTCGAATTTATTGCCAATACGATCCTATCTATATTTTTGGAAATAGTGGTAATATCAAATTTTGAATGGGTATATATTTATTTTTCCAATAATTACAAAAATGCAGATGATAGTTTAGAAAATTTGTGCTGAATTACATGAAGATAATATAATTAGAAGATAGCAGAATATTGAAACATAGGAAGAAAAAATGTTTGAATTTTTTTTTCAACTTGTTCTAATGAAACCGTCACGAAATTTTGCATAAAGTTTTTCATCTGCATTTTCAGACTTGAAACTATGTTTCATCCTGATTGAATCAATATTTTTTGAGTTATTCCGGAAAAACAACGATAGGAACCGAGAAAAAAACAAGAAATTTGACATATTATATTCCAATAGGTCCAATGATTTAAATTTGTGTAATTCGGAAATGTGATACACAGCGGTGAGATATGAAGCTCAAAAAACAAACAGAATTTTTTTTGAATATGATGAATTGTTTCACTTACGGTGCGATCTCAACAACAATTCGCAAAAACTTTTGCGTCATTATGCCTCAACTAACTGCCAAGTTTCAATCCAAGTGCTCAATCATTCCTGAAATATCAAGGAATTAATCTCAAAATTTCAAAGAGCTATACCTCCTAAACCGTTTGGCTGATTTTGCCCAGTAACTAACTCGAACGTCACATTTTGAAATGAAACCTACCCTGAAAGTTACAAGTTGATAGGATTCCCCGTACACCCGTAATCGTGCCTAAGGAAAGACGGAATCTAATTTGACACCGGGTTCATTATCAGTGACCCCAACCTAGTCGTTTGAGACCATTTTCAGGAAAAAATTCGGAAATCACAGACATTTGGACAAAACGATTGCACGCTGTTGCCCAGAACATGCACGCAAAAGTTAAACGAATGGAAAAACCATATGCCAAGGCGATTTAAGAACTATTTGTGCAAAATGCCCCCATTCATTGTATCTCCAGAACATCATTGAGGGGTTCCAGGAATATCTTGTCCATGCAGGTTTTCCTTGAGTTCAAGTACAAGAATGCCGACAGAGTGAGCTAAAAGATTTGGGAACTATTTCGATATGATCAAAATTGTATCACATTTATTGAAACCCTTGAATTGAAAGCAAGGGGCAATAAAATAACATCTGGGTAGACGAGCGCCATTTTTGGGGTGACAAATAGCGCTGAAACTATAACAAGGAAAAAGGGATCTCAATTGAAGAAATTTTATATTCAAAGCAGTTATTTTGAATATATCGAACATCGACAGGATACCATCGATGTTTATAACCTCTAACATCGATGTTGAAAACATCGACCATAGAATACAAAACATCGACGTTTCAAAAACATCGCCCAGCACTATTTCTTATTCTAGCTGGTCTCTAATATAATCGATAATGTCCTAAGGCCGATTTATTATTATTATTTAGGTTCTTCCTAAGTTTTCACTTTCAATATCTGGATATCAACTACTAAAAATTAAATGAAATTATTATTCATAGCGAACGCCCTTGCGGATTGCTAAACTCAAAGTAAAGTATTTTTCTGGCTCTTTCAGCTGATTAATCAGACAATTAACAGAAAATTTGAAGACTTTTGTCAATTTGACAAAAGGAGTCAGTTAAAAAAACTGAAACGTTACAGTTTAATGCTTTGATCGTTCACATTATTCCATTTTTGTTCATGAAGGGCCGTATAGATACAGTTGACTCAGAGGTAGGGCAATTGAAATTGAAGGTAGGGCAGTGAAACTTCTCATTGATATAATGAATTTTGAGGACATTTAGCTTTTGCTTTTTAAGGTAGGGCAATGGTATTTCAAGGTAGGGCATTGCCCTTGCCCGTGCTATAGCTACGGCCCTGATAAGGCAACAACTTTCTAGAATTCTTCCAAAATATTATATTATTGCGAGTATTATCATAACTTTGATATCGGTAAACATTCGAGCTGAACGATGAGACTAGAGTGAAATATCCCACACCAGTGTGTCCGATGTTTCCGTCATATTCACGCAAGCTTCCTCGAATCTACCATCTACTTTCGAAAGGGTAGTACGCTGATATAATCTACCGTTATCACAAATTACTGATTGATTGAAAAAATACCAATAAAAACACGAATTCATGTCAAGTGAAGAGATGAAATAGAAACTTCAAGGATTCAAAATTATTTTCATGAATACTACCGGCAATTATTGAATGCCAATTTCATTCATTCCCGAATTCAAATGAAGATTGGATGTAATTTAAAATTTTTCCAAAATCATCTTAAGATTTTTCACCATTCGTTTATCACTTGCAGAATTGTTCTAAGAAATTAAGTGAATTAGTTTCATAATTGGAATTGCGATATACAGGGTGTTTCATAATAAACTGGTCAAACATATAAAGCCGTAAAGATGACATTGGAAATGTCATTTTTGCCTATGACATATACCCCGTTTTCGAGATACAGGGTGTTTAATGTCAACTTTGAGCAGTATTCTGATAACTGTGGTGATTTATCCGTGATCTTTGAAATACCTGTTTTTGGTCACAACTTAGAATTTTTTGGTGGTCCATTCAATTGTTGTGTAGAATTCTGGAAAAAATATTCCAAAATGGCGGAAAAACCTACAAAATTGGATTTTTTTGTTTTCGATTGCAAATTATAAAGTATTACTTCAATGTTCTCAATTTTCTAAGATTTTCTGTGAAATTTTTTTTCCAAAATTCAAATATTTTTTTTTCACGTCTTCAGTGAAAAAAAAACACTCAAAACTATTGGAATCTTTCAAGGTTGAACTAAATTTTATTCTGAACACTGATGTCAAAACAGAAGAGAAAAAAATCCATTGGTTTTCATTTTATAGCCTTCCAAAGACTCCGTCCGGAGTACTTGAATAATTTTTTTTTAGGGGATTGATGGCCCTACGGATGCCAAAATTATGCTGATAGGCCTCCAGAGTGCCCTGGATAGAAATATGAATTTATCAAGAAAAAAAAATATTTCCAAAAATCTTTGGTAGGAATCGAACTCTCTCCGGATTCGGAAAAAAAGGTCAAATTCGATGAACTACCGTTGCCTGGTAACGGACGTCATTATAATCAGAATAAATCCAATTTATACGCGTCCCTATTCTCCGTAAATGGAGTGAGTTCGAATCCAATCAAATTTTTTTTGAAAAAAAATTTTTCTATCCAGGTCATTCTAGGGGCCTATTAGCACAATTTTGGCCTCCGTAGGGAAACCAGTTTCTTAAATAAAAAATTATTTAAGTACTCCGAGCGGAATCTTTGGAAGGCTATAAAATGAAAACCAATGGATATTTTTTCATTCTGTTTTCACAGCAGTGTTCAGAATAAAGGTGAATTCAAGCTTGAAAGATTTCAACAATTTTGGGTTAATTTTTTTTACTGTAGACATGAAAAAAAAAATAAAATTGAAAGTGACATTATCATTTGAAACGGAAAATGATATCTGAATTTTGAATATTTGAGCGATTTATTCTGTATTCGTTCGATTCCTTTTATGTAAATTTTATACTTCGGATTCTAAACGATCGGAGCGAAATTTGGTCAGCTGAAACCGTAAGCATAGTATGTACTGAGAACTTGCTTGATACCCTTGAAAACCCTTCATTTCTTGAAAATACCAACATTCTTATTGCAGAATTAGCAATTCTATCAATATGAAATGCGAAATATTCTCGTCTAATTCCTAAGTTTCATGGAAAGAATGTAATGAACAAACAAAATCGGCCATTCAATATAGGAAACTTTTGAAAATTATTAAAATTACTTACATTAGCCTCATGCATGAGGCTAAATATACCGTGAAAATAACCAATAAATCTGACTAATTTTTTCCTAATATCTGCGAAGATGAATATCGGATCAAACTGAACTTCGAAATACTGTTGTAAAGTGCCGACTCTAGGTTTTTGCCAATTTTGTTGAAATTTGATGAATAGTTTATAGAAAAATGTTTCAACAAATATTTCCAAAATTTTCGAATACTTTTCAACAGTTTTCAACCTCTTTATATGATCCTCATGAAATTTTTCAATAGGTAGTGCGTTGGTATTCTTTAACTTACAAAATAGTGCAAATATAATCCCGTCTGTTCTTCTTGAGATATTGAGGAAATAACCTTAATCTTTCAATATCTCCGAAAATTAAAATCGGATCGAACTGAAATTTGAAAAATTGTTTTTGAACATTGACTTCAAGGCATATCTCAAGTTTCAATCTGATCGCGTCAATAGTTAGTGAGATATTGAGGAAATATTCTCAAAATTTCAAATACCAACGAAATTTGTCATAATTTTTCCTAATGTCTCCGGAAATAAACATCAGATCAAATTGAAATTTGAAAAACTGTTGTGGAATACTAACTTCAAGATCTGTGCCGAGATTCATCAAAATTTTATAATTCATTTAATTTATTATAGTAAATTCAGAAAACCTATGTTCTTTCAATAAAGATGTGAATTATGAAAAAAACATTTTCTCAACACATTTAAACGATTGGATAATTTAAACAACGATGAAATTTCACATATTTTTGTCCATATATCTCCGAGAGTAAATATCATATCGAAATGGAATTTGAAAAATTGTTGTTCAATACTGATTCCAAAGTATGTGCCAGATTTCGTTGAAATAGAATCATTACTTTCCGAGAAAAAAAAACTTTTCAACCAAAATCTGAAAAGATTTTCGACTATTTTTTTAAATTTTTTTACAAGATCAACACGAAAATTTGCTCCTAATTCCGTGTTGATATTCTTTAACTGATCACGAATTTTCAATCTGATTCTTGATCTGTTCTTCTAGAAGAAAAACGTTAAAATTCCAAATATTAAAGAAATTTAGCATATTTTTTTCCTTGTATCTACGAAGGTAAATATCGGATCGAATTTAAAGTTGGACTATTGTTGTTAAATACTGACTCCAAAAGTCTGGGCCATATTTCGTTGAAGTCTGATAAATATCTTCCGAGAAAAAAAATATTCCACAAAATTTGAAAAATATTCGAATGGAAATTTTCTAATTTCTGTATCCACACAAAATTCTGCATTCAGTTGCGCATTGGTATTCTTAAACTATCTACAAAGTGTTGATCTGATCGAATCAGTTCCTTATGAGATATCGAAGAATCAACCGCAAAATTTCAAATGGGCCTAATTCCGAAACTGTTCGACCGATTTCACCCGTTAACAAAATCAACCGAGATGTTTGGACTATAAATCTAATCTAGCAATTTCAAGTCACTAGGTCATCTCCTCCGAAAGCAAGAGCAAATACAGACAGAATCGAATTTGACAACGGATTCTTCTTCAACCCAATGGTTTCAGACCATTATCGGCTTGAAATTCGAAAATAACACATATTGTAACGAAACTGTATCGCGCTCTTTCACAGAACAAGCGCGTAAAAAACCGTCAGTTATAAATTGTGACGTTAGTCGCTTATATTTGAGTTCTTGTGATTTTCAACAGTTGCCTACAATATTCTAACTCCACCATTTATGCTTGCCAAAATTATTTCGAAAGTTTGCCATCTTCCTTCTTCACTCCTCAAAAAAATTTCCGTTTGAATGCATTCAGTAGTTTCGTTTGAGCAGATTATTCATAAGCAACCTTCCGGAATTTCTGGTATTTGTTTCTTGTAACCGTATTTTTTTCGGTTTTTTCGAATCTACGCTAATTTAAGGGTGGCAACAACGTAATTTCGGCTAGAGATGTTGGAGATACTGTCTCACTGAACAGAAATTTTCAATTTATCGTTCCAAAAAAAACAATTCTTGCATAATTAGTATGGCATGTAAACGAACTAAAAATGCTCCAGCTGAATCAATTTTTTTTCCTGAAGTTTCAGTTCAAACGATAATGATAATTACATTCATTTTATCATTTTACAAAAAAGCGAACGGTTATATTAGCTGCCAATCGAATACCCTTCGAAGCATAAGCGAAATACAGGGAGATTAATGTCAAATTCGAGTGAAGAGATATGTGTGACCCTTGTAATGCCTTTTTCTGTCCATACTTGATTTTCTGAATAGGGAATTAGGGAATTCTTTTCGGATGAACTGAACAAATAATTATGGAATTATTTGCTTTGCCTGATGAAAATATCCCAAAATCTTGATTGAATTTGGATAACATAAAAAAATTACCGAAAAACGAAGTAACTTGAAAAACCGTTTGCAAATCACAAGAACTCAAATATGTTGAAAAGTCTTGATTTTCGGTTATCAATGAATATAGCTCATTGGTAGCAAATTAGTCATACTAAAACCTCTTTGAAGGTTCACGTCCTAGTTAGAATCAGCCTGTATATTCACCAATATTCAAATGAAAACACCTATTCGTTGCATTATAATTCTACACTTGAGACAAGTCAAAAGATTTTTTGAAGGGATAGTTTTGGACGTTAGGTACTTTATATCTCTGTAAGTTGGTGAATATCCAACCATCAGGTACATTCTAATTTTGGGTTCAATTACTCTCCTTGTGGAGGTGTTAATATTATATAATATTTCAGCCCAATCCATATTGATGGAACATGTTTTCTGGCCATAAAATTAAAACTGACATTATCATTTGAAACGGAAAAATGACATCTGAAACTTTAATATTTGAGCAATTTATTCTGTGTTCGTTCGATTCCTTCCATGTGAATTTTATACTGCGGATTCCGAACGATCGGAGTGAAATTTAGTGGGCTAAAAATGTAAGCCTAGTATGTACTAAGAGCTTGCTTGATACCCTTGAAAACCCTACATTTCTTAAACAAAATACCAAATTCTACTAGCAGAATTAACAATTCTATCAATATGAAATGCGAAATATTATTGTCTAATTCCTTAGTTTCATGGAAAGAATGTAATGAACAAACAAAATCGGCCAGTCAATATGGGAGAATTTTGAAAAGTATTAAGATTATTTATAGTAGCCTCATGCATGAGGCTTAATATACAGACAAAATAACCAATAAGTCTGACTCGTTTTCTCCCAATATCTACGAAGATGAATATCGGATCAAACTGAACTTTGAAATACTGTTGTAAAATGCCGACTCTAGGTTTTTGCCAATTTTGTTGAAATCTGATCAATAGTTTCTGGAAAAAAATTCTTCAAGAAATATTTCCAATGTTTTCGAACACTTTTCAACAATTTTTAACCCCTTCATACGATCCTCACGAAACTTTGCATTGAGTAGTGCGTTGGTATTTTTAACTAACTACATAGCGATTGAAAGCGGATCAAACTGAAATTTAAAAAATCGTTTTTGAACATTGACTTCAAGGCATATCTCAAGTTTCAATCTGTTCACGTCAATAGTTAGCGAGATATTGACGAAATTTCCTCAAAATTTCAAAAAACAACGGAATTTTTTCTAATATCTCTGGAAATAAACATCAGATCAAATTGAAATTTGAAAAACTGTTGTGGAAGACTAACTTCAAGATCTGTGCCAAGTTTCATCAAAATTTGATCAATAAATTCACAAAACATATGTTCTTTCAATGAAGATATGAATAATTATAAAGAAAAAACATTCTTCAACGATTGGATAATTCAAACAACGATGAAATTTTACATATTTTTGTCCATATATCTCCAAGAGTAAATATCGTATCGAAATGAAATTTGAAAAATTGTTGTTGAATACTGATTCCAAAGTCTGTGCCAGATTTCGTTGAAATAGAATCATTACTTTCCGAGAAAAAAGTACTTTTCAACCAAATCTGAAAAAATTTTCGATTTTTTTTTAATTTTATTAGATACGACAAAATCAACACGAAAATTTGCACCTAGTTCCGCGTTGATATTATTCAACTGATCAAGAATTTTCAATCTGATTGCATCTGTTCTTCTCGAAGATATCACGAAAAAAAAGTCTAGGCCAACTTTCGTTGAAATCTGAGAAATATCTTTTTAGAAAAAAAATTATGTAACAAAATTTGAAAAATATTAGAACAAAAATGTTCTTATTTCTGAATCCACACAAAATTCTGCATTCAGTTTAGCATTGGTATTTTTAAACTATCTACGAAGTATTGATCTGAACCACAATTTATGCTTGCCAAAATTAATTCGAAAATTTGCCATTTTCCTCCTTCATTCCTTAAAAAAAAATTCGTTAGAATGCATTCACTAGTTTCGTTTGAGCAGATTATTCATAAGCAACCTCTCTTGGTCAATAAATTGAGAAAACATATATTCTTTCAATAAAGATGTGAATAATTGAAACAAAACCATTTTTTCAAAATTTTCAATCGGTTGAAAAATTCAAACAACAATGAAATTTCACATTTTTTTGTCCATATATCTCCGAGAGTAAATCTCGTTTCGAAATGGAATTTGAAAAATTGTTGTTGAATACTGATTCCAAAGTCTGTGCCAGATTTCGTTGAAATCGAATTATTACTTTCCGAGAAAAAAAACTTTTCAACCAAAATCTGGAAAATTTTCGAATGATTTTTTTTAATTTTCTTACGACTAGATCAACACGAAATTTCGCACCTATTTTCCCGTTGATATCAAATGATCACGAATTTTCGATCTGATTGCATCTGTTCTTCTCCAGCATTACGGAAAAACCGTTCAAATTCCAAAAAACAACGAAGTTTAGCATATTTTTTCCTTATATCTACAAAGGTGAATATCGTATCGAATATAAATTTGGGCTATTGTTGTTAAGTACTGACTCAGAAGTTTGGGCGAACAATTTTTTAATGTCTGCATCCACACAAAATTCTGTATTCAGTTGCGCATTTGTATTTTCAAACTATCTACGAAGTTTTGATCTGATCGAATCAGTTTCTCATGAGGTATCGAAGAATCAACTGCAAAATTTCAAATGGGCCTAATTCCGAAACTGTTCGACCGATTTCACCCATTAAAGAAACCAACGGAGATATTTGGACTATAAATCTAATTTCGATAGGTCATCTTCTTCGAAAGTAAAAGCTCATACAGACGGACGGACAGACAGAATCGAATTTGACCACGGATTCTTTTTCAGGGTGTTCAACCCAACGGTTTTAGACCATTTTCGGCTTGAAATTCGAAAATTACAGACATTATGACGAAACTATACCTCGCGCTTCCCCAGAACGAGCGCGTAAAAAGCCGTCATGTATAAATTAAGAAGTTAGTCGTTTCTATTTGAGTTCTTGTGATATTCAACAGTTGCCTACAACTCCACAATTTATGATTGCCAAAATTATTTCGAAAATTTTCCTTCTTCATTCCTCAAAAAATGTTCGTTAGAATGCTTTCACTAGTTTCGTTTGAGCAGATTATTCATAAGCAATCTCTCGAATTTCCGGCATAACATAAATAAGTGTAATCAAAAGGGATCGCGATCCGAAGTTTGACCTGGCTAGTTCTTTTTCAACATCTAATTCAGGATAGTTTTGCTTCTTTCATACATATCATATCCTTGTCTCATGAAATGAACTCAAAATTATAATTAAAATGGTTAACATAGAAAAAAATTCACCAAAAGTTCACTTAGGTGAGAACTGAAAATCACAACACCTAAAATATCTCGGAAAATGTTAATTTTCAGTTACCAAAAAATATGACTAAAATGGCACCAAATGCTCATAATAACCCCTCCTTCCTCATATAATTTGGAAGGATTTTGGAAATATAAGAGAAAGCCCGCCGGATGTAGGGATTTTTGATGATTAAGATTATTCCTTTCAATCTGGTCCTCGAATTCCTATTGTTTCGAAATAGAAACTGCGAAAAAATTGCGCTGAACGATACAAGCTTTCTTTTCTGACAAAATATTGTTTGAAATTTTGTTAACGTGTTTTAACCGTATTTTTTTCGGTTTTTTCGGATCTACGTTAATTTAAGACTGGCAACTACGTAATTTCGGCTAGAGATGTTGGAGATGTCTCACTTAACAGAAATTTTTAATTTATCGTTCCAGAAAAACCAATTCCTGCATAATTAGTATGGCATGAAAACGAACTAACAATGCTTCATCTGAATCAATTTTTTTCCCTGAAGTGTCAGTTCAAACGATAATGATAATTACATTTATTTGGTTATTTTACAAAAAATCGAACGGTTATATTTGCTGCGAATCGAATACCCCTCGAAGCATAAGCGAAATACAGGGTGATTAATGTTGAATTGGAGTGGAGAGATATGTGTGACCCTTGGAATATCGTTTTCTGGACACATCAGTTCTCATTTTCGGATTTCAGATTGGATATCACTATTTCAGTGCACATACTTGATTTTCCAAAATTTTCTGAATAGGGATTTGGGGAATTCTTTTCGGATGAATTGAATAAATAATTATAGAATTGTTCGATTTTTCCTATACATCTTCATGGTATCTGAAACGATGAATACCTTATTATTATCATCAAACGATGAAGTTGGAATTACTGTTAAAGAGTTCGATGGTGAAATCGATTCTGTCCTGCCGCACGTCTGCCGTTGCCAATGGACTAAACGGTTTTGGAGTATTACTCATTTGAAGTTTCGATGTTTTTTCCTCGATCTCAGGAGCTACTCATTTGATCGTACATACATTTTTAAGTGTAAGTTGGAAAATACGAACTCGCAACTAATGCCTGAATTTTGTTGGGATATCGTTATCAGAATCAAAAAAAAAAATCTTTTTCCGCAAACTTTCTACGAGATTTTAATGAGAAAAGGTATCATAACATAGGATTTTCACAACAGTGCACCAAATTTCAGATTGATCTGTTATTTATTTTCGGAGATATTGAAGAAAAATATTTCAAATTTGGTGTTTTTTCTCGGAGCTGTTGTGTTTTCCGGAATATTTTAAAATTACCGATCCAATATGATGAATTTTGTAGCTAGTTGGAAGAAGCTGATGTCCAAACTTATGCAAAACGAAATTCATGATGGTCGAACTAAAACGTTAAAGAAAAAATATCAATATTCTAATCATATAATCTCCAAGAAATTCTGAATGAACCTCCAAGCTTTCATTCTTCAATAAATTTGAACATTCATCGAAAGCCGTTAGCGTCAGTGCTTTTCTACAAAATTTTTAATGTCTACATCGAAAAAATAATTTGACCCAAAATTGTTGAAATTTTTCACGATTAAAAAAATGAGAATGAGAAAATGTGAAAACACATCGTAAATTTGTTTTTCATGAAACTAGTCGCCTTATGAAAGACAAACATTTGATGTACAACTGTCGGAATGTTCCTGTTTATAATATAAAATCATCAAGAAATAAAGGTTAAGATTATCAAAACAAGAAACTCTGATGTGAATTGAATACTCATCATAATGGCACCATACCTAAAATGGAGTTATTCTGATCACATTGATTTCAGTTATACTGTGCAACAATGATTCACAGAGTTGAACAGTTAATTCGAAATATATAAGTGCGAAAATACAGATCCGATTGAATTTCTTTCCAGCACTTATTGAAAAATTAAGGCTAAATGGTTTATGTGTAATTTCGTGTGTATAATACAATAGGAAGAGTGCAAGACTTGTATTTATGACGAAGTGAATCTGATGCATCGTGCTGGGTAAATGCATGAACGGATGACCGCTTTTGCTTCAAATTTGGACAATCGCTTCGAAATTAATTTTGTTTTATTTATTTTAATGATCTTTCCAAATCTTCAACCAGGGAATTTCGATTTCATAAGCTTTTTCTCATCGATTGTTTAACCAAAAATTTTGGAGGACTCAGCAAAGATGTAATGAAGACAGTATCTTTTCAACCCTGCAATATACTTTTGCCGACAGAACATCTGGTTTTGATGGGATATTTTCACGATGTCTAACACCCAGTGAAGACATAATGGGAGACCATAATAATTCTCCTTTTACCTCATCTTCAATAGATTTTTATGTCCGCTTCCTCCGGTTATTACATCTAACTGCTCGAAGATTATATTTATATTCAAGCTGTACCTCAATCTCCAGATGTTCGCAATGAACCAAATATTCCCAAAAATACAAACGAGAGAGAACAGAATTCACAAAGCAAAATAACAGACTTCATCAGGAAATTCCAAATACGCAATTAGGAATGTCCTAAACCTACAAAACTACCCTTTTATCCAAAGCAAAGCTACCTGGTTTCTTGTTAGCATATTTCGGCTGGGAAAATCTAAGTGAATTCGGCGACCTATAGGTTTGAATTTTGAATGGCATAAACTCTGAGATGAACCAATTTTCTATGCATGATGAAAATGGAGGAAATAAAATAAACATGAATGCATAGATACCCACGAATTTCGAACGATTCATGTTTTGAGTTTTGTTGAGCCCTTTACGCGCTTGTTCTGGGGAACAGCGCGTAATCGTTTCGTCACAATTTTCGAATTATAAGCCGAAAATGGTATTAAACTGATAGGTTGAAATCACTAGTCAAATTTAATTATGTCCAGCTGTGCGTCAGTTTGTGCTCTTACTTTCTAAAGAAAGGACTTAGGTACAGTCTTTGTAAGTTTCAGATTTGGTTTTCAGTCTGAATATATCGATTGAGTTCGGTAGTGGCCCAAACCTGTCGAACGGTTTCGGAATTATACCAATTTGAAATTTTGAGATTTCAGTGAAATTTTGCACAGACCCTGAAGCTGATATCAAACAACAGTGGTTCAAATTCAGTTTCATTCAACCTTCATTTTCGGAGATAAAAAAGATGTCACGTATCGTGATCCTAATAATTACAGGTAATTTGAGAAAATAACTGTAATACTGAAAGAAGTACTAATGCGATCAGATTTGATCTTTTTTACTGGTTGAAAAATACCAACGCACCATTTTCTGCGAAATATCGTGTGGATGTAGTCCTTCGTTTTTCACGGGAACTATGCATCAGATTTCTATGAAATTTATCGCAAACCTTGAAATCGATATTTAACAACAATGTTCCAAATGCCAATTTGATTTGACATTTATTTCCAGAGATGTTGAAAAAAAATATGTCAGCAGCTTTTGCGTGCATATTCAAATTTATTGCCAATACGGTCAATAATTATCTTAATTTTTGGAGATAGTGGTGATATCAAATGGGTATATATTTATTTTCCGAATAATTACAAAAATGCAGATGATAGTTTAGAAAATTTGTGCTGAATTACATAAAGATAATATAATTAGAAGATAGCAGAATATTGAAACATTGGAAGAAAAAAAGTTTGATTTTTTTTTTCCACCTTGTTCGGATGAAACCATCACGAAATTTTGCATTAAGTTTTTCATCAGCATTTTCAAACTTGAAACAATGCTTCACCCTGATTGAATCAATATCTTTCGAGTTATTCCGGAAAAACAACGATAGGTACCGAGAAAAAAACAAGAAATTTGACATATTATTTTCCAATATGTCCAATGTTTTGAATTTGTATAATTCGGAAATTTGATACACAGCGGTGAGATATGAAGCTCAAAAAACAAACTGAATTTTTCTTGAATATGATGAATTGTTTCACTTAAGGTGCGATCTCAACAACAATTCGTTGCGTCGTTATGCCTCAAGTAACTGCCAAGTTTCTATCCAAGTGCTCTAGTAATTCCTGAAATATCAAGGAATTAATCTCAAAATTTCAAAGAGCTATAACTCCCAAACCGTTTGGCTGATTTTGCCCAGTAACTAACTCGAACGTCGCATTTTGAAATGAAACCAACTCTGAGAGTTACAAGTTGATAGGATTCTCCGTACACCCGTAATCGTGCCCAAGGGAAGACGGAATCTATTTTGATACCGGGTTCGTCATCAGTGACCCCAACCTAGTCGTTTGAGACCATTTTCAGGAAAAAATTCGGAAATCACAGACATTTGGACAAAACGATTGCACGCTGTTGCCCAGAACATGCACGCAAAAGTTAAAAGAATGGGAAAACCATAGGCCAAGGCGATTTAAGAACTATTTGTGCAAAATGCCCCCATTCATTGTAACTCCAGAACATCATTGAAGGGTTCCAGGAATATCTTGTCCATGCAGGTACTCCTTGAGTTCAAGTACAAGCATGCCGACAGAGTGAGCTAAAAGCTTTGGGAACTATTTCGATATGATTAAAATTGTATCACATTTATTGAAACCCTTGAATTGTAAGCATGGGGCAATAAAATAACCTCTGGGTAGACGAGCGCCATTTTTGGGTGACCAATAGCGCTGAGACTATAACGAGGGAAAAGGGAACTCAATTGAAGAAATTTTATATTCAAAGAGGTTATTTTGAATATATAGAACATCGACAGGATACCATCGATGTTTATAACCTCTAACATCGATGTTGAAAACATCGACCATAGAATACAAAACATCGACGTTTCAAAAACATCTATGTACATCGCCCAGCACAATTTCTTATTCTAGCTGGTCTCTAATATAATTGATAATGTCCTAAGGCCGATTTATTATTATTATTTAGGTTCTTCCTATGATTTCACTTTCAATATCTGGATATCAACTTCTAAAAATTAAATAAAATTATTATTCATAGTGAACGTCCTTGCGGATTGCTAATCTCAAAGTCAAGTATTTTTCCGGCTCTTTCAGCTGATTCATCAGACAATTAACAGAAAATTTCAAGACTTTTGTCAATTTGACAAAAGGAGTCAGTTAAAAAAACTGAAACGTTTAATGCTTTGATCGTTCACATTATTCCATTTTTGTTAATTTTGTTCATGAAGGGCCGTATAGATACAGTGTACTCAGAGGTAGGGCAATTGAAATTGAAGGTAGGGCAGTGAAACTTCTCATTGATCTAATGAATTTTGCTTTTTAAGATAGGGAATGGTATTTCAAGGTAGGGCATTGCCCTTGCCCGTGCTATAGCTACGGCCCTGATTAGGCAAAAACTTTCTAGAATTCTTCCAAAATGTTATATTATTGCGAGTATTACCATAACTTTGATATCGTTTATGACAATTTACTGATTGATTTAAAAAATACCAATAATAACACGAATTCATGTCATAGAAGAGATGAAATAGGAACTTCAAGGATTTAAAATTATGTTCATGAATACTACCGGCAATTATTGAATGCCAATTTCATTCATTCCCGAGTTCAAATGAAGATTGGATGTAATTCAAAATTTTTCCAAAATTATCTTAGGATTTTTCACCATTCGTTTATCACTTGCAGAATCGTTCTAAGAAATTAAGTGAATTAGTTTCATAATTGGAATTGCGATATACAGGGTGATTCATCATAAACTGGTCAAACAGACTTTGGGAATGTCATTTTTGCCTTATGCCATATACCCCGTTTTCGAGATACAGGGTGTTTAATGTCAACTTTGAGCAGTATTCTGATAACTTTGGTGATTTATGCGTGATCTTTGAAATAACTGTTTCTGGTCACCACTTAGAATTTTTTGGTGGTCCATTCAATTAATGTGTAGAATTCTAGAAAAAATATTCCAAAATGGCAGAAAACCTACAAAATTGGAATTTTTTGTTTTCGATTGCAAATTATAAAGCAATATTTCAATGTTCTCAATTTTCTAAGATTTTCTGTGAAAAGATTTTTCCAAAATTCAAACAGCTTTTTTTTCATGTCTTCAGTGAAAAAAAAAATCACCCAAAATTGTTGAAATCTTTCAAGGTTGAACTAACCTTTATTCTGAACACTGCTGTCAAAACAGAAGGAAAAAAATCGATTGGTTTTCATTTTATAGCCTTCAAAAGACTCCGTCCGAAGTACTTAAATAATTTTTATTTATGGAATTGGTAGCCCTACGGATGCTAAAATTATGCTAATAGGCCTCCAGAGTGACCTGGATAGAAATATGAATTTATCAAGAAAAAAAAATATTTCCAAAAATCTTTGGTAGGATTCGAACTCTCTCCGGATTCGGAAAAAGGGTCAAATTCGATGAACTACCGTTGCCTGGTAACGGACGTCATTATAATCAGAATAAATCCAATTTATACGCGTCCCCATTCTCCGTAAGTGGAGTGAGTTCGAATCCAATCAAATTTTTTTTGAAAAAAAATTTTTTTTTATAAATTCATATTTCTATCCAGGTCATTCTAGGGGCCTATTAGCACAATTTTGGCCTCGGTAGGGCAACCAGTTTCTTGAATAAAAATTATTCAAGTACTCCGAGCGGAATCTTTGGAAGGCTATAAAATGAAAACCAATGGATATTTTTTCATTCTGTTTTCACAGCAGTGTTCAGAATAAAGGTGAATTCAACCTTGAAAGATTTCAACAATTTTGAGTGAATGGTTTTTCACTGTAGACAAAAGTGGAGTTTGAATTTCGAAAAAATTTTTTTATGGAAAATTTAAGGAAATTAAGTACATTAAAATAATGCTATCCAATTCGGCAATCGAAAACAAAAAATTCCAACTTTGTAGGTTTTCCGCCATTTTGAAATATTTTATCCCAAATTCTACACAACAATTGAACTGACCACAAAAAAATACTAAAATGTGACCAAGAACTGTTATTTCAAAGGTCACACATAAGTCACCACAGTTAACAGAATATTGCTCAAAGTTGACATTAAACACCGTGTATCTCGCTTATGCGTCGAAAACGGGGCATAGGTCATAAGGCAAAAATGACTTTCCCAATGTCATCTATATGGCTAAATATGTTTGACCAGTTTATGGTGAAACACCCTGTATATGTTTTTTCTCATTCTCAATACAAGGAACATTAAAATTTCGAGGCTATTTTGAAAATATCGGGAATGTATACAGTGTAATTCCAAATTAGACTTGAACCATGGAGGAGGTGTTAGTGATACTCCTCTGCTGTTGTTTGAGCCGTATTTATTGGTAACCGAATATAAACAATTTCCGAGATATTTGAGTTTATGTGATTTTCAAAAGTTGCCTGCAATCTTCGAATTCAACAATTTTGGTATGCCAAAATTATTTCCAAATCTTGATGACATTTTCCTTCTTCATTCCCTCAAAAGTTTTAGTTGGAATGCATTCACCACGTTTCCTTTCAGTATATTCTTCATAAGCATGCTTTTGATTTTCTCATAAGAAATAATATGTAAGACTCAAAAAGGATCTGATGCCAAGTGTTATTATACTATTTATTTTTCAACATCTAATACAGCATAGTTTTGCTTTCGTCATATTCTTGTCTGATGAAAATATCCCAAAATATTGATTGAATTTGGTTAGCATAAAAAATTACCAAAAATGAAGTAACTTGAAAAACCATTAGCAAATCACAAGAACTCAAATATCTTGAAAACTCTTGATTTTCGGTTATCAACAAATATAGCTCACTGATAGCAAATGAGTCATACTAATACCTCTTCAAAGGTTTACGTCCTAGTTGGAATCACCCTGTATATTCACCAATCTTCAAATGAAAACACTTATTCTTTGCATTATAATTCTACACTTGGGACAACTCAAAAGATTTTTTGAAGGGATTGTTTTGGACGTTAGGTACTTTATATCTCTGTAAGGTGATGAATATCCAACCATCAGGTACATTCTAATTTTGGGTTCAATTACTCTCCTTGTGGGGGTGTTAAGATTACTTAATATTTCAGCCTAATCCATGATATATTTTGATCGAACATGTTTTCTGGTCATAAAATTGAAAGTGACATTATCATTTGAAACGGAAAAATGATATCTGAAACTTAAATATTTGAGCGATTTATTCTGTAATCGTTCGATTCTTTCTATGTAAATTTTATACTTCGGATTCTAAACGATCGGAGCGAAATTTAGTCACCTGAAAATGTAAGTATAGTATGTACTGAGAACTTGCTTGATACCCTTGAAAACCCTTCATTTCTTGAAAATACCAACATTCTACTAGCAGAATTAACAATTCTGTCAAGATGAAATGCGAAATATTCTCGTCCAATTCCTTAGTTTCATGGAAAGAATGTAATGAACAAACAAAATCGGCCAGTCAATATAGGAAACTTTTGAAAAGTATTAAAATTACTTACATTAGCCTCATATGCATGAGGCTAAATATACCGAGAAAATAACCAATAAATCTTACTCATTTTCTCCCAATATCTGCGAAGATGAATATCGGATCAAACTGAACTTTGAAATACTGTTGTAAAGTGCCGACTCTAGGTTTTTGCCAATTTTGTTGAAATTTGATGAATAGTTTATGGAATTTTTCAACAAATATTTCCAAAATTTTCGAATACTTTTCAACAGTTTTCAACCCCTTCATACGATCCTCGTGAAATTTTTCATTAAGTAGTGCGTTGGTATTCTTTAACTTACTAAATAGTGCAAATATGATCCCGTCTGTTCTTCTTGAGATATCTCCGAAAATTAAAATCGGATCGAACTGAAATTTGAAAAATTGTTTTTGAACATTGACTTCAAGGCATATCTCAAGTTTCAATCTGATCGCGTCAATAGTTAGTGATATATTGAGAAAATATTCTCAAAATTTCAAATACCAACGAAATTTGTCATAATTTTTCCTAATATATCCGGAAATAAACATCAGATCAATTTGAAATTTGAAAAACTGTTGTGAAATACTTACTTCAAGATTTGTGCCGAGATTCATCAAAATTTTATAATTCATTTAATTTAGTAAATTCAGAAAACCTATGTTCTTTCAATAAAGATGTGAATTATAAAAAAAACATTTTCTCAACACATTTAAACGATTGGATAATTTAAACAACGATGAAATTTCACATATTTTTGTCCATATATCTTGAGAGTAAATATCGTTTCGAAATGGAATTTGAAAAATTGTTGTTGAATACGGATTCCAAAGTATGTGCCAGATTTCGTTGAAATAGAATCATTACTTTCCGAGAAAAAAAACTTTTCAACCAAAATCTGAAAAGATTTTCGACTATTTTTTTTTATTTTTTCGCGAGATCAACACGAAAATTTGCTCCTAATTCCGTGTTGATATTCTTTAACTGATCACGAATTTTCAATCTGATTGTTTCTGTTCTTCTCGAAGAAAAACGTTAAAATTCCAAATATTAAAGAAATTTAGCATATTTTTTTCCTTATATCTACGAAGGTAAATATCGGATCGAATTTAAATTTGGACCATTGTTGTAAGATACTGACTCCAAAAGTCTGGGCCATATTTCGTTGGAATCTGATAAATATCTTCCGAGGAAAAAAAAATATTCCACAAAATTTGAAAAATATTCGAGTGAAAATTTTCTAATTCCTCTATTCACACAAAATTCTGCACTCAGTTGCGCATTGGTATTCTTAAACTATCTACAAAGTGTTGATCTGATCGAATCAGTTCCTTATGAGATATCGAAGAATCAACCGCAAAATTTCAAATGGGCCTAATTCCGAAACTGTTCGACCGATTTCAACCGTTCACAAAATCAACCGAGATATTCGGAGTATAAAACTTATCTAGCAATTTCAAGTCACTAGGTCATCTTCTCCGAAAGTTAGAGCACATACAGACGGACGGACAGACAGAATCGAATTTGACATCGGATTCTTCTTCAACCCAATGGTTTCAGACCATTATCGGCTTGAAATTCGAAAATAACACATATTGTAACGAAACTGTATCGCGCTCTTTCCCAGAACAAGCGCGTAAAAAACCGTCAGTTATAACTTGTGACGTTAGTCGCTTATATTTGAGTTCTTGTGATTTTCAACAGTTGCCTACAATATTCTAACTCCACCATTTATGCTTGACAAAATTATTTCGAAAATTTGCCATCTTCCTTCTTCACTCCTTAAAAAAATTTCCGTTTGAATGCATTCAGTAGTTTCGTTTGAGCAGATTATTCATAAGCAACCTTCCAGAATTTCTGGTATAACAAATAAATTAGTGTAATCAAAAGGGATCGCGATCCGAAGTGTGATCAGGTTTATTCTTTTTCAACATCTAATCCAGCATAGTTTTACTTCTATAATATATCATATCCCTGTCTGATGAAACAAACCCAAAATCATAATTGAAATGGTTGACCTAGAAAAAAATTCACCAGAAATTAACTTAGGTGAGGAACTAAAAAACAAAACAACTAAAATATCTCGGAAAGTGTTACTTTTGGTTAGCGATAAGTATGTCTCAATAGCTCCAAATGCTTATAATAACCCTTCTTCCCCTTCAAATAATTTGGAAGTCTTTTGGAAGTATCAGAGAAACCCTCCAGATGTACGGATTTTTAATGATTAAGATTATTCGTTTTGATTTGGTCCTCGAATTCTTATTGTTCCGAAATGGGAACTGCGAAAAAAAGGCGCTAAACGGTACAAGCTTTGTTTTCCGATAAAATATCGATTGAAATTCTCGTAACGTGTTGTAACCGTATTTTTTTCGGTTTGTTCGAATCTACGCTAATTTAAGAGTGGCAACAACGTAATTTCGGCTAGAGATGTTGGAGATACTGTCTCACTGAACAGAAATTTTTAATTTATCCTTCCAGAAAAACCAATTCTTGCATAATTAGTATGGCATGTAAACGAACTAAAAATGCTCCAGCGGAATCAATTTTTTTCCTGAAGTTTCAGTTCAAACGATAATGATTATTACATTTATTTAATCATTTTACAAAGAAGCGAATCGCTGCGAATCGAATACCCTTCGAAGCATAAGCGAAATACAGGGAGATTAATGTCAAATTCGAGTGAAGAGATATATGTGTCCCTTGGAATGTCCTTTTCTGTCCATACTTGATTTTCTTAATAGGGAATTAGGGAATTCTTTTCGGATGAATTGAACAAATAATTATGGAATTGTTTGCTTTTTTATATCTTCTTGGTATTTGAAAGGATGAATAACTAATTATTACCATCAAATGATGAGGTTGGAATTACTGTTGAGGAATTCGATGTTGATATCGATCTGCGGTCTGCCGTTTCCAATGGACAAAACGGTTTTGGAGTATTACTCATATGAATTTTCGATGTTTTTTCCACGATCTCAGGAGCTACTCATTCGATCGTACATAAAATTTTAAGTGTAACTTGAAAAATACGGACCTGCAACTAATGGCTGAATTTTGTTGGGATATCGTTATCATAATTAAAAAAAAATTTCTTCTCCCGCAAACTTTCTACGAGATTTTAAAGCACCAAATTTCAGTTCGATGATTTTTACTGATCCAATATGGTGAAATTTGGCAGCTTGTTGGAAGAAGCTAATGTCCAAACTCGTGCGAACAAAAATTCGTGATGGTCGAACCAAAACGTGAGAGAAAGAAAATAAATATTCTAATCATATAATCCAACCTCCAAGCTGTCATTCTTCAATAAATTCGAACATTCATGCGAAAGCCGTTAGCGTCAGTGCTTTTCTTCAAAATTTTTCATGTCTTCATCGAAAATATCATTTAACACAAAATTGTTGTTCTCGATTAAAAAAATGAAAATGAGAAAATGTGAAAACACATCGTAAATTTGTTTTTCATGAAACTAGTCGCCTTATGAAAGACAAACATTTGATGTACAACTGTCGGAATGTCCCTGTTGAGATAATATAAATCATCAAAAAATAAAGGTTGAGATTATCAAAACAAGAAACTCAGATGTGAATTGAATACTCATCATAAAAGCACCATACCTTAATGGGAGTTATTCTGATCACATTGATTTCAGTTATACCGTGCAACAATGATTCACAGAATTGGAAAGTTAATTCGAAATATGTATTTCTGAGAATACAGATCCGATTGAATTTCAATCCAGTACTACAGCTTTATGGTAACTGTGTAATTCCGTGTGTATTATACAATAGGGAGATCGCGAAACTTGTATTTACGACGAAGTGTATCTGATGCGTCGTGCTGGGTAAATGCATGAACGGAAGACCCCTAACGCTTCAAATTCGGACAATCCCCTAGAAACTCTGGAATTTAATGTTAATGTTGCTTCGGGATCTTCAACCAGGGAATTTCGATTTCATAAGCTTTTTCTCATCGATTGTTAAATCAAAAATTTTGGAGGACTCAGCAAAGATGTAATGAAGACAGTATCTTTTCAACCCTGCAATATACTTTTGCCGACAGTACATCTGGTTTTGATGGAATGTTTTCACGATGTCTAATATCCGCTCAATATCCAGATGTTCGCAATATACCAAATATTCCCAAACAAACGAGAGAGAACAGAATTTTTCAATGCCCATCCCGTTCGGCACATCTTCACAAAGCAAGATAACAGACTTCATCAGGAAATTCCAAATACGCAATTAGGAATGTCCTAAACCTACAAAACTTCCCTTTTATCCAAAGCAAAGCTACCTGGTTTCTTGTTATCATATTTCGGCTGGGAAAATCTAAGTGATTTCGGCGACCTATAGGTTTGAATTTTGAATGGCATAAACTCTCAAATGAACCATTTTTCTATACATGATCAAAATGGAGGAAATGAAACAAACATGAATGCATAGATACCCACGAATTTCGAACGATTCATTTATGAGTTTTGTTGAGACCTTTACGCGCTTGTTCTGGGGAACAGCGCGTTATCGTTTTCGTCACAATTTTCGAATTATGAGCCGAAAATGATCTTGAATTAGTAGGTTGGACGCACTGGTAAAATTAAATTCTTTCCGGCTGTCCACCCGTGTGTGCTCCTACTATCTAAAAAGAGGACTTACAGTCCTTGAAAGTTTCAGGTTTGGTTTTCATTCTGAATATCTCGATTGAGTTCACTTTTGGCCCAAATCTGTCGAACGGTTTCGGAGAATTTGGAATTTCGAGATTTCAGTGAAATTTTGCACAAACAACAGTGGTTCAAATTAAGATTCATTCAACCTTCATTTTCAGGTATAAAAAAAATGTCAAGTTTCGTGATCATTTGAGATCTTGAGGTAATTTCCGGAATATTTAAAGAAGTATTAATGCGATTAGATTCGATCTTCGTAACTGGTTGGGAAATACCAACGCATAATTTCCTGCAAAATGTCGTGTGGATATAGTCCTTCTTTGTTCACGGAAACTATCCATCAGGTTTCTATGAAATTTAGCGCTTACCTTGAAATCGATATTTAACAGCAATGTTACAAATGCCAATTTGATTTGACATCAATTTCCAGAGATGTAGGAAACAAAATTTGTCGAATTTGTTGACGCGCACGTTAATGCAAAATTTCGTGTTCATGTAGATGTTTAAACATTTTCAACATTTTCTTGAGAAATGTGAGACAATCGATTATATTTCATTATAATTCGCTATATATTAAATGGTAGATATTTACTTAAAATTTTAATTTGCTTAAAATTTAAGTTTGATTCGATATTTATTTTAGAGATTATACGAAAAAAAAGTCAAATTACGTTGTCATTCGAAAAAATGAGGTAACTTCTTGAATATCTCAGAAAGTACTGACTAGATCAGATTCAATCTTGACTTGGTACCTAGTTTCAGAATACTGCCTCGTAATATAACCGAAATGAGGATTTCGATAGTGAAGAATTTGAATTTTTTCCGAAAATTATTTATAACATTTCGATAAAATTTGGTACAAACCTTCAAATGAATATTCCAAAGAGTTCTTGAAATTTAATTTCGATCCGATACTCATTTCAGTAGATAATGAGGAATAAGTTTGTAAAATATTTGGTGATTTGTAATATTGAGGAAATTTCCTCGATATCTCAGGAAGAACTCATGCGATCAGATTCAGACTTACTGACTCACTGATAGCAAATGAGTCATACTAATACCTCTTCAAAGGTTTACGTCCTAGTTGGAATCACCCTGTATATTCACCAATCTTCAAATGAAAACACTTATTCTTTGCATTATAATTCTACACTTGGGACAACTCAAAAGATTTTTTGAAGGGATTGTTTTGGACGTTAGGTACTTTATATCTCTGTAAGGTGATGAATATCCAACCATCAGGTACATTCTAATTTTGGGTTCAATTACTCTCCTTGTGGGGGTGTTAAGATTACTTAATATTTCAGCCTAATCCATGATATATTTTGATCGAACATGTTTTCTGGTCATAAAATTGAAAGTGACATTATCATTTGAAACGGAAAAATGATATCTGAAACTTAAATATTTGAGCGATTTATTCTGTAATCGTTCGATTCTTTCTATGTAAATTTTATACTTCGGATTCTAAACGATCGGAGCGAAATTTAGTCACCTGAAAATGTAAGTATAGTATGTACTGAGAACTTGCTTGATACCCTTGAAAACCCTTCATTTCTTGAAAATACCAACATTCTACTAGCAGAATTAACAATTCTGTCAAGATGAAATGCGAAATATTCTCGTCCAATTCCTTAGTTTCATGGAAAGAATGTAATGAACAAACAAAATCGGCCAGTCAATATAGGAAACTTTTGAAAAGTATTAAAATTACTTACATTAGCCTCATATGCATGAGGCTAAATATACCGAGAAAATAACCAATAAATCTTACTCATTTTCTCCCAATATCTGCGAAGATGAATATCGGATCAAACTGAACTTTGAAATACTGTTGTAAAGTGCCGACTCTAGGTTTTTGCCAATTTTGTTGAAATTTGATGAATAGTTTATGGAATTTTTCAACAAATATTTCCAAAATTTTCGAATACTTTTCAACAGTTTTCAACCCCTTCATACGATCCTCGTGAAATTTTTCATTAAGTAGTGCGTTGGTATTCTTTAACTTACTAAATAGTGCAAATATGATCCCGTCTGTTCTTCTTGAGATATCTCCGAAAATTAAAATCGGATCGAACTGAAATTTGAAAAATTGTTTTTGAACATTGACTTCAAGGCATATCTCAAGTTTCAATCTGATCGCGTCAATAGTTAGTGATATATTGAGAAAATATTCTCAAAATTTCAAATACCAACGAAATTTGTCATAATTTTTCCTAATATATCCGGAAATAAACATCAGATCAATTTGAAATTTGAAAAACTGTTGTGAAATACTTACTTCAAGATTTGTGCCGAGATTCATCAAAATTTTATAATTCATTTAATTTAGTAAATTCAGAAAACCTATGTTCTTTCAATAAAGATGTGAATTATAAAAAAAACATTTTCTCAACACATTTAAACGATTGGATAATTTAAACAACGATGAAATTTCACATATTTTTGTCCATATATCTTGAGAGTAAATATCGTTTCGAAATGGAATTTGAAAAATTGTTGTTGAATACGGATTCCAAAGTATGTGCCAGATTTCGTTGAAATAGAATCATTACTTTCCGAGAAAAAAAACTTTTCAACCAAAATCTGAAAAGATTTTCGACTATTTTTTTTTATTTTTTCACGAGATCAACACGAAAATTTGCTCCTAATTCCGTGTTGATATTCTTTAACTGATCACGAATTTTCAATCTGATTGTTTCTGTTCTTCTCGAAGAAAAACGTTAAAATTCCAAATATTAAAGAAATTTAGCATATTTTTTTCCTTATATCTACGAAGGTAAATATCGGATCGAATTTAAATTTGGACCATTGTTGTAAGATACTGACTCCAAAAGTCTGGGCCATATTTCGTTGGAATCTGATAAATATCTTCCGAGGAAAAAAAAATATTCCACAAAATTTGAAAAATATTCGAGTGAAAATTTTCTAATTCCTCTATTCACACAAAATTCTGCACTCAGTTGCGCATTGGTATTCTTAAACTATCTACAAAGTGTTGAT
Organism: Myrrha octodecimguttata; assembly: GCA_958510865.1. NCBI lineage: Eukaryota > Metazoa > Arthropoda > Insecta > Coleoptera > Coccinellidae > Myrrha > Myrrha octodecimguttata. The sequence goes on along the minus strand of OY294057.1, from coordinate 290,087 downwards.
CTGATCGAATCAGTTCCTTATGAGATATCGAAGAATCAACCGCAAAATTTCAAATGGGCCTAATTCCGAAACTGTTCGACCGATTTCAACCGTTCACAAAATCAACCGAGATATTCGGAGTATAAAACTTATCTAGCAATTTCAAGTCACTAGGTCATCTTCTCCGAAAGTTAGAGCACATACAGACGGACGGACAGACAGAATCGAATTTGACATCGGATTCTTCTTCAACCCAATGGTTTCAGACCATTATCGGCTTGAAATTCGAAAATAACACATATTGTAACGAAACTGTATCGCGCTCTTTCCCAGAACAAGCGCGTAAAAAACCGTCAGTTATAACTTGTGACGTTAGTCGCTTATATTTGAGTTCTTGTGATTTTCAACAGTTGCCTACAATATTCTAACTCCACCATTTATGCTTGACAAAATTATTTCGAAAATTTGCCATCTTCCTTCTTCACTCCTTAAAAAAATTTCCGTTTGAATGCATTCAGTAGTTTCGTTTGAGCAGATTATTCATAAGCAACCTTCCAGAATTTCTGGTATAACAAATAAATTAGTGTAATCAAAAGGGATCGCGATCCGAAGTGTGATCAGGTTTATTCTTTTTCAACATCTAATCCAGCATAGTTTTACTTCTATAATATATCATATCCCTGTCTGATGAAACAAACCCAAAATCATAATTGAAATGGTTGACCTAGAAAAAAATTCACCAGAAATTAACTTAGGTGAGGAACTAAAAAACAAAACAACTAAAATATCTCGGAAAGTGTTACTTTTGGTTAGCGATAAGTATGTCTCAATAGCTCCAAATGCTTATAATAACCCTTCTTCCCCTTCAAATAATTTGGAAGTCTTTTGGAAGTATCAGAGAAACCCTCCAGATGTACGGATTTTTAATGATTAAGATTATTCGTTTTGATTTGGTCCTCGAATTCTTATTGTTCCGAAATGGGAACTGCGAAAAAAAGGCGCTAAACGGTACAAGCTTTGTTTTCCGATAAAATATCGATTGAAATTCTCGTAACGTGTTGTAACCGTATTTTTTTCGGTTTGTTCGAATCTACGCTAATTTAAGAGTGGCAACAACGTAATTTCGGCTAGAGATGTTGGAGATACTGTCTCACTGAACAGAAATTTTTAATTTATCCTTCCAGAAAAACCAATTCTTGCATAATTAGTATGGCATGTAAACGAACTAAAAATGCTCCAGCGGAATCAATTTTTTTCCTGAAGTTTCAGTTCAAACGATAATGATTATTACATTTATTTAATCATTTTACAAAGAAGCGAATCGCTGCGAATCGAATACCCTTCGAAGCATAAGCGAAATACAGGGAGATTAATGTCAAATTCGAGTGAAGAGATATATGTGTCCCTTGGAATGTCCTTTTCTGTCCATACTTGATTTTCTTAATAGGGAATTAGGGAATTCTTTTCGGATGAATTGAACAAATAATTATGGAATTGTTTGCTTTTTTATATCTTCTTGGTATTTGAAAGGATGAATAACTAATTATTACCATCAAATGATGAGGTTGGAATTACTGTTGAGGAATTCGATGTTGATATCGATCTGCGGTCTGCCGTTTCCAATGGACAAAACGGTTTTGGAGTATTACTCATATGAATTTTCGATGTTTTTTCCACGATCTCAGGAGCTACTCATTCGATCGTACATAAAATTTTAAGTGTAACTTGAAAAATACGGACCTGCAACTAATGGCTGAATTTTGTTGGGATATCGTTATCATAATTAAAAAAAAATTTCTTCTCCCGCAAACTTTCTACGAGATTTTAAAGCACCAAATTTCAGTTCGATGATTTTTACTGATCCAATATGGTGAAATTTGGCAGCTTGTTGGAAGAAGCTAATGTCCAAACTCGTGCGAACAAAAATTCGTGATGGTCGAACCAAAACGTGAGAGAAAGAAAATAAATATTCTAATCATATAATCCAACCTCCAAGCTGTCATTCTTCAATAAATTCGAACATTCATGCGAAAGCCGTTAGCGTCAGTGCTTTTCTTCAAAATTTTTCATGTCTTCATCGAAAATATCATTTAACACAAAATTGTTGTTCTCGATTAAAAAAATGAAAATGAGAAAATGTGAAAACACATCGTAAATTTGTTTTTCATGAAACTAGTCGCCTTATGAAAGACAAACATTTGATGTACAACTGTCGGAATGTCCCTGTTGAGATAATATAAATCATCAAAAAATAAAGGTTGAGATTATCAAAACAAGAAACTCAGATGTGAATTGAATACTCATCATAAAAGCACCATACCTTAATGGGAGTTATTCTGATCACATTGATTTCAGTTATACCGTGCAACAATGATTCACAGAATTGGAAAGTTAATTCGAAATATGTATTTCTGAGAATACAGATCCGATTGAATTTCAATCCAGTACTACAGCTTTATGGTAACTGTGTAATTCCGTGTGTATTATACAATAGGGAGATCGCGAAACTTGTATTTACGACGAAGTGTATCTGATGCGTCGTGCTGGGTAAATGCATGAACGGAAGACCCCTAACGCTTCAAATTCGGACAATCCCCTAGAAACTCTGGAATTTAATGTTAATGTTGCTTCGGGATCTTCAACCAGGGAATTTCGATTTCATAAGCTTTTTCTCATCGATTGTTAAATCAAAAATTTTGGAGGACTCAGCAAAGATGTAATGAAGACAGTATCTTTTCAACCCTGCAATATACTTTTGCCGACAGTACATCTGGTTTTGATGGAATGTTTTCACGATGTCTAATATCCGCTCAATATCCAGATGTTCGCAATATACCAAATATTCCCAAACAAACGAGAGAGAACAGAATTTTTCAATGCCCATCCCGTTCGGCACATCTTCACAAAGCAAGATAACAGACTTCATCAGGAAATTCCAAATACGCAATTAGGAATGTCCTAAACCTACAAAACTTCCCTTTTATCCAAAGCAAAGCTACCTGGTTTCTTGTTATCATATTTCGGCTGGGAAAATCTAAGTGATTTCGGCGACCTATAGGTTTGAATTTTGAATGGCATAAACTCTCAAATGAACCATTTTTCTATACATGATCAAAATGGAGGAAATGAAACAAACATGAATGCATAGATACCCACGAATTTCGAACGATTCATTTATGAGTTTTGTTGAGACCTTTACGCGCTTGTTCTGGGGAACAGCGCGTTATCGTTTTCGTCACAATTTTCGAATTATGAGCCGAAAATGATCTTGAATTAGTAGGTTGGACGCACTGGTAAAATTAAATTCTTTCCGGCTGTCCACCCGTGTGTGCTCCTACTATCTAAAAAGAGGACTTACAGTCCTTGAAAGTTTCAGGTTTGGTTTTCATTCTGAATATCTCGATTGAGTTCACTTTTGGCCCAAATCTGTCGAACGGTTTCGGAGAATTTGGAATTTCGAGATTTCAGTGAAATTTTGCACAAACAACAGTGGTTCAAATTAAGATTCATTCAACCTTCATTTTCAGGTATAAAAAAAATGTCAAGTTTCGTGATCATTTGAGATCTTGAGGTAATTTCCGGAATATTTAAAGAAGTATTAATGCGATTAGATTCGATCTTCGTAACTGGTTGGGAAATACCAACGCATAATTTCCTGCAAAATGTCGTGTGGATATAGTCCTTCTTTGTTCACGGAAACTATCCATCAGGTTTCTATGAAATTTAGCGCTTACCTTGAAATCGATATTTAACAGCAATGTTACAAATGCCAATTTGATTTGACATCAATTTCCAGAGATGTAGGAAACAAAATTTGTCGAATTTGTTGACGCGCACGTTAATGCAAAATTTCGTGTTCATGTAGATGTTTAAACATTTTCAACATTTTCTTGAGAAATGTGAGACAATCGATTATATTTCATTATAATTCGCTATATATTAAATGGTAGATATTTACTTAAAATTTTAATTTGCTTAAAATTTAAGTTTGATTCGATATTTATTTTAGAGATTATACGAAAAAAAAGTCAAATTACGTTGTCATTCGAAAAAATGAGGTAACTTCTTGAATATCTCAGAAAGTACTGACTAGATCAGATTCAATCTTGACTTGGTACCTAGTTTCAGAATACTGCCTCGTAATATAACCGAAATGAGGATTTCGATAGTGAAGAATTTGAATTTTTTCCGAAAATTATTTATAACATTTCGATAAAATTTGGTACAAACCTTCAAATGAATATTCCAAAGAGTTCTTGAAATTTAATTTCGATCCGATACTCATTTCAGTAGATAATGAGGAATAAGTTTGTAAAATATTTGGTGATTTGTAATATTGAGGAAATTTCCTCGATATCTCAGGAAGAACTCATGCGATCAGATTCAGACTTACTGACTCACTGATAGCAAATGAGTCATACTAATACCTCTTCAAAGGTTTACGTCCTAGTTGGAATCACCCTGTATATTCACCAATCTTCAAATGAAAACACTTATTCTTTGCATTATAATTCTACACTTGGGACAACTCAAAAGATTTTTTGAAGGGATTGTTTTGGACGTTAGGTACTTTATATCTCTGTAAGGTGATGAATATCCAACCATCAGGTACATTCTAATTTTGGGTTCAATTACTCTCCTTGTGGGGGTGTTAAGATTACTTAATATTTCAGCCTAATCCATGATATATTTTGATCGAACATGTTTTCTGGTCATAAAATTGAAAGTGACATTATCATTTGAAACGGAAAAATGATATCTGAAACTTAAATATTTGAGCGATTTATTCTGTAATCGTTCGATTCTTTCTATGTAAATTTTATACTTCGGATTCTAAACGATCGGAGCGAAATTTAGTCACCTGAAAATGTAAGTATAGTATGTACTGAGAACTTGCTTGATACCCTTGAAAACCCTTCATTTCTTGAAAATACCAACATTCTACTAGCAGAATTAACAATTCTGTCAAGATGAAATGCGAAATATTCTCGTCCAATTCCTTAGTTTCATGGAAAGAATGTAATGAACAAACAAAATCGGCCAGTCAATATAGGAAACTTTTGAAAAGTATTAAAATTACTTACATTAGCCTCATATGCATGAGGCTAAATATACCGAGAAAATAACCAATAAATCTTACTCATTTTCTCCCAATATCTGCGAAGATGAATATCGGATCAAACTGAACTTTGAAATACTGTTGTAAAGTGCCGACTCTAGGTTTTTGCCAATTTTGTTGAAATTTGATGAATAGTTTATGGAATTTTTCAACAAATATTTCCAAAATTTTCGAATACTTTTCAACAGTTTTCAACCCCTTCATACGATCCTCGTGAAATTTTTCATTAAGTAGTGCGTTGGTATTCTTTAACTTACTAAATAGTGCAAATATGATCCCGTCTGTTCTTCTTGAGATATCTCCGAAAATTAAAATCGGATCGAACTGAAATTTGAAAAATTGTTTTTGAACATTGACTTCAAGGCATATCTCAAGTTTCAATCTGATCGCGTCAATAGTTAGTGATATATTGAGAAAATATTCTCAAAATTTCAAATACCAACGAAATTTGTCATAATTTTTCCTAATATATCCGGAAATAAACATCAGATCAATTTGAAATTTGAAAAACTGTTGTGAAATACTTACTTCAAGATTTGTGCCGAGATTCATCAAAATTTTATAATTCATTTAATTTAGTAAATTCAGAAAACCTATGTTCTTTCAATAAAGATGTGAATTATAAAAAAAACATTTTCTCAACACATTTAAACGATTGGATAATTTAAACAACGATGAAATTTCACATATTTTTGTCCATATATCTTGAGAGTAAATATCGTTTCGAAATGGAATTTGAAAAATTGTTGTTGAATACGGATTCCAAAGTATGTGCCAGATTTCGTTGAAATAGAATCATTACTTTCCGAGAAAAAAAACTTTTCAACCAAAATCTGAAAAGATTTTCGACTATTTTTTTTTATTTTTTCACGAGATCAACACGAAAATTTGCTCCTAATTCCGTGTTGATATTCTTTAACTGATCACGAATTTTCAATCTGATTGTTTCTGTTCTTCTCGAAGAAAAACGTTAAAATTCCAAATATTAAAGAAATTTAGCATATTTTTTTCCTTATATCTACGAAGGTAAATATCGGATCGAATTTAAATTTGGACCATTGTTGTAAGATACTGACTCCAAAAGTCTGGGCCATATTTCGTTGGAATCTGATAAATATCTTCCGAGGAAAAAAAAATATTCCACAAAATTTGAAAAATATTCGAGTGAAAATTTTCTAATTCCTCTATTCACACAAAATTCTGCACTCAGTTGCGCATTGGTATTCTTAAACTATCTACAAAGTGTTGATCTGATCGAATCAGTTCCTTATGAGATATCGAAGAATCAACCGCAAAATTTCAAATGGGCCTAATTCCGAAACTGTTCGACCGATTTCAACCGTTCACAAAATCAACCGAGATATTCGGAGTATAAAACTTATCTAGCAATTTCAAGTCACTAGGTCATCTTCTCCGAAAGTTAGAGCACATACAGACGGACGGACAGACAGAATCGAATTTGACATCGGATTCTTCTTCAACCCAATGGTTTCAGACCATTATCGGCTTGAAATTCGAAAATAACACATATTGTAACGAAACTGTATCGCGCTCTTTCCCAGAACAAGCGCGTAAAAAACCGTCAGTTATAACTTGTGACGTTAGTCGCTTATATTTGAGTTCTTGTGATTTTCAACAGTTGCCTACAATATTCTAACTCCACCATTTATGCTTGACAAAATTATTTCGAAAATTTGCCATCTTCCTTCTTCACTCCTTAAAAAAATTTCCGTTTGAATGCATTCAGTAGTTTCGTTTGAGCAGATTATTCATAAGCAACCTTCCAGAATTTCTGGTATAACAAATAAATTAGTGTAATCAAAAGGGATCGCGATCCGAAGTGTGATCAGGTTTATTCTTTTTCAACATCTAATCCAGCATAGTTTTACTTCTATAATATATCATATCCCTGTCTGATGAAACAAACCCAAAATCATAATTGAAATGGTTGACCTAGAAAAAAATTCACCAGAAATTAACTTAGGTGAGGAACTAAAAAACAAAACAACTAAAATATCTCGGAAAGTGTTACTTTTGGTTAGCGATAAGTATGTCTCAATAGCTCCAAATGCTTATAATAACCCTTCTTCCCCTTCAAATAATTTGGAAGTCTTTTGGAAGTATCAGAGAAACCCTCCAGATGTACGGATTTTTAATGATTAAGATTATTCGTTTTGATTTGGTCCTCGAATTCTTATTGTTCCGAAATGGGAACTGCGAAAAAAAGGCGCTAAACGGTACAAGCTTTGTTTTCCGATAAAATATCGATTGAAATTCTCGTAACGTGTTGTAACCGTATTTTTTTCGGTTTGTTCGAATCTACGCTAATTTAAGAGTGGCAACAACGTAATTTCGGCTAGAGATGTTGGAGATACTGTCTCACTGAACAGAAATTTTTAATTTATCCTTCCAGAAAAACCAATTCTTGCATAATTAGTATGGCATGTAAACGAACTAAAAATGCTCCAGCGGAATCAATTTTTTTCCTGAAGTTTCAGTTCAAACGATAATGATTATTACATTTATTTAATCATTTTACAAAGAAGCGAATCGCTGCGAATCGAATACCCTTCGAAGCATAAGCGAAATACAGGGAGATTAATGTCAAATTCGAGTGAAGAGATATATGTGTCCCTTGGAATGTCCTTTTCTGTCCATACTTGATTTTCTTAATAGGGAATTAGGGAATTCTTTTCGGATGAATTGAACAAATAATTATGGAATTGTTTGCTTTTTTATATCTTCTTGGTATTTGAAAGGATGAATAACTAATTATTACCATCAAATGATGAGGTTGGAATTACTGTTGAGGAATTCGATGTTGATATCGATCTGCGGTCTGCCGTTTCCAATGGACAAAACGGTTTTGGAGTATTACTCATATGAATTTTCGATGTTTTTTCCACGATCTCAGGAGCTACTCATTCGATCGTACATAAAATTTTAAGTGTAACTTGAAAAATACGGACCTGCAACTAATGGCTGAATTTTGTTGGGATATCGTTATCATAATTAAAAAAAAATTTCTTCTCCCGCAAACTTTCTACGAGATTTTAAAGCACCAAATTTCAGTTCGATGATTTTTACTGATCCAATATGGTGAAATTTGGCAGCTTGTTGGAAGAAGCTAATGTCCAAACTCGTGCGAACAAAAATTCGTGATGGTCGAACCAAAACGTGAGAGAAAGAAAATAAATATTCTAATCATATAATCCAACCTCCAAGCTGTCATTCTTCAATAAATTCGAACATTCATGCGAAAGCCGTTAGCGTCAGTGCTTTTCTTCAAAATTTTTCATGTCTTCATCGAAAATATCATTTAACACAAAATTGTTGTTCTCGATTAAAAAAATGAAAATGAGAAAATGTGAAAACACATCGTAAATTTGTTTTTCATGAAACTAGTCGCCTTATGAAAGACAAACATTTGATGTACAACTGTCGGAATGTCCCTGTTGAGATAATATAAATCATCAAAAAATAAAGGTTGAGATTATCAAAACAAGAAACTCAGATGTGAATTGAATACTCATCATAAAAGCACCATACCTTAATGGGAGTTATTCTGATCACATTGATTTCAGTTATACCGTGCAACAATGATTCACAGAATTGGAAAGTTAATTCGAAATATGTATTTCTGAGAATACAGATCCGATTGAATTTCAATCCAGTACTACAGCTTTATGGTAACTGTGTAATTCCGTGTGTATTATACAATAGGGAGATCGCGAAACTTGTATTTACGACGAAGTGTATCTGATGCGTCGTGCTGGGTAAATGCATGAACGGAAGACCCCTAACGCTTCAAATTCGGACAATCCCCTAGAAACTCTGGAATTTAATGTTAATGTTGCTTCGGGATCTTCAACCAGGGAATTTCGATTTCATAAGCTTTTTCTCATCGATTGTTAAATCAAAAATTTTGGAGGACTCAGCAAAGATGTAATGAAGACAGTATCTTTTCAACCCTGCAATATACTTTTGCCGACAGTACATCTGGTTTTGATGGAATGTTTTCACGATGTCTAATATCCGCTCAATATCCAGATGTTCGCAATATACCAAATATTCCCAAACAAACGAGAGAGAACAGAATTTTTCAATGCCCATCCCGTTCGGCACATCTTCACAAAGCAAGATAACAGACTTCATCAGGAAATTCCAAATACGCAATTAGGAATGTCCTAAACCTACAAAACTTCCCTTTTATCCAAAGCAAAGCTACCTGGTTTCTTGTTATCATATTTCGGCTGGGAAAATCTAAGTGATTTCGGCGACCTATAGGTTTGAATTTTGAATGGCATAAACTCTCAAATGAACCATTTTTCTATACATGATCAAAATGGAGGAAATGAAACAAACATGAATGCATAGATACCCACGAATTTCGAACGATTCATTTATGAGTTTTGTTGAGACCTTTACGCGCTTGTTCTGGGGAACAGCGCGTTATCGTTTTCGTCACAATTTTCGAATTATGAGCCGAAAATGATCTTGAATTAGTAGGTTGGACGCACTGGTAAAATTAAATTCTTTCCGGCTGTCCACCCGTGTGTGCTCCTACTATCTAAAAAGAGGACTTACAGTCCTTGAAAGTTTCAGGTTTGGTTTTCATTCTGAATATCTCGATTGAGTTCACTTTTGGCCCAAATCTGTCGAACGGTTTCGGAGAATTTGGAATTTCGAGATTTCAGTGAAATTTTGCACAAACAACAGTGGTTCAAATTAAGATTCATTCAACCTTCATTTTCAGGTATAAAAAAAATGTCAAGTTTCGTGATCATTTGAGATCTTGAGGTAATTTCCGGAATATTTAAAGAAGTATTAATGCGATTAGATTCGATCTTCGTAACTGGTTGGGAAATACCAACGCATAATTTCCTGCAAAATGTCGTGTGGATATAGTCCTTCTTTGTTCACGGAAACTATCCATCAGGTTTCTATGAAATTTAGCGCTTACCTTGAAATCGATATTTAACAGCAATGTTACAAATGCCAATTTGATTTGACATCAATTTCCAGAGATGTAGGAAACAAAATTTGTCGAATTTGTTGACGCGCACGTTAATGCAAAATTTCGTGTTCATGTAGATGTTTAAACATTTTCAACATTTTCTTGAGAAATGTGAGACAATCGATTATATTTCATTATAATTCGCTATATATTAAATGGTAGATATTTACTTAAAATTTTAATTTGCTTAAAATTTAAGTTTGATTCGATATTTATTTTAGAGATTATACGAAAAAAAAGTCAAATTACGTTGTCATTCGAAAAAATGAGGTAACTTCTTGAATATCTCAGAAAGTACTGACTAGATCAGATTCAATCTTGACTTGGTACCTAGTTTCAGAATACTGCCTCGTAATATAACCGAAATGAGGATTTCGATAGTGAAGAATTTGAATTTTTTCCGAAAATTATTTATAACATTTCGATAAAATTTGGTACAAACCTTCAAATGAATATTCCAAAGAGTTCTTGAAATTTAATTTCGATCCGATACTCATTTCAGTAGATAATGAGGAATAAGTTTGTAAAATATTTGGTGATTTGTAATATTGAGGAAATTTCCTCGATATCTCAGGAAGAACTCATGCGATCAGATTCAGACTTACATCATATCGGTACGCAGCTTGTGGTAACATTTCCTGGGGATCGTACTGGAAGGAGAGTTAAAAAATTATTTCAGATTTCAATGAAATTTGGCATATACCTTCAAGTCACTAGTAAGCAAAAATGTTCAATATTCAGTTCGATTGTATATTAATCTTCGTAGAACTTGATTATTTCGTAGGTATAGTTGTAAAGCTGTCATTTTTATTGGAAAACTGAATTTCGTGATAATCGTACTAATAAGTATACCTTTATGGTCTTCACGAAATTCCGCATGATCTTCAAGCTCTCACTTTTCATCAGAAAACTGGATTTCGATTCGATACGATCTGTATCCTTGGGATTATTGATGAAATGAAATTTCGAAAGTTTATATATCTGCTCGTCTGTGGAGTCAGTGGGTGGATTTTACCTCTCCGCAAATTTGGTCTTCGTAATTGAACCCTAGACCTACTCTACAATTACCAAGTCTCTAAGAAGATTCTTCCGGAAAATATTTTGTTCACTATCGGCGGTAATGCTAGCCGGAAACACGATAACTTCCGAAGGGAACAACTCGATTTTTGTCGAGTAGATTTTCTGTTCAATTACGGCAGTCGAGTTCCTGAATGGGTAAAATTCGCGCCATGATTCCGTAGACAAATGTACTAGATTTCTTATATTTCCAAAAATGCAGATCGAAAAGAATGGAAAATCTGAATTATTTGTATATTTATAAGGTTCTGTATTTTTTTAGAAAACATAGTGAATACTTTGAAGTGTATAAAAATTGTAATAATACGAGGAGAATTTTTCCCCACAATGTACCAGCTCATGCAACAACTTTGAGAGAGAAAAGTGTACAGTACATGGCCATCAGTTTGATCAATGTTTTACCACCTGAATTGAGAAAAGTTGCCAGCTTGGTGAATTTCAAGAGGAGGTTGTATGATCTGGTATTGAAATGTGAGCCCTATAATTTAGAGGAATTTAGAGTGTATTGCAGGAATCAATAATTTGTGAATTTTTGTTATGATATGACTTGTTCCAGTTTTATACGTGGTGTAATCTTTTGGAATTGATAAATTACTATCACTATTACTAATACTCGATCGAAAATAGTACATACAGAATTTCGTGGGGACCATATGAAAAGAGGACCGCCAAATTGATCCATCAGGAAGTAAAGTTGCGTTTGGCGGGGTCAATAAGTGAATAGGTAACCGCCTTGGCAACGAATTTGAACAAGCTCGAAATAGCTAACGATAGTATTTCTGTAAAATTTTCACGCATAGAAGTATATTATCGGAGGCCTAGGTTTTGCAATATGATTTATATCAGACATGCAAAATTGTACCGCATCATTCTGCGACCGGTGGTAGGAAAGCTGTAGGTGAATTTATTGAGAAATCCGAAACTAGAAACGAAGTTCCGAAAGAATTGGCTGTTTTGTCAAGAATCAATTGAAATTGAAACTATTTCGAATTTCTTTCGTCTTAGCTATTCGGTCACGGATATAATATTTTAAGGTTATCATCACATAACATGTTGATTATCTGTGCAAATACATGGGGTTAAATTTTCCTAGAACATTGTCACCTGATTTTATCCAGTGCATTTCTGTGGTGAAGCAGTAGTGATCTAAAAACTCCTGGCTTTTCCTAAAATGTTTGGCTTGCAAAGATTTCAGAAAAAACTAAATACTTCATTCTAAATGGTTGTCAATAGAGCATCCATTAGTTTTCGAATTTCTCAAGACACCAGTGACCCACCACAAATATTTCTGGAGGGAAAAATGTGGGCATTGCCTTGGAAAACTATAACTCTGTTAACTCTAATTGTCAATTGAAATGTCAACTTATGAAATCCTTCTAGCGTGCAGTTTTTCCTCAATGTTCATCTTAATATTTTGGGGAAAACATAAGATATGCGATGATGTACAAATGTGAATGGAATTTATGCCGTCCTAACCACGACACAATAACTGTCGACCCAGAAGAAATAGGTCGCACATACGGAGGCAGCGCTTGAATTCGATCATAGGCCCTGACGTCCGACCGTAAACACAATAACTTCCGAAAGAACCAACTAAGAAACCCGATATTTTCAGACTAGGTTAATTTTTCCAGTATTTCCAACAATACAGATAGAATCGAATTGAAATCCAGTACTTGATAGATAATGACAGTTCGAAGGTTCATACAGAATTTCATGAGGATAATATGATCAGAAGATCACAAAGTATTGAATATTCGGAAAAAAATGAATTTTTTTGTTGTCCAACAGCATTTTCAAACTGGCTGCCTAGTTTCATCATGATTTAATAAGTAGTTTTTGAGAAAATAACACAAAGAATTTGACATATTTCTTTACAATATATCCACAAATTTACTGACAGCACGATCTCAACAAAATTCTGCGAATAGTGGTAAGTTCTTATGCCCCAACTAGTTACCCAGTTTTAATTCAATCGCTTCAAATATTAGGGAAATAACCTCAAAATTTCAAATGCCCTTAACTACGAAACCATTCGGCAAATTTGCCGCATTTTGAAATACAACCAACCCTTTGATTTTCAAGGCGACAGAATCCTCGGTACGCCCGCATACAGACAGTGCAAACTATAAACGAATCGAACTGTGACGTTTCAGAGTACAACCATAGCAAAATTCAGCTGTGTGTAAAAAATCTAGAAAAGCACTGACGTGAGGTCAGGAGCTTTCACGCGCGTCTTAAAATTCGTCGCCGAAGCAGTCACATTTTCAATCATCTCTATTTCTTGAGATATTGAGGAATTGAAAAGCTACTCTTCCATTCATACAGCTAGAAAATCCACTGTATACACTATAACTAGATTCAAGCAGTTCTATTTCAATAATTTACCGAATATTCACATATAACTACCTATTTTCCACATTCAATTCATGAAGGAGCTACTCAGTTCACAACCGCAACTAGTAAAGATTTTTGCAAAAACAAAATGATATTTCCCATAGACTTGTTTGGCTATAATACAAATATCCAATATGACTGCGTGTTAGAATATAATCTTATGAAAGATTTACAGCTTGATTTAGACTTGAAAATCTAGAAAAGCACTGACGTGAAATCTGCAGCTTTTACGCGCTTATTCACATTTCGAAATGGTGACTTGGAAATCTCAATGGAAAAGGAAAATTAAAAAAAAAAAATTTTCAAGAAAAAAAATTTTTTTTTCCAATTTTTCCATGGATAATTCTTCTTATTGACACTGTTCATATTCCAACCAAGTTTTATTTCGATCAGATGAATATTTCTCGAGTTCTTGAAAAATCAAAATTTCAAATGGCTGTAGCATCAAAATCATTCGGCAGATTTGGCCCATTAACGAACTTAACCGAGATACCTAACCTGAAAATTTCAAGACTCTAGGTCCTTCCGTTCGAAAGTTACAGCGCACACGGCCGGACGGGACAGAATCAATTTTGACCACGGATTCTTCATCAGTTAGTCCATCCTAGTCGTTTGAGACCAATTTCGGCTCAAAATTCGAAAATTACAGACATCGTGACGAAATGATAACGCGCTGTTCCCCAGAACAAGCGCGTAAAAACAAAATACTTACCAATGGAATTTTTTCTCATAAACTTCACTCACAACAAGTTAAACCAAGAGAAAAATTACCTATAGATTTAGATCATTCAAATGGTAATCTCAAAAACCAACTGACCAAAATTTTACCGAGTAACAAATCTGTTTCACAATTACCAGGGCATCCTCTAAATTTTACTGATAAAATAAAACACCATATCAATTTATATATATATATATATAAAAGCTTGTTTTTTGATGGGATATAGACTGGATTGTGGAGAATTAATGCACTACTCTTCTTTGTTTTAACCTAGCTTTCGAATAATATTTTATTCTTCTTCGGGGTCTTTACAAAATGAGATTATTTTTATGAGTTCATTTGGAATTTAACTCTTGTTTTCTGAATTTTCACGCCTTTTTCTATTTAAATAATATTAAGTTGAAATGTCAAATTGTCAAGGTGACAATTTGACATTTCAACTTAATATTATATATATATAAATTCCAAATGAACTCATAAAAATAATCTCATTTTGTAAAGACCCCGAAGAAGAATAAAATATTATTCGAAAGCTAGGTTAAAACAAAGAAGAGTAGTGCATTAATTCTCCACAATCCAGTCTATATCCCATCAAAAAACAAGCTTTAATACACTGAGACTGTTAAAAAATCAGATTAATTATATTGTTAGGAACCCCATGCTACCGGATTCCGCCTATGAGACAGTTCATCCCATAGCAACGACCCGCTCTTCCAAGAATTAGATTATGCAAACTATTCATTTTCATTATTTTCTTTTGATGTGAATATGTAAGAGATAGTTAGTTCTAATCTGACCATTGTAACGTTTATTAGGGCTCACAAAATAAACACCTCCTTCCGTAGTGTATTCTTTTCCTTTAGCTTTCAATAAAGTTGTGATTAAGAAACCTAGAAAGATAAACTCTTTTTAAAGACGGACTTTCGGAGACGTGTTACATAATTGGCGCTGCGAACAGGATATCGCAACGGGGTTTTAGTTCGAAAAAAAAAACCGAAATTAGTTTCCATTGTGAATACGAACTGTGACCGGATCGTGTTCGAGGAACTCCCGTTGAGTTTTAACTCTTAGTGCGATATCAAACCAAACCATCAACATCCAAGCCAGAAGGAAGACAATTCCAGAAGCAACCACTTCGATTCAGAAGGAAGACCTGCACACTTTAGGATGAATATCTTGGTGTTGTAAGTCCATCAGTCCATTCCTCAAACCCATCAATTAAAATTCAAATGACAGATATCAGTGAATCTCAATACGAATTGGAGATAGTTGCTGAGAATCAAAAAACATTAGAATCAATCGAATTTATTGACGATAATCAATTAATTAGAAAAAGTAGATTTCAACCCTATCCAAGAAGAAATTTGATACACCCAGAAATGAATAACCAAACTTCTTCTAACCCAACCATTCTAGAAAATATGTCGAGACAAGACATCCAAGTTCTTTTAAATTCTATGCCGGAGTATTCTCCTGGTGACAATTTGTCAATTTTCATAAATGAAATAGATTATCTAGTTAGTCATCTTCAGGGAAGATTGAGCCCAGACTTAACCTATGCCTTGAATTTCGCTATCAGATCAAAAATTAAAGGTGAAGCTAGGGATTTCATTGCTTTTCAAAGCGCCCTAGATTGGATTTCTATTAGAGGTGCATTATTACAGAGATATGGTGATCAACGAAACGAGGATTTATTAGTATCATCACTTTCTCAATGCGTTCAGAGAAAAAATGAAAGTTACCTAGATTTTTATAGTAGAATATCGAAAAATTTGAACGATGTTCTACAACATTTGACTTTAAAAGTTCAAGATCAAAATTATTTACAGTATAAAAAACATGACATGGATAAATTGGCTTTGAAAACATTTCAAATTGGACTTTTAGAACCCTATAGGACATACATTAGCAATTTTGAATTAAACTCCTTAGAAGAATGTATTAATAAATGCCAATATTATGATAACCGCAAACAAGAATGGGAATACTGTGAATTCCTGAGAAAATCACAAGATGCGAATAAAAAACCAATTTTCCTCCCTCCTCACAACAACCAATATAGAAATAATCATGAGTATCGAAAACCGATTATTAAAAATCAACAGCAGGCAACAAATCCAACTCAAGGTTTTCCGTATCCTATAAATAAACCAATTTCGAAAAATCAAAATTTCCCAACCAACCGACAAGTTTTTGGAACCAAACCAGGTTCAAATTTGATTAAAAATCAACCGAAACCTACTCCAATGTCAATTTCGACACGAAATACATTCAGACAACCCTGCATACCTATGTCTGTTTGTACGAGACAATTTTCACAAAATCAACCACAACCAAATTTCATGTCACAGGAACTCTTTAACGTACAATCCGAGAATGAAAATCTTTATGATCTAGAACCTGAAACTTGCGAATATGACGAAATCGCTGATTTTCCAGAAAATTCGGAAAATTATAATGAAGAAGATGAGAACTTTCAGACAGTAGCCTCGAAATTCGCAAAAACATAGACTTTAATTGCGTTAAAATCAAATCAAAATTGCCTTATATTTACCTTCCAAATATTGATTTAAGAATTCTTATCGACTCAGGTGCTACAAATTCTGTAATAAATCGAAAACCCGCATTTGAAAAATTTTCCCAATTTTTATTTAAAGAAGAGTTTAGCGTATCAGGCTTAGGAAATACAATACAGGCGAATGATAATCTCAATTTCCCAATTTTATACGAACTAGGAATTTTTGAGAATATTCATTTACATGTAGTAGATTGGCACAAGAATTTCGATGCTTTATTAGGAACATCTGATCTATAAAAATTAGGTGCCAAAATTGATTACAAAACTCATACATTAGAAATCAATGATTTGAAAATACCTTTTACCCTTGAATATTCTTCTACTAAAATCCAAATCCAAATTCAAAAATATCTTTTATAATGAAAACTGCGATCTCTCATTTAGTAATGCAGTCAAACACAAAATTAGAACCAAAGACGAGGAACCCGTTTATGTAAAATCTTTTAGACACCCTCATCACATGAGAAAAATTATCCAAAAACAGATTCAAAAACTGCTCGATGACAAAATCATACGGCCATCAATTTCACCCTACAGTGCCCCTGTTTGGATTGTAGACAAGAAAAAAGATGCGTCCGGAAAAAAGAAATATCGAATGGTCATAGATTACCGCCGCCTCAATGAAAAAACTGTTGAAGATAAATATCCCCTCCCACGAATTGAAGAAATTTTGGACAACCTTGGAAAAAGTTGCTATTTCTCAACAATTGACATGGCGAAAGCATTCCATCAAATAGAAATGGATCCGGAATCTATCGAGAAAACTGCTTTTACAGTGAACAACGGTCATTATGAATACCTTCGTATGCCCTACGGATTGAAAAACGGCCCAAGCACATTTCAACGTGTTATGGACGATGTATTAAAAAAATATCTTCACATATTTTGTTTCGTTTACATGGACGACATCGTCATTTTTTCTAAATCTTTACAAGAACACATTTACCATTTGAAATTAATATTTCAGAAAATCAAAGAATTCAATCTCAAAATCGAACTCGATAAATGTGAATTTTTAAGTAAAAACGTAGAATTTTTAGGACATGTCATAACCCCCGAAGGAGTATCTCCTAATCCTTCAAAATTAAAAACCATAGACAATTACCCCATTCCACGTACTGTGAAGGAAATAAAATCATTTTTAGGTTTGGTAGGTTATTACCGCCGATTCATACAAAATTTCGCACACATTGTTTCACCATTCACTAAATGTCTGAAAAAAGGCGCAAAAATAAAACCTGACGATCCTGAATATTTACATGCATTTCAATTATGTAAAGAGTTATTAACAAATGCCCCAATTTTGGTTTACCCAGATTTTGAAAAAACTTTCAAATTAACTACCGACGCTTCAAATATAGCCACTGGAAGTGTTCTTTCACAATCAAATCGTCCTGTAGCTTACTATTCAAGAACTTTAAATTCAGCCGAGAAAAATTATTCCACAATTGAAAAGGAATTACTGGCAATCCTAGATTCCACCAAACATTTCAGACCATACCTTTTTGGACAAAAATTCACCATTGAAACCGATCATAATCCCCTTGTATGGCTCTATAAAATTAAAGAACCCAATTCTCGATTAATACGTTGGAAATTGAAATTGGAAGAATTCGATTTTAACATAATTTATACCAAAGGTAAAGAAAACAAAGTGGCTGACGCACTTTCTCGTGTTGAAATTAATAATCGTGAAAAAGACGATAATTCATTACTGACAGACAACGACCTTAATGTCGATTTAGCTTCAATTTTACCAAACACTGATGAAATACCAGTATTAGAAGATGACGAAGTAGAAAAAATTTTAAATTCAGAAAACAATCAAAATCTGATTAACCAACCTGAAAATCAAAACCAAGACAATAACTCCGATGCTACCATTCATTCCACCCAAGAAGATAACGGAAAAGTTATACCAATCACCGAATCATCTGTGAACATTTACCCAAACAGAATTATTTTGGACATAGGGGAGCAATATAACTTGAAATATACGAAACCTTTCGGGAAAAATACTTACAATGTATCAATAAGACAAAATCGAATGGAAACAGACTTTTCCATCCTTTTTAAAGAAATCTTCAGACCGAATGAAACCTATGGAATTTACTTTAGAGATAATAAGTTACGACTACCATTCATTCGATTCTGTAAAGAGTCATTTAATTATTCAGTGAAACTTTTTATCAGTAAAACTTATTTATTGGATGTCAATTGTGACGAAAATCAAAAAGAGATTGTTTCCGAATATCATGATAAAAATCATAACGGTATCTCAGAAACCTACAATCACTTATCAAAAAAGTACTACTGGCCTAAAATGAAACAAATAATTACCCAAATTATTAATCAATGTGAATTATGCCTTCAATCTAAATACGAAAGGCATCCTTATAAATTAAAATTTTCCGGTCCCCTTCTAGCGAAGAGACCTTTTGAAGTTATTCACATGGATACCTTTTCTTTTCAAAATTCTAAGTTTTTAACAATTATTGATTTATTCTCTAAATACGCCCAATCGTACCTTGTGAAAGATGGTACTGGTCTTACTATTTTGAATAAATTACGACATTTTTTTGCTCATCATAACATCCCTCAGAAAATTGTGTGTGACGAAGGGAAAGAATTCCATAATAAAACATTCATCGAATTTTGCAAACTTAACAAAATAAATTTACATTTCACCACTGTAAATAACCCAAGCTCTAACTCTCCAATAGAGAGATATCATTCAACTATTCTAGAAAAACTCAGAATTCTTAAATTGAAGAATCCAAATGAGAACCCTTCCAACCTCATGATCACAGCTACTTTAATTTATAATCAATCGATACATTCTGCCACTGGTTATTCGCCTTTTAATTTACTGTACGGACCCTACGATAAACCACCAGAATTCGATTTAACCATGACTGTGTATGAACAATACAATGAAAAGAGAAAACAAGAAATTTTGCCATTTTTCGACAATATCTACGAACGAAATCGAGAAAAAGCACAGAAAAATTTAGATAGATTGAATGAGAATCGAAATGACCCTCCGAATTTAGACCAAAAAGAAGTTAATGTTGAGAGGAACAGACCTAGAAAAACCGACCCTCCCTTTGAAAAAATTACTGTCGAACATCAACAACAAAACAAAATCAGTGGTTTAACTCAGAAATCTCGAGAAACCACAGCTCATATTGGAAAAGTAAAGAAATTAAGAAAAAATATTCTCTCTTTTCAGGACACCAATATCCCTCCTGATATTGACCCGAACCTACCAGGCCCTTCAGGTCTACAAAATAATAACTAACGGATACTTTGAAGAGCCCCTAAGTGAAGCAAGAATACTTGATCACTATCATAACTTCCTTTTCACAATTAACTTAACTAATTTGATGAATAGTTACGATCAATTGGAACTTAATTTTAAAGAACTTCATGAAAAATATTCCTACGATGAATTTCATCATAAAATCTGCCTTCAGTTGAATGCAACTCATGTCCAGATAGAGCAAATACTTCAAAAATTTGAAAACAATAACAAGGTTAAGAGAGGTTTGGCTAATTTCATTGGAAAAGGCATCAAATTCATTACTGGAAACTTAGATGACGATGACCTAAAAATCATAAATGAAAATCTTGAAGAACTACATCAAATTAGAAATAACGAAATAGAAAGAGTAGATAAATTAACTTCTTTTGCTAATCATTTGACTAAGAGGTACTCAGATGATGTAGCTTTGTTAAATCAAAATATTCAAAAAACAAAATCACTGTTTGAAGAAATTAAATCTAAAGAATCTTTTGCAATCCTTGTACGGAATGAAATATTCAAATCAGAAATTTTACTCAATCATTTACTTATGATTGAAAGAACAATTAGTTTTTCAATCAAAGAAATACCAAATTTAGAACTCATCAAAGTCAATGAACTTCAATCGATTGAGAAATATCTTCAACAAATTCCACAGGAATTATCACCAATCAATCAGGTTCATCCTTACAAAATGTTAGAATTTTCAAAGATATCTGTCGTAGGAACGAATAAAATGATAAGTTTCCTCCTTAAAATTCCCATACTTAAAGAATTCATAGCTAATTACTCCCGAGTGTACCCTATACCTAACCACTAAGATATAGCTATTATTCCACCAAAGAAGTACTCGATAACAATCAATAATCAAGAATATTGGACCAATGAAGCCTGTCGTACCCTAGATAGTTCCATTGTACTGTGCCTCCAGCCACCTGCCAAGGAAAAATTGCACTTTATCAACACCATAATATTGCCGAACAATTCTAATCGACAATGATTTCAAAATTATCCATGTTTTAAAGAATAAACAGTTACTGACTCTGTTCAAGAAATCTCAGATAGTACTAGAAGACTGCCATGGTATCATAATAAAGAAGCCTATCCAAGGAACAAATTTACTTGATTCTCCCTGCAAAATTATCATTGAGAATTCAATTTTTGACGATTCCATTCCAATTTTCGAAATAAAAATCCAAAATATTTCAAAAATTTCTTTCAACTCAAGACAGAAAATTGAGCTTCAGTTAAGGCACCTGAAAGAGCCAGACTCGATCCTACAAGAAGCTGAGAAACGTTCGGACCAACCCATGTACCTACATCCAATATCTCAGTTAACACACTATACCATAACTGGAATTTTGCTGTGTTGCATAATTACTGGAATTTTCATCGTAACGATTAACAGAGCAAGGATAAGAGACCTTTTGTACAAACCAAGGAGAATTATCCACATCGATCTCAAGGACCCAGGTGAATCCGCTGACAACGAGGACGTTGCCGTCTAAAGGGGGAAAGTGTTAGGAACCCCATGCTACCGGATTCCGCCTATGAGACAGTTCATCCCATAGCAACGACCCGCTCTTCCAAGAATTAGATTATGCAAACTATTCATTTTCATTCTTTTCTTTTGATGTGAATATGTAAGAGATAGTTAGTTCTAATCTGACCATTGTAACGTTTATTAGGGCTCACAAAATAAACACCTCCTTCCGTAGTGTATTCTTTTCCTTTAGCTTTCAATAAAGTTGTGATTAAGAAACCTAGAAAGATAAACTCTTTTTAAAAACGGACTTTCGGAGACGTGTTACATAATTATATATATATATATATATATATATATATATATATATATATATATATATAAAATACATTCCAACCTTATGGCCTCTCTGTGATGGAGATGTGGTAGCTTCGTACAACTTCATATATATTGAATAAAAATGCATTTCCTGCACTTCTGTGTAAACGAGAATACCGTAGCATTAAAATTAGAACATACGATTCTTCATCACTGTCCTAACATTGTTACCTCTCTCCGACTTGCTATCATTAGCGCTTCCTGTATACAATATTTATTCGAAATGCGTACATTGAGGACTCACATGATGTACATTAAGGCGCCATCCAATGTTGCCAAATGTGGTCAGTCTACATTCTGCCCTCTTAGAAGACGTAATACTGTTGTTTTCATTGAATGACGTAATTTTTTAACGCGAATGAAGCGAACCTCGTTCAGATGCTACGGTATTCGAATTTATAGCTTTGTTGATGATATTGAAAAATCGAAATAAAATTATTCTTCTATGGTAGCATTGAGACTGATTTGGAGAATCCTTTTTAATCGGCTAAAAAAGGCGTTTGGATATCCTGAAAATTCGTGTACTTTATTCGAGCATATGTTCCTTACTCATAAGCCAATTTTATTTTTTTTTCGATTGCTTTCAGTATTACTTACAGATAGTACTATTCGATCATAACATATACAAATTGTTCCATAAAAATATGGGAAATTTTTCAGCTGTAAATCAGATTTTTTCTGTTGTGAATTTGAAAGCTTATATCTTTCCACATACGACCAGATATTCATGGTAAAATCATATAAGGTGGCTCAGAAATTCAATATGTATAATCCTCCTTTTCTTGCAATTAGCGACCAGCAGTTTTATTGGAAGATTTCGAAAGTTTTATGCTTCCACATATAACATTTAAGGTGAAATATGCAGGGTGTCCCTGAAAGACCACTTGCATAATTGACTTATTGATAAACTTATTTCGATTTCTTAGTACGACTTCGTGATGGACCTATTCTCACTTGAAATATACAGGGTAACGAAAACAACCTAGAAAAACACTGACGTGAAGTCGACAGAATCTGCGCGCATGTTAAAATGAGATGACCGCTTTGGCAACAAATTTGAACATGCACTCAAAATCTGCTGACTTCACGTCAGTGCTTTTCTAGATTTTTTTTTCTTGTTTCGGAAAAAACGAAGATACTGAGGCAGAAACCACGAAACTTGACATATTTTTTCCAGATATCTTCGAATATTATGATCGTATCGAACTGAAATATGGTACACTGCTGTGAAGTATGGAGCCTTTAGTATCAGCCAAATTATTTTTTTTGAATGTGATGAACAAATTTTAAAAAAAATATTGGAAAAAATCTCGAAAATTTTTTATTCAAATTTAACGACAGTGTGATCTCAACTGAATTTCGCAGAAAGCTGCACATCGTTATACTTCATCTAACTTCCAAGTTTCAATCCAATCAATTCAGTGGTTCCCAAATTATCACTGAAATAACTTCGAAATTTCAGAAGGCTCTTACTCCTAAATCGTTCGGCCGATTTCGCCCAGTAACGGACTTAACCATCGCATTTCAAAATGCAACCTACCCTGGTCCATAGGATTCTTCATACGACCGTTATCGTGCATGCAGACGGCCAACCGGCCAGAATCGATTTTGACACCGGATTCGTCATCAGTGAGTCCAACTTAGTCGTTTGAGACCATTTTCGACTAAAAATTTGAAAATAACAGACATTTGTACGAAACGATAGCTTTCTGTTCCTCAGAACATGAGCGCAAAAATATGAAACTGATGGTATTTTCAATTGATTACTTTCATATCCTCATCGGAAAATTGCAAAAGTCATATCCTTCTTCAGACGACAAGTACATACAGGGTATCCCAAAAAATTTATTTGCATAATATCCTGATTTGTTAACGTATTTTGATGATTCCTGGAGCGATTGGTTCGATGTGGTTTTCAGGAGGTGCTATTTAAACATAAAATATACAAGGCATCCAAAAAAAGAGAGATGTTTCTTTCAAATGGCAAGCAAGATCTTCGCGTGCATATTCTAGCGAATAGCGTTGTATCGTTTTACCAAATTGCCGGTAACGTAAGCTGCGCATTAAAATGTGGCGGTTTAGTTAGTTAGTGGGCTAAATCGGCCAAACAGTTGCGTAGTTATACTCATTTGAATTTCTGAAATTTTTTCCCAATATCTCTGGAACTACATTATATGCGATTGGATCGAAACATAATAAGTGATTGGACGGAAATATCGACGCACAACTTTCTGCAGAATTTTATTGGAATCGTCACGTTTACAAGTGGAAAAAAAATACTTCGAAAATTTCCCAAATTTTTCATGCAGAATATTTTTTCGAAGCAATCGATCACATTTCAATGATATTAGAATCAAAACTTCAATTTTCAGTCTCATCAGCTCCCCACTTACGAAGGTGTCGGGATTGAAATATAACGAATTTCGTCGTCCTTTGGACTGAACCGTTTTTATTTTCGGAATACCTGATCATGATGAATCTAGGTAGCGGAAAAAAACAAATTATTTCATATTTTGTGACCAATCAGCCTTGCGAAATTTCGCATGGACCCTCATGCTGTCATTTTTCAATCGAGCACTGAATTGAATTCGATCCGATCTGTGTTTTTGGAAATAGTAGGAAAATAAAATTTTGAATGGGTATTTCTACGAAATTATTGGGTGAAACTTACAACTTCGCTGATTCGGCCGTCGTGATTAAGGTTCCAATATTTTTTTATTAAATTTACAAATATTAAGTCCCTCAGTTGTTTCTCCTGGAAGTTATTGTGTCTGCGATCGGTAATTAGGCTCATTGTTATAACCATTACTTCCCGAATAAATTACTTGAAAAATCGAATATTTGTATATTAGGTTTCGGATTCAATCACGAAGGTCGAGATCGTCAATCATTCAAATCCGCCTGAAAATGCCTTAGGAATAAACCTATCCAAAATTTGATTTTTTCAATATTTCCAAAAAAACAGATCGAATCGAATCGAAGTTAAGTACCTACTGATCGAAAATGATAGCTAAAAACGCTTAATGCAGAATTTCGTGAGGATCATATGAATAAAACATACCAAAATCCTTCAATCAAGAAGTAGAGCAGCATTTGGCGGGCTCAATATATGAGTAGGTAGGCTGAATACGAACGGAAAAGTTACTGCCTTCACATGAATCCTTTACTAAAGTTTCCATTGGAATGTTAGAAAAGCAGTAGCCTTCGAAATGAACAAGATATTTATGGTGAAATATATCGGTTCACTCGTTTACTTACCTATTCCAATGAGTTTTCGTGCTTTGTTTCCGCTGCTTTCACTTCAGAGCAAAATAAGCGGTTCTCTCAGAAAGAAAAATTTTAGCTTGATGATTTTGAGTCTGCACCATTCTTATTGCTAAGTGGTGGGGTTGCACCCTACTTGTATCGAGAGGGGAACTATATATGTGATATAGCATCGATTTGTTTTTAAATTTTATTTTAACTCAAGGCTGATCTTCAACACAATAACTTCTGAAACAAACAACCTAAGAACTCGATAATGCTACAGTAGGTTTGGACCCTAATTACGAATACCGGATTCGTGAATGGGTAAAATCCACCCAATAATTCCGCAGGATCAAAACTTTAGAATTTCAAAATTTGCTTTCCCAATATTTCTAAAAATACAGAGTCGATCGAATTGAAATTCACTACTCAATAGAGAAAAGACAGCTTGAAGGTTCATGCGGAATTTCGTGAGGAACATGTGATCAGCAGATCGCCAAGTTATAATATTGAAAGATTTAAAAAATATGTATTTATTAGTTTATCCAATCAGAAGATCATCAGGCACAAATTTGTTCATCGGTATTCGCCAACTAGTTATGAAATTACATTGAGATC
Source organism: Myrrha octodecimguttata (assembly GCA_958510865.1). Lineage (NCBI taxonomy): Eukaryota > Metazoa > Arthropoda > Insecta > Coleoptera > Coccinellidae > Myrrha > Myrrha octodecimguttata. The sequence continues at coordinate 264,170 of OY294057.1, read as the reverse complement.
GGACCAGTGTTTTTCTTTGAGTTATTTCGGATACATTAACGATACCTAGAAAACAACAAAGAAATTTTACATATTTTTTCCAATATCTCCGATCTACGATCAAATTAATACCGATTGAAGGATATTTGAGAGGATTTTGCATGTTTATATGTGATTTCGAGGTTTTCACTTCCAATATCTGAAAAAAAACTATTGAAATCAAATAAAAATTGATATTTGTAAAGAAAGCCTCTGCAAATTGCGGAATTCAAACTATTTGTCAGGGAAAAATTTCTAGAAAAATTAATGCCTAATTAACAATAACGGAATAATGTGAACGATGAAAGAAGTGTACCATCACCAACACGAAAATTTGTGGTATTATTTTTTCACGAAATAATTAAAAAAAATTAAAATAAAGTTGATAGCTTCCATTGTTTCGATATTGTTCATTACTACACAATACTATTTCTATCAACTGCCTTGACGAATGATTCGTAACCCGCAATCCGCAAAGGCGTTTTTTTTCAGATATCAACATCAAAATAATGAAAACCCTGTAGGCGTTGTTGAAGTAACAGAAAATTATTTCTGTATTACTTGATCAGGGCAGGATTCATTGAAAGAAAACATTTCCTTTCAGGTATGCATTGCAATTAAATTTTGAGCTGATTATCACGTTATGTCAAGTCAAGTATTATTACCAGCTATGTTTTTTTGGGTATGCCGATTGAGAAGAAACATACACTGTGTCAATACACAGTCCATCTACTACATTGGCCTTTTAGCCATATTGTACCTGCTTATGGAAGTGTCAAGGTGCCTATATACTGAACTGCAACACAGAAAGACATCAAACTGAACTGAACTGAAGAAAGGTCTATTTATTTATAATTTCAGTGAAAGTAATATCATATCAAGTACACAAAATATACTATCTTGATCGTTAAAAATTCTAGAAAAGCACAGTGGGGAGCATTTACGCGCTTGTTTCAATTTGTAGCCGAAGTAGTTTCTTGTTCACAAACTGAACCCGCCAATAACAGATTCACTTCCTGGTGGAAAGATTAGTCTTATTTTCATATGATGGTTCTGACGAAATTTTGAATGAACCTCAAGCTACCATTTTTTGATTGGGTAGGAAATTCAACTTCGATCCAATTGAAAATATTGAGGAATAAAACAATTTTGAATGGAAACCTTCATCTACAGAATAATTTTGCGATTTTCACCCATTCACGTATTTGACTTTCGTTTTTAAACTGAAAACCTACTCTACGAAATATCCAGGCGTTTCTTTCTTAATTTATTGTATTCGCGGCCAATAGGGATCAAAATAACTTTCGGAAGAATCTACTTGTACTACTAGTAGAGTTTTAATCACGAAGGCGGAATTTTCAAAATTTCATTTTCTCAATATTTCCAAAAATGCAGATCGTAGCGAATTGAAATCCAGTACTCCAGTTCAGATCTGATTTAGTTAGTTTTTCTTGAGTAATTAAGGAAATAACCTCAAAAACAACCACGAAATTTTGCATATTTCTTTTCCAATATCGCCTAAAATAAATATCATATTATCAAACATTTTAAACAATTTTGCTGAATATTTTTTTGGAATTTGTGCCCAATCCATTGGAGTCTGATCAATGCTTTTCAAAAATGCAATTTTTCTTCATATTTCACCATTACAGTCATCATATTACGCGGCAGTATTTTGAAACAAGTTACGTAGTAACAATCTGATAGATTCATTATTTCTTGAGATATTAAGCAAATAACCTCAACATTTCGAAGAATATCGAAATTTACATATTTTTCCCTATATCTCCGTGAATAAATATCAGATGAAGTTGGAATTGGGAACAATGTTTCTATATGGTCAGTGCTAAATTTCACTGAAATATCATAAATGACACAAAAAGTAATTTTTTTAAATTTTTGAACGACTAGATCCACATGAAATTTCACATCGAATTGCTCGTTGGCATTCTCTAACCAATAACAAGGTTTCAATCTGATGGCTTCTGTACTTCTTGAGATATTGAGGAAATGACATCAAATAACAAAATTTGACAGGTATGTGCCGCATCTCGTTTCAATCCGATCAACAGTCTCCGAGAAAAATATCATAATAAACTTTTTTTCAAATTTCTAACGACTGAGTCCCACATAATTCACCACTTAGTTGCACTATGGTATTCTCGAACTGATTACAAAGTTTCAATCTGGTAGAGGCATAAGATATCGAGAAATCAACTTCAAAATTTTATATTGGTATAACTCCGAAACTTTTAGAACTATAACGCCCACTAACGAAATCAACCGAGATATTCGGGCTACAAAACGAACCAGAAAATTGAAACAGTCTAGTTCCTTCCCTCAAAACTTAGAGCATACTTATACAGCCAGCCGGACGAACGGACGGACTGACGAACAGAATTGAACTTGACCACAGACTCTTCATCAGCGAGTCCAACCTAGTCGTTTGAAACCGTTTTCGGCTCAAAACTAGAAAATTTCAGACATTTAGGCAAATCGATAACGCTGTTTCCCAGAACGCTCGCGTGGAGAGTATATCAGACCAAAATATCCCATGAAATAAGAAATCACAAGACAAATCGCTTTTCCCCATGCATTTCAGAATATTTTTAGTCCTCCATCAGTCTCACTTGTCAAAACTGCTCGTAACCTTTGAGGACACAAATTCAAAATTTTACATTTTTTTTTTCAATATCTCGACCTACAATTCATGTATGCGCTCAATATTCTCCCGAAGACATTTGTAGTCATCCGAACGGTGGATTATGTAAGAAATCTTGAGCTCGCTGTTTAAAAGCAGCTTTCAACTCTCTATCGTATCATCATTTAATCATAGGCACAATTTTGCATGAACATTCACGCCTAAATTTTTCAACCAAGTACCTATCGGATTTCGATTAGATCAGATTTGTAATTCCGAAAATTTTTAGAAAATAAAATTTCAAATTGAAATATCTGTGAAATTAGTGGTATGCTTCCACACCTTCATGATCTTGACATTTCCGTTTTAGTCCTACAAAATTCCAGTCTCTCAGCCATACATAATTCTACTGATATATCTATTCGAAATTATACTTTCGCGATGTTTTTAAATATACAGAACTAATCAATCTCATACCAAGTAACTATTTGAAAATGTAGGGCGTGAGGGTTCATGTGCAATTTAATAAGAATCATAGAATAAGAAGGTCGCAAAATAGTTTTTCAAAAATTGAGCTGCCTGATCGAATCTACTCAATTACAAATTTCCATACTTTCACTGAAAAGTACCTGTAGCAATAATAAAACCAGCTACATATTTTTTTTTTAAATAAACGACAATTTTCGCGGATCAATTGTCCCGAAACGTTAAATATCCCACCAACGGAATGCGAGCTAATTCCAATTCCGATCCTCTATGAAAATACTCCCAGCGAAGCGATGTTCGATATACGTTGCAATGTTGCCATCTCAAAGAGTCCTCAATATGCCCGAAATGGTACTCGATATACTCCATATGTATATTCCATCCACGCCCCTGGCGACAAAGTGCCGAACTAAAAATATACGAATTTAACGAATTCCGTACATTAGCACCTCACACAAAAACGTTAATTGCGCTGTTATCTTAAAAACTGGGGTTGATTTATGCATGGTATGGAGTTGGGTTTTCTCCTTGGATCTAGAGATGTGCACCATTATCGAATCGATGGCCTGTACGAGGAGAAAAAGGCGAAAACATTAGGGCGTCAGATATACTGAGTCCGTAATTCGGATGAGTCCGTTGTGAATGGAGTTGGCATTGATACTGGGGCCATAATGATACAAGGATATATATATATATATATATATATATATATATATATATATATATATATATACATCCCTAATCATTATGGACTCTAACCATATTCCAACCTTATGGCCTCTCTGTGATGGAGATGTGGTAGCTTCGTACAATTTCATATATATTGAATAAAAATGCATTTCCTGCACTTCTGTGCAAACGAGAATACCGTAGCATTAAAATTGAAACATACGATTCTTCATCACTGTCCTAACATTGTTACCTCTCTACGACTTGCTATCATTAGCGCTTCCTGTATACAATATTCATTCGAACTGCGTACATTGAAGACTCACATGATGTACATTAAGGCGTCATCCAATGTTGCCAAATGTGGTCAGTCTACATTCTGCTCTCTGCGAAGACGTAATACTGTTATTCTCATTAAATGACGTAATTTTTTAAGCCGAATGAATTGAACCTCGTTCAGATGCTACGGTATTCGAATTTATAGCTTTGTTGATGATATTGAAAAATCGAAATAAAAGTATTCTTCTATAGTTGCATTGAGACTGATTTGGAAAATCCTTTTTAATCGACTTAAAAAGGCGTTTGGAGATCCTGAAAATTCGTATACTTTATTCGAGCATATGTTCCTTACTCATAAGCCAATTTTTTTTTTTCGATTGCTTTCAGTATTACTTAAAGGTAGTACTATTCGATCATAACATATACAGATTGTTCCATAAAAACATGGACAATTTTTCAGCTGTAAATCAGAATTTTTCTGTTGTGAATTTGAAAGCTACTATCTTCCCACATACGACCAGATATTTATAGTAAAATCATACAAGGTGGCTCAGAAATTCAATATGTATAATCATCCTTTTATCGCAATCAGCGACCAGCAGTTTTATTGGAAGATTTCGAAGGTTTTTGCTTCCACATATAACAGTTACGGTGAAATATGCAGGGTGTCCCTGAAAGACAACTTGCATAATTAACTTATTGATAAACTTATTTCGACTTCTTAGTACGGCTTCGTGATGGACCTATTCTTACTTGAAATGTACAGGGTAACGAAAACAACCTAGAAAAACACTGACGTGAAGTCGGCAGTATCTGCGCGCATGTTAAAATGAGATGATCGCTTTGGCAACAAATTTGCACATGCACTCAAAATCTGTTGACTTCACGTCACTGCTTTTTCAGGTTTTTTTACTTATTTCGGTAAAAACGAAGATACCGAGGGAGAAACCACGAAACTTGACATATTTTTTCCCGATATCTTCGAAAATTATGATCGTATCCAACTGAAAGTTGGTACACTGCTGTGAAGTATGGTGCCTTTATTATCAGGCAAATTATTTTTTTTGAATGTGAGGAACAGTTCAAAAAAAAATGTTGGAAAAAATCTCGAAAATTTTTTGATCAAATTTACCAACAGTGTGATCTCAACTGAATTTCGCAAAAAGTTGCGCATCGTTATACTTCATCCAACTTCCAAGTTTCAATCCAATCAATTCAGTGGTTCCCAAATTAACACTGAAATAACTTCGAAATTTCAGAAGGCTCTTACTACTAAAACGTTCGGCAGATTTCGCCCATTAACGGACATAACCGTCGCATTTCAAAATACATCCAACCCTGGTCCTTAGGATTCTTCATACGACCGTTATCGTGCATGCAGACGGCCAACCGGCCAGAATCGATTTTGACACCGGATTCGTCATCAGTGAGTCCAACTTATTCGTTTGAGACCATTTTCGGCTAAAATTTGAAAATAACAGACATTTGTGCGAAACTATAGCTTTCTGTTCTTTTAAACATGAGCGCAAAAATATAAAACTGATGGTATTTTCAATTGATTACTTTCATATCCTTATCGGAAAATTGCAAAAGTCATATCCTTCCTCAGACGACAAGTACATACAGGGTATCCCAAAAAATTAATTTGCATAATATTCTGATTTGTTAAAGTATTTTGATGATTCCTGAAGCGATTGTCCCGATGAGGTTTTCAGGGGGTGTTATTTAAACATAAAATATACAAGACATCCAAAAAAGGGAGATGTTTCTTTCAAATGGCAAGCAAGATTTTTGCGTGCATATTCTAGCGAACAGCGTTGTATCGTTTTACCAAATTGCCGGTAATGGTAATTTTCCACCCAAAAGTTAACATTAGAATCAAAACTTCAATTTTCAGTCTCATCAGCTCCTCATTTTCGGAGGTGTCGGGATTGAAATATAACGAACTTTGTCCTTTGTACTGAACCGTTTTTATTTTTGGAATAACTGATCATGATGAATCTAGGTAGCAGAACAGAACAAATTTTTTTTTTTTGGATATTTCATATTTTGTGAACAATCAGCCTTGCGAAATTTCGCATGGACCCTCATGCTGTCATTTTCCAATCGAGCACTGAATTGAATTCGATCCGATCTGTGTTTTTGGAAATAGTAGGAAAATAAAACTTTGAATGAGTATTTCTACGAAATTATTGGGTGAAATTTACAACTTCGCTGATTCGGCCGTCGTGATTAAGGTTCAAATATTTTTTCATTCACTACACAAGTATTAAGTCCCTTAGTTGTTTCTTTTGGATGTTATTGTGTCTGCGATCGACAATTAGACTCACTGTTATAACCATTACTTCCCGAAGAAATTACTTGAAAAATCGAATATTTGTAGATAAGGTTTCGGATTTAATCATGAAGGTCGAGTTCTTCAATCATTCAAATCCGCCTGGAGATGCCTTAGGAATAAACCTATTCAAAATTTGATTTCCCCAATATTTCCAAAAAAACAGATCGAATCGAATAGAAGTTAAATACCTACTGATCGAAAATGATAGCTAGAAACTCTTAATGCAGAATGTCGTGAGGACCATATGAATAGAACATACCAAAATCTTTCAATCAAGAAGTAGAACAGCGTTTGGCGGGCTCAATACATGAGTAGGTAGGCTGAATACGAACGCAAAAGTTACTGTCCTCACATAAATCCTTTACTAAAGTTTCCATTGGAATGTTAGAAAAGCAGTAGCCTTTCGAATGGACAAGATATTTATGGTGAAATATATCGGTTAATTCGAATAGTTCACTTGTTTACTTACCTATTTCAATGAGTTATCGTGTTTTGTTTCCGCTGCTTTCATTTCAGAGCAAAATAAATAGGTTCTTTCAAAAAGCAAAATTTTACCTCTATAATTTTGAGTCTGCACCATTCTTATTGTTGAAGTGGTGGGGTCGCACCCTACTTGTATCGAGAGGGAAACTATATATTTGGTATAGCATCGATTTGTTTTAAAATTTTATTTTTACTCAAGGCTGATCGTAGACACAATAACTTCCGAAACAAACAACCTAAGAATTCGATAACGCTACAGCAGGTTTGGACCCTAGTTACGAATACTGGATTCGTGAATGTGTAGAATCCACCTAATGATTCCGCAGGATCAAAACTTTAGAATTTCAAAATTTGCTTTCTCAATATTTCTAAGAATACAGAGTCGATCGAACTGAAATTCACTACTAAATAGAGAAAAGACAGCTTGAAGGTTCATGCGGAATTTCGTGTGGAACATTTGATTAGCAGATCGCCAAGTTATAATATTAATAGATTTGAAAAATATGTATTTATCAGTTGATCCAATCAAACTATCATCACGCACAAATTTGTTCATCGGTATTCGCCAACTAGTTATCAAATTTCATTGAGATCGGATCAGTGTTTTTTTCGAGTTTTTTCGGATACATCATGATAATAATAATAATAATATTTTTTAATAATATTTTTCTTCTCAACGATACCTAGAAAACAACTAAGAAATTTTACATATTTTTTGCAATATCTTCGATCTACGATCAAACTTATACCGATTGAAGGATATTTGAGAGGATTTTGCATGTTTTTATGTGATTTCGAGGTTTTCACTGAAGAAGAACTATTGAAATCAAATAAAAATTGATACTTGTGAAAAACGCCTCTGCAAATTGCGGGATTCGAACTATTTGTCAGGGAAAAGTTCCTGGAAAAATTAATGCCTAATTAACAATAACGGAATAATGTAAACGATGAAAGAAGTGTACTGTTACGTTTCGAAGTCAATATGTGACCATCACCAACACGAAAATTTGTAGAATTATTTTTTCACGAAATAATTAAAAAAAAATCAAAACAAAGTTGATAGCTTCCATTGTTTCGATATTGTTCATTACTATACAACTCTATTTCTATCAACTGTCTTGACGAATAATTTGTAACCCGCAATCCGCAAGGGCGTTCTTCTTCAGATGGCAACATCAAAACATTGAAAACCCTGAATGGGTTGCTGAAGTAACAGAAAATTATTTCTGCATTACTTGAACAGACTGGATTCATTTAAAGAAAACATTTCCATTCAGGTATGCATTGCAATTAAATTTTGAGCTGATTATCAAGTCAAGTATTATTACCAACTATGTTTTTTTGGGTATGCCGATTGATTCCAGGTGAGGAATTTTTTCCAGCAAATCTTCATTTTTTGATAACTATTTGTGGTTATTTTTCATGAAGAAAGGGTCTTAATCATAAGTGATCGTTAATTTAGCCATATATCATTACCCTTCAATGTATCTCACAGTTATCAGAAATATCCCCTGTGTCAATACACAGTCCATCTACTACGTTGGCCTTTTAGCCATATTGTACCTGCTTATGGAAGTGTCAAGGTGCCTATATACTGAACTACAACACAGAAACACATCAAACTGAACTGAACTGAAGAAAGTTCTATTTATTTATAATAATCAAATCAAGTGCACAAAATATACTATCTTGATCGTTAAAAATTCTAGAAAAGCACAGTGAGGAGCTTTCACGCGCTTGTTCGAATTTGTAGCCAAAGTAGTTTCCTGTTCACATACTGAACCCGCCAATACTTCACTTCCTGAAGGAAAGATTAGTCTTATTTTTATATGGTAGTTTTGAAGAAATTTTGCATGAACCTGAAGCTACCATTTTTCGATTGAGTAGGAAATTTAAGTTCGATCCAATTGAAAATATTGAAGAATAAAACATTTTTAAATGGAAACCTTCATCCACAGAATCATTTGGCGATTTTAACCCGTTTACATATTTGACTTTCGAAATTAAACCGAAAACGAAGGCCTAATTTTAAAATTTTCATTTTCTCAATATTTCTAAAAATGCAGATCGTAGCGAATTAAAATCCAGTACTCCAGTTCAGATCTGATCTAGTTAGTTTTTCATGAGTTATTAAGTAACCTCAAAAACAACCACGAAATTTTGCATATACCTTTCCAATATCTCCTGAAATATATACCATTTTATCAAACATTTTAAACAATTTCGCCGAATATTTTTTTGGAATTTGTGCCAAATTCATTGAACTCTGATCAATGCTTTTCAAAAATGCAATTTTTCCCGAGAAAAATTTGAAAAATTTCCAAATTTTTTTTCATATTTTACCATTAAAGTTATCATATTACGCGGCAGTATTTCGAAACAAGTTACGTAGTAACAATCTGATCGCCCCATTATTTCTTGAGATATTAGGCAAATAACCTCAACATTTCGAAGAATATCGAAATTTACATATTTTTCCCTATATCTCCGTGAATAAATATCACAACAATGTTTCTATATGGTCAGTGCCAAATTTCACGTAAATCTCATCAATGACCCCGAAGAAAGAATATCCAACAAAAAGTGATTTTTTGAAATTTCTGAACGACTAGATCCACACGAAATTTCACATCGAATTGCACGTTGGCATTCTCTAACCTATCACAAGGTTTCAATCTGATGGCTTCTTTACTTCTTGAGATATTGAGGAAATTACATCAAATAACAAAATTTGACATATTTTTTTCAGTTTCTTCAAAAATGAATATCGGATCGAACTGAAATTTGAAATATTGTTGTTCAATACTGACGCTCAGGTATGTACCGCATCTCATTTCAATCCGATCAACAGTCTCCGAGGAAAATATCCTAATAAACATTTTTGTCAAATTTCTAACGACTGAGGCCCACATAATTCTCAATTTTTTGCACGATGGTATTCTCGAACTGATTACAAAGTTTCAATCTGGTAGAGGCATTAGATAACGGTAAATTAACCTCAAAATTTCATATTGGTATAACTCCGAAACTTTTAGGACTATAACGCCCACCAACGAAATTAACCGAGATATTCGGGCTACAAAACGAACCAGAAAATTGAAACAGTCTAGTTCCTTCCTTTAAAACTTAGAGCATACTTATACAGCTAGCCGGACGGACTGACGGACAGAATTGAACTTGACAACGGACTCTTCATCAGCGAGTCCAACCTAGTCGTTTGGAACCGTTTTCGGCTCAAAACTAGAAAATTTCAGACAGTTAGACAAATCGATAATGCTGTTTTCCAGAACGCTCGTGTTGAAAGTAAGTAAGACCAAAATAACCCATAAAATATAAAATCACAAGACAATTCCTTTCCTTTTCCCCATGCATTTCAGAATATTGTTAGTCCTCCAGCAGTCTCTTTCAACTGTCAAAACTTCTCGTAACCTCTGAGGAAACAAATTCAAAATTATACATTTTTTTTTCAATATCTCTAAAAACGACCAACAATTCATGTATGCGCTCAATATTCTCCCGAATACATTTGTAGTCATCCGAACTATGGATTATATAAAAAATCTTGAGATCGCTGTTGAAAAGCAGCTTTCAACTCTCTATCGTATCATCATTTAATCATAGACACAATTTTGCATGAACATTCACGCCTATATTTTTTAACCAAGTACCTATCGGATTTCAATTCCATCAGATCTGTATTTCCGAAAATAGTTAGAAAATAAAATTTCAAATTGATACATCTGTGAAATAAATGGTATGCTTCCACACGTTCATGATCTTGACCTTTCCGTTTTAGCCCTACAAAATTCCAGTCTCTCAGCCATACATAATTCTACTGATATATCCTTCGAAATTCTACTTTCGCGATGTTTTTAAATATACAGAACTAATCAAACTCAAACCAAGTAACTATTTGAAAAAGAATGGCGTGAAGGTTCATGTGCAATTTAATAAGAATCATAGGATAAGAAGGTCGCAAAATAGTTTTTCAAAAATTGAGCTGCCTGATCGAATCTACTTAATTACGAATTTCCATAATCTCAGTGAAAAGTACCTGTAAACCAGCTACATATTTTTTTTCAAAAATAAACGACAATTTTTGCGAATCAATTCTCCCGAAACGTTAAATATCCCACCAGCGGAATGCGAGCTTATTCCAATTCAGATCCTCTATGAGAATACTCCCAGCGAAGCGATGTTCGATATACGTTGCAATGTTGCCATCTCAAAGAGTCCTCAATATGCCCGACATGGTACTCGATATACTCCATATGTATATTCCATCCACGCCCCTGGCGGCAAAGTGCCGAACTAAAAATATACGAATTTAACAAATTCCGTACATTAGCACTTCACACAAAAACGTTAATAGCGCTGTTATCTTAAAAACTGGGGTTGATTTATGCATGGTATGGAGTTAGGTTTTTTTCCTTGGATCTAGAGATGTGCACCATTATCGAATCGATGGCCTGTACGAGGAGAAAAAGGCGAAAACATTAGGGCGTCAGATATACTGAGTCCGTAATTCGGATGAGTCCGTTGTGAATGGAGTTGGCATTGATACTGGGGCCGTAATGATACAAGGATATATATATATATATATATATATATATATATATATATAATTAACAGGACACTGCACAGACGAGTGAAGCCATCGGGGGGGTACCTGTAACACAAAACGCCATGGAAATATTGAGAAGAACTTGGCAAGCTAAACCACTGCACGGGCGCTTCTATGCTAGCCTGCACCAATCAGATGTGGATATTCTGGGTTCTAATACATACCTGTCTCAGGGTTATTTATTTCCACAAACGGAAGGGACGTTCTTGGCCATCCAAGACCAAGTTGTGCCAACCCGAACCTACGTAAGACACATCATGAAACAACAAATTGAGACAACCAAATGCAGGCTATGCAATGCGGCTGAGGAAACAGTCCAGCACCTATCATCGGGATGCTCCACTATAGCCGGCACAAAATATCTGGCCCGGCACAATAATATGGGGAAGGTTGTCCATCAACTCCTGTGTCTCCAAAAACAGCTCATCCAACATTTCACGCCTCACCATATGTATGACCCACAAACAGTACTGGAGAATGAGCATACGAAAATCTATTGGGATCTGACCATTATCACAGATAGGGGAGTTGAGCATAATCGGCCAGATATGGTAGTGTGGGAGAAATCGAGGAAAAGCGCCATCATTATAGATTTTGCTGTGCCCCTAGATTCCAACCTATCAAAAACCTACGCTGAAAAAATATCCAAATATGAAGCGCTGGGCCAGCAAATGAAGGATATGTGGCAGCTAAAAAACGTCACCATTATGCCTGTCATCATAAGCTGTAACGGCTTAGTCCACCTAAAAACAAGCCAACATCTTCGAGAACTGAATCTGCCTCCCAATACGATCATGTGGATGCAGAAGGCGGTGATACTGGGAACCGTGAATATCATTCGGAAAGTGTTATATCCCCATTAACAGACAGTGTTGTTCTTGGCGCGTGCGCCCGGACAACCCTGAAGTGTATTGGTATATAGAAAATAAAATTTCGCATTGATATATATATTAATGAAATCATTCGTATCGAGTTTTCGAGTTGATTCTTTGAAGAGTTAGTGTGTATACGATTGAAACATTAGTTTTGGGTTATTGAGGAACTAAGGAAAAAAAATATATGGGTATATCTCTGGAACAGTTTTGTCTATTCCTCGATGACCGTTCCATCAGAACAATTCACGCAAAAAAATTCAAAATGTTGTTCACAAATACTATTTTATAATCTCAAGAATTCTGCAGGAACCTCATTTTTCAATCAAATACGTGATTTCAATTCGATTCAATCTGTATTTTTGAAAATATTCGGAGTGTTTCCTTGATCTGGTTGAATATATTTTTCACTTGTAGATCTTTATCGTGTAACGATGGTGATCGAAATCAATTAATATTCAACCTGAAAAATTACGAGCAACAACTATGCTTCTTGGGTTGCTTCACACTAGTGTTGGGTATGACGTACAAGAGCCGGCTCATTTGTCCCGTACAAAACACAGAAATGTCAGATCGCCTCACCGTTCATTAATGTAAGACTTCAATCCAAATGTCATATCATTGATTGGTTGCTATGTGGTCACACATTGTCATGAAAGATTATTCCTTTGATGTCATGCCTTGTCATTTCACCTACTCCTTTGATCGAGTCATCTAGTCGATATTACAGAATTCTTTGTTGATATTTACGTACGATGAAATAGTTCAACAATGTGAGGTTATGTTGTATTTCGGTATCTCGAAGAATGAATTGAAAAAAATTCTAAATCTTAGCAGAAAAATAAAGGTATACAGTGATTTAAACAATGGGGTTTCTCCCAAAATTATCGAGTCGTTCTACCCTTTAATTCAATGTATATCGAACACTCTTACCAATTCAATATGACCATTTAGGACAATTAGGTTAATTATTGGAATGAATATGAATTAATACTTCCGATTCCGGAATTTTAAGATAATGTGCTTTCACCTTGATCATTCAATATTAATTATCATAAAATAAAAAAATCATCAATAATATTCAAATCCTGCAATGTATTATTGTCATGTCATGATCTAAGATCCGAATTCCGAATCAACCACACGAATAACGAATTAGTAAGACTGCATCTTCTGAAAAGTTAGTAAGAGATCCACTGAAATGTAGGTGTCGCTTCATTGAACTATCGGGTTAAAATTTGTCCGGCTCATTTGAACCGGCTCACTGTACCGGCTCAGTTCGAAAATTGAGCTACTCTTACAAAGTCATTTTCAAGTAATGTCATACCCAACACTACTTCACACGGAAGTACCTGCCTAAGTGCTAGGTCGGCCTAAGTGCTAGGTCGGCCGAATCGCCTGGGCATCACTGGTTACCTAGTTAATTAATTGTAGGCGTGAACAGGCAGAATGGAATTTTGGTTTGATACACCTGCGGAATCACCGGGATGATTTGACCAATTCGCGAATTCTGCCCTTTTGATAACCTCCAAACCTGCTCTACAATTATGAAGTGTCTAAATATATCATTTCCGTAGTTATCGTGTTTTCAATGTTAGGCCTGCTATTTCTTTTTTTTCCAATTTTCACGTAAAAGCTCTTGGGGTCGAATTAAAATCTAGCATTTGATTGAAAAATTTCAGCTTGAAGGTTTATGCGAAACTTCGTGGGCACCATATGAAAAGAATATAGCCAAACCTATCCATCAGGCAGTAAAGTTGCTTTTGGAAATGATATTTTAGGGGATTATTGGAGAAGTGGAAAGGCGGTTATTTTCATTATTTTCGCGACTTGGAGGAATAAATTATTAGTTTTTCACAAAAAGACAATCCTCACTCGATGAAACCTCATAGAGAATTCATTCACGAATACTTCTTCATTTTCTCCAATTTATAACATCTATCTGACAGAAATTCTCCAATACCAATTGTGGAATTTTTTACTGAGGGGTCACCTAACTAAGAATTTTAGGGACCGTATAAGAAGAAAGGATTATCCAAACCCTTCACAAATTAAACCCCAAATGACAAACTTCGACAATATGTTTTTTTTCTTCTATCTTTGACTATGCGTGGCCTCTGGAACCATCAACATATTGAGCATTGCAATTTTCCTGAGATTTCTTTCAAATCACCACCACCTGCACTTCACAACATCCATGACCTTGCCGGGATTCGAACCCACTGGCGTTCATGACGTCAAGAATGATGTCGATGGAATTTCTGACATCTGATTTGATATGTGGATCTCGGAGAATTTTCGCGCACATGTTCTGGGCAACAGCGTGCTATCATTCTGTCCAAATGTCTATAATTTTCGAATTTTTTCCCGAAAATTATGTTGACGAATCCGGATTCACTCCGTCCGGCCGGCCGACGACACGATTACTGTCGAGCGGAGTGATCTAGCAACTTGAAACTCTCAGATAAGGTCGCGCATTCAAATGCGGCGGTTAAGTTCGTTAATGGGACAAATCGGTTGAATGGTTTCGGAGCTATAGTCTTTTGAAATTTGAAGATTAATGCCCTGATTTCAGGAACTACTACTACTACTCAAGAAATTGAATTGAAACTTGACAATAGTTGATGTATAACAACGCGCAACTTCTCATATAATTTTGTTGGGATCAAAATGCCATTAAATTCTCAAAAACTTTTTTTTTCAGAAACTTTTCATTGAATCCGACCATAATTTCTGGAGATATTGGGAAAAAATATGTAAAATTACGTGTTTATTTGTCCGATATCTTTGCTGTTTCCGGAATAACTCAAAAAATACAAATTCAATCATGATGAAACTATATAGATTTAAATTCGATCTATATGTATTTCTGGAAATATTGTAAGAAAATTTTCAATCTTATTGCATCTGTTCTTCTCGAGATATTGCGGATGAACGTTAAAATTTCAAACAACTAATTTTGGCATATTTTTTTTTCTTATATCTCCGAAGGTGAATGAACAGTATGTCAAAATGAAATTTGGACTGTTGTTAAATACTGACACAGCAATTCATGAGATATCGAGGAATTAACATCAAAATTTCAAATGAGCGTATCTACAAACCTATTCGACCTATTTCACCCACAACAACCGAGAGATTTGGACTACAAAGCTAATCTGACCATTTCGGCCTAACGGCCGACTGCGTAAACACAATAACTTCCGAAAGAAACAACTTAGACACTCGATATTTGTAGAGAAACTTTGGACCTTAATTACGAAGGCCGAATTCGTGAATGGGTAAGATCCACCAAATGAATCCGCAGATATACCCATTCAAAATTTTATTTTCCCAATTTTTCCCGAAATAGAGATCAGATCGAATTGAAATCCAGTACTCCATCGAAAAATCGCAGTTCGAAGGTTCATACAGAATTTAATGATAATAAAATCACGAAATTTTTTTTCTCAGATTGTTCTGATGACACGATCATCACGAAATTTTGCATAAAGTTGTTTTTCAGCATCTTCAACCTAGCTGCAATATTTTATCAGGATTGAATCAGTATTTCTCGAGTTATACTGAAAAAAACAACAAATTTTAACATATTTTTTCAAGATATCTCCAAAACCTATGATCGCATCGAAATGAAATTTGGTATAATGCTGTGAAATATGAAGGTGAAAGTCCTAGTGGATTTTTTTTCGGAAATGATGGACGGTTTTTGAGAAAAAAAGTTTTGGAAAAAAATGTTGAAGAATATTTTTTTCAAATTTACTGACAGTATGATCCTGACAAAATTCGGTTGTAGTTGAGCGTCTTAATACTCCACCTAATTGCCAAGTTTGAATCCAATCTCCCCAGTAGATCCTGAAATAAAAAATAAATTCAAAATTTCAAGTGTCTATTACTTCCAAACTATCCGACCGATTTGGCCCATTAACGAACAGAACCGCGGCATTCCAATGCGCGACCTACCGTGAAAGTTTCAAGTTGCTAGCTAACTCCGTTCGACAGTTATCGTGTCCATGGCCGGCTGGACAGAATCGCTTTTGACACCGGATTCGGCTCAATCATCGAAAATTACAGACATTTGGAGAAAACGATAGCACGCTGTTCCCCTAGAACATGCGCGCAAAAATGACAGCTTCAAAGCTCCTGCGGAATTCTGTGCAGGCCATAATATGAACGCCAAACATGGAACATATTTGAAATGTTATTTTGTGCCAAATCGTCGAGATAGTTTCGGAGATAAAGTCATTTGAACTTAGGAGTAGTGATGGGCATAATCGAATGATTTCAATAATCGAAATATCGGCATTCGAGATATTTCAATAATCGAATGATCATTCGAATGATCATTCGAGAGGTCCACCTCTCGAATAGTCCAACTCGCCTCTCGGGTGGGTTGAATTACACACATTTATAGAACCAGTAAATGAAAAATAAAATATATTCATTGAAAACAGACTTGTATCTCATTATTTTTACATTCGCCTTTGTTCTGCCATATATCTTGTTATTTCATTCCAGTTTTTTTAAAGGGAATAATTTATAGGTTTCACAGTACATATTTGTCGTTGATTTAAAAATTTTCACACCTTGACCCGAAATACATATTTCTTTGATGAAATGTGATTTTTTCTTTTATATATTTTAAGATTATGTGATTTTTTCAATGTAAATTCAATATGTGCTTTTATATGAAATATTTTTACGATATTCAGTTTTCGAGCAAAATAGAAATGAACATAATAGTGAACATTTTCATAAGGAACGCCATACAAGCGCATGGTATCCGACATTTTGGATGAGTAAAATAAAATATTTCTGAAAGTATATTTTGATAGAAATTTGTCCGAATAAAAACATTCAACGAAGAAACAGATGAACGAGAAAAATGCTTATTTCTGGAAAAATGCACTACTTCCTGCACACGACTTTTTTTTGACAGGTTGATTCTGCGTTGTAGGGGTGTAGGTAATGTTATTAAGTGGATCATACATTTCAGCAATGAAATTCACACGAAAATCTGTTTTAGAAGTCCTTTCATGCCTAGTGAACTCCACTATTGATATCAAAGGTCGATATTACGTAGATTCATCTGTCCAAAAATATTGGCATGTTCAAGCAGAATATTATCAAAATCTGATACAAACAAAGCTTTCCTTCCTGATAAAGAGCTCTTGTGATCTTCCTTATCTTATGGTCGTAACGAAATTTGGCATGGCCTTAAATTTATCCCTTATTTCAGTTATTATTGGGAGAATAAAATTCCGAATGGATATATCTGTTTAATCAATGGGTGAATTTCACCCATTCAAGAATTTGGATTTCGTAATTGAGCCCTGTCAACGAAGTGCCAGATTTAAATTCCATTGTATTCTTGGAAATATTGATAAATTCGAATTGTTGCACAACCCATCCATTCATTTATTCCCAAGTTTCAATGAATCCATTTGAAATATACGAAGAATAGATCAACTCATACATTCGAAAGGCAAAAAATTGTTAACCATTTCGTTGCGCCGCCCAATACTCTCAAGAAATCATTCGTTTTCTGATTTTTATCGTGTGTTGTTTCAAATGAAATTGGTACTAAGTGTATTCGTATTTGTAATTAATGTTTCACAGAAGAGGATTTTGCCACGAAAAAGAAATTCTTGAGTTATTGCGAAAAAAACAAGGATACCGAAGAAAAAACGACGAAATTTGACTTATTTTTTCCCATATCTCCGAGAGTGATTACCGTATCGAAGTGACATTTGGTAAACTACTGTGAAATATGGAGCTCAAGGTATGAACGAAAACTTCTTCATGTATGAGAGACAGTTTCAGAAAAAATATTTTCTTTCAAAAAAACTTCTAAATTAAATTTTTTTAAAATTTAGTGACTGTACGATCACAACTGAATTTCGTGAGAGGTTCCGCGTGGTTATGTTCCTACTAACTGCCAAGTTTCAATCCACTAACTTGATTATTTTCTGAAATATCAGAGAAATAACCTCCAAATTCCAATTGTCTGTCTCTATGAAACTATTTGGCCCATTAACGAAAAGCATGAAAGTTTTATTAGGATACTCCGTACGCCCGTAATCGTGCATACGTACAACAGGACAGAGCCGATTATGTCAAAATTCGAAAATAAGAGACTTTTGGACAAAACGATGGCACTCCGTTACCCAGGACATGCGCGCAAAAATGATTGTCCAATCATAATGAAACTGGCGGCTGGTTGAAGAAAACTAATATACGACTTTGTGCTGAATTTCGAGATGATCGTCTCCCATAAGAACAGATAAAAAAAAGAGTTCTCCCAATTTTTTCTTGATTTTTTTTGGAAACTGGATATCAAATGCCAAAGAGAATTTGGATGTACTTTCACCTTATATTTGTTGACCGTCTTCCGAATTTTTGTTCGATACCATACGAATTTATGGAGATATTGGGATAAAATATGTCAAATTTCATGTTTTTGCCTCGGTATCATTGCTTTTTCCAGAATAACTCAAAACTTAATTATTCGATCATGATTAAATTTCATTACTTGTTGGAAAATTGTGATGCACTACTTTGTGCAAAAACTAATTCTCGCATAGGACATTCAGAGGAGCTGTCTGGAATGCAAAAATTTATTGTTTACGGCCGGAGCAGAAATGCTCCTTCAGATTGTTTACATTATTTGAGCGTAAATATAAGGGTAGGGACTCCGAAGAACTAGTATAAATAAAACCTCCCTTGGCTAAAGATTAGTGTTGGGCATAATCGGATGATGTCAATACCCGGATATTCGATGATTGAGTATTTCAATAATCGGATGATCGTCCGAATAAAAATCCTCGGTAGCACTTCGATAAATCGCTGCGGAAAAGCGGCTAGCCAGCATCTTTTTATCGTATCGCCAGAATTGAGTATTCAGCTGAAACGGCGACGAACCTTTGATCACCATTAATTATTAATTCTTTTAAGGAGAATATTGATTGATGTCATCATATTCAGAGAAATTAATACGAACTAACAGGAATTTTTGATTCCCTTGATGAATATTATTTTCGTCGAAAGTCTGATGGAATGTATTAGAAAATGCATGTCTTTCACGCCTTTCACGTTGAGTGGATATGTATCAAATAACAATAACAAATCGACCGCTATCAATCACATCTCTACAGAGGGGTGATCGTTATTTCTTCGTCGCTTTGAATAAATCATGACGTATTAATGAAATGACATTGAATTTTATTTTTTTCGACATCTGAATTATTCCTAGGCTATCGGACTAATAGAATGAAAGCGATGTTGGTTATGATGAATCATTTGCTATGAGGCCTGCTTTGAAAACGTTATATCAATCATGAATAGCTTGTTTATTATAAGTGGCTGATCTATGAATTAAGTACTTACACAAATTTTAAGGGCTGGGTGCAGGCCACAAATACTGCCTTTTTTCGAGGTGGCACATCTGCAATAATAATAAATAAGAAATAATGAAAATATCATATATATTTCATTTTTTTTCCGTCAGCAATTCGGGGAGGGATGCGAAGCAATATTGAAGAGATTATTTTTGCAATTTATTTTTACAGTCTACATGTTCATTGTCTGGTGAAATAGAAAAGTGAGTGAATAGATTCAAGTTGGTTATATCGAAAACGCTAAAGTTTCTTGTTTGTTTCAAGTGAAATAGAATTGGAAACTGCTAATTGCGAATATTTTTCCTCGAATATTCCCAACACTACTAAAGATACAACATTTGCTTTCGATAAACAAATTGCATAAGTGAGAGTTATATCCGTCTACTTGAATCGACAGATTTTCAATTGAAACTTCTGATTTCGGTTACGATATATTGAAAATGTATTCCCTCATTGAATACAAAAACGGTGGTGTTGCGGTGTGCTTATCAAAAAGAACGAAGACAACATGCCGAGGAACCACTATATTGAAACCAAGCTGTAGATTTTTGGTAGATCATCTTTATTCTCATGGTAAGTACTGTTATCCTCGTTAATTAATATATCTACACAAAACTCTATATTGTCGTAGTAGCAAATATTTGGAATAGAATGCAGCGATACTATCCGTACTTTTTTGAAACCTGAATTGTTCCGATTATAATATACCCAATCATCAACTTCGATCCAAAGAGATTCAGAAGATTCAACTACATGATTCCTCAATAAGGCATTCACGTGAAATTCATATATTGAAGTGCAAGAGTACTTTGATTTGCATAATATTTATCGAATACCTTTTTGAAATCCTTTCCAGATCAGCAGCATCACTTCTAAACAAAAGTTCAATATGAGATCTGATGATATTATAATTAAGATTAGGAAGGAATTAACTACAGATGAATTCATGCCTAGAGGATCTTGTAATTGGAAATTTTTGTTCAGAAATGTTCCTTTTGAATCTTATACCGTTGATCTGCAGATAGCACTAGTCCACTTGAAGGCATAACAGATATATTCGATTTGAAGTTTGTTCAACATTTTCAAATACAAATTTAATCGAAAAAAATCAAAAATATCATATTCAAATAATGAGTTAGTTGGTAGAGAGGTAATTGTTGAAAATTCTTCCAAGTGATTTCAGGTTCCCTGTCGATTATTCCAAATATATTTTGGATTATTTATGAATAGAGCATTCTCGAACATAAGAATTGTATTTATCGTTTTACAGATAGTGCAGTTTTTAGAAAAAATGAAAGAACAGATTGAAGGAAGACTCCGCGTTGTGATAGAACAACTTACTACATAGTGTAACGTTTTCTCGGTTTTCAAAACGTTTAGAATATTTAAACTATTTATTTACACTTATTTACACACTACTGTTCCAATAACTAAACAATTATTTCTATCAAAGTCTGTTCACAATTTATATGCACACTAACTAATTTATTTTCACTGAACTCTGTCCGCTATGAATCACTCTGCTGAATTGGTCCCTGTGCTGATTCGCGTCTACCTTTTTATTACGTGTGGAATTTCCAGCAGCTTCCAGAAGCCTCTCGAAAGAGGGTGATTCATACGCGCCTAGAGTGTTCAGGTACATTCTAGAATAGACAGGGCCGTACTCGTCACACTGTCCCCTCCTTAAGCCTGTTCTGTCCCAGAACAGATTCCCTGAATCCCTCGGAGGACCGTGATGAAATCTGCAATGGTCACCATTTCTACAGTAGCCCTTCTGATGGAAGTAACAGTCTACGGTTTTGCTGGACTTTTCGGTTTGCTTTGGGTTGAAATTGCATACCAAGATCTGCATACCTGTCTTTTGGAAGACTACTTCAAGCATGCTTCGCACAACTCGCCAATTCAGTTGATCCAGTCCACAACCTAGTTTGGGAACAGCTAATTTCCTAATCCCAAAGCATTGAAGGTCTTCTTTCAAGCCATGCAGCGCTGTCCATAAATTCTGGTAGGTGGGCTTCTGATATGAGTATTGTTTGGTGACTACGTAGTAAATGAACCGACCCTCTGACTTCAGTCTCAGGCATTTTCTGATTCTGGGCTGCTGTCTCATCAGTTCCTCTTGGCGTCCAAATTTATTTCTGAATACTCCTGCTATTCCTCTACTCATCCTTAGATCCGCTGCTACACAATGAGCAAGAGAGTATTCATCGGGAACTGTAAATAGGTCTTGATGAACTTCCTTTGTAACGCCAAACCGTGCAACTCGTGTTCCTCCATAGCTATTCATGAATTCCTGAAAATCGTCACTTTCCTTCGCCGGAACCTCGATAAAACGTACTTCTTCTTCGTCATCCTGTGTTGACGCGTACGGAGCCAATCGATTGAAATGGACGACCTTCGGTTTTCCTCTAGGAAGCTTTCGTATCCGGTAAACTACATCATTTATTCTTTTCATGACTTCATACGGTCCTTCCCACTGTCTCTGCAGCTTCGGAGAAAATCCTCTTTTTCTTTGAGGGTTATACAACCACACCAGATCTCCTGCGGTGAACCCTCCTTCAATGGCCTTGATGTCATAGCGCATTTTCATCCTATCACTTGCTTGCTGCATTTGATTGCGCACCTTGTCATGGATGTAATCTAGCTTACTTCTCAATTTACTGACGTAGTCCTCCTCGGCTACATCTTCTCCAGGCTTACAACCAAACTCTAGGTCACAAGGTAGTCTAATTTCTCGGCCGAACATTATATTGGCTGGAGTTTCCTTGGTGGATTCTTGAACCGAAGATCTATATGCCATGGTGAATAGATGCAAATACTCATCCCAGTCCCGCTGGTGGTCGGAGACTACTTTGGCAAGATGTTTTACCATGGTCCTATTCATTCGTTCTACCATGCCATCTGATTGGGGATGTAGAGCTGTTGTTCTTGTCTTATTAATCCCCAATTTCCTACAAACTTCTTGGAATAATGTCGACTCGAAATTTCGGCCTTGATCACAATGCAGCTCTAGAGGTATTCCAAATCTGCAGAAGAATTCTTTGACCAATTTATCAGCAACCGTACCTGCCTCTTGATTGGGGATACCGTACGCTTCCACCCATTTGGTAAAATAGTCCATGGCTACCAATATGTACTTGTTTCCGTGATCTGTTTCGGGAAAGGGGCCCGCGATGTCGAAAGCTACTCGTTCCATGGGAGATCCGACGTTATATTGCTTCATTGGAGCCTTCCCTTTGCCGTAAGGACCATTAGCTGCAGCACAAGCTTTACATGTTCTACACCAGTCTTTAACGTCTTTCTTACAGTTTATCCAATAAAACCGCTGCCTGACTTTCTCTAGCGTCTTAGTAATCCCAAAATGTCCACCTGAAGTTCCATTATGTAATCTGGTCAAAACGTCTGTCACTCGACTCTTCGGCACAATCAACTGGAGCCTCTGTTCAGATCCATCGTCACTCTCCCAACAACGCTTCAGAAGACTTTCATCGATCTTCAACGTTTCCCATTGTGCCCAATACGACTTAACATTTTGACTCAGCCTGGATACTTCTTCCCAAGTAGGTCGTCTACCACTTTTCTTCCAACTCAGGATTACTTTCAAGTCTGGATCTTCTTCTTGTGCCCGTTGGATTTCTTGAGGTAGCCAGTCATCTTCAATTACTGTGGTCCGTCTCACATCGGCCACACGTGAACAATGGCTGTTATTGTCAGGGCATGGTCTTCTTGATAAAACATCTGCATCTTCCTTGATCTTGTTCGAGGCAACTGTGCTCATCACTTCAGAGGCGTTTTTAGCTTGAGTCGGTTTATGCCCCTTATCACCGACCCTTTTCAGTTTCCCTGCCGTGGCTCTTTTCCTGCTTTTAATATGCCCACTTCCATTACAGTACCAGCACACAGCATCCTCTTTCTTCGTACACAATAATCTGTTGATTTCTTCTCTGATGATTTCCTCAACAGATTTGTCTATTCCTTGGTCTTGTCCCACACGAAATTGTCCCCTACACGACGCCAGCTTCGCTGCCTCGAATTCTAAAGCCTGAGCTAGAGCATCATCTAAAGTTTTAGGTCGTGCAAGTCTCAGAACTTGTTGTGTCTCACCGTCCTTGATTCCGTCTACAAAAGTTTGGATTGATAGCAGTTCAATGAAGCCGTCTGGAGCAGTTGGGTAAGCCAGCCTTACTAACCTAGCCACATCTGCTTCAAACTCCTGGAGATTTTCTCCTGTTTTCTGCACCCGGTTCTTGATTTTGGCATGATAAACTTGTTGTAAATGAGCATCACCATATCTCATCTGAAGTTTCGATGTTAGAACTTCATAACATGCTTGTTGGCTCTCCGGAATCGTTTGCAGAATGTTGAGTGCCTCTCCTCGTAGAGCTATTATCAATGCTGTGGCTTTTTCGTTATCGCTCCAACTGTTTGCCAGCGCAGCAGCTTCAAATTGTTTTTGATATGTCGACCATGGGACTTTTCCATCAAATGTCGGTGGCTTTATCTTCATTTTTCCACTTTCGCCGTTATTTTCCATTTTCATGTTGCTTAAGGGTGATGAAGCCGGATAATCTTTTCCAATTGACATTCTTTTCAGGGACTCTATTATTTTAGAATGCTGTTCAATTAATCCTGTTATTTCTTCAAATTTCCCGCTAACTTCATCAAATTTCTCGTCAACTTCGTCAAATTTTCCATCAACTTTTTCATAAACTTCATCAAATTTCGTATTTACTTTCATATAAACTTCGTCAAATTTTTCGTCAACTTTATCGAATTTTCCTTTTATGGTTTCCATTTTCTCATCCAATTTGCTTGCAAATTGACTCACCAATTCATTGCTATTCCGAGAATTTTCTTCAATTTTCCGTGAATTTTCTTCCATTTTCTCATTGATTTTCTGAGAATTTTCTTCCATTTTCTCATTGAGTTTACTCAAGAATTCCATTATTGCTTGCGTCTCCATTGCGCTCTGCAGTCTTGTAGTCACTGGCATAAATTTCAATCACTAGAGTTTATGTACTTAATTCGAGCGATGTCGAACCCCACACCTGACACCAATGTAACGTTTTCTCGGTTTTCAAAACGTTTAGAATATTTAAACTATTTATTTACACTTATTTACACACTACTGTTCCAATAACTAAACAATTATTTCTATCAAAGTCTGTTCACAATTTATATGCACACTAACTAATTTATTTTCACTGAACTCTGTCCGCTATGAATCACTCTGCTGAATTGGTCCCTGTGCTGATTCGCGTCTACCTTTTTATTACGTGTGGAATTTCCAGCAGCTTCCAGAAGCCTCTCGATAGAGGGTGACTCATACGCGCCTAGAGTGTTCAGGTACATTCTAGAATAGACAGGGCCGTACTCGTCACACTAGTTTAAATCTGATCGCGTCTGTTCTTTTTGAGATACTGAATAAATAAATAACCGAAAATGAATATCGGGTCAAACTGAAACTTGGATAACTGTTTTTGAATATTGACTTCAAGGTTTATCCCAATTTTCAATCTGACCGCGGCAATAGTCATCGAGAAATTGAGGAAAATTCTAAAAATTTTAAATGACAACGGAATTCGACATATTTTTTCCTGATATCTCTCCGGAAATAATTATCAGATCAAATTGAAGTTTGAAACTGTTGTAAGAGACTGATCAAATTGAAGTTTGAAACTGTTGTAAGAGACTAACTTCAATGTCTGTGCCGGGTTTCATCAAAATCTGTTCGAAAAAATCACAAAAAAAAAATTTTTTTTCGGTAAAGATGTGGATAATTTTAGAAAAACCGTTTTTATTTCGTTTTAATCTGATCAACGTTTTCCGAGAAAAAAGAATTTTTCAACAAAACATTTTCGAATGAACATTTTTCAAAAATTTTCTGACAGCTCATACGAAATTCTGCAACAAGTTCAGCATTGGTATTCTTCATATAATTCCGGAGTTTTGATCTGATCGCATCTTTACTGCTTGAGATATTGGGGGGAAAACGTCAAAATATCAAACAAAAACTAATATTGAAATCTGAAACATTGTTGTTGAAAACTACTGATTTTGAAGTACGTACCAAATCGATACGAGATCTGATCAACAGTTTCCGAGAAAAAAATTCTTCGAAGATATTTTTTTCACATTTTTGTAGCACTAGATCAACGTGAAATTTTGTACCTAGTTGCGCGTTGGCATTCTTCAACCGAATTTTCGATCTGATTGCATCTGTTCTTCTCGAGATATTGCGGATAAACGTTAAAATTTCAAATAACAACTAATTTTTGCATATTTTTTTTCTTATATCTCCGAAGGTGAATAAATAATATGTCAAATTGAAATTTGGACTGTTGTTGTTGAATACTGACTCAGCAATTCATGAGATATCGAGGAATTAACATCAAAATTTCAAATGAGCGTATCTACAAACCTATTCGACCTATTTCACACACAACCGCGAGAATTTGGACTACAAACCTAATCTGGCAATTTCGGCCTAACGGCCGACTGCGTAAACACAATAACTTCCGAAAGAAACAAATTGGATACTCGATATTTGTAGAGAAGGTTTGAACTTCATGTACGAAGGCCGAATTCGTAAATGGGTAAAATCCACCTAATGATTCCACAGATATACCCATTCAAAATTTTATTTTCCAGATATTTCCAAAAGACAGATCAGATCGAATTGAAATCCAGTAATTCATCGAAAAATAACAGTTCTGAGTTTTATACAGGATTTAATGGGGATGCTATGAACAGATTTTTTTTTTAAATTGTTCTGACACGATCATCACGAAATTTTGCATAAGGTTGTCTTTTAGCATCTTCAAACTGTCTGCGAAGTTTTATCAGGATTGAATCAGTATTATTATATAAAATTGGTTACCGTAATTTCTACCGTTTTCTTCAAGCTCAGTTTTCTAAAATTCACCGTAATCTATCGCGATTTGAAGGTAGCAACACCGTAATTTCGGCGAGAAATATTGGAGACACTACTAGGAATTTTTTTTCGCGGCATGTTCTAGGGAACAGCTTGTTATCGCTCAGCCCTAATGTCTTTAATTTTCGAATTATGAGCCAAAAATTCATTGTTGAATAATTAAACTCGAGCCAAGAATATATTGGTTCGGGAATAAGTAAAGTGAGGAATTTGATACATTTGGAATGACTTAATACAATACCGAAAACATAGAAGAACACAATACTCCATCCTAATAAATAATATATTCCATGTAAACGAATCACTTTATGAATTGGAAGATTCCGCTGTATTTTGCCTAACTTAACCATATGTCAACTTCGACAATATCATACTCATTATGAAAATTCAAAAATACTCAATCCATATTGTATTTCGAAAGAATTGGTTTACTTATTCCAATTATTTCGGGCGGCACATTTTATTTGCTCGGGTGACGTACTTAACATTTTGAAATATACTAGATAATTTGTTTATGTGCCGTTTCAAAAATTATTGTTGTCATTGAGTAGGTTATATTCAGGAAAATCATTGACGCGGGGACAGGCGCTTTTTCGTTCCCAATCATTCCATGTACACGTTACATAACTATAAACCTAAATATTTTAACTTTCGAAAGTAATATTTCTATTTCTAAGCGAATGATCCTCACTAATTTTTACGTGACTATGCGCGCTATCAATTAAATCCTGAACGACAAATTTATACTTGATTGGATTTGTAGTCTCGAAAATATTGGTGGAAGTTAAAATAAAATTCAAATGGGAATAAGTCCAGTACCATTGATCCTATTTTGGCAGACATATTTTGGCCCTCAATCTACCTCGATAATTTTTCATGTCTGCCTTTCTCGGTTCGGAGTTTCCATAGGTATTAGTGAACGCTAGTTCCATACTCGGGAGCTCTGTTTATAAAATATTTTTTTTCCATTATATCGATTTTGTCTCTTAACTAGCCTGAAAATTTCAAGACTCTAGCTCTTTCCGTCAGAATGTTGAGAGTATTTAACTCCGGGTGAAATATTCAAATCAAATCTCATTATTATAACATTCTCAAGAAATTTCCTCAATGAGAATGCGCAATGTTAGTTATTTTTCCATTTCAGTTTTCATTTTCCCGAAAATTCTCGATTATAAAAAGTGGCAACATTGCGCATTCTCACATTTTTTTCAACCATTTGCACCCAAAAATTTTTTTGAAAAAAACGATCCATGGCCTCCAAAAGTCACCCCGTTTTATTCGAGGTATTGTTTCTCTTAACCGATATATTTGGCTTTCAACCTAATCTGACAATTTCAAGCATCTAGATCTTTTCCTAAGAAAGTTAGAGTACATACGGACGAACGGACAGAATTGAATTTTAGCACGGATTCTCCTCCAGGGTGTTCAACATCTTTCAAGACAATTTTCGACTCAAAATTCGAAAATTACAGTTATTGTCACGAAACGATAAAACGCTGTTCCTTCGAACAAGCGCGTAAAAATAGATCTAAGCGACAAATATATCGAAGAATGATAAGTGACAAACCCTCGAGTTGTAAGCAAGGGGCAATTAAATAACATCTGGGTAGACGGGCGGCACTTTCGGTTGGCGAATAGCCTCAGGCAATAACAAGGGCATTAATTTTGAGAACTTTTCCTTAGAAATTCAAACTATAAGAGATAACCCTTCATATATTTACCTAAACGAAATAATGTATCGTCATAGAGTATTCTATCAGTGCGAAACTAGTTCAGAATTATAAGAAATTAATGTATTTCGAAGTATTTCATTAATACTTCATTATCATTTCTATTGACCCCTGTATATCTTCGAAATGGGAAGGGCCGTGAAATTTTAAAACGGGGGTCTAAATAAGTGAATTAGTCCTTAATTATGACATACTTATTTCTGCAATGACATATCCATTACAGGTTGAGTTCCTCTAGCTTGATGTCAAGCTAGCAGAACACAGGTTTTCTCGAACTACAGACGGGTGCAAAATTTGAAAAAAATCAAGGTACAAAATAATTCAATTTTTTTCAGGCGAGATTGAAATCAGAAATAGCAAATTTAAAATACATCGTTGAGAAATTACAGGAACAGACTTTTATTTTACCAGAACATGGCGATTCACTGAAAAATATTTTCAAAATTCTTCCTGCCTTATGAAGGGAATCTCAAAAAAATTTCATTCTTCTCGTTCCAGAACATAGAACAGCTAACCAAGAAACATCAGCTTTGTCTTGTACAATCATTTATCTGCCTTGATGAAATCTTTGAAGATGGCAAGTTTTCCCAACAGTATTGAATTGTTCAAATGATGATTATAGTGTTAATGAAATTCTGAATGATAATTGAATTAGTGATTTGTTTCATTAGTATCTATATGACTTGTCCTACACACTTCATTTGTGTCTAAATGGATGATTAAATATCAACCACACTAAAATGAGGAGATTTAATGATGATCGATGGCGAAATTTTGCCACTACTTTACATTTTCTGAATATATCGCAGAATACCTATGTTGTTCGAGGCCTCAGGAGGAAGATCAAGTGTGAAGAATTTCGTTTGAAATAACTTCAGATAAAGAAAACACCTCTCAGAATTTGACGACGAATTTATAATCATTCGAAAACCGAGGACAGATACAACCGTCATCAGATGTGAACCGGATCTGTATAATCTGTGAAAAAATATTTGGAGTATCAGTTCGGAATAGCAGAATCAATATCAACATTACCAAGTACATCAATGCTTTACTTTCGTTCTTTTCAACTATGAACTTTCTCATAGAATCGAATCATATATTTCAACATCAGAATAAAAAAACCGTGACCAAAACCAGAGCATCGATGAACAAAGAGTGTGACAGAAACCTAAAGAACCAATTTACTTTAAGAGACAGTAACCAAATGTTCCTCTCATATTTCATATTTCGTTATCTTTCAATTAATTCAATGGATTTACTTCTTTGCATCTCGATATGTTTTGATAGATTTGTCCTTACCATATTGTTCAATCAATTATCATCCATCCTTCAACATAAAAACTTGAAAGTAATGAAAATCAAAGCGGAAGGCACCCGTGAAAGCAGTAGAAAACATCATATAACGGATATCGGGCCCGATGAAGAGACTGTAGGGCACCAAAGAGTGGGGGAATAAGTAAAAGCACATATTCGCTGGCCCGTTTGCAATACGGTGGCCCCTCTAGTCTAGTATAAAGGGTGCTCCATCATAAACTGGTCAAACATATATAGCAGTATAGATGACATTGGGAAAGTCATTTTTGCCTTAGGACATATACCCCGTTTTTGAAGCATAAGCGAGATACAGGGTGTTTAATGTAAACTCTGAGCCATATTCTGATAACTGTGGTGAGTTATGCGTGACCTTTTAAATATCTGTTTTTGGTGACATCTTAGTATTTTTTGTTGGCCAATGCAATTGTTGTGTTGAATTCAATGTACTCAATATTCTAAGATTTTCCGTGAAATGTGAAAACAGAATGAAAAAATATCCATTGGTTTTCATTTTATAGCCTTCCGAAGATTCCGATCGGAGTACTTCAATAATTTTTATTTAAGAAACTGGTGGCCCCACGGATGTCAAATTTATGCTAATAGGTCTCCAGAATGACCTGGATAGAAATATGAATTCATCAAGAAAAAAAATATTTTCTAAAAAACTTCGGTGGAAATCGAACTCTCTCCGCGTTCGGAAAATAGGATCAAATTCGATTAAATACAGTTGCTTGGTAATGGACATCATTATAATCAGAATATATCCAATCCATACTCGGACTATTGTCCGTAAGTGGAGCGAGTTCAAATCCCATCAAAGTTTTTTTGAAAAATTTTTTTTTTTATAAATTCATATTTCTATCTAGGTCGTTCTGGGGGCCCATTAGCACAATTTTGACCTCCGTAGGGTCACCACTTTCTAAAATAAAAATTATTTCATTACTCCGAACGGAATCTTTGGAAGGCTATAAAATGAAAACCACTGGAT
This sequence comes from Myrrha octodecimguttata, assembly GCA_958510865.1. Taxonomy (NCBI): domain Eukaryota; kingdom Metazoa; phylum Arthropoda; class Insecta; order Coleoptera; family Coccinellidae; genus Myrrha; species Myrrha octodecimguttata. The sequence goes on along the minus strand of OY294057.1, from coordinate 233,397 downwards.
ATTTTTTCATTCTGTTTTCACAGCAGTGTTCAGAATGAAGGTTAGTTCAACCTCGTAAGATTTCAACAATTTTGGGTGATTTTTTTTTCCTGTAGACATGTAAAAAAAAAGTTGAGTTCGAATTTTGGGAAAATTTTTCACCGAAAATCTTGGAAAATTGAGTACATTGAAATAATGCTATCCAATTTGGCAATCGAAAACAGAAAATTTCAACTTTGTAGGTTTTCCGCCATTTTGAAATATGTTTTCCAGAATTCTACACCACAGTTGAAGAGATCACAAAAAAAATACTGAGATGTGACCAAAAACCGTTATTTCGAAGGTCACGCATAACTCAACATAGTAGTCAGAATATTGCTCGAAGTTGAAGGGTGTTCAATACACCCTGTATCTCGCTTATGCTTCGAAAATGGGATATATGTCATAAGGCAAAAATGACTTTCCCAATGTCATCTATACGGCGATATATGTTTGACCAGTTTATGATGAAACACCCTGTATATTCTATTCTCTCTGGGATAAATATGTTTTTCGAATCTACAAGTTGATGCATATGCCTATGAAAGCGGTAAAATATCAAAGGGATAAGTGCCTGAGAGATTTTCGACAAGTAACACTATTCTCACTCTGAAGTCATCCCTGTTAGTACTTCAGGGTTTCGCGAATAGATAATCAGAAGTTAGTTTGATGTGAATCAAAGTGTTTGGATTTTTGTTTACGGGAATCCGAATCGAATTTCCGAAATTACCCAGTAGATTGAGTTACCTGAATTTCTCATAATGCTTTAAAATCGCATTATAAATGTGTACACAAGGAATTCCGAAAACTATGTCAAGAATTGAAAATAAGTGATCGAAAAGTGGAAGAAAACAGATTTGGTACTTCTTCAATAGATATGTCTCTGTATTTAATGAAGGACATGAAAACGTAGATTTGACTGTTGATTTAAATGAACTTGAAAATGCAACACATTGTATTTGTTCAACTCCAGAATTGGGGTTGGACCATGTGATATTCCTGATTTAAACATTTCAATTCAATTTTTAATTTGTCTGATTTAAACATTTCAATTCAATTTTTAATTTGACTAGCACGGTTTCACATATCAAGCGTGCGTTCATGCTTGTAATTGCGCATGCATTTATGATCGCGCTCAGCAGCGTCATTCTGAAAATATCATTGAAAGAATAAACATATTACCTGTACCATCAAAGATATCGGAAGTTTTAGAAAATATTAAAAATACTCAAAAAGCCATTGGCCTATTATTTACCAAGAAAATATCGAATATATTACAGACCATAAAAGAAAAATGATTTTTTTGATTCTTTTTCCCATATACAAGGTTCTGGAGAAACAGGAAATGAAAACGTAGAATTAAAGGTTAGTTCAAATGTACGTACATCTAGGAACACATTCCATATAGTGAAATAATTTGTGGCCCCTTAATAACGCCCCTAACCACCCCCTAAAGTGTAAAATAGCGTTATTCCTAAAACGACCGTTGCTGGAGATTTTTTGATGGAAATCGTTTATTTTAAACTCTATGAACACGTTCCATGTAATGAAATAATTTGTGACCCTTTAATAACCCCTTCAAACGCCCCCTAAAGTTGAAAATATCACTGTCACTAAACGAGCGTTGCTGGAGATTTTTTGATGGGAATCATTTATTTCGAGACCTATGAACACGTTCCATATAGTGAAAAAATTTGTGACTTCTTAATAACCCCCTCAAACGCCCCCTAAAGTTGAGAATATCGCTGTCACTAAAACGACCGTTGCTGGCGATTTTTTGATGGAAATCGATTCTTTCGAACTCTATGAACACGTTCCATATAGTGAGATAATTTGTGACCCCTTAATAACCCCCCTAACCACCCCCTAAAGTGTAAAATAGCGTTATTCCTAAAACGACCGTTGCTGGAGATTTTTTGATGTAAATCGTTTATTTCGAATCCTATGAACACGTTCCATGTAGTGAAATAATTTGTGACCCCTTAATAACCCCCCTATCCACTCCCAAAGTGTGAAATAGCGTTATTCCTAATACGACCGTTGCTGGAGATTTTTTGATGGAAATCGTTCATCTCGAACTCTATGAACATGTTCCATATAGTGAAATAATTTGTGACCCCTTAATAACCCCCCTATCCACTCCCAAAGTGTGAAATAGCGTTATTCCTAATACGACCGTTGCTGGAGATTTTTTGATGGAAATCGTTCATTTCGAACTCTATGAACATGTTCCATATAGTGAAATAATTTGTGACCCCTTAATAACCTCCCTAACCACCCCCTGAAGTGTAAAATAGCGTTATTCCTAAAACGACCGTTGCTGGAGATTTTTTGATGGAAATGGTTTATTTCGAACCCTATGAACACGTTCTATGTAGTTAGTGAAATAATTTGTGACCCCTTAATCAAAGGGTTTGATGAACGATATAGTTCATTTTGTTCCTCCGAATATAGTTTCAAGAGATTATACCGTAGCTGTCTTTTCCAACATAATGTGCTGTGTGAAATAAATAAAGTCCTCGGATTTTTCTTCATTGGATGGCGAGAATTGGGTTTCCAATTTCGTTATGAATATTGCACTCAATTTAATAAATGACAATAAATATCAGATAATACCACAAGGAATATCATCTATAATATTCAATTTTGAAAATACTGTTACCAGTTACATACTTGAAAAATATAAAATCAAAAAGAAGTTCATCGCATGCCCGTTCTTATTGGACAAAATCATTATTGTTCAATAACAATCGATTTTGAGAATAAAAAATTCAGTTTTCTAGTTCCTTTCGGAAGCAACGAAATGAAATATTTGAATCTATTCGAAGAATTTTGTGAAACATACAACCGATTTTAGAAAGACCGAAAAACTCGATATAAATGACTTATCAATCTTAGTTTGTAATCATTTTATCCAACTAGATGGTTATAATTGTGGCCCCATCATATTGAATTTTTTCGAGAATATTGTGAAAGGAAGGCCTTTAAATATTGGCACGAATTGGAGAAAATATAGAACGCAAATCAAATATTTGCTTCTCATACAGTCAGAAGCCATTCATAATAAATGCTGTGTTCAAATCTTGCCCAGTAGAAACATCTCAAAAATTTTATTTGCGATTGATACATAATGATTGCCCCTCCTGAAAATGGGATATGCGCATTGTGTAAACATTACTGATGAATTCCCAGCCAGATCTGAGAATGCCCAAAAGATTCAATTATCGGTATATGTCGATATATCAATGCAGTCGAAAACTGAATCCAGCAGGTTTTCGATTAAAACCACAAAAATTTACATAATACTGGGAAGAAGCATCTTAATAGGAATAAACTTTTGGTATTCAATCTAAGGACATCTGAATCAGTTTGAGGTAAAATTTCATTTAGAAAAATGAAATTATTTTTTTGCAACGTCACGGATTCTTCAGCTCTGATTGGACTGAGAGCTAAATCGAATAGGCTTTTGGTTAAAACCGTGAAAGAGACACAGAATTCGTTAATGTTGAATATTTTAATGAAATGGCAACTCCAAAAATATATGAAGAAATTGCATATGTCTAACATGGTTGTCCGAATTGAATATAAAAATTAATAGGTCAAGTCATGTCCGAACTGAAGAATAATTTTTCAACAATTAAATACGACAAATCTAGCGAAGGAATTCGAATGTGGCATTATGGCAGTAGCATCCTATTCTTATCATAAATATCCCTTCCACAGAATAGGAATGATGCCGCAAAAATAGAAAAGCATGGTAAGTCTATAAAGAAACCGATCAACCAACCAACGTATAATGTCTTGTTTCGAAGAATTGAAGGAGAACACTAAAAAAAATATTTTCAAGAATAATACTTCCTCTATCAATATCATAGTACAAGTGTTAGGTTCAAAAATAAGGAGATATATATTTATATCTTCTTTAACTTATTGTGTTTGTTACAAATCGCAAAAGGAAGTTAAATACAAAAATTGGAAGAAGTGTCCTTTTACCATACATTGACGAGTTCAAATTTCTGCTTTGGAAATCAACATATTGTTAAATCCACAAGTGAAATCGGACCATTTCCCCATTGAAATAGTTGAAGTTCATTGAGATACATATTTGTGTCTTCTCATAAAACCAGTATCAAATGCAATACAGTCAAGTTACTGTGTTGATTCTGAAAAAGGCCTTATCGAGGCCTGTGTGCTTCGAAATCAAGGATATGAATTATTTCGAGCCATAATTACGCCAATACTAGTTGTAACTTGTAACACAGTTAGTAAAATATCGAAAGAAAAAAGAAGAAAGGTTCATTTTGAAGATCGTTTTTTTCAAAGTACTAAAAACCTAAGATTATCCTACGATTCCCTCAATAGGTCTCTTGCATGTACTTTTTTATCATTGGAATTTAATATTCAATACGTAAGACTACTAAAAAATTTATATTATATATATTATTCGAATTTTCAACGAGAAAACGAACTTTTAAATTTGGCTCCACATATTGGCTGTTCAAACAGACGAATCTTCGCGGCTTCCGTGACGCACCCCGATATATCCACTCTCTCTGTCTTCTCATAGCCTTGTTTGAGAAGTTATAGTGGAGAATTTCAATCGTTCCAAAAATAAACAAGACAAAATAAAATTTTCAAATAACTAGGGAGACTAATTCAAACCTATACAAAAAAACATGAAATGGAAAAAAAACCTGCAACAAAGCCTTCTTATTTTTACGCGCTCGTGGTGGAAAACAGCGCGTTTTCGTTTTTATCTAAATGTCTGTCATTTTCAGCTTTTGAGCCGAACAGTGTTCCAAATTTCAATTTGATCCAATATTTATTTTCCGAAATATGGAACAAATTGATCAAGTTCCGTGGCTATTTAACATTTCGAGATTATTTCCTTCCTCAATAACAGATTTAAACTGTATTGTTGTATATTGTTGTCGAATACCGACGCAGGTTCTATTAAAACAATCGAAAAAAAATCAAAATTTTGGTTGCAAATGAGTATTCTATATTTTGCGAGCTTCTTATCATATGCGCCTCACGAAATTCTGCATGAACCTCAAAGCAGTAATTTTTCAATCAAGTTTCGAAGCTAAATTTGACCTGTATGCATTCTGGTACATCCTGGGAAAACATAATTTTGAATTGTTATATATGAGGAAACATTGAGTGGATTTCACGAATTCGGGTTTTGTAACTCAATTTCGTACCTAATGTACATTCTGAGAAGATTCTTTAGGTCGGTAGTTATTGTTTTGACGATAGGGGTAAGACGGGATGACTGCAAGTAGAGCAAGTGAATTTTTTTTATGGATATCAATCTAGACATGCTAATAAACATTTCTACATAGTTCTCATCAATGCATACCTGGACGATAAAAGGTTACAAGAGTTTGAAATTGCTCTACATAGCTGACGAATTCGATACTTCGCGAAATGGGGTGAAACGGGGTGACTGCAAGCAGAGCAAGTGAATTTTTTTTATGGATGTCAATCTGGACATGCTAATCAACATTTCCACATAGGTCTCATCAATGCAGACCTGAAGGATAAGAAGTTACAAAAGTTCGGAATTGCTCTAGATAGCTGACGATTTCGATACTTCGCGAAAAGGGGTGAAACGGGTTGACTGCAAGCAGAGCAAGAGAATTTTTTTCTGGATATCAATTTGGAGATGTTAGTTGACATTTCTATATAGGTCTCATCAATGCAGACCTGAACGATAAAAAGTTACAAAAGTTTGAAATTGCTCTAAATAGCTGACGATTTCGATACTTCGCGAAAAGGGGTGAAACGGGGTGACTGCAGGCAGAGCAAGTGAATTTTTTTATGGATGCCAATCTGGACATGCTAATCAACATTTCCAAGTAGGTCTCATCAATGCAGACCTGAAGGATAAAAAGTTACAAAAGTTCGAAATTGCTCTAGATAGCTGACGATTTCGATACTTCGCGAAAAGGGGTGACTGCAGAGCAAGTGAATTTTTTTTTAGGATGTCAATCTGGACATGCTAATCAACATTTCCACATTGGTCTCATCAATGCAGACCTGAAGGATAATAAGTTACAAAAGTTCGAAATTGCTCTAGATAGCTGACGATTTCTATACTTCGCGAAAAGGGGTGACTGCAAGCAGAGCAAGTGAATTTTCTTTATGGATGTCAATTTGGAGATGTTAATTGACATTTCTATATAGGTGTCATCAATGCAGACCTGAATGATAAAAAGTTTCAAAAGTTTGAAATTGCTCTAGATAGTTGACGATTTGTATACTTCGCAAACAGGGGTGAAACGGGGTGACTGCAAGCAGAGCAAGTGAATTTTTTTATGGATGTCAATCTGGACATGCTAATCAATATTTCCACATAGGTCTCATCAATGCAGATCTGAAGGATAAAAAGTTACAAAAGTTCGAAATTGCTAAAGATAGCTAACGATTTCGATTCTTCGCGAAAAGGGGTGACTGCAAGCAGAGCAAGTGAATTTTTTTTATGGATGTCAATCTGGACATGCTAATCAACATTCCCACATAGGTCTCATCAATGCAGACCTGAATGAAAAAGTTACAAAAGTTTGAAATTGCTCTAGATAGCTGACGATTTGGACACTTCGCGAAAAGGGGTGAAACGGGGTGAATGCAATCAGAGCAAGTTGATATTCCTTATGGATGTCAATGTGGACATGTTATATAGCATTTCCATACAGGGCTGATCAATGCAGACCTGAAAAATGAAAAGTTTCAAAGGATTTAATTGATGCGACACGAACGATTATCTTCCTAGATAGATAATAGAATTATATAAGAATTTAAAGAGATTTTCCTCCGCTGATCATGTAAAATTTATCCCAGCCCATCTGAAATTTTGCAATCAAAATTTCGTTTGAGGTTGTGAATCGAGACCATTTGTCAATCTTGAAAATGGCCATAAGTCATTTAGATATATCCCGTATTCCCGCACTATTAATGCTTAATTATTATTTATTATTAGATGGAAAAACTACTAAACAATTTCATAACAACACAGTCAGTAACACAAATGACATTTTCAAGAGTTATTCAGATTCATGAGTCGAAAATTTATTTCGTAACCCATAGTTAGCTGCGCTACCGAACTAATGCACGCCACTGATCCTCTCAAACCGTTCGGTTATCTTCGGGAACTCTGTCAGCTATCTTTTGGAAGCTAACTTCACACCGGTAGTTCTTTTGAGCTTAACTGTGACGCAGGAGGTTTCGTAGTACTACTACATTTTCATACTGGAATATTTCAAGTTGTAACAAGGTATTTAAATGACTTTTGTAGGCTAATTTCTAGAAATTAATTAAAGTAACGGACTACTCTATCCATCATTTTTCAGTAAAATTCCAAAACACTCGATTCTTGATTTCCGTACAAGAAAAAAGCATAACTGAATCTTCCAACCACTTTTATATACGTGAAATATTTCCATTATTAACAGAGAAAAAAGTTTCTTCAATATTCGCCAGGTCTTTGGAATTATTGAATTCACATAGTATGTTCTCAAATCCATTACTTTCCCAATGTAGATTCACATTTTGAAAAATAAGTAATTACTACGACCTCTTCGTAGAGAGGACAACGTTGTGTAGTTATCTGACAGGAAAATGACTATAGCCTAACATTTTCAAACTATACACGGTGAAATCTGTCAGGATGTCATGGAAACCGGGATATTTTATAAAAGTGAATGGAGTATATTTAAGACCAACGAATAGAACAACCCACTTTTTGCGCGCAGGTTCTCGGGTACTGCGTGTAATTTTCTAATTTTGAGCCGGAAATGATTTCAAACGACTGATTGGTCTCAAGAATGACGAATACGAAATCCGGTGTCAAAAATGATTCTGTCCGGTCGGCCGTCAATCCGTCCGTAGGCACGATTACGGTCGTACGGAGGATCCTATCGATTTGAAACTTTCAGGGTAGGTTGCATTTTGAAATGAGACGGTTGAGTTCGTTAATGGGCAAAATCGGCCGAACGGTTTCGGAGAGCGTTTTGACGTTATTTTAGAGATAATTCGGGAACTACCTAAACGATTGCATTGAAACTTGGCAGTTAGTTGGGGTGAAGCAACGTGTAACTTCTGGCGGAATTTTGTTGAGATTCGACCATCAGTAAATTTAAAAAAATTTTTTTTTATTTTTTTCGAATAATTGTTTTTCGTCGCGCACTGTTCATCACATTCAAAAAAAAATCAGCGCATACTTTGAGCTCCATATTTCACAGAAGTGTACCAAATTTCAATTCGATATATCTATTGGTTTCGAAGAATTCGGAAAAAAATAAGTAAAATCTCCTAATTTTCTTCTCGATATCGTTGTTTTTTTTCGATATAACTCAAGAAATACCGACTCAATCATGATGAAATTTCGCAGCTAGTTTGAAGATGCTGAAAGACAAGTTTGTGCGAAATTTCGTGATTTACGTATCATTAGAACAATTTGAAAGATAAAATGCGATTTTTTTTCGAATATTTAATATTCTGTGATCTTCTCGACATATTTTCCTCATTTAATTCAATTCGTTATGAACCTTCGAACTGTGATTTTTCTAGGATTTTTTGGATGAAGTACTGGATTTCAATTCGATCTGATCTGTATTTTTGGAAATATTGGGAAAATAAAATTTTTAATTGGAATATCTGCGGAATCATTGGGTGGATTTCATCCACTCACGAATTCGGCCTTCGTAATTCCGGAATGGGTAAAATCCACACAATGATTCCGCAGATATACCAATTCAAAATTCTATTTTCCCAATATTTCCAAAAATACAGATTAGATCGAATTGAAATCCAGTACTTCATCCAAAAAATCCTAGAAAAGCACTGCCGTGAAGGCAGCAGCTTTTTCGAGCACGTTCACATTCGTTGCTAAAGCGGTCATCTCCATTGAACATGCGTGCAAAAGCTTCCGCCTTCACGGCAGTGCTTTTCTAGGTTTATTTGCGCATGGTCTAGGGGAACAGCGTGCCATCGTTATGTCCAAATGTCTGTAGTTTTCGACGATTGAGCTGAAAATGGTCTCAAACGACTGGGTTGGACTCACTGATGACGAATCCGGTGTCAAAATCGATTCTGTCCGGCCGGCCGTGGACAAGAAAACTGTCGAAAGGAGCCAACTAGAGACCCGAAACTTGCAGGGTAGTTCGGGTATCGGAATGCCGCGGTTAAGTTCGTTAATGGTCCAAATCGGCCAAATAGTTCCGGAGTTGGCCATTTGAAATGTTGAGGTTATTTCTCTCATATTTCAGAAACTAATAGAGCGATTGGATTGAAACTTGGTAGTTAGTTGGAGCATAACGACGCGCAACCTTTGGCAGAAATTCGTATGGTCAGTCAATTAAGAAAAGAAATTTTTTTTCGAATTTTTTTGGAAAAAAATTTTTTTCCCTGAAACTATTGTCCATATTCGAGATCCATTTCACATTGAACCCCATATTTCACAGCAGTGTACCAAATTCAATTCGATACGGCTATCTGTTTTGGAGATATTGGGAAAAAATATGTAGAATTTCGTGGTTTTCTTCTCGATATCTTTGTTTTTTTCGGTATAACTCAAGTAATACTGATTCAATCGTGATGAAACTTCGCAGCTAGTTCGAAGATGTTGATGGACAACATTAAGCAAAATTTCGAGATGATCGTGTCATCGGAACAATTTGAAAAAAAAAATTTCAAATTTTTTTTTTTCAAATATTCAATATTCTGTTATCTTCTCATCATAATATTCTCATTGAATTCTGTATTATCATTCAAACTATAATTTTTCGATAAAGTACTGGATCTCAATTCTATCTAATCTGTATTTTTGGAAATACAATACAGTAATCCGACACTGCTGTGATTCGAGCATTTTGAATCCGGGCGCGAAAATATTCATTATGCATTTTCCTGTCTAAACAAGTGAAAAACGGTTACTACATGTTGGTTGGAAATGTTAATTCTGAACATAAAGGCGTCACATGAAGATAAAGACGTTCTTACTTGTTTGAAGCAGTATAATTTAAAAGATGTGATGGATGGAGTTTGATTTAACTTAAGAAGAGTTCATCCAGGATGCCTTAAAAGGAGCAATATTGATATAACGAAGGAATCTTTTCAATCAGAAAGTGATGTAAATATGGAGAAACCGAAACATGCAGATGCTGTGAAAGCGTTTTTACTAGCTATGTCAAGTGGTCCGAGAAGAAACTAAAATCGATATTTATTTTTCGAAAGAGTAGAAGATATTTTCTTTTGAATACATATGTATTTATACATAATTATAAGTGTGTAATTAATTATGTGTATGTACATAACTTGTTACATGTAAATACATATATGTACTCAGGAGTTTCGTACAGTTATGATTTGTTACGAGGAAAAATATTTTTGCGACTGTTGATTATTAAACCTCATTTCTGATCATTCATAAATTGCTTTATTTCATGAATTGAAACCACTCCAGTTATCCGGACGCCTCATTAATCCGGGCAGGTACGAACGATATCTGACCGGACTACTAAGTTATACTGTATTGGGAAAATAAAATTTTGAATGGGTATATCTGCGGAATCATTGGGTGGATTTTACCTATTCGGCCTTCGTAATCAAGGCCTTCTCTGCAAATATCGAGATTCTAAGTTGTTTCTTTCGGAAGGTATTGTGTTCACGGTCCGGCCGTCAGGGAAAATAGTTGAAATTGGGGTAGAATCAATGTCCGTAAAGTTAGCAGAGCCACTTGTAAGGAAGTAAATGAAAACCACCTCAGTGATTGTCGAATATTTGTCGAGAATTTGTCGTAAAAAAAAAATTTTGTCGCGCTTTCAGTTTATTTTAAAGGGGTGGCTCTGCTAACTCAATATTAAGTTAGCAGGGCCATTCTAAAATATGCATCGAACTCGTTCAAAAATATAATAAGTAATTGTCGAGTATTTGAGGAAGACCATCTAACGTAAAAAAAACAGAAAAAATCATTTGTTAATAGCTTTTTTTTAGGTTTAAATATGTTCTGATTTCTTGGGCTATTTGGCAAAGTCGACAACACTGCATTGCTCTATTAATATTTCAGGTTTATTTTTCGTAACATTATTGACTGATATTGGGCCGAAATGTACAATTTTGGTTACAATGCTGCATAATGGAAATATTCCATTCTCAAGGATATATATCGACGTAACTTTGTGATACAAAAAAGTTGATTAGATGACCGTTTTTCTCCAGAAATGAGCTGTACGATTGGAGGACGACTAAAACATATTTGTCGTGTAAGAAAAACATTTGCCTCTCTTTTGTTTTTTTAAAGAGGGGTGGGCTCTGTTACTTAATATTGAGTTAGCAGGGCCATTCTAAAATATGCATCGAATTCGATCACAAATGTTATAAATAATTGTCGAGTATTTGTCGTAACCATCTAAAGTTCCAAAAACAGAAAAAAATATTTTGTTTAGGTTTTAATGAAATGTTCTGGTTAGGATATTCCGCAATTTCGGCTTTAAGCCGGGTCCAGATGGTTGTAATCAGAACAGCGAATGCAATAAAATCTGATGAACGATTCGGCGAATAGTGTGGACGGCACTCGAGCTCAGCCTCGAATAATACATTCAAATGTAAAATGTTTATGCGATGATCCTAACAATTACCATATTTTTTCCTTCAAGGCTCCTGCGTATCAATATTAGAAATGGTCACAGATATGAATCTGGTAAGCTAACATCAAACAGTGTGCTAGAATTAACAAATGCTCAACTCGTGAATCAATGAGAATTGAAAAAAAGATCGAAAGTAACAGAGTATTCAGAAAATTCAATATGGCGGCTTACAAAATCTCGAATGATATTGAAGTTCTCGTACAAACTAGATATAGATTTAAGCAAACGACTACAACAAAATGGTACTAAATCTCAATAACTTACATCACAATGGAACAAAAGAATGGAGTCACTCAAACAAGCACAACACAAAGAAGTCTTAGAATGCATTCGAAGTTGCATCGAGCTCCATTACATGGTCTCACTGCTTGAATACCGACTCGACCATCCAAGACCAATCCAACAATCCAAGTCTCCAACAAGTCACTAGTCGATCTACAGGATACATTAATTGTCTCAATTCCTAACCAATCAAATGCGAAGCGCTTCCGAGGAATTCCGAGAGCATTCGTGAAGTCTGTTATTGATCGGCTGGATCTTGGCGGGATTTCTCTCAACGCAATCTGTGTTTTGTTTACTAACCTTTAATCGACTCACGACTTGATACTTGCTACTGTTCTGTTATATTTTGAAGAATAATTAGCAGTGCAAATGGTCCAGACGTTTTGAAAAAGCAATTATCATTACTTTGCTACACAATTTGAGATTTTTCCCTAAATTTTGGACACTGTAAGGTAGGTTTAATTTATGCATTATGGAATAGTTTTTTGATGAAATTTCGGGTTTCTTGCAGAGTGAATCCACTTATTTGTAAAGAATATCGAAAGGAGATTACCAGCCTATCTAATAAAAACAGGCACCTCCGGAAAATACATAAGCATGATTCTCCATACGTGGAAAGGAGGCCGAATATTATGTGTTCTCTTAGTCCGAATGAATACAGTTTCCATCCTTTAATGATTTGGATAAGCATTTTACAAATATCCACAACATGAAAATCACAGAAAGTATTACTAATTTCAGAAGCCATGAAGAGTTTGAAGCATGGCAAGGAGAGGAAAACAGACATGTTAATTGTGCTTGTACTAGGGCTGTTGAAAATAAGAAGGCGGATAGAATTGTGTACTACTATTGTAACAGAAGCAATTATAGAAGTATGTTGAAAGGACACTTCTGACCATTGAGAATCAACTATGTTGAATTTAAGGGATACCAAAGTAACTGTGTAAAATGTAACGTGAAGCTAGGAGGAAGTATTCATATTCAGGGAATATGCCCTTCAAGATTTTCATTTCAAATTTTGACAGATGGTATTAACAATTAACTAAGCATATATTCGTATTAATCTGATTTTATTACCTCTTATTAGACTTATTTACAGTTACATTTGTTGAAGCACACGTGGCACATGTGGATTTTTCGATAACAGCAGACTCTCAAAGTTACAACAGCGAGAAGCGAGTCAGTGTTTTAGTTTCTCCACATTCAGATGAAAACGATACACTATATCTCAATAAACCTACAAGAAGCAAACGTATTTTCCAAATGATAAATAAAACTTTCTCGTACGTTTTAAATTCATCATTTTCGGAATCTTTTCATATAGTTTTTTGTTACGTAAAGAATGTATATCTTTATCTTTCAAGGTCGATGGTAGTTTCTGTTTTTATATAGCTTAGGTGTAGTTAATATTGCTAATGTTCAAGATGCTTAGAAGTTGTGAAATGTGTATGATGTTTTGAAGGTGAGGATTAATGCGATGTGTGTATAGTTACAGTTCTTAACATATTGTAACGTTTTCTTGGTTTTCAAAACGTTTAGAATGATTTAACTATTTATTTACACTATTTACACACTACTATTCCAATAACTAAACAAGTATTTCTATTAAAGTCTGTTCACAATTTATATCCACACTAATTTATTTTCACTGAACTCTTTCCGCTACGAATCACTCTGCTGAATTGGTCCCTGTGCTGCTCCGCGTCTACGCTTTTATAACGTGTGGAATTTCCAGCGATGTCTGGAATACTCTCGAAAGTGGGTGACTCATACGCGTGACGAGTATTCGGCCACATTCTAGAATAGACAGGGCCGTACTCGTCACACTGTCCCCTCCTTAAGCCTGTTCTGTCCCAGAACAGATTCCATGAATTCCTCAGAGGACCGTGGTGAAATCTGCAATCGTTACCATTCCTACAGTAGCCCCTCTGATGGAAGTAGCAATCTATGGTTTTGCTGGGCTTTACGTTTTGCTTTGGGTTGAAATTGCATACCAAAATCTCTATACCTGTCTTCTGGAAGACTACCTCAAGCATGCTTCGCACAACCCTCCAATTCAGTTGATCCAGTCCACAACCTAGTTTGGGGACAGCTAACTTCCTAATCCCAAAGCATTGCAGTTCTTCTTTCAAGCCATGCAGTGCTGTCCATAAAATCTGGTAGGTGGGCTTCTGATATGAATACTGTTTGGTGAGTACGTAATAAATGAACCGACCCTCTGACTTCAGTCTCAGGCATTTTCCAATTCTGGGCTGCTGTCTCATTAGTTCCTCTTGGCGTCCAAATTTATTTCTGAATACTCTTGCTATTCCTCTACTCATCCTTAGATCCGCTGCTACACAATGAGCAAGAGAGTATTCCTCGGGAACTGTAAACAGGTCTTGATGAACTTCCTTTGTAACGCCAAACCGTGCAACTCGTGTTCCCCCATAGCTATTCATGAATTCCTGGAAATCGTCACTTTCCTTCGCCGGAACCTCGATGAAACGTACTTCTTCTTCGTCATCCTGTGTTGACGCGTACGGAGCCAATCGATTGGAATGGACGACCTTCGGTTTTCCTCTAGGAAGCTTCCGTATCCGGTAAACTACATCATTTATCCTTTTCATGACTTCATACGGTCCTTCCCACTGTCTCTGCAGCTTCGGAGAAAATCCTCTTTTTCTTTGAGGGTTATACAACCACACCAGATCTCCTGCGGTGAACCCTCCTTCAATGGCCTTGATGTCATAGCGCATTTTCATCCTATCACTTGCTTGCTGCATTTGATTGCGCACCTTGTCATGGATGTAATCTAGCTTACACCTCAATTTACTGACGTAGTCCTCCCCGGCTACATCTTCTCCAGGCTTACAACCAAACTCTAGGTCACAAGGTAGTCTAATTTCTCGGCCGAACATTATATTGGCTGGAGTTGCCTTGGTGGATTCTTGAACCGAAGATCTATATGCCATGGTGAATAGATCCAAATACTCATCCCAGTCCCGTTGGTGGTCGGAGACTACTTTGGCAAGATGTTTTCCCATGGTCCTATTCATTCGTTCTACCATGCCATCTGATTGGGGATGTAGAGCTGTTGTTCTTGTCTTATTAATCCCCAATTTCCTACAAACTTCTTGGAATAATGTCGACTCGAAATTTCGGCCTTGATCACAGTGCAGCTCTAGAGGTATTCCAAATCTGCAGAAGAATTCTTTGACCAGTTTATCAGCAACCGTACCTGCCTCTTGATTAGGAATACCGTGCGCTTCCGCCCATTTGGTAAAATAGTCCATTGCTACCAAAATGTACTTGTTTCCGTGATCTGTTTCGGGAAAGGGGCCCGCGATGTCGATAGCTACTCGTTCCATGGGAGATCCAACGTTATATTGCTTCATTGGAGCCTTTCCTTTACCATAAGGGCCGTTAGCTGCAGCACAAACTTTACATCTCCTACACCAGTCTTTAACGTCTTTCTTACAGTTTATCCAATAAAAACGCTGCCTGACTTTTTCTAGCGTCTTAGTAATCCCAAAATGTCCACCTGAAGTTCCATTATGTAATCTGGTCAAAACGTCTGTCACTCGACTCTTCGGCACAATCAACTGGAGCCTCTGTTCAGATCCATCGTCATTCTCCCAACAACGCTTCAGAAGACTTTTATCGATCTTTAACGTTTCCCATTGTGCCCAATACGACTTAACATTTTGACTCAGCCTGGATACTTCTTCCCAAGTAGGTCGTCTACCACTCTTCTTCCAACTCAGGATTACTTTCAAGTCTGGATCTTCTTCTTGTACCCGTTGTATTTCTTGGGGTAGCCAATCATCTTCAATTACTGTGGTCCGTCTCACATCAGCTTTGTCTTCCACACGTGAGCAATGGCTGCAATCTTCGGGGCAAGGCCTTCTTGATAACGCATCGGCATTGCGATGGGTAGCCCCCGTTCTATGTTCGGTATCAAAGTCATATTCTTGCAGTCTTTCAATCCATCTGGCCACTTGTCCTTCTGGGTTCTTGAAGTTCAGGAGCCACTTCAAAGCAGCATGGTCCGTTCTCAGCAGAAATTTTCTTCCGTACAAATATTTGTAGAAGTGTTCTACGGACTTGACGACTGCTAAAAGTTCTCTTCTGGTCACACAGTAGTTTCGTTCTGGCTTCGATAAGACCTTGCTGAAATATCCTATCACCGTTTCTTGTCCATCCTGAACCTGCGATAGAACGCCCCCGATGGCTGTATTACTAGCATCCGTGTCGAGCACAAACTTCCCTTCAGCTCTTGCGTAGCTTAAAACTGGAGCTGTGACCAGGGCCTTCTTCAGCTGTGCGAAAGCTTCAGCGCAATCATAGGACCATATGTACTCCTGTCCATCCTCTGTTAATTTAGTAAGTGGTTTGGCAACTTTAGCGAATCCAGATACGAATCTCCTATAATAGGTGCATAAGCCTAAGAAACTTCGCAGTTCACTCTTGTCTCTCGGTATAGGCCATTCCTGCACTGCTTTGATCTTATCCGGGTCGACTTTCACGCCCTCTCGAGAAACTACATGCCCCAAATAATTTACCTCTGTTCGGAATAAATTGCATTTCTTTGGACTCAGCTTTAGGTTAGCTTCACGAAGTCGCTGGAAAACCTCGGATAGGTGGTGTAGGTGGTCTTGGAATGATTTTCCCACCACTATCACATCATCTAAGTACACCAGGCATGTCTTCCAGGAGAGTCCTCTCAATATAGTCTCCATTAAACGCTCAAATGTGGCAGGAGCGTTGCATAAACCAAAGGGCATCACTTTGAATTGCCACAGACCCGTTCCAATACTAAAGGCAGTTTTCTCTTTGTCTCTTGGATCCAAGCCAACCTGCCAATACCCACTCTTCAAATCCAAGGTGGAAAACCAACGTGATCCCGAGAGTGTATCCAGTGTATCATCTATTCTCGGTAAGGGATAACTATCCTTCTTCGTAACTTGATTGAGCTGCCTATAGTCTACACAGAACCTAGTGGACCCATCCTTTTTCTTCACTAACACTACAGGCGACGTCCAGGGGCTATTGGATGGTTCAATGACACCTTCTCTCGCCATGTCTTCAATAATACGTTCAGCCTCTTCTCTTTTTGCCAGAGGAAGACGTCTAGGGTGCTGTCGGATGGGTTGTGCATCACCAGTATTGATTTTATGCTGCACAATATCGGTCTTTCCTGTTCTTTCGTCAGTGGCAAACACGTCCGAGAATTTCTGAATCAGTTTTCTCACTTCGGCTAGTTCATAACGGTCCAGATCTTAACATTTCGAGGTGAGAAGGGTCACCAGCTCTTCAGTATTCTTCTGGCTCTGCGAGACTCCTGCATTGCCAATCCCACCAGAAATATGGTACACTGGTACCCCTTGTCCAATCAAGGTATTCTTCTTCAGGGTCACCAGAAACCTGTTGACATTGAGTAATCGGATGTGAATACTGTCTGTTATTCGTACCAATGCCTTTCCCAGTAACATTCCTTTAGCTAGGATTGCATCGTCACAGGGTTCGATCACTTTAACGCAGCCTTTTTTTGTAACGTCATCACATATACCACTCACTATGCCTTCAGTTCGACCTGGCAACGTGATGTCCTCGGCCAATCGAATCCGATATATCTTATCATCCACATCATTGAACGGGATCTCTTCATTTCCCAGTCGAAGCACATCACTCTTCATATCCAGTTGGCATCCAAGTTTCTTAACTAAGTCCAATCCCAGGATAACTTCTTCCGTGATTTCAGCCACTAGAACTTCGTGCCTTGCTGTTGTATTTCCCAATTCAATAGTGGAGAGGACCGATCCATAAGTTGGTATTTCCTGTCCAGACGCAGTTCGAAGTTTGATCATAACTGGACGAATTTTAGATCCTTTAGCTATTTCTGGACGCACAATGGTTCTGGTCGATCCAGTGTCTACCAGGATTTTCACATTTCGATCATTTATTTTTCCGGGAACTACTATGCTAGATAAATCTGTGGACATAATTCCTCGGATTATCACTTCAGGGGTATCTACAGCTTGAGAAGATTTATGCCCCCCATCACCGGCCCTTTTCCGTTTTCCTGCTGCGGCTTTTTTCCTACTTTTTGAGCCATTCTGCTTAGTATGCCCACCTTGATTGCAGTACCTGCACACAGCATCTTTTTTTTCATTACTCAATAATCTGCTGACTTCTTCTCTTATGACTTCTTCAACAGGTCGGTCTATTTCTTGGACTTGTCTTACACGAACGTGTCCTCTATGCGACGCCTGCTTCGCTGCCTCGAATTCTAAAGCCTGAGCCAAAGCATCATCCATGGTTTTAGGGCGTGCGAGTCTCAAGGCTTGTTGTATTTCGCTGTCCTTGATCCCATCTACAAAGGTTTGGATGGATAGCTGTTCAAGGAAGCTGTCTGGAGCAGTCGGGTACGCCAGCCTGACTAATCTAGCCACATCTGCTTCAAACTCCTGGAGATTTTCTCCTGTTTTCTGCACCCGGTTCTTGATTTGGGCATGATAAACTTGTTGTAAATGAGCATCACCATATCTCATCTGAAGTTTCGATGTTAGAACTTCATAACATGCTTGTTGGCTCTCCGGAATCGTTTGCAGAATGTTGAGTGCCTCTCCTCGTAGAGCTATTATCAATGCTGTGGCTTTTTCGTTATCGCTCCAACTATTTGCCATCGCAGCAGCTTCAAATTGTTTTTGGTATGTCGACCATGGGACTTTTCCATCAAATGTCGGTGGCTTGATCTTCATTTTTCCACTTTCGCTGTTATTTTCCATTTTCATGTTACCATAAGGTGATGAAGCCGGATAATCTTTTCCAATTGACATTCTTTTCAGGGACTCTATCATTTTAGAATGCTGTTCAATTATTCCTGTTATTTCTTCAAATTTTCCGTTAACTTCTTCATATACTTCGTCAAATTTTCCGTCAACTTTTTCATAAACTTGGTCGAATTTTTCGTCAACTTTGTCATAAACTTCGTCAACTTTTTCATGAACTTCGTGAAATTTTTGGTCAACTTTATCAAATTTTTCATTCACCTCGTCCATTCCTTTCTTCATTTCATCTTTAATGGTTTCCATTTTCTCATCCAATTTGGTTGCAAATTGACTCACAAATTCATTGCTATTCCGAGAATTTTCCTCCATTTTCCGAGAATTTTCCTCCATTTTCAGTGAATTTTCTTCCATTTTCTCATTGATCTTCTGAGAATTTTCTTCCATTTTCTCATTGATCTTCTGGGAATTTTCTTCTGCCTTATTTTCCAGTTTATCCATTTTCTCATTGAGTTTACTCAGAAATTCCATTATCGCCTGCGTCTCCATTGCGTTCTGACGTCTCGTAGTCACTGGCATAAATTTCAATCAATAATTTATGTACTCAATTCGAGCTATGTCGAACCCCACACCTGACACCAATGTAACGTTTTCTTGGTTTTCAAAACGTTTAGAATGATTTAACTATTTATTTACACTATTTACACACTACTATTCCAATAACTAAACAAGTATTTCTATTAAAGTCTGTTCACAATTTATATCCACACTAATTTATTTTCACTGAACTCTTTCCGCTACGAATCACTCTGCTGAATTGGTCCCTGTGCTGCTTTTACGCTTTTATAACGTGTGGAATTTCCAGCGATGTCTGGAATACTCTCGAAAGTGGGTGACTCATACGCGTGACGAGTATTCGGCCACATTCTAGAATAGACAGGGCCGTACTCGTCACAATATTAAGGTGCAAATAATAATTATAGTTAATACTCTCTTAGCAATGCTTACTTTCTTGAAGAAACACAGTAAAAGTATTCAATTTTAGAATTTTATTATTTTGGATTGAAATGTACTCTGTATTTATACAAATATTGCATTTTGGTTCAGGTGTAGGGGAGATGGGAGCTAGTTTCAGACAATCCCAAATGACATTCATATGTTTAGTTGGGATTTGAATCGATGATGTGAAAAAACTGTTTTCTCTTTGTATGTGTCTTTGGATAATTAACCCTGGAAGTTATCGAATATTAATTTTTTCATTTGTTATTGTGATAATTAGCTCGAAGTTCATAAAAAAAACAATTTCAAATATGATTATTATGTATATTTTTTCTGTTCCTTATTCCTTTAAAGTAATAACCTACTCTTCATTAACTATTTTATAACGAAAATTTGGTGAATTTTAAACTGAATCATTGATGAAATATGGATCCTTCACCAATTTGCAGATAGAAAAGTGCTAAGTAGAATATTTTGAGAAATTCTAATTATTTGGAAGTTAAATTAGAAAATACTAATATTTAATAAAATAAATTCTTCTTTGGGACTGTGTTGCTCAGACAATATTTTAAAGAAAGTTGATTATCTTAGAATATATTAAGAACCTGAATAATATCTTTTCGGGATATCCCGAAGATTCAGAATTCATCATGCATTGTGATAATTCATCGTGATATTCCTAGCACGTTCTCTACATCTAAATTTATTTATTAATAAAATGGTAATTGATACACAACGAGGCAAAAACGGCTTAATTTTGGCCAATATACTGAATGAATAACATGTAGAAATACTAATGTAAAGCACAATGTACTTTACTGTTTGTTTATAATAATATACCTAATCAAATGGTAATTAATATACTGAATTAATGTAATATTATGTTCATTACTATACATTCTACTGAAATACAAACAGTTCAGTACACCACATATACATTAACGTCTTGTGGACAACGTGAGATGATGACAGTTTTGTTAACTTCAGATACTTCCAAGCAGAAATTCAATTCAAACTGGCG
This sequence comes from Myrrha octodecimguttata, assembly GCA_958510865.1. Lineage (NCBI taxonomy): Eukaryota > Metazoa > Arthropoda > Insecta > Coleoptera > Coccinellidae > Myrrha > Myrrha octodecimguttata. The sequence continues at coordinate 212,659 of OY294057.1, read as the reverse complement.
CCAAAGAGACCACGCCCACATCGATTTTGATTGGTAAGGAATTGAGACAATTAATGTATCCTTCGATCTACAAACTAGACAGTAGACAAACGACACAAGACGTCTAAGATACCATGCTTGGCCAATCAGAAACAACTTCTCCCGATCGGTTTACGACAGTCTGAATCGTGAGGAATCGTGAAAATTAAATATCGCTTGGGCACTGGCAGTGTCTCCAATCTCCAAGATATTAGCGTAATTACTAATTAGTAATTATTACGGTAGACTTGCCGTAATTTCTGCGTAGCTGCTGTGAGTTCACCGTCTACCGTAGCAAGGCAAATACGGTAACATAATTGTATATCCTACCGTAACTCAACTTTTACCATTGAGTATTAAACCACCATTTCGACATATGAGAATCCTACATGTTTGAAACATTAGCAACCGTTTGGCCTCCTGTAATCAAATTCAATTATAAACATTCTTTCTGGAAGTAGGAAGAAATTATTATTCAATTTGTTTATAACTTTTTCTGAAAAAGTGCGTTTTCATACAAAATTACGATATTCATAGAGGTAAATGTCATCAAGATTTACATTTTGAGAACATGGAGTGATGCAAGTGAGGAATTATGTACAGACACAGAATATTTATGTTCTAGAATCCACAGCCTACTTGACCACGATTTTTTCTGAACGCAAGTTATATGATATCTTGAACGATGTCTAATTTTGAGGCAGTACCTTTTCCAGAAGAGTTTTCTCAAGTTAGTCTCATAATGAATTGACACCAATGGAGATTTGAAAATCTTTCTTGACTTTTGCTACCTAACATTGCTGTATTTCTTCTTCAGGCCATTCAAGTTCATACCAAAACATACCCTTCATACTGAAATAACATTATTATGTGATTTAATACTTTTATTTATCTGCTATTCTTCAATTCATCTAATATCATAGGATTGGCATAATTGTTTTAATGTGGAAATAAAGAGTAGAGATAATTCAATGATTTAAAAGCAATAAAATTATGTGATTTTTGTTATTTATATCGAATTCTACTAGTTTTTTCATGATAAAATCAAGGTGAAACAATTTTTAATTTTCTCGTTGACAATGGGATAGTTGTCACGATCCAAACGCTCCTCATTTTATACAGAAATCTCTTCAATCTGAATGAAATATCACATCTTGAAGTTATTTGTTTTGTATCCATACAATTCCAGTGATGTGTTCATCAGGTTTTCCATACTACGATTATTATCACCAAGACGAAATAAGAAGTTTCTCCAAAATAGGCTTCCATCCCAAAACTATATCTGTGTTATACAGTGGTGATTCGGTCCTGAATTCATTCAAGAAGCTTCCTTTTCAATTTCGAGCTAATTTGTGTAGTATAATTGATTAACTTCTCACTTTTCCATGATAATGGGGATTCTTACTGGTTTGAATGCAATCTTTCTGCTGGCCCAAATTTCTTGAAATTATGAACAGAACTTTGATAGTATTTATTTTGAGGTATTCTTCAAATGCGCAATGCGCTCTCATAACATAACCCATGGTGGAAGAAGAAAACCACCATGACATAACCTCAAAACCACGGAGCCACAGATTTATAGTTCAGTTCAGAATCATAGACTATACAAGTGTATACATAGAATTAGCATATTGTGTCTGATTTCGAAGAGTTCTTTTTTTCTGTTCGTCAATTTGGCAACTTTTTTACGTTCATAGATAAATTAGGTACATCTGTTTTATTTCTTTATGAATATGAAAGTTTGAATGGGTTATGTGTTATGTCTGAACATAGACCCATAAAACTATATGGACATGGCTTAAAGAAAGAGGAAGCGGGCCGACAGAGAGGGAACTAGGGCGGGCCAAACCATCATAGAATACGGCAAAAATAAGACAGATCAGTTTGAAGCCATAGACTATAATTATGAATCTATGTTTGAAATAAATTCTTTCGAAAGTTTTGAAAGTTACATTTGTTTTTTCCAAAGTATTTCAAGCAGATTTTGTATTATTTCATTTCGAATTGTAATATAAAGACTGTATGTAAGATATACTTTTCGTGTTGTTTTCGTTTTTTGTGTTTTCGTAAGTTTTTGAATAGAGTTTGAGACTTTTCATTTCAAACCGGATTCACTGGCAAACGAATAATGGTGAATTCTTGTTGTGCCATTAATTGTACGAGGAGATATAAAAAAGGGGAAAATGTGAAATTCCATAGGTGGGTTTACCTTGCCTGAATAACTGTGAATTTGTTCATGTTTTGCGCGCTTTTTGTTGGAAAGAAGAGCGCGATATCCTTCCGTTACAATGTCAGTATTTTTTGATCAAACTGGATTCTGTCCGTCCGCCTGGCAGGTCTGCGGTCTTGGTTTTATGTTCGTTAACGAACTAAATCCCCGAAGAACTATTTTGATTGTGGTTGAAAAATAGGACTCAACTGCTTCTAGGTGTCAAAATAATTTTTATAATACTGGTCCGAAGTTTCGTTAATCATTATATATATATATCATGCTCCCTTAAGATTTCGGAGGTAATGCCGGCTGATCATCTGTTTTTCCATAATTACTCGAAAGCTACACTCTGATGATCAAAATCAATGAGGAATATCAGTTCGAGATAAAATACTGCACAGAACCGAAGACACACCATATAGAACAGTCATCATTCACGTTGTGAAGTTCAAAATTACCGCCATTCCGTGTTTTCTCTGATTTCCTTCATGTCCCTGTCACTAGTCGCATGTTATTTTAATCGTGTATCTTGTCTATGGTCTGCCCGATCCAGTTCCATCTCTCTCTCGGACCTCTCACTTGGTTCATTATCCCCATTCGACTCTTCAGAAATGGATTCGTACGCCGTGTCCAGAGAGTTTAATATGTCTATGTGTCTGAATCTGATAATTTTTGGAGAAAAGTAAATAAACAAAGAAAATTAATAATTACAGATTGAAGAAGAATCTCAAAGCTAATATGAGTGATAGCTATATGAATTCCTCATTATCGAAAATGAAACCAAGAGAAGAATATTCAACTTTTATCGCCCACGAAATTTGGAATACCTAACTTGTTTATTGTACTATAAATACAACTGTTTTCGCCAACTGGAATGTAAAAAATAAGTTGACGCTTGTTTTCATAACAGAGTTGCTTATTTCGAAGATTTGAATGGTATATCTTAGGCTTGAAAAAACTTCAGTGTTCAGGTTTCCAGGGGCGGGCAGCCTATTATGAAAACATATAATGCCTATATCTATATATCTAGGCCGAATGGGAAAGAATGATAGAGGACAAATGTGTTACTTTCAGCCTCAAGAATCTTCTGTTAAAATATTCTGCAAGGTCAAAGACTCACCCTTTATAATCAAAACTTACATCCAAGCTTATATCTTCCTAGTGCAAATTACGCTCGAAGACTCCGAAGAAGGAGAAGACATACGTATACGTCAGACAGAGCTTGTCTTTGATTGGCTAATTCGTTTCTGCGGGTGCAGGCAGCCCTTGAGCTCGATTGCTCGATTCCTACGATTGGATTCAAACTTGGCAGTTAATTGGAGCAGAGCAACGCGCAACTTTTCGCGGAATTTTTTTCGAAAAACATTTTTTCGCGATGTGTTCATCACATTCAAAAAAAAAATCAGCGCATACTATGAGCTCCATATTTCACAGCAGTGTACCAAATTTCAATTCGATAAAATTAGTTTTGAATTTATTGGGAATTTGAAATTTCGTGGTTTTTTTCTCGATATCGTTGTTTTTTTGGTATAACTCGAGAAATACTTATTTAATCATGATGCTTGACAACTTTGAGCAAAATTCCGTGATGATCGTATCATCAGATCGATTTGAAAAAAAAAATTCGAATTCCTTTTTTGAAATATTCAATATTATGTAATCTTCTCATCTTATTATCCTCATAAAATTCTGTACGAACCTTCAAACTGATATTTTTCGATAACGTACTGGATTTCAATGCGATCTTATCTGTGTTTCTGCAAATATTGGGAACATAAAATTTTGAATGGGTTTATCTGCGGAGTGATTAGGTTGGGTTAAGTAACGTTAGGTTCAATAAGCCTTGTGCTTACTCCTCGTGAAAGCACTCAAAGCACTTTTGTGCTCCTAAGCACTGTGCTAGCAAGCACTTTATTAAGCCGGTGCTTAGTGCTTCGAGAATTTTTTGAGAAGGCTTAGTGCTTAGTAATTCGCAAAAGTGCTCCTAAGCTCCGCAAAGTGCTCCCGAGCACCGCAAAGTGCTCCCAAGCACCAAAGTGCTCCCGAGCACCGCGAAGTGCTCCCGAGCACTGCAGGGCTTCGAAGCACTTTTCGGGATTACTAAGCACTAAACCCTTCATGGACTTGTCGAAACAGGAAAATGTCGGGCTATCGCGTGATTGGAGTAGACAAAGACAACTAATATATCGGTTGTGTCTTGTGTCTGGTGTTTTGAGACATTCGACAAGGTATACAAGGATCCTCATTCGACACATTCGTGCTATATGTGTTTACGTTTAGTTTTGTGCTACTATTATATGAAAACAATAAAATGCTTTCAGAGTCGAAGTGTCAAAGCGTAAGCTTTCAGCTGGGAATGTCGAGGTAGAATATATGGTATTCTATCTCGATCATGGAGATATTAGAATTCCGTTCTGAAGAGTGTTAAAAAATCTCAAGGAATCCACTGACGTGAAGTCACGTGGATTATACTTATTAAATTTTCGTATTCGTATGTTACAGATTCCGGTTAACATTCAAAATTTCATTATTTTTTTTTCTATAATTTGGAACCTAATGATCTGATTGAAATGATATTTTGCATTCTTTGATGTAGTATGATTGCGTGTAGGTTCGAGAGAAATTCCGAGATTATCGCAAAATTAGAGTATTTAAGAAAATTATATTTCTTGAGCTTTACAGAGTTCTGGATGAGTGATTCAGGTCATTTATGGCAGATGCGACCAATTGAAATACTTAAATATCAATTGAATTAGATTATTTGCTTTAGGATGGGAAAAATAGAAATGAATATTGTTTTTTGAGCTCCTGATTAAACGAAGTTATGGGACAAACATATATAATTATGCTCACGTCAATAACACTGTAACTTCCCGACCGATTTTGTCTATAAACGAACTTAGCCGAGATATTTAGGCTACGAATCTATCCTGCAACTTTGCATGGCTCTAGATTTTTCGTTTGGAGAGTAATCGTGTTTACGGAAGTCCGAACAGCCAAACATCGATATGGATAACGGATTCATCATCAGGGAGTCAAACACATCAACTATTGGATTTCAATTCGATATTATCTGGGTTTTTTGAGAAATATTGGGAATATAATTTTGAATGGATACATCCGCGGAATGACTAGGCGGATTTAACCCATTTACGAATTATACCGTCGTAATACGTTTACCCATTCTAAATTTCATATTCCCAGTATTTCCAAAAATTAAGATCAAATTGAATCCAGTACTTCAATGAAAAATGACATGATTCAAAATTTTGTGGAGCCGAATTTTGAATTTTATTTCAATCTAACTAAACGATCATCACGAAATCGTACGAATTTGCTCATTAGCTTTCGTCAACAAGCCTAACGGCCGATAGTAAACACAATAACTTCCGAAAGGAACAACTAAGAAACTCGATATTTGTGAAGCCTCAATAACGTAGGCCGAATTCGTGACCACTCACCTAATGATTCTATATAACAATTCAAAATTTTAACACCCAAAATTTTCAAAAATACAGATAAGATCGAATTAAAATCCAGTTTTTGATGGAAAAATGACAACTTGAAGGTTCACACGGAATTTCGTGAGGCTAATATGATCAGAAGATCGCAGAATATTGAGTATTTGAAAATAAATATTATTTTTTTAGATTGTTTCAATGACACGATCATAACGAAATTTCGCACAAAGTTGCAAATCAGCATTTTCAAACTAGTTACCGAGTTTCACAATGATTGAGATTGTATTTTTTTAATTACTCCAGAAAAAATAACGATACTGAGTAAAAAAAAATCCTCCAAATATTTTTTCCCAATATCTCTGAGAATTATGAACATATCGATCTGAAATTTGGGTAACTGCTATGAAATATGGAGCTCAAGGTATAAGCAGATTTTTTTCAAATTTAGTGAACTGTTTCTGATAATGGAAATTTTTCTGAAAAAATTTCGAAAAAACTTTTTCAATCTTACAGGAAGTTGCGTGTCATTGTGCCAAGTTTCAATATCAGGAAAATAACCTAAAAATTTCGAATAGCTATAATGCTGAAACCGTTGGGTCGCTTGTGCCCATCAACGAACATAACCGCGGCATTCGGATGCTCGACCTATCCTCTAGTTTGCTCCGTTCGACAGATATAGGGTCCTTGGTTGGACGGCCGGCCGAACAGAATCGACTTTGACACCCGATCAGTGGTTATACCTAGTCGTTTGAGAGCATTCTCGGCTCAAAATTCGAAAATTACAGATAAACCAAACAGCAAACAAACGATAGCACGCCATTTCCTAGAACATGCGCGCAAAAACGAGTTCGCCGTAGGCCATTTCATGCAGATTTCATCAATAGAATCAAAGCTTGAATTGAAGGTTGAATTTGTAATGATGAGTTCAGAAAAAAATTGGCGTCATAAATTTCCTGATTTTGAATATAATAAAATTCATCAGTTTTTTCTCTTCAAAAACCTCATAGAGCGAGCAAAGTTTTGTTGAACCCACACTATTTATAGGAAGAGATACATGAGCATCGAGATGTTTAGTCAATATGTTCATCATGAACCATGATGTAATCAAAACATGGTGTGCTCATCTGTGATCGTATTCACCAATGATGACGTCACTTTTTTCATTCTAATTCAAAGCAAAAACATACATTTCCTTGGTTTTTAATCTTACAGAAGTCTCTTCTTTTTCAGATGAGCACATCAAGTTTTTTATATCATGATCATGTACATACACTTCCTAGAATTCTTTAAATTTTTTTTTCTGTTTTCACAGAATTTTTTCTAGTTCCATTTTCTTTTATATTTAACGACCTTCAATGGATCGTTTCGATTTTTACTTGTCCCTTTTTGGATCTTTTCCATTTTTTTCATTATTATTGTCCATCTGTGGATCCTTCATATTTCTGTTTTAGTCTTATCATTTTTTTTTCATACAAAACATAATAGTTCCCTTGAATATATAAGAAATCCGGAGTTCCCGACGTTCTTTGAATATTATATATAAGACGATATGGTTCCGAAAATTTGCACAATTCAAAAGAATACAATAAATAGATCTTGTTTTTGGTTGCAAGAATTTCTGATGATAGCAGATTTCTTGTGGTTGTGATTGGAATGATTTCGGTAATAGTCTACAACCTGATATAGCATTCAAAGTTTCATAGAACCTCATTTGAAGAAAATAGTTCTATTGAAACTTCCACTAAATATATCATGAACATCCACTCAGAAATATTCAAAAAAAAATTAATAAATTTCTACATGAATACGAAAACGAATAAATAGAGAACAAATCCTCATTGTTAGTTTGAAAAAACTATGATTGAATAACATACAATTCGAGTATAGTTCCGATCGTATCCTGTTGATTGAAATTTGGCAAATCGATCGGAAATTGATAGACTCGTCAAAGTTTGTTCAAACCATCTATAGTCTGAGAAAATAATATGAACTAAAAACAGCACTAGTACAGTATCTTTGAATGCTTTATACTTTATACAATCGAGTTTTTCCGTTCTTTCACATTTTTTTCTGTTTTCACTGATTGTTTTTCAGTTGCATTTTATCTTTATTCAGTGTCCTTCAATGGATCTTTTCGATTTTTCTTTGACTCTTTCTGAATGTTTTCTATTTTTTTGATTCTTTATGTCCATTTTCGGATCTTTCATATTTCTGTTTAAGTGTGATCTTTTTTTTCATACAACGGTTTTAAACTGTGTACATCATCATGGAAAAATATAGGGTGTTACATCTGAAAGAATAGAGAAAAAACAATTTGAAATTCTTCATATTTGGACATTGATAACGGACACCCTGTATAAGAGAAGTTGATTATTTGGGAACGATAACTAAGCAAATTCTCAGGTTAAAAGTAATCCTGATCAAATTCATGTTTCTATCGCTTCTGGAAATCGGTAAAGCGCTTTTACCGAACTACTGTTTCGTAGCAATTTTGCAGTTTTTTCTGAATCTGAAGATCCGTACCGTTGAAAAAATATCCCTTATATTTTGCGTCATGATAGAGGTATCAAAGAGCATTCAAAATATGCGAAAATATAAGGGGTGTTCCTCACACAAAATCACTCATTTGTTGAATAATTTTATTTGGGTACACCCTGTATATTGGAAAATAATTTCCTGAGATGCAGAATTGAAAGTAGGTACAAAGGGAATGCTTTCCATCTAAATTTCTGAAACGTCTGGTTTGGCAGCTATGGAAGCCTAACGCACTATTGCAGGACCCTGTATATAATATGTAAAGAAAGTCGGGAACTCCGAATTTTTTGAATATTTGAAGAAATTATTATCTTTTTGTATGAAAAAAAAATGATAAGACTAAAACAGAAATATAAATTCTCCGAAAATGGACATAATGAATCAAAAAATAGGAAAGATCCAGAAAGGGAACAAATGAAAATCGAAAAGATCGATTGAAGGACATTGAATAAAGTTGAAATGGAAGTGAAAACAGAAAAAATGTGAAAAAACTGAAAAACTCAATTGTATAACGTATAATGCATTCAAAGAAACTGTACTAGTGCTGTATTTAGTTCATATTATTTCCCCAGACTATAGATGGTTTGAACAAACTTCGACGATTCTGTCAATTTGCGATCGATTTGCCAAATTTCAATCAACAGGATACGATCGGTGCTCCATCATACTGAAACCACTTTTCATTTCGCATTTCCGTAGTTAACACTGCTAACATTCCGGGAAGAATGTTCTGAATGAAATTCAAATATGCAGCTCCATCTAAATTTCGAAAAAATGAGAGCCTATGACATGATTGCCGATTACTGCTCCCGAGACATTCAATGACCACCTGTGTTGATTATCTATTTCCCTTATTATTCTTGGATTTTCTACATAATAATAATGAAAATTGTGCCAATTGACGGCTCCGGAATTGTGGAAGGGTTCTTCATCACTGAATAAAACAAATTCAAAAAATGTAGGGTTCTGTTCAATTTGAAAACTTACTCAGTTACAGAAATTCAGACGGTTTTCAAAATCGCTATCGGAAAGCGCCTGGTGTATCTGAATGTGGTAGGCATGATAAATACTCATTTTGAGGATTCTTTGAACTGGACGCTAACTTATACTACAGGCTACACCAAGCGCCTTTTGGCTTGTGTGTGGATTTTCAGTTATATGCAGTAAAGCCTCGAGCCCTTTGTCTTCGTAAGTGGCCGATTTTATCATCTCTTCTTTTTTATACTTGACATCTCCTGTCTGTACTAATCTGTTTAAAAGCCTCCAAAAACTCGACTCATATGGATGTCTTCTATCGGGATATTCGACAGCATAGGATCTACTGGCTAATAAACAGTTTCTGTGGCACTGCCTCAACATGAAAATCATATCAACCATTTCATCTTCACCAAAATTCATCTCAGTTTATTGTATTCGGAAATGATTTCGAGCTCTGAATAACAATATTTGAATCATATTAACCCTTTCATCTTCACCAAAATTCATCTCAATTTATTGTATTTGGAAATAATTTTGAGCTCTGAATAACAATATTTTGATCAGTAATAATAATCGATGTACTTAATAACAGTTTCTGTAGCACTGCTCCGACATGAAAATCATATGAACCATTTCATTAATAATAAATTTTTGGATGCCGATAAAACTCTGTAATCGAATACAGAAATTACCAATAATACCTATGTATGTGTTACTTATTCGGACAAACATTATCATGTTTATGTTGAACTCTAAGGATTATAATTTTGGAAGGGTTTTAAAATTTTTTGAAAATTAGCCATTCAGTTTGGTTTCATTGTGTGACTCATTTAAAATATCCGTTAGTTATTATGTTCATTATTCCTGAAACTTTTGGTTGAAATGTCATTTTTCGTGTCTGGTGGATACAGGAGTGAAAATAATAACATGTATGGTTTTAAACTGTGTACATCATCATGGAATAGAATACAGGGATTACATTCGAAATAGAGAAAAAACAATTTGAAATTCTTCATATCTGGACATTGATAACGGACAACCTGTATAAGAGAGATTGATCATTTAGGAACGATGACTAGGCAAAATTTTGAGTTAAAAGAAATCCTGATAAAATTCATGTTTCTATCGCTTCCGGAAATCGGTAAAGGGCTTTTACCGAACTACTGTTTGGTAGAAATTTTGCAGTTTTTCTGAAAAATATCCCTCATATCTTGCGTCATGATAGAGGTATTGAAGAGCATTCAAAATATACGAAAATATAAGGGGTGTTTCATTTACAAAATCAATCATTTGTTGAATAATTTTATTTGGGAACACCCTGTATATTAGAGAATAATTTCCTGAGATGCAGAATTGAAAGTAGGTTTCATAGAAATTCTGCAGTTTTTTCTGATTAAGATCCGTACCGTTGGAAACATATCCCTAATATTTCGCATCATGGTAGAGATATTGAAGAGCATTGAAAAAATGCAAAAATATAAGGGGTGTTCCATTCAAAAAATCACTAATTTGTTGAAGAATTTTATTTGGGAATACCCTGTATATCAGAAATGAATTTCCTGAGATGCAGTATTGAAAGTACAAAGAGAATGATTTTCAACTAAATCCCCAAAACCTGTATAAGAAAATATAGTTCCGAAAATTTTTCACAATTCAAAAGATACAATGAGGAGATCTTTTTTTGTTGCAAGAATTTCTGATGATGGTAGATTTCTTTAGGTTATGATTGATTTGATTTCTGTAATAGTCTACAACCTGAGCATTCAGAGTTTCATAGAACCTCGTTTTAAGAAAATAGTTCTATTGAAACTTCCACTCTATATATCATGAACATCCACTCAGAAATATCCAACAAAATATTAAAAAATTTGTACATGAATACGAAAACGAATAAAAAGAGTACAGATCCCTATTGTTAGTTCGAAGAAACTATGATTGAATAACATATAATTTGAGAATGAATCCGATCTTATCCTGTTGATTGTGATTTTGCAAATCGATCGGAAATTGACAGACTCGTCAAAGTTTGTTCAAACTACCTATAGTCTGAGGAAATAATATGCACTAAATACAGCGCTAGTACAGTATCTTTGAATGCATTATACTTGATACAATCGAGTTTTTCAGTTCTTTCACATTTTTCTGTTTTCACTGATTTTTCTTCAGTTCCATTTTTATCTTTATTCAATGTCCTTCAATGGATCTTTTCGATTTTTATTGTCCTTCAATGGATCTTTTCGATTTTTATTGTCCTTTTCTAGATCTTTTCTATTTTTTCGATTCTTTATGTCCATTTTCGGATCTTTTATATTTCTGTTTTAGTCTTATCATTTTTTCCTACAATAATATAATAATTCCTTTGAAAATACAAAAAATTCGGAGTTCCCGACTTTCTTCACATATTATATATAAAACAAAATAGTTCCGAAAATTTTTCACAATTCAAAAGAATTTAATGAATAGATCTTTTTTTTTGTTGAAAAAATGTCTGATGATAGTAGATTTCTTGTGGTTGTGATTGGTTTCATTTTGGTAATAGTCTAAAATCTGATATAGCATTCATTCATAGAACCTCATTTGAAGAAAATAGTTCTATTGAAACTTCCACTGAATATATCATGAACATCCACTCAGAAATATCCAACAAAAAATTGATAAATTTGTGAATACGAAAACGAATAAATAGAGTACAAAACCTCATTGTTAGTTTGAAAAAACTATGATTGAATAACATATAATTCGAGTATAGATCCGATTGTATCCTGTTGATTGAAAATTTGCAAATCGATCGGAAATTGACACTCGTCAAAGTTTGTTCAAACTACCTATAGTCTGAGGAAATATTATATATATATATATATTTCGATTCACAGATCTGGGGAACTGAAAATTGTTCGCAGCGTCAACCTACAACGCGTCAAATCTACCTAGATAATGACCGCACATCTGCAGGCCACTTATACTCCATTCACTTTTATAATCACAGACCAACAAGACAAATCACTTCATCATTTGCGAGAATCGCGTCTCTCCGACCTTGAGAAATATAACAGACATAACCACACTTTCTTCTTCCTCGAAACAGCTGTCAAATTGAATACTTGATTTCGGAATATCTAAAATCGAAATGTAAAAACGGATTTGTCGGGATTCAGGAATCACAAAATCAAAATCAGACTAAGATTTTTCGATGAAACCATTTGAAAAGCAAATTTCCAACACCAAAGCGAGTGTTTTATAACACCTCAAACTCCTGTAGAAGAACTCTGTTGGAGTAAATGAAAATTTTGGAAAAATGTTATGTAAAACCCTTTTACCTTAATCAGAGAATCTTTGAAGTTTCACATCAAATGAGATTCATTTCAATATAAAATCAAATTATGAATAGACCAACTTTGTTCGATTCCAATCCTAGTGTTAGTGCAATCCGGTGCAATCATATACAATTTTATTAGACATTCCATCGTTTTAATTGAATAATGGAGGTTGCAATGCTTTTACTTCAGTTGCAATTCCTTTATATTATATAAAATCAAAAAACTGTTTGGATTATATTCTTAAATGGAACAGATACGAAATTATTCATCAATTAATAGGATGAAAAATTCATTTTGTTTACATGTTTATAACCTCTTCAAGCGAGTCCGAAAACGGCGAGAGTGACGTAATCCTATTCCTGCAATATGATTGGCACCCCAAAGCACCCCAAACGCCTACTAAAATTCTGATGAGCTCGATTCAGGGTCATATCTGCGTTGACATAGATTTCCTGAGTAAATGACGCGAGTGGTTTATCTGGTTGATCTGTGTTTATAATGTAGCCCGGTTGGCCATGACATCGTGACAGATTTCACCGTGTATATTTTGAAAATGTTAGGTTTTAGTCATTTTCCTGTCAGATAACTATGCAACGTTGTCCTCTCTACAAAGAGGTCGTAGTAATTACTTATTTTTCAAATGTCAATCTACATTGATAAAGTAATGAAATTGAGAAAATATTATTTGAATTCAATGATTCCAAAGACCTGGCGAATGTTGAAGAAACTTTTGTCTCTGTTAATACTGGAAATATTTCACGTATATAAACATGGTTGGAAGATTCAGTTATGCTTTTTTCTTGTACGGAAATCAAGAATCGAGTGTTTTGGAATTTTACTGAAAAATGATGGATAGAGTAATTCGTTACTTTGTGAGAGTTCATTACAAAAAAAAATAAAAGCACCCGAATAACCCTGCAGTAAAACTTCTAAACGAACCAACAAACCTATGGAATTCCCTACTTTTCGAAATTCTCAAGAAATAAGCCTGCAGAAGACATTTAAATACATTATTGCACAACTAGAAATACTCCAGTATCAAAATGAAGTAGTAGGTACTAAAATCTGTCATCTTGAAAGAACTAACTCAATTTTAAGTTCTTAGGAATCTGTGTGAACGATACACTGAATTGGGAAGAACATATTTCTAAACTGGGATGCAGTTTAGCTTCAGTCTGTTATCTTTGGGTGTAATGACAAGATATCTGGATAAATTCTCCATGAAATCTATCTATCTATCATGCAGTATTCGAGTCAAAACCAAGATATGGAATTATATTTTATGGACATACTTTGGAGTCAATTCAAATATTCAATCTCCAGAAAAGGGCACTCTGAATAATTCTCAAACTAAAATACAGAGAGACATGTAGATAAATTCAGGAAAAATGAAGTACTCAATATTACAGCGGCTATGCACAAACAAGTATGTCCGATTTTGTCTTGAAAATAAGGAATATATTTGAACTGAACTCATCCGATATTTATAATACAAGAAAAACAAACCTAAAATGTTTCACTCACAGAAAAACATCTACGGAGAAAGGACCGAAATATGTATGCATCAAGTAATTCAATATAATGCCAGACATGAAAAGAATAAAACTAGAATAAAATCTTATAGAAAGATAATATACCTACAATATTGCAGACTTTTTGAAGGGGGCTAAAACTTGGGAGGAGACAACATCTGAAAAGCAGCTTATTTCTTGTTTGATGTTATTTCTTTCAAAGAAAACTTCGTTAATCTTAGTAAAATAGTCATGAAAATGAAGTAATTTCATTTGAGAATTTATTATGTCCTGAGGCAATGAATCGTCAACCAAATATGCTCTTGAGCGAAGATATGAATTTAGCGTAGAATGTCACTGTGAAAATCTTTCATACATTTTATTATATTTTCTTGTGAATCTTGCATGCTCAGTAAAATAGCCATAAATGTAATATTAATTTCAATGAGATCTTATTTATTCATGGCAGGCAATGTCACATGTATATAAGTAATAATTATATAACCATCGTACAAAGAAAAACATAAAATCAATCACTTAAAACATTAGGGACATTCAAAATTAGAAACAATGGGAAGAAATAAGATATATTCTGTGTGATTCATAATGTAATTTCCTTCTATAATTTCAATGGCTTACAAGACATAATTTTTGAACATTATTTAATTAGTAATTTTTCGAAAGAATTGTTAATACTTCTATACAATTAGAAAAACTTCACTAATATGAATGAGATTGCACACATGAAAGAGTTCAGGTGAAAACTTCTGATGTAAGCAGTAATAATAAATCCAAACAAGTCTACTTATTGAGGCTATGAATGCAATCATTAATAAAGATTTGTTTGTAATTCCTTCACATAATATATTTAGATATAATTTTTTTGTCTTCAAAGTACCACATCCTGAATGACAATTTTATTAATAACATCAATTAGCATATAAAGGATTGGAAACGAAGATTTGAGAAAACGGTAACACAATAAAGAAATTGTTTTTGAATACATAAAATTTCAATAATTTTTTTCATCACAAAACATTATTTTCAAACATCGTTACATGTAAATGATCTTTTTGAGGAAGTGCATTAGGTTCTTTGATGTATCAAACAATCTAGCATGTTCGAAGCAATTGTAGTTTTTGGAAAAGAGATTTGAACAGGGCACCATACATTTTTACCTATGATACAAGAGCACAAAGATAAGAACCTCTCTGAATAAGTATAGATATTGGAATTTTTCAAATAGGTTGACATATTTATGATGGTCGGCATCTCCTTCAGGAACAAAATTTCATCTTTCTTTTGGATTGAGACTGACAAAATATCCTGGAATCATTGCTGCTTTCTTTTTGACGATTTGGGTAGCTCGGAGCTACCCCCACGCATGAAATTTGTTAACAAATTTCATGCACGGGGGCAGCTCCGAGCTAGTAACTGCAAGAGAAAAGGAGATAAAAAATCAGCAGGAAATAGTAAATAATATAACCTATATTTGGTCTTTCGACCAGATCTGTCCCTCCAAGCAATTATTTTTCAGATCCTCAGGTTTTATGAAGAACGCTTCATGTCCCTCATATTGAGAAATCCTGTCCCAAAGATTCCTAATTGCTTATTTCTCTATCCAGCTGGTTTGCAGCAACTTCTTCTTCCATAGTATAGGCTTTCTGTCATTTTGTTTGATTCAGTTGAACGTCTTTGATCGTAGAAAATCTTCAATATAGTACTGATTGAATAAGGAGGGTATTCGACATTTTTGCAACACTAGAAAATCTTACAATTAGGTCTTCCACACTGTCGGATAGATAGTTCGGTTGAAAAAGGCAGTTCTATCTTTAAGGAGATCGGATACTCTACACTAGTGATGTTCCTTTCGGAGTTTTTGAACCTCCATCCATTTTGAATTTCACCTTTTTAAGTTGAAGAGACGAGCTCTCAGAATTTCCTCTACATATTATTCCATATCCATTAGATCATTGTTTGAGTCAGAATCATCCTCAGAAAATTCTGAATCTGAATCAGATTCCTCCAATGAAATAATGAATGGAGGAATATCTGCTATTGGAAGATTACCCATGTGTTTCGTCCAGTCCTCTGTGATGAGTCTTTCACAATGTGAATAAAAATTTTGCCACATATCTGTTGTACATTTTGAAAGAGCCAAACTCCATAAATTCAACACTCTATCCTTTGTATAGGGATGCGAATTTTGGTTCTTGTTATAAAAATTCTTACAAAACGCCCATGCCATTTCAATAGGACTACATATCGTCTCTGTTTGTCAGTTCGATGAGGTAAAATCAAATTCCAAAGTTGTTTTTTAGTAAAATTTTGATTAAAATCAATCTTATTTTTAACCAACCAATCCTGCATCCCACTCTTTTTGCTGGAAAATGTGGGTGTTTTATCCAATTGTACCGAATGATATAGTGCATTGTCCACTACCCCCACACATTTCACAGGAATCTTAGCTAAAGATGGAATCAATTGTTTAATAACCCAATTTTGAAAGATTTCACTGGTCATAGTCTTGTGATAGTCACGGTCATTGTTTTTTGAATCTAAAATGAAATCACAACCCTCTAAAGACCCAAATTTACTTCCTGCGTGTAGAACGGTGAAACATTTTCCTTCTGACTTAATATTGGATGGATTGCTCATCATATCAGACTCATGTGTCCATCGACGAACTGAAGTACCGTTTTGGTAAATCCAAGTTGCATCTAGAAACAGAAATCTGATATTTTCATCCAACGATTTAAACTGTAAAAATTTGCGCAGGAAAGTAATTTTCGCTGCAACATGTTTTTGTTCACATAAAATTTTTCGTTCATTAACCCTTTTATATTTGTAACCCATTGATTTTAAAATTTTAAAAAGTGATGTCCGTCCTCCGTTATATTCCAAATGTTCCTTTGCAAAAGTGAGTAGTGTATTAATCGAAAAGTGTTCATTTCTCAAATTATAATTCCAAATTTGTCGTTGCAGATCTTTTTTCAAAATAAAGTCTGTAATCAGTGTCATTTTGGGTGCTCCAATAGAAGGAAATTCTTTGTCGTCTCTTTCACTTAAAATCTTCCTTATTGAGTTGATGTGCAGTTGAAAAATAAATATCTATTCATATAAAATATAATTCCTTGGTTTTCACTCACATACGTCGAAAATGTTGGATAGCTTGTGTTGAATTATTGATTCCAAATTATCAGGGTTACTATCAGAATAAGCAGATTTCAATTCTACATAGCACTTCCTGATACTTTGCCTCTGCTTCTTCAAAACTACCTTCGGCATTTTTAGTTTGCAAGCGTTATTATCACAGATCAACCAGATAAACCACTCGCGTCATTTACTTAGGAAATCTATGTCAACGCAGATATGACCCTGAATCGAGCTAATCAGAATTTTAGTAGGCGTTTGGGGTGCTTTGGGGTGCCAATCAGATTGCAGGAATAGAATTACGTCACTCTCGCCGTTTTCGGACTCGCTTGAAGAGGTTATAAACATGTAAACAAACTGAAATGAAATTTTCATCCTATTAATTGATGAATAATTTCGTATCTGTTCCATTTAAGAATATAATCCAAACAGTTTTTTACAACCAAATCAATTGTTTAGTCATCTTTGAGGTTCTATTTTAAGATGACAGTCCTCATTAAATGCCTTAATTATACCACAAGAAATGGAATCGAACTTAGGTGGACTCATTCATAATGTTCATTTTATGTTAATAATATAAAGGAATTGCAACTGAAGTAAAAGCATTACAACCGCCATTATCCAATTAAAACGATGGGATGTCTAATAAAATTGTATATGATTGCACAAACACTAGGATTGGAATCGAACAAAGTTGGTCTATTCATAATTTGATTTTATATTGAAATGAATCTCATTTGATGTGAAACTACAAAGATTCTCTGATAAAGGTAAACGGGTTTTCCGTAACATTTCTCCAAAGTTTTCATTTACTTCAACAGAGTTCTTCTACAGGAGTTTGAGGTGTGACAAAACACTCGCTTTGGTGTTGGAAATTTGCTTTTCAAATGGTTTCATCGAAAAATCTTAGTCTGATTTTGATTTTGTGATTCCTGAATCCCGACAAATCCGTTTTTACATTTCGATTTTAGATATTCCAAAATCAAGTATTCAATTTGACAGCTGTTTCGAGGAAGAAGAAAGTGTGGTTATAATAATAATAATGTTTATTCAGATTAGAAAGAACAAAATATAAAAGAACATTAATTTTCAGTAAATTAAACTCTGAACAAACAATTCAATCCACATGGATAGAATATCCGCCCGTGGATTTACATTATGGACAACATTAGTTCAACTCAAATCATGAACATTCCTACAAAAAAGTTACAATAAAGAGAAAGTTTAACAAATTCCAATTTGAAAAGTGTTGCTATTTTTCAAATCAATCTGTGAGTGTATACAGAGCCTAGGTGTTGAATCGATATATTTACGCAGTTTTTTCTTGAATACTGTTGGAATTATAATCTTTTTCAAATTTACCGGTAAATTATTGAAAATTTGCGGTCCCAAAAATATATTACTCCGCTGTCCTATTGTTTTGTTTATTTTAGGTACCATCGTAGAATAAAGCTTATATCGGGTGTTATGTATATGTTTTATTTGTTGATTTTTATGAATTTGACTGTGGTGATTTATCATGAGTGACTGGTAAAATAACTGTCTCAAGTCATATAATCCACTCTCAGTATAAAGCAAGTCTGAGGAATATCTAAACGGCTTGAAAAACATTACCTTCAATATCCATCTCTGTGTCGTTTCAATTTTTTTTAAATGAACATTCATCAATCCTCCCCATGCTAGATTCCCATATGTTAAGTGTGACTGGACTAGTGCATAATACAACACTTTCATTTGGTCAGTTGTACAAAATGTTCTGAAAAATTTGAATCTAGGAATGAGGGACCTTAGCTTTTTCACAATTTTATCTGCTTGTTTTTTCCACTGAAGTCTATGATCGATATATATTCCCAAATATTTCACAGTATCTGCGGCTGTTATTACTATAGGTGGGCTATGAGTGGTTGATATATTCAAATTCAAATTAGGCAACTGAGGTCAGTATCGGGTATAGCTGGTGAAAGCAACAAATTTAGTTTTCTCGACATTTATGGTAAGTACTTTATAATTTAAAAACTCAATAATTTGTGCAAAGTCCACTTCAATTCTCTTTTTCAGGTTGCCCCAGGAAGTGTCTTGGTAGATTATAGCAGTATCATCAGCAAAACTAAGGATATTACCAACCGATGGTAAGTCAAAGAGATCATTTATATAAATGATAAAAAGTAATGGCCCAAGCACTGTACCTTGAGGTACACCATATTTTACTTCCCTGAATCTTCCCACTTCATCCCCAATTTTGACAGCTTGTAATCTGTGACTTAAATAGCTTTCCATTAATTTCAAAGATTGACCTCTAAAACCTATTCTCTCTAATGACAATAATAACTCATGATGACTTACTGTGTCGAACGCTTTGGCGAGGTCGATGAATACACAGGTGGTTGGTATCTTGTCATCAATAGCTTTATATATTTTACCTGTCAAATATGCTATTGCATTCTGCGTCGACCTGCCCGCTCTAAAGCCATATTGTTGATCTGAAATCAGGCCGTATTTGTCTAAAAATTTAGTTATTCTAACTTTTAACACTTTTTCAAATATTTTAGATATTACAGGAGATATTGAAATTGGTCGGTAATTCGAGCATAATGATCTGTCCCCAGACTCATATAAAGGTACCACAATTGATTTTTTCAGAACATCAGGATATTGTCCCATCTCAATTGCCCTATTGATAACAAATGTAATGGGTGTAGCTATGAACTCTGCTGTATTTTTTAATATTTCTGTGTTATCTTATCTATTCCCGCTGATTTACTGTTTTTTAAAGAATGTATTATTTTTATTACTTCATCTTCATCAGTTTCCATTATAACGATTGAGTTTACATTTCTTTTTAGTTTGAATTTAACGCTGGTACTTTTTATTTCTTTTGCCAATTTTTCACCGATATCTATAAAAAACTCATTAAACACATCTGGCAATTCTTTTTTATCAGTTATTTTTTGTCCTACGTTATTTGCCACAGATGTTGGTTGCATTAAGGGCGTTTTCCGGTCAAGATTTCTTAGGACTTTCCAAAGTTGATCTGGATTTTTTGCATTACTATTGATTTCATTTCTATAATACTCAATTTTCTTTTCGCAATTAGTTGTTTGAGGGTGCAATTGTATCTTTTTAATTCATTTGTCAGTATAATATTATTTGGATTATTTTTACATTTTTTATAGATTTCATTTTTGTAGTTAATTGACTTAATCAGTCCCTTGGTGATCCATGGAGTGCGTTTTCTTTCATTTCTAGAAATATTAACTATGTACTTACTTTGTTCTATGAGCCGTGAAAAAATTTCAAAAAACACATCCATTGAGTGGTGACTGTCATTCTTATCTATAACACTACTCCATGTTTCATTTTTAAGTAAGTGTCTAAGTTTCTTAAAATTTACAAATTCCCTACTTTGATCATACTTAATACTTTTTCCACAGTTTTCAGGAAAAGCAATCTGAACCACCACCGGTTTATGATCTGTGATCAAATGATCAACTACCATGGAACATACAGTATCCAACTGTATGGATCCCTTCAACATTATATGATCATAACAAGCTTTCTCTCTAGTTGGTGAGTTTATAGTTGACAAATAACCATATTCACTTAAAATGTTCAAATATTCTTCCCTGTTAGTAGAATCAATTATTAAGTCTATATTTAAGTCACCAACTATTAATGAAACTTTACTCTTTGGCCTATTTTCTTGTAAAAACTTTTCTAGATCTGTAATAAATTCCGAAGGACACAGAGATGGAGATCTGTAAACTGCAAGTATATTTATCCCCACAGAATGAAACCCCAGGCGAAAAAGAACGGCATTTACAGGACCGATTTTGACAAACTCGTATTCCAGATCTATACCATTTTTCACATAAACTAATATGCCATCATTTTTGTTGAGATCCCCTGAATTATAAATCGATGTATAACCCTGCATATTAAATAAATTTTTATCCCAAATTTTTAAAGTTTCTGTTAATATTAAACAATCTATATTTCCCAAACACCCATCAATGAAAACCTTAAATTCATCAATATTCTTACTCACACTTCTTATATTATTATGTAACAATGTGAAGCAATTTGAATTTTTATTACTCACAGATTCCCAAAATTCCTTGGAAGACACTATCTTATCATTTACATTGAAATTTTTAATGTAACTTTCCATAAAAAAAAAATGATTCCAGCTATTAATAAACCATTATCTACATCTACGTTATTATTGATCTAGGTGTTCTAGATCTTTTTCGGATTTAACATGAAGTGGTCTTGCTGATTCCGTTTTCCTGAGGAATATTTTCCCATCTTTCACCCACACATAAGCATACTGATGCTCCCTCCTGAAATTCCTGGCCTTGGCATACAGTTCTTGTTTATAACGTGGCAAATCTTCATTGAAATAAACCATGTTTTCCTGCTGAAACCCACAGTACTGCATCTTCAGTGTTCCGTGAGCTTTTCGCTGTTCTAATATTCTCCTCCTTGTATCTTCATTCTTCAGCTTGATCAGGATTGGCACATTCAGTTTTCTAGAAATTCGTGTTGACAAGAATTCCTCTCTACTTATGTCAACATTTATAGTTTTAATAATTTTTTGAACTAACTCTTTGGTATTTTCTGATTCTTGAGTGGGCACATTTGTGAGTATGATATTTTTGTTTCTACTTTCAAGTTCAATTTCTTCCATTCTCTCTTCCAAAGCTCTTATCCTCGTATTAGCAATATCTAATTTTTTCTGCTCCCCCTTCAATTTTTCCTTAGTCAATTTGTTTTCCTCTCCTCGAATGAATCCGACAAAAACTGAAGAGTCTGACTGATCTCTCTACGGAAAATCTGCATATCCTCTGTAACCCTTTCATGATTACTTCTCATTTCTCTCAAAATGTCCCCAATTGTGATTTTCTCATCTTCATCAACGTTGTCTTCCTCATCCGAACTCATTTCTCGAATAATAGATTGTCTTCTATTTTTGGTGCATCCTGTACACTCCCATGAAGTATTTGACTTAACCATTTCTTTTATTTGGGTTTTTTGCAAGCCAGTACAATCCTCACAGGTCCATTTATGACAACGGCCGGAACATAGTACCTTGTAATCAGTTTTGGAAAATTTTTTATTACATTTTCCGCAATTTGCCTGTTCCGCCACTGCCGATGACTGTTTATTGGATCTTCCCATGTTTTAGCACCAATTTATGCCGAGTCCTTATCTCAAATTTTCCAGCAGTGTATTGTTTCACATATGTGTGAAACAATTTACGATAATTCCTGAGATGGAAAACATCAACAATTATTCTTCTCTATATGACTCCAATTCAGCTAACATTCACCACCAAATATATCGTTAGTACGAAAAATCTTCAGCTTTCCAACAATGTCAAATTCACTGCAATATTTCCACTTTCCCCTAACAAAATCGAGAAAACAACGAGAACGCACCAAATAACGTGTTATCCATACATCTGAACATGATATCAATGTTCTGTTATATTTCTCAAGGTCGGAGAGACGCGATTCCCGCAAACGATGAAGTGATTTGTCTTGTTAGTCTGTGGTTATTATGCTGAGATTTAGAAATCTAGAATCGATTGATATTGATAATAGTAGAAATTGAAATTTGGCAACGTCCTTTGACATTGCCGATATTTCATGAGTGCCAACCTGCGTCAGTTTTAAGGGAAAAAACTTGATAAACCTAAATCATGGTCAACTGGGCTGCATTATAAAAGTGAATGGAGTATACATAAACGAGGATAGCTTTGTTATTGCGGAATTATTCATGCACCAATACGATTAGCATTCGTTAATATACGGATTCCCACCGAGAGGTTCCTCGATCAATATCTCGAAAAACAAAATAGTAACGACTTTCCTGAAATTTTGTACTTGGAAAATTGTAAAAAGTACACAACTATACGGTTTAAATTGAGTAAATGCATGGTAATTTTTGTGATTCATTCTGTTCAGAAGCATTTTCAAAAGATGTTTATTAATACAATTCAATATATCGAGAATAAAACCAATATATTCCTTCACAGAATCTTAATTTTTGAAGTAATTTCCTACTCACTACCCACTCATGCGATCAAATTTAAACTTGATAACTACTTGGAAAATATCAACGCGCAACTGCCTGCAAAATTTTCTTGGATGGTAGTGAATTGAAAAAAAAACCCAAATTTTTGTTCAAAAAAGTTTTTTTTCTGAAACTCATCAGATTTCAATTGAATTTTTCAATTCGATATTATCTGCGTTTTTTTGAGAAATATTGGAAATATAAAATTTTGAATCGATATATCCTCGGAATCATTGTGCGGATTTAACCCATTCACGAATTATACCTTCGTAATATGTATACCCATTCTAAATTTCATATTCCCAGTATTGGCATAAATTAAGATCAAATCGAATTGAATCCAGTACTTCAATGAAAAATTACATGATTCAAATATAAAATTTGTGGAAACAAAATTTTGAATTTTATTTCAATCTAACTAAACGATCATCAAGAAGTCGTACAAATTTGCTCTTAAGCTTTCGTTAACCAGCCTAACGGCCGATATTGAACACAATAACTTCTGAAAGAAACAACTTAGAAACTCGATATTTGTGAAGCCTCAATTACGTATGCCGAATTCGTGACCAGTCACCCAATGATTCCGCAGATATAGCCATTCAAAATTTTAACACCCAATATTTTCAATAATCTAGGATAATTCGTAGGATTGGAATAGGTCGGAAATAAGACACTTATTCATTCCTTCAAGCGACGTTTCTCAACTATTTTGTTGCTTCTTCGAACTCTATAATCATAAAACAGTTTAAAACATAATTAAATCAACACAGTGTAATATTTCCAAACTTATTCTCTTACCTCGGAAGCAGTTACTGTCCTGTCAATGTTTCCATATAATGTCATACAATTTCGATCTCAAGAATCTTGGGTTCTATTGATCTGTAAGTCAGCTCATTGAAACAGTATTTTCATCGATATTAAATCAGGAAGGTACACAAAAAAAAATTTTCAAAAATACAGATGAGATCGAATTAAAATCTAGTATTTGATTGAAAAATGACAACTCGAAGGTTCACGCGGAATTTCGTGAGGATAATATGATCAGAAGATCGCAAAATATTGAATATTTGTAAAAAAAAAAATTTTTTCAGATTGTTCTAATGACACGATCATCACGAAATTCCACACAAAGTTGCAAATCAGCATTTTCAAACTAGTTACCAAGATTCACAATAATTGAAATTTAGTTTTTTGAGTCATTCCGAAAAAAATAACGATACTGAGTAAAAAACCATCCAAAATTGCCTCCGAATATTTTTTCCGAATATCTCTGAGAATTATGAACATATCGAACTGAAATTTGGCACACTGCTATGAAATATGTTGTTCAAGATATAAGCAGATTTTTTTCAATTGTAGTGAACTGTTTCCGATAATGGAAGTTTTTGTTAAAAAATGTTAAAAACATTTTTTCAATCTTACTGACGATACGATCTCAACAAAATTTTGCAGGAAGTTGCGTGTCATTGTGCCCCAACTAAGTGCCAAGTTTCAATATTAGGGAAATAACCTCAAAATTTCAAATAGCTATAACGCTCAAACCGTTGGGCCGCTTGTGACCATCAACGAACATAACCGCGGCATTCGGATGCTCGACCTATCCTGAAAGTTTTAAGCCTCTAGTTTGCTCCGTTCGACAGATATTGGGTCCTCGAACAGAATCGACTTTGACACCGGATCAGTGGGTTCAACCTAGTCGTTTGAGACCAAAATTCGAAAATTGCAGACAAACCAAACACCAAACAAACGATAGCACGCTATTCCCTAGAACATTCGCGAAAAAACGAGTTCGCCGTAGGCCATGCACTCTCTGAGCCATGTCTTTATGTTTCCATTATTTCGACAGCATATTATTATGGCGAAAACTATATTTTGGAAGTACTCACTAATGAAGAATCCGTAGTCAAATTCGATTCTGTCCAGTCGTAAACACGATAAAACTCGAAGGAGAAAAGCTCTGTTCGGGTTCCAAATTATGGTCGGTCCTAGGATGGTTTTCCGACTTCGAAAAACCGAAATGCCAAAATTACTGATAATTGGCTGAAAAAGTCTTGAAGTCAAAGTTTCATACTAAAAAGTGCTTAGTGCTCGATGCTCGTGTAAACGAATAACTTTTTGAAAGTGCTTGGTAATCGCGAGCATTAAACAAAAAATGAGTACTAAGTACTCGAGATTCCGGAGCACTTTTCGAAAGGGCTTAGTGCTTTGTGCTCGGAGCACTTTCCATCAGTGCTCGGCACAGCTCTGTTCAGAATGGCTGCAATAGATTTATATCGATTCAATTCGAACAGAACAAAGGGTTAAAGCTGACAAAATATTCAATTAATTTTTTTGCATTCGAGTAAATCAGTATAGGGTAGAAATTACTGAAATTCTAATTACTTTTCTGAAGTCCTATTGGCTGATCTTTTAATATGATCATTTATAGGTCGAAAGAAAGTTTGAAAAGATGTTCCCTGAAAAAGTCTCTTTCATTTCCAATTGGAAGGCAGTTATAAATAATTCAATATCAATCAGAAGGCAGTATGTAAATTTGGATACAGATAAACTACTTCTTGATTTACTTCAATCAGATGCCATAAAGGATGATGAGTTAGTACTTTACAGATCAGCACTTTATCATACAATTTTCTGGTCTTTTTTTATACCTATGAATATTATTCAATTCTTGTTTCAATTTCAGATTATAAAATCTGTTTGATGCTTAGCTCACTCATATCCTCACTTCCATATAGATCGAGACATACATATGGGAAGAGTCGCTAGCAGTGGAAACCCACTATAACAGGTTCAAGAAAAATGCTTTTATTTTGAGAGTAGAAGTGAGTTCGACAACATAAAAAATCCGTAGCAATAATGTTTTTTCTTTTCTCTTTTCCAGTGGTTTTTGTTATCACTGAAACAATTTTAACATTCATGATAATTCATTGACATGTCATTTTCTTATTCTTTCAGTTTGCTGGAGACATTGCATATAAATTAAGAAGTAGAACAGAAAAACTTGAAGCCTTAGAAATACCTCTCCATTCCTTCATTGTTGTTGAAGGCAATGGTACGACAATTCAACACGTATATTTGTATATGTATTAGTGGTCACCTTAACAATGTAGGAACTATGATGAAGGCTATAGATCCATGTTTCAAAACATATCATGCTTTTCATCTGAAATATTAGATTGAATGTGAACATATATGGTTATTTATACAGTATGCCATTTATCGAATTAAAACTAAATTGGACTTTCCTATTCCTTTAATACTAGATGTAGACATCATCAGTAAGACCAGTGAAAACTTACATGATTCGATTAATCTCAAAAAAGTTGTTTATTTTGTCTCTCAGAAAAACATATTTTGTTTTTGTTAAGACAGTTCCCTGTTTGTTTCACTCTTCACCAGTCAACTTCATGAATGATTTTATTTTATATATTCAAGGTGTTTATATAATGTTTACATACGAAAGGTATCAAGTAATATTCTTTATTATTCCATACTTGTTTTTTGACTTAAATTTTTATTGGGTAATATTTTCTTCATATTGCATACTTGAAGAGTTTGTCCTTTTTTTCTGAGAATATAGAGTTATTTATTCCGAATCAAAACCTTTCCACAAGTACTCTGATTCTATACAAGCAGATTTTCTGCATGCCTCAAAAGACTTCAGTGCGTTAAAAAACATTTGCCCAGTCATCACAGCACAATCAATTTCAAACAAAACTCTGGCCATGTTACATTTACCTCTGAGGAATCTCTCGTTGCTACCAATAAAAGATATTCAAATGTTTCTGAATAAATTCTTATTAATGAAGATCTGACTAATTATGATGAAATATTTAATTTTGTTGTTACATTTTTTACAAATTTTTACAAGAACACAGATTATACGCGAAAATCAATTCAAGAGGTTGTATAAAGTATACTCATATATTGATTTCTGATATATTCTCAAAAATTAAGAATCAAATTGATCTACATGAATAATCATTACAACAGGACTTTTTGTTGAACAATGTGTACAATTGACTGTAGCAAAATATTAGACAGCGTCCACCCCCAAAATATTCATATTCATAAATATGTACCTATATCTGAAGAAAATAAGAAAATGTTATGTGGAAAGATTATAATTTCTGATTGCATAAATAATTGAATACACAAATCAACCCATAATACTATTTTTCTGTTTTATTGAAGTTGGTCTATCTTGAAATGAAAATTATGAGATGAAACAGGAAACACAAACCGTTATGCCAGTTTTGCTAGTCAAGGATATATTTGATTCATATTAAAAAATATTTTTTTTTTCATGGAAAATTTTCTTTGACTTATCGGAAATACCAGAATTTCTTTTGATGGAATTTAAAATATATATAAAACAATTGAAGTTATGACTATAAACTAGAAAACACGATAAAGCAGTCAAGGTAGTTTTAGATAAACCTCGTTTCGCCAGAAAAGAAATGTGATAATATTCAGTATGTCTCGTATTTATATATTTTTTTTCTTGGGGGTTCAAAAGTCTGATTGGTGATGGCGAATTGAAAATAAAAAAAAATTCCTGGAAAATCACAGAATTGTATCAAAGAAGCCGCACTTCACACAAAAATTGATGAAGCGCAAAAAACTCTTGTTGAACATAGGGGTAAGCACAGATGCTGACGCGCGACAGTAATTATTATTTTATGACCTGAAGGCGGCATCTTTGAATATGCCGACGCCCGACAGAAATATTTATGACTTAATTGCGGCACGCTTGAACCTAGCAATATTTATATTTTTTTCACCTTAAATGAAAGTTTTGCTGATCTTGTGATTATTTTAGGCTTAGTACGCAAATCCAAGGCCAGCAATATTTAATATTTATGTTTCAAGATTCCTCAGCATCATTGTGGGGCGTATAAATGAAAATCGAGTTGTGATCTTCCGAATTGTTTCGCCTGGCGCTCTCATTTTTTATATTTCGATATTTATTGGTGCCCCTGCGGAGCTCGCGCTCGTGGCAAGTGCCACCTCTGCCACGCCCTAGATAACTTATTATAAAGATTAAAATTTTTGAAAAAACTTCATTCCAGCCAATAAAATAGAAATTTCAAGAATTTCAGAAGTTATAAGAATAACGGATCCTTTATGTGATTATAGATGGTGTTACGTTTATAAAGTACCTTCGGATAAAATATTGAAGAAAAACATATATAAAAATTCGACAATAAAATTGTACTACCACTCTTCTTATATTATGATGACTTTTAGTCTGGAAATCCACTGAAAACACCGCCGGTGTTCACAAAGTATAGGAAGTGTTCACTTACTAAATAAGAAAGTTTTTCAGGATTTTTATCGAGATTTGAAACATCTAGAGAAAAATGGTGTTGAGATCGATATTGGTGAAAAAAAGATAAAAGTTTATTTCGTTTTATTTGCAATTGTGGGTGATAACCTAGGTCTTAATTCAATTTGTGGTGTCTGAAAGCTTCGAAGCAAACTATTTTTGTACATTCTGTTATTCTTCTAAAAACATTTGTCGGACTATGTGCAATGAAGGTGGCACAACTATAAGAGATTCATCTAATTGCTCGAATGATTTAAGAACATCAACTAATGGAATCAAAGAGTATTGTTTATTCAATGACTTGGACAACTATCATCATACATCGAACGTGTCTTTTGATGTGATGCATGATTCATTAGAATGAATTTGTCGCTATGAGATGGCTCTAATTCTCAATGAAATAATTTGTTTGAAGAAATACGTCAAATCAGAACATCTCAATGAAAGAATCAAATATTTTGATTATGATTGTACTGTGGATTCTGGTAATAAAATACCACAAATAGTAGATAAGTACACATATTGAAAAAAAAAATTTTCTGTTGTGTCGGCTTCTGAAATATTGTCCTTTGTAATATACTTTCCGTTCCTTGTGTCCGGGTTGATAAATTTTGATGATCAAGTTTGGTCTTTTTATTTGATATTATTCTTTCAAGCACGAAATCAACCATTTTGAAATATCCTATTTGAGATACCTTATAACACCACTTTCTTAAATAAAATTTATTCAGGTACTCCGAGCGGAATCTTTGGAAGGCTTTAAAATTAAAACCAATGGATGTATTGTCATTCTGTTTTGACAGCAGTGTTCAGAATGGAAGTTAGTTTGACCTCGAAACCTCGAAAGATTTCAACAAAAAAAGTTGAGTTTGAATTTTGAAAAAATGTTTTCACGAAAAATCTTAGAAAATTGAGTACATTTAAATAATGCTATCCAATTCCGCAATCGAAAACAAAAATTCCAACTTTGTAGATTTTCCGCCATTTTGGAGATTTTTTCCAGGATTCTACACCACAATTCAAGAGACCACCAAAAAATACTAAGATGTGACCAAAAACCGTTATTTCGAAAGTCACGTATAACTCAACACAGTAATCAGAATATTGCCCAAAGTGGACATTGAAAACCCTGTATCTCGTTTATGCTTCGAAAACGGGGTGTATGTCATAAGGCAAAAATGACTTTGAATTGCGTGGCAGTATGAATTTTTTTTTGAGGTTATTTCCCCAATATTTAAAGAAGAACTGAAGCGATTAGATTTGAACTTACTGGCTAGTTGTAAAATGCCAACGCGCAACTTCATGCGCGAGCATCGTATTGTAAAAAATCGGAAAAAATCAAAATATTTCCACTTTTTGTGGAGAACATTCTATTTCGCAAACTGTTCATCAGATTTAAATAAATATTGGCACATACCTTGAAGTCACTTTCAATAGAATGGTTCAATTTCAAAAAAGTTTTTTTGGTGTCTCAAGTCACCCGCGGGGGTCGGGTGACTTGAGACATGCTTATTATTCCGATTATAAGCCCGTCTCGGACCTGTCTAACGTCAAATTGAGACACACACCAAGGTCCCTATTTTTGAATCGGGGAAGGGAGAAAAAAGTCGTGTCTAGGCTGTTCTAGACGTTCTAGAACTTTCGCGACCGGCCGCACTGCTCGCTCGCGAATGTTTTACTTGCTACAGCGTTGCCGGGGCGACAAGCCTAAAATATGGTTCTGCTTGTTCGGAATCATCCTATTTTATCGTACATCTTATTGTATCTCATTGTTTTTTAGCGTACATATTAGATGTGAAGGAAATTTTTGCGAGAATATTATCATTGTTGGGTGAGAATAAACGAAACAAGTAATATATCGAATAAGTATAATATATTTTCCATTTATACAAAAAGGTTCATTTACCCCAGTCGAAATGCAAACATACCCTGAATTCAAGACTTTTGGAAAAAAACGTAGAAAATTTATTTTTCATTACAATTTCAATTCATGGAATTTACCGAACATTAGTTATTGCCCGGATATCATAAATCAAAATTCACCTCTTTATTGGACCAAAAAGTATTTGAGATCCCTTTCGTATATATTTCCATAACTGAATATGCCGACAAAGACGACGAAATGTGTAAATTATGGTGGGTCATGAATAAATTGGGAAATTTCGCTACCCTGCAATTTGGAGATTCCGACAATTTATTCATCTCAATCTGTTTATCCTTATAACCTTCATAATGGTGAGAGGTAATAAACCGTGAAGGAAAACTATTGAATATCGGAAGGATCGGAAGGGCGAAACTTTTCTAGTCCACTTGCATCTGTGAAACATCGTTATACTATCGTTATAGAATTATTATTGCCGGATTCGTAGAAAAAATCCGTAACTCGCATTTTTTTTATGTTCTCTGAAGGTAGGGAAGAATTCATAAGACCACTAGTCTGGATTTGAGTCGAGTTGTCCAAGACCTGACTGAAAACCCCTGATAATACTCCATTAAAAAATCTAGAAAAGCACTGACGTGAAGTCAGCAGCTTTTAAGCGCTTGTTCACATTGCAAAATGGTGACCTGAAAATTTCAGTCAAATTTCAATGAAATATAAAAATTTTCGAATAAAAAAATATTTTTTCTCGAATTTTTCCAAGAATAATTCTTCTTGTTGATACTATTCATCTTCGAACCAAGTTTCATTTCGATCAGATCAGTATTTTTCGAGTTATTGAAAAATCAAAATTTCAAATGGCCGTAGCACAAAAACCATTCAGCAGATTTGGCCCATTAACGAACTTAACCGAGATATTCAGGATCTTAACCTAACCTGAAAGTTTCACGACTTTAGTTCCTTCCTGTCGAAGGATTCCACGGATTCTTCATCAGTGGGTCCAACCTAGTCGTTTGAGACTAACTGCCGCTCAAAATTCGAAAATTACAGACATCGTGACGAAATGATAACGCGCTGTTTCCCAGAACAAGCGCGTAAAAATAAATCCTCAAGAAAAAAATACACAAAAAATCACCAAAAATAATCCCCTCATTTTTGGGGAAAATCCCCTAGTGTGGCAATCCTGCGCGAAACGAACTATTTTTCTGTTTTAGAGAATGCCGACAAAGTTGATGATTTCTGGCATCTGTGTTACAGCATGGAACATTTGTAAAAAATCTAGAAAAGCACTGCCGTGAAGGCAGCAGCTTTTGCGCGCATGTTCAATGTAGATGACCGCTTCGGCAACGAATTTGAACTAACGATAGACTTCGTAAACACAATAGCTTCCGAAACTTAGAAACTCGATATTTGTAGAGAAGGTTTGGACGTTAATTACTAAGGCCGAATTCGTGAATGGGACAAATCCACCCAATGATTTCGCAGATATATCCATTCAGAATTTTATTTTCCCAATATTTCCAAAAATACACATCAGATCGAATTGAAATCCGGTACTTCATCGGAAAATTACAGTTCGAAGTTTCATAT
Source organism: Myrrha octodecimguttata (assembly GCA_958510865.1). Lineage (NCBI taxonomy): Eukaryota > Metazoa > Arthropoda > Insecta > Coleoptera > Coccinellidae > Myrrha > Myrrha octodecimguttata. The sequence continues at coordinate 180,601 of OY294057.1, read as the reverse complement.
AGAATTTAATGAGGATGATATGATAAGAAAATCACAGAAAATTTTTTTTCAAATTGTTCTAATGACACTATCATCAAGAAATTCTGCATAAAGTTGTCTTTTAGCATCTTCAAAACGCTGCGGAGTTTTATCAGGATTGAATCAGTATTTTTCGACCAAAAAAAGGAACGAAATTTAACAATTTTTTCCCGATAACTCTAAAACTCATAATAGTATCACTGAAATTCGTTACACTGCTGTGAAATATGAAGTCCAAAATCAGAGTGGAACTTTTTCTGGATATGATAAAAGGTTTTCGAAAAAAAAAAAATTTTTGGAAAAAAATTTTGGAAATTTTTTTTTTGAAATTAACTGACAGTATGATCCTGACAAAATTCGGCTCAAAGTTGCGCGTCGTTATATTCCACCTAATTGCCAAGTTTGAATCTAATCGTTCGAGTAGTTTCTGAAATAAAAAATAAATAACTTCAAAATTTCAAGTGGCTATAACTCCGAAACAATTCGACCGATTTGGCCCATTAATTTTCCCGAAAATTCTTGATTATAAAAAAGTGGCAACATTACGCATACCTACAATTTTTTTCAACCATTTGCATCAAAAAAAATGTAGAAAAACACACTGAAAGAAAAATCTCAGTTATACTGAATAAACCTTTGTTTCTTCCGAATTTGTTAAGAATAAGTAAATAATATTCACAATCAATATGGCTGAATCATTAAAACTGTTTCTAATATGTTTTGATATTATCTATAAACAAAGCATTTGTTACAGCGATATTCAGTTATTACAAAGAAAATATGTTAACTATAAATAAGTTGTCCATTAAAAAGATTCAAATATTTCTCATCAATAAGTTTTGGTAACTATCAATAAATAATGGGGTGGCTATTAATAAATACATATTCACGTTTATTATGATTCGGGGCTGTTCATCAGAGTCACCTCAGATCGTGTTCAGACTCGTCGATTATCGTGTGCGTGTGGTGTCAATAATGTTATAGTATCTGATCGTTCCATCGGATCTGATTCTTGTGTCGAGGCTCTTAGCATTCATAGTGATATTGAATTGGAACATTGGAATTGTTAAAGAAGAGGAAACAAATCAGGTATGTATACACTATTAATGTTTCCTAACCTATTTACGATATGGGTAGTTCGTGCATCAATAACTTGATAAATGTAAATTTTGCAAAGGCAGGTCGGAATTTGGTTATAAATTGATTATGACTCACGTATACAAAAGCAGTATTGTAAACCAATGAATATTATGATAATTGACTCTGATTATAGTTGCGAAACATGTTTCAAAAATGATTAATTTTTCAGAAAATGGAATGAATCCCTTCAAACTGCCAAAGGAGATATATGAGAAAGAAGAAAACTGAATGAGATAGTGCCTCGTACGGAAAATATGGTTCAAAAAAGGCTTGAACTCAACGAAACAGATTTCTTGTGTGGATTCTAAGCAATTTGAGTTGATAAGAAAAACCTAATTCAATTCATTCTATATAAGAATTCTCAAATATTCTCTTCTGACGTGTTGGAACTATTCTTCAGAAGAAAAGTGAGTCAGTGATTGAATTTATTGTATATTGTTATCTTCAGAATAGCTCTTATTTCTTGTTGCAATACTGTCATGACATTTTATTCCAAACTTCATTGTGTGTAGTAAATAGGAAGATATCAGTTAATTATTTCATAAAACATAAATATATGTAGGTACTGCTGCATTTATTTAGTAAATGGACTCTTCAATTAATGCATAATATTGATCATTGTTTCAAGTATGAAAAATAATAATTATTTTTGATTCTGAAAATAAATGATTCGCATGAAAGATGTATTACTTCATTGCTACCAATATACCCACATATGAAGAAATCCAGCTCCATGTTTTTTTCACTGAAATAAACATTGATTGATAATCACAAAATATTTGTTCATTACTAATGATAAGTAATTTACTTTCAATATTCGTTAATATCCGAAGAACAAAATTTATTTATAGTTATGCCATATTGAGCATAGACCACAAAATATTTATTCACTATTAATAAATGAATAATATGATGAAATAAATGTATGATAACCTTGAATAAGTCTTTATTTATCAAGGCGTGAACAAATAATTTGTTTATACGAAACAAATATTCGATAAGCCATATTTCAATAACGGATTAGGTGACTGTTAATAATTTTTACTTAATGTAACCAAACTGTTCTTTCAGTGCACTAACTCAGGCCTCTAAAAGTCACCCATTTATATTCCAGGTATTGTTTGCTCTTAATGAGGACTATAATTGAATTATCCATGTTTTGATTCATACCTTCAATTTTTCAATACGATCAAAAGTGATAAAGGAAACTAGAGACTCCATTGCATACCAGAGCACATCGGTCGCCAATTCGGAAAGCATCATTACGAAGATACGGAGACCAACTAATTGAAAAGTTGCAAGTTTCATCTTCATTGCAATGCAATCAACATAACTAAATATGGTAATTATTCAGAATTCAACAGCAGGTTTCGGAAAATTTAAAAGATCTGTTACAACATATCACCCTCCGCAAAGATAGAATTTTTTTTTTGTACAAAAAACAAGAAATTGAAAAGTAAGCCCTAAAAACATTTCCGATAGAAATTTTGGAACCGTATAGATCATACCTCTGTAATTTCGAATCTAGAAAAATCAAAGAGTGCATGAATGAGTGTCAATTTTAAGAAAATAGAAAACAAGAATGGGAATTGTGAATTTTTCAAAAATTTTCTGGAAATAAATTTTGGACATTTTTTTTTTAAATTTACTGACAGTATATTCCTGACAAAATTCGGCTCAAAGTTGCGCGTCGTTATACTCAGTACTTGTTGGAAATCTCTGTATATTTGAATTGGGATTTTCAATTTAATGGAAAAAACCTCATGGATTTTCAGAGTTATTTGAGAATTGACAGAAAAATTTAAAAAAATTTAATTATTCGGGTTTCTTAAATAATTAGGATTTTAATTTTGATTGAAAATTCTGTGATTTTTATTATTGTGATTTGATGTTGGTGTTTTAGAGTACGATTATGATTCAACTCATTCGGTACTTCTTGTGATCTTCGAGGAAATTCACGACTCCCATTCTTGTTTTCTATTTTCGTAAAATTGACACTCATTCATGCACTCTTTGATTGTTCTAGATTCGAAATTACTGAGGTATGATCTATACGGTTCCAATATCGGAAATGTTTTCAGGGTTTACTTTTCAATTTCTTGTTTTTTGTACAAAAAAAAAAATTTTATCTTTGCGGAGGGTGATATGTTGTAACAGATCTTTTAAATTTTCCGAAACCTGCTGTTGAATTCTGAATAATTACCATATTTAGTTATGTTGATTGCATTGCAATGAAGATGAAACTTGCAACTTTTCAATTAGTTGGTCTCCGTATCTTTGTAATGATGCTTTCCGAATTGGCGACCGATGTGCTCTGGTATGCAGTGTAGTCTCTAGATTCGTTCATCATTTTTGATCGAATTGAAAAATTGAAGGTATGAATCAAATCATGGATAATTCAATTATCGTCCTCATTAAGAGCAAACAATACCTGGAATATAAATGGGTGACTTTTAGAGGCCAGAGTTCGTTTTTTTCGAAAATTTTTTTGGTGCAAATGGTTGAAAAAAATCTTAGGTATGCGCAATGTTGCCACTTTTTATATTCAAGAATTTTCGGGAAAATTAAACTGAATGGAGTGAAAAATGGAAAAATAACTGACAGCATTCTCGCTGAAAAATTAAGTACATACCCAATTTCAAAAAATACTCAGTGAAGTCAGCGGAACGACCCCCCGTTTTCCCCTATAAAAGTCGAAATTTCTCTAAATTCTAATATTTCACGCGCCTATAGGCAACGTTTAAGCATGTAGAAAGGAGTCTAGTGGCATGACCTTGAGATATAAACGAGGTTTAATGACATTTAAAAGTGGCGGTGTTGCCTGGCTTTAATTTACTACCACGTGGTATTATTTCCTCTTAACGGAAATGGCTTTATTTTGGCCAGGGTAATATTCTGGAATTGAAGTAAGTAATACTCAATTGAGGTCATTTTATAAGGTTTTTTTGGGTTTTCACTACTAATATGAAAAACTCAATAGTACAAGCTTCAAAAATATTTAATCAATGACTTGCTTCCATAGAACCTGTGAGTTCAATTAGTAAATTTTCCAATCAAATAATAGAATACCTAGAGTTAGTGTAAAGTGATGTGTACACTCATTCAATGGAAAGTTAAGTTAGTTATCGTTCTTTGTTGGGTATTGCTCAGTTGTTGGCTTCTATGAGATTTTGTCTTGATGTGGAACTGTGATTCCATCAAACATCGAGTGTGTATGTATGCAACAAGATTTAATTGGTTAACAACAATTTAAAGTGAATTTTGTATTTATTATCCTCGATACCAGTTTAGGGTACTGTTCAGAGAATTATGAATGTTGATTTTTCGTACTTAAATGATTGAATTCAATGAATCGTTTAAAAGAAGTAAATAGTTCATGGATTAATGTAAAGTCTTACTATGGTTTCATGTCAACATATTTTTCCGATATTGTATGTATGGAGTCTTTCATACTTGAATTCAAATGAATAATATAAAGGAATATATTGAGAAGGCTCCAAAACAAGATACTCATTGAGTCTTTATACAAAAAAAAATGTTTGATTCATTCGTGTTCTATTAAGCTTTTAAAGTTTTCACGAATACATATGGATTATTCTGATGGTGGTTGAAAATAATATATCTATGTTATTCGTAAACAATAAGAACTTCAACAGAAAATATCAATCGAAAATAAAAATTCTGAAACATATATTTTCAGCTTGCAACACAATACTACATCTGTATATGATACCAACGAAATAAACGCGTATTTCATATATGTCGACAATATTCTGGCTAGGTATATAATTTGAAGAATGGTTGTATTAATTCTTCCGGCAGTAAATGAGTGCTTTTGTGATGCAGGTTTGGAGTTCAATTATAGAAGCTAAGTTCGAAAAAAAAAAATCTACACAACTTCACAAATCATCATTTCACAACGAATTAAAAAGTTTCTTCTCGGTCAGATCAAAATTTTTTTACAGAGTATGTGAGAAAGTAACAACAAAAGTATCATTCTGAAATCTCCCAAATAAATATCCGATGAATCTGTAATTTGGTACACTTTCGTTAAATACACATGTGATTGCTAAAATTTATGGAAATCTCATTTCGGTTGAACTTAAAAAAGCTTTACCTATTTCAATCTGTTTTCAATTTGATCATTTTCATCGATTTGAAATTCATTGTTGTTCTCCTCTTAAACTAAAATTTCATCATCATCTGGCAACTGTCTGTTTCAATTTAGTTGAAATTCGAAATTGATCTCTTTTGGTTTAGGTTCCTAAAAATGGAAACTAAACATAGCTGATGATTGGAGTTCAGTTTCAAGTTTCGAATCGCATTAAATATTGATTTACTTTTCCTAATCGATTTCAGAATCACAAGATTCTGGTCCCTGAATGTATCAAGAAAATAATAATAATTCGGAAGAATTACCCCCCTAGAGCAAAATATGAACCACTACAGATATAATAAATCCTAAGATTACCGCAACACGTTTCGAACGACCTTGAATTGTTTTATCTTACCAGTATGAAAAACCCGATTATTCAAATATGCCAATCTGCTATGCTTTTCGAAACTTCCGTTATGACCATATGAAGCAACCTTTCTCCAAATAATAAAACGTTTGGGAATGTTTTTAACTTCGTCTCATAGAGAAATTTATAGATTTTCCATGCTGGACTTTCGTTCACGTTCAGCTATCCAGGAATCCAGGTGTTGATCCCTCCCAAAGCAGACTTCTTGATGAGAACGATTAGATAACCAAGTAATGATGGAATTAAATTCGATCATACCAGAATTTCCGAAAATATTGAGAAGATAAAACTCCGATGGGTGTATCTTCGAAATAATGGTACACATTACCCATGACGCATTCTCGAATTCAGTAGGAATTAAACCATATACAGAGTGAGTCACGAGGAACATATACTTCCACATCTCAAAAAACTTGAAGTTTAACTCATTCAATGAAAGACACTGAAAAGTAAATAGTGAAGATATCCCTTCAAAATAAGAATACTTAAAATCTTGGATTTGCAAGAAAGTTGATGCTTTCACATTCTTGATACTTATTATCATTGATTGTCTCAGCCATATTCTGAAATCAACAGGGCAGGCTTCGAACATTTTGAATTTTTTCGCCTTTTATGACCGCAGATCTCAACAAAAGCCTAGTAAAATTTATTTGAAATACAATAGCAAACTGAGAAAACAGTGTCCAAAAAATTTTAGGAGAGCACTGATGTGAGGACAAAGCTGCTCACGTCAGTATTTCTCTAGATATTTGTCGATGAAATTCCTGGATAAAAGTGTATCCCTCAAGTTATTGGGGGTGGATGAAACTATAACACGGCTTTCATGTAAGTATTTTGATCTGTATGTTTGAATGAATTTATGCTCAATATAGCTATTATATATTATATAGATTTTACTATTATTTGCATTAAAAGTTAATATAAGACCATTACTTTATTCATTAGTATATAATATAAATGTATGCTTTCACGACCATGAAGATTGATTAAATAAGTTCATATCTCGTGTTTTGTCACTTATTGAATTTCGATATGTTTTCAAATAATATCGAGAGCATGGGTTCGTCAAATGAAACCATAAAAAATGAAACGTGACGAAAACCTAAAACCTCCTTGTTTGCAGGTGCCGACAAATTCCGAATATTTGCGACAAATGGATCCATAAATCGACCACTTGTAACGTAACTCACTAATATAAATCCCAAAACACCTTATTTGCAGTGACGTCACTCAAAAACCCGAAAACTTACTAGTTTGCAGGTACCTACAGATAAAATTCGAATTTTTGGGACTAGACGGGTTTGCCAAATTGACCCCATAAAATGTATATATCAATAGGGTGATCCCCAAACCTTCATTTTGCAGATGTACGATATTGCCGCTATGGATAGTATATAGCGATAGAAAATACCAAAAAACCATTTGTGCCAAAACCGTTACTTAAAAGCAACCGAGTGTTGTAAAATAACATCAGGCAGGCAGACCGCTCCTTCCGAGATCACAAATCGTTCCAGACTATAGCAAGGAATTATCTAGGTTTTACCTAGAAACTACTGGATTTCAATTTGATCTGATCTGAATTTTTGGAAATATTGGAAAAATAAACTTTTGAATGGGGACCTATATCTACGGAATCCTTGGATGGACTTCACCCATTCACGAATTCGACCTTCGGAATTAAGCCCCAAACCTACTCTACAAATATCGAGTTTTTGAGTAGTTCCTTTCGGGAGTTATTGTGTTGACAATCGGCCGTTAGAACCAACATTTACAAAAATACAGACTAGACCGGATTGAAATCCATAACTTCGTCGAAAAATGACAGTTTGTAGATTCATACAGAACTTAATGATGATAATATGATTAGAAGATCACAGTACATATTGAATATCTGAAAAAAAAAATCGGAATTATTTATTCAAATTGTTCCAATGACACGATCATCACGAAATTTCGCACAAAATGGTCAATCAGCATTTTCAAACTAGCTGCCTATCTCAATCAAACAATATGTGTATAGAAATTACTATAATCTCCCATGTACCTTATAAGGTAGTGAAGAGAACTCAGAAACGTATTAATATACGATAACGAGGGTTTGAAGAAAACAAAAAGGGAAGCGAATAGAATAATTTATTACCAAAATAATATATAAGCATTCAAAGCTTCAAAAAACAATAAATGAAAGTGTAAATGAAAAACTGAAATACATTAGAGAACACACATGCCAACAAAGGTCATAACGAACATTTCAATTAAATAAACATCGGATTCGAACATTTTAATATTACTTTTTGTAATTCGCCATGATATACAGGGTCTTTCACGAGGAACCTCACCCATACTCATACGGGAAACTACTGAACGTATTTTCATGAAATTCAGCACTTATAAGTATTTCACGATGCTGATGAAATCTAAAATATTTTCAAGGCATGAGCACCTCCGGTTTTTCCGGAAATGACGTCAACTTCCGTTTTTCAAATTAGAACACCATTTTTTTATTGCAGAAATAGATTCCTTAGAAAATTTCAATTTATTTTGATGTAACATTTTTCAGTTTTGGTTAGAAAATTTTCTCTGAGCGGGAAAATTCGAAAAAAAAATCGAAAATAGAGCTCCGCTGAAACAAGAATAACTTCGAGGTTTTTGGATGGAAAATTTTCATTTTTGGGATTTTTCAAGATGTAAGATTGATGTATCCACTTTAAAAATCGAACTCGCGATTCATGATACAGGGGGTGAAAAAATCGCTTTCAAAGTTAGGGATGACAAAATCGTGAGAAATCAATTTTTTCAAATTAGAACCCCATTTTTTTATGGCAGATATTGAATCTACGTTAAAAAATCATGTGAGTGTATGCATCACACCCTTGCCCTAAAATGGATATTTTCTGAGTTATTCACAAAAAACTGTTTTTCGTCTTGAATTTTCAGCTATTTCTTTTCCCTTCACGCCAAAAAGATGAAATTTTCAGGAACTGTTATTTGGACCATGCTGTAGATTTTTCACCCCTTCTTGAAACCGACTTCAAGTTACTATTAGGAGAACCATGGCAAACTCTCGCAGTTATAACTAGAGAAGATGCTCAAAGTTTTGACCGTTAATTTCTAGACATTTATTTATACGTCTCAGGAATGCATCGTGCGTTGCTCTTCTTATTTCATCGGGAGGAAGAGATCTGCAAAAGTGTTTAAAAACCAAATTGAGTTTCAAAACTATGAATCTAAAAATCTAAACAAACCTGAACGCATTTCTGACTCGTTCTATGCAGTCCTCTTTATCAGTCAAGGGAGTTGAGTAGACAATATTTTTTATCCTACCCCAAACATAATAGTCTAAAGGAGTTAAATCGGGAGAACGTGGTGGCCAAAGATGTGGACCATTGTTCGCCAACCATCGATCTTCAAATAGCCTGTAGAGGATATTTGACACATTGAGTGAATTGTGTGGAGGCGCGCCATCTTGTTGATACCATAAGTCATTATGGTTCTGTACTAGTGGCTCAATTATTTGAGTCAATATGTCAGAATATCTATCTCCTAAGGGAGAACATTCTTTAAATAATGCAAACATGTGTAGTGTTCTATCTTACCAGTTAAAGTCCCATCATGAGTGTGAACATCGAGAATTGCATTATTTTTGATGGGGCAAAAAACATTGAAACTCCAGGTCTCTTGAAGGTTCCATTGTCTGAAGTGGTGGTTGTTCTCTTCATCCCAATAATGACTGTTATGCCTATTGAAAGAACCATTCTTTGTGAATTTAGATTCATCTGTCCAAATTATACAGTCCAAAAAGTTTTCATTCTCTTGAAATCGAATCATCATAGCTTCGCAAAACTCTGTTCTCCTGACGAAATCAGTTTCCTTCAAATGCTGTACCCTATTGAATTTATATGGGTGCATTTTATGTTTTTTAATATTCTCCAAACACTCGATTGAGATAATCCCGGATCAATCTTTGAGAGAATTTTGAGGATTCACACGAAAATAATAATAATAATAATAATATATTGATCCTTTGTGACATATTCATACATGTATAGGATAAGTCAAATAGAAAAAAAAGCAAAATTCAACTAAACGCTAATACAGTCCTTGAGGTAATCATTCACTGTATAATAACATATGCAAGAACTGTAATTTCGTTGTTCTCATCTCCTACTACACTTTTTTCTCTGTGTGTAGTTTTCTTAACGAAAGATCTGACATTTCTCAAGTTTGTCATGGTTCTGTTAATGGTATCTCTCGTTGGTCTGGGTCGGTCAGGAAACCTCTCAATGAACAGTCGAATCGTTCTATCTACAACTTTATTACATTCTCCATGAAGTAGAATGAGATTTAAATAATCTTCATTGGTAAAATTAGGCATAGTGATCGATTTTATAACTTAATACGAATTATCACCAAATTAATAGTAAACACAAAATGCTACTGAATAAAGAGGAATTTGGCAGATGTAATTAATGATATCTATCATTAAAAAAAAATAATGTAAAACATGGTAAGTTTTTGCATATGGTTCATAAGGAATTATTTATTTATCACTGGAGAGAAAACCGATGGCCGATTAGTTGAAATAAAGAGGTTTCCGATACAAATTCGAATCCAAATTCGCCATCTATTTAGGAACAACCTGTAACTTTTTTCTCTTGCATATTAGGGTAGTAAATCTAAAACATGGTTTAAGTAACAGTTCCTGAAAATGTCATCTTTTTGGCGTGAAGGGAAAAGAAATAGCTGAAAATTCAAGACGAAAAACAGTTTTTTGTGAATAACTCAGAAAATATCCACTTTAGGGCAAGGGTGTGCTGCATACACTCACATTATTTTTTAACGTAGATTCAATATCTGGCATAAAAAAATTGGGTTCTAATTCGAAAAAATTGATTTTTCACGATTTTGTCATCCCTAACTTTGAAAGCGATTTTTTCACCCCCTGTATCATGAATCGCGATTTCGATTTTTAAAGTGGATACATCAATCTTACATCTTGAAAAATCCCAAAAATGAAAATTTTCCATCCAAAAACCTCGAAGTTATTATTGTTTCAGCGGAGCTCTATTTTCGATTTTTTTTTCGAATTTTCCCGCTCAGAGAGAATTTTCCAACCAAAACTGAAAAATGTTACATCAAAATAAATTGAAATTTTCTAAGGAATCTATTTCTGCAATAAAAAAATGGTGTTCTAATTTGAAAAACGGAAGTTGACGTCATTTCCGGAAAAACCGGAGGTGCTCATGCCTTGAAAATATTTTAGATTTCATCAGCATCGTGAAGTACTCATAAGTGCTGAATTTCATGAAAATACGTTCAGTAGTTTCCCGTATAAATATGGGTGAGGTTCCTCGTGAAAGACCCTGTATAAGATTCTGAAAATGCATGGACGTCGAATCGGAATGGTTTGCGCGCTCGTTTATATTCATATCTGAATTGTCTCAATGCTCGACAAGTCTCAGTGGGGCAGAAATAGGTTTCATGTGTCAGTGTAACTCAAGAATCATACTATTCATTTAATCGACATTTGATCCTCTTTCTGTAGTACCCATAGCTAAGAAGCTGATTAATAAAATACTAGAGATACGATAAATTTATCGTATTCTTCTCAACATTTCGATTTTTTTTACAACTTCTTCTTAACCATGCGAAAACTCGTGTAATTATGGTACAACGCAATTTTAATTGAATCGGTATAATTTGGGATCTCGCAAATAAAATTCGAACGATGATATCTTCGACATATTTCCAACCCAAACATAACCTTATAAATTCTGCAGTCTCTAAGTTATATCTTTCGAAAATGATTGACTCTCGTGTGCACGCACATAATATAATTTGACCGTGCGCGCAAAAATCCTCAACTCAAAATTGAATTACTCAAACAAACCTGATTGAAATTTTTAAACTTTTTCCAGCACGAATAATTTCCCGACCCGCTTGCTCGGTCACGTTATTTGCGGTATAGCACATACTATAAAATATAATGATAAGTTCCGGGTTCCTAATTTTCCTATAAATACCATCAACTGCGCCGCTGCATGGAAGTACCCCACATGCGAGAAAAAAAGTAGTATTTATAAGACTGGGGTGATTTTGATCAAGCCTATCGGTCGTTAACGTCTTCGAAATACATTACCTTTATCAAAGCCGGTGTGATGAAAGATTCGGCGAATAATGTGGACGGTCTGAATCTCTTTGTCATGCCGCTAGCGCGAACATTAAACTCCCTCTGAACTTGCCGCTAATTGAGGTCTTCAGTGTTCGAATAACAAACATCTGGACGCGGGTAATCGTAAAGCCACCGATAAGGTTAAATTTATCATCTGTTAATTTATTGGTAATGATAACAACTTGCCGCCGCATATTGTACAACAGGTGCATGCACTAATGCACCGCTCTAAAATATGAATGGACTTTGAAGTGAAGAAACATAATTTCAAGAAAAAAAATCTTAGTTTTGCGCCCCTAGTTGATTGGTGCCCGTGGCAAATGCCTCCCCCTCCACGCCCTAGATCCAGCAGATGTTATGCATTATGAAAATTTATGATTAAATAATAAAGCTAAGAAAAGCACTGCCGCGAAGGCAGCAATTTTGCGCGCATGTTCAGTGGACTCACTTTTATTTAATTTTTCTAATTCCTACAGAACGAAGTAATGAAATTCACAAGCCCATTCAAATCTAGAAATCTTAAATATATTTCAGTATCCGAAATTTTATCTTTTCTGGGATCAAAAGTTTTTTTTTAAGGTCAGCCAATCGTTTTCTCCGGAACAAGCACCTTAACATCATACTGTCTGAACTACGTTTCAAGTAATTTTTTCTGGACGAGCAATGCATAAATCTCAATGAAAAATCATATACCAACCTATAACTTACTGATAATGCCTCTTTGAGCTTTTCAACCTGATCGATGCGTTTCAATGATCGAAAATCCTGGGTTCCATTGGGAGAACTCATTTCCATAATTAATTGATAGACTTATATTTGGAACAAAGTATGAAATGAAACATGGGGAAATCCACATACATGCAAATTAAGGAAATAATACTCACTTGCTAAAAGTATCTACGCATATATGGAGCTGGATACATTATCCAAAACAAATATGATTTATTCGGCAAATTAATCTCGATGTTACACAACCGAACACAATATTACAATAATTTCAATAATTATGATAAGAAATTGAAATGTTGTTGGTGAATTATGTCGATATTTTTGTGAAAGTATAAAATCAGCATTCACACCAAAATTTTTTCTGAGTGTTCAGCATAAAGTCTTTATGCTTCCAATGCATTATCCTTAGCATGACCGTAGGTTAAATGCGAATTTCCTTTTTGTTAATTCGAATATGTTGTTATATCTTAAATCCAATAATACTATTTTTTACAATACACAATCATAAACTTGTTAAACAATATCGAAGGTGGCAACAAATGACGCTGAAAAATCCTGGTATTGGTGTTATTGTTTTTATGAACGTCATTGCAAAGCACAACCTACAAGACATTAAGGCAATATCCTCGAGTTGGCCCAACTTCTTGAAATATTAAATCTTTCTAAAAAATTTGTGGAGATGAAAAGTTAGTTAATGACTTGAGCTTTTCAGCTATTTACTTCTAAAAGGGAAATTTTTCATCCAAAAAAGTTGTAAGAAAAAAAATGTTAGGTGTTGACTATTTCAACCTCCTCTAAGAATACTTCAGAAAACATTCCAAAATGTGAAGTTTTATTGACAAATAATATTCATCCAGTTTCGTGTCTTCAGCTTAATATACAGGGAAAATAAAAAAGAGAAACAAATTTTTTGTTAATCTTCGGAAGGGTGTAACGTTTCCATGGAAAGATTTTTTCAAAAAATTTCCTACCAAATTCCTACCTTGATTTTTCGGTGTTATTCAGATACACCCTAAATATTTCTTCATATCAATCACATCATTCAAAAATTTTCAGTTTTTTTTTCGCTAGTTTAAACGGGGTTTGCTGGTTAGTGCGTGCGGGACCCCCTATGCTCGATGCATTGCCCTGGTTTGCACCTGTGTATAGTTATACTTAAGATAATTGCTTTAGATCAACAAACAAAAAAACAAAAAACAATTAGAAGTATACATAAACAATTAGAAATATATACCGATATTGTCCTATGAGAACTCTTATATGTAAAATTTTCGAATATGTTATAAGAGAATGAGGAATCCTCGTTTTTCAAATTTATATGTAATAATGACATGAGTTCATGTTTCTCAAATATTTTCCTCACTGATCACTAAAATTTATATTTGGGTGGAAAATGTCGCACGATGCAGCGTTAAAGGTCATTCTGCGGTTAGGTTAAAGGAAGCATAATAAAATTCGGCTATATTTACAGTGATTACGTAATTAAGGTGAGGTTGAAGTTGAAGACAGAGAGCTATTGAGAAGGCCATGGAGAAGGCCAACGACCAATGAGAGGCAACGAAATGGCACCCTAAATGTAGAGGCGTTGACGCTACTTTATGATTGGCTCTTAAATGCATGCAGGTTTTGGAAGGGAAGATATTTTTCGGTGGTTACGAGTTGAAGAATCACTTACCACTTCTTGTAGTTTTGTTCTTGTTGCAGCTACTGCGTCAGGTTCAAGTGTTTCCACGTCTTCGAGTGAATAGGATTATAGTTTTGTTGTGCCAAAGATTGAAATAGTTGTATATTGTGATTTCATAATTTTTCGTATTGTGTATTAAACCCTCACTTATGTAAGTACAATTAATTATGCTTTCATCCTATCCTCTTCAAGTTCAGTGAATTAAAATATCTATTTGTATATTTTTGTGATCATCTTATTCCGAGATTCATTCACGAGTCTTTAAATTATCTGTGAAAGGTTGAAAACCGAATTCAAATATTAATTATGTTCTTGTTTAATTGTAGTGAACATGTTTGAAAGCAGCAGTCCTGTAAGAGGTCGAGGTGAGATATTTATTTTTATTGAGGTTTTTGGGTTTAGGGGAACATGTTATAGGAAGTTTGCATTGAATTTACTTTTTTCCATAGATGAACCGATGTTCGGAGATTATTTCTTCTATCTATTCACTATATTCTATAAGTATACACATCAGGTAATAATCGCGAGTGTATCTTCCTCAAACTTCTGTGATGACTAATTTAAATGAGGTTTCCTGGTCTGATCGGATTTCTTGGCGTTTATGATTTACGGAAATATGTTCGATATGTATGAAATGCGATTTTCAATGAAATGAAATAGTTCGACTACACCCATCTCGAACTAGACAAAATTTTATGGCGATACAAGCAGAAACATCTGTGAAATGCTGTGGCCCATTTCACGATATAATCAATTTCCTTCAATTTTTCTCTGACGGAGATATTGTTGATTTCCTTTTCACTACTATGTTCATGTAGCTCATTCGGAATCACACGATTTAAGTCATTGTCATTTAGTTCGTCCTCGCTTGATCCTTTTCAACATTTTAAAATTAGTTGCCGTTTGGGACAATAAAAAAATATGAATATTTGTTATGGCGCTATATTTTTTTCGTTCCGACGATATATTTATATCCTTTTGAACCCAATATCTTTACGAGTTGGGAGTTTAAAATAGACAAAAATGTAAGTTCCAATGTCTTAATTGATTCGATATTCAATGTTATTCCTAAAATATTTGTACTAATTATCATCGTAAACTGTATACTGAAAACTGCATGCTTCCAGCGGTCCCATTTCTTGCCGTTTTTTGATAGATCGAATTTAAACATATTGGATCTGCAATTTTTATATATTTGAAACCTCAACTCGTAATATATTGTGTTTGGTAGAAAACAAATATATCGGAACGAAAAATAAATATATCGTCAAACAAAATGAATATATTGCTTAACTAATAAATATAATGAATCTTCAATAAATATATTTGCAAGTAGACTTACGTCGCAAACGCTGTCTCTTTCATTTATTCTCTCAAAATAATTTTCCCAATATTACGAAAAGGTGCTATGATGGCTAGACAAGAGAGTGCTTATCCACTTGTTGCGGGTATCTAAACACAATCGATTATAGATAACCTTTGTCATATTCTAGTGAGTGTCCTGATTGGTAGTGAAAAGACTTCAAAAGGTATACGCTCTTTGGTCCACATCATACACAAAAACGCCCATATGAAAAATAATTTCATTGTTGTGGGATAGCCAATAAGACAAGATATCGGAAATAAATCTGAATAACTACCAATCATTACACTTCGAAGGTAAAACACGTATAAATATAATATACCTGGTGTCCCACGAATACCGTTCGTTAGAATATTTTTGGAAGGGAATCAAAATTCACGTTTGCAATTTCCGACTTGAGCTTTCACTAGGGAGATGACTGAATGTAAATTTTTTGATATTCGTGGGACTTCCGGTTTTACGATTTTTAAATGGGAAGTCCCATATTTCTTAACGAAAATAGATTCCTTATGAAATTCTGAGTTGTTTCAGTGTGAAATTTTGGAATGTCAGGAAATTCTTTTTAACGTGAAATTTCAATAAAAATATTGAAAATGAAGCTCTGCTGGAACATGGATATCTTTCAGGTTTTTATTTGGAAAAATGCCGTTTTTAGGCTTTTGCTAGGAATAAGAATAATGTTTCTGTAAAAAAGTCCGAATTGAAACTCATGATACAGGAGGCCTCAGAAGCGTTGACAAAGTTGGCAAGTTCGAAAACGTGTAAACTCAGTTTTTTCAAATTAGAACCTCAATTTTTATTGCCATATTGGAATCTACATTGAAAATTATGAAGGTATGGAAATAACACCAATGCCCTCAAATTCATATTTTCTGAGATATTCGTAAATACACAATGCACGCGATCACATTTCGAATTTTATTCTTCTCAGAAAGAAAACTATTGTCTTGAAGGGAATTGAGGACATATTGAAATTCATTCAAGATTGAATTCAAGGAACTTCTGAATTTTTGGTTTTGCTTGAATTTTCAAAAAAATTGATATTAAAAATGTTATCGTGACTGCATATCTCAGAAAATAAGAAATTTAAGGGCATTGTTGCTATTTCCATACCTACATTATGTTTCAACGTAGATTCTGATACGGCCATACAAACTGAGGTTCTCATTCGAAAAAATTGAGTTTTCACGTTTTCGAAATCGACAACTTTGACAACGTTTTTGCGACCTCCTGTATCATGAGGTTCAATTCTGACTATTACGGCAGCAGCATTATTCTTACTTCTCACGAAAGCCTCATAACGGAATTTTTCCAAAGAAAAATCTGGAAGATATAAATGTTTCAGCAGAGCGCCATTTTCGATTTCTTCATTGAAGTTACACGTTAAAAAAGGATTTCCGACAGAAATTCAAAAATTTCACATTAAGATAACACAGAATTTCACAAGAAATCTATTTTAATGATAAAATATGGGACTTTCCATTTGAAAAACGAAAGTTGGTGTCACTTCTGGTGAAACCGGAAGTCCCACGAATCTGAAAAAATTTACATTCAATAATCTCTCTAGTAAGTCCGAAATTGCAAACGTGAATTTCGATTCCTTCCCAAAATATTCTTACGAACGATATTCGTGGGACACCCAGTATATTTCACCACATTCTTTCTTTTTTCCTTCCCAGTTCTTTGACTTATTGAATTGAGAGTTACAGTGTGAAGAATATTTTGAAGGGTCTAAAACTACAATGAGCAATGAAAAACATCTATACCTTAGGGATTTCGTTCCGGTGGTTTTGGAAAAGATTTTGTTGAATGAATCTCATTCTTATGAAATCATTTGTAATGTTTTTCATTCAAAATGTAATGAATATTGGATATTTTGATAGTTTTCTGACAGAGTGTCTCTTTGATGTTTTAAACACCAAAGTGATGCCTTACTATGATATTGCAAACTCACTACTCATATGCTTCTTTTAAAGGCCATGTGCACGCATTAAAAACGTTGTTACTCTGATTGAGGAATGTCTATATTTGAGATTCGAGTGCATGAAATCGACTGGAGCAATAACAATTTATGTCCTGTTGTCGATTCAGGAATCGATCGCCAAATTTCTAAACCATTCTTCGATCAAAAACAAAAAAAAAATTCGGTAAATTATCGAATTCTCAACCCCTACGAAAATGCTCCTCCTAGAATGGTGGTTTACTTTCATTGCTTTCTATTTTTCTAATTGAAACTAAATTCGTTAAAAATATTGTATTCTTCTCGAAATACTCTTGCCACCATTTTTACAACCCCCAAATGCCTTCGCAAAGCAAACTGTTACCATATTCTTTTCCTTCTGTATCAAGTTTTGAGCGTTGAAAACAGCAAATCAATCGTCAAGAATCTCCTTCATTTTTTTCGACAAAAAGTTTATTTTTTGGCAAATTGGTGTAAATAAGAAAACTTTGGAGTAAAATACGACCTCCGTTTTTGGTTTTTGCTTATCTTCATCGATCGAAAAATATTTTTTTCAAACTTTTTATTTGTAAGTTTTATTGTGATAGCTCCAGTTGTTTCAAAAACTCTGGAAATGAATATCGGGCCGTTCTGAAATTCGAGTAACTATTTTCAAATTTCGACGTCAAGGCCTGTGCCAAATTTCTCATAGATAGTTTTGAGGAAAAATTCGAAATATATTACTTTTAAATTTTTCACTGATATCATCCACATGGAATTTTGCATTATTTTATGCGTCGGTCTTCTACAACTTCTTGAAAAAATTTCAATCCCATTGATCCTGAATTTCTTGAGTTATCTCAAAATTTCGAATTTTTCTCTTTTTTTTATCCCCTCCGAAAATGATTATCGGAACGAATCAAAATTCAGTTTCTGTCAAATTTTTACTGCAAAGTCTGTGCCAAATTTATCTGATCAATAGGCAAAAATATCCGAAAAATTTTTCCTAAGAACTCGGAATAAATTGTTCTGAAAATTTTAAGTTTGATCCCCATAAAATTCGGTTCGTAGTTGAGCATATGTATTCTTCAATTAGATCCGAAGTTTCAAACTGATGCCAGCAGAACCTTTTACGCTATTGAAGAACGAATCCCATAATTCCTAATAGGCATTTCTCCGAAACGGTACTGTAGATATCAACCATTAACGAAATCAACCGATATAGGTACTCAGATTATTGACCTGACCTGTAAATTTCAAATCGCTAGGTCTTTTCCTTCAAGAGAAATAGTTCCCATGGACGGCTGAACAGCGGACAACTGAATCTCTTCAGGAAGCCCAACCTAATCATTTGAGACCATTTTGGGTTCAAAATTCGAGAATTACTGACATTTGTGCACGATTAAGAAGAAGCGCGTGAAAAGATTTCAAGCTGGGTCCAGATGAGATGAATTTTGATGAATAGTGAGATTTACAGAAGGGCAGAATGTGATCTCAATCGTTATCGTGAACGCGGTCTTAGCTAAAAAAAATTAAAAACAAAAATTTATTGGGATGTATGGGGTTGACTAAGTTTCAATAACTTGTCAATATCATTATTTTCTAGGTTTTACTGGGTTTTCACTCCCAATATCTGAAAAAAAAAACATTTTTTAATAAATTCTTCAATATATTGAAAAATTAATTAAAAATTGTTTTTCATGGAAAACTCCCCTAGCGGATTGCAGGATAGAACTTTTTGTCAAGGGCAGTTTCTGGGAAAACAGATTGCCTAATGAACAATACAGGAATGATTTAAACGATAAACAAAGAGAACTGTGACGTTACAGAGAACAAATCTGACTCTTATATCAGACAAACGAAAATTTTTTTGGAATTATTTTTTTTTTCGAGTTTTCGTTTTCAGACAAATTGACATTTCTATGAAATCACAGAAACACAGATTCACTTGGTTTCAATGTTTTTCATTTCTACCTCTTTTTAGAGTAAATTCAGCCAAATACACAAGGGCTTTTTCCATTAAAAAAATCAAATTATTTCATTTCAATGGTTTTCTTCTAGAAAAACCCAAAAAATTATGCAAAATCTTTCCAAAATAAGCTTCAATCGATGCTTCTCAATATCAGTTTCCATTGTAGGCAATATCAATGGCAGGTAGACCCTTAGTGTTATATGTAGGCTGATTTTGCGAGCATATTTAAGCTAGGGAACAACATGGTATCGATTTGCTCAAATGTTTTCCAGATAGTGGTATCCAACGATTAGATTCGATTCACTGATGAAGAATGTCAAAATATATTTTTTACGGACAGTCGGCCCTTGTCACGATAACATAATATAACCGGAAACCATTTTACGCGTATCAAAACTAGTAGGTTAAAATACTGAACCCATCATGATGAACTTGGTTACTAGCTAGCAAATATTGATTTACAATGTGGTGAAAAATTTCGTGATGAGAACACGCTGCCTACTTCACATCATTGCTTTTCTGGTTTCGATTTTTGCGCGCATATTCTAGGGGACAGCGTGCTATCGTTTTGTCCAAATGTCTGTAATTTTCGATGATTGAGCCGAAAATTGACTTAAACGACTAGGTTGGACTCACTGATGACGAATCCAATGTCAAAATCGATCCTGTCTGGCCGGCCGTCACCGCAATAACGGGCGTACGGAAGACTCTATCGACTTGAAAATTTCAGGAAGGGTTGCATGTCAAAAAACGTAGGTTGAGTTAGCTAATGGGCCGAATCGGCCGAATAGTTTCGGAGTTAAAGCAATTTTAAATTTTGAGGTTATTTTCCTCATATCTCAGAAACAACAGCAGCGATTGAATTGAAACTTGGCAGTTAGTTGAAGCATAACGACGCACAACTTTAAGCAGAATGTCGTCGAAATTGTATGGTTACTAAATTCAAAAAAAAATTTTTTCAAAATTTTTTTCGACAAAAATTTTTTTTCTGAAAGTATTATTCATATTCGAGATAAATTTCAGTTATACTTTGAACTTCATATTTCACAGCAGTGTACCAAATTTAAATTCGATACTGCCATTAGTTTTGGAGATATTAGGAAAAAATATGTAGAATTTCGTGGTTTTCTTCTCAATATCGTTATTTTTTTTGATATAAATCAAGAAATACTGATTCAATCGTGATAAAACTTCGCAGCTAGTTTGGAAATATTGAAGGGCAACATTGTACGAAATTTCGTGATGATCTTCTCATCAGAACAATTAAAAAAAAATTTCAAATTCATTTTTTTCAAATATTTAATATTTTGTGATCTTCTCATCATATTATCCTCATTAAATTCTGTATGAACCTTCGAACTGTTATTTTTCGATAAAGTACTGGATGTCAATTGGATCGAATCTGTATATTTGTAAATATTGAGAAAATAAAATTTTGAATGGGTATATCGGCGGAATCAATAGGTGGATTTTACCCATTCACGAATTCGGCCTTCGTAATTAAGGTCCAAACCTTCTCTACAAATATCGAGTTTGTAAGTTGTTCCTTACGGAAGTTATTGTGTTTACTCAGTCAGCCGTTAGGCCGACCGTGAACACAATAACTTCCAGAAGAAACGACTTAGAAACTCGATATTTGTAGAGTAGGTTTTGGGCTTAATTACGAAGGTCGAATTCGTGAATGGGTAAAATCCGCCCAATGATTCCGTAGATATTCTCATTCAAAATTTTATTTTTTCGATATTTTCAAAAATATAGATTAGATCGAATTAAAATCCAGTAATTTAACCTAGGGTTCTTCTAAATTGGATGATAAACATCATTTGAGCGAGGATCAATGCTTTTTCTGTGGATTAATAAAATTCCGACAAATTTTCAAATGCTTATATATTTGGGAAAATAACAAATCAGAATTGAATGAAAAGCAACTCCTCTGTTCACTTTCACTATATTTATTGAGGTAACCCCCAAGTTTCGCCCGACTATTACATTACAACTAGTGTATTTCAACTTCGGCAACAACGCATTTTAATGTGTTCTGAAGAACTATTTCTTGGGAATTTCGAAAAGTATGGAAGTTTTACAGTGACCCGCATTCGTAAGACTACTATATTTTCAATACCGATGCATTTCAACACAGGTAACAACTTATTTAAATGTGTTTTGCAGACCCATTTCTTGAGAATTTCGAAAAGTGGGGAATTCCATAGGTCCGTCTGTTCGTTTTTTTCTGCTGGGTTAAACTAACAGACGGACCTATGGAATTCCCCACTTTATGAAATTGAAATGGGTCTGCAAAACACATTTAAATGAGTTGTTACCTGAGCTGAAATGCACCGGTTTTGAAAATATAGTAGTTTTACGAATGCGGGTCATTAAACCTCAATAAATACAGTGATGGTAAACAGCGTAATTTCCTTTATTCTATTTTTCCAAGGGGTAATGAAAACGCCGACAAAGTGTTGTAGGTTTCTGTAATTTCAATGAATAAATCGGTTTCTTCTGCTTCTAGGTATGTTCACTACTTATTTTATGTTTATAGTGCCGATATAGACATAAACCTCATAAGAAGTATGCCTATAATATAGTCATTGCTGTTGTAAGTTTTCTTAATATAAACTGATAAGCATAAGCATCCATGAATATCACTCATTTTGAACCTATAAAAAGCTCTGACGTGAGGCCAGGAGCTTTTACGCGCTTGTTCACATTCGGAGCCATTTCCTCAAGACATTTTGCATGAACTTTCACACCGTCATTTTTCAACAAGTGTAGAATTTCGAATCGATCATATCTGCATTATTGGTAATATTAGGAAAATAAAATTTCGAATGGCTTTATATCTAAGTAATTATTGAGGGGATTTTAACTTTTCACGAATTAGACCTTCTCAATTAACCCCCAAACTTGCTATGAAAATATAGAGTCTTGTATAGTCGTTTTTCGGATGTTATTCTGGTTAATACGACATATTTTTCCCTAATATCTCTGCGAATGATCATCAGATTAAATTGGCATTTAAAAAAACTGTTGACGAATACTATCTTTAAGGTCTGCGCCGAATTAAATCGAAATCTGGTCAATGAATCACAAAGACAAAGACACTTTTTTTTATGAATATGTGGATAATTTTCGAAAAAAAAATCGTAGTTGCGCGTTGATATTCTCCAAATAATTACGGAGTTTCGATGTGATTTAAACTTCTTAAGATTTTGAGGAAAATATCTCAAAATTTCTAACAACGAAATTTGACATTGATTTTTTCGGGAGTAAATATCGTTTCGAATTGAAATCTTAAACATCGTTGTTGAATATTGATTTTGAGGTCTATGCCAAATTTCGTTGAGATCTGTTCAATAATTTCCGAGAAAAAAAAAATTTTGCAAAAAAATTTGGAACATTTTTTAAAAATTTTCTAACAATTGGACCCATACGAAATTCTACAATGAGTTTCGCCTTGGTGTTTTTCACATAATTACGAAGTTTCGGGATGCCGGCTGGACGGGCAGAATCAAATTTGATCACAGATTTTTCATAAGTGAGTTCAACTTCGAAAGATTTCAACAATTTTTTTCATTGTAGACATATAAACAAAAAAGTTGAGTTTGAATTTCGAAAAAATTTTCTCATGAAAAATCTTAGAAAATTGAGTACATTGAAATAATGCTATTCAATTTGGCAATCGGAAGCAAAAAATTTCAACTTTTTTCCGCCATTTTTTTCAGAATTCTACATAACAATTGAATTGACCTGTATCTCGCATATGCTTCGAAAACAGGGTATATGTCATAAGGCAAAAATGACTTTTCCAATGTCATTTATACGGCTATAAGTTTGACTAGTTTATGGTGAAACACCCTGTATATACGGATCATTGGCTGCTTTCATCCCTCCGTAACTAAGCCCCAAGCCTAACTACTCTATTAATGTGGAGTCGCCTAGTCGTTCTTTTCGACAGTTACTATATTTGTGGCTAGATTAACTGCCTATCGTGACTTTGTTGAATACCGAAAAAATCTACCTATAGAATTAAGAAGGTGAAATTTGCGATTAACTTATACCCAAATTGTTATTGTTGCCGATTCCGATTATTTATGAGTTATGGAACCCCTCAGAAGTAAAAAGTAAAGCGTTTGTGCGAGTTAGCAGACCGATTGTGTTATTTGTAGGCTTTGTTACTCATTCCTTATGCCACGTCAGGATCAGCACTGTAGATTGTCTACCCAACAGCGAATTTTTGTACGGTCCCCTGAACACAGGCATAAAATTATTTTTCGGCCTAGGGCTTGATCCCGAAAAGTTTCCCATTCAAACCCCATTTATTTTTCCTATATTTCCAAAAAGGCAGATTGAATCGAATTGAAATTTAGTTCTTGAGAAAACTTGCTGCATCAAGGTTAATTCTGAATTTCGTGGGAACTTCATGAACCGAAGATCATCAATTTTTTCCTCAGGAAGAAAAGGATGTATGGCGTGGTCAATACGGCGTGAATAGATCACTGCTTTGGCAACGAATTTGAACATGCGCGTAAAAAATGCTTACTTGACGTCAAAGCTTTTCTATAATTTTTCAATGAAAGACTTAGTGGAAGCCCTAATTAGACCTTATAAGGCTACAGCCATTTCTGAAAACGGAGAAAATTACAGGTTGCCCATTTTGTACGACCCTCGATTTCCGCTCCATCTCATATCGCCTCCTTTGAGGTGTCCAGCGTGATAACGCCTACCTGGTAACACTTATAGGGCGTGGTAACGCCTATTGGGCGTGATAACTTCCATGTTGAGAACCACTAGATATGAATAATACATACAGAGAATATTATGAGGTACAGTTAACATCTCAAATAATTCGGAATTTGGTTTATTATTTGATAAAATCGAAAACTGAACCTTAATGGTCGACCAAAAAGAAAAAAAATTCAGAAAAACACTGACGTGAAGTCAGCACCTTTTACGCGCTTGTTCACATTGCGAAATGGTGACTTAGAAATTTCAATGAAATAGGAAAATTTTGAAAAAAAAATTTTTTTTTCGAATTTTTCATGGATAATTCTTCTTATTGACACTGTTCATATTCCAACCAAGTTTCATTTCGATCAGATGAATATTTCTCGAGTTATTGAAAAATCAAAATTTCAAATAGCTGTAGCACGAAAACCAATTCGGCAGATTTGGCCCATTAACGGACTCAACCGAGATATTCAGGATCTAAACCTAACCTGAAAATTTCAAGACTCTAGGTCCTTCCGCTCGAAAGTTAAAGCGCACACGGCCGGAAGGACAGAATCAATTTTGACCACGGATTCTTCATCAGTGAGTCCAACCTAGTCGTTCGAGATCAGTTTCGGCTCAAAATTCGGAAATGACAGACATCGTGACGAAATGATAACGCGATGTTTCCCAGAACAAGCGCGTAAAAATAACCCCCATCCTTGAAAATTTCGCAGTTTACATTTCGAAGTATGTAGATTTGAATGAACTAATAAAACAATCCGTCCTTCCGTTGTCCGGGGCTTTCCTCCGAAAGTGCTGAACCGAAATCCGTGAAACTTGGTAGAAAAATCGGGTGTCACACGAGATTGATCCTCCAAGCTCTTCAGCAGGATCGGTGTACCCCTCGGGGCTCAAAACGTGGGTATATAAGGGAAAAAATTATTTCTCGAAAACTTACCACCGAATTTCCATGAAACTCTCAACGTTGATTAATGTTGCATAACTCAACCTAAAAATTTTCACCCGAATTATTTCCGATCAGTGGTTATAAAGAAAAACGCTGCAAATTATGTTGTGAAAAATCAATGAGTTCTGAATAATATATAAGGTTTTTTTAAGAAATCAATGGTATTGGTTTATTTAACTGATCGAATAATAAACCCTCGTGTAAAATTTGCAGCGCTTTTAAAAACTTTTCTTGTACTGAACCGAAAATGAGGAAGCCTATTTAATACCGTTCGTCTTGGTGGTGCCTTTGTTGTTCATGATTGATTTATTGAATGACATTTCCTTCGTTCAAATGCATTATCATTCTATTTATGAATTTTGTTGACAACTTATTTTGTTCAGGAAATCCATTCCATTTTCGACTATCAGAAGTGACTGAAATTATTTTAGATCTCCCATGAGTAGTTCTTAAATTTTTGTTTCGCACTGAGTTGGAAATTCGAATAGAAAATTGGGTGAATAACTCCTAATATTCCTCATAATAAAATTAATACCATATCGTAACTCGGAGGGAGTAGTTGTAAATGGAACGATAATAAATTTGTAGAAAAACATTTTGATCAGCACATTCATTATCATAACTGCAACAGAGAAAGTATTTGGAACTGAATTTAATGCTCCCCAATGTATAAGATCTCTCAGAAATATTACTAAGGATATGTTTTCAGTTCAATATAATTAAACTGACAAGATATTTTGCGAATAGCTATATCATCCATCAAGCGAACAATTTAACCAACTGGATCTTTAGCCTCGATGTTTATTTTTGGCATATGCTCTAGGGAAAAACGTCACAAATGTATGTATTTTCGAATTTTCTACCGAAATGGCCCAGCATAACAATAAAATACGACTAAATGAAGAATAATTCGATTGTCAGTGGGCTGCATCTAGTTTGTAAATGCTGAAGGGCAACTCTTTGCATTATTTCCTGATGATCGCGTCTTTAGAGCAATGTGAAAAAAAAATTTCAAATTTTTTGTTTCAAATATCCAATATCCTTTAATCTTCTGACCATATTATCTTTATGATATTCTGTATATGAACCTTGGAACTATAATTTTTCGATAAAATAATGGATTTCAATTCGATCTAATCTGTATTTTTGGAAATATTGGAAAAATAAAATTTGGAATGGGAATCACTGCATGGATTTTACTCCTTCACGAGTTGTTGAAAGGATATCACCAAAAGTGAACATGGGCGCAAAAGCTGCTGACTTCACGTCAGTGCTTTACTAGATTTTTTGAGAAAACTATTCGGCCTATGGAAATTCTGAAATATCTATCTGAATCTCATGTTTTCGATCAATACTTTTTATATCAAGCATTTTTTCGATATTTCCAACAGTTTTCGAGCGAAATCGAAGTGGACATAATAGATCTCCTGCATGTAAAACGACTTATCATATTCTTATGTTTTTCTCGTTCTATATCGATACAAAATCATAATGTATGCTATCACACACTTCAACAATTCTCGAATTCTGAATAATTCGATATTACAAATGGCCAAATCGGGACTCAAGGTCGAAGCGGGAAAAACGCGTCAGATCGCCTCTACGTCACTCGTTATTCTACGATTCACCGATCGATACAGCCGACGCTGCCTATTGGCTTCCTAGAGAGGAAAGTACAAAAGATGAAGGAGAGAGTCGATATATCCCGGTACATCACGGAAGCCGCGAAGTTTCGTCCGGTTAAGCCGATATGTGGAGCCAAATTTGAAAGAGCATTTTCTCGTTGAAAATTGACATTTTTGACGACGGTTAAAATTTTTGAGTAGTATTTCCGCTAGAATATCAGATTCCAATGATAAAAAAATCATGCAAAAGACCTATTGTAATTGCATTTTCAGGGCAGGCGATCATATCATAACATAACGAACTACATATAAGCGCATGATATCAGACTTTTCTGACAATGAAAATAAAATATTTTTGAAACGTGTATTGTGTAGGGGGATTGTTTCAAGAATGGACAACGTAGATGAAGAAGAACAGAAAAAAATGTCTATCACTTTTTGGAAAAATGTCCCCTACCCCATCCTGCACGCTGTCGAATTTTTGACCAGTTTATTTTATATTTTAAGGGTGTAGGGAATGTAACTGAGTGGATCATACATTTCAGCAATAAAGTTCACACATGGTGACACGATAGAGCTCTGTTTGAACCCTATTATACCTATAACACGATACGGTATTTGAATCGTAGATCGTGAAGCCGCGTCCAGATGAGTTGAAAGCTATCCTGATCCGATTGAATTGAAATTCGATACTCGGGCAAATTTCGTGAAGATCGTATGAACAAAACAAGAATTTGAAAATTAGATTAGATTAGATGAAATTAGAATTCTCCAAAATTGTATAGTTCAGAAATAGTCTGTCAAATTTCGAACGAACTTTCCAGTTATGTTATTTCGGAATTATTCTTGAAATAAAATATCGATTCCCAACTTTCTATTTTGTTGTGTATATGTTGTCTAGAATCGACAAAAAGACTGACAATAAAAATTGTATAAAACATTTTTTTAGAGCAGTGAGGTTAAGTCAGGAGCTGATACGCCTTTATTTAAATTGGTTGCTAAAGCGGTCACCTATTCTCGATTGAATTGAAACTTTGCAGTTAGGTGGAGTATCATGACGCGCAACTTCTAGCAGAATTTTATCAAGATTGTACTCAGTAAATTTGGAAAAAAATTTTTTTCAAAAGCATTTTTTTCTTCGAAAACCTTTCACCATATTCGAAAAAATATTCCACCCAGACATTGAGCATTATATTTAACAGCAGTGTACCAAATTTCAGTTCAATACGATCATAAGTTTTGGAGATATTGGGAAGAAATATGTCAAATTTCGTGGTTTTCTTCTCGATATCGTTGTTTTTTCGGTGTAACTCAAGAAATACAGATTTAATTATGATGAAACTTCGCAGCTACATCGAAGTTGCTGAAAGACAACTTTGTTCAAAATCGTGATGATAGTGTCATTAGAAGACTTTGAAAAAAAAAATTCTGTGATCTTCCTACCATATTTTCTTCATTAAATTCTGTAAGAACCTTTGAACTGTCATTTTTCGATGAAATACTGGATTTGAATTCGATCTGTGTTTACGGTCGGCCGTTAGGATGACCGTCAACACAATAACTTCCCGAAGAAACGACCTGGAAACTCGAGATTTGTAGAGAAGATTTGAGCTTAATTACGAAGGTTGAATTCGCGGATGGGTAAAATCCGCTCAATGATTCCGTAGAAATACCCAATCAAATTTTATTTTTCCAATATTTCCGAAAATACAGATTAGATCGAATTCAAATCCAGTACTTAATCGAAAGAAACTAGAAAAGCACTGCCGTGAAGGCAGCAGCTCCTGCGCGCTTGTTCAAATATGTTGCCAAAGCGGGGATCTCCATTGAACATGCGCGCAAAAGCTGCTGCCTTCACGGCAGTGCTTTTCTAGGTTTTTTTAATCTTCTGTCGCACTCTTTGTTCATCGATGGTCTGGTTCTGATCAGAGTTTTTTTTTCAATTTTGGTGAAATATATTTGCTCTAAACTTTCAATCAACATCAACTAGTGTTATGGTTATCTTCTCCATGGATTGATACATTTTTTTATTTGTTTTTTTCCCGATTATCGTATAGGCTTCATGGAAACAAAAATAATACAAATCCGGTTAACATCTGATGACTGTTGTATCTGTGATCTTCGGGTTTTTGATTTATGTTAAATTCGTTGTCGAATTCTGAGGGGTATTTTCTTTGTTTGTATTGGAAATATAATTCTTCACACTTGATCTTCCTCCTGGGGCCTGGAACAACGTATAGGTGTCCTGCTATATATTCAGAAAATGTAAAGTGGTAACCGATTTCGTCATCGATCATCATATAATTTCCTCATCCAATTAGACACAGGTGGAGTGCATAGGACAAGTCATAAATTAATGAAATAAATCACTAAATACAATTATAAATCAGAATTTCATCAACTCTATAATAACTCGACTAATTCAATGATTTTACCAAAGCAGGTGAATGATTGAACAGGATAATACTTTGATATTTTGCTGATGTTTCTTACTTAGCTGTATTCATTGTTCTGGATTTAGTATGGATATTTTTTTGAGATTCTCTATTCATAAGAATTTTTGAAATTATCTTCAGAAAACCCCATGTTTTGATAGAATAAAAGTCTCTTCCTACGAAAAGGAGTTTAATTATCATAATCATTTTATTCAAACTTGTCACTTAAAACACGACTATGTTGGTTTGTTTTTAATTGTCGTTCCTAATCGCTAGAATCCATTATTTGAATTTTGGATCTTAAAGGAAACGATGAGGAGAAAAGTTTTTTACCACGGTACTATCAATTTTTCTATTTTTCTCCCTGTTATAGCGTTCCACAGCTACGAATACGCCCATTCTTTCAATTGAAATCAATCAAAACAAATAAGGTTTATAAGATTAACGAATTACACTCCACAATTCAGAATAATGTAAGCTCGACTAGAGACTTTCAGCTAGTAGGGCACCAGAGAGTGGGGGAAGCTTGACATACTGCCAGTATCTGGTACATCTGGGTGTCTGCACTAGTGCCTCTGTCGAGTTAATTCTATTCTCAGTGGGTATGCGTTAAGCTGATGATAATTGTCCCGACCTGCCTGTGGATTGGCATCCCCCTGACGATACTTTACAAGAGGACATTTTTTATAGATACTAGATAAGTTACTTTTTGATAGAGTATCCGAAGTTACTTTGGGTATCTAGATACCTACTCTTCAAAAAAAGGAACTTAGATACGTATCTCCAAGTTTCTTTTCAAAAAAGATAAGATACTTTAAAAGTTCTTTCATATCGAAGGGTGGAGTTTCTCAACGTTTTAGATGAAGTACTGTATTTCTTGTTTTCTCGAAATAATTATTTTAGAGAATAGGAGAATTTGTAGGCTCAAATTTCATCGACGGCAGAATTGGAGATTGAGCCTTAGAAAACAATTACCCTAAACAATCAATGATTCATAGAGCATTAGATAATAGTTCATTGAATACAAAACTATTTTTTCTAATTCTCATCGTTCGAAGGAAAATTGAAAAGTTTTTTCTGAAAATCTGACCGGCACTAGTCGGTATAAATGTAGCACAACCATATCCAACAATTTTTGACACATAAGAACGAAGGTACTTTATTCCGAAATCGTTTTTTTTGGAAAATAAGTAGGATTTTCGTGAACAATTCAACGGCACAAATTCTTTTACGTATATCACAAGTTTTGTATATATTTTCATATCGAAAAAATGAAATTGCTGGGCTGACTTCAGTTTCGCTTTCGTGATTTCTCGGAAATCTCGTGAAAATACTTACGGCACATGTCAGCACAAAATTAACAAATGTTTTCCTCTTTTGAGAAGAAAATTATTCACTTAGGATTTCTCGGGAAATTCCAGGAACTTTCAAAATCGAATGGCACAACTCAGTATATGTATAGCCCAATCTTTATCGGCCGTTGAAACCCTGTTTTTCGAGAAGTGCTGGGCACAAACCAAGAACAATTCAGCATAAAAAATGTTTTCGATAACCGAAAAGGCTGGGCCAACTATACACACATTCGCCTAAAGGAACTTTTTTCAAGTTAAAAGAGTTTATTTTCAAAAGTATTTAAGATACTAGTTACTTTTCGCTGACGAAAAAAAGAAATGAGATACTAAAGCTTAGATAGTATGAAGTATTTGAGTTACTGTAAAGTAACTGACTCAAGTCTCAATCAAATCGCTTGGATAGTTCTTGAAATATCAGGGAAATAACCTAAAAACTTAAAATGACTATAACCATATGTCAACGAGTCCGAGACCTGAAAGAAACAGTAGCACGCTGTTCCCAGAACATGCGCTCTAAAATTGAATTTCCCTAAAGTCGTTCCCACTGAACGTATTTTTTGGAATTTCGTCTTTTCGAAAATCATTGTTGATTAGTTTCGGAATTTTAGGTTCAGATCTTTTGTATCCCTCTGCTCCTCTGTGGCTGAGTACTATACGATGCTTAAGAAGTGCCATACGTCACCGCAAAATGTTGAAGTAAATGAATGAACAACTTCAACATGTATATGTTGGAAAAATATAAAACATATTTACATATTTAATGAGAGGTTAATTCGACTGCGATGCGCCCCTCTGATACTCCAAAATCGTTCGTATTGTATTACATACAAAAGACGTTCTAAGAAAAGTTGTGGAAAATATTGTTTGCACCATAACGGAAATGATCTACCGATTATAGATTAGTGTGTTGCTATTCTGTTATAGACACACAATCACAAAGAAGGTTATTTTCATGTTTTTTTTTACAAGAACATTTCCATATTACTTTTTATTAACTTCCATATTGAACATAATAAAAAAAAGATTTCCGAAAATTTGGATCGGATCTGATTTACCAAATTCTATCAAATGTCTGGAATTGATTTCATTGAAAATCCTCTTGGATGTGAGAACGCGTAAAGTCAAGTCATGGCGCCAATGGCGCATTTTTGACACTATGTATTGAATCTTGACGCAGGCGACGTCATTCAGGATGCCCATGAACACAATATGTATTATCACCACGGATGCGACTTTTTAATTCTGTCATTAAATATTATGGTATAATAACCTCGTTTGTGCAATGAATTGGATTGTTTGCTGTGGTTTATTTTTAGGATGGACGTATTTTTTTCGTATTTTGCCGTACTAAGGTTCGGTGCACACATAAGGTTTTTCCAGCTACGGCGCCGTTGCGGTGACGGAGAGGTCCGGTGTACACATCCGGTTTTTCCAGCTCCAGCTCCGGCGCCGGACTTACGGTCTGAAGAACACAGTATCAGTGGTAGAATGCACAGCAACGGCGCGGAGCCGGAACTTGAAGAACCGTATGTGTGCACCGGAACTTACGGGTGCCTCCTACCACTGTTTCCGTGTACTGTGTAAGTACGGCACCGCAACGGCGCCGGAGCTAGAAAAGCCGGATGTGTACACCGGACCTTATTCCTCGGTATCTCGTGACCGGGATTAGTTGCGCAGATCACAAGGTTTCAACTTATGTTTCACAGCAGTCAATGAGGCCAATGGTTATGGGGAATTTTCTGCCGTATTCCTCTGCCAGCATGTCATATTTCTTCCCTTTTTGGCTCTGTTGGGATACCCCTTACTCGCGAGATCCCATAGAGTTGGAACGCCATAGTAAAAGTGATAAATTATTATATGAATATTTTTTCTGAGCGTTTATTGATTGTTTATAATACTGTCCCTAGACTACAATAGTTTTTAGATTGCACTTGCACTTGAAACTTTTTGAAAATCACGCAATCTGTGGGCCGCATACGAACCAAATTCGAAAAAATAATTTGTCTTACTAATTGAAAGTCAGCCTGGCTATTCAAAATGATGCTGATGATTTCCAATCCCAATTACAGTTGCTCGCAGTGTCATCTACCAAGAATATCTTTTTCACACATAAATATCCGATTTTTTTTCACTAGGAAGCGATATAAAAAAGTAATATTTCGAATAAATGAAAAAACATTTAGTTGACATACCCCGCGAAATGGACAAACTAACATCTAATTGATTTTTTTCATTGAAACTCTAATATCACAATTATTTTGAATTACATTGTCTCTGACAAGAAATAAATTCAGTATATCAGAAAATTCCTTTGTTAGAAATATGCTCGGGCCGGCGACAGGTCGATGAGTATTTTAGATTTCGGTCTTTTGGATCTAAGATAATGTTATACAGCGTGTCCCAAGTCCGAAATATGTTATCAACAATTTTTTCAGATGATTATCCTACGTTTTGTATCACTATTCCTAAACGGTATATCAAGTTACGCATTACTACATAGAATACACCTGATGGTCCTACCTAGCTCCAGCATTAGCTTCTGAGGAGTTCTACAGCGGAACCTAGGAGAATCTGCAACAATACAATTCAATACTGAATATAAGATTTACTTTTGATTCCTAAAGGGAATTCTCCGTAATTCTGCAATACTAGGACCCATCCCAACTATCTTGGCTCAATTTTATTGTTCTTTTGAAGAACGCGAATCTATTATGATTATAACTGATTTCTTCTTTTTGGAATTAAAAAAATTACTTTAGGGTGATACTGAATATTGATGATGATAATGAATGCCCATGTGAAATAGTTATACTTCCGACGAAAAATTTCATAAAGCCGGGTCCAGATGGGTGTAGCGAATGCAATGAAATTTGATTAAGGATTCGGCGAATAGAGTGGACGACACTCGAGCCAGGCCTCGAATAATACATTCAAATGCATCGTTCGAGTTTATAACCGAGTCTTGATGGAGCAGAAAGAACGCTGCCTCGAACCATAAAATTCCCTGTGATTTATGGCATTGCCAGTTCGCATTACACTCATCTGGACCTGGCTTAACATAATATTGTTTAGATTATTTGCTGGCTCTCCTGGATTGAACTATATACATCATCTTCGGCTTTTCAGGTGCCAAAGGACAAAGGCGAGTTCGACGTCAACGCCTTGCGATGTATGCCAAATTGGCCGACCGGAGATATGAGGGTAAGTTTTAAGGTACTGGTTCTAGAAAATTTAGCAAAGAATCCATCGTAGTCCCAAGAATAATGTCAATGATACCTGTCTCGAATTTCGACACGAGAATTCTCTAATCCACCAACTGACGAAGAATCCGTGGTAGATTCAAATTCTGAATTTTTCGAAGGGAGACCGATATATTCGTAGAGGCTTGTAAAGCCATCAGTCGAATTTCACTGAAATTTTGCGAAAAATCCTTTTCAACGAATTTCTATATATCATTAGGCCTGTTCATGAATTCTAGCTCCATAATTATGAGCTACAAAGCTGCTCCGCAAATTTAGAGTCATTTGTTTCGAGAGTTATTGTAGTTACGATCGGCTGTTAGGTGTTTATGCATTTTTGGAAACGGTGTAAAAATTTAACTTATTTTAAAATAAGTCTAGTACCAGTTACCATACTCACCTGTCATTGCGTCGACAAATCCAAATCAAATGAATATTACAAATAATGACATAATTTATTTCATACGACTTTTCTGTTTCAGACAGGAGAGCCCATGCTAGGGTGAGTACTCATTTTTGTTTCTGTTTATTATGAGCTTTCAGTTAAAAACATTGCAAAATAATAATTTCAACTTTCAATGAATTGAAGCAATCAGGTTGTGATACAATGCGGTTTCTCTTTACGGCGATAAGCTATTATTGTGAATATCTACAACAAAAAAGCTCTGTTTTTCTTCCACTTTCATATATTGGCTACTCATATATCGTGCAACATAACGGAAATGATTATTCTACTTTGGAAAACTGATATAGTATAAGATTTGCATAAACTCGTTCATTGTGAAAATCACATCGTTAATAACTGCTGCTGGACAGACAGATGGCAATTCGAATCTAATTTTTTGTCAATTACTTGGATTTTTTTCCTTATGGCCAACTTATATAGTACACTACTCGTGAAACTCGTGTGCCCCTGATGAAATCATCTTGTAGAGAAAAATTTTTGCTAGACAGGAATCGATTTTTCAACAATTACTACAAATTTTCAAAGTGGATTCATAAGGAATCTGCATTGTATTGTCATATTTTCGAAATTCGTCCTTTTCGATATAGTTGACAGTTTCTTTTATGGCTTTAGATGGTTCACCTCAAGAAATTAGTTTATATTGAAGGAATTGCTCACTCCTTTCACGCGCTTGTTCTAGGGAACGATAGAGTTATCCTGTCGCTCAAAGGTATGTTATTTTCGAATTCTAAGTCAAAAATGGTTGTACCCCCTGAACAAGAATCCTGATCAAATGTGATCATGTCCAGCCGGCCGTATGTGCCGTACCTCAAAATTTTCGGGGTTTTGTTGGGAGCGTAAATATCTTGTTTGGTTTCTGCGCGCACGTTCTAGGGGAACAACGTGCTATAGTTTTGTCCAAATGTCTGTAATTTTTGAATTTTGTGCCGGTATTGGTCTCATACGACTAGGTTGGATTCACTGATGACGAATCCGGTGTCAAAATCGATACTGTTCGGCCGGCCGGCCGACCATACGCACGATTGCAGGCGCACGGAGAATCCTATCTACATAAAAATTTCAGGGTTAGTTGCATTTCCAAATGCGAAGGTTAAGTTCATTAATGGATAAAATCGGTCGAATAGTTTCGGAGTCTAGCTATTTGAAGTTTGAGTTCATTTCCCTGATATTTCGAGAACCACTAGAGCGATGGAATTGAAACGTGGCAGTTAGTTGAGACATGAGGACTAGCAGCTTTTCGCAGAAATTTGGTGGGATCGTGCTGTCAGTAAATTTTGGAAACATTTGTTTTCCCGGAAACTGTTCATTACATTAGGAAATTCTGGTCGTTTCTTGAGCTTTATATTTTATAACAGTCCACCGAATTTCAGTTCGATACCATCATACACTTCGAAGATATTGTGAAAAAATATGTCAAATTTCGTGGTTTAACTCTAAATTCTATTTCAATCATGATGAAAGTTTACAGCTAGTTTGGAAGAGCTGATGGACCACTTTGTGCAAAATTTCGTGATGATCGTGGCATTAGAACAATATCAAAAAAACTTTCAAATCTCCTCATTATGCTATCTTCATGTATTTCTGCATGAACATTCGAACCGAAATTTTTCGATGAATTACTGGTCCAAACCTACTCTACAAATATCTAGTTTCTAGGTTGTTTCTACCGGAAGTTATTGTGTTTTCGGTCGGTTGTTAGGCCAATAATTCCAAAAATAGAGATTAGATCGAATTGAAATCCAGTACTTCGCTGCCATCTCCATTGAACATGCGTGCAAAAGCTGCTTCCTTCACGGCAGTGCTTCTCTAAGTTTTTTTATGCTTAAAATCGGCCTAACCGTTCAACTTACCTGACTTATTACCCATTTGAAATGTTGAGAATACTTTCTCAATATATCAAGAAATACGGATGCGATCAGATATCATATCATATTATAAACATTCTATATGAACCGTCAAACTGTCATTTCTCGATAAAGTACTGGATTTCAATTCGATTTAATCTGTTTTTTGGAAATATTGGGAAAATAAAATTTTGAATGCGTATACCTGCGGAATAATTTGGTGGATTTTACCCATTCATGAATTTCGCCCTCGTAATTAAAGTCCAAACCTTCTCTACAAAGATCGAGTTTCTAAGTTGTTTCTTTCGGAAGTTATTGTGTTTCCGGTCCGTAAACACAAACTTTTCAATTGCTCCGAGAATAAATATTGGAAAAATACAGAATATAGGGAGTAAATTTTAAGACTCAGTTAAATATTGCGTGCAAGGTTAACGCCAAATTTCAACTGATTGTTGGTCTGCAAAAAATAGATTTTATCAATATAAATCAGGAAAATTCTCTCATAAATTCATATTAAAATTTCCTAACGAGATCTTCACGAAATTCTGCATCCTGTTGCGCGTTGGTATTCTTCGAGTGATGTCGAAGTTTCGAATTGATCGCATGAATACTCTAATTATTAAAGAACTAACCTCCAAATTTCAAATGGGCATAACTCGAAAATCGTTCAGGCAATCCTACCCATCAACAACCTTGACTGACATATTCGGGCTCCAAACCCAACTTGAAGATTTCAAGTCGTTAAGAATTCCATTTGACCACGAATTCTACTTCAATAAGTCGAACCGAATCGTTTCAAACCATTTTAGACAAAAACTCGAAATTTACAGATATTTGGGCAAAACGATAATGCGCTCTTTCCCAGAAGAAGGTCATAAAAACCTATACAAGCACTGTCGTGAAGGCAGCAGCTTTTGCTCGCATGTTCAATGGGGATGACCGCTTTGGCAACGAATGTGCACAATCTAATCTATCTGTTTAATCTATCGATCTAATCTGTATTCTCGGAATATTGGGAAAATAAAATTTTGAATGAGTATATCTGCGGAATCATTGCTTGGATTTTACCCATTCACGAATTCGGCCTCCGTAATTAAGGTCCAAACCTTCTCTACAAATATCGAGTTTCTAGTCATTTCTTCCGGAAGTTATTGTGTTCCGAATGAAATAACTTAGAAACCCGATATTTGTAGAGAAGGTTTGGATCTAAATTGCGAAGGCCGAATTCGTGAATGGGTAAAATCCACCCAATGATTCCGCAGATATACCCATTCAAAATTTTATTTTCCCAATATTCCAAGAATACAGATTAGATCGAATTGAAATCCAGTACTTTATCGAAAAATGACAGTTTGAAGGTTCATACAGAATATAAAGAGGATAATATGAAGAGAAGATCATAGACTATTAAATATTTGAAAAAAAAAAATTGAAATTTAAATTCAAATTGTTCTAATATCACGATCATCACGAAATTTTGCACAATGTTGTCCTACAACATTTTCGAACTAGCTGCGATGTTTCATCACGATTGAATCAGTATTTCTTGAGTTATACTGAAAAAAACAACGATATCGAGAAGGAAACCACGAAATACTACATATTTTTCCCAACATCTCCAAATCAAATAGCAGTATCGAATTGAAATTTGGTACACTACTGTGAAATATGAAGTTCAACTGAGTGACTATACGATTTCGACGAAATTTTGCTCAAAGTTGCGCGTCGTTATGCTTCAAACAACCACCAAGTTTTAAACCAATCGCTTAAGTAGTTCCTGGAATATGAGGGAAATAACCTCAAAATTTCAAATGGCTATAACGAAACTATTTGGTCGATTCGGCCCATTAACAAACTCAACCGCGGCATTCTTATGCGCGACCTACCCTTCAAGTTTCAAGTCTTTAGCTGGCTCCGTTCGACAGTTATCGTGTCGCCGGCCGGCCGGACCGAATCGATTTTGACACCAGATTCGTCATCAGTGAGTACAACCTAGTCGTTTGAGACCATATTCGGCTCAATCATCGAAAATTACAGACATTTGGACAAAACTATAGCACGATGTTCCCCTAGAACATGCGCGCAAAAATGGAAATGAGCATTTAAATGGGAGCAATTAGTCAGTACTATACGTTTCTGAGATTCTCAGTGTAATTTTCATTTGGAAGCCTATATAGACCCTTTGACCATTCAGATATGGTTGGCCATCATAGCCTTAGCGGTATCACTCAAATATAACTATCGAAAGTTCAGCAATTGAAACTAAAATTTGTCTTGCTTCAGAAAGTTCTCGGAATATGATTGACTCAGCGAAAATACAAATGTTTCAACTATTGCGTAATAATAACGCTTTGTGAGTCAAGAAGTTTCTTAGATGAATAGGTATAATATAACATTAATTATCATTCATTTCACAGGAATCTTCCCAAGAGGAGAGTAGCTCCGGTGGAGAGGTGAGTTTCCAATTGAATTAGTCCTGATTGTGTTGCTCGTTTTAAGAGTAGCAATATTCATTCGACTCTTAAAAAACGTCTTCCAACTTTCCCCCTTCACTACTTAGAATTTCTATTTCTTCAATCATACTAATTATCACTGAAGGAATGAAAGTTCGTGTTCTCTGCATAAAGAGAGAATCTTTGCTTCGAAATTTTTCCGAGGAAGAAGAAATCAGGAAAGAAAAACCAAAACTAAATTTAAATTTGCTTGCTAACACAGATCGACGTGTTCATAAACAACAATCATCAATTAAACGAACGTGCAATTTCCATCAATAACCTACTTTTTAATTTAACTATAACTTCAAAATGATGAGATCGAAATACGATGGGTTTATCGAATTAACACACATCTTTCCAAAATAACCAACCTTTCCTTCACTAGCTCACAGCTAATTCCAACAGATGTACACTAACTCCTACATTGAACTCTATTCCACGAATACACAAACTACCCTACTAACTCGAATAAGTTCAACTCTCACATCGAACTTTTAGCAAGAGCTAATATATGTCAGTAACCCTACAACCTACAACTGTACCTACATTGCAACCTACATTGTAGAGATTCTATCGGCTCCGCAACTTTCTTGGCACAAAAAAAATCTCACGATCTACCATCGCAAATACACTGTCCCGTCACCAAAAACGGTACTAGCAAATTGTACTCTACTCCAATTGATCAACCTAGGCATAGGGCTATTTAACAATAATTTGCCCCGAGAGAAAATCCGTAAGCGTTGCAGGATCTACATATTTCGGAAGAGCAATCCTAGCTGATCTTCGAATAACCACTGCTTGTATTACCAGAAAAATTGAGGCATCTGTCTCTCTCAAAAATCCAGTTTTTAATACATAGATTTTGCTCTATCTCCCACAAGTATTGGCTAGACCAAATTTCAACGCTACATTTTTTTTATCTCGAGTTTCAGTTGGAAAATTCATGAAAAATTCAGTTTTATCTTTCGAAAGCTTCAGATCGTACGAATGAAATAACTAGCATATCCAAAGCTACTTTAATTCATTGCTCAAGTTCTTATAAACCCGTTCCCGAAATTGAAAATGAATCTGGGTGAATGGTATGTAACGATTGAAAACTCGAAAAATTTCCAACTCAGGTATTACAAAGTTATCGTAAACGAAACATGATCTCACTCTTGATTTCGAATTTGACTTCCAGGAGTTCCAGTATAGTCGTATCGGCGATATTTTTGATCTTCCCTCGTATCCAAGTTTGAAAGATTGAGAATATCTCAATTTGTGAATGTTAAGTGATATTTCCTGAAGATTTATAATGGTTGTTATAGAAAATTGTGATTTCAATCCGACTGAGCACCGAATACATCTTTCGGTAGAACGGATTCGGTCAGGACATTTTCTAATGTTTTCGGTTTATTATTTGATAACCAACCAATAAAAAATTTTAAGCCTCCCTGAAAATTTCACAGTTTACGTTTTGGAGTGTGTAGATTTGAATAAACGAATAAAAAAACACTGCAAATTTTACACAAAGGTTTATTATTTTCTTAGTTAAATAACCCAATATACCATTGATAACTCAAACAACTTAGAACCGAATGCTATGATTCATTTTCGACATTATTGGAAACTGGCAGCGCTTTTCTTTATAACTCAGGAACCACTTGTCGGAAATCATCCGGGTAAAATTTCATGAAAATTGGGTGATAAGTTTTTGAGAAATAATTTTTTAATTACTGTTGCATAACTCAACCTAAAAAATTTTACCAGGATGATTTCCGACAAGTGGTTCCTGAGTAATAACGAAAAACGCTGCAAATTTCCAATAATGTTGAAAATGAATCATAGCATTCGGTTCTAAGTAGTTATCAATGGTATGTTGGGTTATTTATCTTAAAAAATAATAAACCTTTGTGTAAAATTTGCAGTGTTTTTAAATGGACCAAGATAAAAAAATCATACGAAAGTAAACCAACCAACCAATTCTAGTTCTACGCTAAGAGTTCAATGGGTATTGTTATTTTTCAAATTAGTTCTCCTAGATAAAGCAACATTTGCTATTTTCTCAATTTTTTAAATTTTACAGGAATATCGCCGACAACTTCATAGAGTGAAGTGGGTTCCTGTTGGAAGGGTGAGTAACTTTCTGTCGAATTCTAAACTCTAGGTCTTTTCTTCCAAGAGTAAGTATGTTCATGGAAGGGAGGGCATGAATGAATTAGAACACTATTTTGAAAGTTTGTCCAAATGGTCTAAGAAGACATTTGAAAGTATCTCGTAATCTCGATTAGATTTTTATATGGAATTTTTTTCTTTGATATCAATAGCTCTAAGTTGAAATGGTTGTTATTTCTTCAATAGTTTTTTTGTAATTCAACAGGAGAGTTGCCTGCATCACAACAAAGGAAGGAAAAGGATTTTTGTTGAAGAGGTCAGTATCTTACACTGTTGAATTCGTACCTAAGTCTTTTTTTCCGAAAGCTGTTAACGAAGGACATAATTTCTTTTGAAATCAGCCAGTCAGTCGGCCCATTTTGGAAACTTGTTGGAAAGACCTAAGAAGACATAAAATAATTCCGACCAATTATTTAAATTCCCAAAATCTTGCCTAGAGTACGATGTGGGGACTTTCTTTTATATCAATAGTCCATGCATATTTTTTTCCTCCCTAAGGATTTTGACGCGAATTGATTTAGAACGACGAAGTTGGTCTCTCTGATGAATAATCTGTGGTCTTATTGAATTGTGTTAAAACTGTAATTTTTGAAGAAGGTTTGGAGCCTTAGTATCTTGTAGATATTGGGGTGAATATTGGAACAGTTTCGGAGCTATACCCATTACAATTTTGAGTTCCTCTCACTAATCAAAAAAATAGTGATCCAGACCTAAAGTTGAAAAATTCAAAACAAGTTTTTTTGAACATTTTTGAAGTTATTATTCTGTAGGTGTTTTCTGGGTTTTCACTCCCAGTATCTGAAACAGAACTATTAAAAATAAAATGAGAATTGTTTTATATATGAAACGCCCTTGCGGATTGCGGGATTGAACTATTTGTCGAGGGCAGTTCCAAGGGATAAAGGTTGCTTTTTGAATAATACTGAACCAATGGATCCGGAAAACAAAGTGAACTGTAACGTTGATTGTTCGTATTCTTCCAGAATTATTTATTAGGCAACTTTCTTCCTGAAAACTGTCTGATAAAAAGTTGAATCCTGTAATCCGTAAGGGCGTTCACCCTAAAAACAATTTTATTTAATTTTCAACAGTTCTGTTTCAGATATTGAGAGAGAAAATGCCGAATACTCCGAAAATAAGCTTCAATCGATATTGATGTTACGTTTCAGGATTAATTTCAAGATCCCGATGAAATCGTGTCGAAACTTACGAGTTGCATTTGACAACTTGAATTGAATTCAATGTAGATATCAAATTTCATGCGATAGTATGTATTTCCGAAAATATTGGGAAACTATTATTTCGAATGGCTTACCAGTTTCACTAAGCGAGAACCGACTCTCGCTACATTTTGATTCGGATATAATGAGAATGTTTGAACTTATGTGCCAAAGTCAAAAGACCAAAAAGTTTCTGAGATTAATCGCTAATTTTCATTGTTAACTTGATCCCTTTTTTTTCATTTTA
The DNA here is from genome assembly GCA_958510865.1 of Myrrha octodecimguttata. Taxonomy (NCBI): domain Eukaryota; kingdom Metazoa; phylum Arthropoda; class Insecta; order Coleoptera; family Coccinellidae; genus Myrrha; species Myrrha octodecimguttata. Next base: position 138,304 of record OY294057.1, on the reverse strand, counting down.
CAGGAGTCTTCATCACAGGAAAGTAGCTCCGACGGAGAGGTGAGTTACCTTTTGAATTAGTCCTAGTGCACCTTGACACCCTTACAAGCTATTGTGAAGGCACCTTGATCTCACTAATATTTCGAATTAATGATGATTAAAAAGTAAAATAACTTATTTCAACTTTATATATTTATTTTCACAACAATTGTTTCGTTATGATAACATGAATTCATCAGGTGAGCATGGTAACTGATCTCATATTTGGCATACAGTTTTTTAAATAGTTGAAAAATATGGTGCGAAATACAACAAAATCATGGGAATTCCTGGGTTTCAAAATAGGTTGAGTAAGGGAGATTTATTTAGGTCCATTTGGTCGTTGAGGAGAATCTGCTTTTTATTGTACTTATTCATCTCCAACGCTTCCAAGAAGTTCAATTAAGGGTCTTACTTTCTTCGTGAAAAATTTCGAAATTGCTGTCGAAATCATGACCAGTCTCCAACAAATGTTTTGCACATGTTATAAAGCGGAAATAAGTTATTTTACTTTTTAATCATCAAGATGAATTTCCGACAAGTAAAGGCGGTGACAATAAAGGATTTCAAATTAGTTTTTTTTATGGTTTTGTGGTTGTTACAGCGAGATATTCACCTTTTCTGGTGCCCCTGTTATAGGAGCTCTACGTTTGAAACAGCCTTCAAAATACTGAGAATAATTCAATGATGTTGATGTGATCAGTGAATATACGGGGTGATTCCGGAGGAGACAGTCAGAATTTAGGGTTAGTTGGATTGGTTTATGTTTGAGGGGCTCTATTGAGACTATACAACGTCATATGTCTGATTCGACCGATTTTATTTTTGGTTTTGATCATCCGATTTTGATGAAATTTTCATCGTAGCACAATATGCATAAGCAAATTCAAGAATTCTCAAAATTGTTTCAAAATACGCTGTTGTTTTTGTTAATTCAGATTGGTTTTATAGGTTGAAAAACCACCGTGTACATTGGGTTTCCAAAACTTCGCTATCCGTTTCAGATTTTACCATTATGAGTCATTATTCAGGTGTATTCGATTTTTTTGGCACAACTCCAGTTTTGCGAAAACATTTTTCAAAAAAGGAAAATTCCGAAATTTCACTCCAACCGATTGTGCTTCTTTTCGTAACTTTGGTATGGCTATGGATTTTGATGAAATTTTGAGTAAAGTGCAATCTGAATGGGTACATTCAATGGTTACAACAATTTCCAAGAATGCAGGTATGTTAGTGTGATAATTTTAAATAAGAAATCCAAATTTAGTGTCCTCCACTGGTAATCAAGTAATCTAGTTCAGAAATTGCGGGAATAGGACAGGAATAAACATACAAATGACTTCTAGATCATATATTCAGCTACGTTTCGCAGATCTACATCTGCTTCCTCAGGCCTAAAAACATCAAAATGACATCACTTATACAATGGTACAAACAAAACAGCAAATTACCTCTATAAAAATTAGAAGTTCTAAAACTAAAGAACGAGTCTAACATCAAACTTCGAGGTATTATACAAAATCAATTCACAAGCAATCTTTCAAATATCCAGAAAGGTACATCAAGCTACAACGAAAAAACCTAACCATAAAATGGTCGAACACAGAAAATCCTAACCCCACGAAAACCGTCATGTCATATTACAATTGTCAACCACAAACACCACAAATTTCTTCTTTTTATTGATATGGCAGGATAGTGTACACAATTTATCAAGATTGTAATTTATTTCTTAATTACAGTCTCACCCTGTCTGTCCGCTCTGTATAAACATATATCTTGTCAAAATTGAATTATATAGTTTACTGAGATGTTCAGAATCAGATCTAAAATTGTCGGAGTTGTTAACATTAATGTATATCATCTCTAAGATGTTCCTTTTTCTAAAGTGTTTTTCATTATCTAAAATTTTAACATTAGAAAAATCAACCCTGTAATCCTCTGTAAAAAAGTGGGAACACAAAGCCGTTTTCTCCCTATTTTTGACATCTCTGATATCACACTTATGTTGCCTTATTCTACTATGTAGATACTGTCTTGTCTGACCTATATATATTTTATCGCAATCCAAACAAGGAATCCCATATATCACGCTGGATCTTTGACCATAACTGATCGAGTCCTTTATTTTACTATACAAAGTACTAACCGTTTTCATGTTGTAAAAGATTAACTGATTATTTTCTGTTTTTAGAGTTCTTTTAATTTTTTGAGAAAGTCCAAGAATGTATGGTACTCTGAAATAAGCTTTAGTTTGAGTAGTTGTGGTTTCTTTTCTTTTCTTAATTTTTTGTAATAATTCTGGGACAACCTTATTAATTTTAATTAATTAATTATTTTAAATAAGTTGTGCAGGTTAGAAAACCACCCTGTACATTGCGTTTCAACACCCCCTTCATTTGTTTGAGATTGAACAATAACGAGTCATTATTGAGCTGTTTTTAATATTTTTAGGAAACTCTCAGAGAAAAAAATGTTCAAAAGAAGAACATTATCGAAATTTTGCTCAAAAGCAGTGAGAATATTCTGCACTGGTTAGTGATGCTATATCGTCGAAGCATGCAAAGCTGTTCGTTAGTTCGAAAAATATTCTTCACAAATTCAAAATTCATATTAAACTGCTCTTATTCTGTATAGAATCATTCTATCCCGAAAATCGCTCAATTCATTTTTTGCACACCTACGCTTTTCTCTAAAAGGATTATTTCTATGAGAAAGCTTTCGTTAAATGATTTCGTTCAATAATGTTCTCATCTGAGCATATCTTCAGTCATTGTCTAAATTAAATTAAACAGAATATGAGCAATTAAACATAAATCACGAATTTGAAAAGACTATTTCAGAAATTAGGAGCCGCTTCGCATCCTTTGAATAAACTGCTTTAATATTTAGTGCAATATTCTCACCGCTTCGGAGCGAAATTTGAATAATGTTCTTCTCAGAAATTTTATTCTCGGAAAATCGGAAGTGTGCCAAAAAAATTAGAAACACCTGAATAATGCCTCATTATTGTAGAATCTCAAAAGGATAAAGAAGATTTGGAAACGCAATGTACATGGTGTTTTTTCAACTTGCACAATTAAGTGCAAATTATCACAATAACATACCGACATTCTAGAAAAATATTGAATGTACTCATTCATATTAAACTCCACTCAAAATTTCATTCAAATTGAATGAGTCAAAGTTATCAAAAAAAGTAGAATCGGTTGAAGTGAAATTTTCCTTTTAAAAAAAATGTTTTTCGGAAAACTGGAAATGTGCCAATAAAATTGAATACACCTGAATAATGACTCGTAATGGCAGAATCTGAAACGGTTAGCAAAGTTTTGGAAACGCAATGTACAAGTTGTTTTTTCAACCTACAAAACCAAACTGAAATCACCAAAATAATAACAGCGCATTTTGAAAAAAAATTAAGAATTTTTTAATTCGCTCATTCATATTGTGCTACGATAAAAATTTCATCAAAACCGGACGAGCAAAGCCAAAAATGAAATCAGTTGAATCATAATAATAAATGAAATCGGTCGAATATCAGACTAATCGCCCTGTATACTCTTAAGAGACCTAAACATAAAACAAACATTGTTTCGAAACTGCCTCTACTAGTGTGAACTTACCCTGAAATCTGACGGTCTCCTCCGGAATCACCCTGTATAGTGATATTGATTGCTTAGTTAGAAATCAGAACTGAATAAGGCTCACTGCCAAAACGAAAAATTTTCAGAAAATTCAAAAAAGAGATAAACTTAATAATCTCTCTCTCTCCGTTCGGTCATGACGCACGCAGCCAGAAATACACACACGTTCTAGCATGCCATAAGGCGTATGTATGCCCAGCTATCACTATTTTATGCAGACTTGGACGGTATTGACGTATTTCTTTTGGGGAACAGGAGCGCTATCCATCTGCGTAAATGTCATGTTGGATTTAAATTTTTTTCCTGAGGTATTAGATTGTATGGTGAAATTTAAGTCCTACCGACCGACCAGCATTTCCGCCGTGAACGCTGTAACTTCCGGAGGAGATGATGTGAAGTTTGACCTTTCGATGTAGACCGGGGTCTAAATACTTCGGTTCTATTTGTTCATCAGCGCTAAACAGTTTCGGAATTACCGTTATGAAATTTTGAGGCTATTTTCTCAATAAATAGAGGAAGTTTTTCGAACATTTATTTGAAAAATGTTGTGGGAACTTTTTTCAGATTCCGCCGAAATGTTTCGAGCTAACATCCAATTCAGTGCAATAATTATCAATCTGATCGGATATTTTTTTTCGGAAACATTGTTGGAATAAACGCGCTTTACCCAGATAGCATATTTATATCGCCTGTATAATAGGACTTTCCCATATGACCGACCCGCGAGCATTTTCGAATATCAGTTAATTGTAGTCCTATATGAAGCATTATTTGTTTTTTTCTTCGAATATAGGTATATTTTTTGTTCATTCTTCAGGAGAGCATTCGTCGACGCCGACAAGGGAAAAAAAGAACGAGGAGTCCTGACTCAGAGGTGAGTTTAAATCTGTGCAGTTCAAGTTCTTCGTGCATTCTTTCTGAACGTTGTTATTATAGGAGTTAAAAAATTGAGTTTGACTACGAATCCCTCTAAGGGCCACTTGCATCGTATTACAAAATCAAAGATTAACTCCGTAATGGAAGATTAGGTACAACATTATTTTGCACCGTCACGTCTATCTCGCTTAGTAACCTTGAGTGACTGTTAAATTTAAACCACGTAATTTGAGGGGGGGGGAAATATAATTTCGACTGGGTATATCTACGAAATCATAGGACGGATTTAACCCATTCACGAATTCGAACTTCGTCACTAAGCCCCAAACCTACCATGATTCTGCCCCATTCAAAATTTTATTTTCCCAATATTTCGAAAATACAGATGAGTTCGAATTAATATCCAGAAATTCATCGAAAACTGACAGGTCCTCACAGAATTAAATGAGGATAATATGATCAGAAGATCATAGAATATTAATTGTTACAATGACACGATAATCACTAAATTTTGCACAAAGTTGTTCATCAGCATTTTTCAGATACAAAGTTAGATTATGATTTTTGAAAATATTGGAAAATCAAAATTTGAATGGATATATCTGGGCAGTCTTTAGGTGGATTTTACTCTTGAACGTATCCGGCCTTCCTAACCCTGATGCAAACCTACTCGACAACTTTTTAGTTGTTCCTCACGAAAAAGCTTTCTAGAAATCTTCATTCAGAATTTTATACTCTGTACTGGAATATTTTGTAGTATTTTACTAAACTGATTTTTGCTATCATCTAGTAGATTTGTAAATTCTGTTCAGATATTTTGCCACTTTCCTTATGAATATACTTGAAAATTGGATGAAACGCAAAGTGAGTATGTATGCGCGGACTGAACGTAGATCTTCTACTCTGCCAGATTGTTGCATCCGACACAAATGTCTCTGGTGATAGCATATGATGCTATTAAGAATTACAAATCTAAATCTCAGTGTTCCTGAAATAACTTTAATACTGAAGAAAATAATTTTGTAATCGTCAGCCGCGCTGTCGCAGTCACCAGAAGCGTCTGCAATTGTTATTTTTCAATAACAATAGTTGTCCCGAAACTGGATGAACAAACAAATCACAATTTCTACATCAATAAATTGCATTTGCTGAAAAATAACAAAAGAATTCGTATTTGCACATAATGATCAAGTTTTTCGCGATCCCAGAATGTATTTGAGAGAATGGCGTGCTCCTCTTACTCTTAACACTTCTGAATGATAGTTTGTAGTAGATGAAGTCTTCCTCTGAAGGTTCATTTAATGAAAGAGGAATAAAAGAAATATTGTAAGATACAAATCTGAACTTTATTCTTTATTCACATCTCGAAGCGAGCATTGATGTGTTGGATTTGTTCAATTGAATGAGTACTCCGATGTTGCTTGCATTTTCCGGGAACTCCATCAGGTCCTGAAGTTTTCACTTGAGAACCGATTTTGGTATCAAAACATTGACGCGGATTGCCTATTTCTATTCAAAATTTTACAGAATCAATGCAGCAGCAAATTATTTGACCGTAGTTTACATTGAGCAATATATTTCGTATGTGTTACATTTCAAGGACATAACAGATTTTATAAACATGAAGGCAGAAGTAGTATAGTTGGACGATGTTATGGCAACAACCGTTAAAGCCACAACTTCTGGATAAAATTTTTGTTGAAAAATATTCGATAATTGTAGATTAGCTGACAAATTAGCCTGTTACTTTTCGTATTTAATATTTTGTGTTTATTTTACAGCAGTACTCCCGCCCACCAAAAAGAAGATTTCCTGATGTTGAGGTAAGGTTCTTACTGATATAAAGATTAATTTCATGAAGTGACATGAGTGAAGATTGATGCACTTGCCCCCTCGAGTAGTAATAGTACTCAATTCTTACCAACTGAATTTGTGTTGTTGTGGTTTTTTCAAAATGTCAATTCAACAAAAGTCCTACAGAACCTTATATCGAAAGAGAATAATTCTGCAAATATTCTTGTTTATCTGATGAAGGAGTCAGATTTGTACTCTGAAACGTTACAGTTCGCTTTGTTGATCCTCTGTTCCGCAATTGTTCATTAGGCAACGTTTTATCTTAGAAACTGACCTTGACAAGTAGTTCGATCCTGCAATCCGCAAGGGCGTTCTCATTGAAAAAAAACAATTTTATTTAATTCTAATAGTTCTGTTTCAGAAAAAACCTGAAAAATGACTCAACCCATATTTCCTCTCATTTTGCGACCATCCTCGGGCACAGCGTGATATCGATTTGTCGAAAAGTGTGTAATTTTTAAAATCGAATCTGTCCCGCCTAGGATAGTACAACTGTCTAAAAGAACGAACTAGTGATTCTCATTGTAGTTCGCTCATTGAAATGCGGTGGTATGGGCCAAATCGGCAAAACATACTTATTCGAATTTTTGAGCTTATTTCCTGAATACTACTCACAGCATGAATTGTGTTGAGATTCTAAGGTTTGTAAATGAAAAATGAAATCAGTTGAATCATAATAATAAATGAAATCGGTCGAATATCAGACTAATCGCCCTGTATACTCTTAAGAGACCTAAACATAAAACAAACATTGTTTCGAAACTGCCTCTACTAGTGTGAACTTACCCTGAAATCTGACGGTCTCCTCCGGAATCACCCTGTATAGTGATATTGATTGCTTAGTTAGAAATCAGAACTGAATAAGGCTCACTGCCAAAACGAAAAATTTTCAGAAAATTCAAAAAAGAGATAAACTACTCACAGCATGAATTGTGTTGAGATTCTAAGGTTTGTAAATGAAAAAAAAGCCGAAATTTCTCTTCAAATATTTTTTTCAAAAACTATCTATCAGATTCTGATCTTGCACAAAACCTGTATTCACAACAGAGTACCAAATTTCATAATGCACAATTCCGTGATGATTCTGTTATCCGAACAATTCAAAAAAATTCGAAATTCGTTTCTTTTTTAGGAAAACAATTTATCAGATTCCGAATAAATTTCGCACATCCCATATTTTACAATAGTGTACTAAATTTCAGTTTGATGCGATTATAGTTTTGAAAGATATCAGAATAACTGTCATATTTTCTGTTTTTTGTCGGTATCGTTCCTATTTCAGGATCTGAATTTTTGAAAATATTAGAAGAATAAATTTTTGAAATGTCCATAAAGTTAGCAGAGCCACTTGCACGGAAGTCAATGAAAACCATCTTATTAATTGTCGTATATTTGTCGAGAATTTGTCGTGAAAGAAAAAAATTTGTCGCGCTCCTACTTTTTTTTAAGGGGTGGCTCTGCTAACTAATTATTAAGTTAGCAGAGCCATTCTAAAATATGCATCGAATTCGATTTAAAATGTTATGAGTAATTGTCGGATATGTGTCGTAGACGATCTAACCTGAAAAAACCAGAAAAAAACATTTTTTATAGCTTTTTCATAGGTTTCAATGAAATTTTCTGGTTTCTCTGGAAATTTGTCAGGTTTGGCAACACTGCATTCGTAAATCGATATTTCAGGTATGTTTTTCGTATCATTATTGACTGATATTGGGTGGTATATGTTAAATCTTCTATTTCCTGAGATGAACAATTTTCGTTTCAATGCTGAATAATGGAAATATTCCATTCTCACGGATATACATCGACGTAACTTTGTGATACAAGAAAATTGATTAGATGACCGTTTTTTCTTCTGGAAATGAGCTGAACGATTGAAGGATGACCGAAACATATTTGTCGTGAAAGAAAAAAATTTGTCAGGCTTCTAGGTTTTTTTTAAGGGGTGGATCTGCTAACTCAATATTAAGTTATCAGAGCCATTCTGAAATATGCATCGAATTCGATCGAAAATGTAACCATCTAGGCTGAAAAAATATTTTTTTATAGCTTTTTCATAGGTTCAAATGAAATGTTCTGGTTTCTGAGGAAATTTGTCATATTCAGCAACACTGCATTGCAGTGTTGCAGTGTTATCGGATTTGTCATCAAATCTAGTCCAACTTAGTCGTTTAAGACTATTTTCGGCTCAATCATCGAAACTTACAGACATTCGGACAAAACGATGGCAGAACATGCGCGCAAAAAAACACTAAAATCTTCAAGAATACCAGTAGGGAGTCGGTTCAGTCGAGGGGTGTGTGGCAACCTGCCGACAAAGACGCCTTTGTCGGCGTAATAAAGTGCGGTAATAAAACTAACAGTGACACGTGTGGCACCCGCATATTTCATCGAATCTTATTATAAGAATGATGAGATAGACTTTTATTAAGGTTAGGGTGAATGTTTACACATTTTCAAACTGCTGCATTAGCAAACCCGAGACAGGCTGTATGTTCAATAATCTGGGATTAAAACAAAATATGAAAATGTGGCCCTCCGATTTTGCCCCTAATGCCCCTAGCAGAGTGGCGCCTGAAACGACTGCCTCGCTGCCTCACCCCTAACGCCGGCCCTGTCCGTGAGAATGGAATATTTCCAATATTCAGCATCGAAACGAAAATTGTTCATCTCGGGAAATAAAAGATTTAACATATACAACCCAATATCAGTCAATAATGATACGGAAAACATACCTGAAATATCAATTTACCAATGCAGTGTTGCCGAATATGACAAATCTCCTAAGAAACAAGAACATTTCATTTAATCCTATAAAAAAGCTATAAAAAAATTATTTTTTCTGGTTTTTTCAGGTTGGTGGGTCTACGACAAATACTCGACAATTACTCATAACATTTTGATAGAAATCAACGCATATTTTAGAATGGCTCTGCTAACTTATTATTAAGTTAGTAGACCCACCCCTTGAAAAAAAACTAGAAGCGCGACAAATTTTTTTCTTTCACGACAAATATGTTTTGGTCGTCCTCCAATCGTTCAGCTCATTTCCAGAAGAAAAAATGGTCACCTAATCAACTTTCTTGTATCACAAAGTTACGTCGATGTACATCCGTGAGAATGGAATATTTCCAGTATTCAGCATTGAAACGAAAATTGTTCATCTCAGGAAATAAAAGATTTAACATATACAACCCAATATCAGTCAATAATGATACGAAAAACATACCTGAAATATCAATTTACCAATGCTGTGTTGCCGAATCTGACAAATTTCCTGAGAAACCAGAACATTTCATTAAAACCTATAAAAAAGCTATAAAAAAAAATTTTTTCTGGGTTTTTCAGGCTGGATGGTCTACGACAAACACTCGACAATTACTCATAACATTTTTGATCGAATTCGATGCATATTTCAGAATGGCTCTGCCAACTTAATATTAAGTTAGCAGAGCCACCCCTTAAAAAAAAAGTAGAAGCGCGACAATTTTTTTTCTTTCACGACAAATATGTTTTGGTCGTCCTCCAATCGGTCAGCTCATTTCCGGAAGAAAAAACGGTCATCTAATCAACTTTCTTGTATCACAAAGTTACGTCGATGTATATCCGTGAGAATGGAATATTTCCAGTATTCAGCATTGAAACGAAAATACCCAACCCAATATCAGTCAATAATGATACGAAAAACATACCTGAAATATCGATTTACGAATGCAGTGTTGCCGAATCTGACAAATTTCCTGAGAAACCAGAAAATTTCATTGAAACCTATAAAAAAGCTATAAAAAAATGTTTTCTTCTGGTTTTTTCAGGTTAGATCGTCTACGACAAATACCCGACAATTACTCATAACATTTTTGATCGAATTCGATGCATACTTTAGAATGGCTCTGCTAACTTAATATTAAGTTAGCAGAGCCACCCCTTAAAAAAAAGTAGAAGCGCGATAAATTTTTTTCTTTCACGACAAATTCTCGACAATTATACGACAATTAATGAGATGGTTTTCATTGACATCCGTGCAAGTAGCTCTGCTAACTTTATGGACATATTTTTGAATGGGTTTATCTGCGGAATCATTGGGTAGAATTTAGCCATTCACGAATTTGACCTTCGTGAATGTGGTCCAAAACTTCTTTACGAATATCGAATTTCAAAGTTGTTTCTTATAGAAGTAATTGTTTTCACGATCGGCCGTTCGCCCAAAAATTCCGTGGATATACAAAAAGTTATTTTTCAATTTTTCCAAAAGTATAGATTGGATCGATTTTAAATCTAATACTTGATTGAAAACTTATAGCTTTTAGGTTTATTCGAATTTCGCGTGGACCGTATGGAAAGAAGACCACTAATTCTAAAGATACGTTTCCAGTGATCAATACATCTAGATCACTGCATGACTGAATTTGAACAAATGGGCGAAAGTTCACGTCAGGGCTTTTCTAGAATTCTTCATCTTAAAAGCATTTTCATTATTCAGTTCTGGAGATTAAAATTACCAGGTGTACTTCATCCATTATCCAATCCATAGATTCGATCCAAATAGCTATATCTGCTGAATTCGTCTTTCGTTATTGAAGTCCAAACCTGATCGACGAATATCAAGTTATCTCTCTTGAAAGTTCTAGTGTTTACTATCGGCCGTTAAGCTAATTGACAGCCCAATAACTCCAGACAGAAACGACTAAGATACTTTAACTTTGTGAAGCCGGTTTGGAGCTCAATAACGAAGGTGGAATTCGTTAAGGTAAAACCCACCTTGTTGTTCCATAGACATACCTATTCAAATTTCATTACGCCAATATTTCCAAGTTTTGTCATCTTCTAAGCATTTGGTCGTAACGAAGTCCTGCAAAAAAGCTGTCCTTTTCAAAATATTTGGAAAGTTAAATTTTGATTGGTTATTTAGCGGTATCATTGAGTAGGTACCAACCATTATTACATTAAATTCGTAATTGAGTCTCAAACCTACTCAGCAAATATACAGCCCTTCAGTTGTTAATTTCGGAAGTTATGGTGTTTAGGATCGGCCGTCGATCGATTTGTATTTATATTTCCAAATTGTTCGATATCCGTAATTGAAAAATATGGGACTCATTACAAGCTCAAATTCCACACCCTGTTCATTGGAAGTTTGGTATGGGTTTATCCACGGAAACATTGGGTAGGTACCCATCATATAACATTATTGTTGCATGTTACTATTGTTACGGAGTTTGTAATGCAGCCCCAACCTGCTCTGCAAATAGTCTCTTGAGTGTTCATTTCGTTATAGCGTTTACGATCGACCTTCAAGTCGACTGTGAACATAACTTCCGAGAGAATTTTACCGGAGACTCGATATTCGTGGAGTGAAAATGCGGCAATGATTCCGTAGATATACCCATTCAAGTTTTTATCTTTCAAATAGTTGCAAAAAACACAACTCGGTTGGAATTGAAATCGACTACTATACCTTTTCATCCCCAAATTGAGACTAAACAAATTCAGATTGGGAATATTCAATTTCATAATGGTACAACATTCGTTCTTGTGTGAATTGGAGTTCTACAAGCTTCTTCAGTTTGAACTATATATACTCCTGCTATTTCGTTGGTTTTTTCCTCTTGTTTTTTTGCCCACCTTAGGGCGGTTGACTTCTCGATAACCAAAGATACGCAAGTCCTTTCCCATCGTCTATTTCTTCATGGACTGAAAAACTTTATTTTAATTGATTCCGAATCTCCTTTCTCAGTATTTTCGAATCAGAATCTGGTTTGCAGTCATTCAATACACTCCTTCGATATTGAAGTGTTAATTTTATAAGGTACTCAAAAATCCGACTCAAAGAGCAACGAATGTTGTACCCATATGAAACTGATTATCAACAATTGGAAATATATATATTTCAAATTGGGAGTAATCATTTTGACATGTTTAGCAATTTGAAATATATAGGTATATTTCCCATTGGAACGGATCATTTTCATATGGATACAACATTCGTTGCTCTTTGAATTGAATTTTTTGATTACTTCATAAAGTTAACACTTTAATGTCGAAGTAGGGTATTCAATGAGGGAAAACCAAAGTTTAATTCTTAATTACATTCCTTACTGAAACGGAAGAGTCGGAATCAATTGAAAAGCAGAGAAAACGGCGATTGGAAAGGAATTTTTGAGTATCAAGAAATCAACCGCCCAAAGGTGGGCAAAAAATAAAAGGAAAATGCAGGGGCATAGTATACACTGAAAAAGCTCATAAGACTCCAATTCACACAGAAAAGAATGTTGTACCAACATGTAATTGAATATTCCCAATTTGAATGGGCTTAGCCTCAACTTGTTTTTGTTTAGTACCAATTTGAATATGTCTATTTCCAATTTGATTTTGTTAGGTGTCAATTTGAATTTGAAAAGGTATAGATAGAGAATTGACCAGTTTGAAATTCAAATGTGTTTCAGGATGTTAACATACGGCAACCCGAGAAAGAGGTAACCTAGGCGAGTTCAAAACACCTGATAGGTCAATTCAATTCCATAATACACTCTGGTTCATGTATCCACCAACAAATTCAATTTCTCATAACTTTTGAGCCTTCCTTTATAGTAGGTTGATAGTTGGAAAGTACGATTCACATCCACAGGTCCATCGATTTATATTTTTATCCCCAAAATATTCGACGTCGATATTAGGAAAACATGGGACCTTTTTCGAGCTGAAATTCAACACTCTGTATTTTTTAAAATTTGATTGAAATATTTGACAGCGTCAGAAAATTTTGAATGTGAATCAGTTGATTCTTTTTTCTGCACGTTATCTTTCTCATCGAAAACTTCAGGGAAAGAGTCAATTGTATATTGAAGTTCCATTAAATTCTCAGAAAAAATGTACATTGTGATCAAATTGAATATTTTCTTTGTACCTCTGATTGCACATTCGTATTTCTTAATACCCCCAGTAAATTCGAGAAATACGTTATTGAATGCAAATAATATCTTTGAAATCAAAAACGATGAATAATATACAAACATGAAAACTTGAAGTGAATCATAAAAGATGCTCGAAAGTAGAACCATTTTGTTCAATGCACATTTTGCCCTTTTCAAAATAGACTCGTATATTTTTGATCATGCCTGCATGCGGTCGACGTCGTACTATCCACATATCATGAAAATTCTGATCGAAGGACTGTCTGACCAATGAGGTAAAGGTTCATTATACTGGAATCGAACTCCTTCAATTTCCGTTCCTTCAGGTGATACTGGAAGATGATTTTGAAGGAAATCAAAATTACCTGCAAGCCGTCTTGGTAGGATGTTTGGTCCAATCAATCCGATCTCATTGGTATTTCGTATGCCTGACCGCATGCGGAGTTTGTTCGAACTATTCATCCAAATTATCCATATTAAAGACATGGCTTTATCGGTTAATACAATTCTGTTGACCATTCTTGCATTTCGTGAAATTCACCTTCTGAAGTTAGTTCCACCAATTTCATCTCCTGGTTTTGATCTTTGTATTTTCTGAAGATGAGGGGTGGAGATATATTTCTTCAATCTACGCCACATATTCAAATGTGTCATGTTCGGAGCATGAGCGATTCTTCTGGTAATAACTTCTGGATGTGTCCCTATCTTATCAGAAATATCTTCTTCGACGTCCAGGTGTCGCCTTTCTTTGGTATATTTCACTCTCGATAAAGGAAACCGACCATTTTGGCGAACATAATTGAGAACTGCAGAGGAGCTTCATGATACGTTAATCTTTTATTGGGCAATCTCTATTGATATTCCAGTACATCCGCACTACCATTACCTTGTCAATTCCCATACACGAATAAATATCAGTATTTTCTGAATTCGAGTATTTGTAAGAAACTATGATGATACGGATTTAATAGTCATCAAAATTTTTATCAAAAAAATTCTGGAATTACATTTGGACAAAACGATAGCACGCTGTTTCCCTAGAACATGCGCGCAAAAATTTTCGCAGTTATCACGAAAAAACCTTTGTGGAACACAATACAAACCAGTTTCTCACAATCTAACCATTCTTTTTCAAATCTTTCAGAATTCAAAAAGAGTTCAATCCCATTGAACCTATTTTATAATAATTCAGTGGAATTTTGCTATTGAAATAAATCTGTCCCTGAAATTATCGATGGTAAAATGACGTGTGAGACAAAGAATTCTACTGAGTCGCATTGAACATTTTCTGTATTTCAATCAAAATCCGAAAGTTTCAGTATACAGAAGGTTTTGAATTTCAGCTTGAAACGAGTCCTATATTCTTGAAGAATGACCTGCAATTTTTTGAGAATTCAAACATGAATCGATTGACATGTAGAAGTGAATCGTATGTTTCAAATATCAACCAACTAAACCGGGTGGTTCAAAAGTTACCAGAACTTGTTATTGGAGAATACATGAACCACTCTGTATCTCAGGGAATTGATAAGACTTATTAAATAGAAGTTTTTTAGACATGCTTGGGGTAGCTCTGCTTCAGGATACCATATGTTTATTCACCAATGAAAAACCCCGTAAAAGCACCCGACATCCAGTGCTTTTCTAAAAATTCCACACATGTGATTTTTAACCAATCAGAACGTGTATTTCTGACAGATCACCATCGCAACGGATGAATTTTAGTGGGAGTTTTTTCCTCGTGGGTACCCAAAAACGAATTATACTGAAAATTTTTTGGACGTTTATCATGACAGAATATCTACAATCTAATTTTTATTTGTTCATATGATAATTTTTATTGATTTAAACTACAGACTTAGAAGTTTTCTAAATTCTTTGGACCATTAGGATTGATGTTTATATTAAAAATCTAGAAAATCACTGCCGTGAAGGCAGCAGCTTTTACGCGCATGTTCAATGTAGATGACCTCTTTTGAATGGGTATATCTACGGAATCATTGGGCGGGTTTTACCCATTCACGAATTCGACCTTCGTAATTAAGCCCCAAACCTACTCTACAAATATCGAGTTTCTAAGTGGATTCTTTCGGAAGTTATTGCAGTCGGCCGTTTTGAAATCCAGTACTTCATCGAAAAATTACAGTTCGAAAGTTCATACAAAATTTAATGAGGATAATATGATAAGAAAATCACATAATTTTTTTCCAAATTGTTCTCATGACACGATCATCACGAAATTTCACAAAAAGTTGTCTTTCAGCATCTCCGAACTAGCTACGAAGTTTTATCAGGATTGAATCAGTATTTCTCGAGTTATACCGAAAAAACAACGATATCGAGGAGAAAATCTCGAAATTTGACATATTTTTTACCGATATCTCCGAAATTTATGATCGAATCGAACTGAAATTTGGTACACTGCTGTGAAATATGAAGCTCAAAGTCTTAAGTGGAATTATTTTTCGGATATGATGAACGGTTACCGAAAGTATGATCCTGACAAAATTTGGCAAAAAGTTGCGCGTCGTTATACTTCACCTAATTGTCAAGTTTGGATCCAATTGCCGAAGAAGTTTCTGAAATAAAAAATGAATAACTTCAAAATTTCAAGTGGCTATAACTCCGAAACTGTTCGACCGATTTGGCTCATTAACCAACTCAACCGCGGCACTCCAATGCGCGACCTACCCTGAAAGTTTCAAGTTGCTAGCTCACTTTGTTTGACAGTTATCGTGGCCACGGCCGGCCGGACAGAATCGATTTTGACACTGGATTCGTCATCAGTGAGTCCAATCTAGTCGTTTGAGACCGTTTTCGACTCAATCATCGAAAATTGCAGACATTTGGACAAAACGATAGTACGCTGTTCCCATAGAACATGCGCGTAAAAACGCAATCATCCTATACTATGGCAGGTTGATTGGAAGTTGCTTGGTTTTGATTTAGAGATTTTTGGATTGTTTTTGCAGAAGTTGAAGCAGACCTCATTGTGTATCAATGAGGTAAAAGAAGGGGAGGGAGCATATCCTATATTTCCCTTGTTCCAAAAGTGTCGAACAGTTTTGAGAACTTTCTGTGGATTTTCCCTTACCAATATGGCCGACAACTACAATGTGAATATTTGTATTCTGTGGTGTACAGCAAATGAGACAAAAATATTCGGTTCAAAGTCTGTCATATTGGTATGGGTAAATCCGTAAAAACTGTACTACACTTTTCAAACGTTATGCCCCCTCCACTCTTTTCCTACCTCCACGTTGTGTGAATTTGCAGATATGATTTCATGGAGTGGAAGTTGTTGGAAATAAACCCATTTGTTGTGGAATTTTCTTACCGAATACCACACGAGGTCAAATTAAATCCGGAAATTTTTTCTCGCTCATGAATATTTTTGGAAAATTATCCCTCGTCGTCGATTCGGGATAATTTTCTTTTCATTTCTTCCCTCCCCTTCCATAAAACGAATCAGTGGGGATGAGGTCTTCAGACGATCTATAGAATTTAATATTAAGAAAGGAAACATGCAATCCCCAAAAAAACTGTTCGGAAGCACTTAGGTCAGCTTTTACTTGCTTGATCTAACTAGTAAGCTATAGAAGTTACCCATCCTCGTATTGTCCCCGTCTACAACAGCTTCACTTTCAGTTCGATCTAATTTAGAATCATATGATCGTCACGAAATTTCAAATCAACCTACACAACGTTCTTTGTTGGCTTTCGGATATACAATTGTGGAAATGAAATTTTGATGAATTTATCTACAGAATCATTGGGTATATTTTGCCAATTCGACAATTGTTTTTTATCGGAAGTTTTATTGTGTTATGTTTATAACGGTTGGCAGAGTAATCGATCATGAACACAATTACTAATAGTAAGAAACAAATCATAGGCACGAAATGTAAGGAGCTTATGTGGAGCTCAATAACGAAGTTCTATATCATGTGTTGTTGGAATACAAGCACAGATTTTGTTATAAGAAATATCCTTTCCGAGAAAACTTATCCACTCCGGCAGAAACTTTGTACGCAGTTGTTTGTTACTGATTGTGAAGTGAATTGAAAATTTAAGTGTTACCCTGTGATCCCAAACATATTTTTTGAAATAGAAATTTCAATTATTTTAGGAAATATTGGTGGCCACGATACTAATGTATTTTCGCTAAAGCTAACCTATCTAACTGAGATGTCCTATGGGGATTTAACAAGACAGATCATAACATCACAGACCAACCAGATGAACGACTCGCGTTATTGACTTGGGAAATCTATGTGCAAGTGTTCGTGACCGTGAATCGAGCGTCGCCGTATAGAGCCGCGTACAGACACGGGAGCAGAGCTGCTCATGAGCAGCTCGCGAAAAATTAGACACATCGAGGCAGCCTTGAGCGAGATTGGAGGCCAAGTCGAGCCGCAGTGGCTCGCGAGCCCCTTTCCAGTAGTCAGTACAGTAGCGTAGTAAAACAGACGTGGATTATTTTAAGAGAATTCTTATGTGTCAACGTGTAAATATTATTTAATGGGCATGATTGGGAAATATAGGTTTTAATGAAATGTGTTTGGAAATACGGAAAATTGATTAATGATTAAAATATTCTATAAGAATATTGAACATTATAAGCTTATTCACAATGATTTGACAACGAAATATATATTCACATTGTGAATCAACCGGAAAAGTCAAGAACAGAGTTCGTTCAACCCTTCGATTATTCAAAGTAACTCGAAGCCCCTCGAAGCTCATGCTGAATCGAAAAGTTACACATTATTATTCAAAACGCTCTTATCCATACTCAATCACAACTGTTTCAATTTTCATAGTGCCCTGGCGCTTTTTTCGAAGGATAGAATAAATTTAGCTCTCCACACCATCGGAAAAATAAATTGCAACTACAGTTGCTTTTTCCTCTTTATTTTGTTAATTTAGAATGAATTCAACTGTTTCCACCATCGGAAAAATTAATTTGCATCTGCAGTTGCTTTTCCCTCTTAAGTTTTTACGGCAGTAATTAAGAATCATCTAGGGTCAATATTATAGACTCAAAGTGGGTTCTACTTTGATGAATACGCGTATAGCAAAATACCAGGGACAAATCTGCCGAAACATTTCATTATAGTTGAATTCCAAAAAAAAAACGAGATTGCTATTATATACCGAAATATATTTTTCATCTGACAAACAACCGACCGCGAAGTAATTATTATTATTTCGAATTTGTATTACTCTGCGAGAATCGTACGTTTTCTTGCCTCTGATTATATATTATTGACAGGATGAAAGGTTATTTTGAGCATTATATCTATTCTTTCACTGAGAATTATTCGGAAAAATATCCTACACGATTTAATTCACAAAATATAGCTCACAACTCGACCCGAATTTTTATTAAAATGCTAAAATGCTATTGCATTAGCACTATCCCATACAAACTATACTCCTATGAATAACATCAAGACGGACAGCGTCACGAAACTCAGCTGTGTGCTCTTGACATCGTAAAAACATTCCAGCGCTACTTGTTTGCCGTTCAAACTGAGCCTGAGGAATCCTTTGCCTCGCCGTATCATCCATCGGATGGGTCAAGTTTAGGGGCTCGCGGGCCGCTGTGCTCCCGCTCAAAATATCGTCTACACCTGCGAGGCAGACCAATTAACATGCCTCGCGAGCCGCTCAGCTCTTGTGACTGTACGCGGCTTATAATATAATTATATAGTATGATACCACAAGCATTTTGGGGTGCGTTGGGGTGCCCAATCACATTGCAGCTGGGAATACGCGATTTAAAGCCGGGTCCAGATGAGTGTAATCCGAACAGCGAATGCAATAAAATTTGATAAACGATTCTGCGAATAGTGTGGACGGCACTAGAGCTCACCCTCGAATAATAAATTCAAATGCAGCGTTCGAGTTGAAAACCGAGTCCGGGGGCCCTATTTTTGAACTGATTCGAATTCATTTCGTCTACGAGCTCTCGCGGTCATGCGACAGTCTGGCAATGTGGTGTTCACGGTGTACTTGGGCAAGATTAATTCACGAAAACACCTTTTTCATTATAATTTTGAATGTTTGAGTGATTATTCTGAACTCTAAAATATTTTTTCAATATAAAAAAGCCAAATGACCACAACAAAGGGGGGAAATGATAAAATGCCCTATTTTTCAGGTGTGATGATCACTTTGCACGGTACAGAAATGACAAGAAGGCACTTGCGCACCAGTAAATAAACTTTCGCATAGCTTCGTTTTCAACTGAAATACATCGGATGAGTCGAAGCAGGCGGATTCAAATCCGCATGCGGATTAACTTATACGTAAACATGATGTGCACTGCGAATTTTTTTTTCTATTTCAAAAACCGTTTATTTGTCCATAGAGCAAACCTATTCATACACGCAATTAAAAAGTGATTTATTAGTACTTATACTACCGTTTTAATTTTTCACATTTTTGGCGCCTTATAAAGGATTCTCTTTGGTTTCAAAAAGAAGAAAATGCGAGAACGAGCTAGATATCAAAATAATCCCAATCAAGTTACTTCACCGTTTATGGGATATCAATTCGAAAACAGATATGCTAATATTTACCCTCAGTTTAAGGTTAAACATTTAGAAACTATATTAGAGAAATTTGCGTTTGTATATATGGATAATTAATTCTGTTCGTGTAGGAAAGGTGGAAAATCATACGTTTGGTTCAATCCACCAAAAATCAGTTATTTATATAAGACACGTTCAACCATATTATTGTTTGTTGCAGAATTGTTGTGAATTTTCTTCAATAATTATACCCTGTATAATATAGATGAACTGTATTTAAACCGAAAAAAAGTCATTCAGATAATCATTTAGGTTAAAACCCCAATTGGAACAAAATTGAAATTATCCTGCAAATGAGCACAAATTGAGATTAATTATTCTAGTTGAAGTGGATTTCTGTTGAACTGAGTCCATACAAAATGTCTATTGAGTTCAATTGAACTATACAAGCAACTTCTGTTGCGATCACCTATACAGTTCAAATTAGATATTTGAAATTCTATGTTCAGTATTCAGAAAATAAATCAGTTCAACCATGTATTTGTAAATAAAACACTTCATATTGTATATGGTTCATTTATTTTGATTTTGTAACTAATATTTTCTACATATAAATTACCAACAGTTTTTGAACGTTCGAAGTATTCGTAGGATTGTAGACATTTGAAAGTTTGCGTTTGCACCTTGTGCAGAAACTGCTATTCGACATCTCATATTATGTGGTATATTCACAGCATAATTCTATTCCTGAAGCTCTGAGTAATTGGTTTCAGACATTCTAGTGACCATATATCCATTTGATACCTGAAACAAAACTCAACATAAATATCACAAATAGAATTTGGGTACAATATAATATACATATATCCTTCCTTCAATTCACATCGTCTTTCGTACATCAACTTTCAGATATTCACTCCATCATTAATATTGGTTCACATCACGACATATCAAAAGAAATGCCCAAAAAAACAATTTCAAACTGTAAAATCCATCAAAAACAATAATGAGTATCCATCCACTATGTTTTTGTTTGTATGTCATGTGTGCCTACATATACAAATTCTAAGGAAAAACAACACGTTGCCAAAATGTTGCATTTGACCGAATCTAGACCTCACTTCCGCATGCAAAAGTGATTCGTATGACGCGAAAATAGTCGGAGCAGAAAGAGCGCTTCCTCGAACCATAAATCTTCCTGTGATTCATTGCATTCGCTGTTCGCATTACACTCATCTGGCCTAAAGCCGGGTCCAAATGGGTATAATCCGAACAGCGAATGCAATAAAATCTAATGAACGATTCGGCGAATAGTGTGGACGGCACTCACTCAGACTCGAATAATACATTCAAATGCATCGTTCGAATCGAAAACATAGTCCTGACGGAGCAGAAAGGACGCTGCCTCGAATCATAAAACTTCCTGTGATTCATTGCATTCGCTGTTCGCATTACACTCATCTGGACCCGGTTTAAGGTCGGCAGGCAGTGAAGCCCGCAAACAGTGGAGTGATTTCTGATTTGTCTTGTTGGTCGGAGATATCATAATGCTAATGTAGGGAACTATGGTGTGCAGGGGAGGTGGAGTACTGGAGGACCCGATTCACAGATTTACCACAACACTCATACCTGTCTTCAATGGAATCGAAGTATCGGACACTATTTATCCTCGGTCAGCTTTTTTCTTCCTTCTCACATTTTATTTTTTTTTTTTCAGAAAACTAAAGTTTGTCAGGGACCTAGCATTCATGGAAAAAAACTGGATAACCTGTTTAATAGGATTGACAACTTGGAAAGACAGGTAATAAATGTTAATTCGGGACACATTGATTTTCACCAAAAAATGAAATAGTCGAAGAGAGTATACCGTTTCAAATTGTAGCTTTTTGAGAAGTTTCATATCTATTGTTTGAAAACATTTTGTTAGTTTGGATTCTGAAATATCCGTTATATTCAAAACACAACGGATGAAGGGTGGTCACTACGAGAAAACTGATTTTCGGTTTGATGAAGACATTGCCGGGTATCTGGAACGAATCTCACAGGGATTCTTCAAGAGGATTTTTTTTTGGGTTGTACTCAATTCTTTAGCAAAAATGAGCAATGTTAGTTATTTTTCCATTTTTCACCCCGTTCAAGTTTTTATTTTCCCAAAAATTCTGGAATATAAAAAAGTGGCAACATTGCGCATTCTTACGATTTTTTCAACCATTTGCACCAAAAATGTTTTTTGAAAAAAACGAACTCTGGCCTCCAGAAGTCACCTCGTTATATTTGAGGTATTGTTTGCTCTTAATTGCTTCTATTCGTTCTTGGTAGACTATCATTATAATGTACTCCATAAGAAATCTTTGGCAATCAACATTAATGGAATCGCATTGTTTAATAGCTTTTCACCTTTTTCCTTCAATTTGTACTCCATTCAAACATTTTATTTCTTTAGGAAATCCCTCAACCCACTGATGATGACTTCCGAGCTCTCACAAAAAGATTAGATCGATTGGAAAAACTGATGGAGAAATTCGCAAAAGAGGTAATAATGCCTATTTATTCAATGTATAGAATCTATCTATATTTTTTTGTATTTTGGACGGTTCCTATTTAATTCGAGGCAAATTGACTTTTGGTTGCATATACAGGGTGATTCATTAAGGTTGGCCACCGGCCGTATCTCGGAAACCGTTTATCCTATGACTTCCGGAAAAAAAATCTAATGACAAACTCGGCCCCTAGAAAATGATTAAAAATATTTTCAAGTTCGTAGTTCCCCACTAGAGGGCGCAATCTATCACTTGTAAAATATAATCTCATTTTTTACGAAATATTCTCCAGCTAACAGTGGTTAAGAATAATAAAATAAAAATCTACTCTTTCTATTCAACAACTTTTGTTTCAGTAATTTTTCTATATTTTCTATTTTTTAGTGATGGGATGGATAAACTTTTCTTCACGAAAAAAACATTCTTACTCCTGTATGGGTGAACCGATTTTCACGTAATTAAATTTCATTCGAAGGCCATCGAAAGCAGATCACAGAAACATATGACAACAATATACCGGGTGATCCAATTGAAAACTACAGACTGTTTTATGTCACTTCGCCCTATTTGTGCGTTTTACTGGAAAATTTCAAATGCAATGCTATGATTCTAACCGAGTGAGAATAAGCCAAGCATTATCACCTACTGACTTTTTGAAATCGTAGACAGATATCATTGGTCGTTTCGGAGTTATTGACATTTTTGTAAATTTTGATAAGTATTGATCAACCCTGTGAAATGCAGGCGGAATTTAGTTATTTCATCTCTAAACAATTAAACAATTAGATGAAAGGAGAAAACTCATCAAAACAACGAAACAAGCTGATTTAGAACCAGTAAGCTTTGGCGATACTGTACATTTTCGGTATCTATGGCTGTAAAAGTTTTTTAGGACGATTGCAAACCACTATTTTATGATGACCCATTATTCAAACGAAGAAGCATATGATATGCTTAAAGTTCATTTTGAATGTTTAGAAAATGCAGTAGATGAAAGGGAATACCCGATACGATATCCTGAAAGACGTCGTCATTTCAAAAGGGTATTCAATAGATTGACACGAAGAGTGAGAGAAACTGGTAAGGTTCAATATCTTGGAAGAAAAAAAAACGTAGAAGCCGTAATGAGGATAATATCATAAAAGTTTTGGCTTATTAACAAGACAAAGGTGCTTGAAATTTTATCGGAAGATCTTCCAATTCTTTTAGAAAATATTGCTATTGAAAGCAGGTTAGATATGTTGTATCAACAAGATGGTTGCCCGGCGCATTATGCTGCTAATGTTAGAGAATATTCATATAACGTCTTCTCAAAGAGGTATATTGGACGAGGTAGTATTTTTCCATGGCCAGAAAGATCACCCGACCTCACAGTATTAGATTTTTATCTTTGGGGGAGAATAAAGACTTAGTTTTCCGAACACCCCCCACTACAAGTGAGGATATTCAAAATAGATTTCGACAGGCAGCTTCTTCTCATACTGAAATTGTGGCCAGTGTCAACTCGACGACAGAAAGACTAAATTTATGTGTAGAAAATAATGGTAGACATTTTAAATATTTGAATTGATTAGGTGTAAGTGTTGTTTTTCTGTTCAAATATTTTCTATGTTGCTACTTTTTATTTTATTTTATCGCATTATTCTTATTTCATGTGTGTTGAGTATTTTGTTGCGTTGTCATGACGCATAAAGTCACTTCCTTGTTTATGCGCGCTCACGGAAAGGATCAACATTGATCAAAATTTACAAAAATGTCAATAACTCCGTAGGTGTCAGTAGGTGATAATGCTTGGCTTATTCTCACTTGGTTAGAATCATAGCATTGCATTTGAAATTTTCCAGTAAAACGCACAAATAGGGCGAAGTGACATAAAACAGTCTGTAGTTTGGATCACCTGGTATATTGTTGTCATATGTTTCTGTGATCTGCTTTCGATGGCCTTCGAATGAAATTTAATTACGTGGAAATCGGTTCACCCATACAGGAGTAAGAATGTTTTTTTCGTGAAGAAAAGTTTATCCATCCCATCACTAAAAAATAGAAAATATAGAAAAATTACTGAAACAAAAGTTGTTGAATAGAAAGAGTAGATTTTTATTTTATTATTCTTTACCACTGTTAGCTGGAGAATATTTCGTAAAAAATGAGATTATATTTCACAAGTGATAGATTGCGCCCTCTAGTGGGGAACTACGAACTTGAAAATATTTTTAATCATTTTCTAGGGGCCGAGTTTGTCATTAGATTTTTTTTTCCGGAAGTCATACGATAAACGGTTTCCGAGATACGGCTGGTGGCCAACCTTAATGAATCACCCCGTATAAGATTCCGAACCATTGTTCCGTACAGAACGCGTGCGTCCCACGATTCCGAAAAATGGTTATGTTTTCCCTTTGAGTTCTGAATTCACATTTCTATTCAGGTCATTTTGGGGGCCGTTAGCACAATTTTGGCCTACGTAGCGCCACCAGTTCCTTAAATGAAAATTATTTGGGTTCTCCGAGCGGAATCTTTGGAAGGCTATAAAACGAAAACCAATAGATATTTTTTCATTCTGTTTTCACACCAGTGTTCAGAATGAAAGTAAGTTCAACTTTGAAAGATTTTCAGATTGACTTTGAATTCTGGAAAAAATTTTTCACAGAAAATCTTAGAACATTGAGAACATTGAAATAACGCTAACCAGTTTGGCAATCGAAAACAAAACATTCAAACTCTGTAAGTTTTCCGCTATTTTGAAATTCTTTACCAGAATTCCACACAACAATTGAATTGACCACCAAAAAATACTAAGATGTGACCAAAAACCGTTATTTCAAAGGTCACGTATAAATCACCTCAGTTATCAGAATATTGCTCAAAGCTGACATTAAACACGCTGTATCTCGCTTATGCTTCCAAAACGGGGTATATGTCATAAGGCAAAAATTACTTTCCCAATGTCATCTATACGGCTATATACGTTTGACCAATTTATGGTTGAAACACCCTGAATAAAAATAAATATATAGGTAATATTTTGTGTATTTCGAAATCGGCTGATTTGGATGGAATTCTGTGAAAAAATTCAGCGTATTGCATTTCAAGTAAGTTATTTTACTCAGGAGAAGAATTTTCATGGTACTTTGTTTTGATCGTAAAAGTGATCATGTACTAAATCAAAGCGACGAAGATAGAAGAAATACCACAAATTGTTTCAATGCCACAAAGTATAGGATAGTTCGTGAAGTGCCTTACACACGTCTATTCTAAGGATTTTACTTCGGTTCAGTAAAGTTCGTACTGAAAGGAATTCGGAATTGGATTAGAACCAGACATGCGCACTGTGACTATATTGAGTGGGTAAGGATGTTCGGAATCTGTTCGTCATCTGACCCGTGAACATAGCTATTGAGGTATATTAGGCACAAAGGAATATTTCGTTACAAATTGCCATTGTTTTTAGGAAAAATATAATTCAATCGGTGATAAAATATACATCACTATGACATGAAGGATACAAAATTCAAACTTCCGCTGTAAAAAAGAGCTGGGTTGGTTGGTTCACTTCACGAGTACTGAAAACACTCTTGCTGTCAAGATATCTTGACGATCTTTCTTTACTATCTTTTGCCTTCCTCAGATACTCGTTGGGTACAGACGAATAGGCACGAATACGAGTTTGTGTACTCCAGTAACTTTTAAAAGTCTGTCGGTAAACCTTGAGTGTAATTTGATCCAGTTTTCGTAACTAGATCTCATTCAGATTGTTTCTCGTGGATTATTGCGAAGGTCAAAATATTTCTGTGAGACTTTGCTATTTTTTAAATATTTTTATCAAGGTTTTTATGTTTTGGGGGTAGTTAAATAATTCATCACTACAATACATAAGGTAAAATTACCTTTTTCCGAATTCGACCTTCGTAATTGAGGACAAAACTAACTCTACAAATATCAATCCTCTATGTTGTTTTTCCGAACGTTAATGTGTCCACGATCATTCACGTTAGGCTACTAAATTGGCCGAGATGGCTATTAAGGTTTCTTCTCATAACAAGTCTGATTCTATAATATATTATGTGTAACTGTTCATGAATTTCATGTCTCTTTTGATTTTACGAAATTTTTTTCACAGGAATGAGAGATTAAATATTGTTGGAAAAAATTATTTAATAATGCCGACGTTTCGTTGGATTTTCCCAACATTTTCAAGGCTGTAACAACATAAAGCTATTTGACACAACTCTGCATTGTTAAGACGAACAAAAGATTTGAGTTACCTAAATTAGCAGCTTTTAAACTGACATAGATGTAATGAATAAAATCTGGAGAACGAATCACCACTACAGAGACAAAACAAAACTCACAATCAGTTAAAAGCATGAAAATCCACTCATATATACGATTAAAACCATAAATTAATGAAATACAATGACATATCATGTTGATTTATTGATTTCTGGTTTTAATTGTATATACGAGTGGAATTTTATGATTTTAACTGATAGTGAGTTTTGTTTTGTCTCTGTAGTGGTGATTCGTTCACCAGATTTTATTCATTACATCTATGTCAATTTGAAAGCTGCTAATTTAGGTAACTCAAATCTATTGTTCGTCTTTCGGCATAATTAAATAAGCTTTTCCAACAATATTTGGTGTCTCATTCCTGCGGAGCAAACTTCGATTATGTGTAACATTATTCATTTTTGAGCGATTCATAAATTTTGTTTCCCATAAAGTTGTAAAATTTATATAAGGTAAAAAGTTTTGTCATTTAATTACGTGTTTCCTCTGGTTCTGTATCACCAGTTATATTATTCTCACCCGACATTGATCCTCAGTTTACCGGATTATCTATAATTTAGAAACTGTGAAAGTGAGTAAGTGATAGCATACATTGACGATCTTGTATCGAAATAGATTAAGAGGAAACAATACCACTTGGAAGTAAGTTACAGCTAGGCAACCCAGCAACATTCAAATGTCATCAAACTTCGTTTATATCTCAAGGTCAGGCCGCTAGACCCGGACTACATTCTTAAACGTTGCCTATTGGCAAATGTAGATAAGCGCTACTCCCTCTGGTGACTATATGTGTAACCCGAGGTACAGACATTGTCATTGACAAGTTGAAAGGAATGTCGAGAAAATGAGAAAGTCTATGCATTTTTCTTGGTGTTTCTGTGGTTTTACAAGTGTTTCTACCGAGAAAAAGCAACCTTGGCAACTTGTAACTCAAAATTGGCAAACCAACAAACAAGATTTATGAGAGTCTATTACCTGCATTTTACCATGATGATCATTCTCATAGAGGTAAGCACGAATTGCTCATGAAATATTGGACCACATTCATGAAGACAATTGTTTCCCAGACCCCTAATCCAAGCAGAAAAAGTTACTTATGAGGAATGCTATGCCTTTCAGAATTCTGCCTGTTGAACTGATCATTAGGAACAGCGTAAATGTTTCGGTGAGAAAATTGACCGATTGAAACGAAACAGTCTGAACAAGGAAATATCTGGTAATGAATACTTCGCTCCAAGTGCTTCTTCTGATGAACTCAACGCTGTACAAAGGCTTATTGATTACAGCTTTTTCAAGACCAATCATATGAGTGTTGGAAGAATTTATTTGTCAATCCATATAAATAAGGCTTATGGTACAAGCTGCATTAGTTTTATGTGAATGTATGTTTTTAAACTTTTTGAGCAGTAGATCTGAGGAGGTATTTGATCAATAATCATGTTGGGTGGGTAAAAAGGTTGAAAGTTTATTAGTTTTGCAAATAACACGCAACATGCATCTTCTTGTACCACTTTGATTTCATCGGCAGAAGCACTTTGAGCGAAGAGACCAGATCTTTCCTTGTTGAGAATCTTTTGTTTCAAGTTGTTCCTTAATCAGTTCAACAGGCAGATTTCTGGAAGGCACAGCATTCCTTTTAGGTAACTTTCTCTGCTTGGATTAGGGGCCTGGAAAGAAATTGTCCTCAAGAATGTGATCAAATATTTCATGAGCAATTCGTGCTTACCTCTATAAAAATGACCATCATTGGTAAAATGCAGGTAACAGACTCTCATAAATCTTGTTTGTTGGTTTACCAATTTTGAGTTACAAGTTGCCAAGGTTTTCATCGATTCTTCTACACTTTCAGGCCCGACGTGTTAAAGTAAGTTTCTTTCACCCAAACTCGAAATTTTTCACAGGGCTGTAGATTTCTACGGGAAGGAACATTTGAGTTTGCTCTCGCCCAATAGAAACACTTGTAAAATCGAACGAATGCCAAGAAGAATTTTAACTTGTTATTGATAATGTCTGTACCTCGGGTTACTCTGATAGCCACAAGAGAGAGTGGCGCTTATCTTCATTCGCCAATAGGCGCGTGAAATATTATAAATTCCGAGAAATTACGACGTCTATAGGAGATAACGGGGTGTCGTTCTGCAGGCTTGAGTGAGTATTTTTTGAGAAGTTTTTTTGGGATGTTCTTAATTTTTTAGCGAGAATGCGCAGTGTTAGTTATTTTCCATTTTTCACTATTTTTCAGTTTTATTTTCCCGAAAATTCTTGAATATAAAAAAGTGGCAACATTGCGCATTCCTACGATTTTTTTTCAACCATTTGCACCAAAAAAGTCGTTGAAAAAAATGAACTAGAAGTCACCCCGTTCTATTCGAGGTATTTTGTGTTACATGCAAATGACCTTTGAACTACGAATTCGAAGAACCGTCAAATCATCCACACATGTAGAATTTTCTATGAGTGACATATACGATATGAAAATATACTCAAGTATTCAACAATTCTTGTTCTTCCTACAACTCGTACTTCATTTAGACATTTCACCTTTTTTCAGGATTTCCATAGCCAACTTCGGAAGATGGAAGAACGAGCCGAAAAATATACGAAAATTGTAGAATCATTGAAGAAAGAGACGACTGAGTTGACGCAGAGGTAATATTCGCCATGTTCGAGATGTTGAATTAAAAATTATAATAATAATATTAGTAATAATAATAACAATTTATTGATCCTTTGTGACAGATTCATAGACGTAAAGGATAAGTCAGATAGAAAAAAAAAGCAAAATTCAACTTAACGCCAATACAGCCCTTGAGGTAATTTTTCACTGTATGATAACATTTTTTCAACAAGATACCTTTGACATATTTCTTAATTTGCCAAAATTCAGAAAACTAATAGTTTATGGCAGATTATTATAAACTTTGATGCATTGATACATCGAAGACATCTCAAAAGGGTTGCATGAAGAAATATCCCAAAAAATCAGATATTAATTGAATCCATGTCCATCCGTATCAGTATAGATCGCACGACTCGGAGATGCCAGGTTGTTGAATATAATTTAATATATCCAATCCACTCTTCTAAGGTTTTAGTGCTGAAAATGTTTTCAATATTCGATCGCAATTTCCTGTCACATATCTTCAGTGATAGAATTGAAGGAAATAGTTAAAATCTTACGGCTGAACTATCTTTCATTTTAAATTTCAATTGGAAAACGAGTCCTCGTTACTTCCTTGATCATGATATATATGGTTGACGTTTATTATGCAGCGAATTCGCCAGGTAAAATAATATGCAACTTATTTGGAATGAACTGTTGAATTCATCGAATCAGATTTGCCCGGTTCAACAGGAATTGAAATAATTTGAATGATTCCAATAATGAAGAGAATTCGATTCTTTCTCGTTTCTCGTTTTTTTTTGCTATAATTTCATGCAACTATCTATGACGTTCTTGAAGCCTGATATCACAATTTAGGCTTCATAAAAAGATTTATGGAAAGCGTCAATAAAAACCAATCGACATTGTTAGGAATTCCATGCTACCGGATTCCGCCTATGAGAGAGTTCATCCCATAGCGACGATCCGCTATTCCAATTGATGAGTACAAGCTTCTAAATCTATGAAAAGTGTTTCATTCAATTTTGATTTTTTATTTGAAAAAATCAAATAATAATCCTTAGTGATCGACCAAAAAAAAATTACCCCCTGAAAATTTCGCAGTTTGCACTTTGAAGTATGTAGATTCGAATGAACTCATAAAAATAAAACCGTCCGTCTGCCGTCCGGGGCTTTTCTCTGAAGTACAGAACCGAAATCCGTGAAACTTTGTAGAAAAATCGACTGAGATTGATCCTACGAGCTTTTCGTCAGGATCGGTGTACCCTAATGGCTCAAAACTGAGGGCTGGGGGGGAAAAAAATTATTTCTCGAAAACTGACGACTTCATGAAACTTGCAACGTTGATTACTGCTGCATAAATCAACCTAAAAATTTTCACCCGGATGATTTTCGACCTGTGGTCCCTGAGTTATAAAGAAGAACGCTGCAATTTGGTGCGAAAAACCAATGAGTTATGAAGGATACATCAGTAGTATTTTAAGATATCTACGGTATTGGGTTATTTAACTGGGAAAAAAATAAAACCCTTGTATAAAATTTGCGGCGATTTCATTTAATTGTAGTGGCACTTCGATTGAACAAACCAACCAATTCCACTCGCATATAGGACTTATGTGCCTATTGAAATGCAAAATGATACTAATAGAAATACTTATTGAATATCTTCTTCGATAAGGAAGAAATAGTTGGTAGTGGCCGAGCTGAATCGAAATATTTGCCACTCTTACTCTTTCTGGCTGTTGTAATCTGAACGTGACCGAAATTACAGGTGTGATGATTTAATTGCCCTATTGTCCGAGAGGAAAAAAAAGGAGGTCGCGGAGATAAGCCGACCGGCCGTAGTTCCCGTTCTCCAGCCTTCCGTAGTACCCATTCTCCAGCCTGCCGTAGTACCCGTTCTCCAGCCTGCCGTAGTACCCATTCTCCAGCCTGCCGTAGTACCCGTTCTCCAGCCTGCCGAAGAGCCTCTTCTCCAGCCTGCCGAAGAGCCCCTTCTGCAGGCTGTGGAGCAACAACTTCGGACGGAGGAAGGACCCCGTCGGCAGCCCGATCAACAGCAGGTGGATGAAGCGCTTCCGGACCAAGCAGACGTTAATGCGATGGTCGATGCACTTATTCGTCGGGTGCCAACACGCCAGAAGGACGACACACCCGTTCGATATGGCATCTCTCTTCAACCTAAAAAGAAACCGATATTAGGTAAGGTTCCTTGTTACTTATGATTTTTAGTGCTTCATCTCAACTTCATTCAGAATTATTCGGAGAACTATCCAAGATCATTGCATGGAATTCATTTTTGGTATATTATCAGTGAAGCCGAAAAAACTTAAAATATTTTGATGTTTTGGTTGCTCAAACGTCATGGATTCTTCATCGAAATTTTATGTAACTGATCTCAAATGATATCACTGATATTCAGTGATTTTTGAAGCCATATTTTTCGGTATAAATCTGATGAAAAATCTCGTTTGGAAGTTTGATCGAAAACATATCCGAATTTCAATTCCTTTTCTATCGAATTGTGATTTTAGAATAAATGAACAATGTCCTTCGCACATATGACCCTGAATTAAGCTAATAAGAATTTTAGCAGGCATTTGGGGTGCTTTGGGGTGCCAATCAGAATGCAGATATAGGATGACGTCACTCGCCGCTTTAGAACTCGCTTGAAGAGGTTATAAAATGTAAACAAACTGAAATTAATTTTTGGTCCTATTTATTTGATGAATAATTTCGTATTTGTTCCATTCAAAAATATAATCCAAGCAGTTTTTACAACAAAATCAATTGTTAAGTCATCTATGAGGTTTTTTCTTATGATGGAAGTCCTCATTATATAATGCTTTAATTGCACAACAACAAGAATTTGAATCGAACTTAGGTGGGCTCAATCATGATGTTTATTTCATATAATATAGAGAAATCGCAATTGAAGTAAAAGAATTACAACCTCCATTATTCAATTAAAACGATTGGATGTCTAATAAAATTCTATATGATTGCACAACCACAAGGATTAGAATCGAACAGAGTTGGTCTATTCATAGTTTGATTTTGTATTGAAATAAATCTCATTTGATTTGAAAGTATCACAACCTATACTTTTTCCAGTTAAAATAATTGTATTTTTCTGTTTGCATCATGAATTGATTTCAAAGAACAAGTTTTCGCCGAAATACCCTTTCAATAAATTACTGTTATATATCTTCTTCATTGATGGAATAGTAAAGCAAATATGGATTATACTTAACTTGCTGAGTTAATTTATGTCAAAAACAGTGACTGGAACAGTTTGGCAGACTTTACGTAGACATGGTATATTTACCACAATATAGGTACTGAAAACTTCACGAGTAACATATTTATATAAGTAATTATATCGATAATGTTATGGAAAAAATAAGATTATGTAGTTTTCAGAGGAATTATATTTCTTGTTTATAAATTTTTCCATTCCTTACACATTAATTCGATTGAATCCACAAATATTAGAAAAAGGCTTGCAATGAAATAGAACACCCATTGTTTCGGTAACTCAGTGAAAAATGAAAGAGTAGAGAAAATATAATAACAATTCGAACCAGGAAAAAAGATATGTTGGAAGCACTCGAAGGCCTACCTTGGTAGATGATTCCTCCAGAAGGGTGGCTTGATGTTCCAATGAAGATCTTTTTCTTGGTTAAAACTCGTGAACAGTGAAAATAGAGCGACGTGAAAATAGAGCGAAGTAAAAGTATCGAACGAAAACTGACTGATCGAGAGATTCGCTTAGTACGAAATCTTTCGAGCGACTGACTACGTCATACATATGCTGACAGCCGTGAGAAAACTTCCAACACATTTAACGGTACAAGAAATAAATACAAATGAATAATGAATTGAAACTACCCCGATTAAAAGTTCGTTTCGAATCCGTAGAAATGGTCAGGAATGAACCTAAATATTGAAAACAAAGAATAAAATGAACAGAAAATACTAAGTGTTGCAGTAACACTCACAAACTCCCACAAGATTGTCAGGGTTTTCCTAGAGACCCATAAGTGTCAGCCACTACAAAGTTTCTCCGAATAAGGAAAACGGGTTTCCATAACATACTTCCAAAATTTCCATTTACTACAACCGAGATCTTCAACTCATTTTCACAGGAGTTCAAGATGAGACAGAATACTCGCTTTGGTATTAGAATTTTGCTTTTCAAATGGTTTCACCGTGAAATCTTACTCTGATCTTAATCTTGTGATTCCTGAATCTCGACAAATCCGTTTTTACATTTTGATTTTAGATATTCCAAACTCGAGTATTCAATTTGACAGCTGTTTTGAGGAAGCAGAAAGTGTGGTTATGTCTGTTATTTTTCTCAAGGTCGAAAAGACGCGATTCTCGCAAACGTCGAGTGATTTGCCTTGTTGGTCTTTGGTAATAGACACAAATATTGGGTTATACGGACGAAAACTCAACACCTCGATTCACCGACTTTAAAAGGAAAATGTGGAAAATCGCTCGGACCCGTCAATTTCTAATTCGGAGGGGTGAACAACTTCTCCGCTTCTTCCATTTTAGTATTTCAACACAAGAAGGGTGAGCACAACCCCTTGATTTTGAATAGGGATGGGGGGTGTTGCGATAACGAATTGTGAAGATCGTATCGATTACTATATCTGACCCTAAAATTTGCTTCAAAATATCCATCGATAATGAAACAATAGCTAAAATAATGAAAGAGTCAATGTGGAAATTATCTCGAGAATATTATTCGTATCCGACACAAGGTATCAGGTGTGAGAAGAAAATTCAACAATATTATGGCATATGTTTATTGAAGCTTTGTTACTGGTGGGAGAAAATCAACTTTTTATCATATTACAATGAAATTTGGCCCAAACCTCGAAGTCAACATTTGTCAGTAATGATTTAAATTCAACAAATTCTTGAAAATTTAGTATTCCTTGGCGACTGTTCGTTCGATTATTATGAAATTTGGCACAGAACTTGAAATCAATATTCGACAACAGTTTTCAAATTTCACTTTGATCCGATATTTATTTTCGGAGATGAAATTTCGTTGTTTTTCTAAATACGTAAATAGATGATCACTTCGGCAACGAATTTAAACGAGCGCGTAAAAGCTGCTGACCTCACGTGCTTTTCTAGAGTTTATACCCCATCGTTGAACAATTTTTATATAATCACATATATCAAATCAAATACCACAACAATAAACCGCACTTAAAATTTATAAAGAAAGAATGAGCTCTAACCTCCAGTCATCACAGAACAACAAAGAATGACAGGAGAACCGTCAAATAAGGGATCTTTAATTTGAGTATGCCTGTCTTCTATCTTAGTTAAAGTTAGGGTGGCCCGTATTTTATTAAAGGCCATCCTTAAATGTTTTGTGAGTACGCATGCATATATGTCACAACTTTATTTAAGGTACGCCTACATTTGGGTTTCGATAACTCTCTAATCAAATAACAAAACAGTGTGTAACCACTCTCTAATCCACCTACACTGTTTGCGTCTAACGCACGTTTCAGAAACCAAGTTTCCTTTGTCAAAGACATATAGTTACTCGATATTTCAAAATGTCTCTATTCAAAATCAAGGGGTTGTGCTCACCCCTGTTAGGGAGTTGAAGTAACGGGGACGCAAAGAGCGGAAAAGTTATCCTCCCTCGAACCAGAAACTCAGGGTCCGAGCGATTTTCCACATTTTCATTTGAAAGACGGAAAATCGAAGTTTTAAGGTTTTTTCGGACCAGACTGTATCGAACCCTAAGGCCTGCACATTGTTTTCCGCTAGTGACTCATTTTTGCTCGCATGTTCTAGGGGAAAAGCGTGCTATCGTTTTTTCCAAATGTCTGTAAGATTTGATGATTTTGATTTTGATGATTGGTCTCAAACGCCTAGATTGGACTCACTGATGACGAATCCGTTGTCAAAATCGATTCTGTCCGGCGGGCCGTGGACACGATAACTATCGAACGAAGTAAGCTAGCAACTTGAAACTTTCAAGGTAGGTCACGCATTGGAATGCCGCGGTTAATTTCGTTAATGGGACAAATCGGTCCAATAGTTTAGGAGTTACAGCCATTTGAAATTTTGAGGTTAATGTACTCATATTTCGGAAACTACTCGAGCGATTGGATTCAAACTTGGCAATTAGGTGTTTACGCAGTCAGCCGTCCGGCCGACCGTAAACACAATAACTTCAGGAAGAAACGACTTAGAAACTCGATATTTGTAGAGTAGGTAGATTCCGTAGATTCAAAATTTCATTTTTCCAATATTTCCAAAAATACAGATTAGGTCGAATTGAACTCCAGTAATTTATCGAAAAAAAATCTAGAAAAGCACTGCCGTGAAGGCAGCAGTTTTTGCGTGCATGTTCAAATTCGTTGCTGAAGCGGTCATCTACATTGAACATGCGCGCAAAAGCTGCTGTCTTCACTGCAGTGCTTTTCTAGATTTTTCATGTTTATATACTTAAATATATACCTCTGAAATTACGGTTCCACCGTTAATATGTGAACATCAGTGATAGCTATAAGAACTTCAAATCTCCTGAACACCTGAAAATTCCAATGTCGCGATTAGTTTTCTCGGCCCAGCAGTAATGGCTTGACTATTAAATGTGCAGTTTTTTATGTATATTAATTCATCAGTCAAATAACACAGTCCAAAAAGTTGTCATCTCAATGCGGAGTCATCTCGATCGCGATTGCACTCGTCATAAATAAGATGAGCTTCGAGTAATCGTTATTCGTGTAATTAGGCATTTTGTGGAAACTTTGGTTAAGAGCGAACACAAATGATGAGGTTGAATGAAAACTAACTGAGCAGATGTGAATTGTTGGTGTTAAACCTTTCGAATATTGGATTAGTTGATCAGTAAGTTGAATAATTCGAACTGATTGGGTTACTACCCATTTCCTATATATATCGAATATAATGAAAATATCTCTTCTCTTCAAAATTATAACGATTTTTATGAAATGAGTGATTTTTCATCAAAATGGGAGAGACAGGACAATATGACTCCACCAACGGTTCCTTTTTAGACTGGAAAGCAGCTACAACCATCTTTCTGATCATTCCGAATGAAAGTTACATGTGGGTAAACTCGAATAATCGTGGAAACCTTCAAGGTATCACTGCAATTAAATGCCCTAAATTACGTTAGAATCAAATGGACATTTTAAAAATATATTTGCAACAAGGAGTAATCAAATATCAAAACATCTTTGATATTTTTCCTACAATTCTTCTCATTTCGAAAATGTAAGCTATGTGAACCTGGCAATTGACCTTGAAATTTTCTCGTGAAAATTTTGTGATCGATTGTACCCGGTAGGTACCCGATTGTACCACAAAAATTTTCGTTTGTACCCCTAACGTTTTCTCAATACAGCCATTATAACTTTTGAACCCAGCGGCACCCAAAAAACAAAATTCGAAATTTCCTCATGAAAACTTGGTGAAGGATTGTACCAGGTAGGTACCCGATTGTACCACTTTTATTTTTGCTGAATTCCCCATGGTTTTTTTTACACATCAATTCGAATTTTTTTTTCTCTTCAACTCGTGATTGGCCGATAGTTGAAGGAATTTTTGTATACAAATTCTGTGGTCGATTGTACCCGGTAGGTACTCGATTGTACCACAAAAATTTTCGTTTGTACCCCTAGCGTTTTTTTTATACAGCCATTATAACTTTTGAACCCACCGGCATACCAAAAAAAAAAATCGAAATTTCTTCATGAAAACCTGGTGAAGGATTGTACCAGGTAGGTACCCGATTGTACCACATTTATTTTTGCTGATATTCCCATGGTTTTTTTTGCACATCAATTCGAAATTTTTTTTTCTTCAACTCGTGATTGGCCGATAATCGATGGAATTTTTGTATGAAAATTCTGTGGTTGATTGTACCCGGTAGGTACTCGATTGTACCACAAAAATTTCCGTTTGTACCCCTAACGTTTTCTCTATACAGACATTATAACTTTTGAACCCACCGGCACCACAAAAAAAAACGAAATTTCTTCATGAAAACTTTTATTATTGGTAAAATCCCCATGGTTTTTCTTACACATTCGAATTTCTCTCCTCAACTCGTGATGGGTCGACAATCGCTGAAATTTTTCTGTTGGCGATTGTACTCGGTAGATACCCGATTGTAACATTTCCATTTCTGTTTGAAACATTATTGTTGTCCCTATACACCAATTAAAAATTATTGAGTGGAAATTTGTGGTTCATTGCACCCAATTTCACCACAAAAACATTCATTTCTCTACCCGAAGTTTCTTCTATACAGAGTGTTCTGCAAGCTCTATGACAAACTTTGACAGATGGTAGCTGTGCTTATTCTGAACATTTTTTTCCTATGAACATAGGTCTGATTCGTTCTCGTTTCGAAGTTACAAGCATTTGAAAAAATGTATATCCATGTTTTGATCAAGTAGACCGACATAAAATATAAAAATAAATGGAAAGGACAAGGAGGACCAATACAATGGGCACCTCGTTCGCCTGATCTATCTCCCTCAGATTTTTATTTATGGGGACATATGAATCAGCTTGTTTCTCATGTAGAAATCGAATCGCATCAACAATTACTTGATAGAATTCAAGATGCAGCAAACCAAATACGAAACGACCCAAATCTGATCCGCCGAGTAACGAAATCTTTAGTTCGTCGATGTGAAGCTTGCATTCAAGCCGAAGGTGGATATTTTGAACAATTTTTATAGTATCAAAATTTCCATTTATAATTATGATTTGAAAATCAAAATATAATTTTTCAAAGGCTTGTATCTTCTTTACAAAAACGAATCGGATATATGTTCATAGGAAAAAAAAATGTCAGAATTAGAACAGCTACTATCTGTCAAAGTTTGTCATAGAGCTTGTAGAACACCCTGTATAGGAAATGTGAGACTAATCGTCAGCCCACAAAACGGACTGAGTTCTTCTGTTAGTATTCTGTGATCAGTTTTACCAGAAAAGAACCCGAGAGTGTTTTGATATTTTCATCCAAATACCCAATCGTAATAGGTTAGTATCGAATGGTATTTTTATTTGAAATGTGGGTTTTTTTCAGCTTTTATAGAGTTCTTTCAGCGATGTATAAAATGCTGAATCAGAAAAAATGTATCCTTTTGCGCATTTGTTGCTAAGGAACATATTCTTTTCGCAACAGGAACTTCTATCAGGCTTTACTTAGGTTTCTGTGTGTCAGCGAATTTTTAAATTAAAAACCCTTCTGGACCTGCTTCAGTTACTCTAGTATCGAAGCTGATATGAGTGAATTTTAAGACAATTTGTTATATCTACTTCAGAAAAACCTTGTCATTAAAACCAACGTGGATCATTGGGATTCTGGATATAAGGTTATATATTATTATTTATTTTCACCGAATTATTTTTATTTCCAACTGGCATTATGCCTGTTTTATGAACTATAGGTGTTAAAAATTCTTTTTTCCTCATACAAACTTCTGAATTATTTTCTCAAATATTGAACGCGTTTCGAAAAAACGTCCCCACTCTCACCTTGGAATATTTGCATTACTGGAAATGGTGGAGTCCTCATGGCCGATCATAAACGCAATAAATTCCGAAAGAATCAACTAAGAAACTCCATATTTGTACAGTAGCTTAGAACCTCAATGACGAAGGCCGAAATTCAAAATTTGATTTTCCCAATATTTCGAAAAAATTTCGTGGGAATAATTCGATCACAAAATAACGGAATATAGAATATTTGAAAAAAAAATTTGAAATTTTTTCCTCAAATTGTTCTTATGACATGATCATCACGAAATTTTGCACAAAGTTTGCCGTCTGCAATTTCACACCTAAATTCCATCGATTATCGGCCAATCAGGAGTTGAGGAAAAAACAATTTTCGAATTGATGTGTACGAAAAACTATGAAGATTTCAGCAAAAATGAAGATGATACAATCGGGTACCTACCTACATGGTACAATCCTTCACCAAGTTTTCATGAAAAAATTTTTTTGGGTATCGGTGGGTTCAAAAGTTATAATGGCTGTATAAAGAAAACGTTAGGTGTGCAAACGAAAATTTTTGAGGTACAATCGGGTACCTACCGGGTACAATCGACCACAGAATTTTCACACAAAAATTCTATCGATTATCGGCCAATCACGAGTTGAAGAAAAAAAAATTTCGAATTGATGTGCAAAAAAAAACCATGGGGATTTCAGCAAAAATAAATGTGGTACAATCGGGTACCTACCTGGTACAATCCTTCACCAAGTCTTCATGAAGAAATTTCGATTTTTTTTTTGGGGGTGCCGGTGGGTTCAAAAGTTATAATGGCCGTATAGAAAAATCGCTAGGGGTACAAACGAAAATTTTTGTGGTACAATCGAGTACCTACTGGGTACAATCGACCACAGAATTTTCATACAAAAATTCCATCAATTATCGGTCAATCACGAGTTGAAGAGAAAAAAAAATTTCGAACTGATGTGCAAAAAAAACCATGGGGATTTCAGCAAAAATAAATGTGGTACAATCGGGTACCTACCTGGTACAATCCTTCACCAAGTTTTCATGAAGAAATTTCGTTTTTTTTTTGGGGGTGTCGGTGGGTTCAAAAGTTATAATGGCTGTATAAAAAAAACGCTAGGGGTACAAACGAAAATTTTTGTGGTACAATCGAGTACCTACCGGGTACAATCGACCACAGAATTTTCATACAAAAATTCCATCAACTATCGGCCAATCACGAGTTGAAGAGAAAAAAAATTCGAATTGATGTGTAAAAAAAACCATGGGGATTTCAGCAAAAATAAAAGTGGTACAATCGGGTACCTACCTGGTACAATCCTTCACCAAGTTTTCATGAGGAAATTTTGAACTTTTTTTTTTTGGGTGCCGCTGGGTTCAAAAGTTATAATGGCTGTATTGAGAAAACGTTAGGGGTACAAACGAAAATTTTTGTGGTACAATCGGGTACCTACCGGGTACAATCGAGCACAGAATTTTCACACAAAAATTCCATCGATTATCGGCCAATCACGAGTTGAAGAAAAAAAAATTTCGAATTGATGTGCAAAAAAACCATGGGGATTTCAGCAAAAATAAATGTGGTACAATCGGGTACCTACCTGGTACAATCCTTCACCAAGTTTTCATGAAGAAATTTCGTTTTTTTTGGGGGGGTGCCGGTGGGTTCAAAAGTTATAATGGCTGTATAAAAAAAACGCTAGGGGTACAAACGAAAATTTTTGTGGTACAATCGAGTACCTACCGGGTACAATCGACCACAGAATTTTCATACAAAAATTCCATCAACTATCGGCCAATCACGAGTTGAAGAGAAAAAAAAATTCGAATTGATGTGTAAAAAAAACCATGGGGATTTCAGCAAAAATAAAAGTGGTACAATCGGGTACCTACCTGGTACAATCCTTCACCAAGTTTTCATGAGGAAATTTCGAATTTTTTTTTTTGGGTGCCGCTGGGTTCAAAAGTTATAATGGCTGTATTGAGAAAACGTTAGGGGTACAAACGAAAAATTTTGTGGTACAATCGGGTACCTACCGGGTACAATCGATCACAAAATTTTCACGAGAAAATTTCAAGGTCAATTGCCAGGTTCACATAGCTGAAAATGTACGGGGTCAATAGTTACCTACTAAGATCTTCCTAGAGTCCAATTCTTTCGATGGTTATCCATCGTTTTTCGAATTCAAATCACGAAAGTCCACCTGTGAATTTCATTGGAAAAGGATTTGCTGGTACAGCCTTCGCACCTTTCCGCAAATTCCACAACTTGTATAACATGAACTAAGATCTTCCTAGAGTCCAATTCTTTCGATGGTTATCCATCGTTTTTCGAATTCAAATCACGAAAGTCCACCTGTGAATTTCATTGGAAAAGGATTTGCTGGTAAAGCCTTCGCACCTTTCCGCAAATTCCACAACTTGTATAACATGAAACCCCAAACAGGCTAGAATATCAATTATGAAAGGAATCTTAATTCCTCTTGATGAATATATGGTTAAGATGAAGAATCAGAAATTCAGTCGATGAAATCATAGTTTCCATACATATCCTACAAAATATGAAAGAATACAACTATTTTGGGGTTATATCACAGAAGACAATGAAAATATTCCAAATTTTCATACGGGCTTACCAACGTATCTTCCCACCAACTGCCTCCTCACCCTCAGGTTTAAAAAATATTTACTGCGCAACCTTGTCAGTGATGATATTAGAGACCAACCTGGTCCGAGATTTTAAAATCTCTTCGGTTGCCCGTTCTTACTTTGATAGGTAGCTGGGTTAAAATTTTACGTAGCGCGGTCGGAATTCAATATTCATTTGTATTTCTGAGGTGATAAATAATTTAACCGTCTTTGAAAAAATTTATATTCATATAAATGATAAAGGCATGGAAACAAAGCTTAGGATGAAACTTCAATATTAATTCGAAAAAGAAATGATAGTATATTTGCAGGCAGTCAGAGAATTTCTCGAATAACTAAAACTATAACTATAAAATAGGATATAGATCTTGAATTTTCCAGTTTTCCCTGAGGATTCTGGAAAATATTCATATTTCACAACGTAATTTTTCTTTGCTTCGAAGGGTAATTTCGCCGAATCTGATATTGTAGTTCAATCTTGTTGCTAAGCAGAAATATACAAGAGAACCAGGAAAGTACTGACATGAAGTCCGCAGCTTTTGCACGCATGTTCAAAGTAGACGACAGCTCTCGCAGCGAATTTGAGCATGCGCGTAAAAGCTACTGAGCTCACTTCAGTGTTTTCCTAGGTTTTTTCGAGTTTTCATGGCAGAAACAACGATACACATTATCTCCGGAAATTATGATGGTTTCAATTACAAATTTTGTCCACTCAAAGTTGCGCGTCGTGATGCTTCAACTGGCCGAAACTGTTTGGCCAATTCAGCCCATTAACGAACTCAACCGTCGCATTTTGAAATGCGACCCACCCTGAAAGTTTCAACCGAATAAGATCCTCCATAAGCCCGTAATTGTGGACAAAACAATAGCACGCCCCCAGGCAAAAGATCTTTGCATGTATTATTCAATCAGTTTCATGCTTTTAATACACATTTGCCAAACACATCTTGAAATCTTTTCGCCGAATGTATTACAAGGCCAAAATTGCGATTCTCTACCATAAAAATCTCTTAATTCAAGAAACCTGACGGAAATAATAGCCAATATGCATGGTCATACCTAGTAACTAAATATGAAGGAATATATGAGAATTAAAGGTATTTGTTTTATGTGTAATTGCTGAAGTTCTTTTTGCCCAAGCTACACACACACAAGTATAAGACTAGTCTTCTTACAATGGATCGAGGGGATCCCATAAAAATACTTTATCTCAGGTTGGGTACGATACAACTCGAATGAGGGTATTCTGGTTATATTGGCTATAACTTTGGGAAGTCGCTGTGCGAATTTCCAACTCATGTTATTTTGTACCCACTTCGGTAAGAACAAATGGGAGATCTCAGAGATTTGGTATCAACTTGCGAAATGCGTACTGACCCTTCTGAAACTAGAAAAGAAATACATTTGAAAGCAAGGCATTAAATTACATCCGAATTTTTCCGAACTTAATATCTGATCAGAAAACTGATTTTTCATTTTTGGTTCTGCTGGGTTAAGACTTTAAAAAGTCTTTAAAAAGGGAAATTCCCAAATATCAGGAAAATACGAACAGGTGATAACCCGTTCATGAGTGGTTTTTATGGATGCTGAATTATGACACTTTCAGTTCTTCAATGAAATTTCCATTGATAAAGGTTGGGTCCTGCTATTGTAACGCAAGGCTCGAAGAACCCAGGTTTTCTTTGTCTACTGAATAGAACTGAATTTTGTGAAACTTGTTACAGCTGGAATGATCGAAGATTATATAATACAGAGTAAAACGTACAAAATCAGAAATTTTCAAAGAAGCTCAAGGATCTCAAACATACTTTGTACTCCAATGAAGATTCACCTTTTATTATCATCATATTGATTTATCCCAGAAATAACATTTCAACCAATATTCGTTTTTGTTTCAGATTGGAGGGATATACCTGGGGTAAGATTTTTTATGTTTGTTCAATTTAAATGATATTGAAATTTTCACTTTAAGACTCTTAGAGGTCATATAGTGTGTTGAAATCCATAGAAGTTCTCGTTTTATTTCTATGAATTGACTTCGGCATGAGCTATAGCCGGTTTCTTCTGTATTGATCAACTGTTTGCATTGACTAGGGCTAATATATTTGCAAAGATTTTCATTTTAAACCAATAGATTCATAAGTGGTCGAAATATATTTGTTCCGTTCGACGATATATTTATTTTATGTGATATTCAATTTTCGTTCTGATACAGGTATTTTTATTTTCAGCAGAAATATTTTCAAGTTTCATTTCCAAATAACTAAAAATATAAGATTTTTAATTGGATCTATCTATCGCAAAGAGATGGCGCGTCGTCCGAAGCATACTGTTTCCATTAGTTGAATTTCCAACCAACTGGGAATTGTACGCGTGCCTTCGACGCGCCATCTCTTGGCCATTAGATAGACCAGAAAACCGAATATATTGGATCCCACATACATATATACTCAAAACACCCACTCGCGTGAATATACTGTATAGTGAGTAATTATCGGCACGAAAAAACGATATATTCTGCAATAAATATATACACGATGTACCAGGAAATAGGTTCAAATCCCAGAAAATTTTCACTTCACAAGATATCGGAATTAAATTTTGGATATTAATACAACAGATTGTTCCTCCACCGACTGAAGTATTTAATGTGTTTCTATGACTTCCGGTTTGACCAGAAGTGGAAGTAACTTCAGATTTTCTTATATGAACTGAATTATATTTTTGCGTTGAATTTTGAGTGAATACTATCAGAAGGAAAGTAAGTTGAGGAAAAAATAAGGAAAAAC
The DNA here is from genome assembly GCA_958510865.1 of Myrrha octodecimguttata. Lineage (NCBI taxonomy): Eukaryota > Metazoa > Arthropoda > Insecta > Coleoptera > Coccinellidae > Myrrha > Myrrha octodecimguttata. Next base: position 94,027 of record OY294057.1, on the reverse strand, counting down.
TGGTTTTGTTTTTGACATCGAATCGATTGAAATCCTGGATTTATTAATTCTCACCGTTATTTCGATCAATGAAAAATTTTTCTCCTCAAAATTGGCCAATCACAAAATTATCACAAAATGGATGAATGTCTTCCTGAATTCTGATATCCGGATGAACGTAGGCGGAGCTTGATTGGAGGCCGTTTCTAGTTTGGGGGCGGATAAACAAACAGAGAAATTTCTGGAATTTTCATCAGATTTTATAGCACTCAAGGTTGAATATCTTCAGAACGGTTAAGGAGAAATTATAACGTATAAATAAATTTTATCAAATGATAGAATCTTATCTTGACGTGATTGAAGATATTATAATGATTCAAGATGAACTTTATCTACATTCTTCGTTATTCTTTACAGTTTTATGAATCAGTAAGTCAATGAATGGGAAATCGTTTCGAGTAGGATAGGAGTGATAACTGAAGAATATTTGTCATAGTTATAGAAAACTTCACACCATGGGGAGGACTTTTTTTCGTAATATTTTACCGGAGCAGAATCTGGAAAAAAGACGAAAGAAAAAAGTTTTATTTGACGCCAAAAATCTATGGTTGAATTTAATTTACTTATCATGTTATAGAATCACCATGTTTATTGCCCAAAACTATGTTTTTTTCGAATCTTGATTTGGAAACGGGTTTGAACGATTCAGTTAGACTCTCTGCGGAAAAAAACGAGATTCAAATAATAACTTCTCGGAAAATGGTATTGGTTTCCGAGTTGGATCCATTTAAGTTTTTGATGTTTATATCACTATCTTGGGAAATACTGCTCATGTGAATATGCCCAAAAAATTGAAATAAGGAAGTTTTTCACCACCTTATCCCAATGCTAAGAATTATCACTAGAGTAAAATTGAAGCTTTTCATATAGCCCTTTTTTTCAGAAAATTTTATTTTGATACACGAACGTCTTCATATGAATATGCCCAAAAAATTGAAATTAGGGTGATTTTTACCGCCTCATCCTCATGCTAAGGAATTTTCACTAAAGTCAAATCGAAGCTTTTCATATAGCAGATTTTTTCAGAAAATTTCATTTTGACACATAAACGTCTTCATATGAATATGCCCATGAAATTGGAATAAGGGTGTTTTTTTACCCCCTGCTAAGTAATTTTCACTAGAGTCAAATTGAAGCTTTTCATATGGCAGATTTCTTCAGGAAATTTCATTTTGATACACGAACGTCTCCATATGAACATGCCCAAAAAATTGAAATAGGGGAGATTCTCACCCCGTATCCCCATGCTAAGGAATTTTCACTAGAGACAAAATGAAGCTTTTCATATAGCAGATTTTTTCAGAAAATTTCATTTTGATACACGAACGTCTTCATGTGAATATGCCTAAAAAACTGTAATAAGGGAGTTTTTCACCCGATTATCCCCATGCTAAGGTATTTTCACTACAGTCGAATCGAAGCTTTTCATATAGCAGATTTTTTCAGAAAATTTCATTTTGATACACGAACGTTTTCATAAAAAATCCTCGAAACATTGAAATGAGGGTGATTTTCGTCGCCTCCTTCCCATCCTTAGGAATTTTGACCATTATCGAATTGAAGGTCTTCATTTGTAGATTTTTCAGAAGTTTTCATCATGATACGAGAGTGTCCTTTCATGAAAATTGTCAAAACGGTGAAAACACTCTCATTTTCACCCCATTATCCCTGCTAATATTATTTTGATAAGTATCAACTGAAAGAATTGCATGCATGTCAGTTTCTCAAAAATGTACTCGTATGGAAATATTTCCATTGATAAAACGCAAAATTAGGGAAATTTGGTGATGATAACACTCCTCAGCTGGAATAATGTTCGGGGCCTCTTTAATTCGTGTAATCTAATTTTTCTATTTCACTCATTCATGAAATCATAGCATTACAATATATGTAGGTATTTTTAAATGTAGGTATTTTGTATGATTATCAACATTCCTGTCCATTATGCGCATGATGTAAGCAAAACATGGTGTGCTCATCTGCTCATCGGTGATCGCATGTGATGACTTTTTTCATTCAAATTCAAAGCACAGAATATATATTTCCTTGAATTTGAATGAAAAAAGTGACGTCATCATTGATAAATACGATCACAAATGAGCAGATGAGCAGATGAGCACACCATGTTTTACTTACATCATGGTTATGAGAAGGGTCCGTTGACGGACGTCTATGGGCATTCGTGCATACTCGAGAATTTCACATGCCAACTTTTCAGGCTAACTTCACGCTGGTTGTTTGTCTTCTTGCTTCAAGCTCAACCTCTCAGTTAGTACGGAGCAACACTTCCGTCACAGACTCAGTAATTTATATTTTGTTGATATACATGTTAAGAAGACAAGATAGAAGTGGATAAATAAATTTTGAATTTCAAGGTTGCCTCTGGAAATGAAAAGTGTTCACATACTTCACGGCGAGACTAATTAATTTCATGAGCATGTTTAGTCCCTTCTTATTCCATTTTATAACAAAATCTTTCGCTGTCTAATAAAAGACACGATAATTCTTCAAGGGATTGATTCATGATGAAGAGGTTTTATTAACCTGAGGAAGAGTTGACTCTAACTATAAAAGTAATTTTTGAACATTATGGGTACCTCATCCACCTGCGCTAGTGGTACTACATTTGTTCATTTCCGCGGGCGTTGATACCATCTCCATTACCCTAGCTTTACCTCGGCAGGTGAGCGAGAAAGAACCTAGGAAAAAATATTCATGCCTACAGGTTCACTATAGCCATATATATGTGAAAGAGTAACGTCATGCTGGCCAACCGTTTGAATTATACCTGCAAATCACCTCCCTATTATTCGCTCTAATTCAACTAATTATTGGAAGATTGAAAGCTTATGAGTTATTAGCATGAAAATACTATCAGGAACCAGGAAGAGAAAGACCCTATTGATTGACATTTAAATAAGTTTAAAGTTACAGCACTGGAACGGACGAATTTTCACGGATTAGATCATTTATGGAATTAATTGTGGAAAATCATTGACTTCAGCAGCTTTTGCGCGAATGTTCAAATTCGTTGGCAAATCGGTCCTCATTTCACTTATTGATCACGCGAAATGCAGTTTTACTTCCAGATGGAAAGATTTGGCTATCTTCTGATCATTTTGTTCTCACGAAATTCTGAATGCACCTTAAAGCTGTCATTTTTCAATAATATACAGGATCTCAATTCGATGCTGTCTTTGTTTTTGGAAATATTGAGAATTATTATGATATTTTTGAAGGGTTTATCTACGGAATCATTCGGTGGATTTGACCTTCATTATTAAGCTTCAAATATACTGTACAATTTTCAAATGGGTAAAATCCATCCAAGGACTCCGCATACATACCTACCCAGTAATAATTTAATCTTCCCAATATTCCTAAAAATACATCGAATTGAAATCCATTACTTGAAACATGATAGCTTGAAGGCTTATGGATAACTTCGTGAGGACACTATGATTAGAAGATCGCAGAACAATAAGTATGTCCCAACAAAACCACCGGATTCAAATTTGCCGCCATTTTATTAATATAAGTTCTAAGGTTTTTTGTCAGTTATCACTTACAGAAGACGCGATTCCAAATAATAGGGAAATATTCGAACAAAAAACGATGAATCATAGTAAAAATATATTGAAAAATTGGCGAAAGTTTCGGAAAAATAGTTTACCTCATTAAATTTTCTATCGCAATAATGCGCTGAAAGATTTAATAGTGGGGCGTTTAGTTAAAATATTTCAGACGAAATTTACGATAATTGGCCACCAAGATCTGTAAACTTCTTTTTTTGGGGCTATGTGCGGGAAAAGATGTATTAGAATGAGTTGAAAAAGTTGAATATCATGAAGGGAAAAAAGGCGCGTTACATGTAGAATCGAGCAACATGTATGCCAAATCGTTATTCAAAACTTCAACGAAAGAATAACCCTGTGCCAGAGGTTTCGTGTTGGTCATTAGCTCGATGTTCTAACTCACGGATGATCGCTATTTTTCTACATGAAAATGTTGTTTCCTTCGAATTAACTAACAATGGAATGTCAACAGAATTTGTCATAAAGTAGCGCGTGGTTATGCTCCAACTCACTGCCAAGTTTCAATCTAATCAATCAAGTAGTTCCCTAAATATCACGGAAATACCGTTTAAATTTCGAAAGAATATTACCACGAATTCGTTCGGCGGATTTGCGAACCCACCTCATTCTGCGTATTCCCTGAAAGTTTCAAGTCGCTAGCATGAAACTGCTAACTTTCGATAGTTATCGTGTTCTCGGTCGGCCGGACACAATAGGTCTCTTGCATGCAACGCGAATTATCATATTTTTATGTTTGTCTCATTCTATATCGATACGAAACCATAATGTATGCTATCACACACTTGAAAAAATCGCGAATTTTGAATAATACGGTATTAAAAATGGCCAAATCGGGACTCAAGAGGTCGAAGCGGGAGAAACGCGTCAGATCGCCTCTACGTCACTCGTTATTCTAGGATTCACCGATCGATACAGCCCGACGCTGTCTATTGGCTAGCTAGAGTGAAAAGTACACGAGAAGAGGGAGAGAGTGGATATATCCCCATACGTCACGGAAACCGCGAATATTCATCCGTTTAAACAACCGACATGCGGAGCCAAATTCAAAAGAGCATTTTCTCGTTAAAGATTGAAATTTTTGATGGCGGTTAAAGTTTTTCAGTGGTCTTACGGATAGAATATTTGATTCCAATGATAAAAAAAATCATGCAAGAGACCTATTGATTTTGATATCGGATTCGTTATCTGAGAGTCTAACCTAGTCGTTGGAGACTATTTTCAGTTTAAAATTCCGAGAACGTTGGTCCAAAAAATGTCTATCGAAATGGGTACTTTCCTTTGAGTCCTTAGTGATAAAATATTATCATAATATATATACTCATATGGGTTGAGTCTTAGGGCCGGTATTATAAAACTTAACAGGAAGTTATCTTCAACTTTAACTGAAATTTAAGCAGTAATTTCCAGTTAAAGTTAGATTTGAGGGTTATCTTCATCTGGTGGTTTGGGTATCAATTATAGTTAAAGTTAAAATTAACTCCTGTTTTTCCACAGATTCCCTGTGTTTTCCGCTGACATAAGGTGAATATAATCTCGATTTTATTGATGTTATGATATTTTCAGAAACATGTTAGCAAGATATATTCAATTCATTTTTAAAGAACATTTGATTCACCATGACGAAGATGACATGAATATTGTTGAACATCCTCGTTGAGAAATATTCACTTCATTTTTTAAGAACTTTTAAGTGACTATGACGATGATGCCATGAAAATTGTTGAATATCCTTGTTGAGAAAGGATATTTAGAAATCGGCTGAACCATCTGAACTTATGGGAAGAAACGGAATTCAAAAACAGATTTCGCTTATCTGAACACTCTGCACGCCTGTAATGGAAAACATATTCTTAGAAATCGTGCTTTGACGCTAGTGATGCAAATGTGTTGATTACACGCAGAGTTTATGCAGCTTGTTCTTTCTAGATAGTTGCTGGAGATTTTAGGGGTTTTCACAAATCAACTTTACTGACTGTATTATCAGAAATGTCTCATTGAAAATTGCATACTTATTATCTATTTACATCAAAATGCCTGCTATGAACCTCACGCGAGTAATAATCCAATCTCGAGAGTTCCTCATGGCATATTATTGTAATGAAAATATCAGTTACTCTTTTTGTTCAACTATTATAAGATGTAACTGAAAAAAAATCATTGGCATTTATTCTTTTCGGTGCCTAATATAACAGATAAAAGTTGTAAAGGCGTAATGAAGCATAATTATTTATACAAATTATTTAACTTTTAAGATGAAAGGAAATCATCACAATTTCAATGGATACTTTTCTTATAGTAATGGCCAAACTGGTAGCTGTACAAATTCTAGATATGAGGGCTCGATAACCCAGAGCCACACAAAACATTACCATATTTTTTAATTGAATGACAATTTTTGCAAATTTAGTGTTGAGATTATTACCACTTCCAGTGTCAGTTGAAAGTACTTGCCCGTTGGTGAAGAGTGAAGTATTTGTGAAAAAATTCTGTACCTAATTGGATTTGTACAAATTTTATTGTAATTGTTCAAAAATTCCTGAATTGAATGTATCTCATTATTGTCAAAGTTTTTCCTTTCCAATATATTCATTTCATTTTTTTAGTTAGGTGACCGAATAAGTACCCAAACATCCCTTCCATATTGTAAAAAGTATAAGAATTCAAAATTGATCATTGCAACTCTCCCTCAAATCAGTAATTCACTTTCTATTTTTATGGAAACCACAATCCATTAAGCTCCCTGATATATAGTGCGAATATTTGTCAATAAAGGTTTTGTTTATTCCTATCATGTTTTGAAAGGGAGTATATTTCCAAAGTCCAGCTTTTCCAACCCAGAAATTGGTGGTTAAATTTATTACAGAATCTCAAATTATTTCATTCTCCTTTTCATAGAAATCATCACAGTATTTCTTGTCTATGATAGAAATGAGACTTTTATAATTCCGACATTTTTGAGCAAAAGTTAATTTTCAGTTAAAGTTAAAGATAACTTTCAGTTAAGTTTTATAATACCGGCCCTTAGAGGTAGAAGTTCATTCAAAGTCGAAAAGAGGGAAGTGATTTCAAGGTAGATTTTAACTCGACAGGAAGAATTAAAGCCTTCATTTCACATCAGTGCTTTTCTGGAATTTCATTGTATTGGTAATAACCTTTCTACAACTAAGTGTTATCGATTTATCACTCATTTAATTCGAGGGAAACATGCTAGGTTTGTTCAAAAATAAATACAAACATCTCGAACGTTGAGCAGGTAACTATCATATATCTATAAGATGTGACACTTACAGGACGGCATCCATAATTGAGAATCACAAGTTAGATTACAAATACAGTGGATCTGAAAGCCACTGACACAGACGTATTGAAATGGAACTCAATGCAATGCGAAGTATTCGTTCAGTCACTTACGCTACGACAAGATTAGGCCCTTATTAAAATGCTCGATTTGATATCAAATAACGTAATAAGTATTATTCATCAAAATGAAGTATATCACATGATTATTTATTGTTTGTACGAAGTCTACCTGTATATTAAAATTTTGTAGTTATCTTCAAACTTATTTTTTTTTTCATTCAACAGCCTAGCTGGCGGACGGATGATATGATTCCAGTTACAGAGGTGAGTTTTCCATTCAAAAGACTGAGTGCTCCTTGAATATCTTATACAGGGGTTAATTTAAAAACTTGCAAGGCCAATTTTATTACGGAAGGGATGTTTTGAGAGTGAACAACAAACATGTCAATTTTTATTCGGAGGTGTGGGGTTGTCACCCCTAAATTTTTGATAGGGAATGGAGGGTGAACTTTATTGAGTCCTTGAAGTAGTGTGTACCAATCAAATAAGATGCTCGAAATGATTTCTATTACTAGCCAAACAATAATACAGTCTATTTTCAACGGTTTGTCCCACATTGGCAAACGTTTCTCGGGAAATATTGACATGTACTGGCATTTTCTCTCAGAAAATCCCTTTTGTGACATAATTGGACTGTCAAGTTTCCGAATTGATACCCTGTAGTAAACATTAATGTATTTCGTATTTTGATGGACCAATTTCTTGCTTTCGGCTCGAGATAATCTTCCAGATGAATTGTGAATCGATTTTATTATAGTTCAATTTGAACAATGAGTGCCCTTTATTTCATCACCATCTACTACTTACATATTTGTAGTCAAGTATACCTATTTAATGAAGTGTGTACCCTAGATGCATAGAATATATCAGGTGTCGACACTTCCCAACTATTACCCACTAAATATGGTTAATGAATTTTGTATGTACCTATTACTAAATACCTATTCAATTCAAAAGGTATGAATTTTGTTGCATACTTGTGTAGATATATCGAGGAAATGTTCATGTTTATTATTATTGAAAATATGAATTTCCACTTTGCTGGTCATGTTCATACGAATTTATCAAACGAACTTCAAAACAGACAAATTAGTTGTAGTATCTATCGTCCCAAATGATTTCTTGAGGTATTTTTGAAAACTCAACTCTGGAAGACTTCTTTTCCATGAACTAAATATTGAGATAATAAATATCTACCTCTTGTAATAAACAGGTATTCAAAAATATCAAGTTTCAGACTTGTATTCAGATACGAAGGAAACCTTTATATGTATCATCTCCATTCTGACTGATTTAAATGAATAATCATAATTTGAATTGGTCAAAATTAATTTATTCTCGGAAATTCTTGAAAAAAATGTATTGTCCACCTCGGAAAATCAGAAAGAAGTTCTGATTTGAATAGTTTTTATAGGACAGGTCGATAACTTACGTAAAAATTTCAGATTTTATATGGCAGATTTTCTTATTATATTTTCTTTTCATCTATCGGTGAAAACTGAAGTAGGACAACAAAGCCGTATTTCGACAACATTTGTACCTCATTTCGGACCCAAAATATGTCAAAGAGTGTCCGCACCTTGTAATCTATGCATCTCTTGTGTACCTATATCTCGCGGCAACGGCCTGTTGTCAAGTGACGGGGTATCTGTATTATTAGGTGATTGAAGATATTCAAATTTATCTTCTTGTACTATCACGCATTCGATCAATTTTTCCTTGTATCTTGCGAACTGTTGGTCGTAAATCATTCAGGAACATTTTTCAGATTCGCTGTTTCAACAGTTATCAACTTTCGATATTTTTTTGGTTTTAACCCCTCGTTTTTGATACAGCAATCTAACTGAATGATTTTGTACCAAATCTCATTTTTTTTTCTGCAGTACTTTCAGAGAAAAGTCAAGGATAGGGGACGTCCACATTCTCCGAATCGTAAACTAAAAATTTCAGAGGGTGTCGAATTTTTTTCACTTAGGTTTGTTTTTTGATTGAACCAAATTGTGGAAGACTGGTGCACAAAGTTAATGGTTCGGCAGTCTGCATGACCTCCTCTTCTCCGAAGTTATAGGCATACGCATCTCTTCTTTCCTCGAATCAGGTTATTAAGGCACAAGTCCGATTTGATTCGAACACTAACTGTCAAATCCTAGGGGCTGGAGGCCGGATTTTCACGAGTATATACTACTTTGATCCATAGAATTCATTTCTGGTGTGTGGGCTGGTCATCTCATTCCTCTCATTGTAGAATATTCTTTGTTCTTCTTGTGCCCTGCGAAAGCTCATTCTCGTCTTCCTGAGCCCTTCCAGAACTTTACCTCCGTTGAGAACAACTAGCTAGCTGACTAGCCCAACGCTTGCGCTCGTCTGAAAAAAGCAGATTACGACATAGTTGTGAGAGCTAATTTCTATGGGAAATGGGGATCTCAAAAATGACCTTACATTCTATCGGATGAATTCTCTAAATAATTAAAGTTCGTCTAGCAATAAGCCTAGTCCTAGTGCTTTTTTGAAAGGGCAACTATCCACATCAGAAGATGTAAATAGTGAAATTCTGTTCTAAATAATTTCTAAATTCTCAATATCAATTGCATAGACTGGAAAATAAATAATTTCTTGCTGCACCTTGTGAAGTTTTTGTTTAGTTGGTCTTCGGACAAAATAGTTATGCTTAATTATTTGGGTGAATAAATAAATTCTTCAATTTCTCTGTTACAGCTTTGGCAGGACCAATCAGTCGGAGTCATTCGCTTCATCGATTCTTCCAGTGACTCGTACGAGGAGGCAATGTGTGATCCAGTGAAAGAATACTCAGAAGCCGATGCTCGTGATTGGTAAACTTTTTCCATCTTTGAAGTTTCAAAACTCTGAAAGACCTCTTAAACTACCCAATTTCAAGGGGCCGTTTTATTGGGTGCCCGATCTGCTGGGTAGTACGTCGCTTATAGGTCTAGAGCAGTTTTGACAGTTGAGAGAGACTGGAGGACCCACAATAACCTAATATGCACTGTTTACCACGGGAAAAAGCTATTTATCTCAGGATTTCGTAGTCATTTGGAAATTCTGGACTGATATATTCACTTTTTTTCTATAAGGATAGTATGAATTTGGTGTATTTCATATGAAATTAGTCCCTGATTTCATGAACAAGCAAATATACAGACCTTTCGTTAGTTCAGTTGGACGTCTTTTTGTGAGTTGTAGTTTATTGAATAGGCACATCGTTACTTCATTTGGCTTAAATGCCGATCAGTGATGATTCACACCCACATTTTGTAGAAACAAAGAGGAATCTTTAACGAAAACTGGCGATTTTCAGAAAATTCCTTACCCTGAATAAATCGGCATACCCAAGCCAAACAAAACAACGTAAGAAATAAAGAAATGCCCATTAAGATCATTGTACATAATATTACTCGACAAAACATGAAAATCTGCTCACATTTCAATTTCATCGCATACCTGAATGTCAAGGTATGCATAAATGCTATATAATTCAAGTTTTGTTGATTGTGGAGTCTAATTTCCATCCTGTTTTTTACCGAGGTAACTGACAAATTGGAAATAACATTTATCCTGTTATTTTTCCAGTTTTCAAACTCAGTTATAGATTGAATGAATCAAGGAAATATGATAGAATTTTTCTAATTCTCTCTTTTAATTTTTTAATTTAATAATGGATTTTTAATTTAATAATGGATAAATTGAGTCCCTCTCCACATCTGGATAGTACCATTCAACTGAAAATACTTCAACAACTCATTGGTAATTTTCATCGATTTGATGTTGATTAATCGGGCTTGAATAATCTTAATTTACTTCGAAACTCTTAGGTTTTAAATTGTATTTCCTGCATAACTGAACCCAGTAACAAAAAAAAGCACCAACCAGCAAGAATTGTATTTATTCGAAAAATTCCATAATATTAATAAGGGTGTTACTGTTACAAGATATTAAATCCTTTGGATATAGTTCCTAGATAATGCAATAGTGAATATTTCTGTCCAAAATATCCTAATTCTTACAAAGTCACAAGCCAAATCGCATTTTTCCATAGTAAACAATGCATTTGAGGTTATTGTTGGTTCCCCAGTCTCTATCAGTCAAAACTGCTCGTGGCCTATTACAATTCTCTAGAAACCTGCCCCTTCCTGAATGTACGTTCTCGTCGTTGCTAGGATATTGCCCTGTATGCCGGCTGGTAGGGAGCTAGGCAGATCGGGTCCACTCGATCGCCTGCCGCGCCTTAGTTATTGGCTAGTGTGATGGGTCTTTTAGTAATTTGAAAAATGACACTATTTCTATTCAAAAATCTAGAAAAGCAATGACGTGAAGTCGGCAGCTTTTACCCGCTTGTTCACATTGCGAAATGGTGACTAGGAAATTTCAATGAAACATAAAAAAAAAATTTTCGAATTTTTCCATGGATATTTCTTCTCATCGACACTTTCCAAGCAAGTTACATTTCGATCAGATGGATATCTTTCGAGTTATTGAAAAATCAAAATTTCAAATGGCTGTGCACAAAAAACATTCAGCAGATTTGGCGCATTAACGGATTTAACCGAGATATTCAGGATCTCAACCTAACCTGAATATTTGAAGGCTCTAGGTTCTTTCTTTCGAAAGTTATAGCGCTCACGGCCGGACGTACAGAGTCAATTTTGACCACGGATTCTTCATCAGTGAGTCCAACATAGTCGTTTGAGACCATTTTCGGCTGAAAATTCGAAAATTACAGACATCGTGACGAAATGATAACGCCTTGTTTCCCAGAACAAGCGCGTAAAATGAAAGTTGCTCCTTTTCAATGATCTGTCAGCAAAACTTCGTCATCAAAAATTTCGCTCCATTATACAGGGCGAGTCTCAAAGAACTGTACTTATTACTATCACGTATAGAGACTACTCAGGTGATTATAAAATGATCGTTTAAAAATGCCCTCCTCTTTTCATAAATTTTATACAGGCTGATTTTCGGTTTTTACTGAAGACTTCAATCCGTCATGACTTTTGAACGGTTATCCCGAATCGATTGAAATTTTTATGGAATTTGTATCCTTGTCTGTCTTTTTCAATTTGTCGTTGTTGGTTGTTAGGCTGTAGTTGTTTTCTTAAAGTTCAAAATTTTAAATTATGACTGGATTGTGAATTCATTAAAGAACTTTAAACGAGCTTAATGGATTATCTCCCACTTTTTTGTTATAAAATTGTAATGAATTCATAATTCAGACATAAACCATCATTGGTAAGAAAAATTAAACCAAACAGATTGAGGAAGATAAAATTTTTATGGGAATAATTGAGAGGAAAAATTAACATAACCAATAACAATTATTTTTGATTATTCTAAAAATGAATTCCTCCAGCTTCCACACATTTCTGTTGTCTTAGATTTAAATGTCTAACTACCTTCCTGATTGTACCTGGATCGTAATATTGGAACAGTTAATTATTTTTCACTTTCACTTATTGGTGTTTGGAGGTTCTGCATACAAAAGTTCTTCCAGTCGTCCCCAAACGAAATAATCAATAGGATTTGAATCGGAGGACTTCGATAGCCAAGGAATAGGACCTCCAATCCATATCCATCTGGAAACGTATGTTTTATTCAGATGATGGCAGACAGCAACTTAAAAATGTGGAGGTGCTCTATCATGCTGAAAGTAGAGCTACCGAACGTCAACATTAGCTAATAGGTTGTGGAGAATATTTTGTGAAAAGTCCAAATGAACTTCTCCACTCAACGAGTCATCAAAGAAATGTGGACCTAGAAGTTGGTTATTGACTACCCCAATCCTTGTATTTACCGAATATCTTACTTGAGAGTGTCCTTCGCGGGTTGCATAAGGATTTCTTCGGCCCAAATATGGGTGTTTCTCGAATTGACAACACCATTCCTTGTAAATTGCGCCGGTCCTGAAAACGACACTGAATTTCAAAATGCTGTATGATGTGTTAAGGCAATACCCACCCTTGCTCCTTATACTGAATTCAATGAGAAAATTGTTGTTTAGAGCTAAGCGAAAATCATAACAGAAATTCATTATTCAATTGAAAACCGTACAATAATGTTAGGAAAATCTTTTTGGCAGTTTTCCACCATAATCATTCTGATTTCAATATTCCTCTTCAAACATAGAAAAAAACATACACCAGAGAGAAACTTTTGCGAAAGAGCGAGACAACAAAAATTTCCGAAGCTCTGGACCTGGATTTCCCGAATTATGAACGACTTGGTACCTGACAATATTTCCTGAAAATTTCAATCGATTCGGGATAACTGTTGAAAAGTTATGACGGTTTGAAGTTTTCGGTAAAAACCGAAGGCACTTTTAAATGATCATTTGATGAAATCACCTGAGTAGTCTCTATACGTGGTGGAAATATGTACAGTTCTTCGTGACTCACCCTGTATATATCTCAATGAATGACATTTTTTGCACGTTAGTTGATTCTGTGAATTCATAAGGGAACCTAGAAATTTTTTGTCCGCATATGCTCTCGATCCAACTCCGGGGGCACACCCGTAGAATTGATTGGTTCTACCTTGTCTCAGGGCGATCCTCTGAGTAATATGCAAACATTCCTAGAACCTATAGATTGTGCTAGCCATAGGCGGATTATAACGTCAGAAGGGTCGGAGTCTGCCAGTGCCACTTCTTGGAGACGGCTTTGAGGGGTTTGTGGTTAGAGCGCTATTTAATTTAGGCCACTGGATATCAGTCTCGCGGACAACTGTTCTTGTTGCAACTCCCTTCAGTAGTGGGTTGCCTGGATCGGTCATGGTTAGGGGAGAAAGGCATGGAGCACTCCTACCGTAGTATCCGGCATGGCTGAATCTGGATCATATCCACACCTACTATGAAAGCAGCCAGCGTTCGAGGGGTCGGGATTTCAGTGTTGAAACCCTAGTATCCAAATACAAGTAGCTGGGAATAGAGTTTTAGGTGACTAGTATGTTTCCCCAGGAGCCACAAGTGCAATATTGTGGACCGAGTGCCCCCGAAAAAGTTGAAGATAGGTATAGGACATTGTACATGAATTATGTCTAGAATTATCTGAAGAATCCAAAAAATAAAAAATATACAGGGGGTTACATTTGAAATAAGAAAGTTGGTATTGGCCACGGTCGCATGGAACACCCTATATAATTTTATTTTCTCGAAAACTATGCGCATTTAAAATCACAAATCGACGTGTCCGAGTGTTTTTCCTAACACCCCCTCATTTATTCGTTATCGAATTTATTCCATTTGGCTGTTACACTCTGTATTCATAAGGTTGTAGAACTCATCGCTACGTCTGCGAACGGTCATAGGTGGGCCAGTGCCTGCTGACGTGGGTCTTTCTTTAACCATCTCGGTGTGATTCCATGGAAGGAGCGCAACCCTAGGATCGAAGAAAGACTAGCAGTGGATGGGACCGTCGTCTGCCGGTTTGTACAGAGTTGCGCAGATGCTCCATACGCCTGGTTAACTAAAAACTTCAATTCGCCGTGAGATATGAAACCATGTAGGATATTCGTGATCACTATTTCATGAGATTCTCATGAAATACAAAATTGGTCGTTCCGATACATGATCGATGAAACGAAATAATCAATGCTTTGCTTGATTCCAAATCTTTTCGAGATATACTAGAAAAAGTGAAATCTCGCTGATTTGTAACTCAGTGTTCGAGTATTCATTGATAAAATATGTTACGGGTTGAAATAAAAAAAAAATTGTGGCAACAAATTTAAACACGCGTAGAAAAGCTTCGAATTGACATCTGTGCATTTCTAGAAAAGTTTTTGGGAAGTTTGAAATTGATTTGATGTTGATTGGTTTTTCAGCTCGAAGAATACATTTAGAAAAAAGCATTTTCGAGGGGACCGTGATGGAAGAGTGGAATCGGGTCAAGAAAAATCGGACACTGAGAACAGGTAAAAGATATTTCCTTTAATCAAATGAAACCAATAATTCAATGTCGTCTCCAATAAGGAAAGTTTAAATGTAATACATGTTTCAGGCGACTATAGCCTATAGGCGCCCAGCTTCAGGTACAAATATGTCTTGAGATGTTTTAATCGAAATTTAAGTTCTCCACCCACACGGTACAAATTTGCCCCCATTTCATTTTGTGGATTTCTTACGAAATTATGAATATTTTTAGGAGAGTTGATAACGTTTTGAGTATTCCCTTCAGCACCAACAAAACATTAAAAGACATTTAGTTAACAGTAAAGACAAAATTCCCATATTGGAGACTTCTGGAGTATAAAGACTCTCATGCTCTTCACCTGCTTGTAATGCAGTTTACGTCGGTCAGACAGGTAGATCCTTCGAAATCAGAATAAGAGAACATGAAAGAATTATTGAGAAGTTTAAAAGTCATGTCGGATCTTTCTAGGTTTGTACGAATAGATCCTTCTCTAATCATATTATTAATGAGAACCATATCTTTGACCCTGGTTCAGGTGTGGACATTCTGCATGTTGGCAATGAAAGGTATGACGTTGAATCTGAGCAAAATTTTAATATTAGTGATGTTTTGGGAAGTCATGACATGACCTTGTTTCACTTAATGGTCAAGTTCATTTTGATTGCCTTCCCTTTTTCAGATCTTTAATCATTAGTTAAATTTTGGTAACTTTCTGTGTATACAGCGCCACCTTCGGTTGAGTAGATGCACTTCGTTTAGAGGTTCCTTTTGACACGGTAGTTTTCCATTCTTGACAGGTTCTTAGAGCCTTTTTGGCCACTCTCTGTGTGATGTCGTCCTGATCTCCCCCTAATCTGTAGGATCGATGTCATTGATTTTAATTTTAATTTTTGCAGACGCCATTGCATTTTGGATGTTTTCCATATTCTGTACAATCGTTTATTATTATTGGGATTCTACCCTCAATTTTCGAAATTGTATTAACGACGTTTCCGTATTTTCGAAATGTTTTGGCGTCCAAATTGTATTAATTTTCTTGCATTAGACGAATTCCTGTGTAAGTATGTAATAAAATCGTCCATTTTGTTCCTAAGTTGAACAATTGATTTCTATTATAGTTTCTTGATATTTGTGATTGAAGATGGGCGCCTAATCGCCCGAAACATGTATTATATTTAAACTTTCCTTATCGGATAATATATGTGTGGAGACGACATTGAATTTTGATTATCACTAACTCCACTTTGAGGATGGACTATATATTTCTTATATTTACTTTACACATTACCCACATAATCATCGATTTCTCGTCTAATCATACTGTTCATACGTCCGAATGTCCTTTTTTCGATTTTTCTTCTTATTTATGAGCATGAAAGATTGAACTGTGGCTAACTTCAATTATGTGCCTTAGGCGGATCGAAGTAGAATACCTGAAGTCTTTTAATATTCATGGTAGGTGCGAAGCCTAAATACTTGTTTGGTTTCGCTAATAGTTAAATTCGATCTAATAATTTCCAGGTGCATTCATCGGAATTTTTGATGTTTCCTCGATTTGATTGAACGGTAAATTGTTGTGGAATGCTGACTCGCAACATGTGTGGAATGTCGCGATTATCGTGTCGTTTCTTACATCTCGAAGAAATTTTATTAATTCTTCTCCAGAATTTTATATTTCTCAAAATATTTGTCGGATTCCACCCAAATTTAGCATTCACTTTGTGATCTCCACTACACAACCTTAGTACTATGTTGATCTGAATGAAATGATTTTGCTAGTTGCCATAATCATCTGATTTCCAAGGAATTTTGAATTTGATTTATTTTCCATTTGAGTTCAAGATTCTTATTCAATATGTATTTTGCCAGTCATTACTCCCTGGTAAACACTCCTGCGATCTTTACACTAAAGATAACGCCATGCACTTTTATGTAGAATTTTGTCAGGATCATATGATGGGAAGTTAGCGAAATCATTTAATCAGGAAGTAAGTTGATCAGAGCCATTATCTGAATGGGTTACAGGTTAGCTCGGGTTTCAATGTTGTATTTATCAATATAAATCTTCTCTTGAAAAACTGTCTCATGACTATAGAATACGTCACCGTTTTTAGTGTCTTCGGTTATCGATCTTACAATCAATAGGGTTACTAGATCAAAGGCCATAACAGATCATTATCCGACCCTTCATACAACTGATACGTAAAAATGGCGACACCCCGAAAAGTTGCGAATAAATATAGCACATCCTACATTGATTTATGAGTCTCTGAACTCAGATTTGCAGAAGGAAAGCTGGCATCATGTTTACGAAGAAAAAGATTGTAATATAAAAACTCATAACTTCACTAATATTATACAAAATTATCTGGAGAAAATATATATATATATATATATATATATATATATATATATATATATATATATATATATATATATAAATATATTCTTTTGAGAATGAGCATTACATTCTTTGATATATCACAGTGTTAGCAGAGGAAATGTGAACGGGGCACCATTCATTTTTGCGTATGATAACGCACAGATAAAAACCTCAGGAAAAATTCTGTCTCCCCGTATAAGTGTAGTTATTTGTTTATAGGAGATGGATCTTTTTCATTGGAAAGTAATTTTTCCGTCATCTTGAATTCGTTTCGACAAAATATCTGAAACATAAACAGGGACAGAAAACCAGAAGCAAGCAGTAAATAATATCACCTACATTTGCTCATGACCGAGAGGGTCTTCCGACCAGGTTCAGTCCTTCAAGCGATGATTTTCAGATCCTTAGATAAACGAAGAACGCTACAGGCCCCTTTATTGGGGAATCATCTCCCATAGATCCATAATTGTTCATTTCGAACTAGAAATCTAATAAAATATCGGGAATTAAGTGAAAAACTTGTGACAAAAATACGAAACATGTTTTGGAGAACCGAAAGAAAATACCAGCAAACCCTTGGATAACAAAAACATTTTTGACATCCATAAATGAGAAAAATCGGCTATACAACTTTTTAATTACGAACCCTCACAATGGAGAACTGTTATGCTAGACAAAAGAACAAGCTTTTGAAGTTAATAGATCATTCGAAGAAAACATACTTGCATGCATGTATTGAAAAGAGTGGAGATGAGCCTGCTGCCATATTGGAAGCATGTCAATTATACATGTAGAGCAGCTTCGACTGGGAGGGAAATTGAGAAGGATACATATTGCGGTGAAATAATAACGAACAAAAAGGATATTGCATCAAAATTCAATGAATATTTCCGTATTTCGGGATCACAGCTTGCCGACTGAATAAAACAACCAAAAAATTTTTCAGTACCGAAAAAAAGGAATCGAAGAGAGAGTATATACCTAGCCCTGACAAGTAGACACGAAGTTGAAATTGTCATTGATACTGATAAAGAGGAAAAAAGCTGTAGGCGTTGAAGGCATAAAATCTTGTGTTTTCAGAGAAGTTCATAAGAGAATATTATATATATTTATTATATATTATTGCACACATATATATACATATATATTTGCATATATACATATATATTTGCACACATCATCGATGAGTGCTTGGCTGCTGGGATTTATCCTCATCCTTTCAAAATAGAGATCATGAAGTCAGTTCATAAGGTGGGATGCAGGATGGAGATGGCAAAAATCCAAAATCTTTGTTGTCAAATATTTCGGAGATAATGGAAAAAATCATAAATGCCAGGTTGACAAAATTCTTGCACTAAAAAGTATATTTATTGTCGGAGATCCAATATAGATTTCGTGAGGACAAGTCAACGGATGATGCAATAAGGAAATTAACTTCTTTTATATATAACGGCCTAGATAAGAAAACACCTCTTTCAACTATATATCTCGATTTATCCAGGACTTTCGATACTGTCACTCACGAAATATTTGTCGGTAAAATGTATGACTATGGAATGATAGGATTGGCCCTGAAATTGCTGAGAAATTAACTAGCGGGAGGGAAACAGATTGTTTGTCAGAAGGAAAAGGAGTGAAGAGCATGATGTTGAATATAGAGTCCCTCAGGGCACTGTTCTCGGTCCACTGCTGTTTCTGGTGTATATCAATGACCTCCTGAGTGTGAACATATTGTATTGGGAACATTTATTGGTTTCGCCGATGATATATCGATCTCGTCTGGGGCAGAAACATGGACACAAGTGAGATTGAACGCTAAAAAAGATTTACAAAAAATATCGGACTGGTTAAGATACAATAGGCTGACGGTCAGTGTGGCAAAGTCCAGCTTTTTATCTTTTTCATCTTATAGAAGGGGTCTTCCAAATCTAAGATCACCGAGGACGGAAAATGGAACCACTATACTGGAGAAAGAAAATGTATATGTCAGATACCTTGGAATTACTATAGACCAACACATGAGATGGGAATATCATTGCGAACAACTGGCTGAAAAGCTGCGACCTTTGTTCTATGTTCAAACGCCTCAGAGGGCAGATGGGATTGAAGCATCTCGGGATAGTATGTGTCGCGCTGGTACAGTCTTTACTAACTTATGGAATATCAGGATGGACAGGCGCGGTTGATTTGCATATGGAGCGAATCAACATCGCTCAGAGACTTATATTGAAACTGATACCTGGTCATGCATTGGTTTTTCCCACTGATGAAATATATCAAGTTGCTAGGTTACTGAATATGAGGCAGTTGTACTTCGCGAAAATAGTAGGACTCATAAAAAGGTCACCGAATTGTAAAAACTGTGAGCCAAAGATCTTGGACATATCTAGCGCCTAAGTTAAACTACACCCCATATAATTTAATGAATTGAGAACTATAATAACTTAAAAAAAAGTAATCCTATTGCTCCTGAACACAAGTCGCATAGAATAATGGAACACCTGCATAGAGGTGAAAGTTTTTGACTTTCATGCCTGTAAAGACGTTCACTCAGGTGACTGAGGTTCCTCAGCTTCCGATTTTCTGTCTCGGTCTGTTCAGAGTTTGAATGTCAGCGCATGTTGGGATAGGAAACTTTTCGATCTTCTTATTTTTATATTTTCTTTTGTATATGTAGTATAATTCTAAGGCCAGACAGGCGAGATTCTTAGGAAGTGAGTTCCTGTCACTCATATATAGTTTTTTTTACGTAGTTGGAATCCCTACTGTTAATTTGTTGTTTGATTTTATTCTTAAAATTACAAAATTTTTGCAGATCACAAGACGCACTTACAGATGTACCACTTGAGCCAGAAAACACCGCAACTCATCAGCAGGTTTGTATATGCTTACAGCTCATTTTTGGGAAAACAAACAGATATAACGTTAGTTATAAAGGGTGTTCTGGGAGTTCTGTAGATACTGTACATAGTGAACATATTATAATCTGGCTATCTACAGAAATCTAAAGGGTGGTTTTTCGAATACATGGAAATACCTCAACAATTACCAGAGCCATACCTATGAACGAAATTTATATGAACTTAAAACGTTATTGACATTTGATAAGATGAACTCGTTATTCCAGTATAGTTCTCATTAATCCTCATTAAAGTTGTTTGAGTTGGAACTATCACCTTATAAATCGATTTTCAAATTCTAATATATTTCTTTCCGAAAAGTCAATAGATGAACCTCTAATTCTTGCATCTTTCAAACCTCCTTTCTCATGAAATTTCGAATTCGTACAGAGAACGAAAACGCAATTTATTATGCAAACCTCGTCAAATGAGTGGAATGCAACGCTGAATTTTTCACATTTTGTTAGGTGATTTGCTGTTTCCGACAATCATCTAGAGAAAAAGAAAAGATTCAATTCATCAATGCCTTCTAGTATTCTGGTTGAAACTGTTGTGAAAAGTCAAGATAATCCGCAGATGACTTCGGGGAAGAAAATACTATCTTGATTATCTTGGTTGTTCTTCAAGTCTGTAATCACGAAATGTATATCAGTGTCATCGTTTTTCTTGAATAGAAAACATAATCCATTGGAAGTAATATATTGTTACACTCAAAAAATCAAATAATTGATGTTTGGTCAGAAATACTATCCTTCTGATCGCAATGTCAAAAAGACATTGTTCACAGAAATGTTAAGTTTTGAATAAACAGAAATTCGTTGAAATAATAGGGACATGGATATTCATCTCCTTGTATACCATCATGCTATCAGGTGGAAATTTAATTTTCCTAATCTAATGCACCCCATTCAAAATCTATATTGAATAACATCGAATTCTGAATGCATTTTATAATGTTCCTTCATTTCAGGTCGTTGAACCTTTAAGCCTTGATCCGGCAAGTCCTGGGTCAAGATACATCCGGTCCTCAAGTACTGCGTCAGTTGGTACAGGACCAGCAAGTCCAGGGTTGGCGAGGCCTAGGCCTTCAGGTCCTATGCCTGCTGCTACTACGTCTCCAGCACCTAGGCCTGCTAGTGCTAGCCCTGAAAGCCTTATGCCTGTCATCCCTAAGCCTGCAACTCCGTGGCGTCAAGGTTTTAGGCCCCCAACACCTTGGTCGGCAAAGCGCTGTTCTCTAAGGAATCGTAGGAGGTCAAGAGCTGAGCCGACAACCTCAGCATCCAAGCCAGAGTCTTCCAGCCCTGGGGTAAGTCAAACTTTTTTTTTATGACACTGGTAGGAACATACTATCGGATTTCAGTTTCAGTATACAGTTATACTGAATGAGTTTACAACTAGTAGTAGTATAATACTCGATGCTGAAAGCTGAGATCCGATTCATCGACGGAATACTTGATATTAGACAGTAAACGACCATAATTTCAATATTTCAAGAATTGGAAGAAATATTATTTGCTCTATCACTGGTTCAGATGATCAGAAATTATAAGATGAATTTGTTTGGAAATGATGTAAATGATCCCTGAAGGCATGAAAAACAGACACAGACACAGAAAAACCCAATACACTTCGCACGAGGAATAGTTTGGAGGATGAGTTATATATAAAACTCAGTTTCAAAACTCGATTAATAGTTGAGTTCCGATATTCCTGGACAGTACTTGTCAGTAAATTTTGACAGCCGATTTTACTGGCACTGATTTGGTAATTCTTCGTATCAGTACGAAGCGTTTCGAAATTACTGATACTGGCCAGTACTGATTGGGAATATCGGAACTCAACAAATATCTCCTTCAAAACTGCCAGCAATATAAGGGTTCTGAAATATCTGAAATTCTTCTAGTGATATGGGATTGCCAAAGTTTGGCCCAGATCATGTTGATACAGGTTGTGCTGAAATATACCAACCCAATTGTTTATTTTTGTTTTGTACTTGCCAACCCCTCGAAAATGCGAATAGGCAACCCGCGTTAATAACTTTGTGTTTGTGTGTTTGCCTAGAGTACCACCTAAGTTGAATATTTAGTTACCAGTTTTTCATTGAGTTTTTATTCACGAATCTGAATTATTATTATAAAAACAGTCTTTGAACTTGATTGGTAGAAAGAACATAGTTACGTTGCTCAGTGGAAGACTGGTAAACCATAAAGATTTTTTTTTGTGTTTTAATATCAATTCATGATATTTGAAATATTTGAATCGGTCACCTTTTCTAATTTTAGGTAGATTTATAAGGTGTATATTTATATGCGAATACCTTTTCTAATTTTAGCAAATTAAATGCGTATTTTCATTTAGCCCTTTAATTGGTAAACCTCCCCGAATCACTATTTCACACCAACCAATCCGAATTGTTTTTCCGGAATTCAGAACGGCGTCGCTGAATTCGAAAAGCCAATCAAAATTTATATTCTTCCTCTACAATGTAAAATAGGGAAATTCCTTAGTTTGGGTTTCGTTAGTTTTTAAGCACTCTTCATTTGACCGTTGTATAGTAAACAACAATTCGATCTTGAATTTATATCCTTTAATTTTTGTATTTTGAACGCCGTAACTTCTCATTTGAAAGTCGCTACAACCTTACTATCGTAAGAGATAGAAGGAGGATTGTGCAAATTAATTGTATAAACTTTCGATCTTGTCATCTAGTACAGATACAAGAAAATATAATACATTTTTTTGCTACGTGTTAAAAGTGCGTTTTTAATACAGCTTAACAATATTTTCGTATCATCAGTGCAACGATATTGATCACCCAGATCAATAAGTTCAAAAATTGTGTCCTGATTATAGAAGCATCAACATTTCTGATGACGTATCAGAAAATATTCTTCGGTTGTGTTTTTATTTGGATAACGACAGAATTAATCAAGTTCGGTTTATTCATCCACAACGGGTCTCTATTATTGAAACTCAAAACACCTGAATAAACTAATTCAGGTCGAAACAGATACTCTGTAACTACAAAACAAGTTTTAATTCGATCAGTTCGATATTTTTCGCGGTATTGGAAAACAAAATATAAGAGGGCCATAACTCTGAAACCATTGTGCAGATTTTGCACTATAAGAAATGGGGACTGAGTATTAAGGATCACAAGCATAATGTACGTACAATCAATAATAATTTGTCGGCGCAATAGATAGAATTTCATTGTTTGCTCTACGTATTCTTGGGTGGGGAAAAAACGAAATCTAGAATGAAATGAAATGAATCACAAATCATCGGAATGTCGTCGACACAAAGAACACATCACTATTTTAGTATTTTCCATTTTATTTGGAGCACATGCCTGGGCAGGCATAAAGTACCGAACTAGTTCAGAATCGGCCTTACTAGTGAAATGAAAGTTGGTTCAAATAATTATACCCAGACAAGCTCTAAAATGATTTGTTCGAAATAAAGTCGAAGAACAAGTTTGAGCAATTTTTGACCCTTCATCAATTTTAAAGGGATGATTTGGATAAAATTGCTTTGCTAGGAATAAACATTTTGTAGAAAACCTTTATACAGAAGAGCTCGTTTATTCCGACAATGGGCCAAACTTTTATTCGGAATATACGTAAATTAATCGATATTAGAATATCATTTTCCTTGACGAGGATGGTTGGGTTGAGTCGAATAATACCATTTGAGGGAATATCTGATCAAAAATTAGCGGTCCTCAAAAGAAGAAAGTGAAAACCGTCATACACGAAAGTGATTTTTTTAACGTAAATACTGACGATTGAATCATGGTATTCATAATCAATATTTAAATGTGCTTTTCCTCAATAAGCATAACTATAATCGGTCTCATTGTTCCCAGGATATCACTATAGGATCCGACCTCAAAGGAAAGCGCTGGACAGAGTCCGAGCGGAAGTTCATGGCTATAAGAGAAGCAGAGCTCGTGCAGGCAGGGGTGAAAGCTGTGAACAAGGAGTTGGTGAGTTGGTACCCCCGACGAACCATTGATGGTATCAAAGGTCAGAGGCGAAGGGCTGATTACAAAATAATGGTCCAGCATTTTTTAAGGTATGAATTGATTTCTGGCAAACCCGCAAGTTTTCCCGTCGCGAATATATCAATAAGATTCTTACATCACTGTATGCAGTTCGTTTTCCTGAACAAAAAATCTGAAGCCGAACATAGGCGGTCTCTCTTAGTTTGGAAGATATGGTCCCCCAATGTTCCAAATTTACACATTTTAGGCTTTCTTTTTCCACCATAAAAACAATCACTCACTTCTTCAATATAGTTCACATGTGATCTTTGAACCTTCAACTAACGATTAGCGACACTTTCTCTCAAAAATAATCAATATTTCATGGAAAAAAATCCAAATTATTGGACAACCACGTAACCTCTATTTCTACTGACTTCCACTCAATCGAAAAGTGAAGCATTGCCGCCAATTTAATCGTTCGGTACTTCCTCTTCCCGAACTTCGCCTCGTCGATCTCTACAACCTTTCCCGGTCCTCCAATCTTTCGGAGCGTACTCTGAAGCCATTTCAAACAAACCTGTAAACATTTTCTCACTGATTAATTTCGTTCTACTTTTTCGATCATATATTTACCTCTCGACAGTAGTTGCTCCAGTTCAACGCTGTATTTTCCGAGATGTCAATGTGATAACGCATTGTAGAGAGCCAGGGATGCGGTTGTAGACAGAAAAATGCAATAATTTAAATGATTTTTTCTACAGCTAAGGTTGTAACGAAAGAAAGTTCCTGTTCTTGCGGACTTTTCGAAATGGCATTTTTCGATTTTTGTTTTTTTTTTTTGGTCGGCATTTTCGTTGCTGCCGGCCGCACGAATAAAACAACTTTTCTTTGTTTAACAAACAAATTGCACCACAAGTGGTGCAATAAATGGTGGCTTTCAAAACACCACACCCAATTCAAAAATTCACCATAGCCAATTCGACTCTTATTAAGTTAAAAACTTCGTGCCGCTTCATTATTTTTATTTTAATACTGAATACAAATTTTGGTATAAGCCCTTCAATCTCAATTCTGATCTCAACTGACGATCAGATGATCAGAATCAGATCAGGGATGAATACGGGGAGGGTCGAGTAAATCCCACTCAAATTTCCCCTCGCAAGATTTCGTTTGACATCAAATTTGTAGAGTTCCCCAAAATATTCTTTACCTATATAGTTAGATCTAAATAACTATAAACCTACACATCATATAACAACATTTAACAACTATATGTCTGTTTCATCCTTGTAGATTTCAATAAAATCGAAGTCTCATGTTAACTATCACCTGATTTAGAGAATTGCATTAAAGAACATATTTCGAATTTCGCGCCAGCAAACAATAATCTGTCATCGACGAATTCGCACGATAGCACGATTCCGAACGATGAAATTGGCGGCAATGCCAAACTTCACTTTTCGATTGAGTGGAAGTCAGTAGAAATAGAGGTTAAGTGGTTGTCCAATAATTTGGATTTTTTTCCATGAAATATTGATTATTTTTGAGAGAAAGTGTCGCTAATCGTTAGTTGAAGGTTCAAAGATCATATGTGAACTATATAGAAGAAGTGAGTGATTGTTTTTATGGTGGAAAAAGAAAGCTGAAAATGTGTAAGTTTGGAACTTTGGGGGCCCATTTCTTCCAAACTAAGAGAGACCGCCCATGTTCGGCTTCAGATTTTTTGTTCAGAAAAACGAACTGCATACAGTGATGTTAGAATCTCATTGATATCTTCGCGACGGGGAAACTTGCGGGTTTACCGTTTATTATTATTATTATCTATAAGATGATTTCATGGCATTCATTTTTAAAATACAATATCCGGCTTATGTCAGCCGCTGCGTGATACAAAGCCCATTCGATCAGCTTGATTCTTCAATATTTTTCCCAATGCCGTTGTAGTCGGCATAGACAAATGACTTAACAATGGAGCCGAACAAACGGAACTTTGGTTGTTAAGTGCTTCGAAAACATTTTTCACATATCTGGAACTCAATATTTCATAATTTCAGTTCGAACCGATTATAATTTTTGGAGATATGGGGAACAAATGTTTCATATTTCAAGGGCGAAGTTTACATGGAACTAAGCCTTGACTCATTGAAATGAGAACTTATTTCGTTTATAATGCTGGAAATTCACTTAGATATACTATTTCCCATTCCAGAATCTCAATGAAACAGGTGACCATATGTTTTTTACACCGTGAGTTCAAGAGATTTTAAGCGCTTGTTCAAATTCCTTGGCGAAGTGATCACCTATTCATACGTTTTGGCCACGCCAAACTCAGTTTTACTTCCTTACTGAAAGATTTTGCGATCTTCTTTCCATATAGTCTTCATGAAATTCTGCTTTAAACTCAAACTATCATTTTTTGATCAAGTACTTGATCTCAGTTCGATCCGATCCGTATTTTTGCAAATATTGGAAATACAACATATTTGAATGGATTCAGTGGAATCATTTGACGAATTTTACCCATTCATGAATTAGCGATTGAACCGAAGACCTACTGAGTATTGTAAAAGTAGTTTTTTTTCGAAGTTATTGTGTTTAAATATATATATCACGAGTACAACCGGAAGATTCTATTCAAAGGCTAGATAATTTTAGGTTTGGTGATTTATTATTGAGGAAGTAAAGTTAAATTTTACATATCATCGAAATTTGACATATTCTTTTCTTTCTCTTTTTTTCCTTTGATCTCCGAAAATGAATATCGGATCGAATTGAATTCTACAACATTTTTTTTAATATTGACTTCGTCTGGGCCAAATTTCAGAATTTGTTAAGCGAAAAGTGGTAAAATTTTTATAAACATTTTTAAGAAATTTATTCATAACTGAATTCACACGAAATTTTGCTTTCAGTTGATCATTTATTTTCTTCAACTATTCACAGAGTTTCAACCTGATCGCATCAGTAATTCTCGAGATTTTACAACAAGCATAACTCCGAAACTAATTGAACGATTCAACTCATTCACGAGCCTAACCGAGGTATTTAGGCTCTCAGTCTAACCAGAAACTTCAAGTCGCCAATTGCTTACCGAAGAACGTAAGAGCTCATGCGGCCGGACGGACGAATGGCCGGACCGACAGAATTCAATTTGACCAGGGATTCTTCATCATTGAGTCCAACCTAGTTGTTTGAGACCATTTTCAGGAAAAAAGACGAAAATAACATTATGACTTAACAATAACGCGCTGTTCCCCATAACAATAAGCTGGTATAAATTCAAGTTCATATACCATATGTGACCACGTGACATAAAAAATCCGTCGCCTCTCGTGTGTAATTACCGAACACGGCTATTAAATGAAATGCCTAAAAGATTTGCTCGTCTAGTAAGATAGATATTTCTCACATTATTCCATTATAGCCTACAGCATTGAAGTAAATCAGTTGCATGTAAGCTTTTCATTCTCGAAATTTTGTTTCCGCACATTTTCTAGGAAACAGCGTGCTTCCGCCCAAATGTCGACATTTTTTGTCGAAAGTCACAAACGACTGATGAAGAATCCGATGTCAAAATCGTTTCTGTCCGGCTACTACCCCGATTACTCGAGAACGGAAGGAGCTAGCGACTTGGAACTTTGAGGATAGGTTGCACATCAGAATGCGTCGGCTAAGTTCGTTAATGGATCAAATCGGCCGAACAGTTTTGGATTACTGATTTTAAATTTTCGAAGTTATTTTCCCAAAATCCCAATTTTTTTGAGAAATTCCGACGCGAAAGTACTGGTTAAATTTCGTCGGGATCGTAAATTAAAAAAAGATTTTTCAACTTTTGTTGAACGAATTATATTTTCGTGAACTACTTCAACGTTATTTTACAGAAACCTGGAAGTCACATCTCAACATTGTACTGAATTACAGTCCAATCCGATCCTTATTTTCGGAGATATCGAAAGTGAATATTTCTGATACCAGGGTATTCTTCCTGGTATCGTTGTTTTTTTCATAATATCTCAATACTTATTATTCCGATCATGATGACATGTTGACAAACGCTAATTCACAATTTCGTGCAAAACTTCCTGATGATGAAATAAATTTTACTAGCCTGCCCGTTAAACTAGCTCAGTGACTTACAGTAGCAACATTGTTCGTCCGCACATGAAACATATTACTTGAGTAAAATGCCTCATAGTGCGCCTAGTTAAAAACTCCTTTACTCCTGAATGTATCTAAAGTCTTCGATCTGACGTTGAAGATGCAACCTTTTACTCCCTATTTATTTATTTCAACTATACAATTGAAATATTAAGTTCTATTCACAACACACAAAAGTTTACAGTAAATCTGAGATGGTAAAGGATCCGGCACATTGGTTTTCAAAATGTAGCTCCGGTTCCAAGACAATACAGTCAAACTTCGACTCCAATTTTAAGATATTCCGGTACTAAGTAGGTCGTTTGGTTTTTAGATTTTCCATCCAAAGCGAACTCAAGTATTAAGATACTCCGGTACTAAGGAAGTTCAATTATTGACTCCGGAACTAAGATATTCCACTCAGGAAGGTGGTCTCTTTTTCACTCCAGAACTAAGATATTCCAGTCAAAATCAGCTCTGGTACAAAGATATTCCAGTAAGAGTAGTCTCCGGTACAAAGATACTACAGTAAAAATTAGCTCCGGTACGAAGATACTTCAGTAAAAATAAGCTCCGGTACAAGGATTGCATATTTCAAATCTATATGTTAGTGCTTGTAAAATGTATTCTCATTCCCAGTGACTATAGACATCATTGAAATTATTTACAAGATAATAAATATGATATGGACAGTTTTGTGCTGTCTCGGGCTTCACCACTCAATATTAGAAGCGTCATTAAGAATATAGATGAGTTGTTACTGTTCTTGAATAAGCTTTCCCTGGACTTTCACATTATGGTGCTTTCTGATATATTTCTTGTAGATGATTTAGATGTGTTAAAAATAGAAGGTTTCGATACTCTATACAATAAAGGCGAATTGAACAGAAATGATGGGGTAATAATATACATCAAAGATGAAATCAGCTACTCACACGTAGTAAAAACCCTGGGGAATGTAAGGGTATTGGAGGTCAGAGCGCATATTGAATCCAGGGATGTCATTTTAACAGCCATCTACAGATTCCCATATACTTGCCCAAGAACGTTTAACGAAGATCTTCAGGGGTATCTACGGTCACTGGCAGGTAATGATATGCACATAATTACGGGAGATTTGAGGCCAGACTCGGATATCTCCGGTGAATACAAAAATATTATGAACGCTTTCAGATATGAATCATATATGAATGAAATTACTCGACCACGGAGTAGAACTTGCATTGATCATTTCTACGTTAGAATAAAAGAAAATAGGGATATCCGATCATATCTTTTTCAATACGATATTACAGACCATTATCGCATAGCATTGACAGGGGACCTAACTCGGAAATCAACAAACGAGCCTTTCCAAAAGGAGCGATACAAAAAGTATATAAGTTACCCCGAACTCGTAATCGCCTTGGGGAAGGAGAGCTGGAGAGAATTTTATTCTTCGGAGGATGTTGATGAGATGACTGATGAGTTTGTTGGAAAGTTGAATAAGTATAATGTGGAACATACAGGGAATGTGAGACTTAGGGGGCAGAACATGGGGAGAAAGAAATGAATTACACCTGGACTTCTTACATCAATTGGCAGGAAACAGCGACTGTACGGGGAGGTTCAGAGGAGCCCGAGCGTTTCGCATCTGCGGAGAGAATATTTAGCCCATAAGAACAAGCTGACCAAATTGATAAAAGTTGCAAAGAGAGCCTATGCACAAAAGATGATAAGAGATAAATAACATGAACACGTCCAAGGCTCTCTGGAAGACTGTTGATTCCATCTGTAATTGAATCAAACCCGAAAAAAAATAGCCGAAATTATATCAGCCGACGGATCGTCGCTGAGGACGAGAGAACAAATGGCTGAAAGTTTCAACACATACTATAGTACGTTGGGTCAAGCATTTGCAGAGAGGATTAATATTCCGAGCAATTATAGAGAAAATATCAGAAAGATAGAAAATTCGATGGCTCTGCTTCCTACTGATACAGGGGAAGTTTGTGAGGCGATAATGCAGCTGAAGAAAAAAAAATCTCCTGGACCTGATGGTATACAGGCGGAAACTCTGAAGAAGATAGCAGAGGTGATAAAAACTCCCTTAACTCACCTGATCAACTGTTGTTTCAACTAAGGATACTTTCCCAGGAAATTGAAAGTTGGAATCGTGAAACCTCTGTATAAAAATGGAGATAGTTTGAAAGTGGAAAACTATAGACTAATATCCTTGACCTTTAGTATTTCAAAAATCATAGAAAAAATACTCAAAACAAGAATAATGAAGTTCTGTGAAAAAAATGATATTATTTCGCAACACCAATATAGATTCAGGGAAAAAAGGTCAACCGAGGACGCAATCCATCAGTTAACACCTTATATATATACAGGGTCTTTCACGAGGAACCTCACCCATATTTATACGGGAAACTACTGAACGTATTTTCATGAAATTCAGCACTTATAAGTATTTCACGATGCTGATGGAATCTAAAATATTTTCAAGGCATGAGCACCTCCGGTTATTCCGGAAATGACGTCAACTTCCGTTTTTCAAATTAGAACACCAATTTTTTATTGCAGAAATAGATTCCTTAGAAAATTTCAATTTATTTTGATGTAACATTTTTCAGTTTTGGTTGGAAAATTCTCTCTGAGCGGGAAAATTCGAAAAAAAAATCGAAAATAGAGCTCCGCTGAAACAAGAATAACTTCGAGGTTTTTGGATGGAAAATTTTAATTTTTGGGATTTTCCAAGATGTAAAATTGATGTATCCACTTTAAAAATCGAAATCGCGATTCATGATACAGGGGGTGAAAAACTCGCTTTCAAAGTTAGGGATGACAAAATCGTGAAAAATCAATTTTTTCAAATTAGAACCCCATTTTTTTATGACAGATATTGAATCTACGTTAAAAAATAATGTGAGTGTATGCAGCACATCCTTGCCCTAAAATGGATATTTTCTGAGTTCTTCACAAAAAACTGTTTTTTGTCTTGAATTTTCAGCTATTTCTTTTCCCTTCACGCCAAAAAGATGAAATTTTCAGGAACTGTTATTTGAACCATGCTGTAGATTTTTCACCCCTTCTTGAAACCGACTTCAAGTTACTATTAGGAGAACCATGGCATACTCTCGCAGTTATAACTAGAGAAGATGCTCAAAGTTTTGACCGTTAATTTCTAGACATTTCTTTATACAGGAATGCTTCGTGCGTTGCTCTTCTTATTTAATCGGGAGGAAGAGATCTGCAAAAGTGTTTAAAAACCAAATTGAGTTTCAGAACTATGAATCTAAAAATCTAAACAAACCTGAACGCATTTCTGACTCGTTCTATGCAGTCCTCTTTATCAGTCAGGGGAGTTGAGTAGACAATATTTTTTATCCTACCCCAAACATAATAGTCTAAAGGAGTTAAATCGGGAGAACGTGGTGGCCAAAGATGTGGACCATTGTTCGCCAACCATCGATCTTCAAATAGCCTGTAGAGGATATTTGACACATTGAGTGAATTGTGTGGAGGCGCGCCATCTTGTTGATACCATAAGTCATTATGGTTCTGTACTAGCGGCTCAATTATTTGAGTCAATATGTCAGAATATCTATCTTCTAAGGGAGAACATTCTTTAAATAATGCAAACATGTGTAGTGTTCTATCTTACCAGTTAAAGTCCCATCATAAATGTGAACATCGAGAATTGCATTATTTTTGATGGCGCAAAAAACATTGAAACTCTAGGTCTCTTGAAAGTTCCATTGTCTGAAGTGGTGGTTGTTCTCTTCATCCCAATAACGACTGTTATGCCTATTGAAAGAACCATTCTTTGTGAATTCAGATTCATCTGTCCAAATTATACAGTCCAAAAAGTTTTCATTCTCTTGAAATCGAATCATCATAGCTTCGCAAAACTCTGTTCTC
The DNA here is from genome assembly GCA_958510865.1 of Myrrha octodecimguttata. Classification (NCBI taxonomy): domain Eukaryota; kingdom Metazoa; phylum Arthropoda; class Insecta; order Coleoptera; family Coccinellidae; genus Myrrha; species Myrrha octodecimguttata. The sequence continues at coordinate 61,793 of OY294057.1, read as the reverse complement.
CTGACGAAATCAGTTTCCTTGAAATGCTGTACCCTATTGAATTTATATGGGTGCATTTTATGTTTTTTTAATATTCTCCAAACACTCGATTTAGATAATCCCAGATCAATCTCGGCATCTTTGAGAGAATTTTAAGGATTCACACGAAAATATGCAAGAACTGTAATTTCGTTGTTCTCATCTCCTACTACACTTTTTTCTCTGTGTGTAGTTTTCTTAACGAAAGATCCGACATTTCTCAAGTTTGTCATGGTTCTGTTAATGGTATCTTTCGTTGGTCTGGGTCGGTCAGGAAACCTCTCAATGAACAGTCGAATCGTTCTATCTACAACTTTATTACATTCTCCATGAAGTAGAATGAGATTTAAATAATCTTCATTGGTAAAATTAGGCATAGTGATCGATTTTATAACTTAATACGAATTATCACCAAATTAATAGTAAACACAAAATGCTACTGAATAAAGAGGAATTTGGCAGATGTAATTAATGATATCTATCATTAAAAAAAAATAATGTAAAACATGGTAAGTTTTTGCATATGGTTCATAAGGAATTATTCATTTATCACTGGAGAGAAAACCGATGGCCGATTAGTTGAAATAAAGAGGTTTCCGATACAAATTCGAATCCAAATTCGCCATCTATTTAGGAACAACCTGTAACTTTTTTCTCTTGCATATTAGGGTAGTAAAATCTAAAACATGGTTTAAGTAACAGTTCCTGAAAATGTCATCTTTTTGGCGTGAAGGGAAAAGAAATAACTGAAAATTCAAGACGAAAAACAGTTTTTTGTGAATAACTCAGAAAATATCTACTTTAGGGCAAGGGTGTGATGCATACACTCACATTATTTTTTAACGTAGATTCAATATCTGCCATAAAAAAATGGGGTTCTAATTTGAAAAAAATTGATTTTTCACGATTTTGTCATCCCTAACTTTGAAAGCGATTTTTTCACCCCCTGTATCATGAATCGCGATTTCGATTTTTAAAGTGGATACATCAATCTTACATCTTAAAGAATCCCAAAAATGAAAATTTTCCATCCAAAAACCTCGAAGTTATTCTTGTTTCAGCGGAGCTCTATTTTCGATTTTTTTTTCGAATTTTCCCGCTCAGAGAGAATTTTCCAACCAAAACTGAAAAATGTTACATCAAAATAAATTGAAATTTTCTAAGGAATCTATTTCTGCAATAAAAAAATGGTGTTCTAATTTGAAAAACGGAAGTTGACGTCATTTCCGGAGAAACCGGAGGTGCTCATGCCTTGAAAGTATTTTACATTTCATCAGCATCGTGAAATACTTATAAGTGCTGAATTTCATGAAAATACGTTCAGTAGTTTCCCGTATAAATATGGGTGAGGTTCCTCGTGAAAGACCCTGTATAAAGCGCTAGACAAAAGTAAATCGTGCTTATGCGTCTTCATTGACCTATCAAAAGCTTTCGATACCGTTTCACATGAAAAATTATTGAAAAAACTCGGTTCTAAAAAGAAAGATGTCCTCTTCATCCGATGTGACCAGCCAGATCGCCCATGCGAAACACAAACTCAACCGTCAACAGGGAAAGCGTTTTTAAGCAATTGATATTGACATCGGCAGTGGGGAGTTTTCTTGCAATTTAAATTGAAATTGCTAGTGAAGCGTTTTTTGCGATTGAAACTGAAATCTACAGTGGAGCGTTTTGTAACATTACAATGGTATTGTCATTAGAACAATCTCAACAAAAATTTTGAATTTTGCTCACGAATTCGAACATGCGCGTGAAACCTGCTGACTTCACGTAAATACTTTTCTACAATTTTGGTTGGATAATGTTGATTTTTAAACAACTTCCTCTTAGTAGGACGCATCTGTGAAATAAATAGTGAATCAAAATCTGATAATACGACTTATACCTTGATATTTTTTATTTCAGGGAAGAGGGATTAAGTTGAAGCTTACGTAATCTATGAACTGACCCAAAAAACTGGCACAGAAAATCAATTTTGAGGTGGCATTATCAGATTGCTCTTCTCCTGGTGAGTTTCTGTACTATACTGTATGCATCAAGTTATACATTCGAATCCTGACGAAATGATATTTCAAAGCTACCACTACCAACACTGGTAAATCATTATTTTTCTTCGATGATACGCTGCTGATTGGCAGTTTTTTCTGTGAAATCTCATTTCCTATATATTCGTCTCACAAGAACAAAAAAAAAATAAGGTTCGATTCTGCAAGTTGTTCCCTGCTGAATATTTTTCGGAAGGATAAGTTTTGTATGAGAAACTCTTCGTATTTCGAGAATAACTTATCAGAAATGTTTTTAAGCGCTGCGTATCTATCATATTCAAATATCTCGGAACCCAGTGAAGTCTAATAATCGATCCAGAAAATCAATTAAGAATTTCTTTGCATGACATGAAAACATTTGTCCTAATTCAGAACACGAAGACTTCTGATGACGGAAGGGAAATTTTTATTTTATAATTTATGCTTCTATGCTCAACATGCCATATATTGCTCCGGAATTTAGGTGTCCCCATCAGTGATCCCATTGAATTATTTTTAAGATAACTTCTACTAACTCAACGAGAATATGGTATCGTCGAAGGGGTGCTATAGGGATGCAAGGTATCGCATCTCTATAGCAGCTCAGCAGGTCTTAAACGACTAGGTTGTACCATTGTATGAATACAATAGATTAAGAATAAGAATATATTTAGTTTTATGATCATATTATATTTGAAAAGAAAAATACGTCGAAGAAAACCTAAAAAACAAAATTAAAGGAATCTCTCAGATCAGACAATCGGCTTCCGTATTCCGTGATTGAATATGGCTCAAAATTTAACAGGAACGTTTTTGTAGAGGATTTGAATTCCTTAATGTTATTCATAACCTGATATTTTGTGGGTTATTTATTATAAAGTTTTAGGCACATATATTCGACATTCTTTTGTGTTAAAGAAAGAGAACAAATGGGCAAAAGAAAGGGGGTATACACGTCTTGTATTATTGGCATTTTCGTTACAAGTAAAATAATTTGGGTTCTTTCTTAAGAAAAGTAAACATTTTAATATTTACATCGCGATGGTTGTGAGTATTCCGTGACTTTAAAAAAATCCACGACAGGAGGCTCGGTTGGTCAAACCGGATATGGATCTTAGTGCTTTTTTTTGAATGATGAAAATGATGTTGATATCCGAGCTATTTCCCCCACACAATGATTCCATAAGACAGTGCCGACTGAAAATTTGAAAAGTAGACCATTCTCAGTAGTTCAGAATCTGCTTGCTGAGCCAAGACGCGAAGAGAGTAGAGTACGCTGTTGAGATAGGTGATCTGTTTACGCCAGTTCAAGTGATAGTCCATTGTTACTCCCAGAAATCTAGTCTTATTCGAAACTTTTATTGATTCACCATCAAGATTGATCATTCCTGTTTTTCCGATTTTTGAATGAAAGGTACAAAAAACAACACACTCTGTTTTGTTTGAATTAATGGTTAGCCAATTTACTGAACACCAGTTTGAGATATTGTGGAATTTTTTTTGGTGTGATTCTACAGTTTCTGAAATGCTATTTGCAGATATAAAAAAATAAGTGTCATCTACATACATGACTATTTCACTATTGTCTATCCCATCGATTATTGGGACTGGGGCAACTGGGCGAACACAAGTAGTATAGTTATTTATGTTGATATCTGAACATCCTCGACGTGATGTAGGCTATGAATAACGTTGGTCCGAGAATGCAACCCTGCTGTACCCCTACTGTCGGTTCTTTATCTGAGGATATGATATGGCCTCCATGAATTTCGAGTGACACCCTTCGAACCCTACCCTGCAAAAAGCTCCGGATTAAATTCAATTAGTTTTCCCTTATTCCATAGAGGTTTAGTTTCTCCAGCAATCTCTCATGGTCCACGGTGTCAAAGGCCTTGAATTGATTCATGAAAAGACCCATAGGTACCTCCCCAGCCTCTAGCAATCGAAGAATTGATCAAGTCAACTAAAAAACTGCTGTTTCTGCGTTCCTTGACCTAAGATATGTTGATGTTCTGAAAATATGTTTGATCTATGAAAAAAATTTTAGGGCCCCTGTACCAATATTTTTTCGAAAATTTGTGAAAAAGATGAAATTAAACTTATCGGTCGATAGTTGTTAAGATCCTCGATATTTCCTTTTTTGAAAAGTGGTTTCACTACCGCTATTTTCAAGGATTTGGGAAAGATACCTTCTTTGAAGGATCTGTTCATTATAAAGGCGAGTGGTTCTGCGATTATTTTTATTGATCCTATTATAACTGACATAGGAATACCATCGTATTCGAAGAGTTCATATTTTTCATTTCATATACAGCCTTGATTACTTCGTTTGGAGTTATTCTGATCAGAAATAACGATTTTGGATTTCGTGAGATGAGACGGAATTCGAAAGTACTCGTGATAATAGGCTTTTCCGTTTTCTATGACGAGTGGGCATTGATGAAACGTTTATTGAATGAGTTAGCTAATTGTAGAGGATTATCGGTCTTGATCAGATTGCCCTTATCAGTCTTTATTTTACGTCCTGTTAATTCGCTAATTAATTGCCATATGTTTTGGTTTTGTTGTTAGGTTGTTTACTCTACTTTCAAGGTAATTTTTATTATTATTTTTGATAATAGTATTATATTATTTTTGAATTTTTTTGTATACAATATTATGTCCTGGATTATAAGGAGATGCTATATAGAAGTAATCCAATTGATTTTTTGGATGTCTGACCTGATCAGATTCGTCAACATATTTTTTCGCATAATTATTTATATTTTTATGGATGAGAGAAGACACCGAGTCAAAAATAGATTTATATCTCCCGCAAAAACTATACCAGAGATCATCTACACTGCAAGGATTCCGAATTGAAGAAGGTAAGTTTCATTTTTCTCCACTTAACAGTCCCGTGAATATTTTCATCGTATTCTCATTGATAAGTCCTACCTGTTTCATTTCTGATCTCACGAAGGTCTTGGGGATCGGAAAAAAGAATATCTGAGAAGTGTGATCAGATAAATGTGATGACAATACTGCAGTTTCATGTTGTTCCAGATTTGTTATAATATTATCAACACAGGTAGAAGAAGTATAAGTAATTCGTGTTGGCTCAGATATTGTTTTTCGGGCGTTATACCCCTCAAGGATAGAAATTAATGTTTGTTTTTCTTCACTGCTGTTCAGGAGGTTGATGTTGAAATCACCGACTATGATCAAATGACTATTCCCTAATCGAGAATTTTTTGTGGCCGAGAATTATATTCACTGCCGAACATTCGAAAACATATGGAATACTTTGTTTGGTCAAATCTGAGCGGTTCTTAGGAGATTAGATTTTCATCGCATTTTTTGATTTGTCTCTGATGAGTCGGAATAAAAAATGGTTTATTCTGGTACCTTCCGGCCAAAGCCTCGGATTCTTGATGTTATCAAAATTTTCTGTTGGAACCGTGAATTTAAAGGATAAATATTCCGAGGGTCTTTTAAATTGTAGTCTCTCACATGGGATACCTGTAAAACCACTTGTATTGAAATGAGGTTTCAATAGATCAGGCTTCAAAGCCTGATGTAATTGGCATACATGTAGGTATCCATATTTTTGAGCCCCCTTTATGGACATTTCTTCGTTTTTTTCCATTTCCAATTATGCTTCTGTCAGTACACCTGGATTTTTATTTTTCACTAGAGTAAATCCATCCTCGCCATTGTTTTGTGGGCAGTTTTCAATGGAAACTGAATTTACAATAGTATTTGGTTTGCTGTTGTTACTTTCAGAAGGTGTATCTGCCTTTCATTAGGTGTATTAACTTGATTTATAATTGATGTCACTAAAGCTACACCAGCATTTATGGCACACTTCAAAAATACATTGCTCAGAATTTTGTACACATTCATTACAAATTTGCGTACCAAAGCAAAAATGTATTACAGCTCCCGATTTCCAGAAAAATGGCATGGGCCAGCTTTAGATTAAAGCTGCGCCACGCAGTCTGTATTTTCCAAGAAATGCAATATTTAGTCATCGAATTGGCACCAGAATTTCTTACAGATTTATTACAGATAAATGACAAGTAAAAAATTCAAAATTATTAACCCCAAGGGAATAGACACCCCTAAATATTGAATATTCAAGTTGAATGTGCATCCAAAAGGTGGACGGTATGAAATATTCATCATACTTTCTGAAACAAACTTTAAACGACATCATATTGTCCGATGATGGGGATGAAGCATCCCCGGACATATCGAAATTCCTATTACGTAATTATAGGAGCAACGATATAAACTGCGTAATGTAATTTCCCGCGGACGGTACATATACTCGTATCTATCGGGATATTTCAACTCTCGAGGATATCACCGATTTTTCTTCGCTTCTAAAATTTATTGCAGTAGCCCACAATTCTTTAACATATGCTTTGCGGTTCAAACGGACTATTTCAATCAGAAAAATATGGAATTAGTAACGTGGTATGTGAAAAAAAATTCGAAATATTATGATGGAAAATTGCGGTATCACCGATTTTTCGCCTTTTCAAAAATTCATTACAGTAGCCCAAACTTCTTTACCACATGCTTAAGGATTTGAATGAACTATTTTAATCAGGAAAAGTAAGGAACTAGTATAGTAGTATGTAAAAAAAATTCGAAATTTCGATATTCATCAATTTTTCTCGTTGTCACAAATTTATAACAGTAGCCCACACTTCTTCAACACATGCTTAAGGATTCGAGTGAACTATTCAATCAAGAAAAATAAGGAATTAGTATCGTGGTATGTGAAAAAAAAATTCGAAATATAATGGTGGAGAATTTCGATATTCATCAATTTTTCTCGTTGTCAAAAATTTATACAGTAGCCCACACTTCTTTAACACATGCTTAAGGATTCGAGTGAATTATTCAATCAAGAAAAATAAGGAATTAGTATCGTGGTATGTGAAAAAACAATTCGAAATATAATGGTGGAGAATGTCGATATTCATCAATCTTTCTCTTTGTCAAGAATTTATTACAGTAGCTCACACTTCTTTAACACATGTTTAAGGATTCTAGTGAACTATTCCATCAAGAAAAATATAGAATTAGTATCGTAGTATGAGCAAAAAAAATTCGAAATATAATGATGGAGAATTTCGATATTTATCAATTTTTCTCGTTGTCAAAAATTTATCACAGTAGCCCACACTTCTTTAACACATGCTTAAGGATTCGAGTGAATTATTCAATCAAGAAAAATAAGGAATTAGTATCGTGGTATGTGAAAAAAAATTCGAAATATAATGATGAAGAATTTCGATATTCATCAATTTTTCTCGTTGTCAAAAATTTATAACAGGAGCCCACACTTCTTTAACACATGCTCAAGGATTCTAGTGAACTATTTCATCAAGAAAAATATGGAATTAGTATTGTGGTATGTGAAAAAAAAATCTAAATATAATGATTAAGAATTTCGATATTCATCAGTCTTTCTCGTTGTCAAAAATTTATAACAGTAGCCCAAACCTCTATAAGACATGCTTGAGGATCCTAGTGAACTATTCAATCAAGAGAAATATGGAATAAGTATCGTGGTATGAGCAAAAAAAAATTCGAAATATAATGATGGAGAATTTCGATATTCATCAATTTTTCTCGTTGTCAAAAATTCATTACAGTAGCCCACACTTCTCTTACACATGCCTAAATATCCTAGTGAACTATTCAATCAAGAAAAATATGAAAGTAGTATCGAGGTATGAGCAAAAAAAAATTCGGAATATAATGATGGAGAATTTCGATATTCATCAATTTTTCTCGGTGTCAAAAATTCATTACAGTAGCCCACACTTCTCTGGCACATGCTTAAGGATTCTTTTGAACTATCAATCAAGAAAAATAAGGAATTAGTATCGTGGTATTTGCAAAAAAAATTCGAAACATAATGATGGACAATTTCGATATTCATCGATTTTTCTCTTTGTCAAAAATTTATTACAGTAGCCCACACTTTATTCTATTGAACTATTCAATCAAGAAAAATAAGGAATTAGTATCGTGGTATTTGAAAAAAAAATTCGAAATATAATGATGGAGAATTTCGATATTCATCAGTTTTTTTTTGCACATACCACGATACTAATTCCATATTTTTCTTGATTGAATAGTTCACTAGAAGCCTTAAGCATGTGTCAGAGAAGTGTGGGCTACTGTGATAAGTTTTTGACAACGAAAAATTGATGAATATCGAAATTCTCCATCATTATATTTTGAATTTTTTTTTTGCTCATACCACGATACTAATTCCATATTTTTCTTGATTGAATAGTTCACTAGGATCCTTAAACATGTGTTAGAGAAGTGTGGGCTACTGTAATGAATTTTTGACAACGAGAAAAATTGATGAATATCGAAATTCTCCATCAATATATTCCGAATTTTTTTTTGCTCATACCACGATACTAATTCCATATTTTTCTTGATTGAATAGTTCACTAGGATCCTTAAGCATGTGTTAGAGAGGTGTGGGCTACTGTAATGAATTTTTGACAATTCCATATTTTCCTTGATTGAATAGTTCACTAGAATCCTTAAGTATGTGTTTGAGAAGTGTGGGCTTATTCCAAATATAATGATGGAGAATTTCGATATTCATCAATTTTCCTCTTTGTCAAAAATTTATTGCAGTAGCCCACACTTCTTTAACACATGCTCAAGGATTCTAGTGAACTATTCCATCAAGAAAAATATGGAGTATCGTGGTATGTGAAAAAAAAATCGAAATATAATGATTAAGAATTTCGATATTCATCAATTTTTCTCGTTGTCAAAAATGTATTACAGTAGCCTACACCTTTCACATGCTTAAGGATCCTAGTGAACCATTCAATCAAGAAAAATATGGAGTTAGTATCGTGGTATAAGCAAAAAAAATTCGAAATATAATGATGGAGAATTTCGATATTCATCTGTTTGACTCGTTGTCAAAAATTTATTACAGTAACTCACACTTTTTCAACATATGCTCCAGGATCCAAGTGAACTATTCAATCAAGAAAAACAAGGAATTAGTATCGTGGTATTTGCGAAAAAAAATTCGAAATATAATGATGGAGAATTTCGATATTCATCAGTTTTTTTTGCACATACCACGATACTTATTCCATAATTTTCTTGATTGAAAAGTTCAATGAAATCCTCAAGCATGTGTTAGAGAAGTACGGGCTACTGTAATAAATTTTTGACAAAGAGAAAAATCGATTAATATCGAAATTCTCCATCATTATGTTTCGAATTTTTTTGCAAATACCACGATACTAATTCCTTATTTTTCTTGATTGAATAGTTTACTTGAATCCTGAAGCATGTGTTAAAGAAGTGTGAGCTACTGTAATCAATTTTTGACAACGAGAAAAACTGATGAATATCGAAATTCTCCATCATTACACTTCTAATTTTTTTTTGCAAATACCACGAGACTAATTTCATATTTTTTTTGATTGAATAGTTCACTAGAATTCTTAAGCATGTGTCAAAGAAGTGTGGGCTACTGTGATAAGTTTTTGACAACGAGAAAAATTGATGAATATCGAAATTCTCCATCATTATATTTCGAATTTTTTTTTGCTCATACCACGATACTAATTCCTTATTTTTCTTGATTGAATAGTTCACTAGGATCCTTTTAAGCATGTGTTAGAGAAGTGTGGGCTTTTTCGAAATATAATGATGGGGAATTTCGATATTCGTCAATTTTTCTCTTTGTCAAAAATGTATTACAGTAGCCCACACTTCTTAATCACATACTTAAGGATTCTAGTGAACTATTCCATCAAGAAAAATATGGAATTAGTATCGTGGTATTTGCAAAAAAACATTCGGAATATGATGATGGAGAATTTCGATATTCATCAGAAAAATCGATTAATATCGAAATTCTCCATCATTATGTTTCGAATTTTTTCTGCAAATACCACGATACTAATTCCTTATTTTTCTTGATTGAATAGTTTACTTGAATCCTGAAGCATGTGTTGAAGAAGTGTGAGCTACTGTAATAAATTTTTGACAACGAGAAAAACTGATGAATATCGGAATTCTCCATCATTATATTTCTAATTTTTTCTGCACATATCACGATACTAATTCCATATTTTTCTTGATTGAATAGTTCACTAGAATCCTTAAGCATGTGTTAGAGAAGTGTGGGCTACTGTGATAAATTTTTGACAACTAGAAAAATTGATGAATATCGAAATTCTCCATCATTATATTTCTATTTTTTTTGCTAATACCACAATACTAATTCCATATTTTTTCTGATTGAATAGTTCACTAGAATCCTTAAGCATGTGTTAGAGATGTGTGGGATACTGTTATAAATTTTTGACAAAGAGAATAGTCGATGAATATCGAAATTATCTATCATTATATTTCGAATTTTTTTTTGCTCATACCACGATACTAATTCTATATTTTTTTCGATTGAATAGTTCACTAGAATCCTTAAGCATGTGTTCGAGAATTGTGGGCTACTGTAATAAATTTTTGACAACGAGAAAAATTGAAGAATATCGAAATTCTCCGTAATTATAGTTCGAATTTTTTTTTCACATACTACAATACTAATTCCATATTCTTCTGTATTCAATAGTTCACTAGAATCCCTAAGCATGTGTTAGAGAAGTGTGGGCTACTGTGATAAATTTTTGACAACGAGAAAAATAAAATTGATGAATATCGAAATTCTCCATCAATATATTTCGAATTTTTTTTTGCTCATACCACGATACTAATTCCATATTTTTTTGATTCAATAGTTCACTAGGAGCCTTGAGCATGTGTTAGAGAGGTGTTGGCTACTGTGATAAATTTTTCACAACAGGAAATATTGATAAATATCGAAATTCTCCTTCATTATATTTCGATTTTTTTTTACATACTACGATACTAATTCCATATTTTTCTTTATTGAATAGTTCACTAGAATCCTTGAGCATGTGTTAGAGAAGTGTGGGCTACTGTAATAAACTTTTGACAACGAGAAAAATTGATGAATATCGAAACTCTCCATCATCATATTTCAAATTTTTTTTGCTCATACCACGATACTAATTCCATATTTTTCTTGAATGAAAAGTTCACTAGGATCCTCGAGCATGTGTTAGAGAGGTGTGAGCTACTGTTATAAATTTTTGACAACGAGAAAAATTGATAAATATCGAAATTCTTAATCATTATATTTCGATTTTTTTTTCACATACCACGATACTAATTCTATATTTTTCTTGATGGAATAGTTCACTAGAATCCTTAAACATGTGTTAAAGAAGTGTGAGCTACTGTAATAAATTCTTGACAATGAGAAAAATTGATGAATATCGAAATTTTCCATCATTATATTTCGAATTTTTTTTCACATACCACGATACTAATTCCTCATTTTTCTTGATTAAATAGTTCACTCGAATCCTTGAGCATGTGTTGAAGAAGTGTGGGCTACTGTAATAAATTTGTGACAACGAGAAAAATTGATGAATATCGAAATTTCGATTTTTTTTTCACATACTACTATACTAGTTCCTCACTTTTCCTGATTAAAATAGTTCATTCAAATCCTTAAGCATGTGGTAAAGAAGTTTGGGCTACTGTCATGAATTTTTGAAAAGGCGAAAAATCGGTGATACCGCAATTTTCCATCATAATATTTCGAATTTTTTTTTTCACCTACCACGTTACTAATTCCATATTTTTCTGATTGAAATAGTCTGTTTGAACCCCAAAGCATATGTTATAGAATTGTGGGCTACTGTAATAAATTTTTGAAGCGAAGAAAAATCGGTGATATCCTCGAGAGTTAAAATATCCCGACAGATACGAGTATATGTACTGTCCGCGGGAAATTGCGTTACGCAGTTTATATCGTTGCTCCTATAATTACGTAATAGGAATTTCGATATGTTTGGGGATGCTTCATCCCCATCATCGGACAATATGATGTCGTTTAAAGTTTGTTTCAGAAAGTATGATGAATATTTCTTACCGTCCACCTTTTGGATGCACATTCAACTTGAATATTCAATATTTAGGGGTGTCTATTCCCTTGGGGTTAATAATTTTGAATTTTTTGCTTGTCATTTATCTGTAATAAATTTGTAAGAAATTCTGGTGCCAATTCGATGACTAAATATTGCATTTCTTGGAAAATACAGACTGCTTGGTGCAGCTTTAATCTAAAGCTGGCCCACTCCATTTTTCTGGAAAACGGGAGCTGTAATAAATTTTTGCTTTGGGACGTAAATTTGTAATAAATGTGTACAAAATTCTGAGCAATGTATTTTTGAAGTGTGCCATAAATGCTGGTGTAGCTTTGGTGACATGTATAATTGGGATTTTGTGTTGCAAATTCATTCGAACTCTCACTGAGATCCGTATTTGTGATAGCATCTAATTTCAGCTTAGTTTTCGGTAATGAGCGTGCCCCTGAATTCTCAATCTTTTTCAGAAGCTTATTGTTTACCGTTTTCAGATCAGACACTTCATCGCGAAAAGAGAGATTTCAGATGAACTCAAACTCTCTATTATTGGAAGGAATAGATTCGTGAAAGAATTGGTTATAATGCGCTCAATGTTTTCAAAGTCATCTTAAGGAAGTTTTTGACTATCTGGCATCTTAGTTTTTGAGGTTATGCTTTCTGAACATTCAATAAGCATCCATCATTTTATTATTGACTTTTGCATAGTCTCTGAATCCTGTTATGTCAAGACACTGTGTATGGAATAAATGAGAACTTTCAACGGAACATTGAATAGAATCTAGAGTCATCATAACGACTGATTGATTTTGAGCACTTGTTGCACGTGACCGCCATTATGAACATTATAGAATGGTTGTAATCACTCATGAAGAATCCGTGATCAAAATTTGATCATGTCCGGCCAGATGTCGTCCGCCCGGCCTCGTGTGCCCTATCTTTCGGAAGAAATAACCCAGAGTCTTGAAATTTTCAAGTTAGGCTGAGATTCTCGATATCTCGGTAGAGTTCGTTTATGGGCCAAATCTGCCGAATGGTTTTTGTCATATAGCCATAGCAAAAATATAATATATATAGATTTAATTTATCTGATCGAAATGAGACTTGGTTGGTAGATGTACACTATCAATGAGAATAATTAACCATGAAATAATCAGAAAAAAATTGTTTTGAAAATTGTTATATGTATTTTGTTGAAATTTCACTGGAATCTCAAAATCGCCATTCCATAACCGAGTACTTCATTTCAGCCCGATCAGATTTGTATTTTTGAAATATAAGAAAAATGAAATATCCAATCGAGGGAGCATCAATTCGTCGGAGCGTTAGTGATTGCGCAGAGTGCTTTAGGAAACTAGTCCGTGAGTAGTTATCTAATCTAAGCAGAGATCTTTAATGGATGACCTGATGTGTTGAGTATTCAACATTTCTATGCATTGACTTATAAACAGCTGCGTTCGTTAATTGCATCATAGATCTTATGGATTACTCTGAAATAAACGGAATTGTCTAAGTTAATATAACTGTTTTCTGTGGGATGGATAGCTTGGTTCTATCAAACTAAAATACTAGCACCAAAATTGTTTGCCGAGCGGTTGAAGTGTGTACGCCTCTTCATCTGGATGTAAGTAACTTACGATTCAGGAGCAATCTGAGCAGACTGCGGTAATAAACAAACGCCCCTATTATGTCAATATTTCAATGTTTTTATGGCATTGTATTCTATAATTAGAGGTAAATCAGTAAAACATCAGCTTTGTTCACAATAGCCAAGGACGTATAACGTATATTTATTTGGTTTTTAGGTTTTACAACAGGAAAATTCGGAACTTTCTCTTTCCAATCATGTTCAGACTCCACGCCAAGTCTGCCCAGGAATATCCGAAAAATTCTCATAAAAATGACCCTTTTTAGCAAAAGTTTTTCTTGATCTCCTGCACTTGTTCAGCGGTTTTGCCTGTAACGCGTTTAGTATTATTGACGAGTGAAATTGCGTGACAATGGAACTGATTAGATGTCCATAAAGTTAGCAGAGCCACTTGCATGGAAGTCAATGAAAACCATCTCATTAATTGTCGTATATTTGTCGAGAATTTGTCGTGAAAGAAAAAAAATTGTCGCGCTTCTAGTTATTTTTAGGGGTGGCTCTGCTAACTTAATATTAAGTTAGCAGAGCCATTCTGAAATATGCATCGAATTCGATCAAAAGTGTTATGAGTAATTGTCGAGTACTTGTCGTAGACCATCTAGCCTGAAAAAACCAGAAAAAATAATTTTTTATAGCTTTTTTATAAGTTTTAATGAAATGTTCTGGTTTCTCAGGAAATTTGTCGTATTCGGCAACACTGTATTGGTAAATTGATATTTCAGGTATGTTTTCCGTATCATTATTGACTGATATTGGGTTGTATATGTTAAATCTTCTATTTCCCGAGATGAACGATTTTCGTTTCAATGCTGAATAATGGAAATATTTCATTCTCACGGATATACATCGACGTAACTTTATGATACAAAAAAGTTAATTAGATGACCGTTAACTTAATATTAAGTTAGCAGAGCCACCCCTTTTAAAAAAAACAAAGAGCGTGACAATTTTTTTTTCTTCACGACAAATATGTTTTGGTCGTCCATCAATCGTTCAGCTCATTTCCGGAAGAAAAAACGGTCATCTAATTAACTTTCTTGTATCACAAAGTTACGTCGATATATATCCGTGGAGAATAGAAAACCTGATGAATCGGCATCAGGGTCATCAGGGATATAACTTATTAGAAGTATACCAGACCTATAAGTGATTATTAACAATCTGTTTCAAATTTCAGTTTCATCTTATATTGAATTTCAGAGTCAAATTTCGTTATCATTTGAAAATTTGACTTATTTTCCTTGATATCTCAAGAAGTACTTATGCGATCAGAAATTCCGTGATAAATTGGAAAATACCAACGCGCAACTTAATGCGAAAGTTCTTGTGGATCTATTTCAACATTAAAAAAATTATAGAAAATCATTCGAAAACTTTCATTGCATTGATCAGATTTCAATGAAATCAATATTTACAACAGCGATTTTAATTGGAATTCGATCAGATATTTTTATATAAAAAAATATGTCAAATCTGGTTATTTCCACGATATGTCGAGAAGTACAGACACGATCAGATTGAAACTTCTCAAGTAGTTCTAGGATACCGTCGCGCAATATATGATGAAATGTCCTTAGGATTGGAATAAAATTGTTTCAAATTTCAGTTTGACCCGATGTTCATCTCAGAAGATATTGGAAACGAATAATGTCAAACTTCGTGGCAATTCGAATTTTTGGGCTTGTTTTCTCAATATCTCAGAAATAATCAACACGATCAGATTTTTTCAATTTTCAATACAATCATTTTTTTGGGTACAATTTTTTAGATTTCAGTGAAATATGGTACATTTATGGAGTCATTACCTAGCTTCAGAGTTTGAAATTGCGGGTTGATCATATATTGATCTTTGGAGCTGTATAGGGAAGATAATAGATATCAAACTTGTTGATTATTTCCTAGGTACCGTTTTTATTTCAGAAATACCTCACCAAATACTTATCTGGTCATGATGAACCCCCGTTAGTATTTAAAAAATGTTGATGAGCAAATTTGTGCTAATTTTTTTGATGATCGTTCAATAAGATCACTAAAAAAAATTAAAATTTTATTTTCAAGTATATGTGTAATATTTGGATGATTTTTACATATTCGCCAATCAGGCCTTGGTAATTCAACTCAAAACTTACTCTACAATTATTAAACTACTGAGTAGATTCTGCCGGAAGTAATTTTGTTCAGTAGCAGCTGTTAGGCCTACCGTAAACACAATAACTTTAGGAAGAATCCACTAATGGACTATATTTGTAGAGTAGGTTTCCAGTTCAATTCGGATAGTCGAATGCTTGAAAGGGTTCATTTCGCCGAGTATTCCTTGCATAGTTATTATATCCATTCAATATTTCGGATCGAATTCCAGCCCAGTACTTGATCGGAAATTATAGCTTGAAGTTCATGCTGAGCTTCGTGAGGAACATATGCAAAGAAAAGATCTAAGATCTGCGTTTGGAGCAGTCAATACGGGTATATGTGGCAGTTTTGGCAAATGAACAAGCGCGTAAATGCTCCTGACCTCACGTCAGTGCTTTTCTAAGTTTTTAGATGTACAGAATCGACAGCGAATTAACATAAGGCTTGGGTCATGAAAAATTCGTAAAGCTTATACAAAATATTTTTGCCACAATGGTCTATGAAATGCAGACCAATACCATTGTACGATGAAGCCTTTATACAAGACTACACCGAATGAAAAATGTGGCTTTCATTTACGGCTAGACACTTTCCACTTGGTCTACTCTTTAGGAAAGGAGTTTGCTCAATGATATGCGAATATTTGAGATGGTGGTTCTACATGGAATATGATTTATAATATGCGTATAGAATCTTTATGTGAATTTATGGGATTGATATTTCCAAAACTGTTGATATTTCAACGATATCCGCAAACGTAGATCTGATAAAAATGGATGCAAAATGGATATTTGCTTAGTAAATACTATTTAAGAATATTATTTGCAAAAATGTTATTGCTTGAATTTTCTATTTGTAACATGATGTTTTTGAGATATTGAACCGTTGCATTGTCCTTGAAAACTTTTTTAGGGCTAACAACTACTAATAACGAACAAAATAAACGTAGTTTCAAAACTTTTACCTCAACCTCGATGTACTAGAACAAACTCTTTAACTTGAAATCCACGTAGTATTATGCATGCTCTGTTCTCTCATCCTATAAATATTTCATTGCGAAATTCCACTAATTGCATGATTTTCTCTGGCCATACAACGGTTTTTTCATTCAAATAATTTTCATTTTAGCAGATACCCATTAGTGTTCCATATATGTTTTCAACAAGCTCAATACTCGTAATTATCCTGGACGTACGAGTATAGTATTATATTATTTGGATAATAAACGTTTATGACTCTTACGTACGCAACTTATGAAATTTATTTATTCGAAAATTTATACATACATCCCATGCAGGAAATTTCGGATTTTTATGGTTGAACTTTGCGAACTTTTCTTGTTTGTTCATAAGGAAAAATGATATTTTATATAGAATACCCGACAAATTCTTTTATTTGATGAAAATGAATTTTATCTACCGGGTTAATCGAATAATGATATCAAATGTTCACAAGATAATTGAAAAAACCTAGAAAATCACAGACATGAAGTCAGCAGCTTTCACGCGCTTGTTCAATTTCACGAATTCGGCTGCCATAATTAATCTTTATAAGTCTGACCTAACCGCTGATCGTGAATACAATAAGTACCGAGAGAATCTGCTTAGAGTCTTAATAATTGTAGAGCAGGTTTGGAGTTTAATTACGAACGCCAAATTTTTGAAACCCATCCTGTGGTCCAGCAGATATACATAATCTTGCAGTAGATGATCGAATATATAGATATTTTTCAAGTTATTACGGAAATAATTAACAATAATATTGATTAAATTAGCACGAAATTGAACATATTTTTTCCAATATCTCCCAAGATGAATATCCGATCAAATTTCGAAATTTGATATATATAAGTACAATTGTTGAATAGTGACCTCAAGGTCTGTACCAAACTCACGATAAAGTTATGAATAGTTTTCGAAAAAAACAATTTTTTCAACAGACATCTCGAAAGTTATGCGTTAGAATTACTGTTAAGGAAGTTCAATTTTGACAACCTCATTTCTTCTCGGGAAATTGAGGGAATCATCTCAAAATTTGAAATACCTAAGGAATTTGACATATTTATCAAAAAATCAAAATTTTAAAAGGCGATTTCACAAAAACCATTCGGCACATTTGACCCATTCACGAACTGAACCGAAATATTCAGGATCAAAATCTAACCCGAGATTTCCAAGAGTATAAATATAATTAATAATTTTTGCGTCATCTTGAATTTATATTGACAAATTATCTTGACATAATATCTGAATCAGAAAGAGGGACAGAAAAACCAGCAGGAAGCAGTAAATAAAATAACCTACATTTGCTCTCTGACCGGGAGAGTCTTTCGTCCAGGTCCGGTCTTCCAAGGGATGATATTTCAGATCCTCCTCGAATAATATCGAGAAATAGTTTCAGATTTTCGCCTCCTCACGTATTATATGGTTATAAAACAATCTATTTAATTTATTTACAGTAATGTTATGTGTTATATAGACCATAATTATGTTTATAGGGTGCGAGATTGTGATATCGCGAGTTGGCTTTTTGATTTAAAAAAACTCGGGAGGCGTGAGGATGAATTTGCATACCAGAAATACTTCATTCAACTCTTACTGCTGACAGTTTTATTAATAAACTAGGAGCCGACTTGAAATATCGCGATACGCGTACACTCTGGCCTGGAACGATGTAATTGTTTAGTTAAATATTATTTATTCGAACATAAGAACACGGAAGAATATCCTTGATAATTATTTATATTCTTCACCTCAACTCTACCATGTCAGTTCCTAAAATTCTAGCATTTTTCTCAAATCTTCGGTTTTTTTTCTCTTGAGTTTTTCGTCAGCTAGCTCCTTTTGTTATTCTTGATATATCAATCATCATTATAGATCTTTAAAAAGGCATGGTGTTGGTTTCCATATTAAAATACACAGAACTTTTCATTTGAATTGTACGGAAATTCATGCATCTAATCCTCTTGAGGTGAAATTCCCTTCGAATGAATATCTGAATTTTATTTTCAACTTTCATTCCAATATAATAAATCGAATGTTTTACTTGATTATTCTATTCACCGTGATAATTTCATACAGCATATCATAATTCTACCGAGGAGATTGCTTCAGGGTTGATATAGTTTATTTTAATTCTTCGTTTGTTTGATTCACAAAAGATTTCTGCGATATCGCAAAAATTTAGAGTAAATTATTCTCTCCTTATGCGAATCATTATTTCATTCTATTAGATACAAATCGATATAATTTGTAGATATGCAATCTTCCAAAATGTAGAAAAATGTATTTATAACACTCTCAAACTGCGACGACTTTATTTGTGTATAACTCCATTTCCCTTGGGTTTCATCTGGTTCTATACTAAACTTATAGAATAGGGTTAGAAATTTGGCGAGCTTGAACTCTATATAGAAAAATTTGGGCGACATTTAAACGCATTTGGGGAAAAACTGCGATAGAAGGCTAACAAGTAAGCTAAAGAAAAAGATTTTTTGATTATTTCGAATACAGTAGAATCCGTTTATTATGACGCCGGCTATATTGACCAACCGATATGACGTAATTGCAGTGTGAAGTTTGGCATCCATATAAAGTTTCATATAACAGCGTTCGGATAAGATGACTCCGCTTATATCGACAAGTCATTTGTTAAAAACCAATTTGAAGAAATAATACTGAGCGTTCACTATAACCGGACATAGTATTCCCGAGCCTACGTACCCCTATGCGATATTTTCATGTTATTCAGCACTTACATCTCGATTTCTCTCGGTACAAAAAGGTTACCTCTTGCTAGAATTGATTGAAGTTCTATACCAGTTGTGATCACTTGATCATGAAATTCAGTTTATCCTAAATTGAGATGCTATGACGCGTTATGTAGATGTTAAAACTGTTCCTCTGTCTTGATGCAATCATTCTTTACTCCATTCACAATCATTTGATTGGGCCTGGAATAGAGTTTTCCCAAAGATTTATTACGAGAACTGAGATAGGTTCGAAATGCGATCACGTACCTCGTTTTTCACGAATATCTCAGATCTTATGATTTTTAGGGCATTAGTGTTATTTCATTTCAACACCTACATTATTTATCAATGTAGATCCCAGTATGGCTATAAAAAACTGAGATTTTAATTCGAGAAAATTGAGTTTTCACGTTTTCGCAATTGCTAACTTCGACAATAGTTTTGTGACCTCCTGTATAATGAGTGTCAATTCGGACTATTGCGACAGAAACACTATTCATACTTCTCGCGGAAGCCTAAAAACCTGGAAGATATCCATGTTTCAGCAGAACGCCATTTTCAATTCCTTATTGGAATTTCTCTTCGAAAAACAGAATCATTAATTAGGAAAGAGAGACACACTTGTTTTTATAATTATATTCTGAAACAGACTATCGATTTCGGCAGTAGGCCACCATCAGGTCAGCTGAATTATAAATAAAACAATAAATTTACAAGACGTTAAAATTTTACTACACCATCACGATTTGCTCTCTCGTCTTCGCTCATCGCTCCACTCTGTAAGAGCCCTCAGTTTTAGTTCAAAAAAATTGAGAGATGTATTACCAGGCCTATGCAGTTTAGTTTACAGAATAGGTCTCTTGCATGTTACACGAATTATCATATTTTATATTTTTCTCCTTATATATCGATACAAAATCATAGTATAGGGTATCACACACTTAAACAATTCGCGAATTTTTAATAATTCGGTATTAAAAATGGTCAAATAGGGACTCAAGCTGGAAGCGGGAGAAACGCGTCAGATCGCCTTCTACGTCATTCTTTATTGTACGATTCACCGATCGATACAGCCTACGCTGTCTATTGGTTTGCTAAAGAGAAAAGTACACGAGAAGAGAGAAAGTGGATATATCCCGGTACGTCACAGAAGGTGCGAAGTCTCCTACGTTTGAACAGCCAATAAGTGGAGTCAAATTTAAAGATCCTTTTCTCGTTGAAAATTGAGATTGTTTGCAGCGGTTTAGGTAGTAATCTTTAGTAATCTTACGGGTATAATATTTGATTCCAATGATAAAAAAGTTTATGGGAGAGACCTATTGAAGGGCACAAAGCATTATGCATACGGAACGTACGTCGAGGAAGAACTGACGAGATTGAGACCTGTCAAGTCGCGAACCTTCCTTTTATACAGCCAACGTGTATGTTGGGTTGCCCAACTCGGGTTGTGTTGGGCGTGAAACGCATTCTTGCTGGAATCGTCTGTCAAGCGTCATTCATTCTTTCTTCTAAAATCGTCGGAGTTAGTTCTCAAGAGATAACCTCAAAAATTCATCCGAATTGGAATCGATAATTTATCGTCGCATTTATTCGCCGCATTGTTCGTCTGATCAAAAATAATTTCATCTATTTGCCTACACGGTAAAACCCACTGCAAGTTATATTGACAGTTTGAAGTGGAGTGTCTTGTGAATTTGTTTTCATCAGGTGAAGCCCGAGGACGCTGAGCAGAAGGAAAGGTACATCCCTGAGTCCCTTCCCCTTTACCTGTACCTTTTGTTACCAGACCAGTGGCAATTCGCCTAGTTTTTCACCTGCAACCCATTAAGGTAAGACATCACATTTCACTTCCTGATTGTGCAGTATCAACTTGCATTATTGTCATCAGAAATTGACCGAGACAACAATTCTCGATCATTTATTGGTGCCGAAACCAGGGACCTTTAGATCAAAAAATAATTCAGTCTATTCATTCCATTCATCTGATTATTTCATCGTGAATTCATAATTCAATATTCGTTCAAACAAACTACTTGAAACGCTAATCTTTATCGAAGTCTTATCTACGGCATCTGTTTGTTATCACCGTCTGTTTCATTCACATTCAATTTCCGTGAATAATTAAATTCCGTATACCAGGGTTGTTCAAAATGCCGTCGGTGGAGAAATTGAAGGCATCTATCAGCGAGTGTGTAGTAAAGCGTGAGAATGCATTCTCCGCAGCGTCTACACTGCTCAAGCTGATCAAAGGGTTGACCACGGAGGTGGATACAGCCAACATGTGCCTGTCGGAGTTGATCAAGGTAGAAAAGAATTTCAGGGAAGCCGATGAATCAATCATCAGACTGAACTCTCAGTTGGAGGAACCGGCACAGGATGGATCACCATCAAAATTCGCGGCGTTCTTTGAGATTTGCCTGAGTGTACGTGAGGCCCACAGTCGTCTGACATGCTCTTCTTCTGGTAAGCCGCTCGCATCCTCATCGGTTGATTTACCCATTCCTCGAGTTGAGCTGCCCGGTTTTTATGGCAAAATCGAGGAATGGCCCGGATTCATCGCTCTCTTCGATGCCCTAGTGCATCAAAACAAATCTCTGGCGCCTGTTCAGAAATTTCACCTCCTAACGTCTGCTCTATCCGGTGAGGCAGCGTCGGTCATCTCCGGGTTTGAATTGGATTCGGTTAATTACCCTCTGGCTTACCAAGCCCTTCACTCCCGGTACCAAAATCCTCGTCGGTTGGCGGATCTTTATGTAAGCCAGATATTGGACTCCCGGCCAGCATCTGTGTCCTCTTTGTCGCAGCTGAAGCATTTCATAACCACGCATCAGAATGCTATAAATGCCATCAAGGCGCTGCCCATATCTAATCCAGCCGACTACCTCCTGTTTTCGCTGGCTTTGCGCAACCTTGATGTACCATCTCGCCAGTTGTTCGAGGGGCAGTTATCCTCTGATGAATTTCCCACTCTCGCGCAACTTCTCGAGTTTACTAACCGACAGTTGCGAGTGTTGGAGAGCACTTCGGTCACCTCGTCTCGTGCGTCTGTGCAGAGGAAATCGTCAAGGCCTCAATCCCCGGCAGGCTCAGCGTCTGTCCCTTCCTCGTCCGTGCTTTCATCCCCCGGCCCGTCCTCTCGCCGTCCTGCTTACGCTGGCACACGCCCCTCTACATCGTCTGGTTCGTCTTCCGCGTGTGTGTTCTGTTCGGCGAATCACTCCATTCGCCAATGTCGTGAGTTCAAGGCCATGGACATTCATCAGCGACGAGCTTTCGTGGATGAGAGGCGACTATGCAGAAATTGCATGTCGTCTTTCCATGTCACTGCCAAGTGCGGTTCGGATCAATGCTGTCACACATGCCGGAGACGACACCATACGATTCTCCACCTAGCATCTGCTACGACTACGTCCCCTTCCGTTTCCCACATTGAGGAGATATCCCGTTCGACGGACCAACGTCCTTCTTCGCCCTCTGTCTCATCCGAGCCTCCAATCCGTGCTCTCACCTCTCGGGGCAGCTCAGTAAGGGGTAAATTGGCGGGGCTCCGGCTGCTGTCGTGCAAGACCCCTAGGGCGGTAGGCTCAACATCCTCTCGAGCTTCGCCTGCTCCGTCGCCCCCTCATTCTTGTCCCTCCTCTGGAAGTGGTTCCGAGTGACTGCGAGTGTGGTCATCTTGCGGTCGTCTAACCCCGCCGAATAAACATCTGTTTGCATCTTCTCGTCTGTTCTCTTCTTGTCATCTGTCTCCATCTCCGCGGTCTTCTCTGCGTCAGACCCATCAGCCTGACTACCTCCTGCCTACCGCTTGGATCCGTCTAGATAACCGGCGGAATGTCTTGTTCGGCCGTGCTCTTCTAGATTCAGGCTGCCAACATACCCTCATCACCCGAGAGTGGGCCTCCAAGCTTCGTCTGTGCATTCACCCTGATCCTATTCAGCTTCGCACCTTGAGTAATGCGGATCAGTTTCGCATCCAGGGGTACGCATACGTCACCCTCTGTCACCAAGGAGATCCTCCCCAGTTTATCATCAAAGCATACGTGATTGACAGTCCAGTGGATCCCCTTCCGGTCCAAGCGTTCAATGGCCGATGGCCTGAGTTTCAGCAACTCAGCCTAGCTGATCCACTTTTCTATCTTCCTCGTACCATAGGCATGTTGATCGGCTCGGATGTGCTCCCTCATCTTATTCTTCCCGGCACGTTGTCCCCATCGTCTGAGCTTCCAGGTGCATTATCTACCACCCTAGGTTGGGTACTCTATGGACCGTATGCGCGCCATCGCAAGAAGACCAAACACGTTTCCTTCTCACCGGACACTGTGAATGGTCCCGCTCGACGTCTTCGGGTTGCTCTTCGGGCCTCACGTCGAAACACTCTTCCATCATCGTCTGCAGGATCATCATCTGCTGTCTCTCCTCCATTAACTCAGCTTGATCCCCCTCTGTCAGTGGCCACCTGCCATTTTTCTTCTGACAAGACTGAGTCTTCTGGTTCAATACCCCTAATCTTACCATCTGATATGATAAGTCATCCTGCCGTCTCCGATCTTCAAACTATTCCTCTGAGCTCCTCTCAACACTCAGACCAGGAACTTGTCAATATCGTTCGGCGCTTCTGGGAACTCGATAAGGTACCTGACGTGCTCCCCTTGACCCCCGCCGAGAAAGAGTGTGAGGTTATGTATTGCGCTGATGTCACCCGTAACTCCACTGGTAGATACACTGTTGGGTTGCCCTTGTCATCTTATCGTCTGGGCCCCTCCGTCAATGTGGCGACTAGGCAGTTCATAAGGTTAGAACATCGCCTCGAGAATAATCCTGATCTTCGCGTCGCCTATCATGATTTCATGCGAGATTATATCGAGAGTGGCCACATGGAATTGGTACCTGAGTCATCTGACTGTCCTCGATATGAGCCCTATTATATTCCTCATCATCCTGTACATCGTCCGGATGATCCTCCTACTAAAATTCGAGTAGTCTTCAACGCCTCTTGCGCATCCGCTAATGGCAGATCCCTCAACGATCTTCTGCTCACCGGTCCGAAGCTGCAAGCGGACATTTCCACCCTTCTGCTTCGTTTTCGTCTACACAGATTTGTCTTTACTGCCGATATCCGACAGATGTATCGACAAATTCTGATACGCCCTGAGCAGAGGGATTATCAACGCATAGTCTGGCGTTTCACCAAACAGGAACCCCTCCAATATTATCGCCTGAACACCGTCACCTATGGAGTTTCTTCTGCTCCCTACTTAGCACTTAGGACCCTTCACCAACTGGCTTTGGATGACGGACCCAAATTTCCTGCTGCAAGGCACGTCTTGCTGCATGAGATTTATATCGATGACATTCTGACAGGCTGTTCATCCGAGTCTGAGGCTCTTGAATTGCGACAGCAGGTTCAGGATCTGCTCATGGCGGGCGGTTTTGAGTTGCGCAAATGGGCTACAAATCATCTTCCTCTGTTAGACGGCATTCCATCTGATCATCGTAGAGAATCCTCTTCTATTGACCCCCTTCTTCTTGATCGTGAACCAAGTCTCAAGATCCTGGGACTTGGATGGAATCCGTCCTCTGACCACTTCTTCTATTCTGTCCGCTTGACATCAGCGGCAGTCACCAAACGGACTGTGCTGAGTCAACTGGCCAGAATCTTCGATCCGTTGGGATGGCTAACTCCTGTCACCTTCTATGCCAAAGTCTTCTTCCGTCAGCTCTGCCTACTTCACTTGGAATGGGACCAACCTCTCTCGACTGAGGTCCAACCCCCGTGGTTGCAGTTCCAATCCCAGCTTCCCTCCTTGGCAGAGCTTCACATACCAAGGTTCATCCCTGCCGTTTCATCTTCTGCTCGTCAGTTCATCGGCTTCTGTGATGCCTCTGAATCGGGCTACGCTGCAGTCGTCTATCTTCGCACTTCTTCATCATCTGGTCAATGCCATGTGTCTCTCCTAGCTGCAAAATCCAAAATCGCCCCTTGTAAGGCTGTGACCCTGCCTCGTCTAGAACTGTGCGGTGCCCATCTTCTCGCAAAACTCATGCATCATCTGTCCACCCACGTTTTGCAGCATCTCGGTGCTGAATGTATTGCCTTTTGCGATTCTTCTGTTGCCTTGTCGTGGATCCGTGGTGAAAGTCACAGATGGAAGACATTTGTCGGCAATCGAGTCGCCGCAATACAGGATCTGATTCCTTCGGCTTGTTGGAGGCATGTGGTGTCTGAGGACAATCCAGCTGATTGTGCCTCTCGAGGATTGATGCCCGCAGACGTTCATCATCACCCATTGTGGTGGCGTGGTCCTCGTTGGTTGTCTCTCGACTCGTCTTCGTGGCCTCTTTCCTCTGTTGATTCATCTCCAACTGAGCAAGTGGACGACGAAGCCAAGCCGATCTCCGCTTTAATGTTAGTAGCCATCTCCGATGAACCCACCATGATTGAACGTTTCTCCTCGTATCTTCGACTCAAGCGCGTGACTGCCTTTTGTCGACGTTTCATACTGAATTCTCGCAGTCCATCTTTTCCTCGCTCAGGTTTTCTCTCCTCTGTTGAGCTTCAGGAAGCAGAAACCTGCTTGATACGTCTAGTTCAATCTGTTCATTTCGCGGAGGAGCTAGCTGAGCTTCAGAAACCTTCTTCTCGTCATCGCCTCATCATGAAACTACACCTTTTTCGTGACGAGCATGGACTTATCCGTGTTGGAGGTCGGCTTTTCGCCTCATTATTACCATATAGACACAAACATCCTGTTCTTCTGCCTAAAAATGATCATTTCACTCATCTGCTCATCGACGATGCCCACCATCGTCTTCTGCACGCCGGCGCTCTGGCGACTCATTCGTTCATTCGTCGACGATTCTGGATTTTGGACGGACGTAATGTAGTACGTAATCGTCTACGCAAGTGCAATCGATGCTTCTCTTGCAAACCCCGTCCTCTGATACAACCAATGGGCAATCTTCCACCTGAGCGGCTATCCTCCGCTATGGCTTTTCTTACCACTGGCGTTGACTACGCCGGTCCATTTTATGTGACGAGTGCACGCCTACGCGGAGCCGTTAGCACCAAGGCATATCTAGTTGTCTTCATCTGTTTCACTACCAAAGCGGTTCACCTGGAGTTGGCATCTGAGTTGTCCACCCCAGCCTTCATTGCTGCTTATCGTCGCTTCGCTGCACGCCGAGGTAATCCTTCCGTTATCTTTTCGGATAACGGGACCAACTTCGTGGGTGCACACAACTACCTTCGTGACCTTGGCCGTTTGTTGTCTGCTCCACAACATCAGCAAAGTCTTTGTGATGCAGCCTCGTCTTCCGGAACCGACTGGCGATTCATTCCTCCTTCTAGTCCTCACTTTGGCGGCCTTTGGGAGGCCGCTGTCAAGTCTGCGAAGCATCATCTCACTCGCGTTATCGGCGAGCAAAAACTCACTTACGAGGAGTTTCTCACCGTCTGCACTCAGGTTGAGGCAATCCTCAACTCTCGTCCTCTGTATCTCCCATCGTCCGACCCTTCTGATTTTGAGGCCCTCACCCCCGGGCATTTTCTGGTTTTCCGCTCCCTCACCGCTCCTCCTGATAACGATGTCAGTTCCGTGTCTCTAAACCGCCTGTCTCGTTGGCAGCTCGTCCAAAGATTTCAGCAGGACTTCTGGAGGCGTTGGCGTCAGGAGTATTTGCATACTTTGCAGCAGCGTCACAAGTGGTTGCATCCATCGACTCCTATCCTTCCAGGTACCGTTGTCATCATTCGAGATGATAATCTTCCTCCTCTGAAGTGGTCTGTTGGCCGTATATCCTCTGTTTTCCCGGGAGCTGATTCCACAACTCGTGTAGCTGATGTTGCTACTGCTTCTGGAATCATTCGACGACCAGTCGTCAAATTGTGTCCTCTTCCAACCCAGTAGATTGCGTCTGGCTTCCTTCGTTTGTTCACGCCTTTCAGTTCATCTTACTGAAGGGACTCTTCAGGGCGGGCGGCATGTCAAGTCGCGAACCTTCCTTTTATACAGCCAACGTGTATGTTGGGTTGCCCAACTCGGGTTGTGTTGGGCGTGAAACGCATTCTTGCTGGAATCGTCTGTCAAGCGTCATTCATTCTTTCTTCTAAAATCGTCGGAGTTAGTTCTCAAGAGATAACCTCAAAAATTCATCCGAATTGGAATCGATAATTTATCGTCGCATTTATTCGCCGCATTGTTCGTCTGATCAAAAATAATTTCATCTATTTGCCTACACGGTAAAACCCACTGCAAGTTATATTGACAGTTTGAAGTGGAGTGTCTTGTGAATTTGTTTTCATCAGGTGAAGCCCGAGGACGCTGAGCAGAAGGAAAGGTACATCCCTGAGTCCCTTCCCCTTTACCTGTACCTTTTGTTACCAGACCAGTGGCAATTCGCCTAGTTTTTCACCTGCAACCCATTAAGGTAAGACATCACATTTCACTTCCTGATTGTGCAGTATCAACTTGCATTATTGTCATCAGAAATTGACCGAGACAACAATTCTCGATCATTTAAGACCAATAATCACAAAAGGCACAGGGGTGTTTCGGGCATACGTCCACCTCATTATTCATCACAAACTTGTATATTTAATTCTATATGATATACGTCGAAATGTTATTCCTGACTCGTTTAATGAAAATTCTAATAAACACTCGTTCAAATAGCGTATTGACCCCTCCAAACGCATATTTCCTTCGTGATATGAAGATTGGCGATCTTTAATCCATACTGTACAAAATAGTTTGCAAGTTTGATAAAAAGTTTCAAAAAAAAATTTTTTTCTGAATTCTTCGATTCGATAAACATCACGATCTCAACAAATTTCTCAAGAAGTTGCGCGTCGTCATGCTTTATTTGATTTCCAAGTTTAAATCTGATCGCTCTGGTAGTTTCTGACATATCAAGGAAATAATATTAAGATTGAAAATTTCGTATCACTCCGAAACAATTGGGTCTATATATATAATCTTTCGAGAAAGGGTATCACATTCTTTGGTATATCACAGTGTTAGCAGAGGAAATGTGAACGGGGTACCATACATTTTTACATATGAGCACAGATAACACTCTGACTCCCCGTATAAGTGTAGGAATTTGTTTAAAGAACATGGATGGCATCTTCTTCATTGGAAAATTTTTTCATCATCTTGAATTAGTTTTGACAAAATATCTTGACATAATATCTGAAACAGTAAGAGGGACAGCAAACCAGCAGGAAGCAGTAAATAATATTACCTACATTTGCTCTCTGACCAGGAGGGTCTTTCGACCAGGTCTGGTCCTCCAAGGGATGATATTTCAGATCCTCTGATAAACGGAGAACGCCACAGACCCCTTATATTAGCGAACCCTCTCCCATAGATCCATAATTGGTTATTTTACATTAGAGATATAATAAAAGATCGATATGGTCCACCAACGAAGTTAACAACCACATTCGAATGCGCGACCTACCCCAGAAGTTTCGAGGTGCTAGCTTGCTCTGTACTATATTTATATCAGTTTCCTCCTTCGACCGGCTGGCTGGATAAAACAGATTTTGACACCGGATTCAGTGGGTCCATCAAACCTAGAGACCATAGTCTACGATCTTTAAATCATAATTTTTTGACGAAATTCTGTATGAACCTTCAACCTGTAATCAGGTACTGTATTTCTCTTCGATTCAATATTTATTTTTGCATATACTGGGAAAAGAAAATTCGAATGAGTATATCTGCCGAATCATTGAGTTGCTTTTACCCATTCATGTATTCAAATATCCAGTTTCTAAGTTGTTTCTTTCGGAGATTATTGTGTTAACGATCAGCCGTGAGGACGGCCGTAAAACGCTAGCTTTTAATCAAGTGTACAAATTCGAATGCGAAATTATTCGTAACCCCCAATCTGTCATTTCTCATCAAAGTACTAGATTCCAATTCGAACGGATCGAAATAATATTGGGAAAATAAAATTTCGAATGAAGGAATCCACGGGATTCAATCCTCCCCGAAACTGATCAATAGTTTCGTTCACGGTCAACCTAACAGTATAGAACTTGCTTGAAAATTAAACCCGGATAACAATAATGAAATATCATCAGGACGCTTCCGGGGCACCTTTCAAAGCTCCACAGCAGTGTTACCATCTCTACCGACTTCTCGGTAGATCTAGAGTATGTTCTGATATTCGAGGAAATCATCACTCTATAACGACATAATTCAAGTTATACGTTGACAAGTCTATAACGCAGAGCATACTTCATGTGATACAGATTTATGGGTTACAGGTTGCCGCGTCCTAAAATTAATCAATACCTGGCTGAGAACTGGAAGCAGTTTGTGATTCCCCTCAATATGTTCAGGTGAATCCCCAATCCTGATTGGTGACATGCTTTATATAAGCCCTAGCTTATATAAAACATGTCATCATATTTGCTCCAATATTTATCAGTTACATTCTGGTTGTTTTCTAGTTATTCGTTACTGGTTGGAGTTATTTTTGTATCAATTTTTGCCCAATACTTTAAATAAATGGAATTCAAACCTGAATAACCCATAAAATATGTGAAAAGGTATGTATTTCAAAAATCTACCGATTTTTTTCAGAACTTCCTCCCGAAACTGTAGGAACGGAAGATGTAAACACTGCTCCACAGTGGTGTATCGATCAAATAACATGCCAAGTCTTTTGAGTGTAATTTGGTTCGTTTGTTCTCATATATGGTGTCCAGTGAACCATAAACAATATTTGAATTGGTGATAGACTGGGTCATGACCACTCAGAATATCTAACAAATTTTCAGGTGAAACTTTCACAGTTTTCGAGATGGTGGGAGTTTTGGAAATTCGTGAAAAATCGGTACCTTTCCTCGATGTTCTGGAGACCACGTCTCTAAATTGGAACTGATTCGAAAAATCCTTTTCCGGAGCATTGCTGATTATTGTTAATGCTTTCTGGAATTTCAAAAATTCATATCATTTTTCGAAAAATGGGAATGAAATGATCGTTTTGAATTCTCGCTACTTTCATTCCCGATTTTCTGAAAAAAATATAACTACGTGAATGTGAACATTCACTACGGATATGTGCCCACTTTTTCAAGTTTCCAAATTTGTTTGAGAAATACTCTAATTTTTTCTGAAAAGAGCGATATTTTCGTCGCAAGAGAATGCGGAAATATTCTGGTATATCCTAAACTTTCACAATTTTTACGAAAAAAGTTTTGTGTTGTGAATGTAATGAGATAAATGTTGAAATAAAGATTAATAGTTATAAAATGTACAGGAATTTCCCGAAAATTAAAAAAAATATACAATTTCAAATCATCTTTCAAATAATATCTTCAGACCAGAGTTTCAGTGAATAAATTTCACTCACAAGTTCTATGAAAATGAATTTAATTGTTTTTATCCGTTCTGATGGTCACGACATTTCAGAACGTGCTTTGCCGCCTCACCTACGATACTCTGGGTGTAGATACACCATCTCAATTGTCTCGCTTCATTTGTATTCAGCAGTAGCGTAAACTTGTTCTCAATCAAATAGCCCAAGTGAAATAAATTACATAATTGCGCTCGAGAAATCTAGGCGGCAGCAAGATTGGTTTAGAGTCTCCAATCCATTATATTGGGTACATAAGACTCAAATATTATGGAACTTGTGGTTCGATACCCACTAGTAATTTTGCAATAGGAATCTTACGAGAGTAGCCTATAGTACTACTGGCCCTTGAGTTCGACAATGTTTGGGTTTAATGTACCTAGTACAATGGATGAGACATCCTAGACCATTTCTAGGGCCCCCACATCAATGAACTGAAATCTTTCGAATAACTTCACTTGGGATATTTGATAGAATAAGTTTAAGCAACACCTAATACATGCGATTAAAGAATCGTGGTAGAGGGGTATAACACAATTTATGCTTGAAACTCAGGTTTGAAAATATTAATTGAAAGAAGATTTGAAATTGTATTTTTTATTTTTCCGGAATTTCTTAAGTAATGGATTCATTACTAGTAATCATTATTCCATCATTTCATCCCGTTAAATTCGCAACAGGATACTGTTTTCGTCAAAATTGTGAAAGTTTACGATGGACCTGAATTTCCCCTCATTCTCTAGTAACGGAAATATCTACCCATCGAGAAACGAAGTATGTTTTATGCAATTTTGAAAATTTTACAAAATGCACATATTCATTCATATCTTAGGGGTCAACATTCATTTGGCCCTAATTTTTTCAAAAAATAGGTTAAAAGTTACGACAATGAAAAATGCAAGAAATTTCATCTTTATTTCTCGAAAAGTTATAAGAATTTTTGAAAACTTCTTTGAACGTCCAAAAAGCAACACTTATCAGCAATGTTCAGAACTATTATTTAGAATTAGTTTCAATTCAAGGGCATGATATCCAAAACCTGGAGAAAAGGTAGCAATTTTCACGCATTTTCAACATGCCCATTATCTCTTAAACGGCGAGAATTTCACCGGTCATGACCTAGTCTATCTCAAGAAATATATTCTTCCACCATGGACCAATGTACACTGAAGTGGTTTTGCGACAGTGCTACTCCAAGGCGTTTTGTACAAATACGAAAGATAAAAATGTATGCTCTTTGCTAGGATTGTATAGCACAACTGTCATCAGAATAAATTACTGTTCTATGATTTGAATACAAAACGAAGCAGTTCGTGCATGCGCAGGCATGTAATTTTCTGTTATAGGATCACAGACAAAGCTGATTTAATCAAAAGTATATTACGCAGGCTCGGCATAGAACAGAATATAGAATAATAAGAATTATTTTATGGCTAGTGAATTGAATTTTCAAGTTTTTTTTTTGAATGAGTGTATGGCAATTTTCTTGATTGAAATTTTGCATTTATTAATTTAGCTTGAGATTATAATATAATATTCATAAATCAACTAATAGAACCATTGGTATCCTCTAATAAGAAAATAAATCGGACGGATAAATATAAACATAACAAACATAACTTCATTATTGTAAAAATAAGAAATATAAATATAAAAAAAAGGTTCTTCATCCAAAACACAGTGTATATGACTTTTATGAGATTCATGAGAATAACAAAACTTGAGAGCATATCACATATCAGTTTCATCATAAGGTACATAATCATTGATTTCTTTTTTTATATTGCAACAACGCCTTGTCAGGTTTCCAAGCAAGTAACCTCCATACAATGCCATTTCGTCTTTAATAGACGGTATAGCCGAATAAGTCTCTACTGCAAGGCAGTTTCCAGTCTTTGTTCTCATCAAATTGAGACTAGAAAATACTCGTTCTGCTGCAGCAGAAGACAGGGGCAACAACATGATTACCTGAACAATAATCATCAAATTTGGGAACATAGGTTCACCTTATAAATTTTTTAATTTGCACTACCTGCCAGATCATATTGATATTTTCTTTTACATGTTCATCGAAAGAGGTATCACTGAGCAAATTCCACTTATTATTTGTAGCCCCCATATCAACAACAATGTGGGAAAAAAAAATTATAAATTCAGCAATGTAACGTATGCTTCGCATACATACGGTTTCTGGAATACAATTCGGAGCAAATAGTAGAATTTTATCCTTGAGATCGAATCGATCTTTTATTTGAGTACCGATTTGAATGTAGAATTCCAAACACCTCAATTCGAAATCAGTCAGCTCTTGCATGCGGATGTCAAGGTCTTGGTTGAGTAATTCACCCACTTTGGCTCCCAAATAAATATTCCCTAGGAAAAGGTGGTTGTGAGGAACCGATAAATCGATTTAATCGTTAAACGACCCCATTTCAAAATCTTCCATTAATTCTTTCTTCAAAAAACATTTAATAAATGTGTTATAAAGAGCTTTAAAGTTTTCAAGCATCAGGGGCATTTGGACTTGGATGATTGAAATTCTACATTTACAGTATTTATTGATTTGAGGACCTATGATAAGAGAAATATATAAAGTTTATACAAACTATTCGTGAGGGCATTCAAAATTTGTTCAGCACTGGGCAACTTTTCCTCTAATGCTTCACTATGCAAAAACATTTGCAAAGAACTCCAATGCTCCAGTATTCTGTCCACCTCTGCCTGAAATCAAATAAATAAATAAATAGTCGTATATGTTCCACTCTCTGTCTCGATTAAATCAAAGAAACTTTCATACACAGATTCGTGTTTTCAATATAACCACGAGTACCGGATAGTTTTTTGTGCTTATATCTGTATAGTTTCATCAATGATAATAGAAAAATGAATACTTCTCAGATCGTTCACAATAACGCTTGTAAAACTTGGTCGCATATGTAGGTACGAAAAAAACTTTATTACCTGTAAAGAGAGCCTCCTGGTTTGACTTGGATGCAACATCTTATGGGGGTTTTCATTTGAAAAGATTTGTAATTCTCTTAGTGCAGCAGTCCTTTTCGATCTATATCCAAACTTCGAATAAAGATCCCTCGCAAATTGTTCCATAGTGCCCTGAACAAGAACGTGTGGCTGCAATTCCTTTCTGATTCTTGATTGTGCTCCTTTCATACTGCCTATCAGGAAATGTTTGAAAACATAAAAAAATTCTTCAGCAGTTCCACTCTCTGTCTCGATTAAGGGCCGGTATTATAAAACGTAACTGGAAGTTATCTTTAACTTTAACTGACAGTTATGTCCTAATATAATTGTCAAAACTGTCGGTTATAGTTAAAGATGACTTCCACTTAAGTTTTATAAAACCGGCCCTAAATCAAAAAAAACTGTCATTGACAGATTCGTGTTTTCAGTATCACCAAGAGTACCGGACACTTTTCTGTGATTTTATCTGTATAGTTTCATCAATGATAATAGAAAAATGAATACTTTTTAGATCGCTTTTAAAACTTGGTCGTATATGTAGGTACGAAAAAACTTTATATCACCTGTAAAGAGAGCCTCTTGGTTTGACTTGGATGCAACATCTTATGGGGGTTTTCATTCGAAAAGATTTGAAATTCTCTTAGTGCAGCAGTCTTTTTCAATCTATATGCCAAATATGAATAAAGATCCCTTGAAAATTGTTCCACAGTGCCCTGAAAAAAATCATGTGGCTGCAATTCCTTTGTGATTCTTGATTGTACTCCTTTCATCCTATCAGGAAATGTTTCAAAACATGAAAAATTTCTTCAGCAGTTCCACTCTCTGTCTCGATTAAATCAAAGAATCTGTCATACACAGATTCGTGTTTTCACTATCACCACGAGCATCGGACACTTTTTTGTGCTTGTATAAATATAGCTTCATCAATGATAATAGAACAATTAATATTTCTCATATCGTTCACAATTTCGCTTTTAAAACTTGGTCGTATATGTAGGTACCAAAACAACTTTATATCACCTATAAAGAGAGCCTATTGGTTTGACTTGGATGCAACATCTTATGGGGGTTTTCATTTGAAAAGATTTGAAATTCCTTTAGTGCAGCAGTCCTTTTCGATCTACATGCAAAATATGAATGAAGATCCCTTGCAAATTGTTCCACAGTGCCCTGAACAAAATCATGTGTCTGCAATTCCTTTTTGATTCTCAATTGTACTCCTTTCATACTATCAGGAAATGTTTCAAAACATGAAAAATTTCTTCAGCAGTTCCACTCTCTGTCTCGATTAAATCAAAGGATCTGTCATACACAGATTCGTGTTTTCAGTATCACCACGAGTGTCTGACACTTTTTTGTGCTTATATCTGTACAGTTTCATCAATGATAATAAAAAACTGAATACTTTTCAGATCGTTCATAATTTCGCTTTTAAAACTTGGTCCTTAATGTCACACGATTAATTGAGTAGTTTTTTTTCTTTTCAATTTAATTTCTTTGGGAATCTCAGAGTCCACAAACACACTTTTGCAAATATCAGGAAATTTATTCATTCAAGAAAGCTATAAATCATGTTCACTGATGTAGCAATCAAATTGCAATTCAATCTCTTGAAGCAACATCTTTGTTTCTCTTTCCGAGTTTGGTAAGATTCTATCAATTTGTGGAGTAGTTCTTACCACATGCTCTTTCTTTATGAGATTCATTTGTCTGATCATTTGAAATTTTACCTCAGACAAATTTTTCTGCCATATTTTACAGAATGGAATTTTTTGTCTTATCAAGGAATGTAAATTCATCTCCAGTCGATTGAGGATCGAGAGTGTCCATTTTTCTATTTCTTTCATTTTCTACTGGCTCAGAAGGAGGATAATTTGCTTCATTGTCACCCTCCTGAGGTATTATAATTTCTTGCGCCGTAAAATGATAACTATGTTCAGCAGATTTACTTGCGACAGGTTCATTATCAGGCAGGATATTTGATGATGAACTTGAAGCTTCATCTTATCTTGGTGTTTTTTCATTCTTAGGTAATTTAATTAGGTATCTACAATAAATGATACAATAATATACAAATTGATAATTTATGTATATATAAATAAATACGTTCTTTCGAGCAAGCAGTGC
Source organism: Myrrha octodecimguttata (assembly GCA_958510865.1). NCBI lineage: Eukaryota > Metazoa > Arthropoda > Insecta > Coleoptera > Coccinellidae > Myrrha > Myrrha octodecimguttata. The sequence continues at coordinate 25,736 of OY294057.1, read as the reverse complement.
ATATAATACTTCAAAAATAGAAATTTTGTACAACGTGGCCTAGATTTATTTCTTAAGTCACGTGAATGTGGTAAGCACGTACGACCAAATATCGGATTGTATGGCAATTCGTTCAATTGTATAGCTAAAAAAAATCCATCGCCAAATTGGCGATGGAGTTTTTTTCGTACGCCACCGCCAGTCACTTCGGACTTCCTCGTGTCGTGCAAAAAGCGGCGCCCCGTTTCCACGCAAATTGATTCTTAATGCAAAATGTTCTACGTTATAAAATCGAATAGGAATATCGTGAGTGAATTGGGACGCAGATAGTTCTGTGATAATAAGTTTGAAACAAAAGAAATATTAAAGGATTCCTACGATATCTGAGGTAAACTTTTTTAATTTGAAGGAAAAAAGGAAATGATTCTGGAAATACACAAGCAACAAATTGATAGATATCAATCTTCACATCGACTCAACTCAAGATCCATGTGAAACATGCGAATGAAATTGCTTATTCAATAATTTTGCTCGTGCATTTCGAGGAAAAATTGGGATAGTTCGGCATGTTTTTGTATGGTGGATACCGACACTAGGATATGATAGAATAAAATATGATTTTCACAACTATTTTACATATATTGGGAGTGAAATCCCACAAAAAAATACAAAATAAAAATGAAACAGAACTATTAGAAATTGAATAAAATTGTTTTTTCATGCAAACCGCCCTTGCGGATTGTAGGATTGAACTATTCGTCAAGGGCAGTTTCTAGGTAAAAGATTGCCTAATGAACAATACCGAAATTATACAAACGACCAGCAAAGGGAACTGTTACGTTTCAGAGTACAAATCTGACACCTTCATCAGACAAATGAGAAAATTTGCAGAATTATTTTCTTCAGTCGAATTGACATTTCCTAAAAAAACACAGCAACATGGATTCACCGATATTGTTCATTAGGTAACCCTTTTGCGAGAAACTGCCCTTGACAAATAGCCTGATCCTGTCATACGCAAGGCGATTTCCATAAAAAACAATTTTATTTCATTTTCAATAGTTCTTTTTCAGACAGAAACCTACAAAATGATGCAAAATCCTCCCAAAATATGCTTTAATCGATACACCCTCTCATATTCTTGCATTAATGAACGACCGAATATTTCGAATTCATCAATGGATTTAAATTCAATTCTCAAAAGGATTCTCCTCTCCTCGAAACGTCTATGGATCAATAAATGCCTGCTCATATATATATATATATATATATTAGCCGGTTCAAAACGTTCTTCTACATTGTCGGACGCCTAATCGCCATTTCTTCCTATCCCTGCAGTCTTCTTCTCCTAAGTTCCTTTCACTCATGGATTTGAGTACGGATTTTTGCCAATCTATTTTGGGTCTTCCTCTTTTTCTCGATTGTGCGGGCTGCCATGATTGTACTTTTTTTGGGAGTCTTGTTTCAGGCATACGTCTTACATGTCCGCACCATGTTAGCTGCCTACTCATACCGGCCGAAAATTCGAAAATTATTTAGGAGCACTATTCGTCGGTTTAAGAGGTAAAATACGTGAATTCAACGTGACTATGTATGTTAACACCCGCAGAATTTAAAATATAACATTCGCGGTCAGAAGCAATTCTCAATTCTATACGGGGAGTATTTTGATAGAGCAAAGCGATTAATCTCACAGAGTACAATTATATTAAATTTAACAATTTCATTAACTTCAGAAAAATCCATAAGATCTGTGGTCACATGACCAACCTAGCATTCCTATTTTTTTTCCTTCTGAGAATTTCTATATATTTATTAGTGAAAACGCAGGATTTTTTTTCGAAAAGGCATCATTGAGCACTCCATGATAATCAGGACCCTTGTTAAACGAAATCAAAGCAGCTCTTCATCTAGTCTGGTAGGAATATTTTCTTTATTCATTTACCTCAAAGGATTTGCAGGCCAATGAATTAATTATAATGTACTGCAAGATTATTGTTCATACTGTGAAGCAAACTTTCAATGTGTAGAATGAGCTGATTAATGCACACCTTGATACAAATCACATTCCTTCATTGCAGAAACGAAGTTAGTGCCTTTATTTTTACACTTGAAATATTTTATTTGTCATATTCTGCGTGTTGACCGAATACACGAAAAGGGCCATTGAGAATGTCATTCTTCCACTTTCTTCTTGAAATCAGTATTTTCCTTCAATCTATATTTCTCTGCCTTACTAATGGCAAATTGTAGTCGGTTGGCATTGTTTTCCACCTTTTTACTGGAGCTAAGTAGAACCGAAGCGTTTGTAGAAATGCTCCTTATTCTTTCTAAAATAAGAGAGAATCAGTATAATATCTAATATTTTTGAATGAAGAATCCTTAGATTTTCACAATCATATGAATATATTTTGTTATTTCATAAACGGCTCGAACGATTTTGATGAATTTTCGAATAAGAAAACGCCGAGCAGACTTCGGCCGCTCAGGCCTACGATTCATAATATTATTAACTTACTGCTTATATCTCTCAATTTTGAAGAGAAGTGTTTCAACAAATGGTGGTTGTCAATTCGGAACATATTTGATCATATCCCTTTTTGGGATACCCTGTTCATTTCATTCTTGAACAAGCCCCCCGTTGAGCTTTACTGGATACATAAAAAGAAGAGTCATCGTTGTTGCTCAATAATCGAGAGAATTGAGACTATTGAGTTTTAGAGATACCCTGTATATTTCAATTTAACTATCTCACTATCTGCAAAAGAATGTGTCCTTCCCAGTTTTCCAATGAAAACTTGGTAGTTAGCTATGAAAAATCATCGATGCTATTATATACTTTTTTTTCGAACATCTGGACTGAACTATAATAATTGTTTATAGCAACATTTATCGCATAATAATAATTCAATAATAATCTGATCCCTTCAGAACCTTCGAACTACCTTCAGTACTATTTTGTGTTTTTTCGTGAAATATGATAATTCACCTTTGAATTTCAAGAATTCCACCAAAAAACAATTGGCTCACGTTAAAATTCAACCAGAACAACTCGAAATAATTATAACAAGTGTTAACAGTTCGCCCATAGCAATTCATTACTACGAGTAACTTCCATATCATATCCAATATGACAAATTATATTATTACGGTGCAATGAAAGACCTTTGCGTCAAAAACCTCCATAAGCATGTCACAGGCACCCGCCCACTGTCTCCATGCTGCAACGAATGAATGCAACGATACGTATGGAGAAATCTAAGAATCCGTAGAATAAGGGTGTCGTTTTGCATGCTTCAGTGATTATTTTCTGAAATTTTTTTCGGGATGTACTCAATTTCTTTGTGAGAATGCGCAATGTTAGATATTTTTCAAATTCGCTGCCAAGGCGGTCATCTTTTCACGTATTGCCCCACCAAACCACTTTTGGTGATCTCCTTTGAACATGCTCGCAAATCTGATCCCACGTCAGTGACTTTGTAGGTTTTATTTGTTGAAAGGAAAAACACATCTTTTGATGAATTCAATCGAAAAAATTTTAGAAAAGCACTGACGTGGGACCAGGAGGTTTTGCGCGCTTGCTCAAATTGAAATAAATTTTTTCGAAGTTTGCACTGAGGTGCGTTATGATATTCAACTTATACAGAGCTTCAATCTGATCGCATTTTTTTCTGAGAGTATTGAGACATAACGTAAAATTAAAAATATCAACGAAATTTGTGATAAATATTTCATTATTTCTCCAAAATTGAACATGAGTTCGAATTTAGATTTGAAACAGTTCTGTTAAATATTGGGTTTATGTTCGGTTTCAAATTACAGAGGTATATCTGATTGACGATACTAATACTTGCCGACTGATTTCACCCATTAACAAACTCAACTGAGATATTTTAATTCCAAACCTAATGTGACCATTGAAAGTCGTTCATTGCTTTCCTTTAAACTTTAGAGCACATAAGGACGGACGAGATGACGAACTTTCAGCATTTAAAGGATTCTCCTCCTGATAGTCTAATCTAGTCGTTCAAGAACACTTTCGAATTCGAAAATAATAAATATTGTGAAGAAACAATAATGCACTGTTCCCCAGAACAAGCGCCTAAAAAGCATTTTGTCGTCAGTAGTTCGAAGGGAATTCGTATATTTCTCTAAACTGAAGAGGAAATAATTGAATTATATCATAAAATTTACTTTTTTCTCCCGTAGGGACTCGCGATATTTGTTCACGTTCTTCGACGCTAACAACTGCAGAAGCTGAACCATTGCATGTTTCCAGTTGAAATGTCAATCTAAAAATGGAATGCGAAAAATAAATTCATATACATAACTGTGGTGTAAGAAAATAATAACAAAGACCAAAGAGAACACATCTGACGCTCATTGTATAATATACTTTCCAACATTTCACTTCTCACTTCCCAAACCATTTAGGGTTGAATAAAGAGAAACATTGAAATAAGCAGCTTTTGCACGCATGTTTGAATTCCTGCGAAAAAAAAATGTTTTGTACTTATGACACGATCATCATGAATATTGGATACAATTGTGCTCTAGCATTTGCCGAATACCATACTCCATCATAGTGGGAGGAGTATTTTTGAGTTATCCATGAACCAACGAGTCCGCGAAATAAAATTCGACATACTTTTTCTGATATCTCCGTAAATCGAGACCGAATCAAACTAAAATTTGGTTCTTTTTTCTGATGTTTCTATTTCTTCAGCAATAACTGAAGGTTTCACTCGGGGGTCACTAAATCTTTAACTTTTTTTTTTCAGTTGATGTTAACAGAGGTTTTCTAGACTTTGGATAATCTTGAATGGAATTTCATTCCATTTGAATGGTTCATACCATGGAGGTAGAAAAAGTGTGGAGGGAGCATAACGTTTGAAAAATGTCACACACTTTTGAGAACCTTCTGTGGATTTACCCATACGAATATGACCGACTTTGAACTGAATATTTTCCTCTCATTTGCTGTACATCACAGAATACAAAAATACTATTTCATTTTCGGCCATATCGGTATGGGAAAATCCACAGAGAGTTCTCAGAAGTGTGTGACACTTTTGGTACGAGGGAAAATATAGGATATGCTCCCTCCCCTTCTTTTACCTCCGTAGTTTATACCAATAATAGGACTGGCTTTTTGCTCCATATAATGTCACCATTCTCTCGTTAATGTCCTTCGTGCTGCCCTCTTGAATTAAACTTCATGACTCTTCTGTATTAAAGTTGAAATTGAATGTCACAGAAAATTGACATTAGAAAATGGACGCAATGGCATTTTGTTCAACACTACACCAATTAAATAAGGTGTGAACGGAGGTGTTCTCAAAAACGAAATGAAAGAACTCTGTCAACTTGGTTTTTTGGGTGAAAGTTGAGAAAAAGAACTTACAAGATAACCTAGGATTCCAAGTATTAAGATAAGAATCTGAAATCGACATAGTAAGCGATCGATGCCAGTCCCTGTGCCATTTTGCAATAATAAAAATTATTTCCATGTTAATGTCTCCCACAAAGTTTTCAATACCATCATCTTAATCAATAGGTCGAAAAAAGTGAATATACAGAAAGCATTAATTATGGCCTTCACTAGTATATAAATTCAACACAAGTGCGTTGCGCAGGACTTAACCTCAAACGTCTCAAATTCCGAAATTTCTACAAATCGAAGTAACTTATGAGCTTAAAAATGCCTAACTCCAAAGTTTCCGAGTATTTTGCAAAAAAAAGAAGTCGACCGAACCTCCTCCGGTTCATTTACTCAGTTTCGCATAAGAAAATTCACTGAACTCTAATATGCTATCTGTATGGACAGACATTTTCCAAGTCCAAGTTGTCGATTCACAAGAAGTAAGAATTGTTCAGGAAATGTGTCTTTATAACTGATGACTGGCTGATTGAACAATCTCTTAATTTTATTTGTCCGGTTGAAGTTTATGAACTCATACTTTCAATGAGAAATTATTATAACCAGTGTCTAGGTATATTGCTACCTGTTTATTCAAAATAATATCGAATACTAATTCTTTCACGGTTGCCTCTTTTGATAAAAAAAGTCATGTTTCGTTCTCGTCACAAAATCATTTATTGAGAATCTAATACTGATAATATGAAAAATTTTGCATGGGAACTTGCGTGAAAATCATTAATTTCTGGATTGTTCGATCACCCAATTTGTAGATATTTGATTCTGTAAAATCCTAACGAAATCTCCCCTGAACGAGTAACAGATTTGGTAGTGTTTGAAATAATTTTCTGGTCACGGACTAAACTTTGTATTCATTCAATTTTCTCTGAAATGGTCGAAAATTATTGAGTGTATTGGACAGAATATAATTGAATTTTACTACAAATTCTTCATCAGCTCATTGCAATCCTATGAAATCAATTCAACCTACTTCAATATACTCAAATTGAATGATAGCCATAACATAATATCTGTGAAAGAATTCTTCTACCGATTCTGCTCAGTTTGACTTATTGGACAAAATGGTTGAATTCGCAACAGTTGTTTAAGTGTTGAAGCAGGACTATTTTATTGTCGACGTGAAGAAAGCTTCAACTATTTCATTAGCTTTCCAGAGGAAAAATACATTTTCCTGTTGCTAGATTATTTCAAATTCAAAGGCATATTCAGAGACGAACCGTAAAATATCTCAAAAACGGAATCGGAATTCACCAGTTGGTCTTCATTTTATTACATCAAGCATTCTTTGTCCTTCCAGAAATGTGTACAAACTGTGCACATTGTGTACATTTTAAGAAGCTCAGAACTCTTGGTGTGATAGGGTTACCAAATGGTGAATGAATGAGTTTATGGTTTCCGTATATTTTTTCTGCATTCAATCAATCATATAGCCAGAACTGCAAGTTCATAATTTTCGCCCATTGTTTCCAATCCTAACAAAAGAATATGTAATTCTCTGGTAAAATATATTTTTACGTGCTCGTTCCAGGGTGATTTAATAGTGTTCAAGAGTTTGAGTTTTTAAAATTTGTCATTCCGAATTATTTGCATGATGAAGAATTTGTGGTTGGAATTTTGTATATCCGTCCACTGTAATTGCCCAAGGATAAGCGGCGAAGATTCTCATTTCCGAAAATTGTGTATAATTTTATTGAAAATGTAAACCTGAAATTAACTTTTCAGTTATTTCCAAATAAAAATGCGATTGAGTATACAGGATGAATATTCGACGGAATGTGAAAAAGATTTCGTTCGAAACGTCGTTGAAAGCGAAGGGTGCAATACCGCAAAAAGTATATATTTTTTGATGAACACTGAGTATTAAAATTTTTCATGAGAAATCGGCAACATTTTTCATATCACAGTACTTCTGAAACGATTATGTATGTAGTCATATCATGTGAAATATTTGTCGTGAATAGTGAATACAAAAGGATGCAGATTACTTGGATATGAATTTGCCTATTGAACCGAAAAATTTTCTCTGATATAAACGGACATGGACTTGATGAAATTCTTCAATGTTCCCGAAATATTGATGAAATAATTCACTGCTACAATATAAAGTACTTTTTCCGCAAACAAACATATATCCCAAAGGAAAAGTCAAGATTTCCTAACTGTAAGGAAATACTCATTTCCTTACTGTAAGGAAGTTATATTCCTCACAGTTGTTAGTGTTCTGCATAAATGGTTGAAAACACCTTGTTTAAAAGGAATTAATTTATATAATAGTTTAGTTCCGATATTCCTGGCCAGTACTTGTCAGTAAATTTTGACAGTCGATTTTACTGGCACTGCTTTGGTAACTGTTCGTATCAGTACGAAGCGTTTCGAAATTACTGATACTGGCCAGTATTGATTGGGAACATCGGAATTCAACTTATAATTCCACTCAAGCATTATTCAACCAACTATGGAGGAGCAATTAAATTTTTATATAAGTTTGACAATTCAACATGAATATGTTTCCATAGTAACGCAACCAATTTCATTACGAATTTCAAATTCGTTCCATTTATTTATGAATGAAATAATTCGTGATTTTTTCGAAATTACCTGTCAAATTTTAAACGATTTGCGTAAAAAAGCAATCTTCACAGTCTTCCATGAATATTAGGTTTTTCCTACCCGGCAAGCAATGTACTATTGTGCACCGAGAAATCTATGTCTCTTTGCGTTCATATTCTGGGAAACATGATTTCGTTTGGTTCAAATGTATGAAACTTTCGATTTTTTTACCGAAAACGGTCTTGAACGACTAGGTTGAGCTCATTGATGACGAATCCGGCGTCTCAATCGATTCTGTCTGGCTGGTCAGCTGGCCATCCGAAGGCACGATCACGGGCGTTTGGAAAACTCTCGACTAAAACTTCCAGGGTAGGTTGCATTTCAGTTCGTTAATGTGCGGAATTGGCCAAACGCATTCGCGGGAATGATCATTTTCCTGATATTTCGAAAACTACTTAGGTTATTGTATAAAAACTAAGCACATAATTGAAGCAAAACTACGCAAAACTATAGGAGCGAAATATTGTTCAGATCGTACAGTAGGTAGATTTGAAAAAAAATTCAGGAAATTATCATCACATTTTTTTTTCGGAAACTCTTCATTGTATTCGTTAACACTTCTGTTGCTGTGAAATTTAGCATCAGTGTGAGAAATTTCAGTCTTTACGGTTATAAAGTATGAGTTATTGGTAAGAATGTGTCAAATTTCGTGTTTTTTTCCTCGGTATCCATAATGGAGCTTGGTTACCACTTCGAAAGTACTGATTAAAACAACTTTCTGCAAAAGTCAATGCTATCACTAGAATATTTTTATGGAGGTAGGAAGTAGGGTGTATTCATGTGGTCCGCCAACTACTTTGTATTGGGATAATTCTGTTCTAGCTGTTTCTTCATAAAATGTTTCCTTTTCAAACTATGCATGAATTATGAATTTTCAATATCGACTGCTGTTGTTGAAAACACAAGTAAAGGTGTGCAACATATTTTCCATTTGTAGGCTTGATTCTAATGTCCTAGGAATTCTAGATAGACTGGGAATCATTGGTAGGAGGACTAATGGAAAAGAAACACTGTATTTTTCAAGTGCGTCGAGATCTCATCAGTCTTTGCTGATTTCTTCAGGACTGCAAAAAACATCCTTTATTTAACATTTATTCACAATCATGTCTCAGTCAAGATATTAGTTATATTACAGTCATAAGATCTGAAAGGTCATAAAAACTATGAGTTCGTACAATCAACTTGAAAAACTTTTCATCGTTAAACACCAATATTGGCAATACCTATCATATGCTCTCTGTTAAAAATTAAGGTTAGGACATGGAAACTACAAATCGAGATGGGCGAGATTACACCTACTACTGTCACAACAAAGGTAGCCAATTCTCGTGATGTTCCTATTATTTTTGTTTTTATAGAATTGCAGTAAGTTAGTTATAAATGGAGCTCAAGTGTTTCGTATCAGAACCGTGTTAACCGTCTCATTAATTTTAATGTGTATTATTTCTCCCACTCCTCGCCTCAACCAGTCATGCGCATAATTTAACACAACCATATGTTGAAAAATACAGTTTCTCTTTTCCATTAGTCGTCTAACCAATGATTCCCAGTCTATGTTCTTAATTTTTAGAAATTCTTCATATTCGAGTTTGTCAATGCCTTCAAAATACGTTTGTTGGTAGCTCTATGTGTAGGAAGATATCTTCGCCAAAAGAGAACAATTTTCAGTTTCCGAAATTCATTGCAGACAAGCCAGCTATAAAAGGAGAAAAAAAATTAAAAAATTGTAGAAAAATTAAATCTGTTCTTCTCTATGAACTCATTAGATCTCTCTTCGAACAAACAATCAATATGTGAACTTGAATATGTGGATTCGAAACCGACTCTGTGAGATCGAATAAACTATAGGAATACCTGCAAACGCGTACAAAAAACGCAAGCTCAATTATCCTATAATATGAGCTCAAGCCATCACGGAAATAATGTTTCCTGGAAGACGTTGGCTTTTCCAATGTTGTGACAACATCCATTTCCTCAACGTATAATTTGTCCTCAACATTGGGATGGACAAATTAATTTTTCTCTCTTCTCAAATATTTTACTGCAAGCCCATCTTAATCCGTTTTTATAATTTTCTAATAAATTGTTGAACGATTTTCTTAGCTAGGGAATTCTAGTATCACAAAATAATCATATGTGATTTTTCTCTATTCGATGAATGGAGTAGGAGGAAGTTTATGTTTTCCCAATATCAAATCTCCCAAAAAATATTCGGTTTTATTTTCGTCTTCTATATTAGCCTGGCTCTCAAATGTAAATGGTTTATCTGTGACGTCAGTATCGTGCAAGCTGTTGGTATTTATGTTGAAGTTTTCACAGATTTGGCCGGTTACACACTCGACATTTTCTCCTTTTTGGAGCCTTTAGTGTAGATGTTATAATAATTATAATGAACTCCTTCATTTCAGATACCAATATAATTCCTTTATAAAAAAAAAATGAAATGACGTCTCATAAGTGACAAAAAAAGTAAATAAACTGAAAAATATTATTCGAATGGAGATAATCTGAAAAATTTGGTGGTTCCAATTGAACCTGCAACTTCTATATGGATTTCTTGAATTAACCCAAATTATGACATTCTTTAAGAACATTAGGTAATGTATTTAACATTTTCACACATGAATAATATGGACCCTTTTCTGTCATATTTAATTCATGATGTGAAAAAAAGGATCATAATTTCTTGTATTATTATAAGGTTCACCACACGCTTTATATTATACATATTCCTATTCTCAAAAACGAACATCAAACTCTCATATATGTATAAACCAAATACAGTCAATATGCCCATGTTTCTAGATTGGCCTCTACAAGATTCTCTATAATTCATTTTTAAAATGTTCCTGATGATTCTCTTTTGGATCACAAATAATGAATTTTGCTGTTTTCTCCACAAAAAATCAATCCGTACCCCAAAGTATCTTCAATGTGCTCTCACCCATGTATAGTGGGCTAATGGCTTAATTCCCTTTATCCCACACTGGACAACTTCAAACATGTTTTCTCTATGTGTTCTTCCCAATGAAGACACCCATCAACAGATACACAAAAGAATTTTGTGTCCTATACAATTTTCACATCCTGATTTCCAAGGTTTATATAACCTGGAGCAGAATATTGTGACTGCCTCGTCCGAAAAAAATAAGACTTGTTTTGGATTCGTTCATCATCAATCCATTCAGAGAGAACCAATCTTTCAACATGCAAAATTTATCTTCAGTTTTTTCTATAATTTGTTTCAGACTATTTACCTCAAGTAAAACGTTAGTATCATCTACAAAGTTCGTCAATAAACCATCATGAACTGTCAAAGGAATATCATTTATGTAAACGATAAACAAAACCGGACCGTCAATACTGCCCTGTCTTTCATCTAAATATGAAGAGCAGATGTCTGATTCAACTTTATAATCCCCATTGCTAACAACAACTTGTTGTTTACTATTTGATAGAAAATATCTTATCCAAATAGCTTATCCAATCATTAGCATTTGCTCTTACAACATATTTCTCAAGTTTTGTCAGTAGGATTTCATGATTTACACAATCAAAAGCTTTACTTAGAGCTACGAAAAGTCCTAAGACTAAATCTTTGTTTTTTCAATGATTCAATATTGCATTCACAAACTATTAAATAGCTAAGTAAGTCGATGTACCCTTCAAATATGTTGACCTGGTCTCTTTCCAGTGTTCTGAAAGAGTTGTGGTTCTCAGCTTTCCTTACGTTTCCTCCTTTTCGCTGAGTTGTATTCTCTTTTTCAAACTTCATTTCTATTAAGTAGCTCTGAAGTCAATACATTTTTCACTCCAATCAACTCTTGGATTATGAAGTTTCGAATTTGTAAGGCAACGCATTAATGACCGTAATAAACAACATCTAGCAGCTACTGTAGATAGGACAGCGATCTTACGCGGAATATTATGTGAAAAGCGTTTACATTCGATCAACTGAAGATCACGAGAGGGATTGAAAGTTCATTACTAATGAATAAACATTATCCTCAAGACCTGGTTGACTTCCGAAACCACTAGCTCCTCACATCTCTAAACCTGAAGTCGAAAGTACCACTGAAACTGAAAATGACAATGTTTGTTTCTGAATGGGTGTATACCCATATGGACTTTGGAGTTGCCAATGTGAGGGAGCATGTTTAAAAATTATTGAAATAAGCCAAAAATTCTAAAATAACTCATCACTATAAGAGTATATCTAAAACAGAATTATTGAAAATGAAATAAAAATTGTTTTTTTATGAAGAACGCCCTTGCAGATTGCAGGATAGAAATAATATAAACAATAAACGAAGCTAACTGTGAAGATTCAAAGTACAAATCTGAATCTTTCAACAGAAGAATATCTTTCAGTTACGTCTACTTAAAAAATTATATGGTATAATTTATAAGATATGTTCACTATCCTTCCTGCTTTCAGTATTTTTTTTGTCTACAAAATGTTTACGGATCTCATATGGAATCGATCTTAATGTGGAATACTAAATACTATATCCAAATGTGCAATATAATCACATCATCTTTCCATGTCTGTCTTAAGACGAAGTTTTTTGAAGGCATATTCACCTATAACAAAAGAATAAATGAGTTAAACAAGTTCGAAAATGAATAGTTATGAGGAAGGGTACTGGCATATTGGAATATTCCACTTTTGAGCCCTACATAGTATCCCTCCATTGTAATTTCCCTTTCACTTATGAATTCAAACAAAAAGTTATGAGTTTTAAGACATAACAGAATTTTGAAGCATTAGCCATAACTTTGCTTCTCAATGAATAACTTAGTTTTGGAATGTCTCTGGCACTTCAATTGAGCTCAAAAAAGAATCAATTAGAATACAGATGGCAATTATCCTTTTACCGAAATCTTGGTATTCCTTAGTTGAACTCTTATTCTTTATAACTCTACCTCCTCCTCAACAAGACCTTCCTCTGCGGATCTGGTCATCAGGCTAGATTTCACCCTTTTATTCACCCTACTTTGGCAATCTGCTCCTATTATAGTAGGATCTATAACTTTTTCTAAGGCTGGTAACGCCAAAATTCGCTGACACAAAATAAGTGGAAAGGTGCAGGATCACTTTATCGTTTGATCTTCCTTTACCAAATTTATAGTAGTATGTGTGAATGACCTTGAGCAATTTTTTTGTATTGTGATATATTTTACTATTTTACATGAAAATAAAAACCATTTGATAATGCTGGCGAATCTAAAAATTAAGAGACGCAAGCATTTATTTCGGATGTAACAAAACCAGAATTGTGGCACAAAACTATATGAAGTGGACAATTAACACCCAAGAGTCGCGATTCTCGAAAATCTGAAAGTACAACATAAACGGATTTTGAATTCTTACACCAAATGATCACCGAACAGTGATCACCAGAAAATAATTGATGCATCCTTCACTATTTAAGAGAGACCGAAGGGAGAAACGCTAACTCAAAGGTTATATTTTCTTTGCGGTAATGACGAAGTATAAGAGTCATTTTTGATATATTTATCATTTCAACATTGTTGAACATATTTTACTACAAGATTACGTTTTTTCGCTCAAAGACGGATATGGAAAATTATATAACATGTTGCCTGATAAGCGAGGATGTTGAACATACAGAAAGCAGAAAAAATAACGGAATAGATGTCGATGAGCATCACAAACGAAACCATTTCGATATATGATCAAACCTCTTTCGATTGACAAAACGAAAGTAGATTCCGATTCTTTAATTTTTCTCGGTTTAATCTATTGTCAATCAAAGCATATAAAGTTCAGTCTGAGAAATATATCCGAAATCATAATGAATATAATACAGGGTGGTCCAAGTTGTGACGTCAATAATTTTTTTTTAGATTTCTCCAACCTGGGCGTTTCCAAAAATACCCCATGTATGTTTTACGATTATTTGTAGTTCTCGAGATTTGATTTTTTTTGTGTTTTTTCGAATTTATTATGCCAGCGAGGTTTCGAAAATTCATATCTTTTTATGTAGTTGTTGGTACTCTGCAGATTCTTTTCGTGACATGATCGCCCTGAATGTTGTTTCAATATCAAAATAACGCAACTACCTGAAAATAATCGAAGTTACTCTAAAAAAGCTCGAAAGTAATCTCTTCAGTTTTAAGTAGGATCCACTCGAACATTCAACTTCGATTAAGAAATACAAAGAGGAGCTTCTGGCTAGGTTTAAAAACTTTGCACGCTCCTGAACCACCAAAATCATCAGAAAAAGATAGTATTTTTTTAGCCTTTTTTGTTGTAATCGACTTTCGAAAACTGATAGACGAAAAATCATTGAAATAACATTTTTCTAATTTTTATCACTTTTATGGTAAACTGAACCCCAAAATATAATTTTGAAGTGATTTTTACTGAAATTCCTGTGCAAAAACTGTGGCTGGTGTAGTTTTCACAATGATTTTGGTCCCATCACTGACTGAAAATATGAATATATTTTAAAATTGGTAGTTGTGAAATGACTTGCTTTTGGAAATGAAAATGAAAAGCACAAATTACTAAAAAATAACTTTTTACTACAGGAAATCTCCAAATTCCCTTCCTTCAACTATGAATTCATAATCGTCAAAGGTTTTTGTTTTATTTTCCTTTTCACTTCTAAGATTTTTGTCCCAATTTTGTTGCTTTTCTTCGCTTAAACCAGTTCTTTGTAAAATCCTCTAATAAAAAATCGATTGGGTTTAGGTCTAGCGAACGCTCAGGCCTTTCGATCGGTCCTGCACGCCCAATTCATCTTTATGTAAAAATTAGACGTGCTACCATTATCTCATAGGAATTTCAATTGAAATTACTCTGAAATCACATTTTCAAGTACAATTTACCATCAGAATGATAAAATGTAGGAAAATAACTTGAATCGTGTTTCAATGATTTTGAACCTATCCGCCTTCGAAGGCCGATTACAGCAGAAAAGGCGGATAAAGTACTATTATTTCGT
Organism: Myrrha octodecimguttata; assembly: GCA_958510865.1. Taxonomy (NCBI): domain Eukaryota; kingdom Metazoa; phylum Arthropoda; class Insecta; order Coleoptera; family Coccinellidae; genus Myrrha; species Myrrha octodecimguttata. Next base: position 10,733 of record OY294057.1, on the reverse strand, counting down.
TATGATTTTCGTAGCTTAGAACCGTGTGAAGTTTTTGAACTCAGCCAGAAGCTGTTCGAGTGAATCCTACCGAAGACTTAAATTCTAACTTTCAAGCCTTTTTTGAGTAACTTTGAGTGATTTCAGGTAGCTGAGTTATTTTTATTATTGAAACAACATTCAGGGAGATATAAAAAAAATCTGCAAAATACACACTACATAAAAAGATATGAATTTTTGAAACCTCGCTGGCATAATAAATTGAAAAATGACAAAAAATTGTAACTTGATAACTACAAAAATCGCGTAACATGCATGGAGTGTTTTTGGATACCCACAGATATGAGGAATCTAAAAAAAAATTATTAAAGTCACCACTTGGTCCACCCTGTATAATCATTATATCCTTCCGATAATTGTGTTCGTTCCTATTCTCCTAAGTATTCAATCTTACAGAACTCTCTAGCATAACGATAATTCATCACGGAATCCATGGTCTCTGATTGGGTGGAATAGTTTTTGTTTTGAAAAAGGGAGAAGAAGCTAACCTGGGATCGCTCCATAGAGAATTTTCTATACTATAACCGTCAAGAATAGGTATCCTGCTGTGATTGCGGCGGAGGCTTTTATCTTCTAAATTCTTCTTCTTCTTTCCGGTCTATATTTCCTGTGACGTAGATTGTCAACTGTCTCGCCATCGCTTTGGTGGACGTCCGATCGGTCTTCTTCCATGGGGTTTGTTGTCCCTGGTGATCCTTGCCATTCTGTCTGGCCTCATTCTGTCCACATGCTGGTTCCATTCTCTCCGCCTCTTCCTCATCTTTCGACCCACATCGTCTGTTTGGCATTTCTCTCTAATAGTAGAGTTCCTCTGCCTGTCAGCCAGTGTGTATTCCGTTTTTGTTCTCAGGGTCTTAATTTCAGTTGTTCGTAGTATCCTCTTTGTAATAGACGTTTCAGCTCCCGTCTCCGCTTCGTATGTAATCACTGGTTTCCTAAATTAAATACAACAATCAATTTGAAAACATGTTTTATCTTCCTTAGGAAAAATTTCGGTATATAGACTATTTTACGAATTCATTTAGAAAATCTCAGAATATTAATATGCTTCTGAATATGTATGAATGAATTGGAGTAATTGAACCCTTGCCGCAAGAACCCCAATAACTCTCTACAGCATAAATTGTTTATATGTTTGGATATTCTTATTAACAGTGATGTTTAGAAGGCCCCTGTCAGAGATCCGCTATAACGGCGACTAAATGTGCACGAATTCCGCTATGAAAATATTCGCTATTATACAGATGTTTCCTTCATCCGTAATAATTTTGATTCAGTTACAATTTATCAAACGAGTGACTGGATACTATAAACTCATCATCTGGGATTATCTCCACAGGCCGACATATCCCCCTCACCCCTGTATTTATAATTGCATTAATAACTCTCACATCTTATGGTTACGCTCAACACGAACCTTTCAATCTCTTGTTGATCAGTATGGGTACGTTTTTATTTTCATCGAAATGATTAATCGATTAACCTCTATCTTTCTCTTCTCTGCTGGCGAACAAAAGAAGAGAGAGAGAGAGAGAGAGAGAGAGAGGGAGATACACCGATTAATCAGTTCGATGGAATTAAAAACGCACCCAATCTTACTTCATGTTGTGGTTTTGTTTGCCTTAGATCCGCTATTAGACAACTCATTTTGACTGCATATAGCAGTTGACTCTCATTTTTGGACCACATTTCCTGAGTTAACTGCTAGATATCAGTTAAAATGGTCTTATTATTGTTTCCTTCCTCTTAGTCGGCAGGGAGATGAATATTGGCATTTTGACTACAAACTCCATCGGATGTATGACTTCATGTCATACGTTGATATCAAACTCCTAACAAGCATCAATTTGCAATCCGAAAGAAAAAACATGCGAAAGTAATATTTCGGTTGAGACATGGCAGCCTCTAATCATTATAATACCACGTGTACGAGTAGTATTTCTAACAGGTAAAAAGTTCTTTTACAAGTGAATGAAAAACTGGAATATTTTATTTCATATAAATTATTATATCAAACTAACGGTGAAACTTGCTCCTGAAAATCTAGACATTCTAGACTATAGGGAACTACCGCTGAATGGCTTACTGTATGATAGACACAGTTATTTTTGAACTCGGAAGACATGGATTGACCGTGCACTGTAGTATTCCTAATCAATCAGTTGAATGCCTAGTACATTCCAAGATTTTATCAAGAAAGATATGAAGATGCCCTATTAATATGGATAAAATTCCGGAACTAAATTTTGATGTTAACTTCCACGGTGAAGCATGTTGAGAAATAGAAGCATAAAATGAAAAGGAATATTCTTTCTTTTATGACACTCTTCCATAATCATTGTTCTAAATAATCAAGACTTCTCGTTGACATGAACAACTACAAATAGTGCAGGAACCCACCCATATTATGCGGTATGGTTTACAGAATTAGGTAAATGAATATTTGAAATCAGATTGTGCGGAACCTTGAGACGAAGCTGTTAAGTTATTCATCGATATCATTGAGGAGCATTCATTACAGAAGGAAAAACGTAGTATGAATTCGAAGACTTAACTTGATGGATACAGTATGCATACAAAAACTTTCATTCTCATTCAGTTTATACCAGTATTTATTCCTACAATTTTGTGGCCAGTTCATATAACAACAGCGTAAAAATCACAAAGGTATTGCAGGGCCGTGGCAAGGGTACGGCAAGGTTGGGCAATGCCCACCTCTGAAACACTATTGCCCTACCTTAAAAAGCATAAGCTGAATATTAAAAAAATCGTGAGGTCAATGAAAGGTTTGACTGCTCTACCTTCAATTTCAATTGCCTTACCTCTAAGTAAACTGTAGCTACGGCCCTGGGGTATTGAAAATTTATATTGATTTCTGTAAAATTTATAAATATTTGTAAATAATAACATACATTTCAATTTCAATTGCCCTACCTTTAAGTCAACTGTAGCTACGACCCTGGGGTATTGAAAATTTATATTGATTTCTGTAAAATTTGTAAATATTTGTAAATAATAACATTCATTTCAATTTCAACTGCCCTACCTTTAAGTCAGCTGTAGCTACGACCCTGGGGTATTGAAAATTTATATTGATTTCTGTGAAATTTGTAAATAATAACATTCATTCATTGATGGCAGTATATTAATTAATATTTTATATCATATGTATAATACATAAAATGTTTCTACTATGAACACAAAAAATAGTTTTCCCTACATTTTTGAATCATTTGATACAAAGAATTACATTGCTTCTACAAATTTCATATGTACATATTTAAAAAAAAAATTATTGAATAATTTTATAACTCGTTAGATAAAAACTGCATAGGATAACTTATAGTTCGTCAGATTCATTACACAACAAATATATCCATAGTATAAATGCCAGGTGGATAATTAATGATCAAGATATGGAATGCTAACAGCCCCGATTTCATGAAAATCCACTACAAAATAAACATCATGTGTATGGATTGATTCACCTGATCAACCGTTGTCAGTTGATATGTTATGTGGCTTATTAAATTCTTTGAATCAAAAGTAAATAATATGTATACTGATTGGTTTTGTTACATATTACAATCAAATTTTGGACGATCATTCAAAAGAAGCGACGATAGAACTAGAAAATGTATTGCTTTGAAATATATATCAAAATGCCCGACGGCTCGTGATCCATTTGATAATTTGATGCAATTTGAGATTTATCACTTGGATATGGCAGTATGATTATTTGCCTATATACACTGAAAGAAAAATCTCAGTTATATTGAATAAACCTATGTTTCTTCCGAATTTGTTAACAATAAGTAAATAATATTCACAATGAATATGGCTGAATCAATAAAACTGTTTTGATATTCTCTATAATCAAAGCATTTGTTACTGCAATATTCAGTTATTACAAAGAAAAGAAGTTAACGATAGATAATTTGTTCATTACAGAGATTCAAATATTTTTCATCAATAAGTTTTGGTATCTATAAAAAATGAGGTGTCTATTAATAAATACATATTCACGTTTATTACGATCGGGGTTGTGCAGAGTCACCTCATATCGTGTTCAGGCTCGTCGATTATCGCGTGTGTGGTGTCAATAATGGATAGTATCCGATCGTTCCATGAGGTCTGATTTTTGTGTCGAGGCTCTTAGCGTTCATGGTGATATTGAATTGGAATTGTTAAAGAAGAGGAAACAAATCAGGTATGTATACACTATTAATGTTTTCTGACCTGTTCACGATATGGGTAAATAATGCATCAAAAACCTTCTAAATGTGAATTTCGCGAAGACATGTCGAAATTTGGTTATAAATTCATTATGACTCAGGTATACAAAAGCAGTATTGTAAACCAATGAATATTAAGATAATTGACTCTGATTATATTTGTGAAACATGTTTCACAACTGATTAATTTTTCAGAAAATGGAATGAATCCTTTCCAACTGCCAAAGGAGATATACCTATGAGAAAGAAGAAAACTGAATGAGATGGGGCCTCGTACAGGAAATATGGTTCAAAAAAGGCTTGAACTCAACGAAACATATTTCTCGTGTGGATTCTATGCAATTTGAATTGATAAGAAACACCAAATTTAATTGATTGTATTTACGAATTCTCAAATATTCTCCTCTGTTGGAGCTATTCTTCAGGAAAAAAGTGAGTCAGTGACTGAATTTATTGTTTATTGTTATTTTCAGAATAGCTCTCATTTCTTGTTGCAAAACTGTCATGACATTTTATTCCTAACTTATTTGTGGTAAATATGAAGATATCAGTTAATGTTTTCATGAAACATAAAAATATGTACTGCTGCATTTATTCAGTAAATGGACTCTTCATTTAATTGTTATCAATGAGGAAATACGGCTTGTCGTACAATACCAACTGTCAGCAGTATAACCGCCTTCTGCATCCAAAATGAAGAATCGGAAGGTAGATGCATTTCTCGCGGGTGTTCTGTCGTTTTCCGGTGAACCTGGCCATTGCAGCTGTTAAGGGTTTTATTTCCACTTTTTGTAGGTGCCACATACTTTTTAGTTGTCTAGATAGTGGCTCATACTTCGCTATTTTTTCCCCGTCTCAGAGAGGTTTTGATCTAGTGGCACCGCAAAATCAATGATGTACGCTGTTTTTTTTTCTTTAAACCACACCACCATATCAGGTCTGTTATGCTCCACACCTCGGTCTGTAATTACGGTAGGGTCCCAGTACACTGTGGTGGTCTCGTTTTCTTGGATCGTTTGCGGGGCGCTTATATGGTGTGTCGTTAAATGATGTAGGAGGCCCTCCCTCAAGCACAACAGCGGATGCACTTTTTTTCACCATGCTGTTGTGGCGGGCAAGATATTTTGTGCCAGCTATTGCCGAGAATCCTGAGGACAAATGTTGTAATGTCTCTTCTGCTTTGCAACATAACCTACACTTCGTTGAGTCGACTTGTTGTTTCATAATAACCTCAGTGTATACGCGTGTTGGCACAACCTGGTCCTGTATCACGAAGAATGTTCCCTCCGTTTGGAGGAACAGGTAGCCTTGAGTGGGGTAACTGTTCGAGCTCATTGGTTCAGGCTGGCGTAAAACCTCCCTTGCAGAGGTTTGAACTGCCAGTTCTGTCTCCACCTCTCACATAGTTCTTCAGGTGCAGGTTCTTGGATGTTGTTTTCCCCTGGTTGAGCGAGATAGTAACGTTGTGCTGCTACCCATTACTGAACAGGTAAGTTTCTTTTTACGAAGTAGTTTCTTACTTTTCTTTCTTCTTTCAGTTAGGCACACTCCAAGCTACACAGTCCACAACCTTCCTCTCTGCGCGGTGAGTATAGCCTCTCTATCGCCGAGTTCGGGTGGAGCATGCCGTTCTGCGTTCAGGTGATTCTGATTTTCTGTCCAGCCTCTCCAACTCTGTCCTATACCTGGTAAGACTTCCAGCGGTGTACACGAATACCGGTATTGCCCAGATGTTACTGGCCTCCATTTTGTTTTTGGCTGACAATTGTGTAGTAAGAATTCTGCGAATTCTATTCATGAGCTGATCTTCCGTTTCCATCTTGTTTTCTTACTGTCTGATTTAAAATGTCTGCTGCACACAGAATACTTATACCTTTCCTCTTCTGCTAGCTTGGGTATTTTCCTTCCATCCGTCAAGTTTATATTTTCTTCCTCAGCCAATTTACCGCGTTTAACGTTTTCGTCCTCTAGATATTTATTTCAGGTCATCTATGTATAGGCGACTGAGCTTGTTCCTTGCATCCATGTTGTAACTAAATGCAGATCTATTCAGCACATTACTGAGGGGATTCAGCGCAAAACAGCCACGGTGGGCTTAGACCATCCCCTCAAAATATTCCTCTCTTTATCTTTATTCCTGTGGTTCTGCAGGCAGTTGAATTATTGTTTCATGTCAGCGAGGTGAGCCAGATAGACATCAGGCACTTTAGAAGTTTTATCACTTCACGATTGACTTTATAAATTTCAAGTACTTCAAGTAGCCATGAGTGGGGATCAGAATCAAACGCTTTTTGGTAATCTATCCAGGCGACTGCTATGTTCTTCAGCTTTTTTCCCCTGCTTAGTGATGGCATTATCGATTCCTTACTTCCGCGACCTTTCTTCTTGCATCCATTCTGCTCCCAGCACATGATGTTATTGGTTTTGACGTGGATATTAATTTTGTGGCCAATGGTTGACGTGAGTATTTCATAGAATGCGGGCAGACATGTAATTGGTCTGTAGTTTTTCGGTTGCGTCAGGTCTCCTTTCTTAGGTATCATGAGCGTCATTTCCATGGTAAAGTATAATCAGGAATTATAGTTGGATTTTTTTTTGCCCCTGAATGAGCTGTCTCAGCTCTTTGTGGGTCTATGTTAGTGACTTCCACCAGAAATTAAATTTCATCATATCGTTATTCAAAATAGAATTTTTTCCATGACGACTTCAGAAAAACTTTACGACAGATAAACATCACCTCGAAATGGTAGCAAAAACAAAAGAAACATAGAATTATGTCATCTTGGATTTGTATAAAATCATGTATGGTATATTCTGTATTCTGTGAGAATCATGGAACAGATTGAACTACACTAAGTCCATTTATTCTGTTATCTGTGACTACACTCAACCACACCCAGCTGCACTGAGAATTGAAAGTCATTGGGGTTGGTGTAGTTAGTGTAGTTCATGCAGGTACAAGGAACAAACCTATATTTTCTGTAGATACTGCTTTGTTTTTGCAATAGACAGTGTCACCACAAACCTCACATACTCTTTCTGGAATAATCGAATCCGCCATACTACACAGATAGGTCTTTGATTTCAGAGATTTGTCTCTAGTAACACATCGCAACAATCTTCTCGAACAATGCAATTGAGTATTAGATTTTGTTGGTGGTTAACGTCCATGTTTATAAATTCAACAAGGTTTCTCAGGAATTTGGACAGTAATTTATCAGAATCTATTAGTACATTACCGACGTTTCGAACCTTTTATCAAAAGTTTCATTCTTCTTTTGAGGTTGCTCTGATCAAATGTCAAAATAATATCAGCTGTCAGCATAAATTTCCGAACGTAAATTTTGTGACAGGTGAATTTTTGTACCTGGGCCGATGGTGCTGACAAAAACTCACCCAACCGTCACGTCGCCTAGTGCGCGCACGCCAATGCTAGTAATGAGACCCGGTGACGGTGACAAAACGCTACGGTGACAAAACGTCACCAGTGGGCCCACAGATAAATTATTATTGAAATGTAAATTAGAGGTTCACATAATTTTCTAAATAATGTCATATCCGACATGTATCTCATGTTTTCCAGTTCTGATTGAATATAATTGAAGATGCACTATATGAAAACGTATTTTGATGGCTATAATGATCATTAAATTCATATCGCAACTAATACCTGATTCCAGTACGTTGAACAAAAGGTTGAAGAAGGGATACTGAAATATAGATCATAAAATATGTTTTTCGTATTGGAATAATGATTGGAAAAACTGGTTATGGAAGTCTAGATATAATTATCAATTATTTATGTCAACTATTCACTAACATATAAAATTTTCCTATAAGAAATTGAAAAATAATGAATATTCAAATTCACAGAGTTCATAATCACAGGTTGGGAATCGAATTCATAAAACAGTAAGAATGAATAATATACTAAATCGTCATATTGAAGGAATTCTTTGTCATGATACATGCAAAATAAATGTGGCTATGTCAGATGTTATCAATCTGTTATCTATTGTCATTCAGGGCAAACTGAATGAACATCAAAGTTTGAAGTACCAATTTATCATCTTTCGATAATGATCTTGATAATTGGTAAAAGAATATTCCAGTATCCCGGTTCTTGTTCGGATGATTCGGATATGTGTTATTCTGTCCTTTATGTGATATCTGAACTAATCAATCCGCTGATACATCCTTTGATTCAATGGGCTCGTCAGATGCAGATATTTCTTCTATTACATACTTTTCATTGCGATGTTCAGTCTCTATTTTGATAGGCTTCAAATAACTGAGCCTCACTGTATTTTCGACGTTGGCCCTGTAAAAATACACAGATTGTGAATTTGATTCATGAATCATAGAAATATTTTTCCGCATTATGCAATCGAAATTCTACCCTGTCTAGAAAAGGAGAACTGAACAATCAATATCGCGTGATTCATTCAAAAATAAAGCAACATAAAAGTTGCCAAAACGGTTATATTTTCACGTATTGATCGCGGTGAACGCATTTTTGCTTGGGGATAGGGATATTTGGCGATCTTCTCTGCATAAAGTCCTCATGAAATTCTGCATGAACCTCCAAGCTGACATATTATTTTTCAATCAAGTACTATATTTCAATTCGATCCAATAAATTTTTTTGCTGAATTTCGGGTCTGCATCGAATAACATGATTTTTGTCAAGTGAGTATCTGGAAAGTTGACGGATGCTATTCACTGTCTCTTCTAAACAATCATCACATCTCAAATTTGAGTGTTCCTATGTTGTGAAATCATTTTTTACGCGTTTGTTCTGGGACACAGCGCGTTAACCTCCAGCGCTAATGTCTACAATTTTCGATTTTTGTGCCGAAAGTGGTCCATTGCGATTAGGTTGGACTCCCTCAAGAAGAATCCTTGATCCAATCTAATTCTGTCCGGCACACATGAATACTTAGTTTAGGGGCAGAAATCGAACGTTTTAGAGTTATGCAGAAACTTTCAAGGTAGTTCGACAATATGTCAATAATTGTTTGAAGATCTACCTGTTGGGACATTTGAAGACGGATCGAAAATTTTCCTGATTTTTGTTGAATAAGCTGGAGTTATCAGAGACAATAGATTAGATAACGATATTTATAATGTTTCAAATATCAATCTGTACATTATTCTCTTTCGGAATATTGGGAAAGATATGTAAAATTTCGCTGATAATTGAAAATTTGGAGATTAAATCCTCAATACCTCAGAAAATACTAAAGCGATCAGATTGAAACTTGATAAGTAGTGGTGGAATACCGACGAGTTACAGCGCAAATTTCCGCGAGGATGGTATTTCTTTCAGGAATCTTTTTTTCCCGAGAAAATGTTCATCAGATTTCAATGAAATTTGACACGGGCCTTCAAGGCGAAATTTAACAATAGTGATTCAAATTTCAGTTTGATCCTTTATCTGTTTTCAGAGATATTGGAATGATTCATGTCAGATTTTGTATAGCTATTCAAAACTTTGAGATTTTTTCCTCAATATCTCGAGAAGATCTCTGGCTTTCCGAATGTTAAATGTTATTTGAAGAAGACCGACACATCATTTTCTGCAGAGCGGAAAAAATGTTGGTGGATGTGCCATATATTAAGGAAATGACACTAAGTACTTCCAAAATGTCGGAAATAGGGCGCATTCAATGTTCTGCAATTGGAGATGGGGTGAATATTGATGAAATCATAACAATAAGAATCTACAGGCCTCCAATCGGTAACAATGATTTCTTTTTTCGAAAAAATTAATACAATTTTGAACATTTTGCAACCTGAAAAATAAACGATTTTTTTTTTCACGAATTTCAATATTGATCTTTCAACATCGAGTGAAAATCAAACAGACTACACTAATAGACTGACATCTTATAGCTTACAGCAAACAAACTTTGAATATACCAGAATAACACCAACATCAAGCTAATGTATAGATACAATCTTCCCAAACTGTAAGCAAATCAACTATTCAGTAGAAGTCATAAACTCTGAAATTTCAGACCACAATGCGCAAAAATAAATATATGGAACCATGAAGAAGACAAAAACAACATATACAGGAGGCAATTCACATCCCACATAGGAAGTTATTAATATAGAAGAAGAGGATGTAAACAGACAATGGATGGCATCCTATTAAAGTTTCTTGAATTATTCAATGACACATTTCCAAACAATAATCAAGGAGAAGAAGGAAAACATGTTTCAACCAAAAATATCCAGGAATCGTGGTTATAATAAGTAAACTAGACATCTTGTTTGTGCTGAGTACTGAAAAACCGATTTAAAATAATGGAATCGAACGAAACACAAAATAATCAGATTTCAATAAGACATAAAACAGATTAATCTGAAACAGTGATATAAAGTTTGGATAAAAAAACCAAGACAGTTTAGAGTATTGTGAATTATGTCAAGGGGGGAGTTTGTCAGTGAACC